>CM068367.1:994852616-996300896 GCA_034769895.1 Magicicada septendecula
GCACGAAGACCGCGTGGCCGGCGTTTGGGGTCTGGGGTTATATTATTAAAAATGTTTAAGGGGTAAATAAATTTTCTGTGTGTTTGTGAGAGTGTAAAAATTTGCAGGCTGGGCTCTGTCTGTATATATATGTATTAAAATGTGATCAGTAAGGTAAGATGTTAGAATAAGTTAATATGTAGTAGCTGATAAACCGAACAAAGAAAACTGTAGTTGAATCTATAAAACAATAAACAAAATTTTGGAACAAAATTTAAATAATTCTGAATAATTAAAATCATTCATTCTCTTCATCCAAAATGTGTATTCATATTTATTTCGTAACCTCACACTGTTTCTGATCTCGCTTATAGGAGAACTCTGGGGGGACCCTTAGGAATAACGGTAAGTACAACAAGTGAATTAAATGTATAAATAAGTTTGTTTTTATACAAATGGCGCCCGAACAGGGACATTATATAAAATAATTATATAAATAAGCCAGATTTCAGAAACAGAGTAGGTAGTGAAAGAATACAAAATACGTAAAATAAGGTTATGTTGTAACTACACGTGGTAGAAAATTTTACAATAATTTTAGATATAATATGAATGTCTAATATTTATTATACGAAAACATTTTTTGAAAGAAATAGAAATATTTAAACAAAAGTTAAAATGGCAGATGATAACGAAATAATAAAAATGATGCAAGCGCTTTTTAATATACAAAATAATAAGTTCGATGAGAAATTTAGTAAACTTGACGAAAAATTTAGTGAACAGAAAAATGATTTGAATGAATTGAAAAAAGAAATTAAAGAACAAGGCTGTATTTACGATAAGAAATTGAGTGAAATAGAGACGCAGTTAGGCGAAATAGAATTAGAAAATGAGAAAGTAATAAACAAGTTAAAATCGAACAAAGATGACAGGGTAAGTAGTAGTGGAAATGATAATTTAAATAATGGGTTTACAAGTAATAACAATGATAATACAAATAAAAATATGGTGTTAGAAAATGATTGTGTAGATGTTGAGAGTGATAACGTAATTGTAGAAAGAGTAGAAGTTAATGAGATGTTTGTGTGTGATGAATCAGAGAAAGAGAGTAGAAAGAATTTACAGGTAGAGTGGATGCAGGTGGTAGATTTTTCCCGTAATGTTGTAGTGGGGGGTGAAGAAATGGCTTCACGTGAGTATGTGAAAGACGATAGGTCTACAGATAAATTTCCCTTGGTTTTTTGTGCACTTCATAGGTGGTGCCATAATGATGAATTAATGTCCCCTGCATATTTTGAGAGAGAGTGTGTAGCTTGGTATGATGGTGAGAAATATTTTGAGAGAGAGAGAAATAGAGATATTTAAAGTAAAGAGAAATTATGAAGCATTAGTACAAAGGTTAGGTGTAGAGAGAAGTAATAATAATAATAATGAGTACTTACCGCACAGTGAAACGGAGATAACAGTAGATAAGGTTAATGATGATAATATAACTCACCTGATTTTAACAGAATATAATAACGGCGACAGGACCATACTCGAGCGTGACCAGGTATATGAGGGAATAATATGGAATAATCATATTAATTCAAACGATATTGTAGAAGAATATGACAAGACAGGTAATCATTATGTTTATAATCATGAGATTATGTATGTAATTGTAAATGACTGGTATAGTCATAAGATTAGACTATTATTTGACGATATGGGGTAATTGTGTATTGTTTATTGTTCATGAACATTTAATGATATGAATAATATGGTTTTGAAGTGCATTATCTTATGGAACGAGTTGTGGTTAATGATAAGAAATAATAAATTGGACTGTATATTTTTTTTGATGTGTTACTGTCATTATGTTAAGTGTATTTGTGTACTACATTATAGTGTACTATGTGTTATGTAAACAATGTGTATGTACAGTAGAAAGTGATAACATTAATTATCAATTAAATTGAATTTGCAATTGACCAGTATAGATTAATAATAATTATAAAATTTGACAGACTAATTAAGCGATGAAAATAATTGTGAACTTTTAAAGAATTGAATTAAATAATTGAAAAATAATTAATTAAGGTTGTATAAAAGAAAGTTTGAGAATGAAGTTAAATGATTTTATGAAATTAAGATTCTATGATGATTGGTAGATGATTAAACAGATAATACGTTCAAATTGAGGTATGTTATTATAAGGGGAGAAGTGATGAATTTTCTAGTGTTATATCAAGGTAAAATGTGGAAAATAGATTTTGGGTGATAATGAAATAAGACAGGTGAGTTAAGTAGAATTAAAGTTAATGGGAGTTAAAGAGAATAACAATTTTGAAATACAGGGAACACACAGAGATAGTGTTAGATATTTTCGGGACACAGTAGTAGGGAGTATATGTAGAGATGAATAATGTGAATGAGATATAAACATATTTGTTGATGATATTTTGTAGTAAGGATGAGGTGGTAAGGTGTGAACAACGTGCGGCGTGGCGAGAGACCAGCGTGCGGCGTTGTGGTGGGAATAGAGTAGTTTGAGTGAGTGTTTGCCGATATTTTGGAGGGGCATTGGCTCGTATGGGTATAGCCAGGTAGGGAACACACATCCTAGTACAACGATGAGCGGTGCCAGAGGTAAGTGGAATTAGTGAAAGGTATTTATAAATGAGAGATTGGTGTCATAAGTGGTTCATAGTGGTTGTTAGTAAGAAAGGGAGTAATATTAAAATGTCTATTCAAGTGAAAGTATAGAGAATACAGGTGTCACCCAGATTAAGCAATGATTGAAATGTGAAGAGTTAGATAGAAAATTCATAGTAGAAAGGCACTCAGAGATATAATGTAACAGGAAGGTTAATGATAAATTTGAATTGCATAGAATCAAATGATAAATAATTGATGGTTAATTAATAACAGTTCAGTTGAAATTAAAATGTAATGTTTATAAGTTTATCAAGATGCAGGGTATGTAGATTGTTACCAAGGTTAAATGTGATTGGGTTACTTTAATGTAATAATCGCCATGTTAGTTATAAAGGTATAAATGCCAAGTGGTAAATTAAATTTAAGTAATTAAAGTATTTAAGTCACCCACAGTAAGGGAGAATAAGATGTTTAAACAAAGAGAGAGATTGATGATAAAGAATATAAAATTTTCATTTTTTAAACCAGTGACAGAATTTTGATAAAATTTGGAAATAATGTAAAATTAAGAATTGTTTATTGTGAATAGTTTAAATGTCAATTGCCTATTATTTATATTAATATTTTGTTTGTTTTAAATGTTTTATTTTATTATATTTTGTGTTTCTAGTTAGATTTTACAGATGTTTAATGTAGTTTCAGAAAGCATACCTAACATATGTAGGTCAAGGGTCTTGGACTTGACCTAGTTTAGATCAGCTGATGAGGTCATACACCTACTAAGCTTGTATAGTAGGAAGTCAATTTTAATTTGTTTATTTAATTGATTTAAACCAAATTTTAAATAATTTTACATATAAGGAAACATTTAAATAAATTTAAAATTTTTTTTTGAATTTTAAAATTTTTGGAAATTTTAATTTTTTGAAAAAAAAAAAAAAAAAAAAACTTGAGTTTTCGCCTGCCAGCGAATGAATATTTTAAGTAATGATTATTTTATTATTTGTGTGTTATCCATGTTTATTTTATTGATTTATTTGGTATTGCAGTGTATTGTTAGAATCTAAGTATTTACATGTTAGAGTAAGTATATGTTTTGATTAGGAGAAAGGTTTAAATTAATGCATTTAAAAAAAAAAAAAAAAAAAGGGGGAAACATCGGCGGAGGAGCTGGAATAATTTCAGCCAGGGATTGAGGATTTTGGGGGTAGCATGCTAGAAGGTGAGGTGCGCTGTGGTACGAGTCTGTTCGATTTCTCGGTGTTGGGATCTCTTACGGAGAAGTCCAGTGATCTCGTTCAGATGAGTCCATAGTCGCCAAGCCAGGGGGGTCGTGTACCCAGGTAGATTAAGAACAAGGGGGTTGTTGGCACCAGTTCCTCACCGGTCCTCTTCGGGGTTTATCGATGAGATTTCTTCTGTTGTGGACAGCAGAATTCTCATCGAGGGGGTATTGTAGCGGGTCAATTTTGGGTCATTATATTTTTCAAGGTATGGGGTATTCGTCTTTGTATTTATTTCATTTGGTGCGGGCTTTTCTAAAAATCATGGTGAAAGCTTTATAGTACAACAAATTTTATTCCATTACAACAGAACAATGGTAGAGAAACGGTGGTGTAACAAAGCGAAACGCAGTTTGCTGTTGAGTAATGCAGCCAGGAATTTACATCTCCACGAATTTCCAAGAACTGTGCGAGAGTGTGGCAGTGCGCACCTACGCGTCCACCACGCATGGGCGCCGACCCACGCGCTTGTAAAACTCAAAATGGCTAAAAGCAAGCAACTCCATGAGCACATGGTCGTGAACAGCAGGAAATAATGTCTTAAGTCCTGCCCCTTTTATGACGTCAGCCAATGCCTAGCTGAGATCATATGCTGTATTAGCTCCAAAAAACTACATGTAGAGCATGGGAGGCAGTTTCAGCGACGAAGAACAAGGCAGTGTTTTCCGTCAAAAGTACGAGACCATCTCAGCAGTACCTGTTACGTTACCGTTCCCAGTCTACCAGCTGAATCCACCGGCGCCAGGACGGCCAAAGTAGGCTCGTCATAAAATTTTAATTTAATCGTAAAACAAGGTGGAACTATAGTAATTTTTATGTGACCGCGGTCAATCCAACCTGGAGAAGTGAAAGAAGTATTTTCGGAAATATAGCAATTCAACATTTTTCTAAAACGATGAGTGCGCGCACGAAGACCGCGTGGCCGGCGTTTGGGGTCTGGGGTTATATTATTAAAAATGTTTAAGGGGTAAATAAATTTTCTGTGTGTTTGTGAGAGTGTAAAAATTTGCAGGCTGGGCTCTGTCTGTATATATATGTATTAAAATGTGATCAGTAAGGTAAGATGTTAGAATAAGTTAATATGTAGTAGCTGATAAACCGAACAAAGAAAACTGTAGTTGAATCTATAAAACAATGAACAAAATTTTAAATAATTCTGAATAATTAAAATCATTCATTCTCTTCATCCAAAATGTGTATTCATATTTATTTCGTAACCTCACACTGTTTCTGATCTCGCTTATAGGAGAACTCTGGGGGGACCCTTAGGAATAACGGTAAGTACAACAAGTGAATTAAATGTATAAATAAGTTTGTTTTTTTTGCGCACATATTGTTCAACCTCTCCAGCGTTGTTGAATTTTTCCCCTTCTAACGCTTCCTTCAGCACACCAAATATGTGGAAGTCACACGAAGATAAGTCTGGACTGTAAGGAGGCAGTTCAAGAAGTGTCCAGTGAATTTCAATGAGCTTATTGCGAGTTTGAGCTGCAGTACGCGGCCGTACGTAGTCATGGAGAAGCAGAACGTCGTGAATTGGTTGCTGGTGTCATTTGTTGCTATAAGCGGCCCTGACGTCATCCAGCAGCTGGCAGTAGTATACTGCATTCACCGTCTTTCGATCATGAAGGATATCAATTAGCAACATACCTCTTGAGTCCCAAAACACAGCTGCCAGAACTTTTCCTGCTGACAGGCGAGTTTTGGCCTTGCCCGGCACCCCCTCTTCACTTCTCCGCCACTCAATACTCGTCCTCTTGTTCTCCAGGGTATAGTGGTGGACCCACGTTTTGTCACAGGTCATAATTCGGTTCAAAAATGCCTCTCCTTCTTCCTCAAAGCGATTTAGAAGCCACTGACAGATGTCTTTTTGGACATTTCTCTGCGCCTCAGTGAGAAGATGTGGGACCCACCTCAACGAGACTTTGCTGAATCCAAGCTCGTCTGAAAGAATTGTGTGCACACTCCCAACACTTATGCCCACTTCTGATGCAATTTCGGCAACAATTATGCAGCGGTCACCTTCTACAAGGTCACAAACAGCCCGAGTGTTGTCACCATTGATGCTGGACCGTGGACGACGCTTGTCACTTCTGTTCTCCACTGCATCATGACTGCTTCAAAATTTGTTGGCCCAATTGTAATGGTACAAGCCATAGCATAAAAGTATTAAATGGGGTAAGGGTTTTAATAATGTTAATTTTGAATATGATTTACATAAAACGGCGACAAAATACGGGTTAAATCAGTGTTAGCATCTATTTTTAGAAACGCCAAGCCCTCAAGCATTGTGTATCAAACGACGTCATGACCATGCCCTTTATACGCCAAGGCCGTGCCCTTGGTTACGTCACTATGGAATTAAAAATGGTCGTTGCCAAGCCTTGAAACTCACCAGTTGGGGGACTTTTGCTGAGGAGGAGAATCACGTGACCGAGATTTAATAAAACTATTACGCGGGCAGCTTACTGCGGCAGATCTGTATTCCATTTTGTGCCGTACGGCCGTATAAAGTCCGCAGACGAAATTTCGTGTGGGCCCACCGCCAAAAACCGTAAGAAATGTAGAAATTTTAATCAATAGTGATGTGGAATTAAATATTATTAACATTTAAAAGAAAAAGAAAATCGAAAAATAAGTTATGCGTGCGGAGTAATTGAAACAGTGAAAGTATGAGATGGCTTGGCGTCCACTCTACAAAAGACATAAGTACTCATGGGGAATAAATCAGATGTTCAAAATTATAAATAAAGAAAATTAAAAAAGAAAGAGAAGAAACAAAATTTACATCATGAACGTGCACGTAAATAATATGAAATCTCATTCAAGGGGTGGGGCTTATTAAAGGATGAGAGAGTGTGTGCTCATAGAGAACATTAATAGAAAGTTACAATAAGAAGTACTGGTTCGCATTAACAAAGTTTTTTTATTAAATTTCATTTTTTGTATTCATTCTTAAATAATGGTACAATATAATCCTAAAGGGCTGAAATTTCATGTAGTTTACTTTTATGTGGTCATTCATTTCGGGCATTTGTAAAAAAATAAAGTAGAAGAGATAAAAAATATTTTCACTAATGTGAATAAAAAATAAGATATTCTAAATAATTGAATGTGTTATTTATTGAGAATAACACCTTTTCTGTTCTCCGGTTCATCCAACGAACTTCGGACCACTTTCGGGTAAGTAACGATATTGTAGTTGTGAAATCATAAGTGGGCAACAGTTTCAAAATGGCATCCGGCAAAGCGGACGTGAGCACAGCTGTTTTAGTATAACATATAAAAGAAAATAACTTTACAATTGGCGCCGGAACAAGGACGTTTACATAAAATTTATGTAAACGGACTCTACCGTGGAGAGCAGAATGTGTTATTTGAGGTAAACAATAGATATAATGTGTTATTTGAATAAGATATAAATAGATATAGGAGTAGAAGGTTATGTTGTTGTAATGTAAAGTACTGGGGAGGTTATTATTTGTTATGTTTATATTATAAGTAATAATTGATTAATAAAAAATAATTAAAATGGAGACTAATGAAGGAAATCAAGATTTACAGTCTAACAGAATCTGTAATAATGAACAGCGTTGCGAATCAATCGACGCCAGTCCAAGTTAAGAAAGATGACAATTATGAAATGTTTAAGATGATACAAGCGATGTTAGAGAGTAAGATCAATGAACAAAAGAATGATTTCAATGAAAAGTTCAAAGAACAAAATATTAAAACCTATAGTAATTTCAACAACATAAATAGTTGTTTTGAGGAAATAAAAGGTAATTTCAATGAAATTAACAAACGTTTTGATAATAGTAATGAAAAATTTGAAAGTAAGTTTAATGAGTTAAAACAAAGTATTGAGAAAATGAAAGTGTGGAAAATAGATATAGGTAAGTATAGTGAAAATGAAAATAATGAAGTAACAGATGACAATATAAATAATGATGGTGTTAATACAAGTGATAATTATAATGAGGAGATGATGACGAATAATAATCAAGTAAAAGTTGACAAGGTAAGTAATAGAGAAAATAACAGTGCTAACTATAATGATGATAGCGAAATAATGGTGAATAATAGTAATAACGAAGTAGTTGAAATCGGGTTATCTGAAAGTGATACGGTAAGTAATAGTGGTGATGATGAGAGTGTAAATTTAGTAGAGCTTATTGAGGGGGTAGTAGTCAGTGCAGTGGCGGCTCGTCCATAAGAGCACAAGAGCACGTGAACCCCCTATAAAAATAATTATACAATATAAATTATACATCTTTATTGACGCAGTACTAAAATGGCTTATCTTCAGTAAGTTTAAAAGAGCAGACAATGAAAAACAGCGTAGAGCGCGCCAAGTGAAGTTATGTGTAATGACGCGCCAGTGGCTGGGAGCGGACTGAATGCGCCGCTCTCGATGCTGTACACACGGGATATATGACAGACGGGCGAGTCCATTTGCTCGCAGTAGGGGGGAAACATGTTTACAAGCGGCTTAACGGAGAATACCGATGAGCTGCCTCTGACACAGCTCAGCTCAGGTTCCACGGCTGTAGTTGACGGTGGATGCTCCTTACCTTGGCGCGCGCGCGTTACATTTGTGTTTTGCAGTTTCGATTATTTTTTAGTGATAAAGTTTTAGTTGAAATTACAGTTTATCTATTATAGTGTAGCTAGTGAACTGTTGTTTTTATTTAATGTACAATAATGGAAAGTACCTGTAAGTACTCAGTTAGTAATTTAAACGAAGTAGCGTTTCCCAATTTACCCATAGAAGTTAAAATAGCAATAAAAGAGAGTGGTAGGCCAACGCCCTGACTTAATATAAGTCAACATCGACATCAAAATCTAGAACTTTTAAAAGAGAATTTAAAGAAGAGCTATACGAAAAAATTCCTTGGCTTTGTGGTTGTGAACAAACAAACAAAATATTTTGTTTTCCTTGTTTGTTATTTTCCCGTGAAAAGGGCGATCCTGCTTGGGTGAAAAACGGCGTTTGTGACTTAGCTCATTTGAATCAAAAAATTAAAAAACACGAAAGTTCTCATGGACACATAAGTGCTACATTGGATTTTAATTTGCTGGGAAAGGTTGACGTTCGTCAGCAGCTTGACAGTGCTTATCGACAAAATATTAAAAAGCACAATGAACAAGTGACTAAAAATAGGTATGTCCTTTCTAAGCTTATAGACTGTATTAAATTTTGCGGTGCATTTGAGTTGGCCCATCGAGGTCATCGTGAGGATGGCGATTCCTTAAATCCTGGCATATTTAAAGGGCTTGTAAACTTTTCTGCAGAACTTGACTCATCTTTGAAAGAACATTTGAGTACCGCTACTGTCTTTAAAGGTACCTCGAAAGAAATTCAAAATGAATTGTTAGATTGTATGCTTTTTGTATGTCAAGAAAACATAATAGAAGAAATAAAAACTGCACAGTATGTTTCTTTGATTGCGGACGAAACATCAGACATCTCGTCTGTATTTCAGTTAGTTATAGTTTTCCGCTATGTTTTAGCTAATGGCCAACCTGTTGAAAGATTTTGGAAATTTGATAACCCTGAAGGGCACGACGCAGAATCTATAGCCAAATGTATTTGTACCAGTTTAGATTATGTTGTGCAAAATCCAGAAAAACTCGTATCTCAAAGCTATGACGGTGCGAATGTAATGAATGGGCACCATGCTGGCGTGCAGACCATAGTGCATCAAACCTATAAACATGCTTTTTTCGTTCACTGTTACGCTCATCAGTTGAACTTGATTGTAGCTCAAGCAACAAGCCAAAACCAAGATGTCAAAATTTTTTTTCGGACTTGAGTGATATAAAAAATTTTTTTTCGAATTGCCCTCAGAGAGTGGCTGTTTTGGACAAGATAGTTGGCAAACGGATACCTCAGGCGTCAGCTACAAGGTGGAATTTTAAGAGCAGAACTGTTAATACTGTTTTCGAGTACAGAGAGGAATTAATTGAATGTATGGAGGAAATCCAATCAACCTCTAAGCAACCAACCACCATAATTAAAGCTGGTGCTCTAGCTCGTCTCCTTAGAGATAATAAGTTTATATTTTGGCTTTCTATTTTTCACAGATTAATGCCACATGTGGATATTTTGTACAACCAATTACAGCTAACTTACACTGATGCTGTGAGAACTAAAGCCAATGTTGACCACTTCGTCAAAGCCATTGATAAGGAAAGAGCTAACATGGACAAAGTGACAGAGCTGGTTAATCAGTACCCAGAAAATGCACCTAAACGATCGAGGCATGAAGAAGATTTTTACTTAAGTAGACAGTGGCTGCCAAGGAAACCTGTGACATTATTACAACGCAAATAAAAAGAAGATTTTCATTCACAACATCTTGCTCAGCTGTATCTCTTTTTGAATCACAAAAGTTTGAAGAATTTGAACAGAAATTCCCCGAGAAATTGCTTGAAGATACAGTAAATGTGTATTCATTTCTTGAAAAAAATCGCCTCAAGACAGAGCTTGAAATCATTTACAGAAGAACTGATTTCAGAAACATGCGTGGTGCTGTTAGTCTTTCACAGTTTTTTATTGAAAACAACTTATTGTCATCATTTTCTGAAAGTTATAAACTGTTATTAATTATTGCAACAATACCAATGACGACTGCTGAAGCTGAAAGGTGTTTTTCAAGCTTAAAACGGATAAAGACATTTTTGCGGTCTACGATGTGTCAAGAGAGGCTTACAGCTTTAGCCATGCTTGCGATCGAGAAGGAAATGATTTCTAACATCCATAATTTCAATGAAAGAGTTATTGATGTTTTTGTGTCAAGAAAAGATAGAAGGATGGACTTTGTTTACAAAAACTGTACTTAAAGAAAATATTTGTCTAAGCTACCATCCAAGTAAATTTGTGTAAGTAAATACTAGACCTTACCACCATATGCAGCAGCTTTGATTATTTTCCTTTTTCTGTGTGTTTAATAATCTAATCTAATAATTGAGAGCATGAGGCCTTGTGACTAACTATCTAAATATTTAACACTTAAAACAAGCTTTCTGTTTTGCGTTTATTTTACTACTTTAAAATTAAATGAAAATAATTGTTTTAGTAAAAAAGAACAATTAGCATATTATAACAAGTATGATGAATAAAGTAATCCTTTATTATTAAGTTGTGAAATAGTTAAAGTACAGTAATATCTATAATAACATTTCGTTTCAAAATTAATACATTACATCAAGGTATAGCAGCACCTAAATTATATGAATATTGCAAGCAACACACAAGTGTTTGATACAGTGTATCTAAAAAACTGCAAATTATTAATTGTGAACCCCCTGTAGATGTACTCACGAGCCGCCACTGAGTCAGTGTTTATGAATTAGAAAGAGAGTGGAGGGCAAATTTTCCCCAGGTTAAATGTGAAGTAGAGGCTTCACAAGTGTTGTTAGAGAATGAAAGTTTCTCTAAGGTTTATTTAGGAGACGAATGGTCTCAAAGTTTTTGTGTACTGTATCTGGTAAGGCCATATGGTGTTTAAGTAATGTAGTATTGCCCTCTGCGGGGAGTGAAAGTGTGAAATGGGTTTGGGAAAGTGATTATAAAGAGAGTGAGAGAGTAATAGAGATGTTCAAATTAAATAGAGGTTATGAAGGGTTAGTTAAGGGGTTAAAATTCGAGAGACTAAACTATATGAAAGACTTACCTTGTGCAGTAAATGTAGAGGAATATTTTGATGATACCACTGTCGGTAATAAGCACTTACCTTGCGATGTAATTGATGTAGTAGATGAATATGATGATATCATAACTTACCTGGTGATGACGAATAATACTAAGGGAGACTGGACAAAAATTACTAATGTTGACAAATTTTATGAGATAATAATAAGGAAAAATCCTATAGATTATTATGGTATAATGAATAACACAGATTTAAAGGGGCATTATATTAAAAATAAGAATATAATGTATGTAAATAAAAACGAATTGTGTAAGTTTAACTAAGATTAATTTTCGATGATGGAGGTAGATGTATAGTGAATGAACATTTAATTATTTTAGTTTATGGTGTAATTACTTGGCTAACTTATATAATGAGGTGTGGTAAACAATAACATGATATGACAAAAATTGTAGATAAATTTGTATTGATGTTAAATGTATTGTGCTAAGGTTATGTTGTTGGTATGTACAGTGCGTTTTGTGTGATCGATTCATAGTTTTGATGGAATTAAATGAATGTTAAGTTGTTTTGAATAAAGTAACTGAAGTAATTTAAGATGGAATTAAATTAATTTGATGATCTAGTTGATTTAAATGTTGTATAAGATGAATTTTGGTAATAATTTTAATTATTTTGAGAGTTGAATTGTATAATGAAAGATAAAGAATGAAAACTAAATGATGATTAAAGTAATGAAGATAGAGTCAGAGTTGAAGTTATAGTATGATAAATAAAATATTCAGTGAAGACTGAATACTAAAGCTATGTATGGAATAATGGGTAAATGAATAGTAAAGCTAGGTAATGTTTGTCCTGATGTTTATTTTGAAGAATATGTGATTATTTAGTTCATGTAGATACGTAAGTGTAAAAACCAGTGCTTCTTTAACGCAAACCAGTACGGTTAAGGGGAGACCAAATCAGTTCCGGATATAGTATAATGTAAGGCCATTTATTAATGTTTTTGATTGAATGTTTCAGTGTCTGGTGACACTGTGGCGGCGGTCCTGTGCTGGCCTGCGCGTCAGAGCAGGGGCGTCTAGTGCCTGTCTGGCCTTGCGGTGTTGGGATCCTACACCAGGAAGTCCAGTAAGGTCATTCAGGTGCGGCCGCAGTCACTGGACCAGGGGGGTAAGTAACCCATTGATTTAAATAAAATTTAAGGGGGGTTATGGTGCCATATCTGGACTGATCCTCTTAGTGTGTGCATGTGTCAATGAGTTTTTATGCTTTGCCATAAAACCTCTCATTGAGGGGGTATTGTAACGGTACAAGCCATAGCATAAAAGTATTAAATTACGCTAATAATGCGTAATTATTAGCGTAATGGGGTAAGGGTTTTAATAATGTTCATTTTGAATATGATTTACATACAACAGCGACAAAATACGGGTTCAAAGTTTGGATATGCATTATAAATCAGTGATTCAGCATCTATTTTTAGAAACGCCAAGCCCTCAACCATTGTGTATCAAACGACGTCACGACCACACCACGGGCCATGCCCAGGGTTACGTCACTATGGAATTCAAAATGGACATTGCCAAGCCTTGAAACTCACCAGTTGGGGGACTTTTGCTGAGGAAGAGAATCATGTGACCAAGATTTAATAAAACTATTACGCGGGCAGCTTACTGCGGCAGATCTGTATTCCATCTTGTGCCGTACGGCCGTATAAAGTCCGGAGACGAAATTTCGTGTGGGCCCACCACCAAAAACGTAAGAAATGTACAAATTTTAATCAATAGTGATGTGGAATTAAATATTATTAACATTTAAAAGAAAAATAAAATTGAAAATTAAGAGATGTGTGCGGAGTAATTGAAACTGTGAAAGTACGAGATGGCTTGGCGTCCGCTCTACAAAAGACAGATAAGTACTCATGGGGAATAAATCAGATGTTCAAAATTATAAATAAAGAAAATTAAAAAAGAAAGAGAAGAAACAAAATTTAAATCATAAACATGCACGTAAATAATATGAGATCTCATTCAAGGGGTGGGGCTTATTAAAGGATGAGAGAGTGTGTGCTCATAGAGAACATTAATAGAAAGTTACAATAAGAAGTACTGGTTCGCATTAACAAAGTTTTTTTATTAAATTTCATTTTTTGTATTAATTCTTAAATAATGGTACAATATAACCCTAAAGGGCTGAAATTTCATGTAGTTTACTTTTATGTGGTCATTCATTTCGGCCATTTGTAAAAAAAATGAAGTAGAAGACATAAAAAATATTTTCACTAATGTGAATAAAAAATACGATATTCTAAATATTTGAATGTGTTATTTATTGAGAATAACACCTTTTCTGTTCTCCGGTTCATCCAACGAACCTCGGACCACTTTCGGTAAGTAACGATATTGTAGTTGTGAAATCATAAGTTGGCAACAGTTTCAAAATGGCGTCCGGCAAAGCGGACGCGAGCACAGCTGTTTTAGTATAATACATAAAAGAAAATAACTTTACACAATCAAACACTTGTGTTCTTGACAGAGTAGCGTCTCCACACTGTGCCTGGAGTGTGGTCAAAATCTCAGCTGATTTGACGCCTTTATTGTTGAGAAATCGGATAATTACCTATTACAGACGAAGGTACCTCATGCTAAGACATTGTGCTACTGACACGGAAACATGTTCTGCAGGCATGGCCGGGTATTCCCACACCTCCACACATTACCACCTAACTACCTCAAGCACCCCACCTCACTCACTCCTCTTCCTGAATCCATACGTACAAAATCTGGTTCACATTTGGATGACCCTCATATATAAAAAATAACTGAATTAGGAGTACAACATAACAGAGCCATAATGATGGACTCAGCTGCAGACACTTGCCTATAGACGTACTATCATAGAAATGATACAATTACATGACTGAACTAATACATCACACAAATGAATGGACAAAAAAACAAATACATATCATACAGACAAAACACGACAGAAAAATAAAAAACCTGACACCAATCAAAACAGATATAATTCCCTCGCACAAATTCTACCCACGTACAGTAAACCTCACGAACGTCACACTCACAAAAAACGAACAAACACTCCTTGATAAAGGCCTAAAACATAACATACATTACAAACATAACAACCAAACACTAACAAAGCTCATAATTGACACAGAAACAAATATACAAAACACAGCACCAGAACATCAAGACACATTAAGACATAATATAAACAACACAATAGGAGTACATAAGACACCAGACAACAACAACCACAACTCAGAAATACACACAGCCATCAAACTGAGGGAAAAGGCACACAAACACAACATCACATTTGTAAAAGCTGACAAAGGCAACACGACTGTAATTATCCCCACAGACAACCTACACAAAAAAGTACAAGACTTCATAGAACAGAACAACATCACAGAACTAAAACACGACCCCACCGACAGATACCAAAACTCAGTAAAACAAATAGTCAACAAAGCCAAACACATTATGACACATAAACAAAAGCCCTACATGAAACAAATCCGACCATCAGCACCTACACTCCAAGCGCTTCCCAAAATCCATAAAGAAGACATTCCGATCCGCCCCATTATCAACTACCGTAATGCCCCTGCACACAAACTGGCAAAATATCTAGACAAAATTATTAGACAACACACACAAATAGACAACAACATTGCAGTAAAAAACAACACTGACCTAGTAACAAAAATAAAAAACATACACATCCCCCATAACGCCACATTAGCCTCCTTTGACATTAAAAACCTGTACACAAACATCCCCATCTCTGAAACAATCACCATCCTACAAAACAAACTCAAACAGATCAACACACCAGACGAACTTATCAATGAAATAACAGAAACTCTGAACATTATCACATAACAAAACTACTTTACTTATAACAATAAATACTACACACAGAACGATGGCCTACCCATGGGCTCCCCCATATCCAGCATTCTAGCAGAAGTCTTCCTCCAACACTTAGAAAAAACAAAAATACTCACAAACAATGACAGACACTCACATAAAATACTATATTGGCACAGATACGTTGATGACATTCTAATACTATACAGGGGAAACAAAAGACAATGTGAACAGTTACTAACGCACATAAACAAAATACATAAAAACATAACCTTCACTGCCGAATATGAACACAACAATACCATAAACTTCTTAGACCTCTCCATCACAAAACTAGAACACAGGCACAAATTCAGTATATACAGAAAACCAACTACAACTGACACACTAATACACAACACCACCAATCACCCAATACAACACAAACTAGCTGCTTTTAGAACCATGATACATAGACTTAACAACATCCCCTTAGATGAAATAGACTACAAAGACGAACTAAACACGATAAAATATCTAGCAGAATCTAACGGTTATGACAGAACAATAGTCAGTAAACTCCTACACAAAACACAAAACAAACAACAGACAAAGACAGAAAACAACAAATTCATAACACTAACATACATCAACAAACAAACAGAAAAAATTGCCCACAAATTCAAAAAAGCAGGATACAGAATCGCTTACAAAACTACTAACAAAACAGAACACACACTATCAAAACGCATGCCCAAAGCACAAAACAAATTCGATCTACCCGGTGTATATAAACTAAATTGTTCAAATTGCAGTAAATTCTACATAGGCCAGACAGGACGTAGCTTCAAACAGAGATACATTGAACACACAAAAGCACTCCACACCACTACAGAATCTACCTTCGCAAACCACCTCATTGAAGCAAACCACACATATAAAAACATCGACAATAACATGAACATACTACACGTACACACAAAAGGCCGAAAACTAGACACTCTAGAACAATTAGAAATATACAAACACACAAAAACAAATAAAAACGACATCCTAAACGAACAGACACAATTCAAATCGCACGCATTATTCGAACACATCTCACCACACACACACAGCTTCAATCTTTTGAAACACTATCTCGTCGCCAGCAACAAGACGAGCAGTGCTACTAACGACAGCCTCTGATGAAGCCTTCTATAGGTGAAAGCCGGTTTAGGCTGTAAGGTAAAACTTTACGTTTTTACTTATAAAAAACTTAGTGTTCCGAGTCGTCAATATTATAGTGATATTTAGTTAAGTAACGGACACGTCATGGACAACGAAATCCAAGAAAATAAATGTTATGTTAATGTTATATAACAAATTAAAACTACTAAAAAATTTAAATGCACACATAAACAATTTAAACAATGTGTGCAGTTTCATAGTTAATTTCACAAATGTTAAGGTAGTGATAATTCTTCCATGTATGTCAGAAACCCACTTAACTTTCAAATAGGTTATAAATATATTTATATAGTGATCACCAGCTGATCACAAAGTTTTACCCCCCCCCCCACACACACACACAAGGTGGCTCACAAAATCAGAAAATTTTGAATATAAATAAATGTAAGAAAATAATACTGATAATGAATGTTTATTGAATTTAATAGTACAAAATATGCCACTTAAACATACCCCAAATTTATTTGCTGAAGATGATATCTTGCAGGTAAGCTCCACCTCTGTGCAAACTTTCCTACAAATCTCTTATTGACAGTTTGCATGGTTCAATGTAACATTCCAATAGAAATGTAGGCAATTTCCTCTTTCATTTTGGTTTCCAGTTCTCCCATCATAGCAGGTTGACTGCAGTTCACCTTGCTTTTAAGATAATTTCACAAGAAGGAATTACATGATGACATGTCAGGGGATCTTGGAGAACATAAAATGTTCTCATTTCTTGAAATTGTTTCAAACAACTGGAGTATTCATCTTCATGGTGTGTGATATTGATCTGACTTGTTGAAACTATGAATTCTAATTTTTTGTGCAAAAGTCTGCAACAAAGGTTCCAGCATGGCAATGTAGTGAGCTGACATGACAGTAATCATGAGGGTGATAACAGTATTCTTTAAATGCTTGAATGGCAAAACTGTGAAGATACTGATTCATGACAAATTTAACAATTTGGGCTTCTTATGACATCAGCTCAAACAGTATCAATGTTGTCTGGAATGGGAACAATTCACATATAACCTGAAGGTATTTTTCCAATCCGAATCTGTCTACTCAGAAGTCAGTACCAATATGTTAATTCTAAGAACTGACAGAACACTACTGCAATGCCCTAACTTAAAAGTATTAGCAAAATTCTCTATACACAGCCTCCACCCTCTATTGTTCTTGTAAAATGCTTTGATGGCAAAATCATGTTGTCCACCATTCCAATAAACCATTATAACTAAATGGTAATATGGCATAAACTGGTTCTATATGCCAACAAGCAGACAAGGTTACCAACACAGTTTCCAAAATTTCCCTGACACAACTGTATAGTCGTATGTATTTTATTCTTTATGTCTATGTTTACAGACATCATAATGTATTCAATATGCATGCATTTCCTTTCCGTGCAACAATTCACGCGTGCTTGTAAGAAGGATGTAACTTGTGAACTCGAATTTATCAAAATTTATTCAATTTTTTCTATTTAATTGGAAAGGGGTTGAGTAGACTCTCAGTGCACACACACACATACACACACACACACACGCACAATATATTATGTGTAGGCCTATGTTTTCTGCAGGTTTCTGCACCCTGATATATAATGGTTCTTGTTTTTTCTGGGTTTACTATTCTAGATTTTTCTTTTTTCTACACAATTCATCATCCTTCTCTTATGTCTTCCTGAGGAGTATGCAACTATTTTTGCATTTCTCTCTTTATTTTAAGTGGTGACATTGTTTGTTACTTCCCATTGGTTTGCACTAGACATTAGGGCTGAGCTGTTCCTATTGGTTGGCCTAGAGTAGGACTGTTGCTCTGAAGGGGTGATCCCTGTCCTAAGGTTTTTGTCATTATGTAGAGTTCTTATTATTATGGCTATTTTATTAAAGGCATATTTCAAAAGTAGAGCTGGTTGCTAATAAAAAAAATGTTTGGTAACAATGAGTCAATACACATACTCGTAATTACTTCATGTGATTCATTAGGTATGCACTGGCTTGATGTTTGCTTTACCATACCACTGAGCAATACTGGATGTGAGAAAAAACAATCCAGCCAATTGCGAAGTACAATCTGAGATTCATACTATCTGTTAATACGTTGTACCTTGTACTTGCTCACGCGCAATCAGCCCAGCGCACTTACGTCATCCGTCGCGGTGCAGCACTAGTGGGCTCACCGCTGCGTTTAGTTAGTTATCACTCAACCTTTAAGCTGTGCGTTTGCACCCTTCCTTTCTCGCTAGCCGCGGCAATCTATATTTACTAATGTACTTCTTATTCGATCTCTTTTTAATGCTACACATTATGTAGCCTGGCAATCTACGCCACACTTTGTATTTTGGCTATGTGCGCCTGACGTAATTGCGTGGGCCTGCGCTTCTGAATAATGCTCAAATAAACGTTACTTAAATCTGATTTTACAGTCCACTAATTCATTCAAAAACATTTTTCTGACTCCCCACCAGCATCATTCAGCTTGCTACGCTAACTCAAGAAAAACTCGAGAGCGTTAAGCACGCATCACTATCAATGCAAATGGACTATCAATGCTACTGAAATTCAATGTGAATTGTGGCCTATAGTACTGAGTGAAGTTTGTTAACAAACCTACCTTCTAAATTTTTAAATTGTTAACATTTTAAAACTCTGTATTTTATCTAAGCAGTCCAGTCGCCATGTTGTTGCCAACATAACATATTTTACGTTCGGGTCTCAGGGTTCTTAGACGAGCACAGAAATGGAATGGTTATTGAGAAATAATCGACTCTGATATCATTAGTTAAAACTTGTGTTTTAATTGTCTGAATTTTTAAATATTTTAACAACAAAACCAAAAAAACAAGATGGAGTCTTATACAAAATGGCTGCAAAATATTTTTGCTACATCAGCCTTACGTATGATACATATACACCATATATATTTTATCTCCAATTTACTCTGGTTACCTATTTAAATGAATTTAGAACATTACTGCAGTATAATAGTTTAAGTTGTTACGTTGTATTAATCACGTAACGTGAACCAATGCTTGTGATTTTATATGTACCGGTAAACACGCACACATGCTCCCACACAAACTAATTAAAACGGTACATTTGCAATTATTTGAGCTCAATTAATGTTAAAAGGTGTTAGTGGTTTAAAATGTGCGCTGTGTTCTGCCGAACTATTACACTGTTCCTTTTTATTAACTGCACTCACTGTCTCTACATTTTATATTGATTGATTTTAAATAGATTTAATTCACTTTTTGTTACATTTTGTTGTTCTTTTAAAGACTTGCTGGCCAGCAATTTAGACAACGTGCAGTTCGCACGGAAGATGTTCGTCGACTGAGAACGACAATATGGCGCTTATTTCCCAAGTGGAAGGGTTGTCGCGTCATCAATTCTATTGTGTTTGGTGATGACGTCTTTGTTTTTTAGGGTGCAGCCATTATGTCTGGCATTCTTTTGATGACGTTTTACATAAGATCGTTCGTTTGTTCCGGCAGAATAGCTGTAGTTTTGCACGTACGCCACTGACCTTGACGCCGACCCTTTACTGATTTCTGCGTTGTTTCACATGTTTGGAAAACTTTACTCTCACACATACAAAATTTTAATTCACAATAAAATTATATCTGTTGTTTACCCAAAATCCCTACATGGACCTATTTGTACCGTTACAAGTTATGGCAGGCTACAGGACTGAGGAGAGTTGTGTGGAAGAGGTCGTTGCTGAGCAATTGATAGAATAATGTAGCCAGAATCAAGTCTGATTCTAAATAGGACAGGCAATGTAATTCACCAACTAATTTAAAAAGTGTCAAGAAATGCATTAATTATATAATGCAGCTTGCTGCCGCAGATTTCAACTAAACGATTTCAATCTGTTTATTTATACTGAAGCTTTGTTAAGTTTGTTTAGGTAAGGGAATGGTATCATAATATTAACAAAACATAAATATGAAAAGAAATATCAAAAGTTGTTCATGAAAAGGTAAGACTGGGAGGTCTAGTGTTCACCCAGATGATTTTGTTGAATAGGTGATGTAAAAGTTAACGAAAAGTTACCTTTAAATTCATGCTCTTATCATAGGAAACAAAAATAATGTATAGACCACAATACACGAAATCACAGCGCACAATTACTGAACCACAGCTCTTCTGAATTGAATGCAAGAAGGGTCCAGATAACTGATGCACAAATTGGAGATTGGCATCTACATGTATATTTCTGATCCACTACGAGAAAGAGGATATTAATTTTTTCCCACATCATGACTGGTGATGATACATGGATTGTTATCTCAATGTTATGTCAAAACAACAGTCCATGCAATGGCATCATTTAACATCACTGAAGATAGAAAAATTGAATGAAATGCAGTCAACATAAAAGATCAAAAAGTCCAATATAAGACACTTCCATAACTGAAATTTGCTGTTCAGAACAGATTATGTGGATGATAACACTTAGGATTGTTTTCACTCACAACAATGCAAGCCATACAGCACAGGGTTTAGTGTTCAGAAGAGCCTCGGAAGGAAACTTTTGGCAATTACACACACAAATCCTAAATTGCATTACACCTATTAAGTAAAAGTAATAAACTTAAAAGATTTAACTACAAGTGGTCACTATTGTAGTGAAGCCTGAACAATGAAAAATATTGATAAATAGATACTGAGGATATGTAGATCACACACACATGCACACACACACACACACACACACACACACACACACACACACACACACACACACACACACACACACACACACAGGACAAATGGCGCCAACCAACCATACACCTCTTCATTTTTTGGTGACCCTTAGAAGGGCCGTGTGGCGAAAACGCTGTGATGTATGTTCCGCATGACCAGAGCTGTGATGTTCAATGGCTGTGCCCTCTGTTCGTTGGCATATGGCAGAACTCCTCTTCTTTCGGCATTGGCATGTAGAGCCCTCTCCCGGCCCAGCGATGTCCATCGCTGGTTTGTCACAGGGTGAAGAGTGTGAAGAACATCCATTCTTTTCTTCTTCCTGTTCCTTCCGGCTGGCTTCAATGTCATCCAATAGAGGGGTGGCGATGGAGTGTGCCAAAAAACACGACTGGGGGTTGCACGGGTCGCGAGTAGTGCAGTGTCCCGAGTCTCAGAAAGGACTCCTCCCACTGGGTCTGTTTGAGTTAGTTATATATGTTTTATCTACTTGTGGGAGGGTCTGAAGCGACCTGCGATTGGTGGATACCACCAGGGCTAATAAACGAGGTCGCTTCCAGGACTCACCTGGTCGCGGGGTGTATTTACCAAGTCCGGCAATGAGGGAATTGTGGGTTACTCTGTCGGAACGAACATAGAATCTACGCGCCAGACGTCTCACGGTGTCATCAAAAAAGCGGACACCGAGTCCTCTCCTCAAAAGACGAGAAGAGTATCTCCGGGGGACTTTACACGCAAGCTTCAGTCCCCGGTCGAGAACGCGCTGGAACGCTGTCCTATGACCACGAGCCAGGTATCCCCAAACAGGACAGGCGTAGGTAATCACGGGCAACACGTACGAGTTGACTATGAGCTTACCTAGCTGGGGGGTCATTGCCGGATTAGATAGCACGGGCCAGAGTCTACTGAGATGCGCCGAAGCACGTTGGGTGATATACTGTGTATGGGTTCGCCAGATGAATCGGGAGTCCACGTGGAGCCCGAGGTACTTGACGCTACTGGTCCAGGGTATCTCGACGGGGCCTACTTTAAGCGGCCGATGCCGCTTGCGTTTACACGAGAATATTACCGCGGCACTCTTGGAAGCGTTAACGGCAACTCTCCAGTCACCGGTCCACCCGACATACACGTCGAGTTGGCGCTGGAGCTTACTTGCCGCATAACTTGCGTTCAGCTCTGAGGCAAATGCTGCAGTGTCGTCCGCGAACAGCAACAATTTTACTCCAGGAACTCGGGGCGTGTCGATGACAAACAGCGAGAACAGGAGAGGCCCAAGTACACTTCCCTGAGGGACACCAGCGGTAATATGCCTCTCCGAAGAGAGAGCGTGGTCTACTCTCACTCAGAAGCTACGGTCTCGCAGAAAGCTGCTGATCAAGTGAATGTAGGAATCTGGGAGAAGGACTTCCATCAATTTGTAAAGGACACCCTCGTGCCACACGCGGTCAAAGGCTTTCTCTACGTCTAGGAAGATCATAGTCATCTGTTTGCCCTGGCAGTCAGCCTCGGTAATGCATTCCACGAGTCTCATCAGCTGATGAGTCGAGGAGTGCAGCTCATGAAAGCCGAACTGTTCGGGAATCAGCATGTCCAGTCTTTCTAGGTGGTCGCGGATCCTACGCTGGATCAATCGCTCGAAAACCTTGGACGTCGCGGACAAGAGGCTGATGGGTCTGAGGTTTTCCACGCGAGAAGAATTTTTTCCCAGCTTGGGTATCACTATAACTGTAGCCATTTTCCATTTCACCGGAAAGTAGGCCAGTCTGAGACATATATTGAACAGATCAGAGAGGAGCTGTATTCCTCGCTCCGGAAGGCGATGGCGTGCGGAATTCATGACTCCGTCTGGGCCAGGCGCCTTCTGGGGCTTGAGCTGAACAATCCTCTCAGAGATCTCCTCCGGGGAGATTGGCTCTGGCTGGACTGTGATACAGGCCGATAGAAACCGCTCTACCTCGCGGCAGATTCGCTCAGTGAAGGCCGGGTTCATGGATGGGTTGGGAGCGAACTATCGCTCTAAACTGTCAGCCAAGAACTCTGCCTTCTCGAGGGGGCGTCCAAGGGGTTGACCGCCGGGTCCGACCAGTGCGGGGAGAGGCGCGCGTTTACGCTTTCCCGTTAGGGCACTGGGAATCCGCCAGACATTACGGTTCTCAGCAGGGCCATCCATCTGTGTTACAGCTAGCTCCCAGTTATGTCTATGGAACGCCAGCATGTCACGACGCAACTTGCCGGACGCTCTGTTAAACGCAGCCTTGTCAGCCGGGTCACGAGTCCTCTGCCAGCGTCTCCGGAGGCGATTCCTCTCGCAACCGAGCTGAGACACCTCTTCGGGGATACGATGATAGTTGGGCGTGAGCCCCGGCTTCATCCGGGAGGACACATCTACCGCCGAGACTACAGCTGTGTTGAATAAGGCAACTGCCTCGTCGACATGCTGGGTAGTGGCGAGTGGTATATGCTCAGGTAGGCGGCGACTGAACACCGGGCCAAAGCGTTCCCACTCGATTACCCGCCGCTCGTCGCGGACGGTAGAGTGCTGGGCAGCTATATGCAGACTGATAGGGCAATGGTCCAAGGACAGTTCCGAAATGACGGAGACGTGGACCGGGCAATAAACACCCCTGACCGCTGCAATGTTCAGTACATCAAGGCAGGAGTTAGCCCTTGAGGGATAGTATGTAGGCCCGGTAGGACCCATGACTGTGACCCGAGCCGCATCAGCATACCTGCGTAAGCGGGCCCCGTTTGGGTTCACCAAGCGGCTATCCCAATCAGGGTGCTTACAGTTCAGGTCGCCCGCCAGGACTACCCTTCTGTGTGCGCCAAAGACGGCCTCCAGACCGTCTCCACCATGGAGCTAACCGCGGTACACTCGAGGTTCCGCCGCGGAGGCAGGACAATGCAGTGATGGCGAAGACTCGCCTTCACCGCGATGCGGGTGCCCCCTCCTGCGCAATCCGACCGGTCGTCCCGGTAGCACACGTAGTTGGGTAGTCGGAATCGACGATCCGGGGTCAGGTGCGTCTCACCATGAAGAAGCACATCGGGCTTCTGACGGGCAACGAACTCTAAGAGCCCAGAATGCCAGGAAAGGAGACCGTTAGCGTTCCACGCCACAAGCTCGAGGTCTCGCTTGAGGGATTGCCGTGGTTGTCCGTTGTTCATAACAGACCAATAACACGGCAGGCTTCCACCAAGAGGAATTTGTCTTGGGGTAAGGCTGTTGCCAAGCGTCCGTTGATATATCGGAAAGTTTGGGCTACTTTCTGCAAGTCGTAGCTTGCCAGAAAGTCGGAGACGACGGCGAGATCATCGATAGATGATTGGGGAGAACGCTTGGCGGCAGCTGCATAGCTGCGGCAGGGCGAGGCGGTGGAAGCCTTGGGGGCAGGTACTGGAGCGGGTGGTCGCTCTGGCTTTTGGCGGACAGGCTTGGGTCCAGTGGCAGGTATTGGCTGGCCCGTGTTCTTGGCCTGAGGTCTACCTTTCTTCTTGCTTGATCTGGGGTAGCGAGGCTTGGGTGGCGGCGGCAGTGGAAGATCAAGTTCCTCAACATCCTGCGGCAACGGGACCTTTGCATATGTGGGTATCTCGCGTTCCAGTTTCTGTAACGGTACAGAACTGGGTGTTAAAGATAATAATTTAAATTCGTTGTAATCCCAAAGTAGTTAGTGTTCACCTTCGTGGAACCTCGATTTAATCAACCACGCATGCAGTGTTATTACAAAACAACACGTCTGTGTTTTGTCTCCAGACTCAGATGGGCCGGACATATTACGTAACGACATTCAGTTTGTGGCAGTCGTGAATCATGGAAAAAATGAAGCCAAGTCGTAGATTTCACCAGGCAGCAAAATGTTGCCAAACTCACTGTCCAGATTCTAGAACATTTTAAAAGAACCAATTGGAGCATAGACTGGCGATCACGTGACCAGACTCACCCTGGGTAATCACTGCCCTAACGCCAGCTTAAGCATTAGTTAACTTGTAACTCTGACCACGCGGTCAACACATAAGCACTCGAGCGAAAAAGTCGGCCGACAAAATAAAAAGCAATGTTCTTCTAAAGTGGATTAAAATAATAGTGACGCATATAATACGAACCAATCAACAACAGTACCGCAGTTAAACAGTGTCAAAACTAATTTATGGTGTGTTAACCAAAAAATCAGTGCATTCACAGCAAAGGTGCAACACAGCGGAGTTCTTCAGTTGTTAAGTATCAACTGACATTTACCTAAAATCATTTTACCTTTTTTTTTAAAGTACAATTCAACATAAATAAATTGTAAATTTAAAATGTAAAACAGAGATCTCTAAGGGAAATATATAAAAAGAGTACTGGTTCATTTAGTAATAACGTAATGTAGTTCATTTAGTAGAAATGTAACTAACGAATAGGTAAGGCAAGTTGTATATTTTTTATGTATACTTGTTTTGGTAATTATTATTGGAGAATGAGCGAATAATATGAAACTATAGGATTTTTCTATGTAATAGATAAGCGGAAGTTGTAATAGTAAGAAAAGGTAGAGCCAGAAAAGACAATAATCTGTTATGTTACTAGTTCATAAAGTAAATCGAAGGAGTTTTGATTAATAAACGAGAAGGAATTTATTAGAATTGGAAAGACTGTGTTTAGTGTAATTATTTCTCACTCACACCTAGATAACCTTTCTGCAACTGTTTTCGTCTATAGGACTCTGGAGGAAACCCGAAGGTAAGAAAAAAAAATTAAAAAATTAATTTTATAAGATTGATAACGTTTATTAACTCATACAAAATCAAGCATAACAATGGCGCCCGAAACAGCTGGACGATTTGTATGATTTCTTTTAATCACACAAATTAGACCTAAGCTATAAGTTGCAGAAATTGGTTATTTGGGAGTGGGGGCGATGTTGTAAATGATTGTAGATTGTGATGAGAAAGGGGTAAAGCAAAACAAAGCATATTTGTATATGTAAACAATAATATAAAACAAAAATGGAGAGTAATAGTGACAAAGTCAACAGCATTGACTTGACTAGTACCGGTACAGACAATCAAGTAAATACAATAGTAACCGAAACGGTAATAAATGAAATAAGCCTAACCGAGTCAGTGACAATGGAAGGCGGTAAGATTCATTCAACGCCTATCCAAAACAAACAATGAGACAATAACGATATAGTGAACATGATACAAGTAATGTTAGAAAAACAAAGCATGATGTTAAGCAATAAACTTGATGAACAAAGTAATAAACTCGAAACTAATTTTAATGAACTTAAGGGCGAGATTAATGAAATAAAGGGGGATATTAACGTAAAATTAGATGAACAGAATGTTACATTTAATGAAATAAATATTCGTTTTGACAACAGTGATAAAAAATTTGATGCCAAATTTAATGAACTAAAGGGGGAAATGAAACAACAAAATATTAATATTAATGAAATAAATGAAAAAGTGACCGAGTCACAAAAGAATATCGAAGATAAACTAAATGAAATGAATGTTAAGTTAATACAACAGCTTGATGAGCATATAAGTGTTGTTGCGTCTTAGAAGCTCTCGATGAATCTTGAGTTGTTCTTAGGAACGCTATTTGGAGTTAGCTAGTCAGAGATGAAATAATTGAGTGGACTGTATAATGTTTCTAGAAATAATTGTTTATTGAGAGTTAAAGAGACATAATTGATTGCTGGCACGTGTAGGTTTTTTAACGCGGCATAAGTGCCGGAGAATTAAGATAGAAATAAAATATTGGCGTACATGACAATGTATGAGCTGAACTTGTCTAAGTAAATTGTAGCATGGTGAGCATGCTATTAGTATTAAATATCGAACAACTTTAAGCAGCCGCGGCTGGCGATTGAAATGAGTGGCCTGCTCGGAGTCTGGAGAAGAACTGATTTAATTTTGACTGCAGTCAGCCTGTCTCAAGACCGGCTGCAGATAGCAATGAAAAACGTGACGTCACCTACAGGCGCCGCAATGCAGTATTTTATAATACAAAGTTCACATAGGTTCAAAGTTTATATAGATACAAAGTTTGTCCATACTGCCCGCACAAAATCGGGGCGATTTTGCAACTTAATTAATTGTGTGAAAAGTACATGGTAATAAATTCAATAATAAATAAAAATTGCTAATACAATAACAATGATATAAAAAAATTGACATCTATAACAGTAGAGCAATGACAACCAGAAAATTAATAGTAGATAACAATACGATTAACATACCAAATTAATGTAAAGATTACAAAATACATAATGATTTACGTTACATGGTAATCGAACAATAATAATAAAATTCCATAACACATAAAAACATGGCAATGATACATGAGAATACAACAATCAGGTATAATAATTAGTAGTACATAATAATAAGATAATGATCACGAAAGATTCAATAATCTGTAACAGGTAATAGTACAATGACAAAGACATAATAACTTACATGCATAATATTGGAATAACAATCCCCCCAAAAAAACAAAAATACATAACCATAGATTAAATACAATAGTGAAAAACATAATAATTGATACAATAATATTATAACAATTCCCAAAAAATTCAAAAATACCCATAAACATGATAGTGATACACCATATCACAATAGACATAATAATAGTGTAGTAATCATAACAATATAAATCATGTGATCGCCCCAGGAATGTCCCGGGCGTGAAGCAAGGTAATGCGATACAGTTCACATTGCTGCTACGTGTCGCATGATGCTCATGCAGCTAGTCTAATGCCACCGGAAGTGGGCATAATTTATGAATGGGCCAACGTAGGATACCATGTGCGGTGCGAACATCCGCGACGCGCACTATTGAGTCGTGACCCGAATAAACATTCGTGACTACCCCGCATTTCCACTGAAGGGGGGGAATTGTCATCTAGAATAAGGACGAGTTGCCCGGGAGTCAAATTTTTTGACGTAATGCGCCATTTGTTGTGCTGTTGCAACTGGTGCAAGTAATCTTTTGACCACCTGTTCCAAATGGATTGGGTGAATCTTTGGAGCAACTGCCATCTGCCCAAACGACTAATATTCACTTGGGAATAGTCAGGTTCTGGGAGCGCAGTGAGCAGATAACCAACCAGGAAATGAGCTGGAGTTAAAGGTTCGGGGTCCCTAGAGTCACTGGAGACGGCGAACAAAGGGCGTGAGTTGAGGCAGGCCTCTATCTGAGTTAAGATAGTGTAATACTCCTCGAAGGTAAGAATGGTTCCGCCTACCACGCGCCGTACATGAAACTTGACGCTCTTGACTCCGCTTTCCCACAGGCCGCTGAAATGCGGTGCTGAGGGGGGAATAAAGGACCAATTAATGCCTTGGGCACTGGTAAAATCCTAGACGGACTGCTCAAAACCCTTAGACTGCAAAAGTTTATGCAATTCGTGAAGTGTGCTACTTGCATGACGAAAATTTGTTCTATTGTCGGAAAATATCTGATCAGGGATACCTCTACACACAATGAACCGTTTTAAGGCCGCTATAAAGGCATCTGATGTCAGATCTGAGACTAGTTCCAGGTGAATGGCCTTAGTGGTCATGCATGTAAATAAAGCAATATAAGCCTTTGACATTGATCTTGAACGCTGCCCGCCATGATGCACAAATACCGGACCGGCATAGTCGACTGCAGACTGGGAAAATGGCTTAGCAGGCATGACACGGGAGGGGGGTAATTGTCCTAATAATTGGGTTGCGCCCCTAGCACGGAATCTAAAACAGGTGATACATTTATGTATTACCGAACGTATATAAGATGTCACCAATTATCCAATAATTCCGTCACAGAGAGAACTGAGTCAATTGTACACCAGCGTGTAATAAACGAAGGTGCTCGCTTTGTATAATTAATTTGCTGAGATGAGAGTGTGGGTGAAGTATGATTTGGTGTTTGCTCTCGTAGTTGAGCTGGGAGTGCTGAAGGCGTCCTCCTACGCGTAATATTCCTGACTTGTCCAGAAAGGGGTTAAGTGAAAGAATTTTACTGTTATTAGGGATGCAGCGTTGCGCCTCAAGCTCCTTGATTTCGATGACAAAGTGCGACTTCCGGGACTAGCGAATAAAAACCAAAAGTGTACCATGTAACTCATGGGAGGTTAAAAAGGAAGTGTTCCTATCCTCTGTGGGAAGCCTAGAGTTCCGAATGAATCGACGGCAATACGAAAACACGCGAAGGAGTTTTGAAAGCGATGAGTAGTTTTCAAAATAACTAGATGTGGATGATGCGCCAATCAATGAGGTTTGGACCTGTTTCCGTTGTTCCTGCTCAAGCTCGGGATGAGTGCAGGGAGAACGGGCATCGAAGGCACTGGTGGGCCACGATAATGACTCATGGGCAGGGTTGACAGTGTAACACCGGTTACGGTTACGTTTCTGCTTGAACTTGAGTTCCAGTGATTGGAACCTGCGGATAGCGCCGGAGAGAGAATCGCCTAAATGACAATTATGTAACCTGCGTGGTAGGGATACCACAAATCTGCCATCATTATTACGAACAGTATTAGATACAAAATGATTTTCCCATTCCGTGTCCTCAACGGAGGGAGCACGAATAGCAAAGTCCTCTAACTTCCAAAAGTCCTTTAGTTGCGAGGAAATGGCATTATCATCTTCACATATCATGAATGATGAAACCGGTTTTGTCATATCGACATTAAATGGCAAGTTACCTGCGAGAATGAATCCCAACTTTGTCTCCTGTATTATGGGGAAATGTGGGCTACGGATAAATTTGACAGGTTCAATTAATTGTAAGTAATACTGAGCACCGAGCAATACGTCGATTTGCGAAGAAAAGTTCAGCTGTGGGTAAGCTAGAAATATGCCCTTTGGTAAGTTTTGGGAGGAGATGTCAAATGATTCCGCAGGGAGATTATTTGTGATACTGGGAAGCACAGCGCAATGTATGTTCAAATTAAAATTCTTATAGCATGAATGCAACCTTACCCTAGTACTGAAATCAGCTTGAGATAATGAATTATTTATACCCGTGATGGGTAATTGAGATTTAATCAGTTTTAGACCCATTCGGCGGGCGAAACTCATGGTGCAGAAATTAGCTTGCGATCCTGAGTCCAATAAAATCCTAACTGGGTGCTTCCTACCTGCATGGTCAGTTGTCATGCAGACCGCGGTGGATAATAATATAGACTTGTTTGTTTGCAATTTTAACGGACACTGATTGTTCCTGGATGAAGCGTTATTGCTAGATATATGGATCATTGTGTGGTGGCGTTTAGCACAAGTTCTGCAAGAAAATTTGGAGGGACAGTGTGCAAAATCATGGCCTGGGTGTAGCCAATTTAAGCAAAGTTTATTTTTAATTAGAATATTTTTTTGCTCCAGGGGAGTAATCGCTACAAACTGTGGACGCTCAGCAAGGCGGTGTTTACCTTTGCACAGCTGACATATGTTATATCCAATATGAGCATGGAATGTCGTCCTAGAAATATTAACTGGTTTAATTGCTTTGCGATATGGACTCTTATCGCTAACGTGTATCTTGTTTACGGAGCTGGTCGCGCCATCCAAGTTTTGTAATAACTGCCTTCGGTTATTTAAAAATTTTATAAAATTACTGAAATTAGGAAATCGTTCGTCCGACAAGCCTTCTTTCCAGAGCCGACATGTATGATTATCGAGTTTCTGCATTAAGTATTGAACTAAAATCATTTCAAATGTATTTACGGGTAGATTTAATGAATTTAAGGCATTTATATTCGCAGTGATCTCGTCAATGAACCTGGAAATGCTAACCCTGGACTCTTGTTGTACGGACTTGACACCCAAGACATTCCCTATGTGATGGGCTGATACAATTAATTTGCTGTCGTACCTGTTTTTTAATAAATCAATGGCTACAGCATAATTTTCATGGGTGATTGGAAGAGATTTTATTACATTTAACGCCTCGTCACTCAATGAAGAGTGCAAGTAGTGTAATTTTTGAATATCCGTCAGGTCAGTTCTGACGTGTATTAATTCCACAAACATATTATAATAGTGTTGCCAATCAATGATGCTACCTGAGAAGGAAGGCAATTTAATCGGTTCTAACTGTATCGGGGGGGGGGGGGGGGGGGGGGTTAATTGGCATAATTTCGGTTTGAACAACGGTTTCTGGTTCACCTCCTCTACTTGTTTTAATAAATGGTGTAACTTGCATTCGATATTGCAGAGATCATCCTCTGTTTGAACTCTGTCACTGACTGATGCGAAATCTGAATCGTCAGCCTCAATTTGAGTCTGAATATCGTCATATTTAGCGGACAATTCCATCAAATGGCGGAGCTTAATTTTTAATGCATGATGATCGCTTATGTCTGGATCGAAATTATCAGCAAAAGTATTCACACGAGATATGGATGCCTTAATTGTGCCCCGTATCTTTATTACCGCCTTCACATCAGCCATGACCGAAATTTTAAAATGTGATTTGAAACCGAAAATCAGATATAGAGAAGGTGAAGAGTTGTTGTAATTTTGAATAATTTGCTACAATCTGATATAATGCAGGAGCCAGTGATCTGTGTACACCTTAATATATGACTGACTATAACAGGTACTTAATGTGCTTAAAACTAGTTATGAAAGTTATCGAAAATATAAATCATTCGACATGACAATACACCTATAGCCTTATCACATCACTTAAATTTCTTAATGCGTCGTTGCACAACTGCGTAAAGGAAATCTTCTAAAACTTCCGAGCTGAAAGGCCGTGGTCGAGTGCTTGATATACTGCTAAACGTTTCGGCCGCACCACCGGTGGCCATCTTCAGTAGCGAAAAAATTGTGTTCGAATAGATGACACGCCGAACACGTCTCCCAATGAACTGGGAACAAGCTACAGTGAGTTACGGCTACGATGCCTCTATTTATAACTTTTTGGCCGCTTAAGGTGTATCACGCAGACCAATGAGAAGCCAGCTCGTCATTCTCGATTCTGATTGGCTATGGAAAATAAACCATGCCAGACACTATTTAAGGAGATGCTTTCACCTCGGCGGTTCATAGCGACGGACGCATTCTTATGAATATGGATGGACTCCAGATGCAGGCGAGTAAAGTAACCCCGGACAGAAGACAACACGCGGGCTTCATCAAACATCACCCGGTGATCGTCGTGGGAAATGCGTGTTCAGCAACTGCGGACTTTTCCGGCTGGCCCAGGCGGCAGTATCTCCAATGTTCAGAGAGGCGCGTCCGGACACTACGCTTCGTGGTGCCTATGCAGACCTGGCCACACGTACAAGGAATACTGTACACCCCGCATGACGAGAGTGGATCCCTGGCGTCTTTCACCGGTCGCAGGAACTGTTGGATCTTTTTGGTTCGCTTGAAGATCGTCCTGACGCCCCGCTTACTCAGCAACTTGCCGATGCGGTCAGTCATGCCACGGATGTAGGGCAAGACAGCAGAGCCAACAACCTCAGGCGACACCGACTCGTCCGGCCTACCAGATCTTCTCGGTCGGGCAGCTCTCCTAACCTCCGCAGCAGAATAGCCGTTGGACTGCAGTGCTTCCTCGAGATGCCGAAACTCATCTTCGAGATACTGGGGCTCACAGATTCTTTTTGCCCGGTCTACCAGAGTCTTCAGCACCGCCCTCTTCTGCCTAGGATGATGATTGGAGGACTTGTGCAGATATCTGTCGGTGTGCGTTGGCTTCCTATAAACTTTATGTCCCAAGCTGCCATCGGTCGTTTTCAGGACCAACACATCCAGAAAAGCCAATTGATCACCACTCTCGCGCTCCATCGTAAACTGTATACGCGGGTGCACAGCGTTCAGATGTCCAAGGAAGCGTTCCAACTCTTCATCCCCATGGCTCCAGACCACGAAAGTGTCGTCCACATACCGCAACCAACACTTCGGCTTCAGAGGCGCAGATGAAATTGCCAACTCTTCAAATTTCTCCATGTAGAAGTTCGCAACCACAGGGCTGAGAGGACTTCCCATCGTGACGCCATCCAACTGTTCATAGAAGCCGCCATTCCACTGGAAGTAGGTCGTTGTTAGGACCTGCCGGAACAAAGCAGTGATGTCCGCCGAGAACAGGTCACCCAAATACCCCAAGACCTCCTGAACAGGGACCATAGTGAAAAGAGAGACCACATCAAAACTCATGAGAACGTCGCCAGGCTCCAGCACCAACTCCCGGATCCTCCGAAGGAAATCAGAAGAATCCCGGACGAAAGAATCCGTCTGCCCGATGTGCGGCTTGAGCAATCCAGTGAGGTGCTTTGCCAAGGTGTAAGTAGGCGAGCCAATAGCACTGACGATGGGCTTCAGCGGAACGTCTTCCTTATGGATCTTCGGTAAACCATAGAGACGAGGGGGAAGGGCCTCCGAACACCGGACGGCCGTCTTCACATCAGGCGCCAGAGAAGATTGCTTAACCAAAGAATCTTTTTTTCTTAGAACAGTAGTAGTCGGATCTTTGTTCAGCCTCCGATAAGTGGCCGGATCTAATAAACCTTCAATCTTCCGCTGGTAGTCTTCAGTGTTCAAGACCACAGTGGCGCTCCCCTTATCCGCCGGCACAATGACAATGGAGTCATCCCTTTTCAATTCCCTCAAGGCTCGCAACTCCACCGACAGAAGATTGCATTTTGGCGGAGCGGCCCTTCTAAGGGCCCTAGAAGCTTCCAAACATATTTCATAAGCCTGGTCTCGGGGTAGTCCTCGGATGCCTGCCTCCACGCTCGCAACTATTTCCTCCACCGGTACTGTCTTCGGGGTAACCGCAAACTTCTCATCTTTGGCTAACACTGAGGTCTCATGTGGTGTTAGTTGACGGTTCGATAGATTCACAACCATCCTGTCCATCCTGTCACGATCTAGTATTCTTCCCCTGATGTTCTGGGAAGCAAACCGCTCGAATTTGTCACGCTGTCTCTGGCTGGTACTGGCATAACACAACTCAAAAGCATTATATGTGAGCCCATCCAACATCTCTCAATCATGTCGTTGGAGGGAACTGCTGAGATGTAAATGCAGCTTCAACAGGTCTTGGTCATTTAGTGCCAACTCTTTCCTCGTGTGGTGTATGCGCTCACGTAGCATGGCATTTTCCGTTCTCCTGTATATCCTGTTGGCCTGTGGCGTATTAAATAAGTGTCTATGTCGTAGGAACCTAGGAACGGTTCCCGAGTCTCTACAGCGAAGTAAAAAGTCCAAGGAACACAGCAGACTGGCTTTCTTCTTACGTAGCGTCTCCAGCTTTTAATTTTCTTGAAAACCTCCTCCCCGTAGAGGTTCTTAATCTTAGTATGTAGGCTTTCATGGCCGGTGTCATTATGATTATATTCTAAAACTTCCGGGCTGAAAGGCCGTGGTCGAGTGCTTGATATACTGCTAAACGTTTCGGCCGCACCACCGGTGGCCATCTTCAGTAGCGAAAAAATTGTGTTCGAATAGATGACACGCCGAACACGTCTCCCAATGAACTGGGAACAAGCAACAGTGAGTTACGGCTACGATGCCTCTATTTATAACTTTTTGGCCGCTTAAGGTGTATCACGCGGACCAATGAGAAGCCAGCTCGTCATTCTCGATTCTGATTGGCCATGGAAAATAAACCATGGTTAGGCATCACGAAGCGTAGTGTCCGGACGCGCCTCTCTGAACATCGGAGATACTGCCGCCTGGGCCAGCCGGAAAAGTCCGCAGTTGCTGAACACGCTCTTTCCCACGACGATCACTGGGTGATGTTTGATGAAACATCCATATTCATAAGAATGCGTCCGTCGCTATGAACCGCCGTAATTGAAGGTTTATTAGATCCGGCCACTTATCGGAGGCTGAACAAAGATCCGACTACTACTGTTCTAAGAAAAACGGATTCTTTGGTTAAGCAATCTTCTCTGGCGCCTGATGTGAAGACGGCCGTCCGTTGTTCGGAGGCCCTTCCCCCTCGTCTCTATGGTTTACCGAAGATCCATAAGGCAGACGTTCCGCTGAGGCCCATCGTCAGTGCTATTGGCTCGCCTACTTACACCTTGGCAAAGCACTTCACTGGATTGCTCAAGCCGCACATCGGGCAGACGGATTCTTTCGTCCGGGACTCTTCTGATTTCCTTCGGAGGATCCGGGAGTTGGTGCTGGAGCCTGGCGACGTTCTCGTGAGTTTTGATGTGGTCTCTCTTTTCACCATGGTCCCTGTTCAGGAGGTCTTGGGGTATTTGGGTGACCTGTTCTCGGCGGACATCACTGCTTTGTTCCAGCAGGTCCTAACAACGACCTACTTCCAGTGGAATGGCGGCTTCTATGAACAGTTGGATGGCGTCGCGATGGGAAGTCCTCTCAGCCCTGTGGTTGCGAACTTCTACATGGAGAAATTTGAAGAGTTGGCAATTTCATTTGCGCCTGTGAAGCCGAAGTGTTGGTTGCGGTATGTGGACAACACTTTCGTGGTCTGGAGCCATGGGGATGAAGAGTTGGAACGCTTCCTTGGACATCTGAACGCTGTGCACCCGCGCATACAGTTTACAATGGAGCGCGAGAGTGGTGATCAATTGGCTTTTCTGGATCTGTTGGTCCTGAAAAGGACCGATGGCAGCTTGGGACATAAAGTTTATAGGAAGCCAACGCACACCGACAGATATCTGCACAAGTCCTCCAATCATCATCCTAGGCAGAAGAGGGCGGTGCTGAAGACTCTGGTAGACCGGGCAAAAAGAATCTGTGAGCCCCAGTATCTCGAAGATGAGTTTCGGCATCTCGAGGAAGCACTGCAGTCCAACGGCTATTCTGCTGCGGAGGTTAGGAGAGCTGCCCGGCCGAGAAGATCTGGTAGGCCGGACGAGTCGGTGTCGCCTGAGGTTGTTGGCTCTGCTGTCTTGCCCTACATCCGTGGCGTGACTGACCGCATTGGCAAGTTGCTGAGTAAGCGGGGCGTCAGGACGATCTTCAAGACAACCAAAAAGATCCAACAGTTCCTGCGACCGGTGAAAGACGCCAGGGATCCACTCTCGTCGTGCGGGGGTGTACAGTATTCCTTGTACGTGTGGCCAGGTCTACATAGGCACCACGAAGCGTAGTGTCCGGACGCGCCTCTCTGAACATCGGAGATACTGCCGCCTGGGCCAGCCGGAAAAGTCCGCAGTTGCTGAACACGCATTTCCCACGACGATCACCGGGTGATGTTTGATGAAGCCCGCGTGTTGTCTTCTGTCCGGGGTTACTTTACTCGCCTGCATCTGGAGTCCATCCATATTCATAAGAATGCGTCCGTCGCTATGAACCGCCGAGGTGAAAGCATCTCCTTAAATAGTGTCTGGCATGGTTTATTTTCCATAGCCAATCAGAATCGAGAATGACGAGCTGGCTTCTCATTGGTCTGCGTGATACACCTTAAGCGGCCAAAAAGTTATAAATAGAGGCATCGTAGCCGTAACTCACTGTTGCTTGTTCCCAGTTCATTGGGAGACGTGTTCGGCGTGTCATCTATTCGAACACAATTTTTTCGCTACTGAAGATGGCCACCGGTGGTGCGGCAGAAACGTTTAGCAGTATATCAAGCACTCGACCACGGCCTTTCAGCCCGGAAGTTTTAGAAAATAATCATAATGACACCGGCCGTGAAAGCCTACATACTAAGATTAAGAAACTCTATGGGGAGGAGGTTTTCAAGAAAATTAAAAAGCTGGAGACGCTACGTAAGAAGAAAGCCAGTCTGCTGTGTTCCTTGGACTTTTTACTTTGCTGTAGACTCGGGAACCGTTCCTAGGTTCCTACGACATAGACACTTATTTAATACGCCACAGGCCAACAGGATATACAGGAGAACGGAAAATGCCATGCTACGTGAGCGCATACACCACACGAGGAAAGAGTTGGCACTAAATGACCAAGACCTGTTGAAGCTGCATTTACATCTCAGCAGTTCCCTCCAACTACATGATTGGGAGATGTTGGATGGGCTCACATATAATGCTTTTGAGTCGTGTTATGCCAGTACCAGCCAGAGACAGCGTGACAAATTCGAGCGGTTTGCTTCCCAGAACATCAGGGGAAGAATACTAGATCATGACAGGATGGACAGGATGGTTGTGAATCTATCGAACCGTCAACTAACACCACATGAGACCTCGGTGTTAGCCAAAGGTGAGAAGTTTGCGGTTACCCCGAAGACAGTACCGGTGGAGGAAATAGCTTCGAGCGTGGAGGCAGGCATCCGAGGACTACCCCGAGACCAGGCAGATGAAATACGTTTGGAAGCTTCTAGGGCCCTTAGAAGGGCCGCTCCGCCAAAATGCAATCTTCTGTCGGCGGAGTTGCGAGCCTTGAGGGAATTGAAAGGGATGACTCCATTGTCATTGTGCCGGCGGAAAAGGGGAGCGCCACTGTGGTCTTGAACACCGAAGACTACCATCAGAAGATTGAAGGTTTATTAGATCCGGCCACTTATCGGAGGCTGAACAAAGATCCGACTACTACTGTTCTAAGAAAAACGGATTCTTTGGTTAAGCAATCTTCTCTGGCGTCTGATGTGAAGACGGCCGTCCGGTGTTCGGAGGCCCTTCCCCCTCGTCTCTATGGTTTACCGAAGATCCATAAGGAAGACGTTCCGCTGAGGCCCATCGTCAGTGCTATTGGCTCGCCTACTTACACCTTGGCAAAGCACCTCACTGGATTGCTCAAGCCGCACATCGGGCAGACGGATTCTTTCGTCCGGGACTCTTCTGATTTCCTTCGGAGGATCCGGGAGTTGGTGCTGGAGCCTGGCGACGTTCTCATGAGTTTTGATGTGGTCTCTCTTTTCACCATGGTCCCTGTTCAGGAGGTCTTGGGGTATTTGGGTGACCTGTTCTCGGCGGACATCACTGCTTTGTTCCGGCAGGTCCTAACAACGACCTACTTCCAGTGGAATGGCGGCTTCTATGAACAGTTGGATGGCGTCGCGATGGGAAGTCCTCTCAGCCCTGTGGTTGCGAACTTCTACATGGAGAAATTTGAAGAGTTGGCAATTTCATCTGCACCTCTGAAGCCAAAGTGTTCGTTGCGGTATGTGGACGACACTTTCGTGGTCTGGAGCCATGGGGATGAAGAGTTGGAACGCTTCCTTGGACATCTGAACGCTGTGCACCCACGCATACAGTTTACGATGGAGCGCGAGAGTGGTGATCAAATGGCTTTTCTGGATGTGTTGGTCCTGAAAAGGACCGATGGCAGCTTGGGACATAAGTTTATAGGAAGCCAACGCACACCGACAGATATCTGCACAAGTCCTCCAGTCATCATCCTAGGCAGAAGAGGGCGGTGCTGAAGACGCTGGTAGACCGGGCAAAAAGAATCTGTGAGCCCCAGTATCTCGAAGATGAGTTTCGGCATCTCGAGGAAGCACTGCAGTCCAACGGCTATTCTGCTGCGGAGGTTAGGAGAGCTGCCCGGCCGAGAAGATCTGGTAGGCCGGACGAGTCGGTGTCGCCTGAGGTTGTTGGCTCTGCTGTCTTGCCCTACATCCGTGGCGTGACTGACCGCATCGGCAAGTTGCTGAGTAAGCGGGGCGTCAGGACGATCTTCAAGCCAACCAAAAAGATCCAACAGTTCCTGCGACCGGTGAAAGACGCCAGGGATCCACTCTCGTCGTGCGGGGTGTACAGTATTCCTTGTAACGTGTGGCCAGGTCTACATAGGCACCACGAAGCGTAGTGTCCGGACGCGCCTCTCTGAACATCGGAGATACTGCCGCCTGGGCCAGCCGGAAAAGTCCGCAGTTGCTGAACACGCTCTTTCCCACGACGATCACCGGGTGATGTTTGATGAAGCCCGCGTGTTGTCTTCTGTCCGGGGTTACTTCACTCGCCTGCATCTGGAGTCCATCCATATTCATAAGAATGCGTCCGTCACTATGAACCGCCGAGGTGAAAGCATCTCCTTAAATAGTGTCTGGCATGGTTTATTTTCCATGGCCAATCAGAATCGAGAATGACGAGCTGGCTTCTCATTGGTCCGCGTGATACACCTTAAGCGCCCAAAAAGTTATAAATAGAGGCATCGTAGCCATAACTCACTGTTGCTTGTTCCCAGTTCATTGGGAGACGTGTTCGGCATGTCATCTATTCGAACACAATTTTTTTGCTACTGAAGATGGCCACCGGTGGTGCGGCGGAAACGTTTAGCAGTATATCAAGCACTTGACCACGGCCTTTCAGCCCGGAAGTTTTAGAAGATAATCATAATGACACCGGCCGTGAAAGCCTACTTACTAAGATGCGTAAAGGAAAATTTATGTACATATGAAAATCTAAATAAAAATATAAGCTTATGGCCACTTGACAATAATATCTGTTTCTATAAAAATTATTAATAATGTTGTATTAAATGTTATTAACTCTGTGCAAAAATATTACTTAGATTGCCATAATTATATATGAAAAGATCATAAAAAATGAAATTTATAATCACGTGGATGTTGAATCCCAGCGTGCTGAAGCTGGCTTCGATCCCGCTGCTCGATCCTGTTAGAAGTTGTTGCACCTCTTGTCTCTACCGGTCAGATGACGCCTGATGTTGTAGCTCTCCATAATTTTAAAGTTGTGGAACCTTTTTGTTGTAGAATATATGCTGCTGTCCTGCCATGTCCCGTTGTCTCTGGTTTGCTGCTCTGCAGAATCTTGCAGTGTTGATTGTGAAGTAATTTTTAGAATAATAGAGGCACGCAACTGCCAGCAATCTGAAGTTGAAAATGTTGGGGCTTGAACCAAACGCCGTTTGGGCCCATTAAATGAAATGTTAATGCGGTCGCAGTGGACCAAAATGTGAAATCCGTCCCGTGAGGACCAAAATGCGGTCGCTGTGGACCAAGAAATGCGGTCGCTGCGGACCAAAAATGTGTGGACGAAAATCCGGATCCAGGAGGACCAAAATGTTGCGTCTTAGAAGCTCTCGATGAATCTTGAGTTGTTCTTAGGAACGCTATTTGGAGTTAGCTGGTCAGAGATGAAATAATTGAGTGGACTGTATAATGTTTCTAGAAATAATTGTTTATTGAGAGTTAAAGAGACATAATTGATTGCTGGCGCGTGTAGGTTTTTTAACACGGCATAAGTGCCGGAGAATTAAGATAGAAATAAAATATTGGCATACATGACAATGTATGAACCGAACTTGTCTAAGTAAATTGTAGCATGGTGAGCATGCTATTAGTATTAAATATCGAAAAACTTTAAGTAGCCACAGCTGGCGATTGAAACGAGTGGCCTGCTCGGAGTCTGGAGAAGAACTGATTTAATTTTGACTGCAGTCAGCCTGTCTCAAGACCGGCTGCAGATAGCATGAAAAACGTGACATCACCTACAGGCGCCGCAATGCAGTATTTTATAATACAAAGTTCACATAGGTTCAAAGTTTATATAGATACAAAGTTTGTCCAAGTGTCATTAATGCACAATTAGATAATCGTATTAGCGATAATAATAATAAAGTGATATAGTTAGTGAACGAACAGTTTAATGAAAAAATTAACATAATTAATGAAAATTTAGAAAGGAAAATAGATGAGTATAATAGTGACATTGTAACCCAAATAAATGAGTGTAAAAATAACACTAGAAATAAAATTGAAAACATTAGTAGAGATATACAAATACATGAAACTAATATTGATAGCAAGATTAATGAGATGGAAAATAGCCATAAGTCCGAAATACAGTTATTAAAAGGCGCGGTAGAAATGATAAATGAGGCCAGCATTCAATCCGAACGCGTAACTAATAACAAGCTTAACTTGATCGAACAAAAATTGATCAATACCAAAGATGAATTAAGTGGGGAGATAAGCAAAAAACTAAACAGTGTCACGGAACGAATATTAATAACGCGAGAAGTAAACAACGACATCGAACTAGAGTCATTTAGTTGTGAGAGTAGGGCGGTGCATCCGATGCAGTTCTTGAACCGTGTGAGAGAGTTTAACAAAGTTAATCATAATAATTGGGAGATGCAGTTATTGAGAATAATTAAGTGTTTTAAGGGGAGTTTGGCATGGCAATATGGGCGGAGGCACATTGGACAGAGTGGGAGTGTTATGAAAACTTTGAAAGAGCTTTCCGAAACAAATACTGGTCTGAAGAAGACCAAGAACTGTTACGCAGCAGTATAATGGGAACGGGGAATTTCGGGGGACCCAATAGTAACATAACAGGGTATGTAATGAAAATATTTAATAAGGCAAAATACCTAGAACCACAATTGCCGTTCAGATCCTTAGTGAGGCATATAAGTAAGCACTTGCCAAGGGAGGTGCAAACAACGTTGATGACGCGGGAAGTAGCAACTATCAGCGAATTACAGAGTATTTTAGATGTGTTTCAGAACATACGAGACCGAGAAGTAAATAGACGTCACTACCCACCGAGTATAAACAACGGAGGGAACCAGGCACCGCAGAAGGGGCCGCAACCTGGACAGGCATACCCCTGCCAAGAACCAAATAAACGAGGCAACATGTGGAGGTGCGCGGGATGTTCGAGTGAGAATTATGCCACTCAGAGTTTCTGTTTTAGATGTAGGAGAGAGAGACCAGGGCCGAGGCATGGAACACCACCCGAGCATAATAACCACACGTACCAACGAAGAGGAGATGGCCAAGGAGGAGCGCCGAGAGGAGATGAGAATGTCAACCGGAGAGGGAGTGGATATACTCAAGCTGTGGCAGGTACATCTGCGGGAAACTAGAAGACACAATGGGGAACCGGGCCCAGCCATTGTTGACGGAGGACTCTGGGGTCCAAGGCGACGACCAATATCAGAATAATGTTATCATAACGGACTTGTCGGAGGAGTTAATGGCGGAAGACGATGCCGGAGTAAAACGACGGGATACTGGATTAACAGAAGTAAGAATCCAAATTGAAGGTAAGGAAATAAACACATTAGTAGATACAGGTAGTGAAGTTTCTGTTATTTCCGAACACATACTAGAGGGTTTGCAAGAAACAAACAAAAATATCCCATCTTTGCCAGTTGCTGGGGTGACTATTGTAGGTATTAACGGAGTTAGGAGTAAACGTGTAACTAAACAGGTACATTTGAATATGGTAATTAACGGGGTAGGGTATGATAATACATTTCTAGTAGTACGGGGGTTAAATTTGGAGGTTATTTTGGGGAACGATTTTTTGATAAAGCATAAGGCGGTAACTGATTTTAAGAAGCGGTTGTTAGTACTGAATAATGAAGTTGAACCAGTTCAGATTAGTTTTGAGTGGGTGGTAGAGACAGTGAGAATTTCGGGAATTAAGATGATACTAAATCGGGGTAGTAAACTAGAAACGGAAGTTAATATGTATGTATGCAGAGAGAGAGAGAGAGAGAGAGATAAGGGGGTGACATAAATGAAGAACGAATTTGGGAGGATAGAACGGTGAAATTTTGTTGAGGGTGGCGTCGTAGGGAGTTCTCAACGTGAAGCGTTGTGGCGGGTAGTAGAGTGTTTTAGAGAAGTGTTTGCCGATATACCCGGGAGGGCAAGAAATTACAAATGTGAATTAAAGGTGAGGGAACACGCACCCTATGTAAAAAGAAGCTATCCAGTGCCATATTCAAAGAGAGGAGCGGTTCAGGCTGAATTAGATAAAATGTTAGAGGGGGACATAATAGAGAGATCAGTACCACCGTATTCCAACCCGTTAGTAGTAGTTATTAAAAAAGATGGTCGAGTCAGATTATGTTTAGACGCCCGCAGGATTAATCAAATAACTATTCTGGATCGAGAATCGCCCGAAGCAATGGATGAGATATTTCAAAAATTTAGCGGAGTTAAATACATGACCTCATTAGATTTAACCGCGGGGTACTGGCAAGTCCCGTTAGCACGTGAAAGTAGGAAATATACAGCATTCCTTTTCAATGGAGAAAATTACCAATTTAAACGGTTACCTTTCGGGCTGAATACCAGTGTGGCCAGTTTTATAAAATGTCTAGATGAGATTCTACAGCCACAAAATTTAGATTTTTTAACCATTTATGTAGACGATATACTGATAGCCTCACGCACATTCTCAGAGCACGTGGAACATTTAGAATATGTATTAGACAAATTGCATAAAGGGGGGTTGACTGTCAACTGGGAGAAATCTAAATTTTTACAGAAAGAAATACATTTTTTAGGTTTCATAATAACACCAGAAGGGTTGTTATTCACATTCATTGATGTAGGGGTTCTGTTCATTTTCGGTCGCATCTCGATAGACCATAATTCTGTACATATAATATATAACCTATTCATGGGTAATTAAAGAAAAATAATTTGTGAAAAAATTTTAAAATAAAACAGTCATGTAACCTAAGGGTTAAATTATTATTTTGTAGTACCTGCTATGTTAGGTTATGAGTAGAGAAAATTGGGGCTAAATTGTGATTATGAAGGAATTTAAAGAAAGATTTGAACCAAACGATGTGATGCTTGTAAACTTTATTGAAATACCAAGGCGAAACTAAACATATTAAAACAACCGGAATCATTTTGAATATAATGTAATTAAAGTAACTGAAACTGTTTTGAACAAATGAAGAAACTAAATTAAATTTGAGTTGGCCTTGGATTAACTTAACAATGTGAATTTTAGTGATGCGTTTAAATTTATTTTGATCTGAATTTTAAACAAATAATAATTGATGAAAACGCAATGATTAAAATATTTATTTAAATTGAAAACTGAAGGAAATTTTGTGTGGATATAATAAAAAATGTTTAGGTTGAGATAGTGTTTGTAAAACAAGATGTGCATACAACTGTTGATGTAAACCTGTATAAATAGTCAATCTATGTTTTATGTTTAACTGTAGATTCCCCACCTAAGTGCGGTCATGACCTCACCGGATCGTGACTGTGAAAGTAGCTAATTGTAGCAAATCATAAATTTTAATTGTTATAACTGGCTTATGGTTTGTTTTTGTTTTGTCATCCTGGTGGTTTGTTAAAATTAGTTGGGGGGGGGTATTTTTGGGGGAATCTACCAATTTTTGGAACAGGGCTATTTTCACCCATATAGGGGTGGTAGTCCATTAGGGGTGTATTCATAACTGTTAGTAAGTATGTTATACTGAATTTTTATTGTAACGCCAAAGCAAGGATGGGGGTGGAAAAAAAGAAATAAATGTCCACCCCTTCCGTATCAGTCCTTGTGGAAGCAACTGGGCGCTACAGTCCAGGGGGGGGTCATAGTGAGTGTGATGGGGGGGGGGGGTGACAAAGTTACAGGCCACGAGGGAGATGTGGTTTACGGCTAGGATGAGGCCGGCGATGGTCAAGAAGCCTAGTGCAGAACACAATAAATTGTAACAGGTATCAGGGGTTAAAGGATTGAAGGGGGGGTTGTAAAAAAAAAAAAATTTCAGGAGTCAAGGATAAGTCATTCTTGAGAGTAGAATCTGTATTTCTTAGTTATGATTGTTATTATGATTTACTGGTATTTTGTATAATCAATGTGTTATTTTGGATGGGTAATAGTGTTTTGTGAACATTATTTAATTTGTATGGAATTCATATGTATTAGATGTAAGTATACCGTAAGTTTATATGGCCATGTGGACATTGTATTTTATGAAGGCCAGTTATAGGGTTGATCAAAACCAATGTAAAATGTTGATGATGAATTGAAATCATTGTGATAGTGTAGTAGTATGGATTTAAATAACTGAAGTTGAATTAATTAATTTAACAGTTGGACAATATAATAAACTGGAATAATTTATTTTTGACTTGTAGTGAATAAGGTGGTAATGTTTTGTTTGTAACTCAATGTAAAATCCAAGGTGAAAAATTTAGTCCAATGTAAAAATGGTAATGTTTATTTGGAATGTTTATCATGTTGTATTCTGTTTATGTAATTGTGTATGAATATAGAATAGCTGTCATTGTAGGCTAACCAAACTAAATGAAAAACCAGTACTTAAAAAAAAAAAAAAAAAAAATCGAACCAGTACATTGACAATGATGAACCAGTATGACTAAGAGGAAGGCCATTTGTTGACATTTTAATTGAATGTTTCAGAGTCAGGTGATACTGTGGCAGGTGCCTATATGATTTTATGGTGTTGGGATCTTGAGCAGAGAAGTCCAGTAAGGTCGGATGGGTGCAGCTACAGCCACCGGACTAGGGGGGTAAGTACCCATGATTTTAGTAAGGATTTAAGGGGGGTTGTGGCGCCATATCTTACAAAACAACACGTCTGTGTTTTGTCTCTGGACTCAGACAGGCCGGACATATTACGTAACGACATACAGTTTGTGGCAGTCGTGAATCACGGAAAAAATGAAGCCAAGTCGTAGATTTCACCAGGCAGCAAAATGTTGCCAAACTCGCTGTCCAGATTCTAGAACATTTTAAAAGAACCAATTGGAGTGTGGACTGGCGATCATGTGACCAGACTCACCCTGGGTAATCACTGCCCTAATGCCAGCTTAAGCGTTAGTTAACTTGTAACTCTGACCACGCGGTCAACACATAAGCACTTGAGCGAAAAAGTCGGCCAACAAAATAAAAAGCAATGTTCTTCTAAAGTGGATTAAAATAATAGTGACGCATATAATACGAACCAATCAACAACAGTACCACAGTTAAACAGTGTCAAAACTAATTTATGGTGTGTTAACCAAAAAATCACTGCATTCACAGCAAAGGTGCAACACAGCGGAGTTCTTCAGTTGTTAAGTATCAACTGACTTTTACCTAAAATCATTTTACCTTTTTTTTTTAAAGTATAATTCAACATAAATAAAATGTAAAAATACAATGTAAAACAGAGATCTCTACGGGAAATATATAAAAAGAGTACTGGTTCATTTAGTAATAACGTAATGTAATGGTTCATTTAGTAGAAATGTAACTAACGAATAGGTAAGGCAAGTTGTATATTTTTTATGTATACTTCTTTTGGTAATTATTATTGGAGAATGAGCGAATAATATGAAACTATAGGATTTTTCTATGTAATAGATAAGCGGAAGTTGTAATAGTAAGAAAAGGTAGAGCCAGAAAAGACAATAATCTGTTATGTTATTAGTTCACAAAGTAAATCGAAGGAGTTTTGATTAATAAACTAGAAGGAATTTATTAGAATTGGAAAGACTGTGTTTAGCGTAATTATTTTCCACTCAAACCCAGATAACCTTTCTGCAACTGTTTTCGTCTATAGGACTCTGGAGGAAACCTGAAGGTAAGAAAGAAAACAAAATATTAAAAAATTAATTTTATAAGATTGATAAGGTTTATTAACTCATACAAAATCTAGCATAACATTCCGAGGGCGCGACTTCAGGTGTGGCCTGTTTAGCTTTGCTCGGGCTCACTGCACTAGGTGGTTTCGGAACCGGAGCAGACCTTCGGCTGGTTTCCGTACCACAGCCTCAGAGGCTTTGGCCGATGTTACTGGCTGCACAGCATGTCTAGGCTTGGGCTGGACAGGCTTAACTAGTTTATCCAGCTGCTCTTTGTAAATTGGACAGTGCCTGTTGTTTGCAGCGTGGGCGCCTCCACAGTTAATACAATATCTATGGTTGTCAGGAACAGCGCAGGCCTGCGTTAAGTGATCAAGTCCGCACCGGACGCAGGTCGGCGCGTTCGGACAAGCAAAGCTGCTGTGGCCGTACCTCTGACACCTGTGGCATTGGGAAATCTTCCCGGTCTGACGGCAGGGCTCTACGCTAATGCAGAGCCCGAACAGCCGTTTTAGCTCTAATAGGGCCTGGGTGGGTTCGCCCTTCTCCACCTGGAGTCTGATTAGACGCAGGGGACAACGCGAGCGTAGGTTGTATACAACCGAGAGGCTGCCACAACCTTGTAACCCGCGTCACACAGTTCGTCAAGGACGACCTGCGGATCGGCCTGTATGTCTAGCCCCCGAATAACGAGGGCTACAGGCTTGATGCGGTTTAGGGAATATGTGTGGAACTGGAATGATTCTTGTTCCAGCCACTGGATCACTCCCAAGTGTTCTGATGCGCTGTGGCAGGTAACGCATACAGTCTCACTCGCTAAGAGTTTGACAGAAGCGTTATCTGCCAGCGCAACGACCTTGCAGAGTCGGCAACTAAAGCCGATAATATCCCTGACATTCGTGACGAACACCGGCGGGATCCTTCCTTCAGAAGTGCGGCTAGGCGCAACCTCAGCGGAGGCTTGGAATGCCGCCGAGCCCGTAGCCGAACTCAAGGAAGCCAGGGACGGAGACTTCCTCGGCTTGCCACCATGCCCTACTACCACCCAGTCAGTGGAAGCCGAGGTCTCCATGTCGGGGGAGTCAGACTCCGGTACAGGGATTGGGCTGCCTGGCCTACTAGCGGCCGTGCACCCGGAAGGTCCGGCCTTTACGGGCTCTGGTGGCCCTAATAAGGACCGATCGTTGTCACGAACTTGAGCGGGTTGAGCAGGGCTTCCCGAGCAAGCCGTAGGGTTCCCAGCTGGGCCAAGTGGCCGGCCGGGGGGGCTCGTCGCTGCCGCACAGTGTAACAGGGACACTATCAGCTGGTCCAATGCTGACTACTCAGCTCTTTGCCCAGCGGGTATCCGGGGGCCGAACTGTGACACCGTCACAGTGGCGGCGCAACCCGCATCTCTATTAGTGAGTCCTACTCTCGGACTTTCCGGATTCCGCTGGGTAGTGCTACCTAACCTTACCTGCTACTTACCTGCACTGTGTGGCAGGTCCCAGTCATGTTTGTTGAGTTGTCTTCATCTTGACAAGGCGGCTGGTCTACTTCCATCGCAGCTTGATGGTGGCACTGGTGACGAGGTGATCGCTGGTCCGGTGGTTTCTTCTTAACTGCCGCCGCAGTTGCTTGTTGTGATGACCTCTTCATGGCAGGTGTGTAGAGGTTGAGGCGATCCTCTTCTGTGTTGATTCTAATGATGTTTCCTCTTCAAAAGCAAGCAGTGAAGTCCTCTGCTTTAGGAGTGTGCCAAAAAATTCTAGCGTTGCTCTTTTTATGCCCTGACAGGTTGTGTGCCATGAGCCTATCGGAGTTCTGCTGATCCCTGATTGGCTCGCTGTGAGCTCGTCAGGTGTCACGTGCCACCAGGTGTTCGCAGCGACCTCCAGGCTGGTACCGGGGAGCAGATGTTTGCCTCGCTGCCGTCACAATGTGTGTGTGTGTAGGCCAGTACAAGAGCTGAATGGTTTTGAAGAATAAACCACAAGTTGTGCCAAATTCAAATTACAGGGGATGAGGAAAATCTTACGATTTATTAAAAGAAACGCCTTACATGGTTAGGTCAGGCTGAACAAAAGGATGAAACATAAATAGTAAAGATGTTCTTAAATTTAAAATCTTTTGAAAAGAGGACGAGAAAAGATGGATCTAGATGTGCACAATGAATTCAGGGTTAGGATTTGGATAGGCGAAACAACTCCCACAGTGCTTTTACATTAACGCACACCAATGTAATCACTTACCAGCCATAATTCTTTATTGCTCACTTACTCAGTATTAATTTATTAACTGCTAACACACACATACCTGTGGAACCAAGTGGTCTGAGACTGTATTCATTTAATGTGAAACCTTGCTTCAGAGCATGTGTACGCATTTCCTTGTTGAACATATCACTACCAGTGAAGTACAATGTCGCACAATGATACTGGTCATGAGGAACTAATCGCAAATCCAGTCTACGAGTAGTATCAGTAACTCGGCATGCTCCCTAGCAGACAAGAAAACTTTCAAGTGTATTGCTTTAATATCAGTGACACTACTGCTGTGAATATAATTATAGCTTACCATGAATTTCACATCTCCTTTTGATATAGTTTCTGTTATAAGTTTTTGGTTTTCTAAAATCTTTACAACTTCTGACAGTAAATGTGCAGCTTTAGCTTTGCCAGCTTTGTCTGTATCATTGGATGTAAACTCAGGATGTGACAGCAGAACATCAATATCCCCACTGTCTGCATTCCCTCGCCTATTACATCACAAGTTAAATCACAGTTACTTAACTTTAGTACATTGAAGACACGTTTAAAAATAACTTAATACTAAACACTTACTGTAATGAAATTAATGAGACCTGCTCTACTAGCTTATATTGAACTTTACACTTTCTGACTTCAAAAATACATTATAACTAGATCTCAAATGTTTCAAGACAATAAAACTTCTCCAAAAAAATTACACAATATAGTCTCTGCTAATCCAGGTTATGTAAACATGTTAGATACACACTACATTCTGATAAATTTACTGCTGCGCCACAACTATTTATACTAAATTTATAAAACCAACAACACACATAGGTTTTGAATGGTCTACACCAGTAATTGCTAAGCTATACAGTAACTGAATCAACACCAAGTTTGTCCAATCAACAGTCAACTTGGCAGTGGAACAAATACACAGGTGCTGATTAAGTCAGGGTGCACGATGTGCACTGTAGCGCCCGTGTCAACTGTAAATGATGTTGGTTTACTTTTTGCAAATCCATTAACGATCAAGTTTCCACTGATCTTATGTAGTGTGGAAACAGTGTGCTGTTCTGGAGCTTTATTTCTCAAATTGGTAGGACCACTCTCTTCTCTTGGTATTTTCTTCTCCCAACAATCTACCTGTAGATGACCATGTTTTCCACAGCTGCAACACTTCGGTCTTCTGTCTTTTTCCCGTAGTGCAAATCAATGTGACACTCTTGAACTTGAATTGTTTGTCCGGCAACATTGTTTTCCTGCACCCATCGTAATGGCAATGTGATAATGAGATCTTCTGACTACAGTGTGATGGTGTAAACCCATTAATGTAGCGGGACGCTGACTTGGCAGATTCACACTCGAGGGCGTGAACAAGAGCTCCTGACCTATTTCAGTGTCTTGACATTCATAACACTTGCTGAAGTTCTCAAACTCCGATGCCATCAATAAATATCTGCACCACAAACCTCATTCGAAAATCTTCTGGTGCTTCAGGATAGGGCAGTCTAATCAGTTTGTCAATATTTGCTTCAAACTCTTGAAGACTATCCATGGAACGTTGTCGCCTTGTTCTCAACTGAGTGCAGTACACACTGCACAAATGTTTATCACCATACTGTAATTCTAGAGCTTAAATCAATCCATCATAGATGTTCTGGCTGTCAGGTGGCACTTTCTGTAGTAATTCTGCCGCACGTCCTTTTAAAGTGAGAATGAGTAAAACTGCCTTGTCTTTCTGTCCAATTATTTGTGCTAGGAGTGGCTTCAAGTTGGCGAAGATATGTCCCCCAGTTGGGGCCTTGACATGAACTGCCCCAGCTGCAGGCAAAGTGACTTTCTCTATTGTCTTATCTTCTGTATCTTTTTCTGTCTTTGTCTGTTTTTATTGGTACAGTCTGTTCAGAAATTTTTTTTTGTATCTCTATGAACTGCTCAACTTCAATTTTGATTTGTTCTCTTATGTTTGCAATTGAGTCTTGTACTACAGATATTTTATTTGACATGGATTCTTCTACAACAGATATTTTTGTATACATCGATTCTTCAACACTTGAGACAGATTTTTCTACTTCAGCTATTTTTAATGTCACTGATTCTTGTACCTCCGATATTCTAGTAATTTGGTTATAAGCTCACCTTGCAATAGACTCAACTCTGCAGCAGTATGTTCAAGCATCTGCTTTTGCTCCTGTATCAATGCTTTGATGTTACCTGCTTCCTGTCTGCGTTTCTCATCCTGTCGTTTTTCTGCTTCTTCTGCCTATTGTCGGCGTCATTCCTCTGTCTGCAACAGTGGCCCTGGAAATTTTCTATCACCTGACTGGCATCCATTTTTTACCGACTAATTAAAAATTACACTAGTCTTGTACAAAGTGCCTACTGTTTCCACTGTTAACGGTTCTGTCCTACGATAGTCTCACTGATCATCATATGGTACAATGGAAAACAAAATACAAGACACCGATGAAATCACTAATTACCAGCTTTAATTATCACAATTAATAATTTGTAATCAACAACTTATTTAGCAAGACTAGTCTTGTACAATAGTTCAAGTTAAATTTGTACACACATAATTTTAATAATTCGACAATTACAATTTCACACTGATTATAATACTATCACTTCACCACACTTGTGTAAATCACCACTCGATCCGCGCTAAGGAAAATAGCTCAACACAACTGATCCACAAAGCCAGCCTCTGTCCCTTATATACATAGCGCATGTGTTCTAGGATCTTTTCATCCTTAACTTCATGCCACTTAATGCGTAATTCAAGTGTTCTCCAGAGGACTCTGGAACATACTTGAGCATCGCCTTGACTAAGGCTACACCTGCTTGACTTGTGGGGGGGGGGGGGCAGTTGAAGGACTTTCTTGGCTGTTCGATATGGTTCTCATTACAATATAATCACAAGATGTCCCATGAAGAATGGGACATACTTCAGGAGTGAATTCTACAGGCTGTAATAAGGAAGAAATTTCATATAAACATAGGTCCGAAAACGCTTAATTTTTTATTCATAGCTTGTGAAAATTTTCACCTTGATTTCTGCTCCAGGTTACAATTAAGCCCTACTGAAATCCTCTGAACTTAAATTAAAGGCTAAATTTGATAGATTCATATGGTTTTTGACCTGCAAATTTTTTTAAAAGAAGGTGCCAGAACTGTATCCTAGGTAAATCTAAAAACAAATTGGTGTTGTAAAACACACTTATTGAGCTTTGATGTGAATTTACTTGTTTATATTGTCAATAAATAAATCTAAATTTGTAAGAAAATGTAAAAATAATTTAATTATGAGATTTTTTATTTATGTAGTCAATACTAGTTTCATGTCAATAATGAGATGGTGCACCATCATGTTGAAAGAACGCTTGCAGCATTATTTCAACATGTATGTCTTCTAACAAGATTGACATTTGATTTTGAAAAAAATCTTGCACCTAGTACCATTAAGGTGATTTTTAATAATGTATAGTATGCAGCTTACACAGCTGGTGTCAATATTTTCTAAATTAATTTTAAGTACAGGACTGTTATGCTGTGGTCGGTTGCTATGAATCGACATCTTGTTGGCAACATTTCGATTCCCCCCTTGGGTATCTTCCTCAGACCACCAAAAGAGCGTGCAAAACTAACCTGGAGGTTGGTTACTTTTACCTGAAACAAGTATTGGCTATTGTTGAGGAAAGATCTGCTGCTACTGTTTTCACACACACTGTCACTTTTTGGTGGCCTGAGGAAGATCGCCGAGGGGAGAATCAAAATGTTCCCAACAAGATGTCGATTCATAGCAACCGACCATGGCCTAAAAGCCTGGTATTTAGAATTAATTTTGAAAATAAAGAGTATAATTAACTGGTCCCCGATTACACCACACTATACATTTAAAGATTTCATTTTATGACTGTATTATTTCATTTGGTTTTTCAGTTGCTCACCTCTGACTGTTTTACAAATCTTGTGTTTCTCACAAAAAAAAAGATTCATCAGTGAATAAATACAATTAACAATATTATCTTCTTGTACCTACTGGCAAAATTTTAATCTTAACTCACAGTCATTAGTTGAAGATGTTGAACAGTACACAAATAATAAGGATAAAAACTCTTGTTTTAGTGTGCTCCAGACTTTACTATAAGGTATGCCTGGTTGATGTGAAATCCTTCTGGTGCTAAGCTTATAATATCATGGGAATTATAAAGGTGTGTAAATGTGATTCCTTCACAAAGAAACAAACAACTGAGTGTCTCTGTGGAAAGATCAACAACCAGAGAAAGTGAGCCAAACTTGAGAGTTAAAATAGCATTGTTCTCAAAACCTTTTAAAGGCTCCTGATAAATAAATACGCATAGGTATGTGTATACAAAATATACTTAAAATTATTAAGAGAATTTACATGCCAAATTTCATTGTACTTAAAAATCTGTTTTTCTAAATAAATCCAAAAATTTTAAGCCAAACTGTAAAGCCAATTTTTTCTTACCTATAACTACCACAAATTGTAATCAAGTATCTGTCATCAACTCCCAATACTGAATCTTTTATAATTTTCTCTATGTCACTAATTTCTTGACGTGGAATCCTTTTTTCAAAATCATCAAAATATCTGCAACACATTAACATTAAGCATCCTTCATGTATGCAATACTAAAAATTTATATTAATATAATCTCTAGATAACAACATGTTAACATTATTATTATTGTTGTTGTTATTATTATTACTGGTATTGACAAATATACTACCTATTATAAAATGGAACTGGTAAAATGCAGATAGACATGCATTTGGACTATTTATACATGTGCACTAAATTGAGGGCCAACATGTATAAGGTGTGATCAGTGGCGGATTAGACGCCCTTGCGCCCCTAGGCCCGATTTGCTCTGTGCCCCCCCCCCCCAACAACCTCATGTACAACAAGGTTTTTACATTGACCTTTAAAAATAGAAATTTGAAATGAAAACATAAATAAAAAAATATTTTAAAATATTACAACACCAGACTAAGTTTCAAGGAAATAGTTTACGTGTTAATTGAATAAAATTTGATCAGTATTATGAAATTATGTAAAAAAATCAATTATTTATTAATTTAAGCTATACAAATTGTGAAACTTTCCTTTGAAGCATAGTTTTTGGATTTGATATAAAAAATAGCCTAACCATTGTTAAATAAAAGATATTTTTATTGAAATGTAAAGACAGTTAATTAATAATTCATTATAAGATCAATAAGGAATCAAAAGTACATAGCAATAGCTGAAGTTAATGTGCTAAAAACAGTTTTATTAAAAAATAATAATAAACTACAAATCAACTTTCTGTGCTTTCATTAAAGAAAAGTCCTTAATAATATCATCAAAGTTCATTTCTGACAATATTTCTGCATTTGCTGTGAAACTGGTTAAGCTTGAAAGTCTGGAATCTGTGGTTGAGTTACGAAGATAATTTTTTACTCGTTTCAAAATACTCAAAGATCTTTCACCAGATGTATTTGTTGACATCATACACAAAAAAATTCTCAAAGCTGTGTCAATATTGGGGAAAAGAGTTGTCAACTGTTTTTCATGTATAAACTTCAAGAACTCAGCAAGCAAATGGTGATACTTTACATTTAAGTTAAGAGCCTCGATAAACACCTTAAAATGAACACATTCTCTACCAAGATCTGAGTCAGCAGGATATTTCTGGGCCAAAACGGAAGCTTTTTCCCGAATTTCTTCATTTTCCAAGGTAAAAAGTTTGTATATGAAACCAAAAACTTCATTCTGATCGAAATAAACTCAGCTCATTCTGTTTTTTAGCTCACTGGAAATGTTGTCGATTATGGGATAAAATTTATTTACAATCATGTCTTGTCTCCCGTCAAGTCTGCAGGTATTATTATCATTCTTTGATTCATCATGAAATGTTTTTCTCTTTCTTGTCCTCTTTGAATCTAGATCGTAGTCAGCAGCCTCACTTTTGCACAATTCCATACCCTTCATCTCGTAATAGTCAAATCGTTCTCGTAATCCTTGTACATATTCTGAAAGGGATTTGTATAGATTTATTGACAGTATTGGCTGATGGTAAACATTTGTAGTTGACTATGCCACTGTAATAAAATAAAACAGAAAGGAGAACCTTCGCATTCTTTTTTTTATTCTTGCCACTTCAGGAAGCTTCCATTGGGACAACTGAGCCTTTGTTTCAATGTCACAGTTGTACATCCATGTTTCGTCACCTGTTATAAATCTGGATCATCAGTTGGTTGCACTTCAGCCAACATTTGCTCAGCAATGTTTATGAGATGCTGCTTTTCTGAAATTTAACAATGTTGGAACAAATCTGTACTTATATAAGTATTTGTATTTGTTCGTGACCAAAATGTTCACAAAAATTGCTTTCCATGACCCATATAATACAACAGTTTCTCTTATAGTGATCTGGTGATTGCTGAGAAAGATATCCTTAACTTTCCCCATATTTTCAGGGTGGTTAGTGTAGGTTAGACATCCAGTTCTCTTGTCATCTTCAATGTTTTCATGATCCCATGGAACTGTTTGTACCACTTATAAATCCTTGGTTTGGCAACAGCATTCTTACCAAAGGCCTTTTCCAATGTTTGCACTACTTCACTTTAACACACAATTTAATGCAAATTATTTTATCTGTCATTCCAAGAATACGAAAATTGCTGAGCTTGCTAAAATGTGTTGTCAATGTTCGCTTCTTAAACACAAACTAAGCATCTAATATAACCAAAAATATTATGTTGATGCCGTGGAGAGTGGTATCAACATAAGAAAAAAATATGAGGGAGAGTGTCATTTTTTCATTCACATCTAATTTAAATGGCAGTTTTAGCTACACTTAGGTGTCATTATTTTGAAAACTATTTGGGCTAGGGCACTGAAATTTTTATACAGTCATACTACAACAGTTGCTAATAAGGTGTACTAGAATTATCACTGGCAAAACAAAAGTGTCTAAAAAAGTTTTTTTTAATTTTTAGTTTCCCCATAAAAAAAACAAATTTAATTTTTTTATTTTAATAAGCAGTTAACTGGTCATTCTAGTGTATTTGATAAACATAACAGTATTTATTACATACCCACAAAAGATTTCGAGTCCATATGTCTACTCATTCTTGGGAAAAGTTTATCTAAACGCAAAAAATTCCACTTTCAGAAAAAATGTAATTGAAAAAAAACTTACTTTTTCAGCACTAAAATCCTCCACAACACTAATCTTCATCTTCAGTGTCTTCCATTTTTCACTTACATAACCTCCTTCTGAATCAGATTCTTCTGTCCTTGTACCTCTTTTTCAGCTTTAAGAACCCCGTGACAATATTTTTTAAACCTTCGATCATAAATTTACCTGGTTTAATTTTCAGCCTTTCTAGGAGATTTGCTTAGGGAATGGAACCTTATCTGAAGCACACAACTCCATCTGTAACACCCAGTTTTAATGTTTGTAGCACTACAAATTTTTGCACCCTTTGCCATATGTAGCTATTGAAATGCTCATTTGGATTTTGCATATTTCCAAACATCAGTTCAGTAATCCTATTTTGATAATTTCCTATATATGGGCTTTATGGTTTTGACGACTGCTGGTAAAAAATTTTTTTATGTGTATCACACACGCACACGCACACACACACACACACACCTGTGTAATACATTAAGATACATATTAGTTACATTATACAAAGTGGAATTAAATGTAACTAACATGTATCTTAATGTATTTGTATCTTAGTGTAGTGTATAGTGTTATATCATGTGTTTATCTGGACTCACAACAATATATGTAAGTACCAGTAGTTACTCTATACAACACAACACCACTATCATAGAACTTATATACTACAATTAGAACTACAGTATTAGTACAGTTATACTACTTTGTATTTTATGTTGTAGGCATGAATATGAGATTACATAAATCTCAAAATGTCGCATAAAAACTGCATTTTTATTATGACCAGAAGACTCGATATAACTAGAAAATATACATATATATACGAGGTGTGATTGGAAAGTTTTAAGACAGGTGCCACCACTGCTCTATAGGAGGGGCTAGGTTTGCCCGCGGGTGTGGAAGGGGAAGCTTGTTTTGTCGTTGAAACGTGAAACGATCACCGTGACATCTTTGTTCAGTAGAGAGTGGCATCCTGGTGAGTGAGGACGTGTGATCGGGTCTTGGCGGATTTTTGATTTTGCAAAATGGATGAAAAAATGGAACAATGAGTTTGTGTCAAATTTTGTTTTAAAACTAGGAAATCAGCTTTGAAGACTTATGAACTCTTACAAACAGCTTTCGGGGATAAATGTCTGAGCCGGTCAAATGTTTTTATCTGGCTCAACAGATTCAAAGATGGCCACGAATTAGTCGAAGATGACCCCCGGTCCGGCCGGCCTTCCACTTCAAAAACCAACGAAAACATGGTGAAAGTTCACGATTTAGTGCGCTCTGACCATACACTTACAATTAGGGAGATGGCTAATGAACTGAATTTAAGTTTCTACGCGGTTCAGTCAATTTTAAGTGAAGATTTGAACATGCATCGAGTGTCCGCGAAATTCATTCCGAAATTGTTGTCAGACCAGCAGAAACAATACTGACTTGAAGTGTCCCAAGAATTGTTTAATCGGGCCGAAACTGACCCAGATTTGTTAAATAGGGTAATTACAGGCGACGAAACATGGGTTTATGGGTATGACCCAGAAACAAAGACACAATCATCGCAGTGGAAGGCTCCAAGTTCGCCACGACCGAAAAAAGCGCGACAAAGTCGGTTGCATGTGAAGACAATTTTGGTGGTTTTTTCGATTCTACGGGTATCGTGCATCACGAATTTGCCCCTAGGGGGGGCAGACAATCAACCAGGAATACTATAAAAGTGTCCTTCAGCATTTGCATGAAAATTTGCGGAAGAAAAGGCCTGCACTCTGGCAAGACAAGACTTGGGTCATCCACCACAACGCACTGGCTCATCGTGTGTTCTCGATCACGGAATTTTTGGCCAAATTCAAAATTCCTGTGCTTCCGCAACCCCCCTATTCCCCTGATATAGCCCCTGCCGACTTCTACCTGTTTCCTAACTTGAAAATTTCGCTGAAAGGGGACCGATTTGACTCAATTGAAGACATCCAGGCAAATATGGAGAGGGTTCTTAAAACCCTTAAGAAAGAATATTTCCAGGACTGCTTCCAAAAGTAGAAATACTGTTGGAGTCGGTGTGTTCAGTCAGAAGGGGACTACATTGAAGGAGATCCATCACAATAGCCTGTAAGTACTGCCATTTTGAAATTACAAGAACAGTCTTAAAATTTTCTGATCACACATCGTGTATATTGTAATAATATTTATAAAATGATTGATGTGTGTGTGTTCTTAAATTGGTGTGGCTCTCGACGTCTTACTGGCCTGAAACACTTCCTTAAGTTTCCCAGCTGGTCGAGTCTCAATGGTAACAAGACCGGTTGAGTAGCGTAATGTTAATGAAGAAATATATGTTCAGCTTCACCGAAAGTTTCAAAACAAAAATTATTGTTTTGAAGAAAATTAAAAAAAAATTATGTTTATAAAAAAAAATAATTAAAAAAAAAATTTTAATTTTATTAATTAATTAATTATAATCAATTAATTAATATAGGGCTGTGAAGTTTTAAAAAGTGTAATGCTCTTCTGAAAATTTTTATTAAAGTTTTGGTATATTTTAAATAAACTATCACCACTCATAAAATTGTCTTCAAACCAATCGATACTTGTTTACCTTTTTATTTTTTAGGTTATCTTCACTTATAGGTGGTAAAGTCCTGATAGATTATTAATTATAATTATATTAGTGATAACTAGTAATATTTATGAAATGAAGAACTATTTAGTGCTGAAGAATATTAATGTTTTATTAATTAATAGCACTTTGACTCTTATCGATTATTATCGACTCTCAGGATATCGAAAAAGTTACAAAGTATATTATATAAAAATTATACAGGGTTCTTTAAACAGCCAATTATTATCAAAGTCAGAGAAATCGGGCTAATATTTAAAAAGTATAACGTTACATCAAATTAATAATTATTACTAAACACAGACATTGAATAATAATTTGAAAATAAAATAATCGTTTTCACCAACAGCTGGGTTGAACTAGGAGGCGTTGCCCTGGCGATGACGACCAATATTGCAAATGGCTGCCGTGAAGTTAGTAAAATGTCATTCGTATATTCGACGTTCCAAATAAAAGATTTTCCTGTAGTATTCCTGTTCTGGTGTCTGCGAATCTCTTGTTAAATGTTGTGTAGTGACTGGTGTAATGTTTCTGGGTTGTATTTAGTATATCCGTGTAATTATAAGTCAAAACACTTTTCCCAATTCCGACACTAATTTGGTTAATGTATTATACAGTTTTCTGGTGTTTTGTGGTGTTTTTCGGAGTAGATATGTATTGTTTAGTGTTAATTAGTGTTTCTTGATTGTTTTTGTCACAATGTATATGTTCTGGAAGGATTTTATAAATCACTCTCGATTTCACAATAACGTACTATTCACCGCTTAACTTTACCGTTGTAAGATAGGTTAGATCGTCACAAAACTCTTGTCATGTTAATCGTTCGAATACCAATAATCAACTAACTGTTTCCTTCAGTTTCAGTTAAACTCTTAGCCCATATAATACTATCCTTAACATTGTTCAAATATATTTTCACATCCTGTGTACACTTTAATATTTCACTATATAATTGCCTAAACTTTGGTTATTTGTCAATTTTATTCACTAGATGTTATTTAAATTAATCTTTCAGTTCATTCAGCTTATTTTCAGATTAAATAATGCCGTTTTATAGTGTTTTCTGTCCAAAATTAGTAATTTTACTTTCATTTTTGTTATTCTCTGAAAAGTCAAAACATCAAAATTTACTTCCTGTCATTATATAAAATTCATCCACTTTATCCGTTATATATAATATTAATAATCCTATATTGTATTAAAAGGCTTATATTCCCTGATTTTCTGGTAATTAATTGAATTAGTTGTATTCTGAAACATTATTCTGGAATATATGACTCCCATGTCTAAATTTCTGAGTTTAGTCACTTTCATTTTTATTTATAATTCTGAATATAATTTATTAAAATCTTTCTAAATGGTATGTGCAATTATATGGCTTGATCTCAAGTTTATTTTGTCTAAACCCCTTTTGTTTATTTCCATTTAAATGAGCAATTTCTCTGTTTTGATGAAGTTTGGTTTCCATTCTTTTGGCCTATGATTTTTTAACAATTTTTCTTACAAAATATTTTACAAACAATATATGATGTGTGATACCCTCTCTGACTTTTACATATAGTATTATAAATTAAACATGTTTTCAAAATACACAATAACAATTAGTATTGGTTACAATACAAATAATAGTTAAAACAAATAAAGAATATTTTTTTAAATAAATGGTTGTCTTCAAGTCAGACATTTTACAACAAAATCCTTATTTCTAACATGGAAATATGGTTTACAAAAAAGGTTTTTTACTAACTAACATCTTAATTACTCCCTACTATTTACAAGTAGTAACTATTTTTATAGTTCTGATGTTAGTTGTATCAGACCCAAACAAATGGCCTTATATCTAAAACATTTTTAAACATTCTTATACTATATACATAAAAACCTTATATTTATATTCTTATTTCTAACTATTATTGTAAGTAGGATTCTACAGTTTTTATACCGTCTTTTACACATTGTCTTTGGGGAATTGTACCCTGTCATTAATAAATAAATAGTATGAATTGTTCGAAAAGTATTATGAAATCTGTTTTTCTTTTTTCATATAAAACAAAATGTTATTTTAAACAGATTTATGTCTTATAAACAACATATTGTCACAGTACACATTTCAAGTCATTGAAAATTGCATATTTCATTGCATTCAATGTTTGTGATTGCCAAAAATGAAACACAAGGTTCATTTTTTATAATACCCAAAACTATCACTGGTTCACTTTGCACTTATATATTATGTTAATGCTAAATGGTCGTATAGTCTTATTAACATAATAAATTGGTTAGCGTTTTTTCAATGGAGATTTGTTCCATGGGTACTATATTATTGTTTCATCTTAGTTCACAGGCAACTTTTACTTTATACACTTCTCTCTCTTAAATTTATATACATGTGGTTTTTATTTCGTTATACTTTTGTTTTTAGATATTTATTTTGGGGATATAGGGATTTGGGTGTCTTTTATAAGAGCATGACATCTTCTTCAGGATGCTGCCTTCTTCTTCTTTCATCAGTCTTCTTTTCTCCTGCCTTCTGGGACTGGTATCTTCTCCATCTTCTTCTTGATGCCATCAGGTTTCTTGGGATCTTCTCCATCTTCTTCTTTATTTCAGAAATACACCACCTGTGTTGTTTGATCTTGGCTTATTTTAGGGTTTCTATTCTATTTATTCTTCCTCGTTGTGGGTTTGGTCATATTCAGTACTGCTTTGTTATTTACTTTTTTACCTTCCTGGGTTATACTTTGAAAACCTTTGGTTATGAGACTGGTCTTGGATGACTCATCACTAGTAACTCCTTTTGTTTGAACTTGTATTTTCTTTATAATAATGATTTCTTTCCACAGTTGCTATGAATTAATCTATTTATATTAAACTTAATGCTTTCTTCCAAATTTAAATATTATAACTTCATTATTCTAATGATCAATTGCCATTCAATATTATGCATACATCTGTCATGTTACAGATTGCTCCCCTCCAGAAGTAATTATTTCAGACATGTTTATGGATGAAATAATTTCTTATGATAATTTCATCATTTCTTATAATTCATTTTCTCCTCCATTTTTATATCGACTTTTTTTTTATATTAGAGTTTTATTAATTTTATATATATGGTTACTTGTTTTACTACTGATCCTTTTCGGATAGTTAGCGTCTTCTGAGATATATTATTATTGTAATACATTTTCTTCCTATATCAACTTCGTGTTGTATCCTTGGGATATTAATTCCCTAACATTCCCTATCACGTGGGCTGGGGCAGATCAGAGGGGCACTGTACGCTACTTCTCTGCTGGCCATACACCACTTCTATAAATTGAGTACAGAGGCATATCCATCCCTGCTCAAAAACATAATGCTGCTGGAATTATCTTCAGTCAGTCATCGAATAAATAAATAAAAAGTAGTCTCATTTTCGACTAATAAAAATATCTTTGGATTCTCCACTTCGTAGTCTCTCAGATTATATCACATTTTCTATCTTAATAAATCTTCATAATCATTATTATACTCATTACATATATACAGTATTTTTTCAAAACTCTTAACTTGTCTGATATATTTAATTTAATTATGGTTGAAAACCTTTCTTTTAATAATTCTGGTTACCGTTTACAGTGTAACTCTCTTTCTTCTCCATCTGAATTCTCTTTATATTTTCTTCTGGTTACTCATAGTATTAGTATGGTCTTTATATATAGTCTTTCTTATTCATTATTTGAATGGTCTTAATATATTATATTTAATTTTTTAACATCGTATCTTTACATTAGATATACAGGTTGTTATATTGATCATTTTATTTAAACATTTTGGTTCTTTCCTTTCTCTTAGAAAGTTATTAATCCGCCTTCGCATTCATTAACATTAATTCATTTATATCATATTTCATGTGGTATTTCTTCTCTTTGCATTTCATATAGGTCTTATTATTATCATTGGTTCAAAATCATCTTCTCCATATGTTTGGTATGAGTTGTTCTTCTTTGCTCTTAATTAACTGTTTTCATTATCGTTTCATAGGTAATTAGTCTCTTTGCTTCCAAATTTTTTCTTCTCTTGCATATTACACTCTTCTTTGTTATTCTTCTCTACCCCTTCAAATGCTATTGTGAATATCTAGCATTTATTCTGGATTAACGTTAATTCTCTTTTCTGAATTAATCACTTTATTTTCTTCTCAATTCAATCATAATTGACACATAATTATTTTTTGGAACTTGGTTAGTTTTAATGTAAAATTCAAACTATTCTTTTTATTTAATTGAAAAATATTTCTCATAAATCCTTGTAATATGTTGATCTTATCTTGTTTCAAAGTTCTGACGTTCTATCAACATTCAAATTCTGTTTAATTCATTTATTCCCAGAATTGTTTCATTCAGAATTGTTTATAGTACTGTGATTTTACTATTATTTCTGAATGTTTTGGTATTTCTCCAAATTCAAATTGTTCTTAATTATTTACCATAAAGTTTTCTCACAAACTTAGTTATAGTAAGTTGGTTTTACTTTATTTTTAAATTTTTTGTATATTAACTTCAAAATTCCTTTCTTCTTAATTCTTCCAAAATGTTTTTCTCATAATTCAGTGGTAGTAAGCTGTGCTTGCTTAATTTTAAATTTTTTAAAATTAAGTTCAAAATTCTCTCTCTTTCTCTTTCTTCCATAAAGTTTTGTTCTAAATTATCAGGTTGTAGTAAGAAGTACTTACTCAATTTTAAATTTTTATAATAATATTTCAATTCAAAAGTCTTTCTTTTTCTTTCTTCCATAAAGTTCGTTCCAAAATTATTATGTTGTAAGTTGTTCTTACGTATTTTTGAATTTTTTTCAAATTATTAAATTAAAAAATTCTTCTTCTTTTAATTCTCCAGAATGTTCTTCTCAAAATATTAGGTTGTAAGATGTACTTACATTATTTTTGAATTTTTTTTTAAAAATTCTAAATTCCTTCTTCTTATAATTCTCCAGAATGTTCTTCTCAAAATATTAGGTTGTAAGATGTACTTACATATTTTAGAATTTTTTAAAAATATAAATTCAAAATTCTAAAACTCACAACTCATTCTTCATAATATTTCTTCATAGAAGCTTGATTGTACACTCCTTTGATTTTTCCTGAAACGATTTCCTTCAACTCATATGTATTGTTATGCTTATCATTTACCACAACATATGGGCCAGTGTATAGTAATAGTAGTTTTTTGGTTATGCCTTCTAAGGTGCTAGGCAGCTCTCTATTTTTTAGGAGGACTTTTTCACCCTCTTTATATGTTACAATTCGCCCTATTGCCTTCTGGTATTTGGCTTGCCGTTTTTCCTGATCTTCTGCTACCTTATTGTAAAACTTCAACTGGTTGAATTTCCTATTATTGTTCGTTGGAAATTCAATGATTTGTTCAATGTCTCGGGGAGTCGGCTTCTCATACATGGCTGAGTATGGTGGAATTCCTATAGCTGGATGGTGGGCGTAATTTAGGAATGTTTCTGTCGCTGCTAGGTACTTTTTCTGTTGGTTATGACAGTACGTGCGCAATATCCTACCCACTTCTCTTAGTACTCTCTCAGCCGGATTGCTACTTGGGTGGTAGACTGATGTCTTATACGTTTTGACCCCAAGTGCTAATAAAGTGTCTCGCCATCTCCTCCCCTTAAATTGTGTACCATGGTCGGTAATAATAGAAGATGGTCTACCGATCTCTGGGATATACAAATCGATAATCACCGCCAAAACCTTTGCTGTTGTTGCCCGATTAACCGGATATAGCTTTATATACTTGGTGTAGTGATCCATTATAATTACCAAGTATTTATATCTGTGTCGACCACCACTACGGGGAAATGGCCCGCAGATATCCAAAAACACTTTTTCCAGTTTTGCGTTGGAAGTTATCGGTATCATGATACCCTCTGTCTTTTCATTGTTTATTTTGGCACATTGGCAGATCTTACAGGATTTGATGTATGTTCTCACCTTGCGGTTGATATTCTTGATCTTACAATTTTCCTCTAGAGCCTGTATCACTTTTAACGCTCCCATGTGACCATACCTGACGTGGTAATCGATGATGACCTCCTTTTCGATTTGGTGTGGGATTATCACCTTCCATGTCTCATCGTCTAAGGCGGTTTTTATGAATAAAATTCCCTTGTTAAGGTGGTAATATTTAGAAATGGTTTCATCATTGGCTTCCAAACGACTCACAATGTTTTTCAGCTTAGGATCAGACTGCTGATGGATTCGAATATTTATTAGCAAAGCTTGTAAATCGGCTCTGGTCGTGAATATGTTATAAATTTTGACCAAGCTCTCCTTCTCCCCTTCGAACGTCTGATCTTCCAGATTTATACGTGACAACACATCCGCTACCACGTTCTTCTTTCCTGGAATGTATTCCCATTTCAGGTCATATTCTTGTAGGGCGAGTACCCACCTAGCCAATCGGCCGTGACTTAACTTGCACCTACGAAGGAACGAGATGGATTTATGATCAGTTCGTACCGTGACTTGATATCCGAGAATGTACGTCCGGAACTTGCTGCATGCGAACACCACGCTCAACAATTCCTTTTCTGTCACACTGTAGTTCTTTTCGCACTGGTTCAGTGTGCGACTAGCGAAGCTTATTACCAGATGTTGTCCCTCCTCATCTTCCTGGTATAATGTCGTTCCTAAGCTTAGGTCGCTAGTATCACAGTTTAGAAAGAACGGTTTATTAAAATCTGGGTGACGAAGTATGACACTCTCCAGAAACTTCTCTTTTATCAAGCGGAAAGTAATATCTTGATCTTCACCCCAAGTCCATTTGTTCTTGGCAGATAACTGTGGTTGAAACTTGGTGGTCAACTCGGAATATCGGCTCTGAAACTTCCTGTAATAGTTACAGAGTCCGAGGAAAGATTGCAATTGTTTCCTGTTTCTTGGTTGCGGGAACCTCTGAATTGCCTCCACTTTCTCTGCTGATGGGGTAATACCTCGGTCGTCTAGGTTGAAGCCTAAGAATTGTACCTCGCGCGCTATGAACTTGGATTTCTCCAACTTCAGTGTTATGTTGTTCTGCGCTAGTTTGTTTAGTACAAATTCCACTCTGTAACAGTGCTCCTCCCAGGTTCCGGATGTAATTAGTAAATCGTCAACATAGACGGTAGTAAATTGGAGCGCTTCTGGTCCCAAAATCTGGTCCATGCATGCCACAAATATGGCGACAGAATTGACAAGTCCGAAGGGCAGTCTCTTGAACTGGTATTTGCGCCCTTCGAAAATGAACGCTACATACTGGCGGCTTTGTGGATGCAGCTCTACCTGCCAATAACCACAGACCGTATCCCAGGTGCTAATAAATCTAGTACCATGAAAACGCTTTAAGATTTCTTCTATTTCACCGGGAGAAGTTCTGTCATTCACAATTGTCTTATTCAACTCACGCGCATCTAAACAGAGCCGGACTTGTCCGTCTTTCTTCGGAACAGCAATAATTGGACTAGTGTAAGGTGATTGACTAATCTCAATTATGTCGTTTTCTATCATCTTGTTTATCTCTGTTCTCACGGCTTCTTTGAGCGACTGTGCTATTGGATATGACCTCCGGTTAAACTCTACGTTTTCTTTAAAACGAAGTTGGCACTGGTAGTTTTTTACCTTCCCTGGTTCATCAGAAAACACCGCCTTGTATTTCTCATATATAGCGATTAGACGATCAGCCAGATGTGTTGGTATTTTCTTGTTATCGCTTCCGCACTGGAAATTCCGTATTTCTTGGATTTTAACTGACCATAAATCCTCTCCTCCATGATTGTATATTATGGGTTTAGAAAGAGGGCTGTTTCTAATAACATTTATTTTACGAAGTTGTTGATGTATAGGGCTGGGAAGTATAGTTGTGCTTCCTACCAGATCTGCGGTCCATGTTACTCCGTCTGGGAAAAGTGATACTTTATTTAAATTAAGATCGATTACTGCCGAATATCTACGAAGAATATCGCAACCGACTAAGATGTCAAATGGTAATCCGGTGGCGATTAAAAATTCCATGTCTAAAGCTATATCACGGCTAACGACACTTAAGGAAACTTGCTTCCTAATGGTTTTATTCTGGCGGCCAGTTGCACCTACCAACACAATGTTGTTGACTGGTAACATTGGCAAAGTTTTACCACATGTACTCTGTATTCTCTCCAACTCATTGGAGTTTATTATTGAAATATTAGCTCCTGTGTCTATCATTATTTTAGCGGGAACTCCTTCCACCTCCGCTGTTATATAAATTATCTCATTATTACTGTTGCTGAGACTCTTCTCGTTCTCTTCCAAAAGTTCAGTTCGTATGTCTTTCAGATAATGGTTACTTATGATAGTGATATTCTTATTATTGTTTGCTTGTTGCAAATCATCCTTTTCTAACCCAGGAAGTATAAGCAGTAACGGGTCATCGTTGTTGATTACTGCCTCCTCTCGTTTAAAGTATTTTGTTCATTGTTTGTGTTATTATTGACCGAGGCATCGTTCGGGAAACTCTGGTTTGTTTCCTGACGTTCTGTACCCTGGTTGATGTTTAACGCCCTGTTCTGTTGTCTGCCAAGATCTTCCAGGCTGGTACTTCGTCTTCCCTGTTCGTGTCTTGGGCCGTCTCGTTCCGCACTCCTCCATCTTCGGTCGGCGCCGTGGAAGCTGCTCCTCCTCGGTTGATAATATCTCCTGGGTCCGCGATCTTCTGCTCTTATAAAATTTACCCTAGGGCGCGACACTCGGTTATTATTACTGCTATTGTTGTTATTACTAAAATTATTATTATAGTAATTTCGGTTAGGTGGGTAAGGTCTGTCACCATTATTGTTGGGATATGGATTTCTCTGACTGTATGGGACATTATTATTTTGTTGATAAAAATTGTTTCTATTATTTGGGTAGGGGTTGTTATTCCTCGCGCCGTTAAAATTACCGTTAAACTGGTTATTACGCGGCTGGTTGTTAGGGCCGTCGTAATTATTGGGCTGGTTCCGGTTACTTGTATGGTTATTGCCGTTATTGGGGTAGGTAGTCGGCCTTGCTTCTGGTCTCTCATTTCTCTTCCTGCTCTGCCGATAATACTCCTCGTTCTCGTATCCCTCTAGTAACTCGGTCATTCCCTGGATCGTCTTGATCTGACTACCTCTCCGGGCCCTGATAATGTCCTCATCATAGTGATACAATATCTTGTTCACTAAACATTCTTCTGGGATTGCTGGCTCAAGGTGTTTTGCCATACACACCTTCCCCAAGAAATATGCCGTCATACTGCTACCTAATTGTGACCTGTATCTTCCATTACAAATATTGTCACGGATCAAGTTCTGGGTGGTCTCAGACCAGTATTTTGTCTTAAACATTTTCCGGAACTGTTGGTAGTCGGAAATTTCACTCCGGTTGGCCATCCACCAATTATCTGTTATGTCTCGGAAAGACTCGTCGAATATCTCCCTGCTATGGCTCCATTGAGTAATTTTATGCTTGGTCAAATATTCTTCTACCCTAGCCAGGAACTCCATCGGCTTGCGTTTGTATTGCCGGAAGTTGAGCCACTCTCGGCTTTCGTTGACGGGCAACCCGGTGAAATGAGTCGGTCTGTTTCTAATCGCTTCCATCTCCTCTCGGCTTTGTCGCACCTGACCGGTGATATTGGCCATGGTCTCTTGTATATCATTACATCGTTCTGTGACCTGGTTGCGTACTTTTCCGAATTCTTCTTGATTTTCCTTCCTCTGTTCTTCTACCTTCCTACGACTATGTTCTTCGATATTTGTGAACTTGATGTTCACCACTTCTTTAAACTCATTCACCTCCTTTTCGGTCTGGTTGCACTTTCCATCAATCTCTCGAATCTGTCGATTGACCATTATATTTTCTTCTTCCATCTTCTTATCCATCGCTTTTTTGTTAACCTTGATTTCCTTATTCATTTCTTCTCGCAACAATTCCATTCTTTCGTCCAGTTTGTCCAAATTCTCCTGATTGACCTCCCTTAATTCTTCTCTTAAAATTTGATTGTCCTCTCTTAATTCTTCCAATTTCTCCCCCATCTTCTCTTCCAACTTCTTGTTATCTTCTTTCAACTCTTCCTTCAATTGTCGGTTGTTCTTCTCTATCTTCTTCCTGGTTTCATCTATTTTCTGATTGGTGTTTTCAATTTTATTAATCAATTCTTCTTTAGTCGATTTGAATTCTTCCTTGAACGATTGGTTGTCTTCCTTCAATTCTTCTAACTTCTTCCCCATCTCTTCTTCCATCTTCTTGCTGTTTTCTTCCATCTTCTTACTATTTTCTTCCATCTTCTCTTCCATCTTCTTGTTGTCTTCCTTCAATTCTTCCATGTTCTTGTTCATCCCAGTCAACTCTTCTCTTGTGGATTGGTTATCCTTCTTTAATTCTTCCAGCTTCTTGTTTGTCGTTTCGATTTTATTTCCCAGATCTTCTTTTAAAGACTGGCTATCACTTCCCATTTTCTTACTATTCTCGTCCATTTTCTTGTCCATTCCTTCCATCTTTTTACTTAACGATTCGTTGTCTTTTTTCCTGTTCTCTTCCATTTGTTCCATCATTGCTCTGATCATCTCTTGTATACCCCCATCCTCCGTTCGTGTCGGCTTTTCCAATGATTCCTTCCGGACATTGATTTCCCTTGTCTGAGTAGGCATTTCGGGTTGTTCCTCTGGTTGTACCGGTCGTTTGGACAACACCGATTGTAATACCTCTTCCACCTCTACTGGCGTTGCCTCTTTGTTGTCCATGTCAACTTCTATTTCTTTCTCGGCCTCCGCCGCCCGTTTCTTAGATGTTGCACGTCGTTGCATTTTCCCTTGAATTTCTCTGGCTTTGTAGCTGTTGCCTAGCTCCAACTAGTGATTGGGCAGAATGTATTAGCCTTACAATCGACTAATTAAAGCCCCTAAAGTTGTGCGCCAATTTGTAATAATAAGAAAATTGGAGTGAGATGATGATAAGAGATTGTGAAGTATGAGACTCCGATGTAATCAAGCCCCACTGTTTGGGCTAGCCAATTTGTAATAATAATAAATAAATTGTAATGTAATATGTTTAATTGGTGTGTAATTGGTGTGGCTCTCGACGTCTTACTGGCCTGAAACACTTCCTTAAGTTTCCCAGCTGGTCGAGTCTCAATGGTAACAAGACCGGTCGAGTAGCGTAATGTTAATGAAGAAATATATGTTCAGCTTCACCGAAAGTTTCAAAACAAAAATTATTGTTTTGAAGAAAATTTAAAAAAAAATTATGTTTATAAAAAAAAATAATTAAAAATTTTTTTTTAATTTTATTAATTAATTAATTATAATCAATTAATTAATATAGGGCTGTGAAGTTTTAAAAAGTGTAATGCTCTTCTGAAAATTTTTATTAAAGTTTTGGTATATTTTAAATAAACTATCACCACTCATAAAATTGTCTTCAAACCAATCGATACTTGTTTACCTTTTTATTTTTTAGGTTATCTTCACTTATAGGTGGTAAAGTCCTGATAGATTATTAATTATAATTATATTAGTGATAACTAGTAATATTTATGAAATGAAGAACTATTTAGTGTTGAAGAATATTAATGTTTTATTAATTAATAGCAATTTGACTCTTATCGATTATTATCGACTCTCAGGATATCGAAAAAGTTACAAAGTATATTATATAAAAATTATACAGGGTTCTTTAAACAGCCAATTATTATCAAAGTCAGAGAAATCGGGCTAATATTTAAAAAGTATAACGTTACATCAAATTAATAATTATTACTAAACACAGACATTGAATAATAATTTGAAAATAAAATAATTGTTTTCACCAACAGCTGGGTTGAACTAGGAGGCGTTGCCCTGGCGATGACGACCAATATTGCAAATGGCTGCCGTGAAGTTAGTAAAATGTCATTCGTATATTCGACGTTCCAAATAAAAGATTTTCCTGTAGTATTCCTGTTCTGGTGTCTGCGAATCTCTTGTTAAATGTTGTGTAGTGACTGGTGTAATGTTTCTGGGTTGTATTTAGTATATCCGTGTAATTATAAGTCAAAACACTTTTCCCAATTCCGACACTAATTTGGTTAATGTATTATACAGTTTTCTGGTGTTTTGTGGTGTTTTTCGGAGTAGATATGTATTGTTTAGTGTTAATTAGTGTTTCTTGATTGTTTTTGTCACAATGTATATGTTCTGGAAGGATTTTATAAATCACTCTCGATTTCACAATAACGTACTATTCACCGCTTAACTTTACCGTTGTAAGATAGGTTAGATCGTCACAAAACTCTTGTCATGTTAATCGTTCGAATACCAATAATCAACTAACTGTTTCCTTCAGTTTCAATTAAACTCTTAGCCCATATAATACTATCCTTAACATTGTTCAAATATATTTTCACATCCTGTGTACACTTTAATATTTCACTATATAATTGCCTAAACTTTGGTTATTTGTCAATTTTATTCACTAGATGTTATTTAAATTAATCTTTCAGTTCATTCAGCTGATTTTCAGATTAAATAATGCCGTTTTATAGTGTTTTCTGTCCAAAATTAGTAATTTTACTTTCATTTTTGTTATTCTCTGAAAAGTCAAAACATCAAAATTTACTTCCTGTCATTATATAAAATTCATCCACTTTATCCGTTATATATAATATTAATAATCCTATATTGTATTAAAAGGCTTATATTCCCTGATTTTCTGGTAATTAATTGAATTAGTTGTATTCTGAAACATTATTCTGGAATATATGACTCCCATGTCTAAATTTCTGAGTTTAGTCATTTTCATTTTTATTTATAATTCTGAATATAATTTATTAAAATCTTTCTAAATGGTATGTGCAATTATATGGCTTGATCTCAAGTTTATTTTGTCTAAACCCCTTTTGTTTATTTCCATTTAAATGAGCAATTTCTCTGTTTTGATGAAGTTTGGTTTCCATTCTTTTGGCCTATGATTTTTTAACAATTTTTCTTACAAAATATTTTACAAACAATATATGATGTGTGATACCCTCTCTGACTTTTACATATAGTATTATAAATTAAACATGTTTTCAAAATACACAATAACAATTAGTATTGGTTACAATACAAATAATAGTTAAAACAAATAAAGAATATTTTTTTAAATAAATGGTTGTCTTCAAGTCAGACATTTTACAACAAAATCCTTATTTCTAACATGGAAATATGGTTTACAAAAAAGGTTTTTTACTAACTAACATCTTAATTACTCCCTACTATTTACAAGTAGTAACTATTTTTATAGTTCTGATGTTAGTTGTATCAGACCCAAACAAATGGCCTTATATCTAAAACATTTTTAAACATTCTTATACTATATACATAAAAACCTTATATTTATATTCTTATTTCTAACTATTATTATAAGTAGGATTCTACAGTTTTTATACCGTCTTTTACACATTGTCTTTGGGGAATTGTACCCTGTCATTAATAAATAAATAGTATGAATTGTTCGAAAAGTATTATGAAATCTGTTTTTCTTTTTTCATATAAAACAAAATGTTATTTTAAACAGATTTATGTCTTATAAACAACATATTGTCACAGTACACATTTCAAGTCATTGAAAATTGCATATTTCATTGCATTCAATGTTTGTGATTGCCAAAAATGAAACACAAGGTTCATTTTTTATAATACCCAAAACTATCACTGGTTCACTTTGCACTTATATATTATGTTAATGCTAAATGGTCGTATAGTCTTATTAACATAATAAATTGGTTAGCGTTTTTTCAATGGAGATTTGTTCCATGGGTACTATATTATTGTTTCATCTTAGTTCACAGGCAACTTTTACTTTATACACTTCTCTCTCTTAAATTTATATACATGTGGTTTTTATTTCGTTATACTTTTGTTTTTAGATATTTATTTTGGGGATATAGGGATTTGGGTGTCTTTTATAAGAGCATGACATCTTCTTCAGGATGCTGCCTTCTTCTTCTTTCATCAGTCTTCTTTTCTCCTGCCTTCTGGGACTGGTATCTTCTCCATCTTCTTCTTGATGCCATCAGGTTTCTTGGGATCTTCTCCATCTTCTTCTTTATTTCAGAAATACACCACCTGTGTTGTTTGATCTTGGCTTATTTTAGGGTTTCTATTCTATTTATTCTTCCTCGTTGTGGGTTTGGTCATATTCAGTACTGCTTTGTTATTTACTTTTTTACCTTCCTGGGTTATACTTTGAAAACCTTTGGTTATGAGACTGGTCTTGGATGACTCATCACTAGTAACTCCTTTTGTTTGAACTTGTATTTTCTTTATAATAATGATTTCTTTCCACAGTTGCTACGAATTAATCTATTTATATTAAACTTAATGCTTTCTTCCAAATTTAAATATTATAACTTCATTATTCTAATGATCAATTGCCATTCAATATTATGCATAGATCTGTCATGTTACAATATATATTGTAACGTAACAGATTTGAGGTCCCCAACGTTACATAAAAAATGAAGTAACTATGGTTTAGAACAATACCCAAATATTAAGGTTACGAAGTAATTAATACATCTGAGGTGTACACAAATTTAAAAGATGTAATAAATAACTTGGATTGTAAAATATAAACATTGTATCAAATGGGAGGAGTTTGATATGTAGTAATGAAGTATAAAATACTATTCCAATTAATGGTTAATGTGTTGCAAATTGTACTTGTTGTTATGCTGTAGCATGGTAGTGTTTACAGGATATTTATTTTATGTTTTGTGGATAGTAAGAGGGAACTGTTGTTTTATAGAAGTACTTAGTCAGTGGTACTCCTTTCATTATGTTAAAATTGTCTTTTGACAATTAAGTATAAATACATGTGTTAGGTATTATATTATGTTAAATGTATTGACTGAAATTTATTAATGAAGTTGTTTTGAATTAATGTTTGTAAACTTGGCCAGGATGGCAATAAGTGTTTAAAAGTTGACAAGTAGTTCTTATAATTATGTTATAAAATAATGAAGAGTTCCAGGATGAATTAATTAATATAATAAATTAAAACCAGGAAATATAAATTAATGTAAGTAGCCATAAACCAATGACTATGTGTACAGTAGGTCAGGTAAAGAAAATTAAGTTAAAAACCAAACAATATTATAACAGTTGTAAGAAAACCTATAGGCCTAAATTTAATATTTGTAAAAGGAAATTGATACCTTTTTAATAAGTCCAGTCCAATGAAACTATAGTAAAACATATACGGTTTAATAAGGTAGATTGAGTGAGAGTTTTAGGTAATCTGGTATAATTCCAAGCATAGAGTATTTTATTAAAAAGGAGTAGTAATATTTTATAATTCTGGCTCTAGGATATCAAATATCATCCAATCACAGAAAGTAGTGGTTGTTAGGGTAACTAAAATGTAAAAAATCTTGTTGATTTTCAATTATTCAATTGTTATATGCTATCGAGTTCAGATGAGGAGACACTTTTAAAAAAGGATGATACAAATTAATAAAAATGAATCAAAATTAATAAATTAAAGTCGAAACCTAATCCTATAAAACAACTGATGAATAATAAATTAAATTAGATTTCAAAAATATAACCAAATACCTACAAAAGGTCGAGAAATTCTTACTTCACTCATCAAGATAATTCCGTTGGATTGAGTATTAAACCCGATTTCCCATCTAACCAGGAGACTAATTGATGGAAGAAAAAAGCCTAAATTACTGGAATTATAGAATAAATATACAAGGACCTGTTTCTGAAGAAATAAACCTCACGTTCAAGAAGGAAGTTATAATACGACTCCAAGTTCACCGAGACCGACAACCACAAGAATCGTAAGCGAAGAACGAAGGTCAGAAGAGTTCCCGGGGCTTTCCAGTACATCACACCGTCAATTTTATTAAGAATCGGAACACTTTTTCTGGATGGAAGTAACCTAAAACGTAATCCTCGACTGTTTGTAGACGTACAATGCTGCCTTGAGAGTCATCAACCCGGTAACACCAGCTTATTTTTAATTTCAATATATTAAGAACTAATAAGCTTTTGTAATACTAAGTAACCTTAATTTTGCATTACCTGGCCTTACTAATCGTTAAAAGAATCACACGTACCCTGGGATAAGAGATATTTAATATTATATTTAATTTGTATAAAATAAAAGGAACCTGGTCAACTACACAAACGATCCATCATTGTATAATCGATATCATTCTATTGTAGTCATGAAGAACACTGTTAGTTTGAATTAAAGTACAAAATAAATAAAGAATCCTTCTTGTATATGATGATGTTTTATGTTATTGTAGAATAGGTATTATATGTTGTGGGTGAAGTAATTTACAGGTAAAAGGGTGATTAAAATCTGGTGAACCAGTTAACCTAGAAGCAAGCCAATTACGAATGACAGCGCTCATAGTCCACAGCTGGAGAACGTGAGATTACCGAACTAGCGTGTTTCCTGTACAATTTTTGAATTGAATTACACAATACGGACTGACTAGGGTTGGCGAGAATTCTTAATTCATTAAGTAAATACATGGAGTATATCATTGATATTGCGTAACATTGAGTAATTAGGTAAAACTGTGTTATAGTATACATAAAAGTTATAATAACACCATAATAAATATATTTGTCTATTAAATTTGAGTTACAGGAGGTCACCTATAAGTAAAAACATTATAACATAACTTGTTATATTTCAAATTGGCGCTCAACGAGTGGGCTTTAGTTAAGTAAAAAATCGTATTAATTATTACTTAACTTGAGCAGGCAACCATTAGAGGCACAGGAATGCACACGAGAGGTTACTAAAAGGATTGCGAAGGACCAGGAAAAGAAAATGCCCGAACAAGAAAGACGACTAAGTTACGCGGAATGGATGACGGCGCTATTTAAAAAATTCAGCAAGGATATGGAGTATATTAAGAAGAACGCCACCGATCACGAAAGAGCGCAAATGAGTCGCGCGAATGCAATGGGAACACCAAACGACAAAATGACTTTGAGAGACATTTATGATGAAATGTGGGAGTTAGATGCCAGGTGTAATAAAGAAAAGACTATTGGGACAGCCCACGAAAAAGACGATAACAAGGTGGAAAGGATGACTAAAGAAGATTGGGAAAGATTGGACGATAATGAACAACAAATGAAAAACGAAAGAACAGGAGTATACGCCCAGGTGACAGAACAATATACTCAGGAAGAATATGAACAATGGAGACGAGTAATAAGACAACCTGAAAACCCAATACAAACAGAAAACACAGAATTAAGGGAATGGATAAGGGTGATGTTTGAACTATCCAGAGAAGATATGTGTAACTGGAGGAAAGAACATAATCAAACAGAAGAATTTATAGGAATGCCAAATCATAAAAACTTAGAACAATCAAATAAGCAACAAGAAGTAGAAATAGTCAAAGTGAAGCAACAGAAGAAAATATCAAAACAACCAAAGAAAGTGACCTGTCAGGACGTAATGGATTTTATAGCAGAACAATTTAGGAAATATAACGAAATATTAAACGAAATAAGAGAAGATAACCAGAGACACCATGAAAAATTAATGAAAACAATGGATAGGTGTTTAACGAAAATGACTGAAACCCTAGACAGCACTTCCGAAGGTGTTAAGGTAAATCCGAATACAGAGGAGAGCAGCAAGGAAACAGAAATTAGAGAAGACCAAAAGGCGTTGCTATCGAAAAATAAAAATAGAAAGAACAAAGAGAATATCCAAACCAGGAAGGAGAATATCAAGAAAATAAGACAAATGAGTAAAAGGAAAAATACACGGGAAGAAGTAGATATGATTAAGAGTGGGCTGGTTAATGTACTTAATCTCACAATCGTTAATTACAAAGAATTGACTGTTTTGAAAAGTTATAGAAAAAACTTAACTAAATCTATATTTAAATTACCAGTAATTACCAGATTTATATACCAGTAAATAAAAGGTCAATGACATCACCAGTAAATGATATATCATCAACATATTTGTGTAATAGACTACATATAGATATGATAGAAATAAGTGTATTAGAAGAATTACAAGACATGGTAGTAGAAGAATATGCTACAAACGTGAAAGAAAGAGTTCGGAAAACGATGGTAACCATTGAATTTAATGAAAATTCAATATCAGCAGAGTTACAATATCAGATGATAGAGAGCTATTTGACAAGGACAAAAATCATTATGGACACTGCAGTAATCCGAGAACATGGAGTACCTGAGTTAATGGACCATGGTTAACCGAAATAATAACAACCAGAAAAAAGGGGACTGAATTTTTGAAAACCGACCAAGCAACCCATTGGAAATAAAACCCTAAAATTCTAAAAAACTGTAAGAACAACTTACTCAATAATTATTCAGAAACGATATGATTTAATAAAAAGTATGTAAGTACAATTTACTTAAGATATTTCGAAACCATTTAATTTAACAAAAAATAAGAACAGATTATTCAATAATATTTATAAAGAATGGATTTAAAATGAAATAATAGGAAAAAATAATATTTTATGGTAACAAACAGAAGAATAAATAAATAAATAAAAACAATTGATGGTAATGTGCTCAGATAAGAAGAATAAAGAATAATTTAATGACTCCAATGAAACTGAAGGAGGATAATAATTAATACAACAATAATTTAGAATCTCTTGGAATTGAAGATTATATAAGAAGAAATAATACAGAGAAAAATGTCACAAGAAGGAAAGTTAAAAGGATTTTAAAATAACGCCTATCAATAATGTTATATGCTATTAGTTAATGGAAAAGAAGAAGGAATCAAGAAGAAGAAGAAATATATAAATAAATGCAAACAGCTACAGTATGAAGAATCCCAAAAGTGTTTAGTATTAGTCGCTAATTGACTACTTATAATTTTTTTATTTTAATGTTTTGACCGTAGAAATGTTCCAGCAATAATTTTCATGAGCAGGGATGATGTTCCCCTGGTCTCAGAAGGTGTAAGGATGGACAGCGGAGTTATGGACCCAAAAGGGGCCACCCGACTGGAACCACCGCACAGGATAGGGAAAAATGTTAGGGAAATTGAGTATTTTAGGGATAATGATAAAATAGCTGTATAGATTGATATTAGATTCCAGAAGTATAGATGAAGAAAATAGAAGGAAGATAGCAGACAGATGCTTAATTGAGAAAGCTAATTTATAGAAGTAAATAAGAAAATAAATGTCAAAAGAAGTTTTTATGATTAGTGTGACCAATCCTTATCAAGTAAAATGTGGAAGTACCACTACCCAGAGAAATAAATAATTTATGAATTTGCCTCCAAGAGAGAGAGTTGAGCAGTAAAACAGCAATTACCACCAGTCTGAAATACCAGTCCGTATATAACCAGTCCGAAATAAAAAAAAATATTATGAGTAAGAGGACAACCTGGTCAGGTACGAGCTATAAGTTTATTTTTACTAAACTTAGTTGAGACAAAATAAACTTCTTTCGAAGGGGGGGTGTTATGTAATGTAACAGATTTGAGGTCCCCAATGTTACATAAAAAATGAAGTAACTATGGTTGAGAACAATACTCAAATATTAAGGTTACGAAGTAATTAATACATCTGAGGTGTACACAAATTTAAAAGATGTAATAAATAACTTGGATTGTAAAATATAAACATTGTATCAAATGGGAGGAGTTTTATATGTAGTAATGAAGTATAAAGACTATTCCAATTAATGGTTAATGTGTTGCAAATTGTACTTGTTGTTATGCTGTAGCATGGTAGTGTTTACAGGATATTTATTTTATGTTTTGTGGATAGTAAGAGGGGACTGTTGTTTTATAGAAGTACTTAGTCAGTGGTACTCCTTTCATTATGTTAAAATACATGTGTTAGGTATTATATTATGTTAAATGTATTGACTGAAATTTATTAATGAAGTTGTTTTGAATTAATGTTTGTAAACTTGGCCAGGATGGCAATAAGTGTTTAAAAGTTGACAAGTAGTTCTTATAATTATGTTATAAAATAATGAAGAGTTCCAGGATGAATTAATTAATATAATAAATTAAAACCAGGAAATATAAATTAATGTAAGTAGCCATAAACCAATGACTATGTGTACAGTAGGTCAGGTAAAGAAAATTAAGTTAAAAACCAAACAATATTATAACAGTTGTAAGAAAACCTATAGGCCTAAATTTAATATTTGTAAAAGGAAATTGATACCTTTTTAATAAGTCCAGTCCAATGAAACTATAGTAAAACATATACGGTTTAATAAGGTAGATTGAGTGAGAGTTTTAGGTAATCTGGTATAATTCCAAGCATGGAGTATTTTATTAAAAAGGAGTAGTAATATTTTATAATTCTGGCTCTAGGATATCAAATATCATCCAATGACAGAAAGTAGTGGTTGTTAGGGTAACTAAAATGTAAAAAATCTTGTTGATTTTCAATTATTCAATTGTTATATGCTATCGAGTTCAGATGAGGAGACACTTTTAAAAAAGGGTGATACAAATTAATAAAAATGAATCAAAATTAATAAATTAAAGTCGAAACCTAATCCTATAAAACAACTGATGAATAATAAATTAAATTAGATTTCAAAAATATAACCAAATACCTACAAAAGGTCGAGAAATTCTTACTTCACTCATCAAGATAATTCCGTTGGATTGAGTATTAAACCCGATTTCCCATCTAACCAGGAGACTAATTGATGGAAGAAAAAAGCCTAAATTACTGGAATTATAGAAAAAATATACAAGGACCTGTTTCTGAAGAAATAAACCTCACGTTCAAGAAGGAAGTTATAATACGACTCCAAGTTCACCGAGACCGACAACCACAAGAATCGTAAGCGAAGAACGTAGGTCAGAAGAGTTCCCGGGGCTTTCCAGTACATCACACCGTCAATTTTATTAAGAATCGGAACACTTTTTCTGGATGGAAGTAACCTAAAACGTAATCCTCGACTGTTTGTAGACGTACAATGCTGCCTTGAGAGTCATCAACCCGGTAACACCAGCTTATTTTTAATTTCAATATATTAAGAACTAATAACCTTTTGTAATACTAAGTAACCTTAATTTTGCATTACCTGGCCTTACTAATCGTTAAAAGAATCACACGTACCCTGGGATAAGAGATATTTAATATTATATTAAATTTGTATAAAATAAAAGGAACCTGGTCAACTACACAAACGATCCATCATTGTATAATCGATATCATTCTATTGTAGTCATGAAGAACACTGTTAGTTTGAATTAAAGTACAAAATAAATAAAGAATCCTTCTTGTATATGATGATGTTTTATGTTATTGTAGAATAGGTATTATATGTTGTGGGTGAAGTAATTTACAGGTAAAAGGGTGATTAAAATCTGGTGAACCAGTTAACCTAGAAGCAAGCCAATTACGAATGACAGCGCTCATAGTCCACAGCTGGAGAACGTGAGATTACCGAACTAGCGTGTTTCCTGTACAATTTTTGAATTGAATTACACAATACGGACTGACTAGGGTTGGCGAGAATTCTTAATTCATTAAGTAAATACATGGAGTATATCATTGATATTGCGTAACATTGAGTAATTAGGTAAAACTGTGTTATAGTATACATACAAGTTATAATAACACCATAATAAATATATTTGTCTATTAAATTTGAGTTACAGGAGGTCACCTATAAGTAAAAACATTATAACTTAACTTGTTATATTTCAAATTGGCGCTCAACGAGTGGGCTTTAGTTAAGTAAAAAATCGTCTTAATTATTACTTAACTTGAGCAGGCAACCATTAGAGGCACAGGAATGCACACGAGAGGTTACTAAAAGGATTGCGAAGGACCAGGAAAAGAAAATGCCCGAACAAGAAAGACGACTAAGTTACGCGGAATGGATGACGGCGCTATTTAAAAAATTCAGCAAGGATATGGAGTATATTAAGAAGAACGCCACCGATCACGAAAGAGCGCAAATGAGTCGCGCGAATGCAATGGGAACACCAAACGACAAAATGACTTTGAGAGACATTTATGATGAAATGTGGGAGTTAGATGCCAGGTGTAATAAAGAAAAGACTATTGGGACAGCCCACGAAAAAGACGATAACAAGGTGGAAAGGATGACTAAAGAAGATTGGGAAAGATTGGACGATAATGAACAACAAATGAAAAACGAAAGAACAGGAGTATACGCCCAGGTGACAGAACAATATACTCAGGAAGAATATGAACAATGGAGACGAGTAATAAGACAACCTGAAAACCCAATACAAACAGAAAACACAGAATTAAGGGAATGGATAAGGGTGATGTTTGAACTATCCAGAGAAGATATGTGTAACTGGAGGAAAGAACATAATCAAACAGAAGAATTTATAGGAATGCCAAATCATAAAAACTTAGAACAATCAAATAAGCAACAAGAAGTAGAAATAGTCAAAGTGAAGCAACAGAAGAAAATATCAAAACAACCAAAGAAAGTGACCTGTCAGGACGTAATGGATTTTATAGCAGAACAATTTAGGAAATATAACGAAATATTAAACGAAATAAGAGAAGATAACCAGAGACACCATGAAAAATTAATGAAAACAATGGATAGGTGTTTAACGAAAATGACTGAAACCCTAGACAGCACTTCCGAAGGTGTTAAGGTAAATCCGAATACAGAGGAGAGCAGCAAGGAAACAGAAATTAGAGAAGACCAAAAGGCGTTGCTATCGAAAAATAAAAATAGAAAGAACAAAGAGAATATCCAAACCAGGAAGGAGAATATCAAGAAAATAAGACAAATGAGTAAAAGGAAAAATACACGGGAAGAAGTAGATATGATTAAGAGTGGGCTGGTTAATGTACTTAATCTCACAATCGTTAATTACAAAGAATTGACTGTTTTGAAAAGTTATAGAAAAAACTTAACTAAATCTATATTTAAATTACCAGTAATTACCAGATTTATATACCAGTAAATAAAAGGTCAATGACATCACCAGTAAATGATATATCATCAACATATTTGTGTAATAGACTACATATAGATATGATAGAAATAAGTGTATTAGAAGAATTACAAGACATGGTAGTAGAAGAATATGCTACAAACGTGAAAGAAAGAGTTCGGAAAACGATGGTAACCATTGAATTTAATGAAAATTCAATATCAGCAGAGTTACAATATCAGATGATAGAGAGCTATTTGACAAGGACAAAAATCATTATGGACACTGCAGTAATCCGAGAACATGGAGTACCTGAGTTAATGGACCATGGTTAACCGAAATAATAACAACCAGAAAAAAGGGGACTGAATTTTTGAAAACCGACCAAGCAACCCATTGGAAATAAAACCCTAAAATTCTAAAAAACTGTAAGAACAACTTACTCAATAATTATTCAGAAACGATATGATTTAATAAAAAGTATGTAAGTACAATTTACTTAAGATATTTCGAAACCATTTAATTTAACAAAAAATAAGAACAGATTATTCAATAATATTTATAAAGAATGGATTTAAAATGAAATAATAGGAAAAAATAATATTTTATGGTAACAAACAGAAGAATAAATAAATAAATAAAAACAATTGATGGTAATGTGCTCAGATAAGAAGAATAAAGAATAATTTAATGACTCCAATGAAACTGAAGGAGGATAATAATTAATACAACAATAATTTAGAATCTCTTGGAATTGAAGATTATATAAGAAGAAATAATACAGAGAAAAATGTCACAAGAAGGAAAGTTAAAAGGATTTTAAAATAACGCCTATCAATAATGTTATATGCTATTAGTTAATGGAAAAGAAGAAGGAATCAAGAAGAAGAAGAAATATATAAATAAATGCAAACAGCTACAGTATGAAGAATCCCAAAAGTGTTTAGTATTAGTCGCTAATTGACTACTTATAATTTTTTTATTTTAATGTTTTGACCGTAGAAATGTTCCAGCAATAATTTTCATGAGCAGGGATGATGTTCCCCTGGTCTCAGAAGGTGTAAGGATGGACAGCGGAGTTATGGACCCAAAAGTGGCCACCCGACTGGAACCACCGCACAGGATAGGGAAAAATGTTAGGGAAATTGAGTATTTTAGGGATAATGATAAAATAGCTGTATAGATTGATATTAGATTCCAGAAGTATAGATGAAGAAAATAGAAGGAAGATAGCAGACAGATGCTTAATTGAGAAAGCTAATTTATAGAAGTAAATAAGAAAATAAATGTCAAAAGAAGTTTTTATGATTAGTGTGACCAATCCTTATCAAGTAAAATGTGGAAGTACCACTACCCAGAGAAATAAATAATTTATGAATTTGCCTCCAAGAGAGAGAGTTGAGCAGTAAAACAGCAATTACCACCAGTCTGAAATACCAGTCCGTATATAACCAGTCCGAAATAAAAAAAAATATTATGAGTAAGAGGACAACCTGGTCAGGTACGAGCTATAAGTTTATTTTTACTAAACTTAGTTGAGACAAAATAAACTTCTTTCGAAGGGGGGGTGTTATGTAATGTAACAGATTTGAGGTCCCCAATGTTACATAAAAAATGAAGTAACTATGGTTGAGAACAATACTCAAATATTAAGGTTACGAAGTAATTAATACATCTGAGGTGTACACAAATTTAAAAGATGTAATAAATAACTTGGATTGTAAAATATAAACATTGTATCAAATGGGAGGAGTTTTATATGTAGTAATGAAGTATAAAGACTATTCCAATTAATGGTTAATGTGTTGCAAATTGTACTTGTTGTTATGCTGTAGCATGGTAGTGTTTACAGGATATTTATTTTATGTTTTGTGGATAGTAAGAGGGGACTGTTGTTTTATAGAAGTACTTAGTCAGTGGTACTCCTTTCATTATGTTAAAATACATGTGTTAGGTATTATATTATGTTAAATGTATTGACTGAAATTTATTAATGAAGTTGTTTTGAATTAATGTTTGTAAACTTGGCCAGGATGGCAATAAGTGTTTAAAAGTTGACAAGTAGTTCTTATAATTATGTTATAAAATAATGAAGAGTTCCAGGATGAATTAATTAATATAATAAATTAAAACCAGGAAATATAAATTAATGTAAGTAGCCATAAACCAATGACTATGTGTACAGTAGGTCAGGTAAAGAAAATTAAGTTAAAAACCAAACAATATTATAACAGTTGTAAGAAAACCTATAGGCCTAAATTTAATATTTGTAAAAGGAAATTGATACCTTTTTAATAAGTCCAGTCCAATGAAACTATAGTAAAACATATACGGTTTAATAAGGTAGATTGAGTGAGAGTTTTAGGTAATCTGGTATAATTCCAAGCATGGAGTATTTTATTAAAAAGGAGTAGTAATATTTTATAATTCTGGCTCTAGGATATCAAATATCATCCAATGACAGAAAGTAGTGGTTGTTAGGGTAACTAAAATGTAAAAAATCTTGTTGATTTAAAATGTAAAAAATCTTGTTGATTTTCAATTATTCAATTGTTATATGCTATCGAGTTCAGATGAGGAGACACTTTTAAAAAAGGATGATACAAATTAATAAAAATGAATCAAAATTAATAAATTAAAGTCGAAACCTAATCCTATAAAACAACTGATGAATAATAAATTAAATTAGATTTCAAAAATATAACCAAATACCTACAAAAGGTCGAGAAATTCTTACTTCACTCATCAAGATAATTCCGTTGGATTGAGTATTAAACCCGATTTCCCATCTAACCAGGAGACTAATTGATGGAAGAAAAAAGCCTAAATTACTGGAATTATAGAAAAAATATACAAGGACCTGTTTCTGAAGAAATAAACCTCACGTTCAAGAAGGAAGTTATAATACGACTCCAAGTTCACCGAGACCGACAACCACAAGAATCGTAAGCGAAGAACGAAGGTCAGAAGAGTTCCCGGGGCTTTCCAGTACATCACACCGTCAATTTTATTAAGAATCGGAACACTTTTTCTGGATGGAAGTAACCTAAAACGTAATCCTCGACTGTTTGTAGACGTACAATGCTGCCTTGAGAGTCATCAACCCGGTAACACCAGCTTATTTTTAATTTCAATATATTAAGAACTAATAACCTTTTGTAATACTAAGTAACCTTAATTTTGCATTACCTGGCCTTACTAATCGTTAAAAGAATCACACGTACCCTGGGATAAGAGATATTTAATATTATATTTAATTTGTATAAAATAAAAGGAACCTGGTCAACTACACAAACGATCCATCATTGTATAATCGATATCATTCTATTGTAGTCATGAAGAACACTGTTAGTTTGAATTAAAGTACAAAATAAATAAAGAATCCTTCTTGTATATGATGATGTTTTATGTTATTGTAGAATAGGTATTATATGTTGTGGGTGAAGTAATTTACAGGTAAAAGGGTGATTAAAATCTGGTGAACCAGTTAACCTAGAAGCAAGCCAATTACGAATGACAGCGCTCATAGTCCACAGCTGGAGAACGTGAGATTACCGAACTAGCGTGTTTCCTGTACAATTTTTGAATTGAATTACACAATACGGACTGACTAGGGTTGGCGAGAATTCTTAATTCATTAAGTAAATACATGGAGTATATCATTGATATTGCGTAACATTGAGTAATTAGGTAAAACTGTGTTATAGTATACATACAAGTTATAATAACACCATAATAAATATATTTGTCTATTAAATTTGAGTTACAGGAGGTCACCTATAAGTAAAAACATTATAACATAACTTGTTATATTTCAAATTGGCGCTCAACGAGTGGGCTTTAGTTAAGTAAAAAATCGTCTTAATTATTACTTAACTTGAGCAGGCAACCATTAGAGGCACAGGAATGCACACGAGAGGTTACTAAAAGGATTGCGAAGGACCAGGAAAAGAAAATGCCCGAACAAGAAAGACGACTAAGTTACGCGGAATGGATGACGGCGCTATTTAAAAAATTCAGCAAGGATATGGAGTATATTAAGAAGAACGCCACCGATCACGAAAGAGCGCAAATGAGTCGCGCGAATGCAATGGGAACACCAAACGACAAAATGACTTTGAGAGACATTTATGATGAAATGTGGGAGTTAGATGCCAGGTGTAATAAAGAAAAGACTATTGGGACAGCCCACGAAAAAGACGATAACAAGGTGGAAAGGATGACTAAAGAAGATTGGGAAAGATTGGACGATAATGAACAACAAATGAAAAACGAAAGAACAGGAGTATACGCCCAGGTGACAGAACAATATACTCAGGAAGAATATGAACAATGGAGACGAGTAATAAGACAACCTGAAAACCCAATACAAACAGAAAACACAGAATTAAGGGAATGGATAAGGGTGATGTTTGAACTATCCAGAGAAGATATGTGTAACTGGAGGAAAGAACATAATCAAACAGAAGAATTTATAGGAATGCCAAATCATAAAGACTTAGAACAATCAAATAAGCAACAAGAAGTAGAAATAGTCAAAGTGAAGCAACAGAAGAAAATATCAAAACAACCAAAGAAAGTGACCTGTCAGGACGTAATGGATTTTATAGCAGAACAATTTAGGAAATATAACGAAATATTAAACGAAATAAGAGAAGATAACCAGAGACACCATGAAAAATTAATGAAAACAATGGATAGGTGTTTAACGAAAATGACTGAAACCCTAGACAGCACTTCCGAAGGTGTTAAGGTAAATCCGAATACAGAGGAGAGCAGCAAGGAAACAGAAATTAGAGAAGACCAAAAGGCGTTGCTATCGAAAAATAAAAATAGAAAGAACAAAGAGAATATCCAAACCAGGAAGGAGAATATCAAGAAAATAAGACAAATGAGTAAAAGGAAAAATACACGGGAAGAAGTAGATATGATTAAGAGTGGGCTGGTTAATGTACTTAATCTCACAATCGTTAATTACAAAGAATTGACTGTTTTGAAAAGTTATAGAAAAAACTTAACTAAATCTATATTTAAATTACCAGTAATTACCAGATTTATATACCAGTAAATAAAAGGTCAATGACATCACCAGTAAATGATATATCATCAACATATTTGTGTAATAGACTACATATAGATATGATAGAAATAAGTGTATTAGAAGAATTACAAGACATGGTAGTAGAAGAATATGCTACAAACGTGAAAGAAAGAGTTCGGAAAACGATGGTAACCATTGAATTTAATGAAAATTCAATATCAGCAGAGTTACAATATCAGATGATAGAGAGCTATTTGACAAGGACAAAAATCATTATGGACACTGCAGTAATCCGAGAACATGGAGTACCTGAGTTAATGGACCATGGTTAACCGAAATAATAACAACCAGAAAAAAGGGGACTGAATTTTTGAAAACCGACCAAGCAACCCATTGGAAATAAAACCCTAAAATTCTAAAAAACTGTAAGAACAACTTACTCAATAATTATTCAGAAACGATATGATTTAATAAAAAGTATGTAAGTACAATTTACTTAAGATATTTCGAAACAATTTAATTTAACAAAAAATAAGAACAGATTATTCAATAATATTTATAAAGAATGGATTTAAAATGAAATAATAGGAAAAAATAATATTTTATGGTAACAAACAGAAGAATAAATAAATAAATAAAAACAATTGATGGTAATGTGCTCAGATAAGAAGAATAAAGAATAATTTAATGACTCCAATGAAACTGAAGGAGGATAATAATTAATACAACAATAATTTAGAATCTCTTGGAATTGAAGATTATATAAGAAGAAATAATACGGAGAAAAATGTCACAAGAAGGAAAGTTAAAAGGATTTTAAAATAATGCCTATCAATAATGTTATATGCTATTAGTTAATGGAAAAGAAGAAGGAATCAAGAAGAAGAAGAAATATATAAATAAATGCAAACAGCTACAGTATGAAGAATCCCAAAAGTGTTTAGTATTAGTCGCTAATTGACTACTTATAATTTTTTTATTTTAATGTTTTGACCGTAGAAATGTTCCAGCAATAATTTTCATGAGCAGGGATGATGTTCCCCTGGTCTCAGAAGGTGTAAGGATGGACAGCGGAGTTATGGACCCAAAAGTGGCCACCCGACTGGAACCACCGCACAGGATAGGGAAAAATGTTAGGGAAATTGAGTATTTTAGGGATAATGATAAAATAGCTGTATAGATTGATATTAGATTCCAGAAGTATAGATGAAGAAAATAGAAGGAAGATAGCAGACAGATGCTTAATTGAGAAAGCTAATTTATAGAAGTAAATAAGAAAATAAATGTCAAAAGAAGTTTTTATGATTAGTGTGACCAATCCTTATCAAGTAAAATGTGGAAGTACCACTACCCAGAGAAATAAATAATTTATGAATTTGCCTCCAAGAGAGAGAGTTGAGGAGTAAAACAGCAATTACCACCAGTCTGAAATACCAGTCCATATATAACCAGTCCGAAATAAAAAAAAAATATTATGAGTAAGAGGACAACCTGGTCAGGTACGAGCTATAAGTTTATTTTTACTAAACTTAGTTGAGACAAAATAAACTTCTTTCGAAGGGGGGGTGTTATGTAATGTAACAGATTTGAGGTCCCCAATGTTACATAAAAAATGAAGTAACTATGGTTGAGAACAATACTCAAATATTAAGGTTACGAAGTAATTAATACATCTGAGGTGTACACAAATTTAAAAGATGTAATAAATAACTTGGATTGTAAAATATAAACATTGTATCAAATGGGAGGAGTTTGATATGTAGTAATGAAGTATAAAGACTATTCCAATTAATGGTTAATGTGTTGCAAATTGTACTTGTTGTTATGCTGTAGCATGGTAGTGTTTACAGGATATTTATTTTATGTTTTGTGGATAGTAAGAGGGGACTGTTGTTTTATAGAAGTACTTAGTCAGTGGTACTCCTTTCATTATGTTAAAATACATGTGTTAGGTATTATATTATGTTAAATGTATTGACTGAAATTTATTAATGAAGTTGTTTTGAATTAATGTTTGTAAACTTGGCCAGGATGGCAATAAGTGTTTAAAAGTTGACAAGTAGTTCTTATAATTATGTTATAAAATAATGAAGAGTTCCAGGATGAATTAATTAATATAATAAATTAAAACCAGGAAATATAAATTAATGTAAGTAGCCATAAACCAATGACTATGTGTACAGTAGGTCAGGTAAAGAAAATTAAGTTAAAAACCAAACAATATTATAACAGTTGTAAGAAAACCTATAGGCCTAAATTTAATATTTGTAAAAGGAAATTGATACCTTTTTAATAAGTCCAGTCCAATGAAACTATAGTAAAACATATACGGTTTAATAAGGTAGATTGAGTGAGAGTTTTAGGTAATCTGGTATAATTCCAAGCATGGAGTATTTTATTAAAAAGGAGTAGTAATATTTTATAATTCTGGCTCTAGGATATCAAATATCATCCAATGACAGAAAGTAGTGGTTGTTAGGGTAACTAAAATGTAAAAAATCTTGTTGATTTTCAATTATTCAATTGTTATATGCTATCGAGTTCAGATGAGGAGACACTTTTAAAAAAGGATGATACAAATTAATAAAAATGAATCAAAATTAATAAATTAAAGTCGAAACCTAATCCTATAAAACAACTGATGAATAATAAATTAAATTAGATTTCAAAAATATAACCAAATACCTACAAAAGGTCGAGAAATTCTTACTTCACTCATCAAGATAATTCCGTTGGATTGAGTATTAAACCCGATTTCCCATCTAACCAGGAGACTAATTGATGGAAGAAAAAAGCCTAAATTACTGGAATTATAGAAAAAATATACAAGGACCTGTTTCTGAAGAAATAAACCTCACGTTCAAGAAGGAAGTTATAATACGACTCCAAGTTCACCGAGACCGACAACCACAAGAATCGTAAGCGAAGAACGAAGGTCAGAAGAGTTCCCGGGGCTTTCCAGTACATCACACCGTCAATTTTATTAAGAATCGGAACACTTTTTCTGGATGGAAGTAACCTAAAACGTAATCCTCGACTGTTTGTAGACGTACAATGCTGCCTTGAGAGTCATCAACCTGGTAACACCAGCTTATTTTTAATTTCAATATATTAAGAACTAATAACCTTTTGTAATACTAAGTAACCTTAATTTTGCATTACCTGGCCTTACTAATCGTTAAAAGAATCACACGTACCCTGGGATAAGAGATATTTAATATTATATTTAATTTGTATAAAATAAAAGGAACCTGGTCAACTACACAAACGATCCATCATTGTATAATCGATATCATTCTATTGTAGTCATGAAGAACACTGTTAGTTTGAATTAAAGTACAAAATAAATAAAGAATCCTTCTTGTATATGATGATGTTTTATGTTATTGTAGAATAGGTATTATATGTTGTGGGTGAAGTAATTTACAGGTAAAAGGGTGATTAAAATCTGGTGAACCAGTTAACCTAGAAGCAAGCCAATTACGAATGACAGCGCTCATAGTCCACAGCTGGAGAACGTGAGATTACCGAACTAGCGTGTTTCCTGTACAATTTTTGAATTGAATTACACAATACGGACTGACTAGGGTTGGCGAGAATTCTTAATTCATTAAGTAAATACATGGAGTATATCATTGATATTGCGTAACATTGAGTAATTAGGTAAAACTGTGTTATAGTATACACACAAGTTATAATAACACCATAATAAATATATTTGTCTATTAAATTTGAGTTACAGGAGGTCACCTATAAGTAAAAACATTATAACATAACTTGTTATATTTCAAATTGGCGCTCAACGAGTGGGCTTTAGTTAAGTAAAAAATCGTCTTAATTATTACTTAACTTGAGCAGGCAACCATTAGAGGCACAGGAATGCACACGAGAGGTTACTAAAAGGATTGCGAAGGACCAGGAAAAGAAAATGCCCGAACAAGAAAGACGACTAAGTTACGCGGAATGGATGACGGCGCTATTTAAAAAATTCAGCAAGGATATGGAGTATATTAAGAAGAACGCCACCGATCACGAAAGAGCGCAAATGAGTCGCGCGAATGCAATGGGAACACCAAACGACAAAATGACTTTGAGAGACATTTATGATGAAATGTGGGAGTTAGATGCCAGGTGTAATAAAGAAAAGACTATTGGGACAGCCCACGAAAAAGACGATAACAAGGTGGAAAGGATGACTAAAGAAGATTGGGAAAGATTGGACGATAATGAACAACAAATGAAAAACGAAAGAACAGGAGTATACGCCCAGGTGACAGAACAATATACTCAGGAAGAATATGAACAATGGAGACGAGTAATAAGACAACCTGAAAACCCAATACAAACAGAAAACACAGAATTAAGGGAATGGATAAGGGTGATGTTTGAACTATCCAGAGAAGATATGTGTAACTGGAGGAAAGAACATAATCAAACAGAAGAATTTATAGGAATGCCAAATCATAAAAACTTAGAACAATCAAATAAGCAACAAGAAGTAGAAATAGTCAAAGTGAAGCAACAGAAGAAAATATCAAAACAACCAAAGAAAGTGACCTGTCAGGACGTAATGGATTTTATAGCAGAACAATTTAGGAAATATAACGAAATATTAAACGAAATAAGAGAAGATAACCAGAGACACCATGAAAAATTAATGAAAACAATGGATAGGTGTTTAACGAAAATGACTGAAACCCTAGACAGCACTTCCGAAGGTGTTAAGGTAAATCCGAATACAGAGGAGAGCAGCAAGGAAACAGAAATTAGAGAAGACCAAAAGGTGTTGCTATCGAAAAATAAAAATAGAAAGAACAAAGAGAATATCCAAACCAGGAAGGAGAATATCAAGAAAATAAGACAAATGAGTAAAAGGAAAAATACACGGGAAGAAGTAGATATGATTAAGAGTGGGCTGGTTAATGTACTTAATCTCACAATCGTTAATTACAAAGAATTGACTGTTTTGAAAAGTTATAGAAAAAACTTAACTAAATCTATATTTAAATTACCAGTAATTACCAGATTTATATACCAGTAAATAAAAGGTCAATGACATCACCAGTAAATGATATATCATCAACATATTTGTGTAATAGACTACATATAGATATGATAGAAATAAGTGTATTAGAAGAATTACAAGACATGGTAGTAGAAGAATATGCTACAAACGTGAAAGAAAGAGTTCGGAAAACGATGGTAACCATTGAATTTAATGAAAATTCAATATCAGCAGAGTTACAATATCAGATGATAGAGAGCTATTTGACAAGGACAAAAATCATTATGGACACTGCAGTAATCCGAGAACATGGAGTACCTGAGTTAATGGACCATGGTTAACCGAAATAATAACAACCAGAAAAAAGGGGACTGAATTTTTGAAAACCGACCAAGCAACCCATTGGAAATAAAACCCTAAAATTCTAAAAAACTGTAAGAACAACTTACTCAATAATTATTCAGAAACGATATGATTTAATAAAAAGTATGTAAGTACAATTTACTTAAGATATTTCGAAACAATTTAATTTAACAAAAAATAAGAACAGATTATTCAATAATATTTATAAAGAATGGATTTAAAATGAAATAATAGGAAAAAATAATATTTTATGGTAACAAACAGAAGAATAAATAAATAAATAAAAACAATTGATGGTAATGTGCTCAGATAAGAAGAATAAAGAATAATTTAATGACTCCAATGAAACTGAAGGAGGATAATAATTAATACAACAATAATTTAGAATCTCTTGGAATTGAAGATTATATAAGAAGAAATAATACGGAGAAAAATGTCACAAGAAGGAAAGTTAAAAGGATTTTAAAATAATGCCTATCAATAATGTTATATGCTATTAGTTAATGGAAAAGAAGAAGGAATCAAGAAGAAGAAGAAATATATAAATAAATGCAAACAGCTACAGTATGAAGAATCCAAAAGTGTTTAGTATTAGTCGCTAATTGACTACTTATAATTTTTTTATTTTAATGTTTTGACCGTAGAAATGTTCCAGCAATAATTTTCATGAGCAGGGATGATGTTCCCCTGGTCTCAGAAGGTGTAAGGATGGACAGCGGAGTTATGGACCCAAAAGTGGCCACCCGACTGGAACCACCGCACAGGATAGGGAAAAATGTTAGGGAAATTGAGTATTTTAGGGATAATGATAAAATAGCTGTATAGATTGATATTAGATTCCAGAAGTATAGATGAAGAAAATAGAAGGAAGATAGCAGACAGATGCTTAATTGAGAAAGCTAATTTATAGAAGTAAATAAGAAAATAAATGTCAAAAGAAGTTTTTATGATTAGTGTGACCAATCCTTATCAAGTAAAATGTGGAAGTACCACTACCCAGAGAAATAAATAATTTATGAATTTGCCTCCAAGAGAGAGAGTTGAGGAGTAAAACAGCAATTACCACCAGTCTGAAATACCAGTCCATATATAACCAGTCCGAAATAAAAAAAAAATATTATGAGTAAGAGGACAACCTGGTCAGGTACGAGCTATAAGTTTATTTTTACTAAACTTAGTTGAGACAAAATAAACTTCTTTCGAAGGGGGGGTGTTATGTAATGTAACAGATTTGAGGTCCCCAATGTTACATAAAAAATGAAGTAACTATGGTTGAGAACAATACTCAAATATTAAGGTTACGAAGTAATTAATACATCTGAGGTGTACACAAATTTAAAAGATGTAATAAATAACTTGGATTGTAAAATATAAACATTGTATCAAATGGGAGGAGTTTGATATGTAGTAATGAAGTATAAAGACTATTCCAATTAATGGTTAATGTGTTGCAAATTGTACTTGTTGTTATGCTGTAGCATGGTAGTGTTTACAGGATATTTATTTTATGTTTTGTGGATAGTAAGAGGGGACTGTTGTTTTATAGAAGTACTTAGTCAGTGGTACTCCTTTCATTATGTTAAAATTGTCTTTTGACAATTAAGTATAAATACATGTGTTAGGTATTATATTATGTTAAATGTATTGACTGAAATTTATTAATGAAGTTGTTTTGAATTAATGTTTGTAAACTTGGCCAGGATGGCAATTAGTGTTTAAAAGTTGACAAGTAGTTCTTATAATTATGTTATAAAATAATGAAGAGTTCCAGGATGAATTAATTAATATAATAAATTAAAACCAGGAAATATAAATTAATGTAAGTAGCCATAAACCAATGACTATGTGTACAGTAGGTCAGGTAAAGAAAATTAAGTTAAAAACCAAACAATATTATAACAGTTGTAAGAAAACCTATAGGCCTAAATTTAATATTTGTAAAAGGAAATTGATACCTTTTTAATAAGTCCAGTCCAATGAAGCTATAGTAAAACATATACGGTTTAATAAGGTAGATTGAGTGAGAGTTTTAGGTAATCTGGTATAATTCCAAGCATGGAGTATTTTATTAAAAAGGAGTAGTAATATTTTATAATTCTGGCTCTAGGATATCAAATATCATCCAATGACAGAAAGTAGTGGTTGTTAGGGTAACTAAAATGTAAAAAATCTTGTTGATTTTCAATTATTCAATTGTTATATGCTATCGAGTTCAGATGAGGAGACACTTTTAAAAAAGGATGATACAAATTAATAAAAATGAATCAAAATTAATAAATTAAAGTCGAAACCTAATCCTATAAAACAACTGATGAATAATAAATTAAATTAGATTTCAAAAATATAACCAAATACCTACAAAAGGTCGAGAAATTCTTACTTCACTCATCAAGATAATTCCGTTGGATTGAGTATTAAACCCGATTTCCCATCTAACCAGGAGACTAATTGATGGAAGAAAAAAGCCTAAATTACTGGAATTATAGAAAAAATATACAAGGACCTGTTTCTGAAGAAATAAACCTCACGTTCAAGAAGGAAGTTATAATACGACTCCAAGTTCACCGAGGACCGACAACCACAAGAATCGTAAGCGAAGAACGAAGGTCAGAAGAGTTCCCGGGGCTTTCCAGTACATCACACCGTCAATTTTATTAAGAATCGGAACACTTTTTCTGGATGGAAGTAACCTAAAACGTAATCCTCGACTGTTTGTAGACGTACAATGCTGCCTTGAGAGTCATCAACCCGGTAACACCAGCTTATTTTTAATTTCAATATATTAAGAACTAATAACCTTTTGTAATACTAAGTAACCTTAATTTTGCATTACCTGGCCTTACTAATCGTTAAAAGAATCACACGTACCCTGGGATAAGAGATATTTAATATTATATTTAATTTGTATAAAATAAAAGGAACCTGGTCAACTACACAAACGATCCATCATTGTATAATCGATATCATTCTATTGTAGTCATGAAGAACACTGTTAGTTTGAATTAAAGTACAAAATAAATAAAGAATCCTTCTTGTATATGATGATGTTTTATGTTATTGTAGAATAGGTATTATATGTTGTGGGTGAAGTAATTTACAGGTAAAAGGGTGATTAAAATCTGGTGAACCAGTTAACCTAGAAGCAAGCCAATTACGAATGACAGCGCTCATAGTCCACAGCTGGAGAACGTGAGATTACCGAACTAGCGTGTTTCCTGTACAATTTTTGAATTGAATTACACAATACGGACTGACTAGGGTTGGCGAGAATTCTTAATTCATTAAGTAAATACATGGAGTATATCATTGATATTGCGTAACATTGAGTAATTAGGTAAAACTGTGTTATAGTATACATAAAAGTTATAATAACACCATAATAAATATATTTGTCTATTAAATTTGAGTTACAGGAGGTCACCTATAAGTAAAAACATTATAACTTAACTTGTTATATTTCAAATTGGCGCTCAACGAGTGGGCTTTAGTTAAGTAAAAAATCGTCTTAATTATTACTTAACTTGAGCAGGCAACCATTAGAGGCACAGGAATGCACACGAGAGGTTACTAAAAGGATTGCGAAGGACCAGGAAAAGAAAATGCCCGAACAAGAAAGACGACTAAGTTACGCGGAATGGATGACGGCGCTATTTAAAAAATTCAGCAAGGATATGGAGTATATTAAGAAGAACGCCACCGATCACGAAAGAGCGCAAATGAGTCGCGCGAATGCAATGGGAACACCAAACGACAAAATGACTTTGAGAGACATTTATGATGAAATGTGGGAGTTAGATGCCAGGTGTATAAAGAAAAGACTATTGGGACAGCCCACGAAAAAGACGATAACAAGGTGGAAAGGATGACTAAAGAAGATTGGAAAGATTGGACGATAATGAACAACAAATGAAAAACGAAAGAACAGGAGTATACGCCCAGGTGACAGAACAATATACTCAGGAAGAATATGAACAATGGAGACGAGTAATAAGACAACCTGAAAACCCAATACAAAAACAGAAAACACAGAATTAAGGGAATGGATAAGGGTGATGTTTGAACTATCCAGAGAAGATATGTGTAACTGGAGGAAAGAACATAATCAAACAGAAGAATTTATAGGAATGCCAAATCATAAAAACTTAGAACAATCAAATAAGCAACAAGAAGTAGAAATAGTCAAAGTGAAGCAACAGAAGAAAATATCAAAACAACCAAAGAAAGTGACCTGTCAGGACGTAATGGATTTTATAGCAGAACAATTTAGGAAATATAACGAAATATTAAACGAAATAAGAGAAGATAACCAGAGACACCATGAAAAATTAATGAAAACAATGGATAGGTGTTTAACGAAAATGACTGAAACCCTAGACAGCACTTCCGAAGGTGTTAAGGTAAATCCGAATACAGAGGAGAGCAGCAAGGAAACAGAAATTAGAGAAGACCAAAAGGCGTTGCTATCGAAAAATAAAAATAGAAAGAACAAAGAGAATATCCAAACCAGGAAGGAGAATATCAAGAAAATAAGACAAATGAGTAAAAGGAAAAATACACGGGAAGAAGTAGATATGATTAAGAGTGGGCTGGTTAATGTACTTAATCTCACAATCGTTAATTACAAAGAATTGACTGTTTTGAAAAGTTATAGAAAAAACTTAACTAAATCTATATTTAAATTACCAGTAATTACCAGATTTATATACCAGTAAATAAAAGGTCAATGACATCACCAGTAAATGATATATCATCAACATATTTGTGTAATAGACTACATATAGATATGATAGAAATAAGTGTATTAGAAGAATTACAAGACATGGTAGTAGAAGAATATGCTACAAACGTGAAAGAAAGAGTTCGGAAAACGATGGTAACCATTGAATTTAATGAAAATTCAATATCAGCAGAGTTACAATATCAGATGATAGAGAGCTATTTGACAAGGACAAAAATCATTATGGACACTGCAGTAATCCGAGAACATGGAGTACCTGAGTTAATGGACCATGGTTAACCGAAATAATAACAACCAGAAAAAAGGGGACTGAATTTTTGAAAACCGACCAAGCAACCCATTGGAAATAAAACCCTAAAATTCTAAAAAACTGTAAGAACAACTTACTCAATAATTATTCAGAAACGATATGATTTAATAAAAAGTATGTAAGTACAATTTACTTAAGATATTTCGAAACCATTTAATTTAACAAAAAATAAGAACAGATTATTCAATAATATTTATAAAGAATGGATTTAAAATGAAATAATAGAAAAAAATAATATTTTATGGTAACAAACAGAAGAATAAATAAATAAATAAAAACAATTGATGGTAATGTGCTCAGATAAGAAGAATAAAGAATAATTTAATGACTCCAATGAAACTGAAGGAGGATAATAATTAATACAACAATAATTTAGAATCTCTTGGAATTGAAGATTATATAAGAAGAAATAATACGGAGAAAAATGTCACAAGAAGGAAAGTTAAAAGGATTTTAAAATAATGCCTATCAATAATGTTATATGCTATTAGTTAATGGAAAAGAAGAAGGAATCAAGAAGAAGAAGAAGAAGAAATATATAAATAAATGCAAACAGCTACAGTATGAAGAATCCCAAAAGTGTTTAGTATTAGTCGCTAATTGACTACTTATAATTTTTTTATTTTAATGTTTTGACCGTAGAAATGTTCCAGCAATAATTTTCATGAGCAGGGATGATGTTCCCCTGGTCTCAGAAGGTGTAAGGATGGACAGCGGAGTTATGGACCCAAAAGTGGCCACCCGACTGGAACCACCGCACAGGATAGGGAAAAATGTTAGGGAAATTGAGTATTTTAGGGATAATGATAAAATAGCTGTATAGATTGATATTAGATTCCAGAAGTATAGATGAAGAAAATAGAAGGAAGATAGCAGACAGATGCTTAATTGAGAAAGCTAATTTATAGAAGTAAATAAGAAAATAAATGTCAAAAGAAGTTTTTATGATTAGTGTGACCAATCCTTATCAAGTAAAATGTGGAAGTACCACTACCCAGAGAAATAAATAATTTATGAATTTGCCTCCAAGAGAGAGAGTTGAGCAGTAAAACAGCAATTACCACCAGTCTGAAATACCAGTCCGTATATAACCAGTCCGAAATAAAAAAAAATATTATGAGTAAGAGGACAACCTGGTCAGGTACGAGCTATAAGTTTATTTTTACTAAACTTAGTTGAGACAAAATAAACTTCTTTCGAAGGGGGGGTGTTATGTAATGTAACAGATTTGAGGTCCCCAATGTTACATAAAAAATGAAGTAACTATGGTTGAGAACAATACTCAAATATTAAGGTTACGAAGTAATTAATACATCTGAGGTGTACACAAATTTAAAAGATGTAATAAATAACTTGGATTGTAAAATATAAACATTGTATCAAATGGGAGGAGTTTGATATGTAGTAATGAAGTATAAAGACTATTCCAATTAATGGTTAATGTGTTGCAAATTGTACTTGTTGTTATGCTGTAGCATGGTAGTGTTTACAGGATATTTATTTTATGTTTTGTGGATAGTAAGAGGGGACTGTTGTTTTATAGAAGTACTTAGTCAGTGGTACTCCTTTCATTATGTTAAAATTGTCTTTTGACAATTAAGTATAAATACATGTGTTAGGTATTATATTATGTTAAATGTATTGACTGAAATTTATTAATGAAGTTGTTTTGAATTAATGTTTGTAAACTTGGCCAGGATGGCAATAAGTGTTTAAAAGTTGACAAGTAGTTCTTATAATTATGTTATAAAATAATGAAGAGTTCCAGGATGAATTAATTAATATAATAAATTAAAACCAGGAAATATAAATTAATGTAAGTAGCCATAAACCAATGACTATGTGTACAGTAGGTCAGGTAAAGAAAATTAAGTTAAAAACCAAACAATATTATAACAGTTGTAAGAAAACCTATAGGCCTAAATTTAATATTTGTAAAAGGAAATTGATACCTTTTTAATAAGTCCAGTCCAATGAAACTATAGTAAAACATATACGGTTTAATAAGGTAGATTGAGTGAGAGTTTTAGGTAATCTGGTATAATTCCAAGCATGGAGTATTTTATTAAAAAGGAGTAGTAATATTTTATAATTCTGGCTCTAGGATATCAAATATCATCCAATGACAGAAAGTAGTGGTTGTTAGGGTAACTAAAATGTAAAAAATCTTGTTGATTTTCAATTATTCAATTGTTATATGCTATCGAGTTCAGATGAGGAGACACTTTTAAAAAAGGATGATACAAATTAATAAAAATGAATCAAAATTAATAAATTAAAGTCGAAACCTAATCCTATAAAACAACTGATGAATAATAAATTAAATTAGATTTCAAAAATATAACCAAATACCTACAAAAGGTCGAGAAATTCTTACTTCACTCATCAAGATAATTCCGTTGGATTGAGTATTAAACCCGATTTCCCATCTAACCAGGAGACTAATTGATGGAAGAAAAAAGCCTAAATTACTGGAATTATAGAAAAAATATACAAGGACCTGTTTCTGAAGAAATAAACCTCACGTTCAAGAAGGAAGTTATAATACGACTCCAAGTTCACCGAGACCGACAACCACAAGAATCGTAAGCGAAGAACGAAGGTCAGAAGAGTTCCCGGGGCTTTCCAGTACATCACACCGTCAATTTTATTAAGAATCGGAACACTTTTTCTGGATGGAAGTAACCTAAAACGTAATCCTCGACTGTTTGTAGACGTACAATGCTGCCTTGAGAGTCATCAACCTGGTAACACCAGCTTATTTTTAATTTCAATATATTAAGAACTAATAACCTTTTGTAATACTAAGTAACCTTAATTTTGCATTACCTGGCCTTACTAATCGTTAAAAGAATCACACGTACCCTGGGATAAGAGATATTTAATATTATATTTAATTTGTATAAAATAAAAGGAACCTGGTCAACTACACAAACGATCCATCATTGTATAATCGATATCATTCTATTGTAGTCATGAAGAACACTGTTAGTTTGAATTAAAGTACAAAATAAATAAAGAATCCTTCTTGTATATGATGATGTTTTATGTTATTGTAGAATAGGTATTATATGTTGTGGGTGAAGTAATTTACAGGTAAAAGGGTGATTAAAATCTGGTGAACCAGTTAACCTAGAAGCAAGCCAATTACGAATGACAGCGCTCATAGTCCACAGCTGGAGAACGTGAGATTACCGAACTAGCGTGTTTCCTGTACAATTTTTGAATTGAATTACACAATACGGACTGACTAGGGTTGGCGAGAATTCTTAATTCATTAAGTAAATACATGGAGTATATCATTGATATTGCGTAACATTGAGTAATTAGGTAAAACTGTGTTATAGTATACATACAAGTTATAATAACACCATAATAAATATATTTGTCTATTAAATTTGAGTTACAGGAGGTCACCTATAAGTAAAAACATTATAACATAACTTGTTATATTTCAAATTGGCGCTCAACGAGTGGGCTTTAGTTAAGTAAAAAATCGTCTTAATTATTACTTAACTTGAGCAGGCAACCATTAGAGGCACAGGAATGCACACGAGAGGTTACTAAAAGGATTGCGAAGGACCAGGAAAAGAAAATGCCCGAACAAGAAAGACGACTAAGTTACGCGGAATGGATGACGGCGCTATTTAAAAAATTCAGCAAGGATATGGAGTATATTAAGAAGAACGCCACCGATCACGAAAGAGCGCAAATGAGTCGCGCGAATGCAATGGGAACACCAAACGACAAAATGACTTTGAGAGACATTTATGATGAAATGTGGGAGTTAGATGCCAGGTGTAATAAAGAAAAGACTATTGGGACAGCCCACGAAAAAGACGATAACAAGGTGGAAAGGATGACTAAAGAAGATTGGGAAAGATTGGACGATAATGAACAACAAATGAAAAACGAAAGAACAGGAGTATACGCCCAGGTGACAGAACAATATACTCAGGAAGAATATGAACAATGGAGACGAGTAATAAGACAACCTGAAAACCCAATACAAACAGAAAACACAGAATTAAGGGAATGGATAAGGGTGATGTTTGAACTATCCAGAGAAGATATGTGTAACTGGAGGAAAGAACATAATCAAACAGAAGAATTTATAGGAATGCCAAATCATAAAAACTTAGAACAATCAAATAAGCAACAAGAAGTAGAAATAGTCAAAGTGAAGCAACAGAAGAAAATATCAAAACAACCAAAGAAAGTGACCTGTCAGGACGTAATGGATTTTATAGCAGAACAATTTAGGAAATATAACGAAATATTAAACGAAATAAGAGAAGATAACCAGAGACACCATGAAAAATTAATGAAAACAATGGATAGGTGTTTAACGAAAATGACTGAAACCCTAGACAGCACTTCCGAAGGTGTTAAGGTAAATCCGAATACAGAGGAGAGCAGCAAGGAAACAGAAATTAGAGAAGACCAAAAGGCGTTGCTATCGAAAAATAAAAATAGAAAGAACAAAGAGAATATCCAAACCAGGAAGGAGAATATCAAGAAAATAAGACAAATGAGTAAAAGGAAAAATACACGGGAAGAAGTAGATATGATTAAGAGTGGGCTGGTTAATGTACTTAATCTCACAATCGTTAATTACAAAGAATTGACTGTTTTGAAAAGTTATAGAAAAAACTTAACTAAATCTATATTTAAATTACCAGTAATTACCAGATTTATATACCAGTAAATAAAAGGTCAATGACATCACCAGTAAATGATATATCATCAACATATTTGTGTAATAGACTACATATAGATATGATAGAAATAAGTGTATTAGAAGAATTACAAGACATGGTAGTAGAAGAATATGCTACAAACGTGAAAGAAAGAGTTCGGAAAACGATGGTAACCATTGAATTTAATGAAAATTCAATATCAGCAGAGTTACAATATCAGATGATAGAGAGCTATTTGACAAGGACAAAAATCATTATGGACACTGCAGTAATCCGAGAACATGGAGTACCTGAGTTAATGGACCATGGTTAACCGAAATAATAACAACCAGAAAAAAGGGGACTGAATTTTTGAAAACCGACCAAGCAACCCATTGGAAATAAAACCCTAAAATTCTAAAAAACTGTAAGAACAACTTACTCAATAATTATTCAGAAACGATATGATTTAATAAAAAGTATGTAAGTACAATTTACTTAAGATATTTCGAAACAATTTAATTTAACAAAAAATAAGAACAGATTATTCAATAATATTTATAAAGAATGGATTTAAAATGAAATAATAGGAAAAAATAATATTTTATGGTAACAAACAGAAGAATAAATAAATAAATAAAAACAATTGATGGTAATGTGCTCAGATAAGAAGAATAAAGAATAATTTAATGACTCCAATGAAACTGAAGGAGGATAATAATTAATACAACAATAATTTAGAATCTCTTGGAATTGAAGATTATATAAGAAGAAATAATACGGAGAAAAATGTCACAAGAAGGAAAGTTAAAAGGATTTTAAAATAATGCCTATCAATAATGTTATATGCTATTAGTTAATGGAAAAGAAGAAGGAATCAAGAAGAAGAAGAAATATATAAATAAATGCAAACAGCTACAGTATGAAGAATCCCAAAAGTGTTTAGTATTAGTCGCTAATTGACTACTTATAATTTTTTTATTTTAATGTTTTGACCGTAGAAATGTTCCAGCAATAATTTTCATGAGCAGGGATGATGTTCCCCTGGTCTCAGAAGGTGTAAGGATGGACAGCGGAGTTATGGACCCAAAAGTGGCCACCCGACTGGAACCACCGCACAGGATAGGGAAAAATGTTAGGGAAATTGAGTATTTTAGGGATAATGATAAAATAGCTGTATAGATTGATATTAGATTCCAGAAGTATAGATGAAGAAAATAGAAGGAAGATAGCAGACAGATGCTTAATTGAGAAAGCTAATTTATAGAAGTAAATAAGAAAATAAATGTCAAAAGAAGTTTTTATGATTAGTGTGACCAATCCTTATCAAGTAAAATGTGGAAGTACCACTACCCAGAGAAATAAATAATTTATGAATTTGCCTCCAAGAGAGAGAGTTGAGCAGTAAAACAGCAATTACCACCAGTCTGAAATACCAGTCCATATATAACCAGTCCGAAATAAAAAAAAAATATTATGAGTAAGAGGACAACCTGGTCAGGTACGAGCTATAAGTTTATTTTTACTAAACTTAGTTGAGACAAAATAAACTTCTTTCGAAGGGGGGGTGTTATGTAATGTAACAGATTTGAGGTCCCCAATGTTACATAAAAAATGAAGTAACTATGGTTGAGAACAATACTCAAATATTAAGGTTACGAAGTAATTAATACATCTGAGGTGTACACAAATTTAAAAGATGTAATAAATAACTTGGATTGTAAAATATAAACATTGTATCAAATGGGAGGAGTTTGATATGTAGTAATGAAGTATAAAGACTATTCCAATTAATGGTTAATGTGTTGCAAATTGTACTTGTTGTTATGCTGTAGCATGGTAGTGTTTACAGGATATTTATTTTATGTTTTGTGGATAGTAAGAGGGGACTGTTGTTTTATAGAAGTACTTAGTCAGTGGTACTCCTTTCATTATGTTAAAATTGTCTTTTGACAATTAAGTATAAATACATGTGTTAGGTATTATATTATGTTAAATGTATTGACTGAAATTTATTAATGAAGTTGTTTTGAATTAATGTTTGTAAACTTGGCCAGGATGGCAATTAGTGTTTAAAAGTTGACAAGTAGTTCTTATAATTATGTTATAAAATAATGAAGAGTTCCAGGATGAATTAATTAATATAATAAATTAAAACCAGGAAATATAAATTAATGTAAGTAGCCATAAACCAATGACTATGTGTACAGTAGGTCAGGTAAAGAAAATTAAGTTAAAAACCAAACAATATTATAACAGTTGTAAGAAAACCTATAGGCCTAAATTTAATATTTGTAAAAGGAAATTGATACCTTTTTAATAAGTCCAGTCCAATGAAGCTATAGTAAAACATATACGGTTTAATAAGGTAGATTGAGTGAGAGTTTTAGGTAATCTGGTATAATTCCAAGCATGGAGTATTTTATTAAAAAGGAGTAGTAATATTTTATAATTCTGGCTCTAGGATATCAAATATCATCCAATGACAGAAAGTAGTGGTTGTTAGGGTAACTAAAATGTAAAAAATCTTGTTGATTTTCAATTATTCAATTGTTATATGCTATCGAGTTCAGATGAGGAGACACTTTTAAAAAAGGATGATACAAATTAATAAAAATGAATCAAAATTAATAAATTAAAGTCGAAACCTAATCCTATAAAACAACTGATGAATAATAAATTAAATTAGATTTCAAAAATATAACCAAATACCTACAAAAGGTCGAGAAATTCTTACTTCACTCATCAAGATAATTCCGTTGGATTGAGTATTAAACCCGATTTCCCATCTAACCAGGAGACTAATTGATGGAAGAAAAAAGCCTAAATTACTGGAATTATAGAAAAAATATACAAGGACCTGTTTCTGAAGAAATAAACCTCACGTTCAAGAAGGAAGTTATAATACGACTCCAAGTTCACCGAGACCGACAACCACAAGAATCGTAAGCGAAGAACGAAGGTCAGAAGAGTTCCCGGGGCTTTCCAGTACATCACACCGTCAATTTTATTAAGAATCGGAACACTTTTTCTGGATGGAAGTAACCTAAAACGTAATCCTCGACTGTTTGTAGACGTACAATGCTGCCTTGAGAGTCATCAACCCGGTAACACCAGCTTATTTTTAATTTCAATATATTAAGAACTAATAACCTTTTGTAATACTAAGTAACCTTAATTTTGCATTACCTGGCCTTACTAATCGTTAAAAGAATCACACGTACCCTGGGATAAGAGATATTTAATATTATATTTAATTTGTATAAAATAAAAGGAACCTGGTCAACTACACAAACGATCCATCATTGTATAATCGATATCATTCTATTGTAGTCATGAAGAACACTGTTAGTTTGAATTAAAGTACAAAATAAATAAAGAATCCTTCTTGTATATGATGATGTTTTATGTTATTGTAGAATAGGTATTATATGTTGTGGGTGAAGTAATTTACAGGTAAAAGGGTGATTAAAATCTGGTGACCAGTTAACCTAGAAGCAAGCCAATTACGAATGACAGCGCTCATAGTCCACAGCTGGAGAACGTGAGATTACCGAACTAGCGTGTTTCCTGTACAATTTTTGAATTGAATTACACAATACGGACTGACTAGGGTTGGCGAGAATTCTTAATTCATTAAGTAAATACATGGAGTATATCATTGATATTGCGTAACATTGAGTAATTAGGTAAAACTGTGTTATAGTATACATAAAAGTTATAATAACACCATAATAAATATATTTGTCTATTAAATTTGAGTTACAGGAGGTCACCTATAAGTAAAAACATTATAACTTAACTTGTTATATTTCAAATTGGCGCTCAACGAGTGGGCTTTAGTTAAGTAAAAAATCGTCTTAATTATTACTTAACTTGAGCAGGCAACCATTAGAGGCACAGGAATGCACACGAGAGGTTACTAAAAGGATTGCGAAGGACCAGGAAAAGAAAATGCCCGAACAAGAAAGACGACTAAGTTACGCGGAATGGATGACGGCGCTATTTAAAAAATTCAGCAAGGATATGGAGTATATTAAGAAGAACGCCACCGATCACGAAAGAGCGCAAATGAGTCGCGCGAATGCAATGGGAACACCAAACGACAAAATGACTTTGAGAGACATTTATGATGAAATGTGGGAGTTAGATGCCAGGTGTAATAAAGAAAAGACTATTGGGACAGCCCACGAAAAAGACGATAACAAGGTGGAAAGGATGACTAAAGAAGATTGGGAAAGATTGGACGATAATGAACAACAAATGAAAAACGAAAGAACAGGAGTATACGCCCAGGTGACAGAACAATATACTCAGGAAGAATATGAACAATGGAGACGAGTAATAAGACAACCTGAAAACCCAATACAAACAGAAAACACAGAATTAAGGGAATGGATAAGGGTGATGTTTGAACTATCCAGAGAAGATATGTGTAACTGGAGGAAAGAACATAATCAAACAGAAGAATTTATAGGAATGCCAAATCATAAAAACTTAGAACAATCAAATAAGCAACAAGAAGTAGAAATAGTCAAAGTGAAGCAACAGAAGAAAATATCAAAACAACCAAAGAAAGTGACCTGTCAGGACGTAATGGATTTTATAGCAGAACAATTTAGGAAATATAACGAAATATTAAACGAAATAAGAGAAGATAACCAGAGACACCATGAAAAATTAATGAAAACAATGGATAGGTGTTTAACGAAAATGACTGAAACCCTAGACAGCACTTCCGAAGGTGTTAAGGTAAATCCGAATACAGAGGAGAGCAGCAAGGAAACAGAAATTAGAGAAGACCAAAAGGCGTTGCTATCGAAAAATAAAAATAGAAAGAACAAAGAGAATATCCAAACCAGGAAGGAGAATATCAAGAAAATAAGACAAATGAGTAAAAGGAAAAATACACGGGAAGAAGTAGATATGATTAAGAGTGGGCTGGTTAATGTACTTAATCTCACAATCGTTAATTACAAAGAATTGACTGTTTTGAAAAGTTATAGAAAAAACTTAACTAAATCTATATTTAAATTACCAGTAATTACCAGATTTATATACCAGTAAATAAAAGGTCAATGACATCACCAGTAAATGATATATCATCAACATATTTGTGTAATAGACTACATATAGATATGATAGAAATAAGTGTATTAGAAGAATTACAAGACATGGTAGTAGAAGAATATGCTACAAACGTGAAAGAAAGAGTTCGGAAAACGATGGTAACCATTGAATTTAATGAAAATTCAATATCAGCAGAGTTACAATATCAGATGATAGAGAGCTATTTGACAAGGACAAAAATCATTATGGACACTGCAGTAATCCGAGAACATGGAGTACCTGAGTTAATGGACCATGGTTAACCGAAATAATAACAACCAGAAAAAAGGGGACTGAATTTTTGAAAACCGACCAAGCAACCCATTGGAAATAAAACCCTAAAATTCTAAAAAACTGTAAGAACAACTTACTCAATAATTATTCAGAAACGATATGATTTAATAAAAAGTATGTAAGTACAATTTACTTAAGATATTTCGAAACCATTTAATTTAACAAAAAATAAGAACAGATTATTCAATAATATTTATAAAGAATGGATTTAAAATGAAATAATAGAAAAAAATAATATTTTATGGTAACAAACAGAAGAATAAATAAATAAATAAAAACAATTGATGGTAATGTGCTCAGATAAGAAGAATAAAGAATAATTTAATGACTCCAATGAAACTGAAGGAGGATAATAATTAATACAACAATAATTTAGAATCTCTTGGAATTGAAGATTATATAAGAAGAAATAATACGGAGAAAAATGTCACAAGAAGGAAAGTTAAAAGGATTTTAAAATAATGCCTATCAATAATGTTATATGCTATTAGTTAATGGAAAAGAAGAAGGAATCAAGAAGAAGAAGAAGAAGAAATATATAAATAAATGCAAACAGCTACAGTATGAAGAATCCCAAAAGTGTTTAGTATTAGTCGCTAATTGACTACTTATAATTTTTTTATTTTAATGTTTTGACCGTAGAAATGTTCCAGCAATAATTTTCATGAGCAGGGATGATGTTCCCCTGGTCTCAGAAGGTGTAAGGATGGACAGCGGAGTTATGGACCCAAAAGTGGCCACCCGACTGGAACCACCGCACAGGATAGGGAAAAATGTTAGGGAAATTGAGTATTTTAGGGATAATGATAAAATAGCTGTATAGATTGATATTAGATTCCAGAAGTATAGATGAAGAAAATAGAAGGAAGATAGCAGACAGATGCTTAATTGAGAAAGCTAATTTATAGAAGTAAATAAGAAAATAAATGTCAAAAGAAGTTTTTATGATTAGTGTGACCAATCCTTATCAAGTAAAATGTGGAAGTACCACTACCCAGAGAAATAAATAATTTATGAATTTGCCTCCAAGAGAGAGAGTTGAGCAGTAAAACAGCAATTACCACCAGTCTGAAATACCAGTCCGTATATAACCAGTCCGAAATAAAAAAAAATATTATGAGTAAGAGGACAACCTGGTCAGGTACGAGCTATAAGTTTATTTTTACTAAACTTAGTTGAGACAAAATAAACTTCTTTCGAAGGGGGGGTGTTATGTAATGTAACAGATTTGAGGTCCCCAATGTTACATAAAAAATGAAGTAACTATGGTTGAGAACAATACTCAAATATTAAGGTTACGAAGTAATTAATACATCTGAGGTGTACACAAATTTAAAAGATGTAATAAATAACTTGGATTGTAAAATATAAACATTGTATCAAATGGGAGGAGTTTGATATGTAGTAATGAAGTATAAAGACTATTCCAATTAATGGTTAATGTGTTGCAAATTGTACTTGTTGTTATGCTGTAGCATGGTAGTGTTTACAGGATATTTATTTTATGTTTTGTGGATAGTAAGAGGGGACTGTTGTTTTATAGAAGTACTTAGTCAGTGGTACTCCTTTCATTATGTTAAAATTGTCTTTTGACAATTAAGTATAAATACATGTGTTAGGTATTATATTATGTTAAATGTATTGACTGAAATTTATTAATGAAGTTGTTTTGAATTAATGTTTGTAAACTTGGCCAGGATGGCAATAAGTGTTTAAAAGTTGACAAGTAGTTCTTATAATTATGTTATAAAATAATGAAGAGTTCCAGGATGAATTAATTAATATAATAAATTAAAACCAGGAAATATAAATTAATGTAAGTAGCCATAAACCAATGACTATGTGTACAGTAGGTCAGGTAAAGAAAATTAAGTTAAAAACCAAACAATATTATAACAGTTGTAAGAAAACCTATAGGCCTAAATTTAATATTTGTAAAAGGAAATTGATACCTTTTTAATAAGTCCAGTCCAATGAAACTATAGTAAAACATATACGGTTTAATAAGGTAGATTGAGTGAGAGTTTTAGGTAATCTGGTATAATTCCAAGCATGGAGTATTTTATTAAAAAGGAGTAGTAATATTTTATAATTCTGGCTCTAGGATATCAAATATCATCCAATGACAGAAAGTAGTGGTTGTTAGGGTAACTAAAATGTAAAAAATCTTGTTGATTTTCAATTATTCAATTGTTATATGCTATCGAGTTCAGATGAGGAGACACTTTTAAAAAAGGATGATACAAATTAATAAAAATGAATCAAAATTAATAAATTAAAGTCGAAACCTAATCCTATAAAACAACTGATGAATAATAAATTAAATTAGATTTCAAAAATATAACCAAATACCTACAAAAGGTCGAGAAATTCTTACTTCACTCATCAAGATAATTCCGTTGGATTGAGTATTAAACCCGATTTCCCATCTAACCAGGAGACTAATTGATGGAAGAAAAAAGCCTAAATTACTGGAATTATAGAAAAAATATACAAGGACCTGTTTCTGAAGAAATAAACCTCACGTTCAAGAAGGAAGTTATAATACGACTCCAAGTTCACCGAGACCGACAACCACAAGAATCGTAAGCGAAGAACGAAGGTCAGAAGAGTTCCCGGGGCTTTCCAGTACATCACACCGTCAATTTTATTAAGAATCGGAACACTTTTTCTGGATGGAAGTAACCTAAAACGTAATCCTCGACTGTTTGTAGACGTACAATGCTGCCTTGAGAGTCATCAACCTGGTAACACCAGCTTATTTTTAATTTCAATATATTAAGAACTAATAACCTTTTGTAATACTAAGTAACCTTAATTTTGCATTACCTGGCCTTACTAATCGTTAAAAGAATCACACGTACCCTGGGATAAGAGATATTTAATATTATATTTAATTTGTATAAAATAAAAGGAACCTGGTCAACTACACAAACGATCCATCATTGTATAATCGATATCATTCTATTGTAGTCATGAAGAACACTGTTAGTTTGAATTAAAGTACAAAATAAATAAAGAATCCTTCTTGTATATGATGATGTTTTATGTTATTGTAGAATAGGTATTATATGTTGTGGGTGAAGTAATTTACAGGTAAAAGGGTGATTAAAATCTGGTGAACCAGTTAACCTAGAAGCAAGCCAATTACGAATGACAGCGCTCATAGTCCACAGCTGGAGAACGTGAGATTACCGAACTAGCGTGTTTCCTGTACAATTTTTGAATTGAATTACACAATACGGACTGACTAGGGTTGGCGAGAATTCTTAATTCATTAAGTAAATACATGGAGTATATCATTGATATTGCGTAACATTGAGTAATTAGGTAAAACTGTGTTATAGTATACATACAAGTTATAATAACACCATAATAAATATATTTGTCTATTAAATTTGAGTTACAGGAGGTCACCTATAAGTAAAAACATTATAACATAACTTGTTATATTTCAAATTGGCGCTCAACGAGTGGGCTTTAGTTAAGTAAAAAATCGTCTTAATTATTACTTAACTTGAGCAGGCAACCATTAGAGGCACAGGAATGCACACGAGAGGTTACTAAAAGGATTGCGAAGGACCAGGAAAAGAAAATGCCCGAACAAGAAAGACGACTAAGTTACGCGGAATGGATGACGGCGCTATTTAAAAAATTCAGCAAGGATATGGAGTATATTAAGAAGAACGCCACCGATCACGAAAGAGCGCAAATGAGTCGCGCGAATGCAATGGGAACACCAAACGACAAAATGACTTTGAGAGACATTTATGATGAAATGTGGGAGTTAGATGCCAGGTGTAATAAAGAAAAGACTATTGGGACAGCCCACGAAAAAGACGATAACAAGGTGGAAAGGATGACTAAAGAAGATTGGGAAAGATTGGACGATAATGAACAACAAATGAAAAACGAAAGAACAGGAGTATACGCCCAGGTGACAGAACAATATACTCAGGAAGAATATGAACAATGGAGACGAGTAATAAGACAACCTGAAAACCCAATACAAACAGAAAACACAGAATTAAGGGAATGGATAAGGGTGATGTTTGAACTATCCAGAGAAGATATGTGTAACTGGAGGAAAGAACATAATCAAACAGAAGAATTTATAGGAATGCCAAATCATAAAAACTTAGAACAATCAAATAAGCAACAAGAAGTAGAAATAGTCAAAGTGAAGCAACAGAAGAAAATATCAAAACAACCAAAGAAAGTGACCTGTCAGGACGTAATGGATTTTATAGCAGAACAATTTAGGAAATATAACGAAATATTAAACGAAATAAGAGAAGATAACCAGAGACACCATGAAAAATTAATGAAAACAATGGATAGGTGTTTAACGAAAATGACTGAAACCCTAGACAGCACTTCCGAAGGTGTTAAGGTAAATCCGAATACAGAGGAGAGCAGCAAGGAAACAGAAATTAGAGAAGACCAAAAGGCGTTGCTATCGAAAAATAAAAATAGAAAGAACAAAGAGAATATCCAAACCAGGAAGGAGAATATCAAGAAAATAAGACAAATGAGTAAAAGGAAAAATACACGGGAAGAAGTAGATATGATTAAGAGTGGGCTGGTTAATGTACTTAATCTCACAATCGTTAATTACAAAGAATTGACTGTTTTGAAAAGTTATAGAAAAAACTTAACTAAATCTATATTTAAATTACCAGTAATTACCAGATTTATATACCAGTAAATAAAAGGTCAATGACATCACCAGTAAATGATATATCATCAACATATTTGTGTAATAGACTACATATAGATATGATAGAAATAAGTGTATTAGAAGAATTACAAGACATGGTAGTAGAAGAATATGCTACAAACGTGAAAGAAAGAGTTCGGAAAACGATGGTAACCATTGAATTTAATGAAAATTCAATATCAGCAGAGTTACAATATCAGATGATAGAGAGCTATTTGACAAGGACAAAAATCATTATGGACACTGCAGTAATCCGAGAACATGGAGTACCTGAGTTAATGGACCATGGTTAACCGAAATAATAACAACCAGAAAAAAGGGGACTGAATTTTTGAAAACCGACCAAGCAACCCATTGGAAATAAAACCCTAAAATTCTAAAAAACTGTAAGAACAACTTACTCAATAATTATTCAGAAACGATATGATTTAATAAAAAGTATGTAAGTACAATTTACTTAAGATATTTCGAAACAATTTAATTTAACAAAAAATAAGAACAGATTATTCAATAATATTTATAAAGAATGGATTTAAAATGAAATAATAGGAAAAAATAATATTTTATGGTAACAAACAGAAGAATAAATAAATAAATAAAAACAATTGATGGTAATGTGCTCAGATAAGAAGAATAAAGAATAATTTAATGACTCCAATGAAACTGAAGGAGGATAATAATTAATACAACAATAATTTAGAATCTCTTGGAATTGAAGATTATATAAGAAGAAATAATACGGAGAAAAATGTCACAAGAAGGAAAGTTAAAAGGATTTTAAAATAATGCCTATCAATAATGTTATATGCTATTAGTTAATGGAAAAGAAGAAGGAATCAAGAAGAAGAAGAAATATATAAATAAATGCAAACAGCTACAGTATGAAGAATCCCAAAAGTGTTTAGTATTAGTCGCTAATTGACTACTTATAATTTTTTTATTTTAATGTTTTGACCGTAGAAATGTTCCAGCAATAATTTTCATGAGCAGGGATGATGTTCCCCTGGTCTCAGAAGGTGTAAGGATGGACAGCGGAGTTATGGACCCAAAAGTGGCCACCCGACTGGAACCACCGCACAGGATAGGGAAAAATGTTAGGGAAATTGAGTATTTTAGGGATAATGATAAAATAGCTGTATAGATTGATATTAGATTCCAGAAGTATAGATGAAGAAAATAGAAGGAAGATAGCAGACAGATGCTTAATTGAGAAAGCTAATTTATAGAAGTAAATAAGAAAATAAATGTCAAAAGAAGTTTTTATGATTAGTGTGACCAATCCTTATCAAGTAAAATGTGGAAGTACCACTACCCAGAGAAATAAATAATTTATGAATTTGCCTCCAAGAGAGAGAGTTGAGGAGTAAAACAGCAATTACCACCAGTCTGAAATACCAGTCCATATATAACCAGTCCGAAATAAAAAAAAAATATTATGAGTAAGAGGACAACCTGGTCAGGTACGAGCTATAAGTTTATTTTTACTAAACTTAGTTGAGACAAAATAAACTTCTTTCGAAGGGGGGGTGTTATGTAATGTAACAGATTTGAGGTCCCCAATGTTACATAAAAAATGAAGTAACTATGGTTGAGAACAATACTCAAATATTAAGGTTACGAAGTAATTAATACATCTGAGGTGTACACAAATTTAAAAGATGTAATAAATAACTTGGATTGTAAAATATAAACATTGTATCAAATGGGAGGAGTTTGATATGTAGTAATGAAGTATAAAGACTATTCCAATTAATGGTTAATGTGTTGCAAATTGTACTTGTTGTTATGCTGTAGCATGGTAGTGTTTACAGGATATTTATTTTATGTTTTGTGGATAGTAAGAGGGGACTGTTGTTTTATAGAAGTACTTAGTCAGTGGTACTCCTTTCATTATGTTAAAATTGTCTTTTGACAATTAAGTATAAATACATGTGTTAGGTATTATATTATGTTAAATGTATTGACTGAAATTTATTAATGAAGTTGTTTTGAATTAATGTTTGTAAACTTGGCCAGGATGGCAATTAGTGTTTAAAAGTTGACAAGTAGTTCTTATAATTATGTTATAAAATAATGAAGAGTTCCAGGATGAATTAATTAATATAATAAATTAAAACCAGGAAATATAAATTAATGTAAGTAGCCATAAACCAATGACTATGTGTACAGTAGGTCAGGTAAAGAAAATTAAGTTAAAAACCAAACAATATTATAACAGTTGTAAGAAAACCTATAGGCCTAAATTTAATATTTGTAAAAGGAAATTGATACCTTTTTAATAAGTCCAGTCCAATGAAGCTATAGTAAAACATATACGGTTTAATAAGGTAGATTGAGTGAGAGTTTTAGGTAATCTGGTATAATTCCAAGCATGGAGTATTTTATTAAAAAGGAGTAGTAATATTTTATAATTCTGGCTCTAGGATATCAAATATCATCCAATGACAGAAAGTAGTGGTTGTTAGGGTAACTAAAATGTAAAAAATCTTGTTGATTTTCAATTATTCAATTGTTATATGCTATCGAGTTCAGATGAGGAGACACTTTTAAAAAAGGATGATACAAATTAATAAAAATGAATCAAAATTAATAAATTAAAGTCGAAACCTAATCCTATAAAACAACTGATGAATAATAAATTAAATTAGATTTCAAAAATATAACCAAATACCTACAAAAGGTCGAGAAATTCTTACTTCACTCATCAAGATAATTCCGTTGGATTGAGTATTAAACCCGATTTCCCATCTAACCAGGAGACTAATTGATGGAAGAAAAAAGCCTAAATTACTGGAATTATAGAAAAAATATACAAGGACCTGTTTCTGAAGAAATAAACCTCACGTTCAAGAAGGAAGTTATAATACGACTCCAAGTTCACCGAGACCGACAACCACAAGAATCGTAAGCGAAGAACGAAGGTCAGAAGAGTTCCCGGGGCTTTCCAGTACATCACACCGTCAATTTTATTAAGAATCGGAACACTTTTTCTGGATGGAAGTAACCTAAAACGTAATCCTCGACTGTTTGTAGACGTACAATGCTGCCTTGAGAGTCATCAACCCGGTAACACCAGCTTATTTTTAATTTCAATATATTAAGAACTAATAACCTTTTGTAATACTAAGTAACCTTAATTTTGCATTACCTGGCCTTACTAATCGTTAAAAGAATCACACGTACCCTGGGATAAGAGATATTTAATATTATATTTAATTTGTATAAAATAAAAGGAACCTGGTCAACTACACAAACGATCCATCATTGTATAATCGATATCATTCTATTGTAGTCATGAAGAACACTGTTAGTTTGAATTAAAGTACAAAATAAATAAAGAATCCTTCTTGTATATGATGATGTTTTATGTTATTGTAGAATAGGTATTATATGTTGTGGGTGAAGTAATTTACAGGTAAAAGGGTGATTAAAATCTGGTGAACCAGTTAACCTAGAAGCAAGCCAATTACGAATGACAGCGCTCATAGTCCACAGCTGGAGAACGTGAGATTACCGAACTAGCGTGTTTCCTGTACAATTTTTGAATTGAATTACACAATACGGACTGACTAGGGTTGGCGAGAATTCTTAATTCATTAAGTAAATACATGGAGTATATCATTGATATTGCGTAACATTGAGTAATTAGGTAAAACTGTGTTATAGTATACATACAAGTTATAATAACACCATAATAAATATATTTGTCTATTAAATTTGAGTTACAGGAGGTCACCTATAAGTAAAAACATTATAACATAACTTGTTATATTTCAAATTGGCGCTCAACGAGTGGGCTTTAGTTAAGTAAAAAATCGTCTTAATTATTACTTAACTTGAGCAGGCAACCATTAGAGGCACAGGAATGCACACGAGAGGTTACTAAAAGGATTGCGAAGGACCAGGAAAAGAAAATGCCCGAACAAGAAAGACGACTAAGTTACGCGGAATGGATGACGGCGCTATTTAAAAAATTCAGCAAGGATATGGAGTATATTAAGAAGAACGCCACCGATCACGAAAGAGCGCAAATGAGTCGCGCGAATGCAATGGGAACACCAAACGACAAAATGACTTTGAGAGACATTTATGATGAAATGTGGGAGTTAGATGCCAGGTGTAATAAAGAAAAGACTATTGGGACAGCCCACGAAAAAGACGATAACAAGGTGGAAAGGATGACTAAAGAAGATTGGGAAAGATTGGACGATAATGAACAACAAATGAAAAACGAAAGAACAGGAGTATACGCCCAGGTGACAGAACAATATACTCAGGAAGAATATGAACAATGGAGACGAGTAATAAGACAACCTGAAAACCCAATACAAACAGAAAATACAGAATTAAGGGAATGGATAAGGGTGATGTTTGAACTATCCAGAGAAGATATGTGTAACTGGAGGAAAGAACATAATCAAACAGAAGAATTTATAGGAATGCCAAATCATAAAAACTTAGAACAATCAAATAAGCAACAAGAAGTAGAAATAGTCAAAGTGAAGCAACAGAAGAAAATATCAAAACAACCAAAGAAAGTGACCTGTCAGGACGTAATGGATTTTATAGCAGAACAATTTAGGAAATATAACGAAATATTAAACGAAATAAGAGAAGATAACCAGAGACACCATGAAAAATTAATGAAAACAATGGATAGGTGTTTAACGAAAATGACTGAAACCCTAGACAGCACTTCCGAAGGTGTTAAGGTAAATCCGAATACAGAGGAGAGCAGCAAGGAAACAGAAATTAGAGAAGACCAAAAGGCGTTGCTATCGAAAAATAAAAATAGAAAGAACAAAGAGAATATCCAAACCAGGAAGGATAATATCAAGAAAATAAGACAAATGAGTAAAAGGAAAAATACACGGGAAGAAGTAGATATGATTAAGAGTGGGCTGGTTAATGTACTTAATCTCACAATCGTTAATTACAAAGAATTGACTGTTTTGAAAAGTTATAGAAAAAACTTAACTAAATCTATATTTAAATTACCAGTAATTACCAGATTTATATACCAGTAAATAAAAGGTCAATGACATCACCAGTAAATGATATATCATCAACATATTTGTGTAATAGACTACATATAGATATGATAGAAATAAGTGTATTAGAAGAATTACAAGACATGGTAGTAGAAGAATATGCTACAAACGTGAAAGAAAGAGTTCGGAAAACGATGGTAACCATTGAATTTAATGAAAATTCAATATCAGCAGAGTTACAATATCAGATGATAGAGAGCTATTTGACAAGGACAAAAATCATTATGGACACTGCAGTAATCCGAGAACATGGAGTACCTGAGTTAATGGACCATGGTTAACCGAAATAATAACAACCAGAAAAAAGGGGACTGAATTTTTGAAAACCGACCAAGCAACCCATTGGAAATAAAACCCTAAAATTCTAAAAAACTGTAAGAACAACTTACTCAATAATTATTCAGAAACGATATGATTTAATAAAAAGTATGCAAGTACAATTTACTTAAGATATTTCGAAACCATTTAATTTAACAAAAAATAAGAACAGATTATTCAATAATATTTATAAAGAATGGATTTAAAATGAAATAATAGGAAAAAATAATATTTTATGGTAACAAACAGAAGAATAAATAAATAAATAAAAACAATTGATGGTAATGTGCTCAGATAAGAAGAATAAAGAATAATTTAATGACTCCAATGAAACTGAAGGAGGATAATAATTAATACAACAATAATTTAGAATCTCTTGGAATTCAAGATTATATAAGAAGAAATAATACGGAGACAAATGTCACAAGAAGGAAAGTTAAAAGGATTTTAAAATAATGCCTATCAATAATGTTATATGCTATTAGTTAATGGAAAAGAAGAAGGAATCAAGAAGAAGAAGAAATATATAAATAAATGCAAACAGCTACAGTATGAAGAATCCCAAAAGTGTTTAGTATTAGTCGCTAATTGACTACTTATAATTTTTTTATTTTAATGTTTTGACCGTAGAAATGTTCCAGCAATAATTTTCATGAGCAGGGATGATGTTCCCCTGGTCTCAGAAGGTGTAAGGATGGACAGCGGAGTTATGGACCCAAAAGTGGCCACCCGACTGGAACCACCGCACAGGATAGGGAAAAATGTTAGGGAAATTGAGTATTTTAGGGATAATGATAAAATAGCTGTATAGATTGATATTAGATTCCAGAAGTATAGATGAAGAAAATAGAAGGAAGATAGCAGACAGATGCTTAATTGAGAAAGCTAATTTATAGAAGTAAATAAGAAAATAAATGTCAAAAGAAGTTTTTATGATTAGTGTGACCAATCCTTATCAAGTAAAATGTGGAAGTACCACTACCCAGAGAAATAAATAATTTATGAATTTGCCTCCAAGAGAGAGAGTTGAGCAGTAAAACAGCAATTACCACCAGTCTGAAATACCAGTCCGTATATAACCAGTCCGAAATAAAAAAAAATATTATGAGTAAGAGGACAACCTGGTCAGGTACGAGCTATAAGTTTATTTTTACTAAACTTAGTTGAGACAAAATAAACTTCTTTCGAAGGGGGGGTGTTATGTAATGTAACAGATTTGAGGTCCCCAATGTTACATAAAAAATGAAGTAACTATGGTTGAGAACAATACTCAAATATTAAGGTTACGAAGTAATTAATACATCTGAGGTGTACACAAATTTAAAAGATGTAATAAATAACTTGGATTGTAAAATATAAACATTGTATCAAATGGGAGGAGTTTGATATGTAGTAATGAAGTATAAAGACTATTCCAATTAATGGTTAATGTGTTGCAAATTGTACTTGTTGTTATGCTGTAGCATGGTAGTGTTTACAGGATATTTATTTTATGTTTTGTGGATAGTAAGAGGGGACTGTTGTTTTATAGAAGTACTTAGTCAGTGGTACTCCTTTCATTATGTTAAAATTGTCTTTTGACAATTAAGTATAAATACATGTGTTAGGTATTATATTATGTTAAATGTATTGACTGAAATTTATTAATGAAGTTGTTTTGAATTAATGTTTGTAAACTTGGCCAGGATGGCAATAAGTGTTTAAAAGTTGACAAGTAGTTCTTATAATTATGTTATAAAATAATGAAGAGTTCCAGGATGAATTAATTAATATAATAAATTAAAACCAGGAAATATAAATTAATGTAAGTAGCCATAAACCAATGACTATGTGTACAGTAGGTCAGGTAAAGAAAATTAAGTTAAAAACCAAACAATATTATAACAGTTGTAAGAAAACCTATAGGCCTAAATTTAATATTTGTAAAAGGAAATTGATACCTTTTTAATAAGTCCAGTCCAATGAAACTATAGTAAAACATATACGGTTTAATAAGGTAGATTGAGTGAGAGTTTTAGGTAATCTGGTATAATTCCAAGCATGGAGTATTTTATTAAAAAGGAGTAGTAATATTTTATAATTCTGGCTCTAGGATATCAAATATCATCCAATGACAGAAAGTAGTGGTTGTTAGGGTAACTAAAATGTAAAAAATCTTGTTGATTTTCAATTATTCAATTGTTATATGCTATTGAGTTCAGATGAGGAGACACTTTTAAAAAAGGATGATACAAATTAATAAAAATGAATCAAAATTAATAAATTAAAGTCGAAACCTAATCTATAAAACAACTGATGAATAATAAATTAAATTAGATTTCAAAAATATAACCAAACACCTACAAAAGGTCGAGAAATTATTACTTCACTCATCAAGATAATTCCGTTGGATTGAGTATTAAACCCGATTTCCCATCTAACCAGGAGACTAATTGATGGAAGAAAAAAGCCTAAATTAATGGAATTATAGAAAAAATATACAAGGACCTGTTTCTGAAGAAATAAACCTCACATTCAAGAAGGAAGTTATAATACGACTCCAAGTTCACAGAGACCGACAACCACAAGGATCGTAAGGGAAGAACGAAGGTCAGAAGAGTTCCCGGGGCTTTCCAGTACATCACACCGTCAATTTTATTAAGAATCGGAACACTTTTTCTGGATGGAAGTAAACTAAAACGTAATCCTCGACTGTTTGTAGACTTACAATGCTGCCTTGAGAGTCATCAACCCGGTAACACCAGCTTATTTTTAATTTCAATATATTAAGAACTAATAACCTTTTGTAATACTAAGTAACCTTAATTTTGCATTACCTGGCCTTACTAATCGTTAAAAGAATCACACGTACCCTGGGATAAGAGATATTTAATATTATATTTAATTTGTATAAAATAAAAGGAACCTGGTCGACTACACAATCGATCCATCATTGTATAATCGATATCATTCTATTGTAGTCATGAAGAACACTGTTAGTTTGAATTAAAGTACAAAATAAATAAAGAATCCTTCTTGTATATGATGATGTTTTACGTTATTGTAGAATAGGTATTATATGTTGTGGGTGAAGTAATTTACAGGTAAAAGGGTGATTAAAATCTGGTGAACCAGTTAACCTAGAAGCAAGCCAATTACGAATGTCAGCGCTCATAGTCCACAGCTGGAGAACGTGAGATTACCGAACTAGCGTGTTTCCTGTACAATTTTTGAATTGAATTACACAATACGGACTGACTAGGGTTGGCGAGAATTCTTAATTCATTAATTAAATACATGAAGTATATCATTGATATTGCGTAACATTGAGTAATTAGGTTAAAACTGTGTTATAGTATACATAAAAGTTATAATAACACCATAATAAATATATTTGTCTATTAAATTTGAGTTACAGGAGGTCACCTATAAGAAAAAACATTATAACATAATTAGTTCGTTACAAATTGACGCACATAACGTGGGGCTTAATGTGGATACACGGGAGTCTCATATAAGTAAATAAACCCCACAACAACTTTGTAATTTGTTTCGTTACAATATATACATATATTGTAGCATGACAGATATTCCACCAATAATTAATTCATTTAAGATCATAAAAAATAATTAAATTACATACACTCGAAGAATGTCAAATGAAATTCAATTACTTCAAAGGAAAAAACCACAATAAAAGAAAAACCATAATCAAATAATAAAAATTACAACAATCAAAGTCAAAGAAAGAATTAAAGAAAACTCATATTAAACAATCAGGAGATTACCCAGGAGGTTAGGAGCAGGAAATAAACAAAATACCTCAAAATCAAGAAAAAGAATAAGATTAGGAGTGGTGAAAAAACAAACTACCCCAAACACAAGAAGAAAGAAGAGTAAAGTTTATTATCAGGAGATAAACAATACCCTGAAACCAAGAAAGAAGAGTAAGTCAGTATCAGAAAATAAAGAAGATACTCCTAACCAAATATCAGACAAGATAACACTGAGTACCTTGGTTTACCCAAGAATGAAAACAAGAAGGAAGACGAGAAGAAAGGAAGAAATAGGATGGAAGAAACACCATAAAAAACCTATTATTAACTACCATAAACCCCAAACCAATAGATACAATTAAAGAAAGTATAACATCCCGAAACACTATAAATTATAATTATTAATAAACAAAAGTGTTGTATAGTATGATAAGAGGTGCACCAACTAAAGTTATTATGTGATAAAAAATAAACAAATCTTCACAGTCCATGATGACTAAAGGTCTGGTCTGAGAATAATAAGACTCACATATAAGTCAGAACCACCAGTGAAAGTGTACTAGTGTAAGTGTTTTGAAATATAATAAACTTAAAGTTGTAGTGTTACTATAACTTAAACTATATGCTATAAAACAACTTTTATATTTGATAATTAACAAGTCATGAAATAATAAAATGGAAGGTATTTCCAATATTTCATTATTTTAGGTCACTTTGTTATCTCAAGACATTTGTAGGAATGACAATAACTAAAGTGTGGGTGGAAATGGTTACTATACAAGGGGAGGTTAAATAATAGTGGTAATATCAGAAAGGACTGGTAATAGTTTAAGTGTTAATAGGATTAAAACGTTTAAATGGCTAATATTGTTCAAAGCCATGAACTCCATATTTTAAAAGAGTTATTATACAATAAGGTTTATAGGTTTAAAATAAGTTGTATTAGTTAAATCACAGCATACATCCTAATTAAAATGTTTCATTATGGATGCTGTAGTAATTAACAAAATGAATTAAATGTATGTTAAAAACAATTTCAGCAAACATGTCCAACTTTACAGAATGCTGAGTGATGTTAATTATTATTTTTATAACAGTAGCATGAATTAGATGCTACACATCTCAATAAGTTTGTAAACAATTTTATTTTATGTCATGTTAACTATTAAGAGTCAGAGGAGGAGTAGAAGTAAATTTATTTGAAAAAACCATACATGTAAAATACTAAACTCTAGGCCAAATAATGAATTCATAAAAATCAATATAAACCAGTTAATTCACCAATGAATCATGTAAACTGACAAGATTTAGGTAAGGTAGGTCAATTAACAACTACTGTAAATGAACCTATGATTTAAAAGGGTAATATAGAAAAATACCTTAAATTATTGAAAATTTTTGAAATGTATAAAATAACTATTTTTAAAGAGGAATGTTAAATTCAGAAATTATCACTAAAAAACAGTTCAAATGTTAAGTGTATATGTAATTAAGGAAAAGAAAGGATTTATGACCATTTGAAATTTATTATAATTGTATTAATAACACTTAAAAAGGCAGTAAAAGTATAGAAGGGCGGAAACAGTGTTTTTGGGCCTAGATTCCCAAAAAGACAGAAATTTGGTAATTTTAACAAAAATCTCAACAAATATGGACTATGACATATCAAATTAAACAGAATGAGATAATTAAACCAATTATATGGTTAATAATTCATGAAAGCGAATAATAAACTAAAATTATTCCATATATAATGTATTTTGGAATCATGTATATGGGAAGTAAGAATTATTTTAACAATACTTTTCCAATATTAACTTGGCAAGATTTTTACTAAAGTGGAGGAAGTTAGTTAGTTCTTTGTTAACATTCAAACTGAACAGTCTATGGAAAAACGATGCACGGCCACCACCTTTGACTGACATCATAGTCTACGACTGGTTTGCAACTCAACTATATTAAACATTTTCTATATATTATTAAAAAATTGTTAGGTACTAATTATTTAACATTATTTATTGTAAATGTTATACTTTCTCGTCCTGCCCTTCTCTGACTATTATAAAATAATCGCTCCAAGAACCTTTTACAATAATTATATGAATTTTTTAACCTGTATTAACATATCGATTTATCCCTGAGACGGAGTCGACCATTGCTCGAAATCGATTTAATATCGATTATTATTTATAAATGTTAATAAATCAATTCATTTCAATTGTATGGATTAGTAAATTATTTCACATTGTAATTTAAGGTTTTTAATTAAGCACGAGACTTCCTGAAAGAAGAAAATATTAACGAAAGGTGAGATACTGGAGCAACACGGAAAGTCGTTAAACGATTGCTGACAGGAGTTAATCTGTTTAACTCCGGATTTTGTTAATATCTTCCAGAAGTGCGAATTAAACAAAATTACCTTTCAGAATTTTAGAAATTTGTTTTAAAACAATAAAACAGAATTAATTACAAATTATATACACCATAAACAAACATAAAAATTTTTTTTTTCAGACAATTTTTTTTTAATAAAAATTTTGTCTTTCTTTCTCTTTATTTGTAACTACAATGACAGGTCTGGTTACAAATTGGCGTCCAACTAGAGGGCTTAATAATTTAATCCTGTCAGCGGTTATATAATAGAAAAAGGAGACAGAATGCAAAGACGAGCTACTTCTAAGAAAAGGGCGGCAGAGGCCGAAAAGGAAGTTGACATGGGGGATAAGGAGGCAACACCCGTGGAGGATCTGGAAGTGTTACTAAACCCGGTGGAACCGAAACAACCCGCACCACCAGAGGAACAACCTGAAAAACCCTCACAAACAGAGAGCATGACAACACAAGAAATGTTCAGGCAGATGATGGAGACAATGAAGGAAAACAGTAAGAATCGAGTAAGGAAAGGAAGGAAGACAACCACTCCTTAAAAGAAAAATTAGAAGATTTGAAGAAAGACAACCGATCCACAAAGGAAGAATTGGGCCGTAAGATTGAAAATACCAACAAAAGAATTGAGGAAACCAGTAAGAAGATGGAAAAGAAAATGGAAGAAAATAATAAGAATTTGGAAGAGAAGATGGAAGAAACCAGTAAGAAAATAATAGAAGGTGACAACCAACAATTAAAGGAAGAATTGAGAGAGGATAATCAACTGCTGAGAGAAGAACTAAGGGAAGTCAACCAAGAGAACATGAACAAGTTAGACGAGAGGATCGAGTTAGCGAAAGAAGAGTTGAATAGAAAGATAACAGACACTAAGAAATCCATCGTCAAAAAGTTGGAACAGGAAGTAGTTGTTGTAAACCAGCAGATCAGGGAAGTGGACGAAAGATGTCGTCAGACAGAAAGTGAAGTACTGGAAGTCAGGGAGGTAATAAATAAAGAAATTACCCAGGTCAAGGAACACCAGAAAACTAAACTGGAGGAAAACAAAAATTTTGCACAGGAAGAAATAGATAAAGTGCGAACACATGTCACCGAAAGATGCGACGGTATGGAAGCCGCTATGACTAACATCACGGGACAAGTGCGACAGAGTCAGGAGGAAATAGAGATGATCAGAAACCGACCAACTGGCTACAATAATTTCCCCATGTCTGAAAATCGTGAATGGCTAAATTTCAGGCAGTATAAGCGAAAGCCAATGGAGTTCTTGGCCCGCATAGAAAATACATGGACAAGCATAGAGGAAACCGATGGGTCCAGAACCGGGAACTTCTAGACAAGTCTTTTCGGGAGGTGAACGACCATTGGTGGATGGCCAACCGAAGCGACATCGAGAGCTACCAACAATTTAAAAGCCTTTTCAAGGCTAAGTATTGGTCGGAAACGACCCAAAACCTAATACGGGATAACATATGCCACGGCCATTATAAACAGCAAGTCGGTAGTTCCATGACGGCATATTTCCTCGGCAAGGTATGTATGGCCAAACATTTAGAACCGGCCATACCTGAGGAGTGCCTGATCAATAAACTCTCGTACCATTATGACGAGGAAGTAATTCGAGCGAGGAGAGGCAGTCAAATTAAAACAATTCAGGCAATGACCGAACTCCTCGAGAATTACGAGAACGAAGAGTACTACTGACAAAGCCGGAGAAGAAACGATCGGCCCGAACCTAGGACGTATCCAAACAACAACCTGGGTACGACCAACACCAACACGGGATACCAAGGAAGCCGGGCATACCCACAGAACAACAACTTTAATAACACGAATAATAGTAATAATAACACGGTTCCAAATCATACGAACCCGAATCGGCCCAATAATGGTTATCAGGGTAACCGAAATCAATACCCTCCAAACCCTAATAGTCAGAGAAGCCCCAATTACGGTAACGATCGTTACTATAACAATAACAATCGTGGTAGTCCACCAAATGGTAATCCCAATAATAACAGGTTTTCTCGACCACGTGTGAACTTCATTCGAGCAGAAGATGGTCGCCAACGGAGGTACTACAACCAGAGAAGAAACAGCTATCATGAGTATGAAGAGAGGCGAAGGAGCAGAGAACGAGGTCAACCAAGGTACTATCCTGCGAGACGGAGTACCAGTTTGGATAATACTGAACGGCTGACCAACAGCGAACGACCAGTAGATCACAGAACAGAGCGGCAGGGGCCCACTCTAAGCATCCCAAATGATGCTTCCACAAGTACGACACAATATAATAATGATGTCGAGCCTTTAAACGGGCGAAGGCAGTAATAAATCGCCAGAACCCGTTACTGCTCCTAAACACTGGGTATTATAAAAATGAGTTGAATAAAAAATATAATAATAATCGTATCACTATCATAGGGTGTAACTACCTCAAGAACATCCGACATGAATTATTGGAAGAGGACAACAATAGTCCCACCAATAACAATAATAATGAGATCATACATGTAAACGCGGAGGTAGAAGGAATCCCTGCTAATTTGATGATCGATACTGGTTCCAACGTATGTACGACTGAGTTGGAGAGAATACAGAGAGAATGCGGAAGAACATTACCGACGTTGCCATTAAACAATATTTTGTTAGGTGCAACTGGCCGACAAAATAAAACAATACGAAGGCAAGTTTCCGCCAGTGTGATGAGCTGCGGTATAGCTATAGAAATGGAATTCTTGGTGGCGAGCGGGCTGCCGTTTAATATATTGGTCGGGTGTGATGTGCTCTGGCGGAATTCCGCCATAATTGATTTGCGAACCGAGAAATTGTCTCTATTTACCAACGGACACACTTGGACAGCTAACTTGGTTGGTAGTGACCAAGTAATTCCTGATAGTATCCACCAACAAATTCGTAAGATTAATTATATACATCCCACATCTATTATTGAACAGAAGGTAGACGATAACTCAAATGAAGACTTATGGTCCCAAAAAGTCAAGGAGATTAGGGATTTCCGGAGCGGTATAACCGGAGAGAAATTACAACTATACCAAGCGAATAAATTAATTGAAATATAAGAAAAATATAAATCAGTCTTTTGTGACGAGCCCGGTAAAGTAAAAAACTTCCAGTGTACTCTACAGTTCCGAGACACAGTGGACTTTAACCGGAAGTCTTACCCCATCGCGCAATCACGAAAGGAAGCAGTAAGAGCTGAAATAAAACAGATGATTAACCGTGACATAATAGAGAGTAGCCAATCCCCATACACAAGTCCTATCGTGGCTATTCCTAAGAAAAACGGACAAGTCCGTTTGTGCCTAGATGCGCGGGAGATTAATAAAATGATTATTAATGACAGGACTTCACCCGGTGAGATTGAAACGGTTCCACGGTACCAAGTACTTTAGTACCTGGGATACGGTGTGCGGGTACTGGCAGGTGGAATTACATCCACAGAGTCGCCAGTATCTGGCCTTTATATTCGAAGGGCGGAACTACCAGTTTAAGAGGTTGCCTTTCGGAGTGGTAAATTCAGTCGCAGTCTTTGTACACTGCATGGACCAGATACTTGGCCAAGAAGCACTACAGTTCACCACCGTGTACGATGATGACTTGGTAGTGTCCTCAGAAACTTGGGAGGAACACTGCTACCGTGTGGAACACGTACTAAAGAAATTAGCGGCGAATAACATCATGCTAAAGTTAGAGAAATCTCACTTTATCGCCAAGGAAATTCAATTCTTGGGATTTGTATTGAACGACCAGGGAATCTCACCGTCGGCTGAAAAAGTAGAAGCGATTCAAAACTTTCCCATACCTAAGAATCGAAGGCAATTACAGTCATTCCTGGGACTCTGTAATTACTACTGCAAGTTCCAGGAAAAGTACTCTGAATTGACCGCCAGATTTCAGCCGCAACCGTCATCCAAGAATAAATGGATATGGGGTACAGAACAGAATAATACATTAACACTAATTAAACAGAAATTTCTGGAACCTATAATACTTCGCCATCCGGATTTCAGCAAACCGTTCTATCTGAATTGTGATGCCAGTGACATCAGCCTCGGCACAACGTTGTATCAGGAGGATGAGGAGGGCGAACATCTCGTGATCTGCTTTGCCAGTAGAGCATTAAATCAGTGCGAGAAGAATTATCACGTCACTGAAAAGGAATTGTTAAGTGTAGTGTTCGCATGTGGAAAATTCCGCACTTACATCCTGGGTTACCCCGTTACCGTCCGGACAGACCATAAGTCCATATCGTTCTTAAGGAGGTGTAAACTAAGTCACAGAAGGTTGACACGGTGGATACTATTGCTGCAAGAGTATGACCTTAAGTGGGAGTACATCCCCGGAAAAAAGAATGTCGTCGTGGACGTGTTGTCTAGAATAGACATTAATAAACAGATGTTCGAGGGGGAAAAGGAAAGTATACTTAAGGTATACCACATTCTGAGTAACAGCGCCGATCTACAATCAATATTGGAAAACCTGAGCACACACCAACAAGCAGACCTGAAGTTACTATCCATTAAAACAAGATTGGAAGCAGGGGACGAGACTATCGCCCAATATTATAAATTACACAATGGGATACTGTTTTTACAACCATCTTTAAAGAACGAAGAATGGAAAGTTGTCATTCCAACCCATATCGAAAAGGAGATAGTGAATAACTATCATGTTCGATATGGGCGCCTTAAAGGTGATAAAGGCCCTGGAAGAGAGCTGCCACATTAAGGATATTAATCGGAAGGTCCGAAAGTACATAAAGAGTTGCCGCATTTGCCAACTCGTGAAGTCCAATAACGAGAAAAAGGAAGGGCAAATGATTTCGATAACCTCTCAAGCGAAGCTAGAAAAGGTATTTCTGGACATCTGCGGGCCATTTCCCCGCAGTGGGGGCCGTCACAGATACAAGTATCTAGTCATCGTGATGGACCATTTTACGAAATTTATCAAGCTATACCCAGCGAATCGGGCGACTACAAATAAAATTCTCGACATCTTAACCAACCAGTACTTCCCAAACGTCGGAAAACCAGTTTCGATCATCACCGATCAAGGAACCCAGTTCAAGGGGAAAAAATGGCGGGATACACTACTGTTGATGGGGGTTCATACCTATAAAACATCGGTATACCACCCGAGCAGTAACCCGGCAGAAAGAGTATTGCGAGAGGTGGGGCGCATATTACGGACGTATTGCCACGATCAACAGAGGAGGTGGCAAGAATATCTAGAGGCCACAGAAGAATTCCTCAACCTGGCATACCACCCAGCCATAGGAATTACCCCATACTCCGCCATGTACGAAAGACAACCCCCAAGGGAGATCGAAGAAATATTGGAGTTCCCGAGAGAAAATATATTTTTAATAAAATTAAATTTTATAATAAGGTGGCCGAAGACCAGGAGAAACAGCGGATTAAATATAATAAAGGGATGGGTAAGATAATTACCTATACCATTGGAGAGAAGGTTTTATTGAAAACCAGGGAGTTACCCAGTTCACTAGAAGGGATAACTAAGAAATTATTGCTTTTATACACTGGACCATATATAATCTCCAAAAACAATAATAATAACACTTATGAAATTAAGGAGATGGGTTCCAGTAAAATTAAGGGTGTCTATAACCAGGCATCCATGAAGAAATATTATGAATAAATTCAAAAATAAAGTAAGCACACCTTACTAACCAATTATTTGAAAGAAACATTTTGGCAAGAGTATAAAAAGAATTTTGAAATCATGAATAAATTCTAAAATAAAGTAAGACCAACTTACTAACCAATTATTTGAGGAAAAACATTTTGGAAATAATATAGAAGGAATAGAATTTATGAAAGAATCATGAATAAATTCCAAAACAACGTAAGATCAACTTACTAACCAATTATTTGAGAAAACTTATTTGGAAATAATATAGATAAAAAGAATTTTTGAATTAATGAATAAATTCTAAAACAGAGTAAGCACAACTTACTAACCAATTATTTTAAAGAAACATTTTGGCAAGAGTATAAAAGGAATTTTGAATCAACAAAATTCTAAATAAATGTAAGATCACCTTACAAACCAAGTATTTATAAAACACTTTAAGGAAATAATATAAGAAGAATTTTGAAAACTCATCAAAATTTAAAAATAATGTAAGAACAACTTACTTACCAATTATTTGAGGAAAACATTTTGGAAATATAATATAGAATCATCAACAAAATTCTAAATACATGTAAGATCACCTTACATACCAATGATTATTGACAAAATATTTTGGAAATATAATAATAAAGAAGGAAAGAATTTTTGAAACATAAAAATTCAAAACAATGTAAGAAAAACTTACAAACCAATTATTAGAAAAAAACTATGGTGAAATAAAAAGAAGAGAACTCATACCATATTTATGGTAATAATACAATATATTTACCATAATTAAAGAAAATCTTAATGAGATACATAAAAGAAACAGAATTTAGAATTAAACCAAGTAATTCTGAAGAAGTATGATAATGTCTAATTTCAATATAAAGTGTAAAAAACCTTCAATAAAATGATACAAATGGAATAAAAATCAGTGATACGATTTGATTGATTAAATATGATAAAATACAGAAACTTATGTGGAAATATAAAATGATAAAACTTTGAAGTGGTATAAGGAGAAATGATGACCTCATCACCAAAATAATTAAAACATTCATTCGAAAGAATAATAACAAAGAGAGGAGTAATTTGAGAATAAAATCAAAGATATAGATGTAATTAAACAAATTAATATGAAATGATTATGAATTAAATGTCAATTGTAATAACGACAGTTATAAGAAAGTTCTAGAACATAGAACAAGTGGAACTAATAAAAACAGAGTAACGAACCAAAAATGTCATAAAAATATGCTATTATGAACTAATGCAGATTGTAATAATAAACCAGAAAGGAATAAAGCATTAATAACCAAAAACTTTATATGATAAGAGAAATTGAAAAATGTACTAATAGAAGAGTTTCCTACCATACTATCAAATGAATTAACCATCAAGTTAAAGAGTCAGAAGAACAACTGAGATAGGAATATTAAAATCTCTGAGCAATATAATAAGTAATAAGTAAAGTATCCAAAGATATTTTTTTAAATAGTAACAAAAGTGTACTATTCTGATATAATTTTTTTAATCTGTCTGTAGATAATTCCAGCAGTATTAATATGTTTTTTGAGCAGAGATGATTTGCCTCTGTACTCAAATAAGTGTGAAGTATTGGACAGCAGAGGAAGTAGCGTACTGTGCTTCTCTGAACTGAACCAGCTCACAAAGTAGGGAACGATAGGGAGGAAATATCCCAAGGAGAAAATACTAAGAAGAAATATGAAAATAAAATAATAAATATGAAACTCAGATGACTATTACTATCAAGGAAGATCAAGTGAGAATGAGAAAGATATAAGCTCAAATATAAATAAGAAAATTTTTAGAATTGGAAGGAAGTCAAGAATAATAAACTAGAATAATTATCATAAGCAACTGTTTCAGACAAAGCAAGTATAGTCTGAAGAAATCACTTCTGGAGAAGGGTATTCTGTAGCATGACAGATATTCCACCAATAATTAATTCATTTAAGATCATAAAAAATAATTAAATTACATACACTCGAAGAATGTCAAATGAAATTCAATTACTTCAAAGGAAAAAACCACAATAAAAGAAAAACCATAATCAAATAATAAAAATTACAACAATAAAAGTCATAGAAAGAATTAAAGAAAACTCATATTAAACAATCAGGAGATTACCCAGGAGGTTAGGAGCAGGGAATAAACAAAATACCTCAAAATCAAGAAAAAGAATAAGATTAGGAGTGGTGAAAAAACAAACTACCCCAAACACAAGAAGAAAGAAGAGTAAAGTTTATTATCAGGAGATAAACAATACCCTGATACCAAGAAAGAAGAGTAAAGTCAGTATCAGAAAATAAAGAAGATACTCCTAACCAAATATCTGACAAGATAACACTGAGTACCTTGGTTTACCCAAGAATGAAAACAAGAAGGAAGACGAGAAGAAAGGAAGAAATAGGATGGTAGAAACACCATAAAAAACCTATTATTAACTACCATAAACCCCAAACCAATAGATACAATTAAAGAAAGTATAACATCCCGAAACCCTATAAATTGTAATTATTAATAAACAAAAGTGTTGTATAGTATGATAAGAGGTGCACCAACTAAAGTTATTATGTGATAAAAAATAAACAAATCTTCACAGTCCATGATGACTAAAGGTCTGGTCTGAGAATAATAAGACTCACATATAAGTCAGAACCACCAGTGAAAGTGTACTAGTGTAAGTGTTTTGAAATATAATAAACTTAAAGTTGTAGTGTTACTATAACTTAAACTATATGCTATAAAACAACTTTTATATTTGATAATTAACAAATCATGAAATAATAAAATGGAAGGTATTTCCAATATTTCATTATTTTAGGTCACTTTGTTATCTCAAGACATTTGTAGGAATGACAATAACTAAAGTGTGGGTGGAAATGGTTACTATACAAGGGGAGGTTAAATAATAGTGGTAATATCAGAAAGGACTGGTAATAGTTTAAGTGTTAATAGGATTAAAACGTTTAAATGGCTAATATTGTTCAAAGCCATGAACTCCATATTTTAAAAGAGTTATTATACAATAAGGTTTATAGGTTTAAAATAAGTTGTATTAGTTAAATCACAGCATACATCCTAATTAAAATGTTTCATTATGGATGCTGTAGTAATTAACAAAATGAATTAAATGTATGTTAAAAACAATTTCAGCAAACATGTCCAACTTTACAGAATGCTGAGTGATGTTAATTATTATTTTTATAACAGTAGCATGAATTAGATGCTACACATCTCAATAAGTTTGTAAACAATTTTATTTTAAGTCATGTTAACTATTAAGAGTCAGAGGAGGAGTAGAAGTAAATTTATTTGAAAAAACCATACATGTAAAATACTAAACTCTAGGCCAAATAATGAATTCATAAAAATCAATATAAACCAGTTAATTCACCAATGAATCATGTAAACTGACAAGATTTAGGTAAGGTAGGTCAATTAACAACTACTGTAAATGAACCTATGATTTAAAAGGGTAATATAGAAAAATACCTTAAATTATTGAAAATTTTTGAAATGTATAAAATAACTATTTTTAAAGAGGAATGTTAAATTCAGAAATTATCACTAAAAAACAGTTCAAATGTTAAGTGTATATGTAATTACGGAAAAGAAAGGATTTATGACCATTTGAAATTTATTATAATTGTATTAATAACACCTAAAATGGCAGTAAAAGTATAGAAGGCAGGAAACAGTGTTTTTGGGCCTAGATTCCCAAAAAGACAGAAATTTGGTAATTTTAACAAAAATCTCAACAAATATGGACTATGACATATCAAATTAAACAGAATGGGATAAATAAACCAATTATATGGTTAATAATTCATGAAAGCGAATAATAAACTAAAATTATTCCATATATAATGTATTTTGGAATCATGTATATGGGAAGTAAGAATTATTTTAACAATACTTTTCCAATATTAACTTGGCAAGATTTTTACTAAAGTGGAGGAAGTTAGTTAGTTCTTTGTTAACGTTCAAACTGAACAGTCTATGGAAAAACGATGCACGGCCACCACCTTCGACTGACATCATAGTCTACGACTGGTTTGCAACTCAACTATATTAAACATTTTCTATATAGTGCTACGACAGCGTAGAACAATCTAGGTGTTTATCGAATGTGCCAGAAAGATCTCGACGTAAGCGTGTGGTGTACGTGCTACTAAACGCATGTTACGAGAAATTTCTCGACTTTGCCAGCCTTCACTCGGGCGCTCGGACTGTGTCAAGGCCGCAGCAATTACGTAGTTTGCGAGAGATAAGACGCAGTTTGGAAGCTTCTGGTGTGTGTAGCGTAACTATAAATACTTCGCTCCGCGGCCTTAGTTCAGTTCAATGCGAGATTTTTGACTGTGCGGTTCGAGAGTATTAGTGCGATATATTTACAGAGCGGTTCGGGTTATTACGGTGTACGTTCAAGTAGTTATTAGTGAAGTGTTGCGTTTTATATTCGGACGGTATAATTGTAATACAGTTGAGTTTTATATAAGTGGACATTTTATTGCGTATGAACAATTTCATTTGATTTGTTGTAGACACTGTGTTGTTAATTACGAACTGTTTTACTAGAACAATTAAAGGTGTGATTAGTGACTTGATTGGTGTCTTGTACTTATTTTGTTTCCACTGTACCTACGACGATCGAGTAGACCGTCGTAACAGTGGGGTCAGAAGTGGGATAGAACGGTTAACAGTGGACGCTTTGTACAAGACGAGTGTGATTCGTAATTAATCGATAAACAATGGATGCCAGTCAGATGATGGAAAATTTACAGGCGCTGCTGTTGCAGACAGAAAAACGACAGGACGAGAAACGCAGACAGGAGGCGGAGGAAGCAGAAAGACGACAAAAAGAAGAACGAATACAAGAAAGAGAAGAAGCAGAAAGACGACAAAAAGAAGAACGAATACAAGAAAGAGAAGAAGCAGAAAGACGACAAAAAGAAGAACGAATACAAGAAAGAGAAGAAACAGAAAGACGACAGGATGAAAAACGGAAGCAGGAAGCAGATGACATCAAGGAGTTAATACAGCAGCAAAAGCAGACACAAGAACAAACCGCTGCAGAGTTGGGTCTCCTACGAGGTGAGCTTAATAAGCAAGTAACTAAAATATCGGAGGTACAAGAATCAATGACATTAAAAATAGCTGAAGTAGAAAAATCTGTCTTGACTGTGGAGGAATCGATGTCTACAAAAATATCTGTTATAGAAGAATCTGTGTCAAATAAAATATCTGCAGTAGAAAACTCAATGGCAAACATAAGAGAACAAATTAAAACTGAAGTTGAACAGTGCATGAAGATTCAACCAAAACAAATTTCTGAACAGACTGTACCAGTGATCAAGACAGAAAATAAGTTAACAGAGAAAGTCACTTTGCCTGCAGTAGGGACAGTTCATGTCAAAGCTCCAACCTTTGACGGAAGCACTCACTGGGCAACGTACCTCCGCCAATTTGAAGCTGCTGCATGCGCAAATAATTGGACAGAAAAAGACAAGGCTGTTTCACTTGTTCTTGCATTAAAAGGACCCGCGGCAGAACTACTACAGAAAGTGCCACCTGACAGCCAGAACACCTATGCCGAGTTGATAAAAGCTTTGGAATTACGGTATGGTGATAAACATTTGCGAGATGTGTACTGCACCCAGTTGAGAGCAAGGCGACAGCATTCCGGGGAAAGTCTTCAAGAGTTTGAAGCAAGTATCGACAGACTAATTAGACTGGCCTATCCTGAAGCGCCAGAAGATTTTCGAACGCGTTTTGCGATGCAGACATTTACTGCCGGTGTCCGAGATAACGAACTACAGCAAGTGTTACGAATGGCAAGACACCAGAACAGTGCGGACGCCCTGGTACATGCTTTGCAATTTGAGGCCGCCAAATCAGCGTCTGGTTGGACAAGTCATAAAGTGCGCGAGCTAAAAGATCGCGACGGCACAGACGATGAGGAAGAAGAACAAGGAACAGAGACTCGACGGTCGGCGCCACAGAACAAAATAAGAAAGGATGGAAGACCGAAGTGTTATCGATGTGGGAAACCTGGACATCTACAACGAGATTGTCGGGTTAGAATTCAGCAGCAGGGAAACGAGCAATAGTCGGTGCAACGGGGCGTGTGCTGACTAACTGGAGGAACGAAGCCCCTAGAGAATACGCAATTTCTACGCTTCAGAAAAACACCGGGAGCTTGGTAGTTACCGGATTTGTTCAAGAAAGGCCAACCTCGATTACAGTTGACACAGGCGCAACAGTTTCTATTGTGCGCCCCGACGTGGTGAAAGATCTCAAGCCAATCTGGTGCTCTTGCAGCTTGCAAACAGCTACTGGACGGCCTGTAAAAGTGTACGGAAAAGTGGAGATACACCTACGCCTCGGTAGACTTGAGTTTAATCATCAAGTACTTGTTGCAGACATTGTGGATGAAGCAATTCTTGGTGTGGACGTTATGAACGCATACGGATTTATAGTCGACTTCAAAAACAATGTCTTGAGAATCGGAGGCGAAGAGGTAATGCTATCAACAATGACGACAGCAGAAAAATCGATGGACGTCATAAACCAAGTGGCCGTAACTGTTCCGCCAAACTCCGAAAAGATCATCATGGTTAGAACTGCGGTAGATACTAGGGGCAATCAGTGCTCTATATTCGAACCCCAGGTAGTCAGCACACCGGGCATACTAATTGCCAGAAGTTTAGTAAAACCTGACGAAACCGAAAATGTGCCTATTAGAGTGGCGAATATTTTGGATCAAGCTATCACTTTACAAAGCAATACGCTCCTAGGCAAATTGACTCCTGTGGCCTGGGTAGCCGGAATAACGCAACGAAGACCCAGTTCTTCGGATACTTCTAAATTACCAGAGGAACTGCAAGAATTATTGAACAGATCTTCTAACGACCGCTCAAGTGGTGAGTTAAAAGAACTCGGACAGTTTTTACACGAATTCAAAGATTGTTTTGCAGTTCGGGGACAGTCACTGGGAAGAACCTCTCTTGTGCAACATCGCATCAATACTGGGGACACAACACCGATACGCCAACCTCCTCGAAGGCCTCCATTATCTAAACAAGAGGAGATGTCTCGGTTAGTACAGGACATGTTGACAGAGGGAGTAATTGAACCTTCGTCAAGTGCTTGGTCTTCCCCTGTAGTGCTGGTAGCGAAGAAGGATGGTGGATTGCGTTTCTGCGTAGACTACCGGAGGTTAAATGATGTTACAAAGAAAGACTGCTATCCATTACCTCGCGTTGACGATACACTCGACACGTTGTCCGGAGCACAGTGGTTTTCCACATTGGACCTGAAGAGTGGATATTGGCAAGTGGGTCTTCATCAAGAAGACAAGGAAAAGACCGCTTTCTCGACCCCAAGTGGCTTATTCCAATTTAACGTCATGCCATTTGGACTCTGTAATGCACCGGCAACATTTGAGAGATTGATGGACCTGATACTCCGAGGCCTGACGTGGAAAACTTGCCTTGTTTACTTAGACGATGTCATAGTGATCGGGAAGACTTTCGAAGATCATTTGGAAAACCTTAAGGAAGTTCTAACTAGAATTCACGGTGCACAACTGAAGCTGAGCCCGAAGAAGTGTTCTCTATTCCAGAAGGAAGTACAGTATTTGGGCCATCTGGTTTCGGCAGCGGGCGTTAGCATGGATCCTAATAAAGTAGACACCGTAAGAGACTGGCCAGTTCCGAAGAATAAACACGAAGTTCGGAGTTTCCTGGGGTTATGCTCATATTACCGACGTTTTGTGAAAGGCTTCGCTACTATTGCTAAACCACTACATGAGCTAACGGAAAATAAACGAAACTTCCAATGGTCGAGAGAGTGTGAACAAGCATTTAGAACGTTGAAGATTGCATTATGTTCGCAGCCAATTCTCGCTTTTCCAGCTTCCGAAGGGAAGTACATCGTAGACACAGACGCAAGCAATACTGGTCTAGGAGCAGTTTTGTCTCAAGTGCAGAACGGTGAAGAACGAGTAATAGCGTATTACAGCAAGACGCTTTCTAAACCAGAGAGAAATTATTGTGTTACAAGAAGAGAGTTGTTGGCAATTGTCAGAGCTTTGGAGCACTTCCATAAATACCTCTATGGGAGAGAGTTTTCACTACGTACTGACCATGCTGCACTTGCATGGCTCTTGAGATTTAAAAATCCGGAAGGACAGTTGGCAAGGTGGCTCGAACGTCTGCAAGAGTACAACTTCAAGGTACAACATCGGCGGGGGCGCCTGCACGGTAATGCAGATGGCTTATCACGAAGACCATGCCCGGAAGACTGCCGACATTGCCACAGAAAGGAAGAACAAAACCCAAGCGAACATGTTCAAGCCATCACTGTAAATTTCCTGGCTGATGGCTGAACAACACAAGACTGTCGACAAGAACAGATTACTGATGAAGACATTGGACCGATCTTGACAGCAAAAGAGGAAGGTCGCCGCCCGGATTGGCAAGATATCTGCCATGGTTCCGAAGTGCTGAAGGGCTACTGGGCACAATGGGAATCTCTCACCTTAGAAAACGGATTGCTGAAAAGGGCTTGGGAAAGTGCAGATGGACGAGACGTGGTCATGCAGTTGATAGTTCCCCGAAGTAAAGTGCAGTCTGTTTTGAAGGAGATGCATGACGGAACATCTGGAGGCCATCTTGGCGTTAACAAAACCCTTGACAAAATACGGAAGCGATTCTATTGGCTTCATCTTCGCCACGACGTAGAGGAATGGGTTCGGACGTGTGAAATATGTGCTGCAAGCAAGGGCCCACAAACCAGAAGCAGGGGAAAAATGAGACAGTATAACGTTGGACAACCTTTTGAGAGAATTGCCATAGACATTGCTGGACCATTCCCAGTTACTGACGATGGAAACCGGTACATCATGGTTGTAGGTGACTACTTTACTAAGTGGGTGGAAGCCTACGCAATTCCAAATCAGGAGGTTACCACTGTGGCAAAGCAGTTAGTTCACAACTTCTGTTGCCGTTATGGAGCCCCTATGGAAATCCATACGGATCAAGGGAGAAATTTCGAATCAGGAGTGTTTAAAGAATTATGCCGTCTACTTGGAATTCGAAAGACCAGGACAACGCCTCTGCATCCTCAGTCGGACGGGATGGTTGAGAGATTCAACAGGACACTTGAGCAGCATCTTTCGAAAGTTGTTGACGAGAACCAAACAGACTGGGACCAACGTATACCACTATTCCTTATGGCGTATAGATCATCAGTACATGACACAACCGGCATGACTCCAGCAAAATTGGTGTTTGGGCGGGAGATTCGTCTTCCTGGGGACTTGATGTTTGGATCACCTGAGACTCAGTCCCAAGAGCCAAAGAACTATTCCTCGCAATTAGAAAACCAACTGCGAGAAATGAATCGCTTGGTAAGAGGACGGCTCAAGATTGCCAGTGATAAAATGAAAACTCGGTATGACATTCGCAGCAATAGTGTGGGTTTCCAAGAAGGAGATCAGGTCTGGTTGTTCAATCCAAAGCGCCGTCGTGGTCGCTCACCTAAGCTTCAGTCTAACTGGGAAGGACCCTACACTGTAAAAAAAAGGATTAACGACGTTGTTTATCGGATTCAACAGGAAGGACAGCGAAAGTTCAAGGTCGTCCACCTAGATCGCCTGGCTAAATACAAATTTAGAGACGCTTTGCCAGTTCGGGACGAACAGGCTTAAGGAGGGGGAAGTGCTACGACAGCGTAGAACAATCTAGGTGTTTATCGAATGTGCCAGAAAGATCTCGACGTAAGCGTGTGGTGTACGTGCTACTAAACGCATGTTACGAGAAATTTCTCGACTTTGCCAGCCTTCACTCGGGCGCTCGGACTGCGTCAAGGCCGCAGCAATTACGTAGTTTGCGAGAGATAAGACGCAGTTTGGAAGCTTCTGGTGTGTGTAGCGTAACTATAAATACTTCGCTCCGCGGCCTTAGTTCAGTTCAATGCGAGATTTTTGACTGTGCGGTTCGAGAGTATTAGTGCGATATATTTACAGAGCGGTTCGGGTTATTACGGTGTACGTTCAAGTAGTTATTAGTGAAGTGTTGCGTTTTATATTCGGACGGTATAATTGTAATACAGTTGAGTTTTATATAAGTGGACATTTTATTGCGTATGAACAATTTCATTTGATTTGTTGTAGACACTGTGTTGTTAATTACGAACTGTTTTACTAGAACAATTAAAGGTGTGATTAGTGACTTGATTGGTGTCTTGTACTTATTTTGTTTCCACTGTACCTACGACGATCGAGTAGACCGTCGTAACAATATTATTAAAAAATTGTTAGATACTAATTATTTAACATTATTTATTGTAAATGTTATACTTTCTCGTCCTGCCCTTCTCTGACTATTATAAAATAATCGCTCCAAGAACCTTTTACAATAATTATATGAATTTTTTAACCTGTATTAACATATCGATTTATCCCTGAGAGGAGTCGACCATTGCTCGAAATCGATTTAATATCGACTATTATTTATAAATGTTAATAAATCAATTCATTTCAATTGTATGGATTAGTAAATTATTTCACATTGTAATTTAAGGTTTTTAATTAAGCACGAGACTTCCTGAAAGAAGAAAATATTAACGAAAGGTGAGATACTGGAGCAACACGGAAAGTCGTTAAACGATTGCTGACAGGAGTTAATCTGTTTAACTCCGGATTTTGTTAATATCTTCCAGAAGTGCGAATTAAACAAAATTACCTTTCAGAATTTTAGAAATTTGTTTTAAAACAATAAAACAGAATTAATTACAAATTATATACACCATAAACAAACATAAAAATTTTTTTTTTCAGACAATTTTTTTTTAATACAAATTTTGTCTTTCTTTCTCTTTATTTGTAACTACAATGACAGGTCTGGTTACAAATTGGCGTCCAACTAGAGGGCTTAATAATTTAATCCTGTCAGCGGTTATATAATAGAAAAAGGAGACAGAATGCAAAGACGAGCTACTTCTAAGAAAAGGGCGGCAGAGGCCGAAAAGGAAGTTGACATGGGGGATAAGGAGGCAACACCCGTGGAGGATCTGGAAGTGTTACTAAACCCGGTGGAACCGAAACAACCCGCACCACCAGAGGAACAACCTGAAAAACCCTCACAAACAGAGAGCATGACAACACAAGAAATGTTCAGGCAGATGATGGAGACAATGAAGGAAAACAGTAAGAATCGAGTAAGGAAAGGAAGGAAGACAACCACTCCTTAAAAGAAAAATTAGAAGATTTGAAGAAAGACAACCGATCCACAAAGGAAGAATTGGGCCGTAAGATTGAAAATACCAACAAAAGAATTGAGGAAACCAGTAAGAAGATGGAAAAGAAAATGGAAGAAAATAATAAGAATTTGGAAGAGAAGATGGAAGAAACCAGTAAGAAAATAGAAGGTGACAACCAACAATTAAAGGAAGAATTGAGAGAGGATAATCAACTGCTGAGAGAAGAACTAAGGGAAGTCAACCAAGAGAACATGAACAAGTTAGACGAGAGGATCGAGTTAGCGAAAGAAGAGTTGAATAGAAAGATAACAGACACTAAGAAATCCATCGTCAAAAAGTTGGAACAGGAGTAGTTGTTGTAAACCAGCAGATCAGGGAAGTGGACGAAAGATGTCGTCAGACAGAAAGTGAAGTACTGGAAGTCAGGGAGGTAATAAATAAAGAAATTACCCAGGTCAAGGAACACCAGAAAACTAAACTGGAGGAAAACAAAAATTTTGCACAGGAAGAAATAGATAAAGTGCGAACACATGTCACCGAAAGATGCAACGGTATGGAAGCCGCTATGACTAACATCACGGGACAAGTGCGACAGAGTCAGGAGGAAATAGAGATGATCAGAAACCGACCAACTGGCTACAATAATTTCCCCATGTCTGAAAATCGTGAATGGCTAAATTTCAGGCAGTATAAGCGAAAGCCAATGGAGTTCTTGGCCCGCATAGAAAATACATGGACAAGCATAGAGGAAACCGATGGGTCCAGAACCGGGAACTTCTAGACGAGTCTTTTCGGGAGGTGAACGACCATTGGTGGATGGCCAACCGAAGCGACATCGAGAGCTACCAACAATTTAAAAGCCTTTTCAAGGCTAAGTATTGGTCGGAAACGACCCAAAACCTAATACGGGATAACATATGCCACGGCCATTATAAACAGCAAGTCGGTAGTTCCATGACGGCATATTTCCTCGGCAAGGTATGTATGGCCAAACATTTAGAACCGGCCATACCTGAGGAGTGCCTGATCAATAAACTCTCGTACCATTATGACGAGGAAGTAATTCGAGCGAGGAGAGGCAGCCAAATTAAAACAATTCAGGCAATGACCGAACTCCTCGAGAATTACGAGAACGAAGAGTACTACTGACAAAGCCGGAGAAGAAACGATCGGCCCGAACCTAGGACGTATCCAAACAACAACCTGGGTACGACCAACACCAACACGGGATACCAAGGAAGCCGGGCATACCCACAGAACAACAACTTTAATAACACGAATAATAGTAATAATAACACGGTTCCAAATCATACGAACCCGAATCGGCCCAATAATGGTTATCAGGGTAACCGAAATCAATACCCTCCAAACCCTAATAGTCAGAGAAGCCCCAATTATGGTAACGATCGTTACTATAACAATAACAATCGTGGTAGTCCACCAAATGGTAATCCCAATAATAACAGGTTTTCTCGACCACGTGTGAACTTCATTCGAGCAGAAGATGGTCGCCAACGGAGGTACTACAACCAGAGAAGAAACAGCTATCATGAGTATGAAGAGAGGCGAAGGAGCAGAGAACGAGATCAACCAAGGTACTATCCTGCGAGACGGAGTACCAGTTTGGATAATACTGAACGGCTGACCAACAGCGAACGACCGGTAGATCACAGAACAGAGCGGCAGGGGCCCACTCTAAGCATCCCAAATGATGCTTCCACAAGTACGACACAATATAATAATGATGTCGAGCCTTTAAACGGGCGAAGGCAGTAATAAATCGCCAGAACCCGTTACTGCTCCTAAACACTGGGTATTATAAAAATGAGTTGAATAAAAAATATAATAATAATCGTATCACTATCATAGGGTGTAACTACCTCAAGAACATCCGACATGAATTATTGGAAGAGGACAACAATAGTCCCACCAATAACAATAATAATGAGATCATACATGTAAACGCGGAGGTAGAAGGAATCCCTGCTAATTTGATGATCGATACTGGTTCCAACGTATGTACGACTGAGTTGGAGAGAATACAGAGAGAATGCGGAAGAACATTACCGACGTTGCCATTAAACAATATTTTGTTAGGTGCAACTGGCCGACAAAATAAAACAATACGAAGGCAAGTTTCCGCCAGTGTGATGAGCTGCGGTATAGCTATAGAAATGGAATTCTTGGTGGCGAGCGGGCTGCCGTTTAATATATTGGTCGGGTGTGATGTGCTCAGGCGGAATTCCGCCATAATTGATTTGCGAACCGAGAAATTGTCTCTATTTACCAACGGACACACTTGGACAGCTAACTTGGTTGGTAGTGACCAAGTAATTCCTCATAGTATCCACCAACAAATTCGTAAGATTAATTATATACATCCCACATCTATTATTGAACAGAAGGTAGACGATAACTCAAATGAAGACTTATGGTCCCAAAAAATCAAGGAGATTAGGGATTTCCGGAGCGGTATAACCGGAGAGAAATTACAACTATACCAAGCGAATAAATTAATTGAAATATAAGAAAAATATAAATCAGTCTTTTGTGACGAGCCCGGTAAAGTAAAAAACTTCCAGTGTACTCTACAGTTCCGAGACACAGTGGACTTTAACCGGAAGTCTTACCCCATCGCGCAATCACGAAAGGAAGCAGTAAGAGCTGAAATAAAACAGATGATTAACCGTGACATAATAGAGAGTAGCCAATCCCCATACACAAGTCCTATCGTGGCTATTCCTAAGAAAAACGGACAAGTCCGTTTGTGCCTAGATGCGCGGGAGATTAATAAAATGATTATTAATGACAGGACTTCACCCGGTGAGATTGAAATGGTTCCACGGTACCAAGTACTTTAGTACCTGGGATACGGTGTGCGGGTACTGGCAGGTGGAATTACATCCACAGAGTCGCCAGTATCTGGCCTTTATATTCGAAGGGCGGAACTACCAGTTTAAGAGGTTGCCTTTCGGAGTGGTAAATTCAGTCGCAGTCTTTGTACACTGCATGGACCAGATACTTGGCCAAGAAGCACTACAGTTCACCACCGTGTACGATGATGGCTTGGTAGTGTCCTCAGAAACTTGGGAGGAACACTGCTACCGTGTGGAACACGTACTAAAGAAATTAGCGGCGAATAACATCATGCTAAAGTTAGAGAAATCTCACTTTATCGCCAAGGAAATTCAATTCTTGGGATTTGTATTGAACGAGCAGGGAATCTCACCGTCGGCTGAAAAAGTAGAAGCGATTCAAAACTTTCCCATACCTAAGAATCGAAGGCAATTACAGTCATTCCTGGGACTCTGTAATTACTACTGCAAGTTCCAGGAAAAGTACTCTGAATTGACCGCCAGATTTCAGCCGCAACCGTCATCCAAGAATAAATGGATATGGGGTACAGAACAGAATAATACATTAACACTAATTAAACAGAAATTTCTGGAACCTATAATACTTCGCCATCCGGATTTCAGCAAACCGTTCTATCTGAATTGTGATGCCAGTGACATCAGCCTCGGCACAACGTTGTATCAGGAGGATGAGGAGGGCGAACATCTCGTGATCTGCTTTGCCAGTAGAGCATTAAATCAGTGCGAGAAGAATTATCACGTCACTGAAAAGGAATTGATAAGTGTAGTGTTCGCATGTGGAAAATTCCGCACTTACATCCTGGGTTACCCCGTTACCGTCCGGACAGACCATAAGTCCATATCGTTCTTAAGGAGGTGTAAACTAAGTCACAGAAGGTTGACACGGTGGATACTATTGCTGCAAGAGTATGACCTTAAGTGGGAGTACATCCCCGGAAAAAAGAATGTCGTCGTGGACGTGTTGTCTAGAATAGACATTAATAAACAGATGTTCGAGGGGGAAAAGGAAAGTATACTTAAGGTATACCACATTCTGAGTAACAGCGCCGATCTACAATCAATATTGGAAAACCTGAGCACACACCAACAAGCAGACCTGAAGTTACTATCCATTAAAACAAGATTGGAAGCAGGGGACGAGACTATCGCCCAATATTATAAATTACACAATGGGATACTGTTTTTACAACCATCTTTAAAGAACGAAGAATGGAAAGTTGTCATTCCAACCCATATCGAAAAGGAGATAGTGAATAACTATCATGTTCGATATGGGCGCCTTAAAGGTGATAAAGGCCCTGGAAGAGAGCTGCCACATTAAGGATATTAATCGGAAGGTCCGAAAGTACATAAAGAGTTGCCGCATTTGCCAACTCGTGAAGTCCAATAACGAGAAAAAGGAAGGGCAAATGATTCCGATAACCTCTCAAGCGAAGCTAGAAAAGGTATTTCTGGACATCTGCGGGCCATTTCCCCGCAGTGGGGGCCGTCACAGATACAAGTATCTAGTCATCATGATGGACCATTTTACGAAATTTATCAAGCTATACCCAGCGAATCGGGCGACTACAAATAAAATTCTCGACATCTTAACCAACCAGTACTTCCCAAACGTCGGAAAACCAGTTTCGATCATCACCGATCAAGGAACCCAGTTCAAGGGGAAAAAATGGCGGGATACACTACTGTTGATGGGGGTTCATACCTATAAAACATCGGTATACCACCCGAGCAGTAACCCGGCAGAAAGAGTATTGCGAGAGGTGGGGCGCATATTACGGACGTATTGCCACGATCAACAGAGGAGGTGGCAAGAATATCTAGAGGCCACAGAAGAATTCCTCAACCTGGCATACCACCCAGCCATAGGAATTACCCCATACTCCGCCATGTACGAAAGACAACCCCCAAGGGAGATCGAAGAAATATTGGAGTTCCCGAGAGAAAATATATTTTTAATAAAATTAAATTTTATAATAAGGTGGCCGAAGACCAGGAGAAACAGCGGATTAAATATAATAAAGGGATGGGTAAGATAATTACCTATACCATTGGAGAGAAGGTTTTATTGAAAACCAGGGAGTTACCCAGTTCACTAGAAGGGATAACTAAGAAATTATTGCTTTTATACACTGGACCATATATAATCTCCAAAAACAATAATAATAACACTTATGAAATTAAGGAGATGGGTTCCAGTAAAATTAAGGGTGTCTATAACCAGGCATCCATGAAGAAATATTATGAATAAATTCAAAAATAAAGTAAGCACACCTTACTAACCAATTATTTGAAAGAAACATTTTGGCAAGAGTATAAAAAGAATTTTGAAATAATGAATAAATTCTAAAATAAAGTAAGACCAACTTACTAACCAATTATTTGAGGAAAAACATTTTGGAAATAATATAGAAGGAATAGAATTTATGAAAGAATCATGAATAAATTCCAAAACAACGTAAGATCAACTTACTAACCAATTATTTGAGAAAACTTATTTGGAAATAATATAGATAAAAAGAATTTTTGAATTAATGAATAAATTCTAAAACAGAGTAAGCACAACTTACTAACCAATTATTTGAAAGAAACATTTTGGCAAGAGTATAAAAGGAATTTTGAATCAACAAAATTCTAAATAAATGTAACATCACCTTACAAACCAAGTATTTATAAAACACTTTAAGGAAATAATATAAGAAGAATTTTGAAAACTCATCAAAATTTAAAAATAATGTAAGAACAACTTACTTACCAATTATTTGAGGAAAACATTTTGGAAATATAATATAGAATCATCAACAAAATTCTACCAATGATTATTGACAAAATATTTTGGAAATCTATATCTATAAAAATGAATGTTTGTTTCTATCTTTCTTTGTCCCGTATGCGTTCCTATACCATTCATCCGATTGCGATGAAACTTCGGTGAGTTGTTGTGCGCACGCCCGCGAAGGTTTATGAATTTTTTTCGATGGGGTCCTATGGGGGGTTCTTGGGGTCTTCCACATCTCCTCCTAAACCACTGGACCGATTTCAACCAAACTTGGCACAAATATTTTATGCAACGGGAGAACCAACATAGGGTAGGTGTTTTTTCGATGGGGTCCTTTTGGGGGTTCTTTGGGGTCTTCCACATCTCCTCCTAAACCACTGGACCGATTTCAACCAAACTTGGCACAAATATTTTACGCAACGGGAGAACCAACATAGGATAGGTGTTTTTTTCGACGGGTCCATTGGGGGTCCTTTGGGGTCTTCCACATCTCCTCCTAAACCACTGGACCGATTTCAACCAAACTTGGCACAAATATTTTACGCAACGGGAGAACCAACATAGGATATATGTTTTTTCGATATGATCCTTCGGGGGGTCCTTTGGGGTCTTTCACATCTCCTCCTAAACCACTGGACCGATTTCAACCAAACGTGGCACAAATATTTTATGCAACGGGAGAACCAACATAGGGTAGGTGTTTTTTCGATGGGGTCCTTTTGGGGGTTCTTTGGGGTCTTCCACATCTCCTCCTAAACCACTGGACCGATTTCAACCAAACTTGGCACAAATATTTTACGCAACGGGAGAACCAACATAGGATAGGTGTTTTTTTCGACGGGTCCATTGGGGGTCCTTTGGGGTCTTCCACATCTCCTCCTAAACCACTGGACCGATTTCAACCAAACTTGGCACAAATATTTTACGCAACGGGAGAACCAACATAGGATATATGTTTTTTCGATATGATCCTTCGGGGGGTCCTTTGGGGTCTTTCACATCTCCTCCTAAACCACTGGACCGATTTCAACCAAACGTGGCACAAATATTTTACGCAAAGGGAGAACCAACATAGGATAGGTGTTTTTTCAATGGGGTTCTTTTGGGGGTTCTTTGGGGTCTTCCACATCTCCTCCTAAACCACTGGACCGATTTCAACCAAACTTGGCACAAATATTTTATGCAACGGGAGAACCAACATAGGATAGGTGTTTTTTCAATGGGGTTCTTTTGGGGGTTCTTTGGGGTCTTCCACATCTCCTCCTAAACCACTGGACCGATTTCAACCAAACTTGGCACAAATATTTTACGCAACGGGAGAACCAACATAGGATAGGTGTTTTTTTCGACGGGGTCCATTGGGGGGTCCTTTGGGGTCTTCCACATCTCCTCCTAAACCACTGGACCGATTTCAACCAAACTTGGCACAAATATTTTACGCAAAGGAAGAACCAACATAGGATAGGTGTTTTTTCGATGGGGTCCTTTGGGGTCTTCCACATCTTCTCCTAAACCACTGGACCGATTTCAACCAAACTTGGCACAAATATTTTACGCAACGGGAGAACCAACATAGGATAGGTGTTTTTTCCGACGGGGTCCTTTGGGGTCTTCCACATCTCCTCCTAAACCACTGGACCGATTTCAACCAAACTTGGCACAAATATTTTACGCAAAGGGAGAACCAACATAGGATAGGTGTTTTTTCGATGGGGACCTTTGGGGGGTCCTTTGGGGTCTTCCACATCTTCTCCTAAACCACTGGACCGATTTCAACCAAACTTGGCACAAATATTTTACGCAACGGGAGAACCAACATAGGATATGTGTTTTTTCGATATGATCCTTCGGGGGGTCCTTTGGGGTCTTCCACATCTCCTCCTAAACCACTGGACCGATTTCAACCAAACTTGGCACAAATATTTTACGCAAAGGGAGAACCAACATAGGATAGGTGTTTTTCGATGGGGTTCTTTTGGGGGTTCTTTAGGGTCTTCCACATCTCCTCCTAAACCACTGGACCGATTTCAACCAAACTTGGCACAAATATTTTACGCAACGGGAGAACCAACATAGGACAGGTGTTTTTTCGATACGATCCTCTGGGGGGTCCTTTGGAGTCTTAAAATACTAACTTATTAGATCTGGTTACTATGGCAACCCAATGGAATAGATTCTGTTCTAAATATATTATCGCATTAAATTGAAGACCACGCGAACGAAGTCTTTATATATTATATATATACAAACACTTTCTTTCTTTGAGTGGCATTGCAACGCATGCCGGGTACTCGCTAGTATAATAATAAAGAAGGAAAGAATTTTTGAAACATAAAAATTCAAAACAATGTAAGAAAAACTTACAAACCAATTATTAGAAAAAAACTATGGTGAAATAAAAAGAAGAGAACTCATACCATATTTATGGTAATAATACAATATATTTACCATAATTAAAGAAAATCTTAATGAGATACATAAAAGAAATAGAATTTAGAATTAAACCAAGTAATTCTGAAGAAGTATGATAATGTCTCATTTCAATATAAAGTGTAAAAAACCTTCAATAAAATGATACAAAAGGGAATAAAAATCAGTGATACGATTTGATTGGTTAAATATGATAAAATACAGAAACTTATGTGGAAATATAAAATGATAAAACTTTGAAGTGGTATAAGGAGAAATGATGACCTCATCACCAAAATAATTAAAACATTCATTCGAAAGAATAATAACAAAGAGAGGAGTAATTTGAGAATAAAATCAAAGATATAGATGTAATTAAACAAATTAATATGAAATGATTATGAATTAAATGTCAATTGTAATAACGACAGTTATAAGAAAGTTCTAGAACATAGAACAAGTGGAACTAATAAAAACAGAGTAACGAACCAAAAATGTCATAAAAATATGCTATTATGAACTAATGCAGATTGTAATAATAAACCAGAAAGGAATAAAGCATTAATAACCAAAAACTTTATATGATAAGAGAAATTGAAAAATGTACTAATAGAAGAGTTTCCTACCATACTATCAAATGAATTAACCATCAAGTTAAAGAGTCAGAAGAACAACTGAGATAGGAATATTAAAATCTCTGAGCAATATAATAAGTAATAAGTAAAGTATCCAAAGATATTTTTTTAAATAGTAACAAAAGTGTACTATTCTGATATAATTTTTTTAATCTGTCTGTAGATAATTCCAGCAGTATTAATATGTTTTTTGAGCAGAGATGATTTGCCTCTGTACTCAAATAAGTGTGAAGTATTGGACAGCAGAGGAAGTAGCGTACTGTGCTTCTCTGAACTGAACCAGCTCACAAAGTAGGGAACGATACGGAGGAAATATCCCAAGGAGAAAATACTAAGAAGAAATATGAAAATAAAATAATAAATATGAAACTCAGATGACTATTACTATCAAGGAAGATCAAGTGAGAATGAGAAAGATATAAGCTCAAATATAAATAAGAAAATTTTTAGAATTGGAAGGAAGTCAAGAATAATAAACTAGAATAATTATCATAAGCAACTGTTTCAGACAAAGCAAGTATAGTCTGAAGAAATCACTTCTGGAGAAGGGCATTCTGTAGCATGACAGATATTCCACCAATAATTAATTCATTTAAGATCATAAAAAATAATTAAATTACATACACTCGAAGAATGTCAAATGAAATTCAATTACTTCAAAGGAAAAAACCACAATAAAAGAAAAACCATAATCAAATAATAAAAATTACAACAATAAAAGTCAAAGAAAGAATTAAAGGAAACTCATATTAAACAATCAGGAGATTACCCAGGAGGTTAGGAGCAGGGAATAAACAAAATACCTCAAAATCAAGAAAAAGAATAAGATTAGGAGTGGTGAAAAAACAAACTACCCCAAACACAAGAAGAAAGAAGAGTAAAGTTTATTATCAGGAGATAAACAATACCCTGATACCAAGAAAGAAGAGTAAAGTCAGTATCAGAAAATAAAGAAGATACTCCTAACCAAATATCAGACAAGATAACACTGAGTACCTTGGTTTACCCAAGAATGAAAACAAGAAGGAAGACGAGAAGAAAGGAAGAAATAGGATGGTAGAAACACCATAAAAAACCTATTATTAACTACCATAAACCCCAAACCAATAGATACAATTAAAGAAAGTATAACATCCCGAAACCCTATAAATTGTAATTATTAATAAACAAAAGTGTTGTATAGTATGATAAGAGGTGCACCAACTAAAGTTATTATGTGATAAAAAATAAACAAATCTTCACAGTCCATGATGACTAAAGGTCTGGTCTGAGAATAATAAGACTCACATATAAGTCAGAACCACCAGTGAAAGTGTACTAGTGTAAGTGTTTTGAAATATAATAAACTTAAAGTTGTAGTGTTACTATAACTTAAACTATATGCTATAAAACAACTTTTATATTTGATAATTAACAAATCATGAAATAATAAAATGGAAGGTATTTCCAATATTTCATTATTTTAGGTCACTTTGTTATCTCAAGACATTTGTAGGAATGACAATAACTAAAGTGTGGGTGGAAATGGTTACTATACAAGGGGAGGTTAAATAATAGTGGTAATATCAGAAAGGACTGGTAATAGTTTAAGTGTTAATAGGATTAAAACGTTTAAATGGCTAATATTGTTCAAAGCCATGAACTCCATATTTTAAAAGAGTTATTATACAATAAGGTTTATAGGTTTAAAATAAGTTGTATTAGTTAAATCACAGCATACATCCTAATTAAAATGTTTCATTATGGATGCTGTAGTAATTAACAAAATGAATTAAATGTATGTTAAAAACAATTTCAGCAAACATGTCCAACTTTACAGAATGCTGAGTGATGTTAATTATTATTTTTATAACAGTAGCATGAATTAGATGCTACACATCTCAATAAGTTTGTAAACAATTTTATTTTAAGTCATGTTAACTATTAAGAGTCAGAGGAGGAGTAGAAGTAAATTTATTTGAAAAAACCATACATGTAAAATACTAAACTCTAGGCCAAATAATGAATTCATAAAAATCAATATAAACCAGTTAATTCACCAATGAATCATGTAAACTGACAAGATTTAGGTAAGGTAGGTCAATTAACAACTACTGTAAATGAACCTATGATTTAAAAGGGTAATATAGAAAAATACCTTAAATTATTGAAAATTTTTGAAATGTATAAAATAACTATTTTTAAAGAGGAATGTTAAATTCAGAAATTATCACTAAAAAACAGTTCAAATGTTAAGTGTATATGTAATTACGGAAAAGAAAGGATTTATGACCATTTGAAATTTATTATAATTGTATTAATAACACTTAAAATGGCAGTAAAAGTATAGAAGGGCGGAAACAGTGTTTTTGGGCCTAGATTCCCAAAAAGACAGAAATTTGGTAATTTTAACAAAAATCTCAACAAATATGGACTATGACATATCAAATTAAACAGAATGGGATAAATAAACCAATTATATGGTTAATAATTCATGAAAGCGAATAATAAACTAAAATTATTCCATATATAATGTATTTTGGAATCATGTATATGGGAAGTAAGAATTATTTTAACAATACTTTTCCAATATTAACTTGGCAAGATTTTTACTAAAGTGGAGGAAGTTAGTTAGTTCTTTGTTAACGTTCAAACTGAACAGTCTATGGAAAAACGATGCACGGCCACCACCTTCGACTGACATCATAGTCTACGACTGGTTTGCAACTCAACTATATTAAACATTTTCTATATATTATTAAAAAATTGTTAGATACTAATTATTTAACATTATTTATTGTAAATGTTATACTTTCTCGTCCTGCCCTTCTCTGACTATTATAAAATAATCACTCCAAGAACCTTTTACAATAATTATATGAATTTTTTAACCTGTATAAACATATCGATTTATCCCTGAGACGGAGTCGACCATTGCTCGAAATCGATTTAATATCGATTATTATTTATAAATGTTAATAAATCAATTCATTTCAATTGTATGGATTAGTAAATTATTTCACATTGTAATTTAAGGTTTTTAATTAAGCACGAGACTTCCTGAAAGAAGAAAATATTAACGAAAGGTGAGATACTGGAGCAACGTGGAAAGTCGTTAAACGATTGCTGACAGGAGTTAATCTGTTTAACTCCGGATTTTGTTAATATCTTCCAGAAGTGCGAATTAAACAAAATTACCTTTCAGAATTTTAGAAATTTGTTTTAAAACAATAAAACAGAATTAATTACAAATTATATACACCATAAACAAACATAAAAATTTTTTTTTTCAGACAATTTTTTTTTAATAAAAATTTTGTCTTTCTTTCTCTTTATTTGTAACTACAATGACAGGTCTGGTTACAAATTGGCGTCCAACTAGAGGGCTTAATAATTTAATCCTGTCAGCGGTTATATAATAGAAAAAGGAGACAGAATGCAAAGACGAGCTACTTCTAAGAAAAGGGCGGCAGAGGCCGAAAAGGAAGTTGACATGGGGGATAAGGAGGCAACACCCGTGGAGGATCTGGAAGTGTTACTAAACCCGGCGGAACCGAAACAACCCGCACCACCAGAGGAACAACCTGAAAAACCCTCACAAACAGAGAGCATGACAACACAAGAAATGTTCAGGCAGATGATGGAGACAATGAAGGAAAACAGTAAGAATCGAGTAAGGAAAGGAAGGAAGACAACCACTCCTTAAAAGAAAAATTAGAAGATTTGAAGAAAGACAACCGATCCACAAAGGAAGAATTGGGCCGTAAGATTGAAAATACCAACAAAAGAATTGAGGAAACCAGTAAGAAGATGGAAAAGAAAATGGAAGAAAATAATAAGAATTTGGAAGAGAAGATGGAAGAAACCAGTAAGAAAATAGAAGGTGACAACCAACAATTAAAGGAAGAATTGAGAGAAAATAATCAACTGCTGAGAGAAGAACTAAGGGAAGTCAACCAAGAGAACATGAACAAGTTAGACGAGAGGATCGAGTTAGCGAAAGAAGAGTTGAATAGAAAGATAACAGACACTAAGAAATCCATCGTCAAAAAGTTGGAACAGGAAGTAGTTGTTGTAAACCAGCAGATCAGGGAAGTGGACGAAAGATGTCGTCAGACAGAAAGTGAAGTACTGGAAGTCAGGGAGGTAATAAATAAAGAAATTACCCAGGTCAAGGAACACCAGAAAACTAAACTGGAGGAAAACAAAAATTTTGCACAGGAAGAAATAGATAAAGTGCGAACACATGTCACCGAAAGATGCGACGGTATGGAAGCCGCTATGACTAACATCACGGGACAAGTGCGACAGAGTCAGGAGGAAATAGAGATGATCAGAAACCGACCAACTGGCTACAATAATTTCCCCATGTCTGAAAATCGTGAATGGCTAAATTTCAGGCAGTATAAGCGAAAGCCAATGGAGTTCTTGGCCCGCATAGAAAATACATGGACAAGCATAGAGGAAACCGATGGGTCCAGAACCGGGAACTTCTAGACGAGTCTTTTCGGGAGGTGAACGACCATTGGTGGATGGCCAACCGAAGCGACATCGAGAGCTACCAACAATTTAAAAGCCTTTTCACGGCTAAGTATTGGTCGGAAACGACCCAAAACCTAATACGGGATAACATATGCCACGGCCATTATAAACAGCAAGTCGGTAGTTCCATGACGGCATATTTCCTCGGCAAGGTATGTATGGCCAAACATTTAGAACCGGCCATACCTGAGGAGTGCCTGATCAATAAACTCTCGTACCATTATGACGAGGAAGTAATTCGAGCGAGGAGAGGCAGCCAAATTAAAACAATTCAGGCAATGACCGAACTCCTCGAGAATTACGAGAACGAAGAGTACTACTGACAAAGCCGGAGAAGAAACGATCGGCCCGAACCTAGGACGTATCCAAACAACAACCTGGGTACGACCAACACCAACACGGGATACCAAGGAAGCCGGGCATACCCACAGAACAACAACTTTAATAACACGAATAATAGTAATAATAACACGGTTCCAAATCATACGAACCCGAATCGGCCCAATAATGGTTATCAGGGTAACCGAAATCAATACCCTCCAAACCCTAATAGTCAGAGAAGCCCCAATTATGGTAACGATCGTTACTATAACAATAACAATCGTGGTAGTCCACCAAATGGTAATCCCAATAATAACAGGTTTTCTCGACCACGTGTGAACTTCATTCGAGCAGAAGATGGTCGCCAACGGAGGTACTACAACCAGAGAAGAAACAGCTATCATGAGTATGAAGAGAGGCGAAGGAGCAGAGAACGAGATCAACCAAGGTACTATCCTGCGAGACGGAGTACCAGTTTGGATAATACTGAACGGCTGACCAACAGCGAACGACCGGTAGATCACAGAACAGAGCGGCAGGGGCCCACTCTAAGCATCCCAAATGATGCTTCCACAAGTACGACACAATATAATAATGATGTCGAGCCTTTAAACGGGCGAAGGCAGTAATAAATCGCCAGAACCCGTTACTGCTCCTAAACACTGGGTATTATAAAAATGAGTTGAATAAAAAATATAATAATAATCGTATCACTATCATAGGGTGTAACTACCTCAAGAACATCCGACATGAATTATTGGAAGAGGACAACAATAGTCCCACCAATAACAATAATAATGAGATCATACATGTAAACGCGGAGGTAGAAGGAATCCCTGCTAATTTGATGATCGATACTGGTTCCAACGTATGTACGACTGAGTTGGAGAGAATACAGAGAGAATGCGGAAGAACATTACCGACGTTGCCATTAAACAATATTTTGTTAGGTGCAACTGGCCGACAAAATAAAACAATACGAAGGCAAGTTTCCGCCAGTGTGATGAGCTGCGGTATAGCTATAGAAATGGAATTCTTGGTGGCGAGCGGGCTGCCGTTTAATATATTGGTCGGGTGTGATGTGCTCAGGCGGAATTCCGCCATAATTGATTTGCGAACCGAGAAATTGTCTCTATTTACCAACGGACACACTTGGACAGCTAACTTGGTTGGTAGTGACCAAGTAATTCCTCATAGTATCCACCAACAAATTCGTAAGATTAATTATATACATCCCACATCTATTATTGAACAGAAGGTAGACGATAACTCAAATGAAGACTTATGGTCCCAAAAAATCCAGGAGATCAGGGATTTCCGGAGCGGTATAACCGGAGAGAAATTACAACTATACCAAGCGAATAAATTAATTGAAATATAAGAAAAATATAAATCAGTCTTTTGTGACGAGCCCGGTAAAGTAAAAAACTTCCAGTGTACTCTACAGTTCCGAGACACAGTGGACTTTAACCGGAAGTCTTACCCCATCGCGCAATCACGAAAGGAAGCAGTAAGAGCTGAAATAAAACAGATGATTAACCGTGACATAATAGACAGTAGCCAATCCCCATACACAAGTCCTATCGTGGCTATTCCTAAGAAAAACGGACAAGTCCGTTTGTGCCTAGATGCGCGGGAGATTAATAAAATGATTATTAATGACAGGACTTCACCCGGTGAGATTGAAACGGTTCCACGGTACCAAGTACTTTAGTACCTGGGATACGGTGTGCGGGTACTGGCAGGTGGAATTACATCCACAGAGTCGCCAGTATCTGGCCTTTATATTCGAAGGGCGGAACTACAGTTCACCACCGTGTACGATGATGACTTGGTAGTGTCCTCAGAAACTTGGGAGGAACACTGCTACCGTGTGGAACACGTACTAAAGAAATTAGCGGCGAATAACATCATGCTAAAGTTAGAGAAATCTCACTTTATCGCCAAGGAAATTCAATTCTTGGGATTTGTATTGAACGAGCAGGGAATCTCACCGTCGGCTGAAAAAGTAGAAGCGATTCAAAACTTTCCCATACCTAAGAATCGAAGGCAATTACAGTCATTCCTGGGACTCTGTAATTACTACTGCAAGTTCCAGGAAAAGTACTCTGAATTGACCGCCAGATTTCAGCCGCAACCGTCATCCAAGAATAAATGGATATGGGGTACAGAACAGAATAATACATTAACACTAATTAAACAGAAATTTCTGGAACCTATAATACTTCGCCATCCGGATTTCAGCAAACCGTTCTATCTGAATTGTGATGCCAGTGACATCAGCCTCGGCACAACGTTGTATCAGGAGGATGAGGAGGGCGAAAATCTCGTGCTCTGCTTTGCCAGTAGAGCATTAAATCAGTGCGAGAAGAAATATCACGTCACTGAAAAGGAATTGTTAAGTGTAGTGTTCGCATGTGGAAAATTCCGCACTTACATCCTGGGTTACCCCGTTACCGTCCGGACAGACCATAAGTCCATATCGTTCTTAAGGAGGTGTAAACTAAGTCACAGAAGGTTGACACGGTGGATACTATTGCTGCAAGAGTATGACCTTAAGTGGGAGTACATCCCCGGAAAAAAGAATGTCGTCGTGGACGTGTTGTCTAGAATAGACATTAATAAACAGATGTTCGAGGGGGAAAAGGAAAGTATACTTAAGGTATACCACATTCTGAGTAACAGCGCCGATCTACAATCAATATTGGAAAACCTGAGCACACACCAACAAGCAGACCTGAAGTTACTATCCATTAAAACAAGATTGGAAGCAGGGGACGAGACTATCGCCCAATATTATAAATTACACAATGGGATACTGTTTTTACAACCATCTTTAAAGAACGAAGAATGGAAAGTTGTCATTCCAACCCATATCGAAAAGGAGATAGTGAATAACTATCATGTTCGATATGGGCGCCTTAAAGGTGATAAAGGCCCTGGAAGAGAGCTGCCACATTAAGGATATTAATCGGAAGGTCCGAAAGTACATAAAGAGTTGCCGCATTTGCCAACTCGTGAAGTCCAATAACGAGAAAAAGGAAGGGCAAATGATTCCGATAACCTCTCAAGCGAAGCTAGAAAAGGTATTTCTGGACATCTGCGGGCCATTTCCCCGCAGTGGGGGCCGTCACAGATACAAGTATCTAGTCATCATGATGGACCATTTTACGAAATTTATCAAGCTATACCCAGCGAATCGGGCGACTACAAATAAAATTCTCGACATCTTAACCAACCAGTACTTCCCAAACGTCGGAAAACCAGTTTCGATCATCACCGATCAAGGAACCCAGTTCAAGGGGAAAAAATGGCGGGATACACTACTGTTGATGGGGGTTCATACCTATAAAACATCGGTATACCACCCGAGCAGTAACCCGGCAGAAAGAGTATTGCGAGAGGTGGGGCGCATATTACGGACGTATTGCCACGATCAACAGAGGAGGTGGCAAGAATATCTAGAGGCCACAGAAGAATTCCTCAACCTGGCATACCACCCAGCCATAGGAATTACCCCATACTCCGCCATGTACGAAAGACAACCCCCAAGGGAGATCGAAGAAATATTGGAGTTCCCGAGAGAAAATATATTTTTAATAAAATTAAATTTTATAATAAGGTGGCCGAAGACCAGGAGAAACAGCGGATTAAATATAATAAAGGGATGGGTAAGATAATTACCTATACCATTGGAGAGAAGGTTTTATTGAAAACCAGGGAGTTACCCAGTTCACTAGAAGGGATAACTAAGAAATTATTGCTTTTATACACTGGACCATATATAATCTCCAAAAACAATAATAATAACACTTATGAAATTAAGGAGATGGGTTCCAGTAAAATTAAGGGTGTCTATAACCAGGCATCCATGAAGAAATATTATGAATACATTCAAAAATAAAGTAAGCACACCTTACTAACCAATTATTTGAAAGAAACATTTTGGCAAGAGTATAAAAAGAATTTTGAAATCATGAATAAATTCTAAAATAAAGTAAGACCAACTTACTAACCAATTATTTGAGGAAAACCATTTTAGAAATAATATAGAAGGAATAGAATTTATGAAAGAATCATGAATAAATTCCAAAACAACGTAAGATCAACTTACTAACCAATTATTTGAGAAAACTTATTTGGAAATAATATAGATAAAAAGAATTTTTGAATTAATGAATAAATTCTAAAACAGAGTAAGCACAACTTGCTAACCAATTATTTGAAAGAAACATTTTGGCAAGAGTATAAAAGGAATTTTGAATCAACAAAATTCTAAATAAATGTAACATCACCTTACAAACCAAGTATTTATAAAACACTTTAAGGAAATAATATAAGAAGAATTTTGAAAACTCATCAAAATTTAAAAATAATGTAAGAACAACTTACTTACCAATTATTTGAGGAAAACATTTTGGAAATATAATATAGAATCATCAACAAAATTCTAAATACATGTAAGATCACCTTACATACCAATGATTATTGACAAAATATTTTGGAAATATAATAATAAAGAAGGAAAGAATTTTTGAAACATAAAAATTCAAAACAATGTAAGAAAAACTTACAAACCAATTATTAGAAAAAAACTATGGTGAAATAAAAAGAAGAGAACTCATACCATATTTATGGTAATAATACAATATATTTACCATAATTAAAGAAAATCTTAATGAGATACATAAAAGAAATAGAATTTAGAATTAAACCAAGTAATTCTGAAGAAGTATGATAATGTCTCATTTCAATATAAAGTGTAAAAAACCTTCAATAAAATGATACAAAAGGGAATAAAAATCAGTGATACGATTTGATTGGTTAAATATGATAAAATACAGAAACTTATGTGGAAATATAAAATGATAAAACTTTGAAGTGGTATAAGGAGAAATGATGACCTCATCACCAAAATAATTAAAACATTCATTCGAAAGAATAATAACAAAGAGAGGAGTAATTTGAGAATAAAATCAAAGATATAGATGTAATTAAACAAATTAATATGAAATGATTATGAATTAAATGTCAATTGTAATAACGACAGTTATAAGAAAGTTCTAGAACATAGAACAAGTGGAACTAATAAAAACAGAGTAACGAACCAAAAATGTCATAAAAATATGCTATTATGAACTAATGCAGATTGTAATAATAAACCAGAAAGGAATAAAGCATTAATAACCAAAAACTTTATATGATAAGAGAAATTGAAAAATGTACTAATAGAAGAGTTTCCTACCATACTATCAAATGAATTAACCATCAAGTTAAAGAGTCAGAAGAACAACTGAGATAGGAATATTAAAATCTCTGAGCAATATAATAAGTAATAAGTAAAGTATCCAAAGATATTTTTTTAAATAGTAACAAAAGTGTACTATTCTGATATAATTTTTTTAATCTGTCTGTAGATAATTCCAGCAGTATTAATATGTTTTTTGAGCAGAGATGATTTGCCTCTGTACTCAAATAAGTGTGAAGTATTGGACAGCAGAGGAAGTAGCGTACTGTGCTTCTCTGAACTGAACCAGCTCACAAAGTAGGGAACGATACGGAGGAAATATCCCAAGGAGAAAATACTAAGAAGAAATATGAAAATAAAATAATAAATATGAAACTCAGATGACTATTACTATCAAGGAAGATCAAGTGAGAATGAGAAAGATATAAGCTCAAATATAAATAAGAAAATTTTTAGAATTGGAAGGAAGTCAAGAATAATAAACTAGAATAATTATCATAAGCAACTGTTTCAGACAAAGCAAGTATAGTCTGAAGAAATCACTTCTGGAGAAGGGCATTCTGTAGCATGACAGATATTCCACCAATAATTAATTCATTTAAGATCATAAAAAATAATTAAATTACATACACTCGAAGAATGTCAAATGAAATTCAATTACTTCAAAGGAAAAAACCACAATAAAAGAAAAACCATAATCAAATAATAAAAATTACAACAATAAAAGTCAAAGAAAGAATTAAAGAAAACTCATATTAAACAATCAGGAGATTACCCAGGAGGTTAGGAGCAGGGAATAAACAAAATACCTGAAAATCAAGAAAAAGAATAAGATTAGGAGTGGTGAAAAAACAAACTACCCCAAACACAAGAAGAAAGAAGAGTAAAGTTTATTATCAGGAGATAAACAATACCCTGATACCAAGAAAGAAGAGTAAAGTCAGTATCAGAAAATAAAGAAGATACTCCTAACCAAATATCAGACAAGATAACACTGAGTACCTTGGTTTACCCAAGAATGAAAACAAGAAGGAAGACGAGAAGAAAGGAAGAAATAGGATGGTAGAAACACCATAAAAAACCTATTATTAACTACCATAAACCCCAAACCAATAGATACAATTAAAGAAAGTATAACATCCCGAAACCCTATAAATTGTAATTATTAATAAACAAAAGTGTTGTATAGTATGATAAGAGGTGCACCAACTAAAGTTATTATGTGATAAAAAATAAACAAATCTTCACAGTCCATGATGACTAAAGGTCTGGTCTGAGAATAATAAGACTCACATATAAGTCAGAACCACCAGTGAAAGTGTACTAGTGTAAGTGTTTTGAAATATAATAAACTTAAAGTTGTAGTGTTACTATAACTTAAACTATATGCTATAAAACAACTTTTATATTTGATAATTAACAAATCATGAAATAATAAAATGGAAGGTATTTCCAATATTTCATTATTTTAGGTCACTTTGTTATCTCAAGACATTTGTAGGAATGACAATAACTAAAGTGTGGGTGGAAATGGTTACTATACAAGGGGAGGTTAAATAATAGTGGTAATATCAGAAAGGACTGGTAATAGTTTAAGTGTTAATAGGATTAAAATGTTTAAATGGCTAATATTGTTCAAAGCCATGAACTCCATATTTTAAAAGAGTTATTATACAATAAGGTTTATAGGTTTAAAATAAGTTGTATTAGTTAAATCACAGCATACATCCTAATTAAAATGTTTCATTATGGATGCTGTAGTAATTAACAAAATGAATTAAATGTATGTTAAAAACAATTTCAGCAAACATGTCCAACTTTACAGAATGCTGAGTGATGTTAATTATTATTTTTATAACAGTAGCATGAATTAGATGCTACACATCTCAATAAGTTTGTAAGCAATTTTATTTTAAGTCATGTTAACTATTAAGAGTCAGAGGAGGAGTAGAAGTAAATTTATTTGAAAAAACCATACATGTAAAATACTAAACTCTAGGCCAAATAATGAATTCATAAAAATCAATATAAACCAGTTAATTCACCAATGAAACATGTAAACTGACAAGATTTAGGTAAGGTAGGTCAATTAACAACTACTGTAAATGAACCTATGATTTAAAAGGGTAATATAGAAAAATACCTTAAATTATTGAAAATTTTTGAAATGTATAAAATAAGTATTTTTAAAGAGGAATGTTAAATTCAGAAATTATCACTAAAAAACAGTTCAAATGTTAAGTGTATATGTAATTACGGAAAAGAAAGGATTTATGACCATTTGAAATTTATTATAATTGTATTAATAACACTTAAAATGGCAGTAAAAGTATAGAAGGGCGGAAACAGTGTTTTTGGGCCTAGATTCCCAAAAAGACAGAAATTTGGTAATTTTAACAAAAATCTCAACAAATATGGACTATGACATATCAAATTAAACAGAATGGGATAAATAAACCAGTTATATGGTTAATAATTCATGAAAGCGAATAATAAACTAAAATTATTCCATATATAATGTATTTTGGAATCATGTATATGGGAAGTAAGAATTATTTTAACAATACTTTTCCAATATTAACTTGGCAAGATTTTTACTAAAGTGGAGGAAGTTAGTTAGTTCTTTGTTAACGTTCAAACTGAACAGTCTATGGAAAAACGATGCACGGCCACCACCTTCGACTGACATCATAGTCTACGACTGGTTTGCAACTCAACTATATTAAACATTTTCTATATATTATTAAAAAATTGTTAGATACTAATTATTTAACATTATTTATTGTAAATGTTATACTTTCTCGTCCTGCCCTTCTCTGACTATTATAAAATAATCGCTCCAAGAACCTTTTACAATAATTATATGAATTTTTTAACCTGTATTAACATATCGATTTATCCCTGAGACGGAGTCGACCATTGCTCGAAATCGATTTAATATCGATTATTATTTATAAATGTTAATAAATCAATTCATTTCAATTGTATGGATTAGTAAATTATTTCACATTGTAATTTAAGGTTTTTAATTAAGCACGAGACTTCCTGAAAGAAGAAAATATTAACGAAAGGTGAGATACTGGAGCAACACGGAAAGTCGTTAAACGATTGCTGACAGGAGTTAATCTGTTTAACTCCGGATTTTGTTAATATCTTCCAGAAGTGCGAATTAAACAAAATTACCTTTCAGAATTTTAGAAATTTGTTTTAAAACAATAAAACAGAATTAATTACAAATTATATACACCATAAACAAACATAAAAATTTTTTTTTTCAGACAATTTTTTTTTAATAAAAATTTTGTCTTTCTTTCTCTTTATTTGTAACTACAATGACAGGTCTGGTTACAAATTGGCGTCCAACTAGAGGGCTTAATAATTTAATCCTGTCAGCGGTTATATAATAGAAAAAGGAGACAGAATGCAAAGACGAGCTACTTCTAAGAAAAGGGCGGCAGAGGCCGAAAAGGAAGTTGACGTGGGGGATAAGGAGGCAACACCCGTGGAGGATCTGGAAGTGTTACTAAACCCGGTGGAACCGAAACAACCCGCACCACCAGAGGAACAACCTGAAAAACCCTCACAAACAGAGAGCATGACAACACAAGAAATGTTCAGGCAGATGATGGAGACAATGAAGGAAAACAGTAAGAATCGAGTAAGGAAAGGAAGGAAGACAACCACTCCTTAAAAGAAAAATTAGAAGATTTGAAGAAAGACAACCGATCCACAAAGGAAGAATTGGGCCGTAAGATTGAAAATACCAACAAAAGAATTGAGGAAACCAGTAAGAAGATGGAAAAGAAAATGGAAGAAAATAATAAGAATTTGGAAGAGAAGATGGAAGAAACCAGTAAGAAAATAGAAGGTGACAACCAACAATTAAAGGAAGAATTGAGAGAAAATAATCAACTGCTGAGAGAAGAACTAAGGGAAGTCAACCAAGAGAACATGAACAAGTTAGACGAGAGGATCGAGTTAGCGAAAGAAGAGTTGAATAGAAAGATAACAGACACTAAGAAATCCATCGTCAAAAAGTTGGAACAGGAAGTAGTTGTTGTAAACCAGCAGATCAGGGAAGTGGACGAAAGATGTCGTCAGACAGAAAGTGAAGTACTGGAAGTCAGGGAGGTAATAAATAAAGAAATTACCCAGGTCAAGGAACACCAGAAAACTAAACTGGAGGAAAACAAAAATTTTGCACAGGAAGAAATAGATAAAGTGCGAACACATGTCACCGAAAGATGCGACGGTATGGAAGCCGCTATGACTAACATCACGGGACAAGTGCGACAGAGTCAGGAGGAAATAGAGATGATCAGAAACCGACCAACTGGCTACAATAATTTCCCCATGTCTGAAAATCGTGAATGGCTAAATTTCAGGCAGTATAAGCGAAAGCCAATGGAGTTCTTGGCCCGCATAGAAAATACATGGACAAGCATAGAGGAAACCGATGGGTCCAGAACCGGGAACTTCTAGACGAGTCTTTTCGGGAGGTGAACGACCATTGGTGGATGGCCAACCGAAGCGACATCGAGAGCTACCAACAATTTAAAAGCCTTTTCACGGCTAAGTATTGGTCGGAAACGACCCAAAACCTAATACGGGATAACATATGCCACGGCCATTATAAACAGCAAGTCGGTAGTTCCATGACGGCATATTTCCTCGGCAAGGTATGTATGGCCAAACATTTAGAACCGGCCATACCTGAGGAGTGCCTGATCAATAAACTCTCGTACCATTATGACGAGGAAGTAATTCGAGCGAGGAGAGGCAGCCAAATTAAAACAATTCAGGCAATGACCGAACTCCTCGAGAATTACGAGAACGAAGAGTACTACTGACAAAGCCGGAGAAGAAACGATCGGCCCGAACCTAGGACGTATCCAAACAACAACCTGGGTACGACCAACACCAACACGGGATACCAAGGAAGCCGGGCATACCCACAGAACAACAACTTTAATAACACGAATAATAGTAATAATAACACGGTTCCAAATCATACGAACCCGAATCGGCCCAATAATGGTTATCAGGGTAACCGAAATCAATATCCTCCAAACCCTAATAGTCAGAGAAGCCCCAATTATGGTAACGATCGTTACTATAACAATAACAATCGTGGTAGTCCACCAAATGGTAATCCCAATAATAACAGGTTTTCTCGACCACGTGTGAACTTCATTCGAGCAGAAGATGGTCGCCAACGGAGGTACTACAACCAGAGAAGAAACAGCTATCATGAGTATGAAGAGAGGCGAAGGAGCAGAGAACGAGATCAACCAAGGTACTATCCTGCGAGACGGAGTACCAGTTTGGATAATACTGAACGGCTGACCAACAGCGAACGACCGGTAGATCACAGAACAGAGCGGCAGGGGCCCACTCTAAGCATCCCAAATGATGCTTCCACAAGTACGACACAATATAATAATGATGTCGAGCCTTTAAACGGGCGAAGGCAGTAATAAATCGCCAGAACCCGTTACTGCTCCTAAACACTGGGTATTATAAAAATGAGTTGAATAAAAAATATAATAATAATCGTATCACTATCATAGGGTGTAACTACCTCAAGAACATCCGACATGAATTATTGGAAGAGGACAACAATAGTCCCACCAATAACAATAATAATGAGATCATACATGTAAACGCGGAGGTAGAAGGAATCCCTGCTAATTTGATGATCGATACTGGTTCCAACGTATGTACGACTGAGTTGGAGAGAATACAGAGAGAATGCGGAAGAACATTACCGACGTTGCCATTAAACAATATTTTGTTAGGTGCAACTGGCCGACAAAATAAAACAATACGAAGGCAAGTTTCCGCCAGTGTGATGAGCTGCGGTATAGCTATAGAAATGGAATTCTTGGTGGCGAGCGGGCTGCCGTTTCATATATTGGTCGGGTGTGATGTGCTCAGGCGGAATTCCACCATAATTGATTTGCGAACCGAGAAATTGTCTCTATTTACCAACGGACACACTTGGACAGCTAACTTGGTTGGTAGTGACCAAGTAATTCCTGATAGTATCCACCAACAAATTCGTAAGATTAATTATATACATCCCACATCTATTATTGAACAGAAGGTAGACGATAACTCAAATGAAGACTTATGGTCCCAAAAAATCCAGGAGATCAGGGATTTCCGGAGCGGTATAACCGGAGAGAAATTACAACTATACCAAGCGAATAAATTAATTGAAATATAAGAAAAATATAAATCAGTCTTTTGTGACGAGCCCGGTAAAGTAAAAAACTTCCAGTGTACTCTACAGTTCCGAGACACAGTGGACTTTAACCGGAAGTCTTACCCCATCGCGCAATCACGAAAGGAAGCAGTAAGAGCTGAAATAAAACAGATGATTAACCATGACATAATAGAGAGTAGCCAATCCCCATACACAAGTCCTATCGTGGCTATTCCTAAGAAAAACGGACAAGTCCGTTTGTGCCTAGATGCGCGGGAGATTAATAAAATGATTATTAATGACAGAAATTCACCCGGTGAGATTGAAACGGTTCCACGGTACCAAGTACTTTAGTACCTGGGATACGGTGTGCGGGTACTGGCAGGTGGAATTACATCCACAGAGTCGCCAGTATCTGGCCTTTATATTCGAAGGGCGGAACTACCAGTTTAAGAGGTTGCCTTTCGGAGTGGTAAATTCAGTTGCAGTCTTTGTACACTGCATGGACCAGATACTTGGCCAAGAAGCACTACAGTTCACCACCGTGTACGATGATGACTTGGTAGTGTCCTCAGAAACTTGGGAGGAACACTGCTACCATGTGGAACACGTACTAAAGAAATTAGTGGCGAATAACATCATGCTAAAGTTAGAGAAATCTCACTTTATCGCCAAGGAAATTCAATTCTTGGGATTTGTATTGAACGACCAGGGAATCTCACCGTCGGCTGAAAAAGTAGAAGCGATTCAAAACTTTCCCATACCTAAGAATCGAAGGCAATTACAGTCATTCCTGGGACTCTGTAATTACTACTGCAAGTTCCAGGAAAAGTACTCTGAATTGACCGCCAGATTTCAGCCACAACCGTCATCCAAGAATAAATGGATATGGGGTACAGAACAGAATAATACATTAACACTAATTAAACAGAAATTTCTGGAGCCTATAATACTTCGCCATCCGGATTTCAGCAAACCGTTCTATCTGAATTGTGATGCCAGTGACATCAGCCTCGGCACAACGTTGTATCAGGAGGATGAGGAGGGCGAACATCTCGTGATCTGCTTTGCCAGTAGAGCATTAAATCAGTGCGAGAAGAATTATCACGTCACTGAAAAGGAATTGTTAAGTGTAGTGTTCGCATGTGGAAATTTCCGCACTTACATCCTGGGTTACCCCGTTACCGTCCGGACAGACCATAAGTCCATATCGTTCTTAAGGAGGTGTAAACTAAGTCACAGAAGGTTGACACGGTGGATACTATTGCTGCAAGAGTATGACCTTAAGTGGGAGTACATCCCCGGAAAAAAGAATGTCGTCGTGGACGTGTTGTCTAGAATAGACATTAATAAACAGATGTTCGAGGGGGAAAAGGAAAGTATACTTAAGGTATACCACATTCTGAGTAACAGCGCCGATCTACAATCAATATTGGAAAACCTGAGCACACACCAACAAGCAGACCTGAAGTTACTATCCATTAAAACAAGATTGGAAGCAGGGGACGAGACTATCGCCCAATAATATAAATTACACAATGGGATACTGTTTTTACAACCATCTTTAAAGAACGAAGAATGGAAAGTTGTCATTCCAACCCATATCGAAAAGGAGATAGTGAATAACTATCATGTTCGATATGGGCGCCTTAAAGGTGATAAAGGCCCTGGAAGAGAGCTGCCACATTAAGGATATTAATCGGAAGGTCCAAAAGTACATAAAGAGTTGCCGCATTTGCCAACTCGTGAAGTCCAATAACGAGAAAAAGGAAGGGCAAATGATTCCGATAACCTCTCAAGCGAAGCTAGAAAAGGTATTTCTGGACATCTGCGGGCCATTTCCCCGCAGTGGGGGCCGTCACAGATACAAGTATCTAGTCATCGTGATGGACCATTTTACGAAATTTATCAAGCTATACCCAGCGAATCGGGCGACTACAAATAAAATTCTCGACATCTTAACCAACCAGTACTTCCCAAACGTCGGAAAACCAGTTTCGATCATCACCGATCAAGGAACCCAGTTCAAGGGGAAAAAATGGCGGGATACACTACTGTTGATGGGGGTTCATACCTATAAAACATCGGTATACCACCCGAGCAGTAACCCGGCAGAAAGAGTATTGCGAGAGGTGGGGCGCATATTACGGACGTATTGCCACGATCAACAGAGGAGGTGGCAAGAATATCTAGAGGCCACAGAAGAATTCCTCAACCTGGCATACCACCCAGCCATAGGAATTACCCCATACTCCGCCATGTACGAAAGACAACCCCCAAGGGAGATCGAAGAAATATTGGAGTTCCCGAGAGAAAATATATTTTTAATAAAATTAAATTTTATAATAAGGTGGCCGAAGACCAGGAGAAACAGCGGATTAAATATAATAAAGGGATGGGTAAGATAATTACCTATACCATTGGAGAGAAGGTTTTATTGAAAACCAGGGAGTTACCCAGTTCACTAGAAGGGATAACTAAGAAATTATTGCTTTTATACACTGGACCATATATAATCTCCAAAAACAATAATAATAACACTTATGAAATTAAGGAGATGGGTTCCAGTAAAATTAAGGGTGTCTATAACCAGGCATCCATGAAGAAATATTATGAATAAATTCAAAAATAAAGTAAGCACACCTTACTAACCAATTATTTGAAAGAAACATTTTGGCAAGAGTATAAAAAGAATTTTGAAATCATGAATAAATTCTAAAATAAAGTAAGACCAACTTACTAACCAATTATTTGAGGAAAAACATTTTGGAAATAATATAGAAGGAATAGAATTTATGAAAGAATCATGAATAAATTCCAAAACAACGTAAGATCAACTTACTAACCAATTATTTGAGAAAACTTATTTGGAAATAATATAGATAAAAAGAATTTTTGAATTAATGAATAAATTCTAAAACAGAGTAAGCACAACTTACTAACCAATTATTTGAAAGAAACATTTTGGCAAGAGTATAAAAGGAATTTTGAATCAACAAAATTCTAAATAAATGTAACATCACCTTACAAACCAAGTATTTATAAAACACTTTAAGGAAATAATATAAGAAGAATTTTGAAAACTCATCAAAATTTAAAAATAATGTAAGAACAACTTACTTACCAATTATTTGAGGAAAACATTTTGGAAATATAATATAGAATCATCAACAAAATTCTAAATACATGTAAGATCACCTTACATACCAATGATTATTGACAAAATATTTTGGAAATATAATAATAAAGAAGGAAAGAATTTTTGAAACATAAAAATTCAAAACAATGTAAGAAAAACTTACAAACCAATTATTAGAAAAAAACTATGGTGAAATAAAAAGAAGAGAACTCATACCATATTTATGGTAATAATACAATATATTTACCATAATTAAAGAAAATCTTAATGAGATACATAAAAGAAACAGAATTTAGAATTAAACCAAGTAATTCTGAAGAAGTATGATAATGTCTCATTTCAATATAAAGTGTAAAAAACCTTCAATAAAATGATACAAAAGGGAATAAAAATCAGTGATACGATTTGATTGGTTAAATATGATAAAATACAGAAACTTATGTGGAAATATAAAATGATAAAACTTTGAAGTGGTATAAGGAGAAATGATGACCTCATCACCAAAATAATTAAAACATTCATTCGAAAGAATAATAACAAAGAGAGGAGTAATTTGAGAATAAAATCAAAGATATAGATGTAATTAAACAAATTAATATGAAATGATTATGAATTAAATGTCAATTGTAATAACGACAGTTATAAGAAAGTTCTAGAACATAGAACAAGTGGAACTAATAAAAACAGAGTAACGAACCAAAAATGTCATAAAAATATGCTATTATGAACTAATGCAGATTGTAATAATAAACCAGAAAGGAATAAAGCATTAATAACCAAAAACTTTATATGATAAGAGAAATTGAAAAATGTACTAATAGAAGAGTTTCCTACCATACTATCAAATGAATTAACCATCAAGTTAAAGAGTCAGAAGAACAACTGAGATAGGAATATTAAAATCTCTGAGCAATATAATAAGTAATAAGTAAAGTATCCAAAGATATTTTTTTAAATAGTAACAAAAGTGTACTATTCTGATATAATTTTTTTAATCTGTCTGTAGATAATTCCAGCAGTATTAATATGTTTTTTGAGCAGAGATGATTTGCCTCTGTACTCAAATAAGTGTGAAGTATTGGACAGCAGAGGAAGTAGCGTACTGTGCTTCTCTGAACTGAACCAGCTCACAAAGTAGGGAACGATACGGAGGAAATATCCCAAGGAGAAAATACTAAGAAGAAATATGAAAATAAAATAATAAATATGAAACTCACATGACTATTACTATCAAGGAAGATCAAGTGAGAATGAGAAAGATATAAGCTCAAATATAAATAAGAAAATTTTTAGAATTGGAAGGAAGTCAAGAATAATAAACTAGAATAATTATCATAAGCAACTGTTTCAGACAAAGCAAGTATAGTCTGAAGAAATCACTTCTGGAGAAGGGCATTCTGTAGCATGACAGATATTCCACCAATAATTAATTCATTTAAGATCATAAAAAATAATTAAATTACATACACTCGAAGAATGTCAAATGAAATTCAATTACTTAAAAGGAAAAAACCACAATAAAAGAAAAACCATAATCAAATAATAAAAATTACAACAATAAAAGTCAAAGAAAGAATTAAAGAAAACTCATATTAAACAATCAGGAGATTACCCAGGAGGTTAGGAGCAGGGAATAAACAAAATACCTCAAAATCAAGAAAAAGAATAAGATTAGGAGTGGTGAAAAAACAAACTACCCCAAACACAAGAAGAAAGAAGAGTAAAGTTTATTATCAGGAGATAAACAATACCCTGATACCAAGAAAGAAGAGTAAAGTCAGTATCAGAAAATAAAGAAGATACTCCTAACCAAATATCAGACAAGATAACACTGAGTACCTTGGTTTACCCAAGAATGAAAACAAGAAGGAAGACGAGAAGAAAGGAAGAAATAGGATGGTAGAAACACCATAAAAAACCTATTATTAACTACCATAAACCCCAAACCAATAGATACAATTAAAGAAAGTATAACATCCCGAAACCCTATAAATTGTAATTATTAATAAACAAAAGTGTTGTATAGTATGATAAGAGGTGCACCAACTAAAGTTATTATGTGATAAAAAATAAACAAATCTTCACAGTCCATGATGACTAAAGGTCTGGTCTGAGAATAATAAGACTCACATATAAGTCAGAACCACCAGTGAAAGTGTACTAGTGTAAGTGTTTTGAAATATAATAAACTTAAAGTTGTAGTGTTACTATAACTTAAACTATATGCTATAAAACAACTTTTATATTTGATAATTAACAAATCATGAAATAATAAAATGGAAGGTATTTCCAATATTTCATTATTTTAGGTCACTTTGTTATCTCAAGACATTTGTAGGAATGACAATAACTAAAGTGTGGGTGGAAATGGTTACTATACAAGGGGAGGTTAAATAATAGTGGTAATATCAGAAAGGACTGGTAATAGTTTAAGTGTTAATAGGATTAAAACGTTTAAATGGCTAATATTGTTCAAAGCCATGAACTCCATATTTTAAAAGAGTTATTATACAATAAGGTTTATAGGTTTAAAATAAGTTGTATTAGTTAAATCACAGCATACATCCTAATTAAAATGTTTCATTATGGATGCTGTAGTAATTAACAAAATGAATTAAATGTATGTTAAAAACAATTTCAGCAAACATGTCCAACTTTACAGAATGCTGAGTGATGTTAATTATTATTTTTATAACAGTAGCATGAATTAGATGCTACACATCTCAATAAGTTTGTAAACAATTTTATTTTAAGTCATGTTAACTATTAAGAGTCAGAGGAGGAGTAGAAGTAAATTTATTTGAAAAAACCATACATGTAAAATACTAAACTCTAGGCCAAATAATGAATTCATAAAAATCAATATAAACCAGTTAATTCACCAATGAATCATGTAAACTGACAAGATTTAGGTAAGGTAGGTCAATTAACAACTACTGTAAATGAACCTATGATTTAAAAGGGTAATATAGAAAAATACCTTAAATTATTGAAAATTTTTGAAATGTATAAAATAACTATTTTTAAAGAGGAATGTTAAATTCAGAAATTATCACTAAAAAACAGTTCAAATGTTAAGTGTATATGTAATTACGGAAAAGAAAGGATTTATGACCATTTGAAATTTATTATAATTGTATTAATAACACTTAAAATGGCAGTAAAAGTATAGAAGGGCGGAAACAGTGTTTTTGGGCCTAGATTCCCAAAAAGACAGAAATTTGGTAATTTTAACAAAAATCTCAACAAATATGGACTATGACATATCAAATTAAACAGAATGGGATAAATAAACCAATTATATGGTTAATAATTCATGAAAGCGAATAATAAACTAAAATTATTCCATATATAATGTATTTTGGAATCATGTATATGGGAAGTAAGAATTATTTTAACAATACTTTTCCAATATTAACTTGGCAAGATTTTTACTAAAGTGGAGGAAGTTAGTTAGTTCTTTGTTAACGTTCAAACTGAACAGTCTATGGAAAAACGATGCACGGCCACCACCTTCGACTGACATCATAGTCTACGACTGGTTTGCAACTCAACTATATTAAACATTTTCTATATATTATTAAAAAATTGTTAGATACTAATTATTTAACATTATTTATTGTAAATGTTATACTTTCTCGTCCTGCCCTTCTCTGACTATTATAAAATAATCGCTCCAAGAACCTTTTACAATAATTATATGAATTTTTTAACCTGTATTAACATATCGATTTATCCCTGAGACGGAGTCGACCATTGCTCGAAATCGATTTAATATCGATTATTATTTATAAATGTTAATAAATCAATTCATTTCAATTGTATGGATTAGTAAATTATTTCACATTGTAATTTAAGGTTTTTAATTAAGCACGAGACTTCCTGAAAGAAGAAAATATTAACGAAAGGTGAGATACTGGAGCAACACGGAAAGTCGTTAAACGATTGCTGACAGGAGTTAATCTGTTTAACTCCGGATTTTGTTAATATCTTCCAGAAGTGCGAATTAAACAAAATTACCTTTCAGAATTTTAGAAATTTGTTTTAAAACAATAAAACAGAATTAATTACAAATTATATACACCATAAACAAACATAAAAATTTTTTTTTTCAGACAATTTTTTTTTAATAAAAATTTTGTCTTTCTTTCTCTTTATTTGTAACTACAATGACAGGTCTGGTTACAAATTGGCGTCCAACTAGAGGGCTTAATAATTTAATCCTGTCAGCGGTTATATAATAGAAAAAGGAGACAGAATGCAAAGACGAGCTACTTCTAAGAAAAGGGCGGCAGAGGCCGAAAAGGAAGTTGACATGGGGGATAAGGAGGCAACACCCGTGGAGGATCTGGAAGTGTTACTAAACCCGGTGGAACCGAAACAACCCGCACCACCAGAGGAACAACCTGAAAAACCCTCACAAACAGAGAGCATGACAACACAAGAAATGTTCAGGCAGATGATGGAGACAATGAAGGAAAACAGTAAGAATCGAGTAAGGAAAGGAAGGAAGACAACCACTCCTTAAAAGAAAAATTAGAAGATTTGAAGAAAGACAACCGATCCACAAAGGAAGAATTGGGCCGTAAGATTGAAAATACCAACAAAAGAATTGAGGAAACCAGTAAGAAGATGGAAAAGAAAATGGAAGAAAATAATAAGAATTTGGAAGAGAAGATGGAAGAAACCAGTAAGAAAATAGAAGGTGACAACCAACAATTAAAGGAAGAATTGAGAGAAAATAATCAACTGCTGAGAGAAGAACTAAGGGAAGTCAACCAAGAGAACATGAACAAGTTAGACGAGAGGATCGAGTTAGCGAAAGAAGAGTTGAATAGAAAGATAACAGACACTAAGAAATCCATCGTCAAAAAGTTGGAACAGGAAGTAGTTGTTGTAAACCAGCAGATCAGGGAAGTGGACGAAAGATGTCGTCAGACAGAAAGTGAAGTACTGGAAGTCAGGGAGGTAATAAATAAAGAAATTACCCAGGTCAAGGAACACCAGAAAACTAAACTGGAGGAAAACAAAAATTTTGCACAGGAAGAAATAGATAAAGTGCGAACACATGTCACCGAAAGATGCGACGGTATGGAAGCCGCTATGACTAACATCACGGGACAAGTGCGACAGAGTCAGGAGGAAATAGAGATGATCAGAAACCGACCAACTGGCTACAATAATTTCCCCATGTCTGAAAATCGTGAATGGCTAAATTTCAGGCAGTATAAGCGAAAGCCAATGGAGTTCTTGGCCCGCATAGAAAATACATGGACAAGCATAGAGGAAACCGATGGGTCCAGAACCGGGAACTTCTAGACGAGTCTTTTCGGGAGGTGAACGACCATTGGTGGATGGCCAACCGAAGCGACATCGAGAGCTACCAACAATTTAAAAGCCTTTTCACGGCTAAGTATTGGTCGGAAACGACCCAAAACCTAATACGGGATAACATATGCCACGGCCATTATAAACAGCAAGTCGGTAGTTCCATGACGGCATATTTCCTCGGCAAGGTATGTATGGCCAAACATTTAGAACCGGCCATACCTGAGGAGTGCCTGATCAATAAACTCTCGTACCATTATGACGAGGAAGTAATTCGAGCGAGGAGAGGCAGCCAAATTAAAACAATTCAGGCAATGACCGAACTCCTCGAGAATTACGAGAACGAAGAGTACTACTGACAAAGCCGGAGAAGAAACGATCGGCCCGAACCTAGGACGTATCCAAACAACAACCTGGGTACGACCAACACCAACACGGGATACCAAGGAAGCCGGGCATACCCACAGAACAACAACTTTAATAACACGAATAATAGTAATAATAACACGGTTCCAAATCATACGAACCCGAATCGGCCCAATAATGGTTATCAGGGTAACCGAAATCAATACCCTCCAAACCCTAATAGTCAGAGAAGCCCCAATTATGGTAACGATCGTTACTATAACAATAACAATCGTGGTAGTCCACCAAATGGTAATCCCAATAATAACAGGTTTTCTCGACCACGTGTGAACTTCATTCGAGCAGAAGATGGTCGCCAACGGAGGTACTACAACCAGAGAAGAAACAGCTATCATGAATATGAAGAGAGGCGAAGGAGCAGAGAACGAGATCAACCAAGGTACTATCCTGCGAGACGGAGTACCAGTTTGGATAATACTGAACGGCTGACCAACAGCGAACGACCGGTAGATCACAGAACAGAGCGGCAGGGGCCCACTCTAAGCATCCCAAATGATGCTTCCACAAGTACGACACAATATAATAATGATGTCGAGCCTTTAAAAGGGCGAAGGCAGTAATAAATCGCCAGAACCCGTTACTGCTCCTAAACACTGGGTATTATAAAAATGAGTTGAATAAAAAATATAATAATAATCGTATCACTATCATAGGGTGTAACTACCTCAAGAACATCCGACATGAATTATTGGAAGAGGACAACAATAGTCCCACCAATAACAATAATAATGAGATCATACATGTAAACGCGGAGGTAGAAGGAATCCCTGCTAATTTGATGATCGATACTGGTTCCAACGTATGTACGACTAAGTTGGAGAGAATACAGAGAGAATGCGGAAGAACATTACCGACGTTGCCATTAAACAATATTTTGTTAGGTGCAACTGGCCGACAAAATAAAACAATACGAAGGCAAGTTTCCGCCAGTGTGATGAGCTGCGGTATAGCTATAGAAATGGAATTCTTGGTGGCGAGCGGGCTGCCGTTTAATATATTGGTCGGGTGTGATGTGCTCAGGCGGAATTCCACCATAATTGATTTGCGAACCGAGAAATTGTCTCTATTTACCAACGGACACACTTGGACAGCTAACTTGGTTGGTAGTGACCAAGTAATTCCTGATAGTATCCACCAACAAATTCGTAAGATTAATTATATACATCCCACATCTATTATTGAACAGAAGGTAGACGATAACTCAAATGAAGACTTATGGTCCCAAAAAATCCAGGAGATCAGGGATTTCCGGAGCGGTATAACCGGAGAGAAATTACAACTATACCAAGCGAATAAATTAATTGAAATATAAGAAAAATATAAATCAGTCTTTTGTGACGAGCCCGGTAAAGTAAAAAACTTCCAGTGTACTCTACAGTTCCGAGACACAGTGGACTTTAACCGGAAGTCTTACCCCATCGCGCAATCACGAAAGGAAGCAGTAAGAGCTGAAATAAAACAGATGATTAACCGTGACATAATAGAGAGTAGCCAATCCCCATACACAAGTCCTATCGTGGCTATTCCTAAGAAAAACGGACAAGTCCGTTTGTGCCTAGATGCGCGGGAGATTAATAAAATGATTATTAATGACAGGACTTCACCCGGTGAGATTGAAACGGTTCCACGGTACCAAGTACTTTAGTACCTGGGATACGGTGTGCGGGTACTGGCAGGTGGAATTACATCCACAGAGTCGCCAGTATCTGGCCTTTATATTCGAAGGGCGGAACTACCAGTTTAAGAGGTTGCCTTTCGGAGTGGTAAATTCAGTCGCAGTCTTTGTACACTGCATGGACCAGATACTTGGCCAAGAAGCACTACAGTTCACCACCGTGTACGATGATGACTTGGTAGTGTCCTCAGAAACTTGGGAGGAACACTGCTACCGTGTGGAACACGTACTAAAGAAATTAACGGCGAATAACATCATGCTAAAGTTAGAGAAATCTCACTTTATCGCCAAGGAAATTCAATTCTTGGGATTTGTATTGAACGACCAGGGAATCTCACCGTCGGCTGAAAAAGTAGAAGCGATTCAAAACTTTCCCATAGCTAAGAATCGAAGGCAATTACAGTCATTCCTGGGACTCTGTAATTACTACTGCAAGTTCCAGGAAAAGTACTCTGAATTGACCGCCAGATTTCAGCCGCAACCGTCATCCAAGAATAAATGGATATGGGGTACAGAACAGAATAATACATTAACACTAATTAAACAGAAATTTCTGGAACCTATAATACTTCGCCATCCGGATTTCAGCAAACCGTTCTATCTGAATTGTGATGCCAGTGACATCAGCCTCGGCACAACGTTGTATCAGGAGGATGAGGAGAGCGAACATCTCGTGATCTGCTTTGCCAGTAGAGCATTAAATCAGTGCGAGAAGAATTATCACGTCACTGAAAAGGAATTGTTAAGTGTAGTGTTCGCATGTGGAAATTTCCGCACTTACATCCTGGGTTACCCCGTTACCGTCCGGACAGACCATAAGTCCATATCGTTCTTAAGGAGGTGTAAACTAAGTCACAGAAGGTTGACACGGTGGATACTATTGCTGCAAGAGTATGACCTTAAGTGGGAGTACATCCCCGGAAAAAAGAATGTCGTCGTGGACGTGTTGTCTAGAATAGACATTAATAAACAGATGTTCGAGGGGGAAAAGGAAAGTATACTTAAGGTATACCACATTCTGAGTAACAGCGCCGATCTACAATCAATATTGGAAAACCTGAGCACACACCAACAAGCAGACCTGAAGTTACTATCCATTAAAACAAGATTGGAAGCAGGGGACGAGACTATCGCCCAATATTATAAATTACACAATGGGATACTGTTTTTACAACCATCTTTAAAGAACGAAGAATGGAAAGTTGTCATTCCAACCCATATCGAAAAGGAGATAGTGAATAACTATCATGTTCGATATGGGCGCCTTAAAGGTGATAAAGGCCCTGGAAGAGAGCTGCCACATTAAGGATATTAATCGGAAGGTCCGAAAGTACATAAAGAGTTGCCGCATTTGCCAACTCGTGAAGTCAAATAACGAGAAAAAGGAAGGGCAAATGATTCCGATAACCTCTCAAGCGAAGCTAGAAAAGGTATTTCTGGACATCTGCGGGCCATTTCCCCGCAGTGGGGGCCGTCACAGATACAAGTATCTAGTCATCGTGATGGACCATTTTACGAAATTTATCAAGCTATACCCAGCGAATCGGGCGACTACAAATAAAATTCTCGACATCTTAACCAACCAGTACTTCCCAAACGTCGGAAAACCAGTTTCGATCATCACCGATCAAGGAACCCAGTTCAAGGGGAAAAAGTGGCGGGATACACTACTGTTGATGGGGGTTCATACCTATAAAACATCGGTATACCACCCGAGCAGTAACCCGGCAGAAAGAGTATTGCGAGAGGTGGGGCGCATATTACGGACGTTTTGCCACGATCAACAGAGGAGGTGGCAAGAATATCTAGAGGCCACAGAAGAATTCCTCAACCTGGCATACCACCCAGCCATAGGAATTACCCCATACTCCGCCATGTACGAAAGACAACCCCCAAGGGAGATCGAAGAAATATTGGAGTTCCCGAGAGAAAATATATTTTTAATAAAATTAAATTTTATAATAAGGTGGCCGAAGACCAGGAGAAACAGCGGATTAAATATAATAAAGGGATGGGTAAGATAATTACCTATACCATTGGAGAGAAGGTTTTATTGAAAACCAGGGAGTTACCCAGTTCACTAGAAGGGATAACTAAGAAATTATTGCTTTTATACACTGGACCATATATAATCTCCAAAAACAATAATAATAACACTTATGAAATTAAGGAGATGGGTTCCAGTAAAATTAAGGGTGTCTATAACCAGGCATCCATGAAGAAATATTATGAATAAATTCAAAAATAAAGTAAGCACACCTTACTAACCAATTATTTGAAAGAAACATTTTGGCAAGAGTATAAAAAGAATTTTGAAATAATGAATAAATTCTAAAATAAAGTAAGACCAACTTACTAACCAATTATTTGAGGAAAAACATTTTGGAAATAATATAGAAGGAATAGAATTTATGAAAGAATCATGAATAAATTCCAAAACAACGTAAGATCAACTTACTAACCAATTATTTGAGAAAACTTATTTGGAAATAATATAGATAAAAAGAATTTTTGAATTAATGAATAAATTCTAAAACAGAGTAAGCACAACTTACTAACCAATTATTTGAAAGAAACATTTTGGCAAGAGTATAAAAGGAATTTTGAATCAACAAAATTCTAAATAAATGTAACATCACCTTACAAACCAAGTATTTATAAAACACTTTAAGGAAATAATATAAGAAGAATTTTGAAAACTCATCAAAATTTAAAAATAATGTAAGAACAACTTACTTACCAATTATTTGAGGAAAACATTTTGGAAATATAATATAGAATCATCAACAAAATTCTAAATACATGTAAGATCACCTTACATACCAATGATTATTGACAAAAAATTTGGAAATATAATAATAAAGAAGGAAAGAATTTTTGAAACATAAAAATTCAAAACAATGTAAGAAAAACTTACAAACCAATTATTAGAAAAAAACTATGGTGAAATAAAAAGAAGAGAACTCATACCATATTTATGGTAATAATACAATATATTTACCATAATTAAAGAAAATCTTAATGAGATACATAACAGAAACAGAATTTAGAATTAAACCAAGTAATTCTGAAGAAGTATGATAATGTCTCATTTCAATATAAAGTGTAAAAAACCTTCAATAAAATGATACAAAAGGGAATAAAAATCAGTGATACGATTTGATTGGTTAAATATGATAAAATACAGAAACTTATGTGGAAATATAAAATGATAAAACTTTGAAGTGGTATAAGGAGAAATGATGACCTCATCACCAAAATAATTAAAACATTCATTCGAAAGAATAATAACAAAGAGAGGAGTAATTTGAGAATAAAATCAAAGATATAGATGTAATTAAACAAATTAATATGAAATGATTATGAATTAAATGTCAATTGTAATAACGACAGTTATAAGAAAGTTCTAGAACATAGAACAAGTGGAACTAATAAAAACAGAGTAACGAACCAAAAATGTCATAAAAATATGCTATTATGAACTAATGCAGATTGTAATAATAAACCAGAAAGGAATAAAGCATTAATAACCAAAAACTTTATATGATAAGAGAAATTGAAAAATGTACTAATAGAAGAGTTTCCTACCATACTATCAAATGAATTAACCATCAAGTTAAAGAGTCAGAAGAACAACTGAGATAGGAATATTAAAATCTCTGAGCAATATAATAAGTAATAAGTAAAGTATCCAAAGATATTTTTTTAAATAGTAACAAAAGTGTACTATTCTGATATAATTTTTTTAATCTGTCTGTAGATAATTCCAGCAGTATTAATATGTTTTTTGAGCAGAGATGATTTGCCTCTGTACTCAAATAAGTGTGAAGTATTGGACAGCAGAGGAAGTAGCGTACTGTGCTTCTCTGAACTGAACCAGCTCACAAAGTAGGGAACGATACGGAGGAAATATCCCAAGGAGAAAATACTAAGAAGAAATATGAAAATAAAATAATAAATATGAAACTCAGATGACTATTACTATCAAGGAAGATCAAGTGAGAATGAGAAAGATATAAGCTCAAATATAAATAAGAAAATTTTTAGAATTGGAAGGAAGTCAAGAATAATAAACTAGAATAATTATCATAAGCAACTGTTTCAGACAAAGCAAGTATAGTCTGAAGAAATCACTTCTGGAGAAGGGCATTCTGTAGCATGACAGATATTCCACCAATAATTAATTCATTTAAGATCATAAAAAATAATTAAATTACATACACTCGAAGAATGTCAAATGAAATTCAATTACTTCAAAGGAAAAAACCACAATAAAAGAAAAACCATAATCAAATAATAAAAATTACAACAATAAAAGTCAAAGAAAGAATTAAAGAAAACTCATATTAAACAATCAGGAGATTACCCAGGAGGTTAGGAGCAGGGAATAAACAAAATACCTCAAAATCAAGAAAAAGAATAAGATTAGGAGTGGTGAAAAAACAAACTACCCCAAACACAAGAAGAAAGAAGAGTAAAGTTTGTTATCAGGAGATAAACAATACCCTGATACCAAGAAAGAAGAGTAAAGTCAGTATCAGAAAATAAAGAAGATACTCCTAACCAAATATCAGACAAGATAACACTGAGTACCTTGGTTTACCCAAGAATGAAAACAAGAAGGAAGACGAGAAGAAAGGAGGAAATAGGATGGTAGAAACACCATAAAAAACCTATTATTAACTACCATAAACCCCAAACCAATAGATACAATTAAAGAAAGTATAACATCCCGAAACCCTATAAATTGTAATTATTAATAAACAAAAGTGTTGTATAGTATGATAAGAGGTGCACCAACTAAAGTTATTATGTGATAAAAAATAAACAAATCTTCACAGTCCATGATGACTAAAGGTCTGGTCTGAGAATAATAAGACTCACATATAAGTCAGAACCACCAGTGAAAGTGTACTAGTGTAAGTGTTTTGAAATATAATAAACTTAAAGTTGTAGTGTTACTATAACTTAAACTATATGCTATAAAACAACTTTTATATTTGATAATTAACAAATCATGAAATAATAAAATGGAAGGTATTTCCAATATTTCATTATTTTAGGTCACTTTGTTATCTCAAGACATTTGTAGGAATGACAATAACTAAAGTGTGGGTGGAAATGGTTACTATACAAGGGGAGGTTAAATAATAGTGGTAATATCAGAAAGGACTGGTAATAGTTTAAGTGTTAATAGGATTAAAACGTTTAAATGGCTAATATTGTTCAAAGCCATGAACTCCATATTTTAAAAGAGTTATTATACAATAAGGTTTATAGGTTTAAAATAAGTTGTATTAGTTAAATCACAGCATACATCCTAATTAAAATGTTTCATTATGGATGCTGTAGTAATTAACAAAATGAATTAAATGTATGTTAAAAACAATTTCAGCAAACATGTCCAACTTTACAGAATGCTGAGTGATGTTAATTATTATTTTTATAACAGTAGCATGAATTAGATGCTACACATCTCAATAAGTTTGTAAACAATTTTATTTTAAGTCATGTTAACTATTAAGAGTCAGAGGAGGAGTAGAAGTAAATTTATTTGAAAAAACCATACATGTAAAATACTAAACTCTAGGCCAAATAATGAATTCATAAAAATCAATATAAACCAGTTAATTCACCAATGAATCATGTAAACTGACAAGATTTAGGTAAGGTAGGTCAATTAACAACTACTGTAAATGAACCTATGATTTAAAAGGGTAATATAGAAAAATACCTTAAATTATTGAAAATTTTTGAAATGTATAAAATAACTATTTTTAAAGAGGAATGTTAAATTCAGAAATTATCACTAAAAAACAGTTCAAATGTTAAGTGTATATGTAATTACGGAAAAGAAAGGATTTATGACCATTTGAAATTTATTATAATTGTATTAATAACACTTAAAATGGCAGTAAAAGTATAGAAGGGCGGAAACAGTGTTTTTGGGCCTAGATTCCCAAAAAGACAGAAATTTGGTAATTTTAACAAAAATCTCAACAAATATGGACTAAAACTGGAGGAAAACAAAAATTTTGCACAGGAAGAAATAGATAAAGTGCGAACACATGTCACCGAAAGATGCGACGGTATGGAAGCCGCTATGACTAACATCACGGGACAAGTGCGACAGAGTCAGGAGGAAATAGAGATGATCAGAAACCGACCAACTGGCTACAATAATTTCCCCATGTCTGAAAATCGTGAATGGCTAAATTTCAGGCAGTATAAGCGAAAGCCAATAGAGTTCTTGGCCCGCATAGAAAATACATGGACAAGCATAGAGGAAACCGATGGGTCCAGAACCGGGAACTTCTAGACGAGTCTTTTCGGTCAATTCAGGCAATGACCGAACTCCTCGAGAATTACGAGAACGAAGAGTACTACTGACAAAGCCGGAGAAGAAACGATCGGCCCGAACCTAGGACGTATCCAAACAACAACCTGGGTACGACCAACACCAACACGGGATACCAAGGAAGCCGGGCATACCCACAGAACAACAACTTTAATAACACGAATAATAGTAATAATAACACGGTTCCAAATCATACGAACCCGAATCGGCCCAATAATGGTTATCAGGGTAACCAAAATCAATACCCTCCAAACCCTAATAGTCAGAGAAGCCCCAATTATGGTAACGATCGTTACTATAACAATAACAATCGTGGTAGTCCACCAAATGGTAATCCCAATAATAACAGGTTTTCTCGACCACGTGTGAACTTCATTCGAGCAGAAGATGGTCGCCAACGGAGGTACTACAACCAGAGAAGAAACAGCTATCATGAGTATGAAGAGAGGCGAAGGAGCAGAGAACGAGATCAACCAAGGTACTATCCTGCGAGACGGAGTACCAGTTTGGATAATACTGAACGGCTGACCAACAGCGAACGACCGGTAGATCACAGAACAGAGCGGCAGGGGCCCACTCTAAGCATCCCAGATGATGCTTCCACAAGTACGACACAATATAATAATGATGTCGAGCCTTTAAACGGGCGAAGGCAGTAATAAATCGCCAGAACCCGTTACTGCTCCTAAACACTGGGTATTATAAAAATGAGTTGAATAAAAAATATAATAATAATCGTATCACTATCATAGGGTGTAACTACCTCAAGAACATCCGACATGAATTATTGGAAGAGGACAACAATAGTCCCACCAATAACAACAATAGTCCCACCAATAACAATAATAATGAGATCATACATGTAAACGCGGAGGTAGAAGGAATCCCTGCTAATTTGATGATCGATACTGGTTCCAACGTATGTACGACTGAGTTGGAGAGAATACAGAGAGAATGCGGAAGAACATTACCGACGTTGCCATTAAACAATATTTTGTTAGGTGCAACTGGCCGACAAAATAAAACAATACGAAGGCAAGTTTCCGCCAGTGTGATGAGCTGCGGTATAGCTATAGAAATGGAATTCTTGGTGGCGAGCGGGCTGCCGTTTAATATATTGGTCGGGTGTGATGTGCTCAGGCGGAATTCCGCCATAATTGATTTGCGAACCGAGAAATTGTCTCTATTTACCAACGGACACACTTGGACAGCTAACTTGGTTGGTAGTGACCAAGTAATTCCTGATAGTATCCACCAACAAATTCGTAAGATTAATTATATACATCCCACATCTATTATTGAACAGAAGGTAGACGATAACTCAAATGAAGACTTATGGTCCCAAAAAATCCAGGAGATCAGGGATTTCCGGAGCGGTATAACCGGAGAGAAATTACAACTATACCAAGCGAATAAATTAATTGAAATATAAGAAAAATATAAATCAGTCTTTTGTGACGAGCCCGGTAAAGTTAAAAACTTCCAGTGTACTCTACAGTTCCGAGACACAGTGGACTTTAACCGGAAGTCTTACCCCATCGCGCAATCACGAAAGGAAGCAGTAAGAGCTGAAATAAAACAGATGATTAACCGTGACATAATAGAGAGTAGCCAATCCCCATACACAAGTCCTATCGTGGCTATTCCTAAGAAAAACGGACAAGTCCGTTTGTGCCTAGATGCGCGGGAGATTAATAAAATGATTATTAATGACAGGACTTCACCCGGTGAGATTGAAACGGTTCCACGGTACCAAGTACTTTAGTACCTGGGATACGGTGTGCGGGTACTGGCAGGTGGAATTACATCCACAGAGTCGCCAGTATCTGGCCTTTATATTCGAAGGGCGGAACTACCAGTTTAAGAGGTTGCCTTTCGGAGTGGTAAATTCAGTCGCAGTCTTTGTACACTGCATGGACCAGATACTTGGCCAAGAAGCACTACAGTTCACCACCGTGTACGATGATGACTTGGTAGTGTCCTCAGAAACTTGGGAGGAACACTGCTACCGTGTGGAACACGTACTAAAGAAATTAGCGGCGAATAACATCATGCTAAAGTTAGAGAAATCTCACTTTATCGCCAAGGAAATTCAATTCTTGGGATTTGTATTGAACGACCAGGGAATCTCACCGTCGGCTGAAAAAGTAGAAGCGATTCAAAACTTTCCCATACCTAAGAATCGAAGGCAATTACAGTCATTCCTGGGACTCTGTAATTACTACTGCAAGTTCCAGGAAAAGTACTCTGAATTGACCGCCAGATTTCAGCCGCAACCGTCATCCAAGAATAAATGGATATGGGGTACAGAACAGAATAATACATTAACACTAATTAAACAGAAATTTCTGGAACCTATAATACTTCGCCATCCGGATTTCAGCAAACCGTTCTATCTGAATTGTGATGCCAGTGACATCAGCCTCGGCACAACGTTGTATCAGGAGGATGAGGAGGGCGAACATCTCGTGATCTGCTTTGCCAGTAGAGCATTAAATCAGTGCGAGAAGAATTATCACGTCACTGAAAAGGAATTGTTAAGTGTAGTGTTCGCATGTGGAAATTTCCGCACTTACATCCTGGGTTACCCCGTTACCGTCCGGACAGACCATAAGTCCATATCGTTCTTAAGGAGGTGTAAACTAAGTCACAGAAGGTTGACACGGTGGATACTATTGCTGCAAGAGTATGACCTTAAGTGGGAGTACATCCCCGGAAAAAAGAATGTCGTCGTGGACGTGTTGTCTAGAATAGACATTAATAAACAGATGTTCGAGGGGGAAAAGGAAAGTATACTTAAGGTATACCACATTCTGAGTAACAGCGCCGATCTACAATCAATATTGGAAAACCTGAGCACACACCAACAAGCAGACCTGAAGTTACTATCCATTAAAACAAGATTGGAAGCAGGGGACGAGACTATCGCCCAATATTATAAATTACACAATGGGATACTGTTTTTACAACCATCTTTAAAGAACGAAGAATGCAAAGTTGTCATTCCAACCCATATCGAAAAGGAGATAGTGAATAACTATCATGTTCGATATGGGCGCCTTAAAGGTGATAAAGGCCCTGGAAGAGAGCTGCCACATTAAGGATATTAATCGGAAGGTCCGAAAGTACATAAAGAGTTGCCGCATTTGCCAACTCGTGAAGTCCAATAACGAGAAAAAGGAAGGGCAAATGATTCCGATAACCTCTCAAGCGAAGCTAGAAAAGGTATTTCTGGACATCTGCGGGCCATTTCCCCGCAGTGGGGGCCGTCACAGATACAAGTATCTAGTCATCGTGATGGACCATTTTACGAAATTTATCAAGCTATACCCAGCGAATCGGGCGACTACAAATAAAATTCTCGACATCTTAACCAACCAGTACTTCCCAAACGTCGGAAAACCAGTTTCGATCATCACCGATCAAGGAACCCAGTTCAAGGGGAAAAAATGGCGGGATACACTACTGTTGATGGGGGTTCATACCTATAAAACATCGGTATACCACCCGAGCAGTAACCCGGCAGAAAGAGTATTGCGAGAGGTGGGGCGCATATTACGGACGTATTGCCACGATCAACAGAGGAGGTGGCAAGAATATCTAGAGGCCACAGAAGAATTCCTCAACCTGGCATACCACCCAGCCATAGGAATTACCCCATACTCCGCCATGTACGAAAGACAACCCCCAAGGGAGATCGATGAAATATTGGAATTCCCGAGAGAAAATATATTTTTAATAAAATTAAATTTTATAATAAGGTGGCCGAAGACCAGGAGAAACAGCGGATTAAATATAATAAAGGGATGGGTAAGATAATTACCTATACCATTGGAGAGAAGGTTTTATTGAAAACCAGGGAGTTACCCAGTTCACTAGAAGGGATAACTAAGAAATTATTGCTTTTATACACTGGACCATATATAATCTCCAAAAACAATAATAATAACACTTATGAAATTAAGGAGATGGGTTCCAGTAAAATTAAGGGTGTCTATAACCAGGCATCCATGAAGAAATATTATGAATAAATTCAAAAATAAAGTAAGCACACCTTACTAACCAATTATTTGAAAGAAACATTTTGGCAAGAGTATAAAAAGAATTTTGAAATAATGAATAAATTCTAAAATAAAGTAAGACCAACTTACTAACCAATTATTTGAGGAAAAACATTTTGGAAATAATATAGAAGGAATAGAATTTATGAAAGAATCATGAATAAATTCCAAAACAACGTAAGATCAACTTACTAACCAATTATTTGAGAAAACTTATTTGGAAATAATATAGATAAAAAGAATTTTTGAATTAATGAATAAATTCTAAAACAGAGTAAGCACAACTTACTAACCAATTATTTGAAAGAAACATTTTGGCAAGAGTATAAAAGGAATTTTGAATCAACAAAATTCTAAATAAATGTAACATCACCTTACAAACCAAGTATTTATAAAACACTTTAAGGAAATAATATAAGAAGAATTTTGAAAACTCATCAAAATTTAAAAATAATGTAAGAACAACTTACTTACCAATTATTTGAGGAAAACATTTTGGAAATATAATATAGAATCATCAACAAAATTCTAAATACATGTAAGATCACCTTACATACCAATGATTATTGACAAAATATTTTGGAAATATAATAATAAAGAAGGAAAGAATTTTTGAAACATAAAAATTCAAAACAATGTAAGAAAAACTTACAAACCAATTATTAGAAAAAAACTATGGTGAAATAAAAAGAAGAGAACTCATACCATATTTATGGTAATAATACAATATATTTACCATAATTAAAGAAAATCTTAATGAGATACATAAAACAAACAGAATTTAGAATTAAACCAAGTAATTCTGAAGAAGTATGATAATGTCTCATTTCAATATAAAGTGTAAAAAACCTTCAATAAAATGATACAAAAGGGAATAAAAATCAGTGATACGATTTGATTGGTTAAATATGATAAAATACAGAAACTTATGTGGAAATATAAAATGATAAAACTTTGAAGTGGTATAAGGAGAAATGATGACCTCATCACCAAAATAATTAAAACATTCATTCGAAAGAATAATAACAAAGAGAGGAGTAATTTGAGAATAAAATCAAAGATATAGATGTAATTAAACAAATTAATATGAAATGATTATGAATTAAATGTCAATTGTAATAACGACAGTTATAAGAAAGTTCTAGAACATAGAACAAGTGGAACTAATAAAAACAGAGTAACGAACCAAAAATGTCATAAAAATATGCTATTATGAACTAATGCAGATTGTAATAATAAACCAGAAAGGAATAAAGCATTAATAACCAAAAACTTTATATGATAAGAGAAATTGAAAAATGTACTAATAGAAGAGTTTCCTACCATACTATCAAATGAATTAACCATCAAGTTAAAGAGTCAGAAGAACAACTGAGATAGGAATATTAAAATCTCTGAGCAATATAATAAGTAATAAGTAAAGTATCCAAAGATATTTTTTTAAATAGTAACAAAAGTGTACTATTCTGATATAATTTTTTTAATCTGTCTGTAGATAATTCCAGCAGTATTAATATGTTTTTTGAGCAGAGATGATTTGCCTCTGTACTCAAATAAGTGTGAAGTATTGGACAGCAGAGGAAGTAGCGTACTGTGCTTCTCTGAACTGAACCAGCTCACAAAGTATAGGGAACGATAGGGAGGAAATATCCCAAGGAGAAAATACTAAGAAGAAATATGAAAATAAAATAATAAATATGAAACTCAGATGACTATTACTATCAAGGAAGATCAAGTGAGAATGAGAAAGATATAAGCTCAAATATAAATAAGAAAATTTTTAGAATTGGAAGGAAGTCAAGAATAATAAACTAGAATAATTATCATAAGCAACTGTTTCAGACAAAGCAAGTATAGTCTGAAGAAATCACTTCTGGAGAAGGGCATTCTGTAGCATGACAGATATTCCACCAATAATTAATTCATTTAAGATCATAAAAAATAATTAAATTACATACACTCGAAGAATGTCAAATGAAATTCAATTACTTCAAAGGAAAAAACCACAATAAAAGAAAAACCATAATCAAATAATAAAAATTACAACAATAAAAGTCAAAGAAAGAATTAAAGAAAACTCATATTAAACAATCAGGAGATTACCCAGGAGGTTAGGAGCAGGGAATAAACAAAATACCTCAAAATCAAGAAAAAGAATAAGATTAGGAGTGGTGAAAAAACAAACTACCCCAAACACAAGAAGAAAGAAGAGTAAAGTCAGTATCAGAAAATAAAGAAGATACTCCTAACCAAATATCAGACAAGATAACACTGAGTACCTTGGTTTACCCAAGAATGAAAACAAGAAGGAAGACGAGAAGAAAGGAAGAAATAGGATGGTAGAAACACCATAAAAAACCTATTATTAACTACCATAAACCCCAAACCAATAGATACAATTAAAGAAAGTATAACATCCCGAAACCCTATAAATTGTAATTATTAATAAACAAAAGTGTTGTATAGTATGATAAGAGGTGCACCAACTAAAGTTATTATGTGATAAAAAATAAACAAATCTTCACAGTCCATGATGACTAAAGGTCTGGTCTGAGAATAATAAGACTCACATATAAGTCAGAACCACCAGTGAAAGTGTACTAGTGTAAGTGTTTTGAAATATAATAAACTTAAAGTTGTAGTGTTACTATAACTTAAACTATATGCTATAAAACAACTTTTATATTTGATAATTAACAAATCATGAAATAATAAAATGGAAGGTATTTCCAATATTTCATTATTTTAGGTCACTTTGTTATCTCAAGACATTTATAGGAATGACAATAACTAAAGTGTGGGTGGAAATGGTTACTATACAAGGGGAGGTTAAATAATAGTGGTAATATCAGAAAGGACTGGTAATAGTTTAAGTGTTAATAGGATTAAAACGTTTAAATGGCTAATATTGTTCAAAGCCATGAACTCCATATTTTAAAAGAGTTATTATACAATAAGGTTTATAGGTTTAAAATAAGTTGTATTAGTTAAATCACAGCATACATCCTAATTAAAATGTTTCATTATGGATGCTGTAGTAATTAACAAAATGAATTAAATGTATGTTAAAAACAATTTCAGCAAACATGTCCAACTTTACAGAATGCTGAGTGATGTTAATTATTATTTTTATAACAGTAGCATGAATTAGATGCTACACATCTCAATAAGTTTGTAAACAATTTTATTTTAAGTCATGTTAACTATTAAGAGTCAGAGGAGGAGTAGAAGTAAATTTATTTGAAAAAACCATACATGTAAAATACTAAACTCTAGGCCAAATAATGAATTCATAAAAATCAATATAAACCAGTTAATTCACCAATGAATCATGTAAACTGACAAGATTTAGGTAAGGTAGGTCAATTAACAACTACTGTAAATGAACCTATGATTTAAAAGGGTAATATAGAAAAATACCTTAAATTATTGAAAATTTTTGAAATGTATAAAATAACTATTTTTAAAGAGGAATGTTAAATTCAGAAATTATGAGTAAAAAACAGTTCAAATGTTAAGTGTATATGTAATTACGGAAAAGAAAGGATTTATGACCATTTGAAATTTATTAAAATTGTATTAATAACACTTAAAATGGCAGTAAAAGTATAGAAGGGCGGAAACAGTGTTTTTGGGCCTAGATTCCCAAAAAGACAGAAATTTGGTAATTTTAACAAAAATCTCAACAAATATGGACTATGACATATCAAATTAAACAGAATGGGATAAATAAACCAATTATATGGTTAATAATTCATGAAAGCGAATAATAAACTAAAATTATTCCATATATAATGTATTTTGGAATCATGTATATGGGAAGTAAGAATTATTTTAACAATACTTTTCCAATATTAACTTGGCAAGATTTTTACTAAAGTGGAGGAAGTTAGTTAGTTCTTTGTTAACGTTCAAACTGAACAGTCTATGGAAAAACGATGCACGGCCACCACCTTCGACTGACATCATAGTCTATGACTGGTTTGCAACTCAACTATATTAAACATTTTCTATATATTATTAAAAAATTGTTAGATACTAATTATTTAACATTATTTATTGTAAATGTTATACTTTCTCGTCCTGCCCTTCTCTGACTATTATAAAATAATCGCTCCAAGAACCTTTTACAATAATTATATGAATTTTTTAACCTGTATTAACATATCGATTTATCCCTGAGACAGAGTCGACCATTGCTCGAAATCGATTTAATATCGATTATTATTTATAAATGTTAATAAATCAATTCATTTCAATTGTATGGATTAGTAAATTATTTCACATTGTAATTTAAGGTTTTTAATTAAGCACGAGACTTCCTGAAAGAAGAAAATATTAACGAAAGGTGAGATACTGGAGCAACACGGAAAGTCGTTAAACGATTGCTGACAGGAGTTAATCTGTTTAACTCCGGATTTTGTTAATATCTTCCAGAAGTGCGAATTAAACAAAATTACCTTTCAGAATTTTAGAAATTTGTTTTAAAACAATAAAACAGAATTAATTACAAATTATATACACCATAAACAAACATAAAAATTTTTTTTTTCAGACAATTTTTTTTTAATACAAATTTTGTCTTTCTTTCTCTTTATTTGTAACTACAATGACAGGTCTGGTTACAAATTGGCGTCCAACTAGAGGGCTTAATAATTTAATCCTGTCAGCGGTTATATAATAGAAAAAGGAGACAGAATGCAAAGACGAGCTACTTCTAAGAAAAGGGCGGCAGAGGCCGAAAAGGAAGTTGACATGGGGGATAAGGAGGCAACACCCGTGGAGGATCTGGAAGTGTTACTAAACCCGGTGGAACCGAAACAACCCGCACCACCAGAGGAACAACCTGAAAAACCCTCACAAACAGAGAGCATGACAACACAAGAAATGTTCAGGCAGATGATGGAGACAATGAAGGAAAACAGTAAGAATCGAGTAAGGAAAGGAAGGAAGACAACCACTCCTTAAAAGAAAAATTAGAAGATTTGAAGAAAGACAACCGATCCACAAAGGAAGAATTGGGCCGTAAGATTGAAAATACCAACAAAAGAATTGAGGAAACCAGTAAGAAGATGGAAAAGAAAATGGAAGAAAATAATAAGAATTTGGAAGAGAAGATGGAAGAAACCAGTAAGAAAATAGAAGGTGACAACCAACAATTAAAGGAAGAATTGAGAGAGGATAATCAACTGCTGAGAGAAGAACTAAGGGAAGTCAACCAAGAGAACATGAACAAGTTAGACGAGAGGATCGAGTTAGCGAAAGAAGAGTTGAATAGAAATTACCCAGGTCAAGGAACACCAGAAAACTAAACTGGAGGAAAACAAAAATTTTGCACAGGAAGAAATAGATAAAGTGCGAACACATGTCACCGAAAGATGTGACGGTATGGAAGCCGCTATGACTAACATCACGGGACAAGTGCGACAGAGTCAGGAGGAAATAGAGATGATCAGAAACCGACCAACTGGCTACAATAATTTCCCCATGTCTGAAAATCGTGAATGGCTAAATTTCAGGCAGTATAAGCGAAAGCCAATAGAGTTCTTGGCCCGCATAGAAAATACATGGACAAGCATAGAGGAAACCGATGGGTCCAGAACCAGGAACTTCTAGACGAGTCTTTTCAGGAGGTGAACGACCATTGGTGGATGGCCAACCGAAGCGACATCGAGAGCTACCAACAATTTAAAAGCCTTTTCAAGGCTAAGTATTGGTCGGAAACGACCCAAAACCTAATACGGGATAACATATGCCACGGCCATTATAAACAGCAAGTCGGTAGTTCCATGACGGCATATTTCCTCGGCAAGGTATGTATGGCCAAACATTTAGAACCGGCCATACCTGAGGAGTGCCTGATCAATAAACTCTCGTACCATTATGACGAGGAAGTAATTCGAGCGAGGAGAGGCAGCCAAATTAAAACAATTCAGGCAATGACCGAACTCCTCGAGAATTACGAGAACGAAGAGTACTACTGACAAAGCCGGAGAAGAAACGATCGGCCCGAACCTAGGACGTATCCAAACAACAACCTGGGTACAACCAACACCAACACGGGATACCAAGGAAGCCGGGCATACCCACAGAACAACAACTTTAATAACACGAATAATAGTAATAATAACACGGTTCCAAATCATACGAACCCGAATCGGCCCAATAATGGTTATCAGGGTAACCGAAATCAATACCCTCCAAACCCTAATAGTCAGAGAAGCCCCAATTATGGTAATGATCGTTACTATAACAATAACAATCGTGGTAGTCCACCAAATGGTAATCCCAATAATAACAGGTTTTCTCGACCACGTGTGAACTTCATTCGAGCAGAAGATGGTCGCCAACGGAGGTACTACAACCAGAGAAGAAACAGCTATCATGAGTATGAAGAGAGGCGAAGGAGCAGAGAACGAGATCAACCAAGGTACTATCCTGTGAGACGGAGTACCAGTTTGGATAATACTGAACGGCTGACCAACAGCGAACGACCGGTAGATCACAGAACAGAGCGGCAGGGGCCCACTCTAAGCATCCCAAATGATGCTTCCACAAGTACGACACAATATAATAATGATGTCGAGCCTTTAAACGGGCGAAGGCAGTAATAAATCGCCAGAACCCATTACTGCTCCTAAACACTGGGTATTATAAAAATGAGTTGAATAAAAAATATAATAATAATCGTATCACTATCATAGGGTGTAACTACCTCAAGAACATCCGACATGAATTATTGGAAGAGGACAACAATAGTCCCACCAATAACAATAATAATGAGATCATACATGTAAACGCGGAGGTAGAAGGAATCCCTGCTAATTTGATGATCGATACTGGTTCCAACGTATGTACGACTGAGTTGGAGAGAATACAGAGAGAATGCGGAAGAACATTACCGACGTTGCCATTAAACAATATTTTGTTAGGTGCAACTGGCCGACAAAATAAAACAATACGAAGGCAAGTTTCCGCCAGTGTGATGAGCTGCAGTATAGCTATAGAAATGGAATTCTTGGTGGCGAGCGGGCTGCCGTTTAATATATTGGTCGGGTGTGATGTGCTCAGGCGGAATTCCGCCATAATTGATTTGCGAACCGAGAAATTGTCTCTATTTACCAACGGACACACTTGGACAGCTAACTTGGTTGGTAGTGACCAAGTAATTCCTGATAGTATCCACCAACAAATTCGTAAGATTAATTATATACATCCCACATCTATTATTGAACAGAAGGTAGACGATAACTCAAATGAAGACTTATGGTCCCAAAAAATCCAGGAGATCATCACCGATCAAGGAACCCAATTCAAGGGGAAAAAATGGCGGGATACACTACTGTTGATGGGGGTTCATACCTATAAAACATCGGTATACCACCCGAGCAGTAACCCGGCAGAAAGAGTATTGCGAGAGGTGGGGCGCATATTACGGACGTATTGCCACGATCAACAGAGGAGGTGGCAAGAATATCTAGAGGCCACAGAAGAATTCCTCAACCTGGCATACCACCCAGCCATAGGAATTACCCCATACTCCGCCATGTACGAAAGACAACCCCCAAGGGAGATCGAAGAAATATTGGAGTTCCCGAGAGAAAATATATTTTTAATAAAATTAAATTTTATAATAAGGTGGCCGAAGACCAGGAGAAACAGCGGATTAAATATAATAAAGGGATGGGTAAGATAATTACCTATACCATTGGAGAGAAGGTTTTATTGAAAAACAGGGAGTTACCCAGTTCACTAGAAGGGATAACTAAGAAATTGCTTTTATACACTGGACCATATATAATCTCCAAAAACAATAATAATAACACTTTTGAAATTAAGGAGATGGGTTCCAGTAAAATTAAGGGTGTCTATAACCAGGCATCCATGAAGAAATATTATGAATAAATTCAAAAATAAAGTAAGCACACCTTACTAACCAATTATTTGAAAGAAACATTTTGGCAAGAGTATAAAAAGAATTTTGAAATAATGAATAAATTCTAAAATAAAGTAAGACCAACTTACTAACCAATTATTTGAGGAAAAACATTTTGGAAATAATATAGAAGGAATAGAATTTATGAAAGAATCATGAATAAATTCCAAAACAATGTAAGATCAACTTACTAACCAATTATTTGAGAAAACTTATTTGGAAATAATATAGATAAAAAGAATTTTTGAATTAATGAATAAATTCTAAAACAGAGTAAGCACAACTTACTAACCAATTATTTGAAAGAAACATTTTGGCAAGAGTATAAAAGGAATTTTGAATCAACAAAATTCTAAATAAATGTAAGATCACCTTACAAACCAAGTATTTATAAAACACTATAAGGAAATAATATAAGAAGAATTTTGAAAACTCATCAAAATTTAAAAATAATGTAAGAACAACTTACTTACCAATTATTTGAGGAAAACATTTTGGAAATATAATATAGAATCATCAACAAAATTCTAAATACATGTAAGATCACCTTACATACCAATGATTATTGACAAAATATTTTGGAAATATAATAATAAAGAAGGAAAGAATTTTTGAAACATAAAAATTCAAAACAATGTAAGAAAAACTTACAAACCAATTATTAGAAAAAAACTATGGTGAAATAAAAAGAAGAGAACTCATACCATATTTATGGTAATAATACAATATATTTACCATAATTAAAGAAAATCTTAATGAGATACATAAAAGAAACAGAATTTAGAATTAAACCAAGTAATTCTGAAGAAGTATGATAATGTCTAATTTCAATATAAAGTGTAAAAAACCTTCAATAAAATGATACAAAAGGGAATAAAAATCAGTGATACGATTTGATTGGTTAAATATGATAAAATACAGAAACTTATGTGGAAATATAAAATGATAAAACTTTGAAGTGGTATAAGGAGAAATGATGACCTCATCACCAAAATAATTAAAACATTCATTCGAAAGAATAATAACAAAGAGAGGAGTAATTTGAGAATAAAATCAAAGATATAGATGTAATTAAACAAATTAATATGAAATGATTATGAATTAAATGTCAATTGTAATAACGACAGTTATAAGAAAGTTCTAGAACATAGAACAAGTGGAACTAATAAAAACAGAGTAACGAACCAAAAATGTCATAAAAATATGCTATTATGAACTAATGCAGATTGTAATAATAAACCAGAAAGGAATAAAGCATTAATAACCAAAAACTTTATATGATAAGAGAAATTGAAAAATGTACTAATAGAAGAGTTTCCTAACATACTATCAAATGAATTAACCATCAAGTTAAAGAGTCAGAAGAACAACTGAGATAGGAATATTAAAATCTCTGAGCAATATAATAAGTAATAAGTAAAGTATCCAAAGATATTTTTTTAAATAGTAACAAAAGTGTACTATTCTGATATAATTTTTTTAATCTGTCTGTAGATAATTCCAGCAGTATTAATATGTTTTTTGAGCAGAGATGATTTGCCTCTGTACTCAAATAAGTGTGAAGTATTGGACAGCAGAGGAAGTAGCGTACTGTGCTTCTCTGAACTGAACCAGCTCACAAAGTATAGGGAACGATAGGGAGGAAATATCCCAAGGAGAAAATACTAAGAAGAAATATGAAAATAAAATAATAAATATGAAACTCAGATGACTATTACTATCAAGGAAGATCAAGTGAGAATGAGAAAGATATAAGCTCAAATATAAATAAGAAAATTTTTAGAATTGGAAGGAAGTCAAGAATAATAAACTAGAATAATTATCATAAGCAACTGTTTCAGACAAAGCAAGTATAGTCTGAAGAAATCACTTCTGGAGAAGGGCATTCTGTAGCATGACAGATATTCCACCAATAATTAATTCATTTAAGATCATAAAAAATAATTAAATTACATACACTCGAAGAATGTCAAATGAAATTCAATTACTTCAAAGGAAAAAACCACAATAAAAGAAAAACCATAATCAAATAATAAAAATTACAACAATAAAAGTCAAAGAAAGAATTAAAGAAAACTCATATTAAACAATCAGGAGATTACCCAGGAGGTTAGGAGCAGGGAATAAACAAAATACCTCAAAATCAAGAAAAAGAATAAGATTAGGAGTGGTGAAAAAACAAACTACCCCAAACACAAGAAGAAAGAAGAGTAAAGTTTATTATCAGGAGATAAACAATACCCTGAAACCAAGAAAGAAGAGTAAAGTCAGTATCAGAAAATAAAGAAGATACTCCTAACCAAATATCAGACAAGATAACACTGAGTACCTTGGTTTACCCAAGAATGGAAACAAGAAGGAAGACGAGAAGAAAGGAAGAAATAGGATGGTAGAAACACCATAAAAAACCTATTATTAACTACCATAAACCCCAAACCAATAGATACAATTAAAGAAAGTATAACATCCCGAAACCCTATAAATTGTAATCTATATCTATAAAAATGAATGTTTGTTTCTTTCTTTCTTTCTTTGTCCCGTATGCGTTCCTATACCATTCATCCGATTGCGATGAAACTTCGGTGAGTTGTTGTGCGCACGCCCGCGAAGGTTTATGAATTTTCTTCGATGGGGTCCTATGGGGGGTTCTTGGGGTCTTCCACATCTCCTCCTAAACCACTGGACCGATTTCAACCAAACTTGGCACAAATATTTTATGCAACGGGAGAACCAACATAGGGTAGGTGTTTTTTCGATGGGGTCCTTTGGGGGGTCCTTTGGGGTCTTCCACATCTCCTCCTAAACCACTGGACCGATTTCAACCAAACTTGGCACAATATTTTACGCAACGGGAGAACCAACATAGGATAGGTGTTTTTTTCGACGGGGTCCATTGGGGGTCCTTTGGGGTCTTCCACATCTCCTCCTAAACCACTGGACCGATTTCAACCAAACTTGGCACAAATATTTTACGCAAAGGGAGAACCAACATAGGATATGTGTTTTTTCGATATGATCCTTCGGGGGGTCCTTTGGGGTCTTTCACATCTCCTCCTAAACCACTGGACCGATTTCAACCAAACGTGGCACAAATATTTTACGCAAAGGGAGAACCAACATAGGATAGGTGTTTTTTCAATGGGGTTCTTTTGGGGGTTCTTTGGGGTCTTCCACATCTTCTCCTAAACCACTGGACCGATTTCAACCAAACTTGGCACAAATATTTTACGCAACGGGAGAACCAACATAGGATATGTGTTTTTTCGATATGATACTTCGGGGGGTCCTTTGGGGTCTTCCACATCTCCTCCTAAACCACTGGACAGATTTCAACCAAACTTGGCACAAATATTTTACGCAAAGGAAGAACCAACATAGGATAGGTGTTTTTTCGATGGGGTCCTTTGGGGGGCCTTTGGGGTCTTCCACATCTTCTCCTAAACCACTGGACCGATTTCAACCAAACTTGGCACAAATATTTTACGCAACGGGAGAACCAACATAGGATAGGTGTTTTTTCCGACGGGGTCCTTTGGGGTCTTCCACATCTTCTCCTAAACCACTGGACCGATTTCAACCAAACTTGGCACAAATATTTTACGCAAAGGGAGAACCAACATAGGATAGGTGTTTTTTCGATGGGGTCCTTTGGGGGGTCCTTTGGGGTCTTCCACATCTTCTCCTAAACCACTGGACCGATTTCAACCAAACTTGGCACAAATATTTTACGCAACGGGAGAACCAACATAGGATAGGTGTTTTTTCCGACGGGGTCCTTTGGGGTCTTCCACATCTTCTCCTAAACCACTGGACCGATTTCAACCAAACTTGGCACAAATATTTTACGCAACGGGAGAACCAACATAGGATAGGTGTTTTTTCGATATGATACTTCGGGGGGTCCTTTGGGGTCTTCCACATCTCCTCCTAAACCACTGGACCGATTTCAACCAAACTTGGCACAAATATTTTACGCAAAGGGAGAACCAACATAGGATAGGTGTTTTTTCGATGGGGTTCTTTTGGTGGTTCTTTGGGGTCTTCCACATCTCCTCCTAAACCACTGGACCGATTTCAACCAAACTTGGCACAAATATTTTACGCAACGGGAGAACCAACATAGGACAGGTGTTTTTTCGATACGATCCTCTGGGGGGTCCTTTGGAGTCTTAAAAAACTAACTTATTAGATCTGGTTACTATGGCAACCCAATGGAATAGATTCTGTTCTAAATATATTATCGCATTAAATTGAAGACCACGCGAACGAAGTCTTTATATATTATATATATACAAACACTTTCTTTCTTTGAGTGGCATTGCAACGCATGCCGGGTACTCGCTAGTTATTAATAAACAAAAGTGTTGTATAGTATGATAAGAGGTGCACCAACTAAAGTTATTATGTGATAAAAAATAAACAAATCTTCACAGTCCATGATGACTAAAGGTCTGGTCTGAGAATAATAAGACTCACATATAAGTCAGAACCACCAGTGAAAGTGTACTAGTGTAAGTGTTTTGAAATATCATAAACTTAAAGTTGTAGTGTTACTATAACTTACACTATATGCTATAAAACAACTTTTATATTTGATAATTAACAAATCATGAAATAATAAAATGGAAGGTATTTCCAATATTTCATTATTTTAGGTCACTTTGTTATCTCAAGACATTTGTAGGAATGACAATAACTAAAGTGTGGGTGGAAATGGTTACTATACAAGGGGAGGTTAAATAATAGTGGTAATATCAGAAAGGACTGGTAATAGTTTAAGTGTTAATAGGATTAAAATGTTTAAATGGCTAATATTGTTCAAAGCCATGAACTCCATATTTTAAAAGAGTTATTATACAATAAGGTTTATAGGTTTAAAATAAGTTGTATTAGTTAAATCACAGCATACACCCTAATTAAAATGTTTCATTATGGATGCTGTGGTAATTAACAAAATGAATTAAATGTATGTTAAAAACAATTTCAGCAAACATGTCCAACTTTACAGAATGCTGAGTGATGTTAATTATTATTTTTATAACAGTAGCATGAATTAGATGCTACACATCTCAATAAGTTTGTAAACAATTTTATTTTAAGTCATGTTAACTATTAAGAGTCAGAGGAGGAGTAGAAGTAAATTTATTTGAAAAAACCATACATGTAAAATACTAAACTCTAGGCCAAATAATGAATTCATAAAAATCAATATAAACCAGTTAATTCACCAATGAAGCATGTAAACTGACAAGATTTAGGTAAGGTAGGTCAATTAACAACTACTGTAAATGAACCTATGATTTAAAAGGGTAATATAGAAAAATACCTTAAATTATTGAAAATTTTTGAAATGTATAAAATAACTATTTTTAAAGAGGAATGTTAAATTCAGAAATTATCACTAAAAAACAGTTCAAATGTTAAGTGTATATGTAATTACGGAAAAGAAAGGATTTATGACCATTTGAAATTTATTATAATTGTATTAATAACACTTAAAATGGCAGTAAAAGTATAGAAGGGCGGAAACAGTGTTTTTGGGCCTAGATTCCCAAAAAGACAGAAATTTGGTAATTTTAACAAAAATCTCAACAAATATGGACTATGACATATCAAATTAAACAGAATGGGATAAATAAACCAATTATATGGTTAATAATTCATGAAAGCGAATAATAAACTAAAATTATTCCATATATAATGTATTTTGGAATCATGTATATGGGAAGTAAGAATTATTTTAACAATACTTTTCCAATATTAACTTGGCAAGATTTTTACTAAAGTGGAGGAAGTTAGTTAGTTCTTTGTTAACGTTCAAACTGAACAGTCTATGGAAAAACGATGCACGGCCACCACCTTCGACTGACATCATAGTCTACGACTGGTTTGCAACTCAACTATATTAAACATTTTCTATATATTATTAAAAAATTGTTAGATACTAATTATTTAACATTATTTATTGTAAATTTTATACTTTCTCGTCCTGCCCTTCTCTGACTATTATAAAATAATCGCTCCAAGAACCTTTTACAATAATTATATGAATTTTTTAACCTGTATTAACATATCGATTTATCCCTGAGACGGAGTCGACCATTGCTCGAAATCGATTTAATATCGATTATTATTTATAAATGTTAATAAATCAATTCATTTCAATTGTATGGATTAGTAAATTATTTCACATTGTAATTTAAGGTTTTTAATTAAGCACGAGACTTCCTGAAAGAAGAAAATATTAACGAAAGGTGAGATACTGGAGCAACACGGAAAGTCGTTAAACGATTGCTGACAGGAGTTAATCTGTTTAACTCCAGATTTTGTTAATATCTTCCAGAAGTGCGAATTAAACAAAATTACCTTTCAGAATTTTAGAAATTTGTTTTAAAACAATAAAACAGAATTAATTACAAATTATATACACCATAAACAAACATAAAAAATTTTTTTTTCAGACAATTTTTTTTTAATAAAAATTTTGTCTTTCTTTCTCTTTATTTGTAACTACAATGACAGGTCTGGTTACAAATTGGCGTCCAACTAGAGGGCTTAATAATTTAATCCTGTCAGCGGTTATATAATAGAAAAAGGAGACAGAATGCAAAGACGAGCTACTTCTAAGAAAAGGGCGGCAGAGGCCGAAAAGGAAGTTGACATGGGGGATAAGGAGGCAACACCCGTGGAGGATCTGGAAGTGTTACTAAACCCGGTGGAACCGAAACAACCTGCACCACCAGAGGAACAACCTGAAAAACCCTCACAAACAGAGAGCATGACAACACAAGAAATGTTCAGGCAGATGATGGAGACAATGAAGGAAAACAGTAAGAATCGAGTAAGGAAAGGAAGGAAGACAACCACTCCTTAAAAGAAAAATTAGAAGATTTGAAGAAAGACAACCGATCCACAAAGGAAGAATTGGGCCGTAAGATTGAAAATACCAACAAAAGAATTGAGGAATCCAGTAAGAAGATGGAAAAGAAAATGGAAGAAAATAATAAGAATTTGGAAGAGAAGATGGAAGAAACCAGTAAGAAAATAGAAGGTGACAACCAACAATTAAAGGAAGAATTGAGAGAGGATAATCAACTGCTGAGAGAAGAACTAAGGGAAGTCAACCAAGAGAACATGAACAAGTTAGACGAGAGGATCGAGTTAGCGAAAGAAGAGTTGAATAGAAAGATAACAGACACTAAGAAATCCATCATCAAAAAGTTGGAACAGGAAGTAGTTGTTGTAAACCAGCAGATCAGGGAAGTGGACGAAAGATGTCGTCAGACAGAAAGTGAAGTACTGGAAGTCAGGGAGGTAATAAATAAAGAAATTACCCAGGTCACGGAACACCAGAAAACTAAACTGGAGTAAAACAAAAATTTTGCACAGGAAGAAATAGATAAAGTGCGAACACATGTCACCGAAAGATGCGACGGTATGGAAGCCGCTATGACTAACATCACGGGACAAGTTCGACAGAGTCAGGAGGAAATAGAGATGATCAGAAACCGACCAACTGGCTACAATAATTTCCCCATGTCTGAAAATCGTGAATGGCTAAATTTCAGGCAGTATAAGCGAAAGCCAATGGAGTTCTTGGCCCGCATAGAAAATACATGGACAAGCATAGAGGAAACCGATGGGTCCAGAACCGGGAACTTCTAGACGAGTCTTTTCGGGAGGTGAACGACCATTGGTGGATGGCCAACCGAAGCGACATCGAGAGCTACCAACAATTTAAAAGCCTTTTCAAGGCTAAGTATTGGTCGGAAACGACCCAAAACCTAATACGGGATAACATATGCCACGGCCATTATAAACAGCAAGTCGGTAGTTCCATGACGGCATATTTCCTCGGCAAGGTATGTATGGCCAAACATTTAGAACCGGCCATACCTGAGGAGTGCCTGATCAATAAACTGTCGTACCATTATGACGAGGAAGTAATTCGAGCGAGGAGAGGCAGCCAAATTAAAACAATTCAGCCAATGACCGAACTCCTCGAGAATTACGAGAACGAAGAGTACTACTGACAAAGCCGGAGAAGAAACGATTGGCCCGAACCTAGGACGTATCCAAACAACAACCTGGGTACGACCAACACGGGATACCAAGGAAGCCGGGCATACCCACAGAACAACAACTTTAATAACACGAATAATAGTAATAATAACACGGTTCCAAATCATACGAACCCGAATCGGCCCAATAATGGTTATCAGGGTAACCAAAATCAATACCCTCCAAACCCTAATAGTCAGAGAAGCCCCAATTATGGTAACGATCGTTACTATAACAATAACAATCGTGGTAGTCCACCAAATGGTAATCCCAATAATAACAGGTTTTCTCGACCACGTGTGAACTTCATTCGAGCAGAAGATGGTCGCCAACGGAGGTACTACAACCAGAGAAGAAACAGCTATCATGAGTATGAAGAGAGGCGAAGGAGCAGAGAACGAGATCAACCAAGGTACTATCCTGTGAGACGGAGTACCAGTTTGGATAATACTGAACGGCTGACCAACAGCGAACGACCGGTAGATCACAGAACAGAGCGGCAGGGGCCCACTCTAAGCATCCCAAATGATGCTTCCACAAGTACGACACAATATAATAATGATGTCGAGCCTTTAAACGGGCGAAGGCAGTAATAAATCGCCAGAACCCGTTACTGCTCCTAAACACTGGGTATTATAAAAATGAGTTGAATAAAAAATATAATAATAATCGTATCACTATCATAGGGTGTAACTACCTCAAGAACATCCGACATGAATTATTGGAAGAGGACAACAATAGTCCCACCAATAACAATAATAATGAGATCATACATGTAAACGCGGAGGTAGAAGGAATCCCTGCTAATTTGATGATCGATACTGGTTCCAACGTATGTACGACTGAGTTGGAGAGAATACAGAGAGAATGCGGAAGAACATTACTGACGTTGCCATTAAACAATATTTTGTTAGGTGCAACTGGCCGACAAAATAAAACAATACGAAGGCAAGTTTCCGCCAGTGTGATGAGCTGCGGTATAGCTATAGAAATGGAATTCTTGGTGGCGAGCGGGCTGCCGTTTAATATATTGGTCGGGTGTGATGTGCTCAGGCGGAATTCCGCCATGATTGATTTGCGAACCGAGAAATTGTCTCTATTTACCAACGGACACACTTGGACAGCTAACTTGGTTGGTAGTGACCAAGTAATTCCTGATAGTATCCACCAACAAATTCGTAAGATTAATTATATACATCCCACATCTATTATTGAACAGAAGGTAGACGATAACTCAAATGAAGACTTATGGTCCCAAAAAATCCAGGAGATCAGGGATTTCCGGAGCGGTATAACCGGAGAGAAATTACAACTATACCAAGCGAATAAATTAATTGAAATATAAGAAAAATATAAATCAGTCTTTTGTGACGAGCCCGGTAAAGTAAAAAACTTCCAGTGTACTCTACAGTTCCGAGACACAGTGGACTTTAACAGGAAGTCTTACCCCATCGCGCAATCACGAAAGGAAGCAGTAAGAGCTGAAATAAAACAGATGATTAACCGTGACATAATAGAGAGTAGCCAATCCCCATACACAAGTCCTATCGTGGCTATTCCTAAGAAAAACGGACAAGTCCGTTTGTGCCTAGATGCGCGGGAGATTAATAAAATGATTATTAATGACAGGACTTCACCCGGTGAGATTGAAACGGTTCCACGGTACCAAGTACTTTAGTACCTGGGATACGGTGTGCGGGTACTGGCAGGTGGAATTACATCCACAGAGTCGCCAGTATCTGGCCTTTATATTCGAAGGGCGGAACTACCAGTTTAAGAGGTTGCCTTTCGGAGTGGTAAATTCAGTCGCAGTCTTTGTACACTGCATGGACCAGATACTTGGCCAAGAAGCACTACAGTTCACCACCGTGTACGATGATGACTTGGTAGTGTCCTCAGAAACTTGGGAGGAACACTGCTACCGTGTGGAACACGTACTAAAGAAATTAGCGGCGAATAACATCATGCTAAAGTTAGAGAAATCTCACTTTATCGCCAAGGAAATTCAATTCTTGGGATTTGTATTGAACGACCAGGGAATCTCACCGTCGGCTGAAAAAGTAGAAGCGATTCAAAACTTTCCCATACCTAAGAATCGAAGGCAATTACAGTCATTCCTGGGACTCTGTAATTACTACTGCAAGTTCCAGGAAAAGTACTCTGAATTGACCGCCAGATTTCAGCCGCAACTGTCATCCAAGAATAAATGGATATGGGGTACAGAACAGAATAATACATTAACACTAATTAAACAGAAATTTCTGGAACCTATAATACTTCGCCATCCGGATTTCAGCAAACCGTTCTATCTGAATTGTGATGCCAGTGACATCAGCCTCGGCACAACGTTGTATCAGGAGGATGAGGAGGGCGAACATCTCGTGATCTGCTTTGCCAGTAGAGCATTAAATCAGTGCGAGAAGAATTATCACGTCACTGAAAAGGAATTGTTAAGTGCAGTGTTCGCATGTGGAAAATTCCGCACTTACATCCTGGGTTACCCCGTTACCGTCCGGACAGACCATAAGTCCATATCGTTCTTAAGGAGGTGTAAACTAAGTCACAGAAGGTTGACACGGTGGATACTATTGCTGCAAGAGTATGACCTTAAGTGGGAGTACATCCCCGGAAAAAAGAATGTCGTCACGGACGTGTTGTCTAGAATAGACATTAATAAACAGATGTTCGAGGGGGAAAAGGAAAGTATACTTAAGGTATACCACATTCTGAGTAACAGCGCCGATCTACAATCAATATTGGAAAACCTGAGCACACACCAACAAGCAGACCTGAAGTTACTATCCATTAAAACAAGATTGGAAGCAGGGGACGAGACTATCGCCCAATATTATAAATTACACAATGGGATACTGTTTTTACAACCATCTTTAAAGAACGAAGAATGGAAAGTTGTCATTCCAACCCATATCGAAAAGGAGATAGTGAATAACTATCATGTTCGATATGGGCGCCTTAAAGGTGATAAAGGCCCTGGAAGAGAGCTGCCACATTAAGGATATTAATCGGAAGGTCCGAAAGTACATAAAGAGTTGCCGCATTTGCCAACTCGTGAAGTCCAATAACGAGAAAAAGGAAGGGCAAATGATTCCGATAACCTCTCAAGCGAAGCTAGAAAAGGTATTTCTGGACATCTGCGGGCCATTTCCCCGCAGTGGGGGCCGTCACAGATACAAGTATCTAGTCATCGTGATGGACCATTTTACGAAATTTATCAAGCTATACCCAGCGAATCGGGCGACTACAAATAAAATTCTCGACATCTTAACCAACCAGTACTTCCCAAACGTCGGAAAACCAGTTTCGATCATCACCGATCAAGGAACCCAATTCAAGGGGAAAAAATGGCGGGATACACTACTGTTGATGGGGGTTCATACCTATAAAACATCGGTATACCACCCGAGCAGTAACCCGGCAGAAAGAGTATTGCGAGAGGTGGGGCGCATATTACGGACGTATTGCCACGATCAACAGAGGAGGTGGCAAGAATATCTAGAGGCCACAGAAGAATTCCTCAACCTGGCATACCACCCAGCCATAGGAATTACCCCATACTCCGCCATGTACGAAAGACAACCCCCAAGGGAGATCGAAGAAATATTGGAGTTCCCGAGAGAAAATATATTTTTAATAAAATTAAATTTTATAATAAGGTGGCCGAAGACCAGGAGAAACAGCGGATTAAATATAATAAAGGGATAGGTAAGATAATTACCTATACCATTGGAGAGGTTTTATTGAAAAACAGGGAGTTACCCAGTTCACTAGAAGGGATAACTAAGAAATTATTGCTTTTATACACTGGACCATATATAATCTCCAAAAACAATAATAATAACACTTATGAAATTAAGGAGATGGGTTCCAGTAAAATTAAGGGTGTCTATAACCAGGCATCCATGAAGAAATATTATGAATAAATTCAAAAATAAAGTAAGCACACCTTACTAACCAATTATTTGAAAGAAACATTTTGGCAAGAGTATAAAAAGAATTTTGAAATAATGAATAAATTCTAAAATAAAGTAAGACCAACTTACTAACCAATTATTTGAGGAAAAACATTTTGGAAATAATATAGAAGGAATAGAATTTATGAAAGAATCATGAATAAATTCCAAAACAATGTAAGATCAACTTACTAACCAATTATTTGAGAAAACTTATTTGGAAATAATATAGATAAAAAGAATTTTTGAATGAATGAATAAATTCTAAAACAGAGTAAGCACAACTTACTAACCAATTATTTTAAAGAAACATTTTGGCAAGAGTATAAAAGGAATTTTGAATCAACAAAATTCTAAATAAATGTAAGATCACCTTACAAACCAAGTATTTATAAAACACTATAAGGAAATAATATAAGAAGAATTTTGAAAACTCATCAAAATTTAAAAATAATGTAAGAACAACTTACTTACCAATTATTTGAGGAAAACATTTTGGAAATATAATATAGAATCATCAACAAAATTCTAAATACATGTAAGATCACCTTACATACCAATGATTATTGAAAAAATATTTTGGAAATATAATAATAAAGAAGGAAAGAATTTTTGAAACATAAAAATTCAAAACAATGTAAGAAAAACTTACAAACCAATTATTAGAAAAAAACTATGGTGAAATAAAAAGAAGAGAACTCATACCATATTTATGGTAATAATACAATATATTTACCATAATTAAAGAAAATCTTAATGAGATACATAAAAGAAACAGAATTTAGAATTAAACCAAGTAATTCTGAAGAAGTATGATAATGTCTAATTTCAATATAAAGTGTAAAAAACCTTCAATAAAATGATACAAAAGGGAATAAAAATCAGTGATACGATTTGATTGGTTAAATATGATAAAATACAGAAACTTATGTGGAAATATAAAATGATAAAACTTTGAAGTGGTATAAGGAGAAATGATGACCTCATCACCAAAATAATTAAAACATTCATTCGAAAGAATAATAACAAAGAGAGGAGTAATTTGAGAATAAAATCAAAGATATAGATGTAATTAAACAAATTAATATGAAATGATTATGAATTAAATGTCAATTGTAATAACGACAGTTATAAGAAAGTTCTAGAACATAGAACAAGTGGAACTAATAAAAACAGAGTAACGAACCAAAAATGTCATAAAAATATGCTATTATGAACTAATGCAGATTGTAATAATAAACCAGAAAGGAATAAAGCATTAATAACCAAAAACTTTATATGATAAGAGAAATTGAAAAATGTACTAATAGAAGAGTTTCCTACCATACTATCAAATGAATTAACCATCAAGTTAAAGAGTCAGAAGAACAACTGAGATAGGAATATTAAAATCTCTGAGCAATATAATAAGTAATAAGTAAAGTATCCAAAGATATTTTTTAAATAGTAACAAAAGTGTACTATTCTGATATAATTTTTTTAATCTGTCTGTAGATAATTCCAGCAGTATTAATATGTTTTTTGAGCAGAGATGATTTGCCTCTGTACTCAAATAAGTGTGAAGTATTGGACAGCAGAGGAAGTAGCATACTGTGCTTCTCTGAACTGAACCAGCTCACAAAGTAGGGAATGATAGGGAGGAAATATCCCAAGGAGAAAATACTAAGAAGAAATATGAAAATAAAATAATAAATATGAAACTCAGATGACTATTACTATCAAGGAAGATCAAGTGAGAATGAGAAAGATATAAGCTCAAATATAAATAAGAAAATTTTTAGAATTGGAAGGAAGTCAAGAATAATAAACTAGAATAATTATCATAAGCAACTGTTTCAGACAAAGCAAGTATAGTCTGAAGAAATCACTTCTGGAGAAGGGCATTCTGTAGCATGACAGATATTCCACCAATAATTAATTCATTTAAGATCATAAAAAATAATTAAATTACATACACTCGAAGAATGTCAAATGAAATTCAATTACTTCAAAGGAAAAAACCACAATAAAAGAAAAACCATAATCAAATAATAAAAATTACAACAATAAAAGTCAAAGAAAGAATTAAAGAAAACTCATATTAAACAATCAGGAGATTACCCAGGAGGTTAGGAGCAGGGAATAAACAAAATACCTCAAAATCAAGAAAAAGAATAAGATTAGGAGTGGTGAAAAAACAAACTACCCCAAACACAAGAAGAAAGAAGAGTAAAGTTTATTATCAGGAGATAAACAATACCCTGAAACCAAGAAAGAAGAGTAAAGTCAGTATCAGAAAATAAAGAAGATACTCCTAACCAAATATCTGACAAGATAACACTGAGTACCTTGGTTTACCCAAGAATGAAAACAAGAAGGAAGACGAGAAGAAAGGAAAAAATAGGATGGTAGAAACACCATAAAAAACCTATTATTAACTACCATAAACCCCAAACCAATAGATACAATTAAAGAAAGTATAACATCCCGAAACCCTATAAATTGTAATTATTAATAAACAAAAGTGTTGTATAGTATGATAAGAGGTGCACCAACTAAAGTTATTATGTGATAAAAAATAAACAAATCTTCACAGTCCATGATGACTAAAGGTCTGGTCTGAGAATAATAAGACTCACATATAAGTCAGAACCACCAGTGAAAGTGTACTAGTGTAAGTGTTTTGAAATATAATAAACTTAAAGTTGTAGTGTTACTATAACTTAAACTATATGCTATAAAACAACTTTTATATTTGATAATTAACAAATCATGAAATAATAAAATGGAAGGTATTTCCAATATTTCATTATTTTAGGTCACTTTGTTATCTCAAGACATTTGTAGGAATGACAATAACTAAAGTGTGGGTGGAAATGGTTACTATACAAGGGGAGGTTAAATAATAGTGGTAATATCAGAAAGGACTGGTAATAGTTTAAGTGTTAATAGGATTAAAACGTTTAAATGGCTAATATTGTTCAAAGCCATGAACTCCATATTTTAAAAGAGTTATTATACAATAAGGTTTATAGGTTTAAAATAAGTTGTATTAGTTAAATCACAGCATACATCCTAATTAAAATGTTTCATTATGGATGCTGTAGTAATTAACAAAATGAATTAAATGTATGTTAAAAACAATTTCAGCAAACATGTCCAACTTTACAGAATGCTGAGTGATGTTAATTATTATTTTTATAACAGTAGCATGAATTAGATGCTACACATCTCAATAAGTTTGTAAACAATTTTATTTTAAGTCATGTTAACTATTAAGAGTCAGAGGAGGAGTAGAAGTAAATTTATTTGAAAAAACCATACATGTAAAATACTAAACTCTAGGCCAAATAATGAATTCATAAAAATCAATATAAACCAGTTAATTCACCAATGAATCATGTAAACTGACAAGATTTAGGTAAGGTAGGTCAATTAACAACTACTGTAAATGAACCTATGATTTAAAAGGGTAATATAGAAAAATACCTTAAATTATTGAAAATTGTTGAAATGTATAAAATAACTATTTTTAAAGAGGAATGTTAAATTCAGAAATTATCACTAAAAAACAGTTCACATGTTAAGTGTATATGTAATTACGGAAAAGAAAGGATTTATGACCATTTGAAATTTATTATAATTGTATTAATAACACTTAAAATGGCAGTAAAAGTATAGAAGGGCGGAAACAGTGTTTTTGGGCCTAGATTCCCAAAAAGACAGAAATTTGGTAATTTTAACAAAAATCTCAACAAATATGGACTATGACATATCAAATTAAACAGAATGGGATAAATAAACCAATTATATGGTTAATAATTCATGAAAGCGAATAATAAACTAAAATTATTCCATATATAATGTATTTTGGAATCATGTATATGGGAAGTAAGAATTATTTTAACAATACTTTTCCAATATTAACTTGGCAAGATTTTTACTAAAGTGGAGGAAGTTAGTTAGTTCTTTGTTAATGTTCAAACTGAACAGTCTATGCGGAATTGTGTTCTTGAAAACCGTATAATGAAGTGCTAAGGTTAAAACCGACAATCCGTGAGAAACGAGAGTTACTTAAATAAACACTTTTCCAGTCAAAACATATAAAAACTTCAACGACAACAGTGAAAACAAACACCACACTACATAATACCAGTGAATTAAAACATTTAAACTACATATTAGTAATAATTCAAGCTACCACAGAATAACCATTTTTGCGTAACGAACAGACATAAGTGAACACCTCTAATATCAAACAATTAACACCAGTGGACACTGAACACTCATCTAGACTACCCCAAACAACATACTAGACAGTTTACACAAGTTCGGGGATCTTTAAAACAATTATAAAGTTGATTTTATTGTAAGATTTTCTCGCGACGAATATTGCGAATAACCTCTTCATTTTTAGTGAGCGGCCATGATGGAAAAACGATGCACGGCCACCACCTTCGACTGACATCATAGTCTACGACTGGTTTGCAACTCAACTATATTAAACATTTTCTATATATTATTAAAAAATTGTTAGATACTAATTATTTAACATTATTTATTGTAAATGTTATACTTTCTCGTCCTGCCCTTCTCTGACTATTATAAAATAATCGCTCCAAGAACCTTTTACAATAATTATATGAATTTTTTAACCTGTATTAACATATCGATTTATCCCTGAGACGGAGTCGACCATTGCTCGAAATCGATTTAATATCGATTATTATTTATAAATGTTAATAAATCAATTCATTTCAATTGTATGGATTAGTAAATTATTTCACATTGTAATTTAAGGTTTTTAATTAAGCACGAGACTTCCTGAAAGAAGAAAATATTAACGAAAGGTGAGATACTGGAGCAAGACGGAAAGTCGTTAATCGATTGCTGACAGGAGTTAATCTGTTTAACTCCGGATTTTGTTAATATCTTCCAGAAGTGCGAATTAAACAAAATTACCTTTCAGAATTTTAGAAATTTGTTTTAAAACAATAAAACAGAATTAATTACAAATTATATACACCATAAACAAACAACATTTTTTTCAGATATTTTTTTTTTTTTTTTTTTTTAAATAAAAATTTTTTCTTTCTTTCTCTTTATTTGTAACTACAATGACAGGTCTGGTTACAATATATATATATTATAACAACTACTGATCCTCTCTAATTAATATATTTGTGTTATTGTGATTAAATTTATGTATTGAGTGTGTAATTCTAATTTTCTCGTTCAAGCCTAGCCCTCGTTTGAAGAGAAGAGAAGGGATTCTTATCTGTTCTCATTCTCTTTAATACAACAGTAGTCCGCGAGTAGCGCTGTGGTTCACAGACAGCTGAAAATTATAGGTTAGTTACCGCGTACAATAATTCCTACGTTACACTCTCTAGATTTTATAACTAGTTCACACTACACTAAATATTATATAAATGCGACGATATCGTTAAATTCTGAAAGGATTCTTTATTCAGATTTTAATATTTCTTGCCAACAAAGTTTTTTCCTTACGGAGATACAAAAGTCTATAGTATTAGAAGTAATCGATTATCGATCGGATTCAGGGTTATATATTATTTTAGTTATGATTTTATATTTCTTTAAACACAGGGAGTGAAGGTTCTTTCAACTGTTAGTAAGGTCAGAAAATGCATAAATAGGATTATAAGGTATTACAATATAGTATTCAGTTCTTATTAAATATTATTTAAAATAATTGTAGTTTACCGTCTACTGGGCATCGTGACTCGGTAAGGCAGTGTGCAGCTAACCTCGTCGTAGTGTTTGGTCAATAACGAATGCAGATGAATCAATCCTCGCCAGTCTCCACTCCAAGTTTGAAATAAAACTTGAATTCTTGGTCCTGGGATGATGCAGAAATGCCACTCCTTTTGTTCACCAATGTCTGAGTTTTGTGGTTACGTGTTTCAACGACTTTCGTGTCCAACTACGCTTTTTCTATTGAATTGTGGAAACTGATGTTCAAGTATAAATTTGTGTTTTATTTTCGTTCTTTATGTTATTGGATTATATAACTCTATTCAGGTAGTTATTTCTCTGCTTTGGTTGATTAATTAAGTTAATATTTGCTCATTATATCGAGTTTTACTATTAGAGTTCTTCACTTATATTTTCTATCAATTTTCATATACAGGTTTATGATTGTTCAGTTATAAAAGACGGTTGAACGTCAGTGAACCATACTATGGTGATTTATTACTTAATTTGTTTCCCAATTGTATTGTTTTATTTCAATTTAATCAATTCTTTTCTGAGTGCATCCAAACTAAACCGTCTTCGTTCACGGGTTTATCTTCTATTCAATAATAGAATCAACAAATTTTATATCTCTCGTCGTCCTTGACAACCATGCTGTCTATTCTTATTGGATATTATATTATACTATAACCATTATCATACAATGTTCTTACACTCATCAAAATAATCCTTTACTAAATTTCCATTATACCCTATTATAATTTTACATATTGTTTGTTACTAAATTTTATATATTTTGCTATCGTTTCCTCTTAATCTACTTACTCTAACAAGTATTATTTTTCTGTTACAAAACATTACCTATCGGTATCATTGCACTATTGCATTTTGAGATTTTATTTAAATAGAATTTATTTATCGGTTATCAGCAATTATTATTAACTTCTCCTAACTCATTAGATTCTATTTAGTATTTTTTACAAATTTCTTTACCTAACCTTTCTTACTATACAATGTTACTGGTTTTTAGGCCTATCATTACACTTTTATCTACTTCTGATTTTAATTTGTTACTACCTGCATTATTATAGAATCCTTCATTTGTTTATGATATGATTATACTAAACCCTTTTGTATCTCTTTAACAACTATAGCCTTTCTGGACTGTTTACAATTATAATCAGCCTACTATCTAATTACATGTATACAAACATTTAACTATATAAAGTTTAACAACAACTCTATAATGATATATTGACAACATCTAAAAAATGAAATTAATTGGTAATTAATTAATGAGTTTAACAACAGTTCTATAATGATATATTGACAACACATAATAATTAGTTAATTGGTATTCTATTAAAAGAATTACTCCACTTGCTACACACAAAATAACATAACTATCATGATAATAATACAACATGATACAACGTAATAACATGTACATTTTTATGAAATAAGTCATGTAAGACTTACTCATTCTCCTCTCAATTAAAACATCAATTATTATAAAACAGTCTAAGTTAGTTTTTACATCATTTGTCAATGTCTATTGTTTACACCTTTCACTGAACTTTGAGGTTTGTATTTATTAACATTATTAATTTTTTTTCTTTCTACCTTGTATTCTTATTGGGGATAATTCATTTATTCAATAATGGGTTGGGTTTCTGACCTTTTACGAGTATGGATAATTATTATTTATATTTCATTTTAAAACTTATAAATTGATTTATGTAACGTAGGGGACCATATTTTCGTTACGTTACATATGCTTCCCCTCCAAAAGAAGTTTAGTTTACCTGAATATAATTTGGGTCAAAATAAACTTATATTTTTTCATGCCTTGGAATACCCTCCTTTTATTCATTGTAGAGTTTTAATGGTAATTGATTGGATTTCTGAATGTAACATTTTTGACTAGTATTCACCTTTCTCTATTGGATGGAAATTCATTAATGATATTAATTCTCTTGCCTTGTTTCTTTTTAAACATTACTTGTCAATGATTGGTCACAATAATCAGTAAAAATTAATTTTAACACTCTCCTATTTCTATTTACTTCTACAAATGCGTTTCTCCATTGATCTTCTGTCAGCTAGCTTCCTTCAGTTTTTCTCCTTCATACTTTTGGAATCTGATGTCAATCTTCGCAGCGGTATTATTATCCCTTAAATATTCAATTTCCCTAACATGTGAGCTGGAACAGTTCAGGGAGGCACTTTTTGGCTTCATACTCTGCTGGCCATACTACACTTCAATATAATACTGCTGGAATTCATCTACAGACAGTTATAAAAAAATAAAATAATATCATAATAGTCTCTTCATTTGACTAATAATAAACATCTTTGGGATTCTTTATGCTGTCGCGTTTTACATTTAATTATATATATTTCTTTTCTTCTTGATTCCTTTTTATTTTCAGTAGCTATTTTCAGATAACATTTTTGACAGTCATTATTTGTAAACACCTTTGACCTTCTTTCTTGTAACAGATGTTCTCCGTACTATTTCTTCCTTTATCATTTTCATTTCCAAGAAAGTCTAAATTGTATTTGCATTAATTATTATCATTCTTTATTTTCATCGTAACTATAGTCATTAAATTATCCATTGTTCTTCTTATTTTACCTTCTTGTCTGATCACATTACCACTAATTGTTTTGATATATATTTTTTCTTATTCCATTTTAAATCATATTGTTTACAAATAATTATGTAATCTGTTCTTCAATCTCTTGGCGTTTTGTCATGTATCTTAAATCACATTGTTTCTAAGTATTTTGAGTAATTTTTTCTTATAGTTTTTTTTTAAATTTTGGGGGGTTTATTCTTATATATTCAAAATAATTTCTTCTTAATACATATAGTCAGACGTTCTTACTTCTTTTTGAATTTTGGGGTTTATTTTAAATCATATTGTTTTTTTTTTTATTTTAAATTATATTGTTTCGAAATATTTAGTAAGTTGTCCTTACGTGCTTTTTGAATTTTGGGGTTTATTTTTCTTCCCTAATATTTTTCAAATAATGGTTGGTAATGATAGTTATAGTCTGGTCATTTGTACGTCTGGTTATTGGTCGTTGGTCCCCAAGAGATTGGTTCAGTGATGGATGGTCTTCAGTTCTCACTGCCTCTGTTAGTTTAAATGAGGGCTTCCCTCATCCTCCCTATTTTCCAGTGGGTTTTGAGGCTGGTTCTGTAGTGGTTCATGTCTGTCCTCTAGATTATTGTCCATTGGTCTACAATTTCGTCCGTATTGGTATTCGTCCTCGCGTTGTGACTGATTATAATAGTGGTGGTTATGGTGTGTCCTCGGGTAATACCGTCTCTGATTATTTTGAGGTCGAGAGTATATATAATTCACATTGTGCCGGTAGTTATTGGGTCGGTTGTCCCCATCTCCTCTATTATTCCGATTATCGCAGTAATTATAATGGTTATTACCCCGATAATTATTATTCTAAAGTCATTGTACTGGTATCCGCGTCACAATTATTATAATTAAATTATTTTACCTTAATCCGTCACTGTGACCGCTTGGTTTCTGTCTTCTTACTTACGCGTTTCGGATTAAACTTAATCCATCATCAGAGTAAAAAATCCGTCAGTGATTATTATTATTCAAGTCATTATTATTCCTTTGATTATTATTTGGGTGGTTATTCTGAGTTCTGTTCGGGTTACTATTCTGGTTTGTTTGATTATTATTAACATGGTTTGAATTTTGTTGATGGTCGTTGCCGTTGTATCTATTGTATTTAGTGTTTAACATTCGGTTCCGTTGATACTGGGTCTCATGTTCATAATTTTCTAAAAATTTTGCCATGGCTTGGATAGTTTTAATCTAGCTGCATATACGAGTGTTCTTTATCCCTTCATCATAATGGTATTAGAGTTGTATCACCAAACACTCCTCAGGAATTCTGGGCCCTAGATTACGGGCCATGCACACCTTGCCTAGGAAGTATGATGTGGGAGATTGTCCTAAGTTTGCCTCATATCGACCATTGCTTAAATTATTTCTTACCATATTTTGGGTCCACTCCGACCAATACTTTTCCCTGAACTGTTTTTTGAAATCGTTTATATCTTGAACATCGGGACGCACTGCCGTCCACCAATTGTCATAGGTATCTTTAAACATTTCGTCGATCATTCCTCGGATAATATTCCAACGGTTCTCTCTATTCCGTGTTATCATTTCTTCTAACCTTTTCAAAAACTCCATAGGGTTACGCTTGTAACTCCGAAAATTGATTGACTCCCGGTTATCGTTGCTGATGATATGATTATGCTGGCATGTTCTATCCCGCCATGAATCCACTTCTTCTTGTATCTGTATTATGCGTCGACGGATTTCCTCGATCTTCCCTTTATTCGTACTTACTTGGCTTTCGACATTGTTTAAAGTATCATATACTCTCTCCAGTCGTTCAACCATGTCAGTCTGTACTTGTGTTATTCCTTCCTTATTCTCCTCCCGTATTTGATGTATCTCTTGTTTGATCTTCTCGCATCTTTCTACAGTCTCCTGTTGGAGTCCTTCAACCATCGTTTTATTTTCACTTTTTATGTCATTGATTTTATTTTGTATTTCCTCACGGACTTGTATCACTGTTTCGTTGGTTTTTTCTAACTTCTCATTTGTTTTGGCTATTTCTTGTTTCCTTTCTTCATTGTTTTTGTCCACCTTTTGGTTAATTGTCAAATGGATATTCTCAATTCTTTCATTAATCCGCCTTAAATTCTCTTCATTTATTTGTCGGATCTCTTCCTTCATTTGTCTTAAACCCTCATCATTCCTGTCAAACCTTTCATTAAGTTTCTTTGAAGTCTCCTCCTGTTTCCTAAAATTTTCATCTATTTTGTCGAATTTTTCCTCCTGTTTCCTAAAATTCTCCTTATTTTCCTCATTTATTTTCTTTATTGCTTTCCATTATAATCCTCAACAGCTCCTGCATGCTCATGTCTTCCTTTTGGGCGGATTTATTTGGTTGATCTCCTTGGGCATCCTCTTCAACTACTTCCTTTTCCTTGTTCACAATTACTTCAGTTTCTTCTTTATCGCCTGTCTGTTGTTCCATTTCACTATCTGTGACTACTTCTATTTCTTGTTCCTGTCCACCTTCTTCATTCTCCGTGTCTTCTGCCCTCTTCTTCGACCTACCTCTGGTATTATGCATTTTTTGTCTCCAACAGTTGCCTGCTCGAGTTAAGTAATATCTATAAAATCAACGTTTTATTTAACTTAAGCCCTACACAAGTTGAGCGCCAATTTATAACAACTACTGATCTTCTCTAATTAATATATTTGTGTTATTGTGATTAAATTTATGTATTGAGTGTATAATTCTAATTTTCTCGTTCAAGCCTAGCCCTCATTTGGAGAGAAGAGATTCTTATCTGTTTCTCATTCTCTTTAATACAACAGTAGTCCGCGAGTAGCGCTGTGGTTCACAGACAGCTGAAAATTATAGGTTAGTTACCGCGTACAATAATTCCTACGTTACACTCTCTACTAATTTTATAACATATTCACACTACACTAAATATTATATAAATGAGACAATATTGTTAAATTCTGAAAGGATTCTTTATTCAGATTTTAATATTTCTTGCCAACAAAGTTTTTTCCTTACGGAGATACAAAAGTCTATAGTATTAGAAGTAATCGATTATCGATCGGATTCAGGGTTATATATTATTTTAGTTATGATTTTATATTTCTTTAAACACAGGGAGTGAAGGTTCTTTCAACTGTTAGTAAGGTCAGAAAATGCATAAATAGGATTACAAGGTATTACAATATAGTATTAAGTTCTTATTAAATATTATTTAAAATAATTGTAGTTTACTGTCTGCTGGGCATCGTGACTCGGTAAGGCAGTGTGCAGCTAACCTCGTCGTAGTGTTTGGTCAATAACGAATGCAGATGAATCAATCCTCGCCAGTCTCCGCTCCAAGTTTGAAATAAAAGTTGAATTCTTGGTTCTGGGATGATGCAGAAATGCCACTCCTTTTGTTCACCAATGTCCGAGTTTTGTGGTTACGTGTTTCAACGACTTTCGTGTCCAACTACGCTTTTTCTATTGAATTGTGGAAACTGATGTTCAAGTATAAATTTGTGTTTTATTTTCGTTCTTTATGTTATTGGATTATATAACTCTATTCAGGTAGTTATTTCTCTGCTTTGGTTGATTAATTAAGTTAATATTTGCTCATTATATCGAGTTTTACTATTAGAGTTCTTCACTTATATTTTCTGTCAATTTTCATATACAGGTTTATGATTGTTCGGTTATAAAAGATGGTTGAACGTCAGTGAACCATACTATGGTGATTTATTACTTAATTTGTTTCCCAATTGTATTGTTTTATTTCAATTTAATCAATTCTTTTCTGAGTGCATCCAAACTAAACCGTCTTCGTTCATGGGTAATTATTCAATAATAGAATCAACAAATTTTATATCTCTTGTCGTCCTTGACAACCATGCTGTCTATTCTTATTGGATATTATATTATACTATAACCATTATCATACAATGTTCTTACACTCATCAAAATAATCCTTTACTAAATTTCCATTATACCCTATTATAATTTTACATATTGTTTGTTACTACATTTTATATATTTTGCTATCGTTTCCTCTTAATCTACTTACTCTAACAAGTATTATTTTTCTGTTACAAAACATTACCTATCGGTATCATTGCACTATTGCATTTTGAGATTTTATTTAAATTGAATTTATTTATCGGTTATTAGCAATTATTATTAACTTCTCCTAACTCATTAGATTCTATTTAGTATTTTTTACAAATTTCTTTACCTAACCTTTCTGACCTGACTTACTATACAATGTTACTGGTTTCTAGGCCTATCATTACACTTTTATCTACTTCTGATTTTAATTTGTTACTACCTGCATTATTATAGAATCCTTCATTTGTTTATGATATGATTATACTAAACCCTTTTGTATCTCTTTAACAACTATAGCCTTTCTGGCCTGTTTACAATTATAATCAGCCTACTATCTAATTACATGTATACAAACATTTAACTATATAAAGTTTAACAACTCTATAATGATATATTGACAACATCTAAAAAATGAAATTAATTGGTAATTAATTAATGAGTTTAACAACAGTTCTATAATGATATATTGACAACACATAATAATTAGTTAATTGGTATTCTATTAAAAGAATTACTCCACTTGCTACACACAAAATAACATAACTATCATGATAATAATACAACATGATACAACGTAATAACATGTACATTTTTATGAAATAAGTCATGTAAGACTTACTCATTCTCCTCTCAATTAAAACATCAATTATTATAAAACAGTCTAAGTTAGTTTTTACATCATTTGTCAATGTCTATTGTTTACACCTTTCACTGAACTTTGAGGTTTGTATTTATTAACATTATTAATTTTTTTTCTTTCTACCTTGTATTCTTATTGGGGATAATTCATTTATTCAATAATGGGTTGGGTTTCTGACCTTTTACGAGTATGGATAATTATTATTTATATTTCATTTTAAAACTTATAAATTGATTTATGTAACATGGGGGACCATATTTTCGTTACGTTACAATGTTTTCTTAATAGGCAGAATTAGTGATTTTTTTAAAGTAATAAAAAAATTAATTGTTGACAAAAAAGTAACTTCTCTTAACCGGAAGTTTTGGATACCCTGAATTGAATCTTTTTTCAGAATTTGGTGTACAATCCTTGAGTTTGGCCTATTCTGAGTAAGCATTTCCTTTATATGCATATTTTATATCCAACACAATCTTTCAACAGGGAGAAACAAAAATTACTACTTTATATTTACAGTTGCAAAAGTACTCAGTTGATACATTGGTACGTGAAGTGACACAAATAAGTTAAAATTTGTGTTAATTTTTTGACCGATCCTCACAAACCCTTCACCAGAAAAATTCACTGATTGATGGTCACAACGAATTTAAGGATTTTTTATTTATGATGTTAGTACACTTGTCAGTAACAAATGTTTAGTTTGTACACAAATGGATGCATACTTTAAATCTGATAAATAATTGTGTTACGTCTTGTTTTTAGTGTACTATATGATTTTTTCAAATATATAATGCTACATAACATTTTGTATAGAAAATGAGATCAACTGCTCTATTGTGGTGAAAGTGTTGCAGAAGGCTTCTGGTGTCTGAATGCATGAACAAGCAGTTTACAAATGGTAAAATGGCTTCAAAGATTGCTGTGAACATGCTGAAGATCAAGATATTCAAACAAAGACTGTTTTTTTTTTATCCATGAATTTTTAATCCTTAGCTGCTGTACTCAATTTAAATAAAAACTGTTCTATTCTAGAGAGAACAATTTGGACGTTTTACATCACTTGTGTAAAGCTATTTGTAGAAAATGGCCAGATTCATGGAAGGATAATTTATGAAAATTGTAACCTGATAATGCACCAGCACAGACATCATTGCTTGTTCACAAATATTTGCTACAACTATAACATTTGGTAAAGAAACACCACACAATCGTTTCCTCTTCCCAAGAATATAAAAAAAAACATGAAAAGACAATGTTTGTAATTACTGAAGATAAAAAAAATCCCTGGAAGTTCAAGACTACACAAAAAAAACCCCGTCTAGAATGTTTTGTAGAATACAAAAAATGATGGAAGTCGCTTTTGTGTATAATACCTGATGGAGATTATTTTGAAAGGAACATACATACGAGGGGGTACCCAAAAATAACCGGAATTTTTTTTTTAAAGCTATGTATTTAATTTTTTTTACAAAACAACCTTATCACCTTCAAAGTACTGTCCATTACACTTAATACATTTGTCCAATCTGTGATCCCATTCCTGAAAACATTTTTCAAACTATCTGTTGTGATGGTCGACAGCTCCTGCCTCGTTTTTTTCTTTACTGCTTCCACGTCATCAAAACGTTGTCCTTTCATGTCCCTCTTCATTCGCGGAAACAAGAAGAATTCGCACGGAGCGAGGTCAGGTGAGTAAGGGGCATGGGGCAAGGGAGTCATGTTGTTTTTTGCTAAAAACTGGCCATTTTTTAGGACCCGAGGCACAAATTTTGCAGTGACCCTTCTCATCCCCAAATCTTCTTACAAAATTCGCTGAACTGAGCTCCAAGTTATTCCAGATAACTTACTAATCTCTTCAATGGTCCGTCGTCGGTCTTCAAGCATGATTGCATGAACTTTTTCAACATTTTCGTCAATTCTGGAAGTTGACAGACGTCCAGAACGAGGTTTGTCATCATTGACATTTCACCTTCTTTGAAATGAGAAAACCATTGGTACACTTGAGTTTTTCCCATAGCACTATCCTTGTAAGCTGTTTTCAACATCACAACAGTTTCTGCGGCATTTTTCCCAAGGAGGAAGCAAAATTTCATAGCAGTTCACTTAAATCCGCCATGACAAAAAACGAGGAGCAAGCGAAACTGCTTTTATAAAACGAATTACTGTGACCGGACACAACCTTCCCAGGCGACAACAATGACGGCAGTGAACTCGGAACGAGTTGCACTACGCTCGCCAATCGCAGCGCTATTCCAGTTATTTTTGGGTACCCCCTCGTATAGATGAATAAAGATAAAATTGTTCAAATAAAAAAGTTTCAAAAACTTTTTGATCAAAGCTTGTGTAACTTCCCACCTATGAAAGTTCATATTAAACATTAAATTCCACTTACGACTGAATCTTATCAATATGAGTTTTTAACTGGATCAACTTTTATTACAGTATCTTATAATTTACATGACTTTAGTAGCAATCACAAAAGTTCACAAATACTGATTAATTTTTAATAAATATCTACTGGCACATGTGTTACTATTTACTAGTCTTTAAAATATAGCAACCTTGAGTCAATGAGACTGTAAACAAATAATAAAATTATAGGCACAGGAAGCTCTGGATTTTAACTTTTTTAACCAAACATGAGAAGTGTAGCATGAATGTTGTAATACATCAAATTGTTCTCCTTTCCCTCTCTCCTCGGAATTAGTTTTCAACTACGTTCAGAATATTTTTAAAACTCAAGTTGCAGTGCCCTTTGTAGTACATCAAACTTATTTCTCTTGCTCTCTTCATTCTTATTATTTTTTATTTTTTTTTTTAATTTTAATATTTTTATTTTTTTTAATGATAATTATTTAATTATTTATTTAATTGTATTTAATTTGATTTAATTCGTTGTTCAAATTATTTAATACGAGACTATTTGTTAAAAAAAAATATTAATCAAAGTCTATTTGGTTTCATCGGTTTGGGAAAATTTTTATTTTAAAGAAATGTTTTGATTCAGTTCAGTTCGATTGTAGAAAAGATTCGTAGGATATAGGTTATCTGCGCTTATTCACTCCTTCTCGACGCTGTTCAATTACCAACGTGAGTTCACTCATCCTCTTGTACCTAGAAATCCTTTCAACTAAATTTATTTTAACAAATAAAACTCAATTCAATGATAATTAATTCTTTTTTTATTTACTTTTATTCTTTTCTTATTCAGTTATTTGACTTTTGGGTCGAAAGTGTTGGTTTCCGGATCGACTCTTTATCTCGGGTCGATTGTAACAATTTAGTTTTTTCTAATTTTATTATAAGAAGTATCGGGTTCTTTATTTAACTGCTACGAAAAGTCAGAAATGCATTTTAAGAGGTACAACACTTACAAATAAGTAAAATCTTACTTACTAATATATAAATGGTTGATTTTGTTTAAAATATAAAGCAATAAATATTTAATTTGTGTGACCAGAGTCCATTAAGTATGGCATCGCTTTGCCTCGTTTGTATGACGAAGACAGTTTTAAAGATGGCCGCCTAGGTTCCACCTCGATTAATGCAAATGTTTTTTCGTCACTTTTTCTTTTGAATAAATGAATTTATTTTAAGTGTTCAATGTAATAATGGTTATTTATCCTTTTTCTTTCACTGTGGTGTTGTTTAAATATGTTGGTGACATTATTCTTAGTGTGGTGTAGCTGTTAAGAGCGTGTTTTATTATAAGGTTATCTCACCAAGCCTTGTTGAATTAATATTTCACTTTTTTATTATACTTTACTTATTATTCGTTCTTTTCTTCTTTTTTATGCTTGTTGATTTATATTGTCTTCATTTTTTAATAACGTCTTGTTTTTTTACAATTATTTCTTCTTTTTGGGCACACTCGGAATTGACACTTAGTTGAACTTTTGTTCTTCGCTATACGGAGCTGACCTGCTCGCATTTATGTCTAACAATCAACTCCCTCGTTTTCTTACTCTTTCAAACGGTCTTGACCAAATTTTGCTAATTCCTGATTGGTCAATTCAGCTGAACTCTGGGTCACATGACTAGTATTATTCCAAATAAATGGTTTTTTCGCTTACCAGTATAAGTTACTCCCTAACTATAACCTAATTTTACTTAATTTAATTTACATAGTTATTTTCATTATTTAATTACAAACAATTTGATACCCTTTATGATATATCTTTACCAATATTAGATGTTTTATCATCTACAAAAATTCTGTTTATACGCCTTTTAGTCATTTGACTGTCACAAAATCATGTTAAAATTCCTTAAGTTATTTACTACATTGTGATTATTATTAATAAAGAACATCTACTTAACAATTCTGGCTTATTTTCACTAATTAACAGTGGTCTGACCTTTTTGTTAATTAATTTTCCCACTACCTTTAATGTTTAACGTTTGCCTAGGTCATGTTTTTTTTTTTCATACAGTTTGACATTTTCTGAAAACATTTTCTAACTCATTTGAGTATTCCAAAAAATATGATTACATTTATAAAAGCTTGCTCATCTGTTAAATTTACTACACTGCGTTAATGTACCTTGTTTTGTTACCTTATTTGCTATTTTTACAATGAAATATTCGTACATACCATAGAACAAGAACACATATTAAACAATAACAAATACACCAACAAAATAATATATTGGCACAGATATGTTGATGACACTTTACTCCTTTACAACGGTAACAAAAGACAACTTGAAAATTTCCACAAATACATTAACACTATACACCAAAAATTAAAATTCACACTTGAATTAGAACAAAACAATAGCATAAACTTCTTGGACCTTACAATCACCAAAACAAACAACACACACACACATACAAAATATACAGAAAACCTACCACATCAGACATGGTCATACATAACTCATCCAACCACCCAACTCAACACAAACACGCAGCTTTCAACTACATGCTCCATAGGCTCACTTCAATACCCCTAAACACATATGACTACCAAGAAGAACTCAACACCATAAAATATATAGCTATCAAAAATGGATACAATCCTGATTTAACCCTTAATTGCCCGGGCGGTTTGGCGATACAATTTTGCCCGGGCGGCGTACTGAGTACGCCAGTCCATTTGTTGGTCTGTCCCACCAAATTATCATCAACTGCTTGTAATTTTTTAACATGTTGACTGTGAATGACACACCGTGTGTCATTTTGATAACAATTCCAAGTAATTCAGCTCCAGAAAATAAAACAATTTATTTTTCTCTGCTCTAGAACGTTTTTCGTTTCATAATATTATTTCTTTGTCCTTCAATGTAATTATCTTGGTTGTAAACAAAATTGTAATTATCGTTTGTAAACAAACGAGCTACGCCATTGAGATAAGCCGCAACAAACAGAACACTACCAAGAGAAATGTTTTTTTTTTGCACAACGAAGTGAACGTGATAACATTGAAAAAGCGAAATAATAAAAAAAAACATGCGGGTAATTATATGCGTTTATTGAAACGAATATGAAAGAGGAAATGGCTGTCCTACATATATATATATATATATTTTTTTTTTCTTACAAAAAGTTTCAAACAACATTTTAAAAATAAAAACAAAAGCACAAACAACGTTTTCAGTAATTATTGTCAAAAACTTAATCTTCGTCATCCAGTTCATTTTTATTGGCACATGTTCCGCAGAGATAAACTGTTTTCGCCAAATGAGTTTTGCATGTAAAAGCAGAACATTCTGAGCAACTAATCGTAGTGTAGTTGTTTTTTGCTCTTCCGCATGAAGTGCATCGTCCTTTTCCCTTTTTTGCGGGTGGTTGTATTTCCTGCTCCTTGTTTATTCCATCTGAAGAAAGCACTCTTCGAATTATTGCTTTTGAATGCACAGGTAGGCTTCGTAAGTTTGCACGATCTTGGAGGTGTGGCTTCATAAGAGACGTCGCTAAGTTTTTCAAAAATATTCTTCTAAACTTGGGAGAAGCACTGGGTTCAGAGAAATTCAAAAGGATTTGTGCATTTATGCCTGCCACGTTTTGAAGCTCAAAAAAAGTTGCCATCGTCCATCTCTTTGTTTTATGGGCTACGGTGTAGTTGCCACCGAGTTGGTCTACTACGTCCACTCCACCTTTGAACTTATTATAGTCCGTGATTACCTTTGGTTTTTGTGTCTCTGAATCAATTTTATCATCGTCGTGCGCGGTGCTGAGAAGAATTACACATTTATTTTTTTTGGTCATGTAAGAAACCATCGTGACATCTTTTTGAAAACAAAAAATTGAAGTTCCAACTTCTCTTGTTTTCGTTGGCTGTAATTGAAAAGGGATTTCTTTTTTGTTCTTTTTTAGTGTACCCACGAGGGTAATACCACTGGCGAGAAGAGATTTGGCTAAAGGATAACTAGTGTACCAGTTATCAGTAGTCAGGTTTCTGTTAGAACCTTTATAGCGGCTATCAGCCTATTGACGATATCCAAGCTCGCATTCAAAGCTTCATACGGTCCAGGAGGTTGAGTGCCACAGTACATTTCCAATTTCAAGCAATAAAAAGTTCACGAATCAACAACTGCAAATATTTTTAGGCCATACTTGGCCGGCTTATTAGAAATGTATTGAATGAAAGAGCACCTGCCACGAAATGGCTCTAACTTTTCATCAACCGTCAGTTGATCCCCAGGCGAATAAAATTTATCACAGTTGTCATTGAAAGAGTCGTAAAACTCCCGTATTGCGGCTAACTTATCGGCTGTTTTTCGAGTAAGTCTTGTGGATGTGTCATCGAATCTTATGGAAGCTAGAAGGTATCTGAATCGTTTCAGCCCCAGCCCCATCACCCCTTGCAATATTTCAATGCCAGTGCCATCCCGAGCCCATGCTTCGTCAAGATGTATTTTAGACATTTTTTTGTATCCTAATAAGAATAAAATCCCAATGACAGCCATTATTTCTGATCTGCTTGTGTCCTTTGCACTATTTTTTGAGATTTTCTTAGGGTCCTCCATTGTTCTGTTACGCTGTATGTACATGTTAGTGTATTTCACTAGAGAATCAATCATGTCTAAGTTTATAATCTTCAAGAAAGCGGAAATTTCGTCTTTCACGTCGGCACAGTCTTTGGAAGCCGGAAGTACTTGTTTCACAATATTTTTACTAGGCGTACGCGAAAATTTACTTTTTATAGGGCCCTTCTTCCATTTATAAATTTCACTGATTTCCTTTACGACCCTTCCTCTTACTTTCTTCTTTTTGTAAATAGTTTTAGTAAAAAAATCGTTGTCATCGGTATCACTCACCTCGTCGTCAGAAGTCCTTGGAAGTGGTTGAGGAAGCTCACCATCTATTTCGGAATCACTATTGTGGTCACTCTGTTCGATAATCTCACGTTCGTCAATATCAGATGATTGAATGTCAGTGTCAACGCCTGAATTTTGCTTCTCTTCATCCGACAGTTCACGTAAAACACGTTCAAAATCTTCGGGCCGCACAATTTCATTCCGCGACATAGTTGGAGTAAAACCGACCGGCAAGTAAAAGACGTCACTACTTCGGGTTGCGATAACAGACTGGTGAAATTCAAATGGATCATTGTGCTCAGAGGGAGTTGGTAGGAGGGTACTGAGGGGGCCATGCCTCGATGATTGGTAGGTTTTTATTTATAGCAAAACTTGCGTGGCTGGCGTACTCTATACGCCTACCCGGGCAATTAAGGGTTAATAAGCAAACTACACAAACGCACCCTAAACACAAAAAGTAAAACACACAAAACCCAGTAAATACATCACACTCACATACTACAATTCCAACACACAAAATTGCTAACACATTTAGGAAACATAATTATAAAGTAGCCTACAGAACCAACAACACCATCAGGAAACACATAAATATTACTAACAAGGACATTGACACATATAGCAAAATAGGGGTTTATAAATTAAACTGCAATGATTGTCACCAATTCTACATCGGCCAGACGGGAAGATCTTTTTCCTCTAGATATTCTGAACATCTAAAAGCCCTCACCACAAACTACATACATTCCATATATGCCACGCATTTACAAAACGAAAACCACAGTTACACAAACATAGAACACAACATGGAAATACTACACTACTTACCTAAAAGTAGAAAACTAAACACAGCAGAATAATTTGAAATTTACAGATGTCACACACTACAACCAAACAACATTTTAAACAAACAATTACATTACAGATCACACATACTTTTCGATACACTGATACCTACACAAAATTTGAATCCCAGCGCCAACTCCCTCCCCCCAGCAACCCCCACCACACACACCCACATCCCATAACCGTTACTGTACAGACATTCAGTATTTAAAAACCTATTGAAAAAGACGAATACTACGTCGAAACGTCTGGGTAATCAAAACCTAAAAGTAAGTTCACAGTGAAAGTGTTATTATATATTTATATAAATATAATAAGTGAATGAAGAGGATGTACCAACAAGCTAATTATATTTACAATAGTTTGTTGATTTTGACATTGGCCTATGTACTGGTGTTATCTTCACCACCAAGTTTATAAACATTTTACCTTAATGTCATTTTCGATGACTGATATCTTAGTAAACCTTTAACAGTTAAATTAACTTTTAATAACCATAAAAACTGTGTAACATATCATAACACTATCTTAACAAAACAAAAAGATATACTATCCTATCAGTTTAATCTCATGCCCACATGGCTATGATTCTACTGAACATTTGAACAAATAAACTGCTTTTTAATTAATCTATACAATTGTTTAACACTTAGCAATAACATCTTTTTTTAGTCCACTTTGCTTTGTTAATTAATTGATTACTGTTTGGTACCATAATTAATGGTATCCCTTTCCCCTTTAACATAGTCATATTCCTATAGGTTTAAGGAATTGGGAATATAAACAAATATTCTCCCAATTGTTATCTATATACTTAATATTAGCACTTGACTGGTGATACTTGTTCAAAAAACACTTGGTTTATTATTTTATCACTGGTTAGTATTGCACTGTTTGGATTTTATTTGTCACACTTAGAAGTAATTAATCTATCCAGTTTTGTTGTTTGCTTAATTATTTGTTACCTTCTTATGTAAATATTATTTCCACTTTTATCATGTAATCTTACATATAGTATTTTCTTAAAATGAATGTACATTAGTTTATTTATTAACTGTATTGTACTTCAGAATCATTTTAGAATGGTTTTGTTTTTATATTTATTCTTATTGGTTTTTACATTTGTTTAGTCCCCCCATTCTGTTACATTACAGATACCTCCCCACCAAAACACGATTATTTTTCTTAAACAAAGTTTGGGGTTGTCTTTTCTATTTTATTTATCCCGTAGATAATCTCTTTTTGGTATAGAGTGGTTGGATTTTGGTTATGTTACATAATAGCTCCCCACCAAAACATGTTTATTTTGTCTAAACAGGGTTTGCGTAAAATAAACTGTTAGACCAAAAAAAAAGTCTTATTCTTCAAAATATGGTTTCAACTCTGTTTGGTTGTACACTCCCTTTATTTTATTGGTGTCCCTATAATGGTACTCGCATATGTGGAGTTACTTCTTTTAGAGCTTGAGCAATAGGATATGACCTCCAGTTAAAACTGACAGCATCTTTAAATTTAAGTACACAAAGTTTTTCTTTTCTTCTACAATAATAATTTCTTCCAAGTTCTTACCTTGAAATTCCATTATTTCTTCTATCTTCTCTTTCCATAGACTGGATTTCATTACATGATTATTTTCTCCTATGGGTAACCTATTATTTTCCCTAACATAATATGAATTCAGACACTGAGGGGCACGTATGCTTCCAATTATCTCAGTCGGTAATTCACCTTTGTAGAGTGGCGTCGTAGCATACTACACTCTATTAATACCTTTAAAAGTTAATTTTGGGTTACAAAAAACACCATAGGAATTCCTATTCCTTTGTTTGTAATGTCCAGGTTTATTTGTAGTTTAATGGTCTGGTTTTGTTTTCCTGTGGCTCCGATACTTGTAATATTATTAATTGGTAGTGTAGGTACTTTTTCTGTAGTGAGTTCTTTAATTCTGTCTAGCTCAATGTTGTCCATTAGTGAAACATTCGCTCCCGTGTCAATCCTTGCTTCTGTTGGTACTCCATGTAGTTTTTTTCTGATTTATTCTATGTCGTTTTCTGTTTTCGTTTTACCCAGTTTTCTCTTCTTATAAATTCCTTATTATATTTTCCTAAATAATACTTCGTCTTGATTAATCGTTAGTTTAATACCTTTAAATGTTTGTCTTATTTTCATTATTTTAATATATTATTGTTTCTTTTTCTTATTTGATTTACTTTTGTCTATTTCCAAAAAAATCCGTCCCTTTTCTCAATGTTGCATTTGTACTGTGTTTATTTGTGGTTGGTATTTGCCACGATCCGAGGTGCTCTGTCAATATGGTTTTCCGGTGGATTCCGTCGGTTATACTCGGTTACAAACCTTCCTCCGGGATCGTCATAGAATGGATCATACACGTACGGTTCAATGTAGTTGTCGTTCCTCCTATTTCTTCCCCCATCATTCAGGAAATCGGGATTAGGTTCACAGTTGCCACGCTGGTCATCTCGGTTATCCAAACTCCTTCGTTGCTGGTCATAGCGTCTCCCCGAATCCCTCTCCTCAGCCAAGATGTGATTTACTCGGAATTGATATGTGCTCTGGTTGTTACTTTGTTGATTTCCAGAGGGTATGTCCCTTCTTTGGTCCCCGCTTCTGGATCTCTGCTCTTCTTCACTGCGACTTCTTTGTGGTCGCCTGTTATCATCGTCTCTAGGGCACTGGTTTTTGTAAGTGCGTTCATTGTTGAAACTGCTTCATTGTCCCCTAAATCGGTTGTTACTATTGTTATTGTTCTGATATGTTCGCATGTAATTCATTCTTTGTCGGTTGTCCCGTGGTTGGTCATACCGACGTTCGTTCGGATTCTCTGGCCAACGTCTATTCCTTCGGTAGTATGCCCCCTGTTCATAGCTTTCCAACAGAGCCTCCATACCTCCGATAGTTTTGACTTGCCCACTTAACCGAGCACGTACAATTCCTTCCTCAAAGTGATAGGCGATCTTTGTGACTAAGCACTCATCCGGTATCTTTGGTTCCAAGTGTCGGGCGATACAGATTTTTCCTAAGAAGTAGGCAGTTGGTGTTTGTCATCTGGTGCTGTTGTACCTACCATTACAGAGGTTGTCTCGAATGATGTTCTGAACTGACTCCGACCAGTACTTTAACTTAAACAGCTGTTTAAATCCCTCGTAGCTATTTACTTCATTTCGGATGGCTGTCCACCAGTTGTCTGCTATATTCTTAAAGCCTTCGTCTAGGATACCCTTTACCATGTGCCATCTCGTCTCTCTGTTTCTGTTCAGCATTTCTTCCAATCTTTCAAGGAATTCCAATGGATTCCTTCAGTAGTCCTTGAAGTTGATGACATCCCGATTTTCTCCCCAGGTGCAGGTGTATAATGCATTGGTAGGTTCCGCATTATCTCGAGTTCCTCTCTTATGTTGATCAGTTCTCGTTTTCAAATCTACTCTATTTTGTCGCAGTTGTCCTTCACTTGACCTTGTACTTGTTCAAAACTGGTTTCAATTTGCGTGTACTGTGTATCCACCTTCTTGTGTATCTTCTCCAATTTCTCCTGTGTTTCTTGTTGAAGTTGTTCGACTCTAATCTTACTGTTGTCTTCAACGTCGAGGATTTTGTTAATAATCTCCTCCCTGAATTGAACCAAATTTTCATTCGTCTGTTCTATCTTCACGTTGGTTTCAGTAATTCTAGCATTTATTTCTTCTCGATACTCCACTAATTGTTGTGTCATCGTTTCATGATTTTGTTTCACCGTTTTGTTCAATTCATTTTAATGTTTCATTGTTCTGCTTGGATGTTTCTTGGCTTTCCTTGATCTGTTGTTTCATTTGTTTTAATGTTTCACTATCTTGTTTAATTTGTTGTTTTAATGTTTCGCTATCTAGTTTCATTTGTTGTTTTATTGTATTGTTGTTGTCTTCAAGTTTCTTCATTTGCTGTAACACTTCTTTCATTACTTGTAGCATGTTGTTCGAGTCACTGCTCTCCTGAGTTCTTTCTCTTTCCTTTGGAGGTTGTAGCATTTCTATTTCTTCAACTGGTGTTGCTTCTTTATTTAGCATGTCTAATTCTTGTTCCAGGTCAGCTGTCCGCCGTGCTGAAGTTCCTCTTCTCCTTGACATTTCTGAACTTATACCAGTTGCCTAGCTAAAATTAGGAAGTTAGGTCAGCTATTGTTTTCTTTATATCGCCTAATAATCCCCTAACTTTAGCCTCACTAGTTGGGCGCCATTTGTAATACATCAAATTGTTCTCCTTTTACCCTCTCCTCGGAATTTGTTTTCAACTACGTTCAGAATATTTTTAAACCCCAAGTTGCGGTGCCATTTGTAATACATCAAACTTATTTATCTTATATTTTTTATTTATGGTATATGGTTATATTGTTACAAATAATCTTCCTGGAGTTAGGTTGTTAAAAGCCCCAAGTTGTTGGCGCCATATGTAATACATCAAACTTATTTATCTTGCTCTCTTCATTCTTATTATTTTTTATTATTAAATATATTTTATTTTTTTAAAAAATTTTAATATTTTTAGTTTTTATTTATTTTTTTAATGATAATTATTTATTTAATTGTATTTAATTTGATTTAATTCGTTGTTCAAATTATTTAATACGAGACTATTTGTTAAAAAAAAATATTAATCAAAGTCTATTTGGTTACATCGGTTTGGAAAAATTTTTATTTTAAAGAAATGTTTTGATTCAGTTCGGTTCGACTGTAGAATCGATTTGTAGGATATAGGTTATCTGCTTATTCACTCCTTCTCGACGCTGTTCAATTACCAACGTGTGTTCACTCTTCCTCTTGTACCTAGAAATCCTTTCAACTAAATTTATTTTAACAAATAAAACTCAATTCAATGATAATTAATTCTTTTTTATTTACTTTTATTCTTTTCTTATTCAGTTATTCGACTTTTGGGTCGAAAGTGTTGGTTTCTGGATCGACTCTTTATCTCGGGTCGATTGTAACAATTTAGTTTTTTCTAATTTTATTATAAGAAGTATCGGGTTCTTTATTTAACTGCTACGAAAAGTCAGAAATGCATTTTAAGAGGTACAACACTTACAAATAAGTAAAATCTTACTTACTAATACATAAATGGTTGATTTTGTTTAAAATATAAAGAAATAACTATTTAATTTGTGTGACCAGAGTCCATTAAGTATGGCATCGCTTTGCCTCGTTTGTATGACGAAGACAGTTTTAAAGATGGCCGCCTAGGTTCCACCTCGATTAATGCAAATGTTTTTTCGTCACTTTTTCTTTTGAATAAATGAATTTATTTTAAGTGTTCAATGTAATAATGGTTATTTATCCTTTTTCTTTCACTGTGGTGTTGTTTAAAAATGTTGGTGACATTATTCTTAGTGTGGTGTAGCTGTTAAGAGCGTGTTTTATTATAAGGTTATCTCACCAAGCCTTGTTGAATATTTCACTTTTTTATTATACTTTACTTATTATTCGTTCTTTTCTTCTTTTTTATGCTTGTTGATTTATATTGTCTTCATTTTTTAATAACGTCTTATATTTTTATAATTATTTCTTCTTTTTGGGCACACTCGGAATTGATACTTAGTCGAACTTTTGTTCTTCGCTATACGGAGCTGACCTGCTTGCATTTATGTCTAACAATCAATTCCCTCGTTTTCTTACTCTTTCAAACGGTCTTGACCAAATTTTGCTAATTCCTGATTGGTCAATTCAGCTGAACTCTGGGTCACATGACTAGTATTATTCGAAATAAATGGTTTTTTCACTTTCCAGTATAAGTTACTCCCTAACTATTACAATACAGTAAACACTCGATTTAACGGACCCGATTTAACGGACTTCGGATTTAATGGACAGAATTTGACAGAGAAAAAGATTCAAGAAAATAAATCATTTTGAGATGAAAAAAAAATCACGATTAAGTTTTTGAAGTCCATGGTTGTGATTTTAATTTTTCGGTAGTTCATAACCTTAGCAACAGATGCGCATTTTCACTCTTGAATATACGGATATCTTCGTGATAATTTGTATGCACGCGCGGTTCACGTTCATACAGTGTCCCATCAGTTTATTCAGAATTCAGGGAACGCAGCGTTTACACTACATGTGTCCCTATAGTACGAACCTTGCACGTGTTAAATAGAGAGTGTTAACGAGTATACTTGCGTTGTTACAGCAAGGTCCATTATTTTATCAGTGAATTACAGCATAAGTATGTCTGGCGTTCAGAAAAAACGTGTGAACTTGAGTATAAAGCAAAAGATTGAACTAATAAATAAACTGGAAGGTGGCACATCTTTTGTACATGTTTGTGAACTGTATGGCGTAAAGAAACAAACCGTTTCAGACAGTTGAAAGAATAAAGATAAACTTATTCAGTTTTCGCTAAAATACAGTGTTGATAGTTCAAAGAATGAGGGAGAAAGAAAACACACTAAATTAGCCAAACACAAACAATTAGAGGATGCTGTTGTACTTTTACCTACTATTACCTTTTATATTTCTAACATTTTACAGTGTGTTTACACTTTTTGTTCGGGTAGCCGCCATGTTGTATTGTACCAATCAACAAAATATACTTACGAGGGTCCAGCTGTTCGTTAGACAAGTAAAGAAACAAAATGGTTGCAGTGAAATAATAGACTTTAATTTCATTAGTAGTTTTAAACTTGTATTTATTAATTATCTGAGCATTCTATATTGAAAACAAAACAAAATGTACTCCTTCCACCTTCTACAAATTCCAATATGGCTGCGATACATTCTCTTTACATCAAACTTTATTCAGGGTATATTTACACAATATATTTAGAATTTAAATTACCCTTGTTGCATATTGAAATGAATAAAGAAAATTACTACTATTATTACTTAACGTAAACCAATGCTTTTGTTATTAAGATAGGTACCTACGCACACTCACGCATACCCACACACATGCTATTTTATACGGTACATTTGTATTTATTGAGCTCAAAATTTAGTGTTTTATTTGAAAACCAGTATTTGATATAGTTGGATATTGTAACGTTACATAACCCCTGCCCAAAGATGATAACATAATCACCAGAGTTAAAACCAATAATCACCCATTTTTAAAAGTCAGAAATGGGGATTAGGTATCAAGCTATGAGAACCTTTGTACTCTAAAAACACTGTAAACAATAATCATAAAAGTGCAGTGTACAGAGTGGAACATAGTGTAATCAGTGAAAGTGTAAAACCTTTAAAAAGAGCATCTCACAAAGTTGTGCTGGATGAAAACAAAATCAGTATTGTAGCAATAGTCTATGATACTACTGACAAGTTTTGTATTTCTTGTAATTTTATATTGTGTAGACCACAAAGTCTTGTAACTAGGAATAATATTTTTGTTTAATATAATTATTTTGTTTAAATGTAAGATAACCCAGTGTTATATATAAAATAATAATAATATATCAAATAATGCTATGTTAGCAAGATGGCATGTAAAAAATAGTGTAGAGTAAGGATACATTAAATGAATTATAGATCATAAATAAATCAAAATAAAAGGGATTAAAATATAAAATACCAGTGGACAAGTTTAAGAAAAAATATAAAGGAAAACCATAAATAAATTCAATTTGATTATAGATAAAATCTATAAAGGATTATTTTTCTAAAAAGAAGAAATGAAATTATAATAATTATTAATAGCCTATATACTAAAAGGTATATAGATTAGCCAATAAAAAACCATAAAAATTCTTGGTTACTAAGAGTAACTAACTAACAAGAATTGAATTAATTGTTCAAATATATTGGAAGTGACCAGTTTAAAAAAAGTGTAATGTCTAGAAAATTTAAGAAATTTATATATACCATTCGGAAATAATCAGTGACAAATTAATAAAATTAATGAGTGATATCCACTACATCTTCAACATCCTTCTGTTACGGTCTATCTCTTTACCCCCCTTATTTTAAACTTTTACTTACCTTTTACGCATTCGCCCTGACTTACCAAAAACAGAAGATTCCCAACTTATAGGTCGCCACCAATATTTTTAAAAAATATTTTTAAAAAGGACAAATATGGAAACCTTAATACATTTTCCCCTTATTTACTCTTAATTACTTACCAGGTCCGATTAGGCGAGATTTTCCATACAGGACAGGTTATGTTAAACGGGCGTAATAACTTACTCTAACACTTATTCATGATAATTCAAATACTATTTTATTTACCATAAAAATTGGCTTCTTTTTTTACTTTACTTATAATTTTTATCAATAAGGTTACAATATCAAAATATGTAAATTATATATATACTATACGAACCAGTGTTCTCCTTAATGTTTTCTTTCTCCCCCTGTTACATCACTCACTCTCTCATTCTTTTTACACTTTGTTTTTAAACCCCACTGGTTGAGATCTCATTATTTATTTGTGTACACTTTATAAAAAATAAATGATGGATTATTATTAGATGGACTGTTTTTGCTGCTGCTTATCTACACTTGGTCACATACTGCAATTATGTCTTTTTACTCTGACACCAAAGTTTGTTTTAAAACTTTTCGTATAACCGGTACTGTAGTTAGTTTACTGTTGTATTGCGCACTTTACTAGATAGGGCGATTATAGTACTTTCGGCCTATCTTGCACCCGAGGCCACCGTTTAACTTACGACCGCTCTGGTTGAAGACTGCTATCTGCTACTGGCTGATGCAACAACTGGTGATAGACTGCATACTGTGATTCACATACAAAGACTGCTGCTGGGGCTATTACGTAATACGTCTGGCTTGGCTGTCTCCAGACATCAACAATTTATGATAACAGTGTATGTTGCTGGTTACACTGGGGTACCTCACAGATGAATACTGACAATTAAAAAATTTACTGATCTAACTTGAAACTAATGTAGCACACAATTCTGTACCGTTACAATACCCCCCCCCCAATGAGAGGTTGTATGCCGAAGCATACAAACTCTCATTGCCTAAAACCTAAGAGGATCAGTGAGGATATGGCGCCGCAACCCCCCTGAACTCTCTACTAAAATCATGGGTACTTACCCCCCTTAGTCCGTCGGCTGTGGCAGCACCCATCCGATCTTACTGGACTTCTCTGTACGAGATCCCAACACCATAAACTCGGACAGATACCCGCCACAGTAACGCCTGACTCTATGACATTCAATTAAAAAATTAACAAACAGGCCTTACATTATACCATATCCACAACTGATTGGTTCCCTCTTAGCCATACTGGTTCATTAATTGTAAAGTACTGGTTCATGTTTGTTACAAAATATAATATGCATTTGACTACATTGTGATATAACTTCTAAATCGTCCATCAGTTACCTGGATCAATTAAAATTTAACCATCAGGCCCATGCTCACACACTATCACAATGATTCCGGCTCATCTTCAACAAGTTACATTGGTTCAACAATATAGCTTAACCCTAGAAGATACAATGTTAACAGAAAAATATAAGTATCCTAGCCTTAGTTCCAGACGAATGTTCCCAGTACAATATTACCCATCCAAAATAACACATTGATTATACAAAATCACATTACATCACAACAATTATGGCTAAGAAATACAAATTATCCTCAAGACTCTCTATTCTTAACTACTATATATATTTCCTTCAGTTATTATTTAATTTACCATTACAGTTAAAATTCCAATCCAAAATAAATTTAAATTCATTATTAAACTTCACCTTTTCAATAAATTTAATTAACAATTTAATTTAATTTAATTTCTCAAAACTCTGAGTTACGGTAATTACCTCATTATTGTATTATCTGCAAAAAATTAACTTAATAAGATTTTACTACTGGCAATGATTCAGCAGAATACAACATTCTTGTTGTTGTCAACTCAAGCATGAAACAAACATCAACCTGTAAACACTGGCCACACAACAGACAACATACCTGTTTACATTAACAGTTGTTTGCCAGACTGGTTTTATAAACACTAACTCAGTCTCAACATTTCTCAACATCACCACTCATACATGTACTTTCTTCAATTTTCAATTTCTATAAATCTTTTAATGTTAACATATTTATCAATTACTATTTATTATAATTCAGATCAAATATAATTTTAAATTACTTTAATTCCACCTCCACTCAAAATAATTTGGTTACATTATTTAACACGTTTTTGATACAAACACACAATACAGAATAAAATTCTTTAATAACTCCTGTTAATTGTTTAGCAAAATAAAATATTATTATTTATTATTATACCATTCATTCTTATTACAAACATGTGTTACACATAAGCTATAGTATACATTACAACAAGATAATATTGACACAATACATTTAACACTAACACATTTATTTACAAATTTTCGTCATAATTTATTGTTTACCACACTTCAATACCTAAATCAGCCAGGTAATTTTACCATTACTCACATAATTAAAGGTTCATTCAGTATTTCTCAACCCCCATCATCAAAAATTAGTCTTTTCTTCACATAACACTGTTCAATTTTATTTATACACAGCATATGGCTATCTTTTTCATAATAACCATAAAAATTTATTTTTTCTATTGTACCAAAATAATAATACCTAGGGTTACTTCCCATTATTATTTTGTCATAAACCAAGTCAACATTATTATTTTTTGTCAAGTCTCCGTAAGTATTTGTTGTTACACCCAGGTGAGTTACATCATTATCACAATTATCTGCTACTACCAGTACACTACTTCTCCCAACAGGTAAATATTTATCATCAATATTGTAGCGTGACAGATAATCCACTAAGTAATAATTCCATTCTGATCATAAATAAATTTAAATTACATTAACTCATAGGAAAATTCAAAGGAAAATAATTAAATATCGAAGGAAAATAACACCATAAAGGAAAAAGGAAAATTAAATCATAAAAATGCAACAAAAATGTATCAAGAAAATTGAATTCGAAGAAACTAAAATAAAATCAGGATAATACCCAGGTAGGATAGGAGCAGGTAATAAAGAAGATACCCCGAACCAACCAACGGACACATAATAAAACCAAATTACCTTGGAAAACCCAAGAAGGAAGAAGTGAAGAAAAGAAGATGTAGGATGGGAGAACTACGAGGAATACCCATGAAAAACCTATTACTAACAATAACAAACCCCGAACCAAATTTTAATGTCACCCAAGAAAGTATAACACCCCAAAACCTCATAGAAATGTAAAATAATTATAAACAAAAGTGTTTAGTAGTGTAAGGAGAAGTGCACCAACTAAAGTTATTATGTAATAAAATAAACAAATCTTCACAGTCCCTTATAACTAAAAGTTTGGTCTTAGAATATTGTAAAACTCAAATATAAATCAGACCCAACAGGGTAAGTGAACCAGTGCAAGTGATTTAAATATAATAAACTTCAAGTAAAGGTGTAAATGACACTTTAACTATGTACAATTAAATAACTTTAATGTTTTATATAAATACAGAGATGACATATCATGAAGTATTATTATGAAAATATTTCTAAGGTTTCATAGAAGAGGCCACCGGTTATCAAAAAACATTCTTTGAAATGTAAATGATAAAGAGAGCAGGTGGGGAATAATTACTGTGACAGGGGATTAAAATGTAATATACCATATAAACAGAAAGGACTGCAATCAAATTAAGTTTAAGAAAAAATAAAAATTAAATGGCTAATTATGTTTGTGTTTAAAGCCTATGAACTCCACATTTCAAGGTGGTGTATAGAATAAGAATTATAATTAATATAAGAATGTTTATTATGTATAACAGTGTTCATACAGACTAAAATGTCTCTCTCTGTATGTTGTAGCATGACAGATAATCCACTAATAATTAATTAAATTAAGATCATAAAAATAATTAAATTACATATACTCAAAGAATGTCAAATGAAATTCAATTACACTTCAAAGGAAAACACCACTATAAAAGAAAAACAATAATTAAATAATAAAAATGCAACCATAAAAGTCAAAGAAAATAAATTAAAGGAAACTCATATTAAAAAATCAGGAGATTACCCAGGAGATTAGGAGCAGGTGATAAATATAATACCCCAAACACAAGACGAAACAAGAAGATGAAGATTAGTATCAGGTGATAAACAAGATATCACGAAATCAAGAAAGAAGAGTAAAAGTTAGTATCAGATGATAAAGAAGATACTCCAAACCCAAGAAGGAAGAAGAAATTTAGAGGCAGATGATAAAGAAGATACTCCGAACCAACCATCGGACAAAGTAACACTGAGTACCTTGGTTTATCCAAGAATGAACACAAGAAGGAAGACGAGAAGAAAGGAAGAAATAGGATGGAAGAACCACAATAAAAACCTATTATTAACTACCATTAACCCCAAACCAAATGATACCATTAAAGAAAGTATAACACCCCAAAACCTAATGAAATTGTAATTATTTATAAACAAAAGTATTGTGTAGTATGATAAGAAGTGCACCAACTAAAGTTATTATATGATAAAAAATAAATCTTCACAGTCCATTATGACTACAGGTCTGGTCTGAGAATAATAAAACTCTAATATAAGTCAGAACCAACAGTGAATGTGTACTAGTGGAAGTGTTTTTAAATGTAATAAACTTCAAGTTGAAGTGTATCTATAACTTAAACAATGTGCTATAAAATAACTTTTATATTTTATAATTAACAAGTAATGAAATATTAAAATGGAAAATATTTCCAATATTTCATTAAATAAAGTCACTTTGTTATCTCAAGACATTCATAGGAATGCCAATAATAAAGAAAGTATGTGAGGGAAATGTTTACTGTACAAGGGGATGTTAGATAATAATAGTATAATCAGAAAGGACTGAAAATAGATTAAGTTTTAATAGAGTTAAGAAGTTTAAATGGCTGATATTGTTCAAAGCCATGAACTCCATTTTTTAAAAGAGTTCCAATAGAATAAGGTCTATATTTAGAGTAAGATGTATTAGTTATATAACAGCATACATACAAATTAAAATGTTTAAGTATGGATGCTGCATTAATTTATAAAATGTGTTAAATGTATGTTCAAAACAGTTTAAGCAAACATGTCTAACTTTAAAGACTGATGATTAATGTTAAATATTATTTTTTGTAACAGTAGCATGAATTAGATGCTACACATGTCAATAATGATGTAAACAATTTTATTTTATGTCATGTTAACTTTTAAGTCAGAGGAGGTGTAGAATTAAATTTATTTGAAAAAACCATATATGTAAAATACTAAACTCTAGGCCAAATAATGAATTCACAAAAATTAATATAAACCAGTTAATTCACCAATGAACCATGTAAACTAACAAGATTTATGTAAGGTAGATCAATGAACAACTACTGTAAATGATCCTATAATTTAAAAGAGTAATATAGAAAAATATCTTAAATTATAAAAAATTTTCGAAATGTAATAATTAAATATTTCAGAGGAGAAATAGTAAATTAATAAATTATCACTAAAAGACAGTTCAAATGTTAAATTTATAAGGCATTAAGGAAAGGAAGGATTTGTGACCATTTGAAATTTATTATAATTATATTAATAACACTTAAAATGGCAGTAATTGTGTACAAGAACGGAAACAGGTTTTTTGGGCCTAGATTTCCAAAAAGACAGAAATATGGTAATTTTAACAAAAATCTCAACAAATATGGACTATGACATATCAAATTAAACAGAATGAGATAAATAAACCAATTATATGGTTAACAGTTCATGAAAGTGAACAATAAACTAAAAATACTCCATATATAATGTACCTTGGAATTATGTACATGGGAAGTGAAAATTATTTTAACAATACTTTTCCAATATTAACTTGGCAAGATATTTCCTAAGATGAAGGAAGTAAATTAGTTCTTTGTTAACATTCAAACGGAACGGTCAATGCTGAATTGCGTTCTAAAACCGTATAACGGAGTGTAATGGGTAAAGCCTAAAATCAGTGAAAAACGGGAGTTACATAAATTAACATTTTTCTATTTAAAAACTATGAAATACTCTACGACAACAGTGAAAACGAACAATACACCACCACATAATACAAGTGATTTAAACCATTAAAACTACCTACTATTAATATTTCACTATACAACAGATTAATGATTCTTAGCCACGAACAGACATAAAGTGAACACCTCTAACAGAAAACAATTAACACCAGTGAACACTGCACACTTATCCAGAATACCTCAAACAACATAATAGACAGTATACACGATTACGGAGATCCATAAAACAGTTATAAAGGTGAATTTATTGTGAGATTTTCCAGCGACTATATATACGTTAACCTCATCAATTCAGCTAGCCGCCATGATGGTCCCGTGATGCAATACAACCTTCCAGACTGATTTCATAGAAGCAGCATTGGTTTGAGAATTCAAATATATTAAACATTATATATTATTCACAATTTGTTAAATATTAATTATTAAGATTATTTTCTGTATATGTTATACTTTCTTGGCCTGCCCTTCTCTGACTATATAAAATAATCGTTGAAAGAACCTTTTTTAATACTTATATAAAAATTAACCTGTAATCACATATCGATATATCCCTGTGACAGAGTCGAACAATTGCTCTACATCGATTTAACATCGATTTTTATAATTATTGTTAATAAATCAAATTATTTCAACTATTTGGATTGTAAAATTATTTCACATTTTAATTTAATGGTTTAATTAACTACAAGACTTATTGGAAGGCGATAAATCTTAATTAAAAGCGAGATACTGGAGCAGCGCTGAAAATCATCAATCGATAGCTGCAAGGAGATAATCTGATTAACTCCAGATTTAGTTAAGATCTACCAGAAGTGCAAAAATTAACCGAATTGAACTTACAGAATTTTAAAAAATTAAACAAAAGCAGAACCAGGATTAATTCTAAAATTTTAACCATAACAACCAAACATACAATTTTTTTTTTACAAAATTTTTTTTTCTTTTATTTGTAACCACAGTTAACAGGTCAAAACGTTACAATGTATACCATACTAGTTTATAAAATATTAGTAATGTATTTCTAAAAATAGTTAAAACTAAAATGTCTAACTTAAAAAGACTAGTAATTAATTTTCAATATTGTTTTAGTATTATGAGCATGAATACAATGCTACATGTTCCAATAGTTATATAAGGAGATTTTATTTAATATTGTGTTAACTTTAGAAAGTCAGAAGGGATATAGAATTAGTATTATCCAAAAAACAGTAAATGTAAAACCATAAAATCTAGGCCAAAAAGGAAATTCCAATAACATTATAATTGAGTAAGGAAGTTAAATAAACCAAGTAAACTAATGAGATTTATATAAGGTGAATCAATCACCAACTACTATAACTAAAACTATACTTTAAAAGAATAATATAGAAAGAGGTATAAAATTATTAAAAAATTTGCAAAATGTAATACCTAACAATTTCAGAGGAGGAATAGTAAATTCATGAATTATAACTAAAAGAATGATCAATTGATAAATTTGTAAGAAATTAAGGAAAGTTAAGATTTATATCAATCTGAGATTTATTATAATCATATTTATAACACATAAGATGGCTAAAATTTTGGACAAGAACAGGAAGCAGATACTGAGCCTATATTTCCAAAATGACAGAAATATAGCAATTTTGACAAAAAACTTTATAAAGATGGACTATTGTATGTCAAATTAAACAAAAGGAGTTAAAGAAACCGATTATGTATCTACTAGTTCATGAAAGTAATCAATAACCAAAATATATTCTGAATATAATGTAATTTAATCACATGCATAGGAAGTGAATAATAATTGAAACAATACTTTTCTAATATTAACTTGGCAAGATATTTCAGAAGACGAAGGAAGTAAAACAGTTCTTAATTAACATTCGAAGCGAACGGTTGATTTAAGCTCGCACTAAGAACCTATATAGCGAATACGTTAATGGCGTATACAAGTTAAGCATATCATGCAGTGAAAAACCGAGAGTTACAGAAATTTGTACATTAAACTTAAAATCAATGAACACAACCACCACAAACAGTGAAAACAATTAATACGGAACAGAATATAAGTGAAATAAACTAATAAAACTATAAAACACGAAATATAACATAACCAAACGAACTTCACATTTTTCGACAGACACGTAAACAAAGTGAACACACCTAATACAAAACATTTAAAGTCAGTGAACACAGAACACTTAACCAGGACACCTGTAACAACCCAATAGACATTCTTCAATATTGTGGACACAAGGAAGCAGTTGTACAGGCATCTTTATTGTCAGAAAATTTCACTACGTCGATTCCAGTTTTACCGAGCAGCGAACAAGCAGCCATTATGAGAAATCCCATCATGCAAAGCGTCCACCAGGAATGAGATCTGTCGTCACGGCACTTGGTTTGACTTTTCAATTTTATAAACATTATACATAATAAAATAATTTTGTAATTATTAATTATTAAGATTTATTTTGTGAATGTTATACTTTCTATACTTGCCCCTTCTCTGACTATTATAATTATAACCGTTCAAAGAACCATTCGAAAATATTTGTATAATATAACATGTATGGATAATCGATTACCCCTGTGAAAGAGTCGAACTTTATCTAATAATCGATTTTAAATCGATATTCTAACAAATAATTGGCAATAAATAATAATAATTCAACTATATGGTTTTAAATTTATTTCACAAGTTAATATAAGAGTTTTAATTAACCACAGGACTAACAGAAAGGCGACTATTACTCAAGGGGAGTAATATACTTGAGAAAGAAGAAAATCGCCAATCGATTAGTGAAGTGAGACAATCTTATTAACTCCAGATTTATTTACGATGAATCAGAAGTGAATTTATTGACACAAATAACTTAAGGAACTTTAAAATTTCAACAAAACATCATTACAAGAATTATTTATTAAATATTTACATTAAAACAAAACATTAAAATTTTTTAAAATGACATCAAAATTTTTTTTAATTTTTGTACACAACAAAAATAATTATTTGTAACCACCCGTCTAGTTACAAATTGGCGCTCACAACAGTGGGGCTTAACGTTGACACACGTCTTGTTACAATATACACATTGTTTACTACAGTACAAGGTAAATCTACATTATTTACCATAATTCTCTTAATATTCATCTTCTCTATCAACTCTCCATAACCTCTATTTAGCTTGAAACACTCTAACTCTTTCTCTCTCTCATAATAAATTTCATCACCACAACATTTCACATTCTCACTCCACACAGAGGGCACTACCACAAAACTATTTAAACACCATCTGGCTCTACCAGGTAAACACAAACAACTTACTTGACATTCTGAAGACCTTTTGTCTTCTACAAAAACTATCGAGGAACTCTTGTCCTCCAACAACACTGGTGAAGCTTTTTCTTCGCCTATACCACAAGAAAAATTTGCCCTCTGTTCATACTCTACCTTTAAACTACCTCTATATTCCCTTTCTAAATCATAAACACTAACTAGCAATTCCTGATCAACCTCAACTCTCATTCTACTCTCATTATCACTACTATTATCTACTATATCACCAATATTTTTATTCAATAATACGAGGGCTATCCAGAAAGTAACAGACATTTTAAAATAAAAAATTTACAAAATGAAAAAACAAAATTTTATTATATACATTTGAAAGGTACACTCTTAAGCTATTTTTCTACATAATCGCCATTCAAATTAAGGCACTTATCATACCGTGGCACAAGTTTTTCAATACCGTCTCTGTAGAAATCTGCCGCCTGCGATTTCAACCACTGGTTTACACCGGCATGCAGTTCGGCGTCAGTATCAAAGCGTTGTGTAGCGAGCCATGTCTTCATCACTGGGAAGAGGTGATAGTCGCTCGGCGCCAAATCCGGGCTGTATGGTGGATGATCGAACACCTCCCATCCAAAACTATCGAAGAGCTCTCGGGTACGATTAGCCGTGTGTGGACGTGCGTTGTCGTGAAAAAACAAAACCTTCGCACTAAGTTTTCCCCGACGCTTGTTTTGTATCGCGCGCCTTAACTTTCTCAGTGTTTCACAATACCTCTCTGAGTTAATTGTTGTGCCACGTTCAAGAAAATCAACGAGAATCACTCCTTCAGAGTCCCAAAATACAGTAGCCATGATCTTTCTTGCTGACAGCGTTTGCAAACACTTCCTTGGTTTCTTGGGAGAATTTGTGTGTCCCCATTCCATCGACTGCCTTTTTGTTTCACTATTGACATGCTTCACCCAAGTCTCGTCCCCAGTTACGATACGATCGATAACTTTACCATTTTTGTCGTAATCTTCGAGGAAAGTTAGTGCTGCAGCCAGTCGCTGTTTTTTGTGGTCTTCCGTTAGGATTTTCGGAATCCACCTAGCACAAAATTTGTGGTAACCAAGCTTTTCCGCCACAATTTCATGCACCAAACTCCGTGAAATTTGGGGAAATTGTTTCGAAAGTTCCGTAATCGTGAAACGACGATCTTCACGAATTTTGTCGTTGATTTTCATCACCAGTTCATCAGTCACATGGCTAGGTCTACCACTGCGGTCCTCATCGTGAACATTGGTACGGCCATTTTTAAAATCAATGCACCATTGCCTCACTCGGCTTTCACTCATTATTCCTTTTCCGTACACATCACAAAGTTGGCGATAAATTTCAATTGGTTTGTGATTTTTTGCCAACAAAAACCTAATCACAGAACGCACCTCACAAGTGGCGGGATTTTCTATTGCAGCGCACATTTTAACACGTCACAGAGAGCAAAGTAAGAGGAGCACAGACCGCTCGCTACCACAGCTGGTTGCGTACTGAGTGTAGGAACGTTCCGACACCAAGATGGCGGCTCTATCCCCGCCCACCGCCGCGGTCGGTCAAAACGTCTGTTACTTTCTGGATAGCCCTCGTATATCACTCTTGTTAACGTCATCATAACTAACATTATTACTCACCATATTTACGGCCACCTGTTTTACATTTAAACTAACCTCTACCCGAATATTATTTGTATTAACCACACTTACCTCGTTTTTTATTTCTTCGTTATTATTCGTCATCATCTCATCATTATACTTGTCACTTATAGTTTCACTACCTTCTTTATCAGATTCACTTACCTGTTTTAATTCACCTTCTGTATTCTCTTTTAATCGACATCTATCTCCTTCCCACTTCTCGTTTTGTTTTTTCATATCATTAATCATTTGTTCTTGTGAATTTATTATCTTATCAAAACCCCTATTCATCAGTTCTTCCCTTTCTTTAAACCGTTTAACCAATTTTATTAATAAAGTCATCTGTACATCTATTAAAATTTTCCTCCATTTCATCAAATTGACTTTTCATATAATTTATTATATCGGCCCATGTTAGACCTTCCCCGTTTTCCGGTACCTCGGCCATGCTTAAGAAATACTATATAATACTCTTATAAAAACTACAATAATTATTCCCACATACGCCGTTACCACAACCTGTCCTCATACTTCCAATCAGGCCTAAACCCATATCAGAAAATTCCATATGAGTCATCCTGGCAGGGTCACCACTGTTACGGTCTATCTCTTTACCCCCCTTATTTTAAACTTTTACTTACCTTTTACGCATTCGCCCTGACTTACCAAAAACAGAAGATTCCCAACTTATAGGTTGCCACCAATATTTTTAAAAAGGACAAATATGGAAACCTTAATACATTTTCCCCTTATTTACTTTTAATTACTTACCAGGTCCGATTAGGCGAGATTTTCTATACAGGACAGGTTATGTTAAACGGGCGTAATAACTTACTCTAACACTTATTCATGATAATTCAAATACTATTTTATTTACCATAAAAATTGACTTCTTTCTTTTACTTTACTTATAATTTTTATCAATAAGGTTACAACATCAAAATATGTAAATTATATATATACTATACGAACCAGTGTTCTCCTTAATGTTTTCTTTCTCCCCCTGATACCTCACTCACTCTCTCATTCTTTTTACACTTTGTTTTTAAACCCCACTGGTTGAGATCTCATTATTTAGTGTACACTTTATAAAAAATAAATGATGGATTATTATTAGATGGACTGTTTTCGCTGCTGTTTATCTACACTTGGTCACATACTGCAATTACGTCTTTTTACTCTGACACCAAAGTTTGTTTTAAAACTTTTCGTATAACCGGTACTGTAATTAGTTTACTGTTGTATTGCGCACTTTACTAGATAGGCCGATTATAGTACTTTCGGCCTATCTTGCACCCGAGGCCACTGTTTAACTTACGACCGCTCTGGTTGAAGACTGCTATCTGCAACTGGCTGATGCAACAACTGGTGATAGACTGCATACTGTGATTCATATACAAAGACTGCTGCTGGGGCTATTACGTAATACGTCTGGCTTGGCTGTCTCCAGACATCAACAATTTATGATAACAGTGTATGTTGCTGGTTACACTGGGGCACCTCACAGGTGAATACTGACAATTAAAAAATTTACTGATCTAACTTGAAACTAATGTAGCACACAATTCTGTACCGTTATACTTCGAACAGAATAATTCACGCCTGCAAATTGATGAAAATTTGAAAAAATCAGCATTCCATTTCCAAGCCTAGCCTACCGAAATTCGACATTGTTGGTGAGATCGTTACCTATTAAAATTTAACTAAATTACACCTCAACTATAAAATTATAACACTAGAAACAGCACAATCCCTTTAAATACTTCTGGAAAGGAGGTGAACATAAACTTTATTATTTTGTTAACCCAAAAAACAGCAAAACGTAGTTTTGTTACTAACATTCCCGCAGCCATGATGTTTAGTGCTTGTTGTCATCTGTGAAGAAATGTAATCTGCGCTCTAGCGGTCAACAAATCAACTGCATAATATAGAATATACTAAATTTTAAAATAATTCATGTAAAGCTTGGTACTGACCTGTATACATTTCTGACTTTCTCAAAGTACAAAGAACTCTAAAATAACCCTGGGAAATTAATTAATTATTTCTTTCTTGTTATTAAGACTGAAAATAAAAATATTTGTTATATGATATATGTTTGTAAAAGCAAGACTGAATTAACTCTGTGTTTTATGTAAGAATCGATTATCCATTTTTGTTTTGGGAGACCATAACAAACGTTAAATAAATTCAAGGAATGCCTTGTGGTTTAAATAATAAAATGTGTATTATTTCCAGTAGATGGTAGTTAGTTACAGATTGTAAGAAGATCGAGAGGAGAACGGACATCCAGCATTTATTATGTACCATTTGGAGTCATTTTAACCTCAAATGGGTTCGTAAAAGTAGCAGTCAGCTGGTACCACGAGCAGAAAATTTTGAAATACTCAATCGTATACTAAGAGAGTAATTCTCTTTGCACTCTCTCTCCTAACTACTGTCAAACAACGGTATTGGTTTCACATAAACAAAATTTAAGAAATTCTTTCAAAAATCTTTGCATAATCACACACACTCGATTTTGAAGACACATAACATAAAGATAACAAATTCTGTGACTCTCAATTAAGCGAGCGTTTCGAAAAATAACAAATAGACGTAAATTACTCGAGACTTAAGCTCAGCGAGAAACGTTACAAGATGACGTACAAACGTTGGGCTTAAATAAGAAGAGAGTTTATTTGGAAGGATACTTGCGAGACGTTACAAGATGATGACGCTAACAACTTGGGGCTAATAAAACATAAATTTTCATTAAATAATTACAGTGTATTATTTTGTTACCAGAAGTGTATTATTACATTGAAATTGTTGTGTATTTAAAATGGATATGGACAAAATACTTAAACAAATACAGCAAATGAACGTGGAAATGAAACGCGATTTGACCGAGAATATGAACGCAAAATTTGAACAAATAACAGCCAATGCTGAGATGAATAACGCAGAGTTAACGTCTAAGATCGAGACGCAAAGAGTTAGTCTAACCGAAGCATTAGAACAAAGCAACGCCGATATAAATACGGAAATTAAACAAAGCACTAAAGAATTAACCGCGAAAGTCGCTGAAATCGGTGAAAGAGTACGTACGGTCGATACCAAAATAAATGAACGATTTAAGGTTTTTGAGACCACTATGCAAAAATCGTTTATTGAACAAGTAACACGTATGGAGGGCCGGTTCAAGGAGCATATTAGCCGCTGCGAAAAACAAACGCAAGACGTCGCGAGAAAAGTCGACTCTCTTGAGGTAAAGATTCAAGCCGACGTGACAGAAACGCAACGAGTAGATAGATTAGACGCTTCAATTGTAGAGACGCGATCTAACATAGACTCTAATAAAGAGACTGTCTTACAAGCGTTAATCGACGAGATTTTGAAAGTATGACAGGAGGTACGGAGGAGGTCCGCGCCTAATATTTTGGTACAAGGTCCTGTTGACGAGAAAAATCGCGTGTATTTTACGGGGGAAAATAACGAAAACCCTATTGAATTTTTGTTAGCGTGTGAGAGTGAAATGGCTAGAGTAGGTTTCCGACTAGAAGATCAAGACAAAATACAGTGGGTAGTTAACGCGATGCGTGATTCGGCGCGTAAGTGGTATAACATTGTACGCGATAGTGTCCACATACGCGGAGTTCAAACAAAAATTTGAAAGCTGGTACTGGAACTCGCATACTCAAAGACTTCTACGCAATGAACTGGAGTATGGCCGATTTGATAGGAAATTGGGTATTACCACGGAAAATTATATAATCCAGCAGGTCGAACGCGCGAAGCATTTAACCCCAGCATTTTCGGAGATTGACATAGACACGAAACTTGCCTATCACTTTAATCACAACATTAGAGTAGCTGTGTTTACGCAGGGTATACGCACGGTTGATGAACTCCTCATTCTAGTGTCCCAAAGCGAGACAGTTTTTGATTTTGGTGGGTGGCGTTATAATCCTGATTTTCGCCGAAATAATGAAGGGCAGAATACATGGGAACAATATCACCAGCAACCTGATCAGAGACCGAGTACTAGTTCTACTCCACCCCAGACATCATCAAAACCCCCAGATAAAACCTTTGAGTACAAAGGCAAACAAAATATTGGTAGACCGAAAGGGCAATATAAGGGTAACGATGGGGCCCCGATTAGAGCTATGCAAACGGTTGAGATAGCTAGAAGTGACACAATAGAGCAAGACAGCGATACCCCAAGCAATAAAGACCATAGTGACAAGAAAAAGAATCGTAAGTTTCCAAAAAACTTGGAAACGGGCGCCTCCAGGGTGGAAGCGCCATAAATCATGCTAAAATGTATCGAAATAAAGTAGGTAAAAATAAGAAAAATGCTAGATTTAAGAAAAGTGATTTTTCTACAGAAATTTGTACGCCAGTTGACAAAGTATTTCAACCGGAAGGTACGGAACCGTGGTAGGCCGTTAGCACAATACAACAATGGGCTCCGACAATTGTTCGTCCGGTGGAACAGGAAAGTGACGACGACGTTCTCACACAGTCAGCGTGGGAAGACGTAGACGACGAATCCGGTGACGAAAATGACCGATGGTTAGCGAAGTACTGTAGAACCGTTCGTAAAAATGGTTACGAAATATTACAGTTAAAAGATAATGTAATTGTATTATAATAATTAAAATTAAAATAAATTATTTGTGTTTTATATTATTAATAATAATTGTAGATAGCTTGTGTATTAATAATAACGCATTTATAACGCGGTAAATAACGGGCGTGTACAACAAAATAAACGCACGGCAGGAAATAGTTACACAGGTAGTGGTAACAGCCGACCGACATTTGAAAGTAGGTCAAGCAATTAGCCGCGCGGCAGGCGATAACGAATGTAATCTGTCAGCGAATTCCTTTGCGCGTGTGCCACTGTTTACAAACAAACCTTTAAACGCCGCAGTTAGCTATTACCCGTTGTAAAAACATTGATACACAATAATTCGCAAATATAATATTATTAATACATGTATTTAGAGTTAAATTGTATATAATGCAATAACATGAACACCTATGTATGTGTCTTTAGAATAAGTAATCCAATGTATAGGTAATAAGTATAGTGATTACAAAATACGTGTGTAATGATTGAAAAAAAAAATAACTGTAATTATTACATTCATTTTTTTTTAAATGGGTGTGGGCGTATATAACAGCACCAAATATTAATTATTTGGGGTTATATGTCGCCTGCATAATAAAATCATGTTTAAATAAATTATAACAGTCAAAACTCCATTTGTATGTAGAGCGTTGAAAATAATGCTTTGTAAAGCGACGCACACGTGGCCGTTATGTAATCAGCTCGCTGTACAAGGAAGGGCCACACCCAAACTGTTAATTATTAATATCTCGGAAACTAATAAATTAAGGCGAAATCCAAGATAGCCAAAATGTTTGCCGAAATATTAATAATGACGTGTGCAAATTTTACGCAATATAATTAACAAATAAAAGAGTTAACTAAATTAATTGAATAACTCCTGTAAAAATAGAGCTACATTAATGAGATTTTAGTATGTCATAGATATAATAATTTCTGACAGATTGTATATTTTAGATTTCGCACAACTTGGTTTGCAACCAAGATATTGCAAAATTAAATAAGCACAGGAAATCCGGCCCGACAAATTAGTTCCGCCGGTAATAATATTAATTCTCCGTCTGTGGGAATCTAACTTCATTCTCACGGACCAAGGGAATTCAAATTTTATGTAGTAGGGAGAGTGTGTCAGCCAATCAAATCATTTGACGCAAACCCCGACCAGCGCGGTGTTTTCGGGCTGAAACATCACTCTTCTGCCAGTACTCACGAAGTCAAGACGTAATTCTTCGATCGTCTCGTAACCATAGTGGTGAAGATCCATCAGAAGACTCTACGTGGTCATCACACGCAATTACGGACACAGTAAATACAGATCAACTGTATAGCTCGTAATTGTTGCGTAAAGGCGAGATACTCTTCATTACATCAACCAAGCTTATTGTGTACTGCAAGCTGTGGTCATAAGCACGCAAGAGATCCACCAGACTTCAAGAATACAGCAGAGAGGCCGTCTAAATCATTGGTGAACAGCTGACGAGCAGAGCTACCACTCGAACGAAACACACACACACACGCTGACGTGCAACGTGCGAATCGACGAGGGACAGAAACCAGTTCCAGCAGAGAGCCGTAGACGTTAAAAATATACAACGAACAGCAAGGAAGCAGAGTGTTGCCGAATTCTGAACTCAACGACCGAATCCAGGAGCTCTAAGCAGATTACCTTCTCTAGCGACCGGACCGGGATCAACGAGGGACAATCGGAACAACATCCTCTTCAATAACAGGAAAGCAAAATCCACTTATTTATTTTTCAACATCAAATTTTCTATTTTTCATTTAAAAACACTGTAATTGAAACAATTCAGGTGCCATACAAAAAGCAAAGACTCTAGTAATTAAGAATAAATTCATTGTGATAATCTGTATAGCAGTCTAAGTCATTAGTAAGCTGTAGTTAAGAAAATAGAAGTAGTATAAAAGCGCTATACAAATTTTAACTAGCAATCTAATTATTAGTTCATACTGCAGTATAACAGAAGTCAAATCACTAGAAATGAAATAACGTGAACTAGACTGTCACTTCTAATTTATTTTTGAAAATATTCTAATTAACTTCAGAGTTTTATATTTTGTTTCATTAACATTTAAATTCAATTTAGTTAAAGAAATTTAATCAAATCAAATCAATTAATTAATTAAATTTTCAATTGCAATTAACTCGCCAAATAACGAGTTTAGTTTCTTTTCAATTATTAACCAATCGAAAAACATTGGTCAACATTGATTCATTGTTTAGACTGTAAGAAATTGATAATATAATAACCATTTTATTCTTGTGTGTTGTTGGAGTAATAAACAACGTTTTATTACCCCATATTACAGTGTTTTATTGTTGTACGATAAAGCCTACCAGTCTCACAAAACTCACCCCCTTTAAAGTAACTTATTTTGTGTGTTGTTGCAATAAATTTGAGATTACTAGCTTGCGAACTTCAAATCCAAAATCCACACACCCTAGTCGGAACAATCCGCAAGATCGGACAGCAGGTAGGTACTCATACACAACAGGACACAACAACAACGCATATAAGTAGAGTTGCAATATATATATATATATAGTTACAACAAAAATAAGCCAACCCAATACCAGGGATGAACAAAACAATATTAAATCTAAAATAATGCGTCATGTTAAATAAAAATGATTAATTTACATAAAATATAAAAACTATGACTCGTCAAACGACGACATGACCTAACCCAAGTGATTGACCCAACAAAAGGAAACAAATGAAGAAGGGATCCACGAAAAAACCAACGAGAATACAACCAAAGAAGAGAAGAAGGTGATTAACCAAACCAAAGGAAGAGAGAAAAAAAATCCAAAACCCAAACAAAAATGAAACAAGTTCATGGAATTAAACGACCCAATGTAACACGTCGAAATGTACCCAAAGGAGAGGATGGAAAAACCAAAGTATTAACCAAATACGATGAAAATGAAGAAGGAGGGAAATAGATAGAAATGAAAACCAATAATGATACACAAACAAGTAGTAAAGCAGAGGAGAAGGAGAAATAATGCACTCAAGAATAATATTGGAACCAAACCAATAATTATCCTATGAGAAAGGAAAAAGTAATTGTTATTACCCATTAATTAGGGATTGCAATCCGGCATCATTTGCAATCCGGCCGGATCCAACCGGATTCCCAGCGATCCAGCCGGACCTGGCCGGATCCGGCCGGATTGATCAAATCAGGATGATTTTCACTTTTCGGTTCAAAATGAACTGTTAATGAGTTAATCGAGTGTAATTGTACTTATTATAGGTAGTTTATTAAAAAAACATATATATAATATATAATCAACTTTATTTCCAATGTTAAGATTAGACAACGAGCAAACAATTAAAATCTAGCAGTGTAGGGTAAGTAATTAGTAAAATTTTAACAACGTAACGAGTGGTTCAATCTTCCACTTCCTAAATTTCATAGTAAGTAACTTTATAAAATCTAATTTAATTAACCTTACGTAATTTACTTAGATGAGAATTGAGATCACAATAATTATTAAAGTATTTATTTGAAAATGCTAACTAACAAGTCTTATAGTTATGACAGACACCATCATGATTTGATGAATTTGTCTGATGAATAGCACAATTATCACAATCTTTATTGTATTATAATTATAGCTCTTTAATTTAGTCAACTTACGATAAATAATTATTTTAAGTAATGATTATTTCAGTATATATATTATCAAAAAATCAATTTTGATTTTGAAAGAAGGATCTTAGAAAACAAATAGTGTTGTGTCATCTCCCAGTCGACTTCTAATGGAGCTACAAATATAGCCTGCGGCCGAAAAAGCCCTTTCAGCTTCTACACTTGTTGGCTTTATTGTCAGCAAATAATCATGAATAGTAGATAAGTATTCTCCTCGAACTCCTTCACTTTCAAACGCAGTCATTTCCTTTTTTAGTACTTTATCAAAATCTTTTTCTTTTTTAGTATTTATGCTATAACATGTGGATTCTTGCTGGATTTGTAATTGTAGTTCTTCCTGTAATGTCAAATCTTTCTTTAGTAATGGTGAATCTACGTTCTCCTCTACTATTTCTTCCACGTTTTCTTTAGACTTATCATCTTGAATAACTCTCTCTAAGATTTTTTTCATTTCTAATCGTATGACTTTTTTCTTTGGCATAGTAAATGTATCATCGGATCCGTTTAGATTTTCATGATATTTCTTTGGATTCTGTAAATATATTAATATTCCTGATACTACAGTGCGGCGTTCTTTAATCCTTGTACATAGTGCTTCATATAATTCATTACTTAACACCGTGTCATGAGTGAGCAACTTCTCTAAAACAAATTTTAGTGTTGTTTCAGCAGTTAACAGGGTCGAATCTCTTCTGCATAGGGCCTCTACAGCCAATTTAAATGGCTGCAAACTGTCAATCAAATCTTTTATTTTCGATCATTCAAGGTCACTAAATTTAATGTCAGATCCTATATCTATTAAAGCTTTATCGACACACACTTTCAGCTTATAAAATCTTTCGATCATAGAGAGAAGACTATTCCAACATGTGCGGCAATCCAACATCAGGCTTAATTCTTTACCTATATCTTCTTTCACATAGTTTTGCAGATACATATCGTATTTAGTAGGCGACCTTTTGAACAGCTTTACTACTTTTCGCACTTTTTGAAGAATATCATTGAATCTAGGAATTACTTCAGCCTTAGAAAGATAAGGATCCCCAGGATCCGTTATTGTAACTATAACCCCTTGTTCAAGTTGTTCTTCATCATTCATTGTGTCTTCGTCATCTGTATCTGTATCTGATTCATTAGATGTTGTTGACGTTGTTGCTAGGCGGTTTTCTGCCTTCTCTTCATTTTTTTTATATAAAACATCGACCACAGCTAATTGTAACCCATGTGCGAAGCAGAGTTGTTGATAGCAATTCATGAGCTTACCTACTTTGACCATAACACTTGCGCCGTCAGTACTCATGCCAATAATATCAGTATCAAGACCGAAGCTTTTTAAGCGATTTTTTATTAGACTGATAGTATGTTCCGCAGTACACGAACCATGGATTCTAATCAAGCCCAGATTAAAGTGTTTTTCTTTGTGGTGTAAATTTAGGTTCAAATATCGGTGATTTTTTTGGAAAGTCCATTCGTCAAAACTCAAAGAGAATCGTTTTCCTTGTTTCCTAAGATATTCGAACTCAATTATCAAGTCTGCATTAACGGTATTTGCGAAATTTGTTAATATATATCTTATAGTATTTGGTGAATTAGGAAGTTGAAATCCGCTTTTTCTAAACAAATATCTCAAATCTGGTGATGTACAAAATAAATTGAAGGGCATACCATTTTTACAGACCATTCTCGAGATCATCTTTTCCATCAAGTTTTCCTTTTGAAAATAATTGTCTATTGTTTTAGACTTTTTCTTGGGTATTTCTTCCTCACAAATAATATTATCTGAATCAGTTCTTGATGTGGATGGTTTAGAGAATGAATCAGAATTCGGACGTTTTAATTGGCTATTTTCAGAACTTTGATCAATGCAAATGCAATGCTTTGTTCTCAAATGTGTTCTTAATCCTTTATAAGAACCTTTACTTATTTTTATTAACTCTGAGCACAATATGCATTCGGCGTTGACAGACTTGTCTTTTTGCATTTTTTTAAAATAATGCCATATAGTTTTCTCACTGTCCCCACCATAATCCTCCTCATTTTGACTTGTTTTTGAAAGTGACATGTTTTATAATTTTTTTCAACTAGGATAAACTAATAATAAATTAGTATACTACGAGTAATACCTGTAACAAACAAAAGACAAAACATATTTAATTACAATATTAATTTAAATTTTTGTTCGTACATAACGTAACTCAATTTAATTCATTTCGAAGTCTAATAATTCAGACAATTTGTGTAAACTATCCAGCATTATTTATTTATTTAATGATCTTTTATATCATTCACACACTCATAAGTCAACAAAATTTATTTGTCGATTGAGCAAAAACAATGTCTATTTCCATTTGAATAAAACACTTTTCAACGGATACTATCGCTAGCGTAAATACAAAAAAATAATATATATTTACTTACATTTTGACGAAGCACCAACATAACCAAACACATATTTATTGTCTCGAGCGAGGCGAATAATACTGAACTGATCAGCTGGCATGTTGCGGAGAGAGGGGGGCTGCGCGGCGTAGTGGCGCGGAGCGTCTCAGCGTCGAACGACTCGCACGCATGCACACACACCACGCGTATCGCATTTAAAGCACCTAATCTTGCAACAGCGCTATTTTTTTGTCATAAATTGCTAACACCGGACCCGGTCACCGGATCCGGTATATTGGTGCCGGATCCGATAAAGGTTTAATGATGCCGGATCCGCCGGATTCCCGGTCCGTTTTTCCGGATTGCAATCCCTACCATTAATGGACAATAATAATTTAGGGAAGGAACCCTATTAAAAAAAGGTTAAAGATTAAAATGATAAAAAAGCAAACTAAACCCCAATTGAGAATTAGATGTAAAAATAGTATTGTAAGAATATAAAATTGTTACTAGTATTAAGGATATATTGTAATGAAAGAGAAATAAGTATAGGGGTTACCCACTAAAAAACACATAGTATAAACAGTGATACAGTGCAATAGTGTATGTGTAAAAACCCCAAAGTGAAGTGATAAGGAAGGTACGCTAATTAAATTATAATTAACTATAGATAATTTAAAAGTGAAGGTGAGGTATAAATGGGAATAGTGTAAGATATAGAATATAACTATTATAAGAAGTAGTGAATAATAAAGAAAATAGACACTTAATAAATCTGTAAAAAACACTAAAGGTTTAAAAGTGGAAAAATAACAGTGAATAAATATATGGTGAAAAATAGTATTAAGTATGAATTATAGAATAAGATATGCTGAACACTGGAAAGTGATGATGACATTACTATTTAAGAAAAGATGTTTAAGAGATTTAAGTTTAATTATAACCGATAGTAATTAAAAGGGAGGATCCCAGGAAAGAATAAATTGAAGGTGTTGACATGGAGAGAATGTAGATTGTTTAAAAATTAAGAAATTAGAGACAAATCAAAGACACCCACGTTATAAGGAATAGTTATAAATTTCATAAAAGTGATGTTGTTTATCACAATAAAAATAATATGTATTGTAAACAAAGAAATTAGCAAATCTGAGGTGAAGGATTCACCAAGAATAAATTGTAAATCATTTGTAAAACAAAATATTATAATAAGCATTGGTATACAAAAAGAAATGTAACTAACAAGTATTAACATAATTGTAAAAACCTAAAATCTAAAATTACCCAAACTTGTGGGGTATCAAAATAATCTATGAAAGGAAATAAATACTATAGTGACAATATTTAATAACCAGGAAGGAAGATAGAGGAATACCAGCAATCAGAAGATATACGAAGAATTCGAATTTTGATAACGATACATCATCTCAAAATCAACCAATCAAAATCATGCAGTTGCCATGGAAACGGCAGTTGAAGAGGATTACCGTTGAATACCGTTAGAGAGAAGCGAAGCGTCAGTAAGAGAATACAGAAGCCAATGTTGGGAAGAACGATTTTCTGTTAAAATAATGTAAAAAAGTAATTAAAGTTCCTAACCATGACAGCATAAGAAGCAGACGACCATTTATAGCAGTCAACTCGAGATCCAAGGCAATTAAACGGAAAATTACCGGAAAAGAACATCCAGATACGTTATGAAAAAGACGCCCAACCCATTGAAGCCCCAAAATTAATGAAAACAGAACTTATTGCAGCCAAATCCTACCCGATCAAACGAACGAAGACACCAAGTAATGCTGAGGTGTTAAGTACAATTAAATTACTTATTTTCTAAAACCCTAATCACTCTAAATTTTACTAAAGGTAAATTTATCTCACTATAAACAAATATTTCTCTTTCACAGATTATTTAAGTAAAATAAAACTTGATAAAAACTTGTTAACGTTAAATATAACCTATTAGTTAAACACGAACTTACAAAACACATTTAACGACACCACAGAACAGATTGTAACATCACACATTATTATTAATGTACACGTAGAATAAGGTAATATATTTTTATTGTAACCATAGGAATTCTTTACCTCATAGTCACAAGAATCCACGATTTTGGAAACAAAAATAATTGTAATACTTCAACGTACACAGCCATACAGAAGCTAATTGTTTCCTTGATCGATTCGTCAAGCCCAGAGGACAAGAGTTTCATGTAATCAGTCGGTGCAAATTTTATCATTATATAATTGTCAATTTGAATATTTTAATTATCACCTATTAAAAATCACTATTACAGGGAGTAACCGTCGTTATTATTTCATAGGGAGTGCTTTATATATTACTAGTGTTTACTTAAGAATAGATTTGATGAGAAGTGAACAAGTTGTCATTTGCGCAGCAGCATCGACAATTCAGACGGCTGTGCGAGCGGGAATTATTTGAATGCCCCGACCGTCACCGCTGATAACTCATCAGACAATAATTTTAGTTGTTTTATATAACGACTTGGCGCCACCCGGGATTAACACACCCCTATAAACAACAGGTAAGGTTACTGCCATGTTATACAGGTAAATACCGCAACGCTACGGACATCGTTAGCCGCGAACATTAATGTAACGACCCCGGTGCGAGACGAACGCACTAATCATTATTACACATACAAAATTGGTGTACATTTTGCAGGTACGCACAAGAATCTACTCGTTACAATATATATAATGTCTACTTTCCTGATATTGCGGAATTCAACACCATAGGCACTAACTCATGTCTTACAGGTTGCTGTCTCTCGTCGTTCTCATTTTTTACTGCCGAACTGTTAGATTTTACCAATCTCACTCACTGTCTCTACTTTGTAGTTTTAATACTTTTTAAATATCAAAATATATTAAAATTCACATTTTTGTTACTTTGCTGGTTTGCTGGCCAGCAATTTATGTAACGTGTCACTTGCACGAGCGATGGCTGTAGACTGGGGCAGACGGTATTGCGTTCATTTCTGAGGTGGAGAGGGTTGTCACATCACCAATCCCTTTGTTTTTGCTTACGACGTCTTAGTTTTTGAGGCTAGGCAATTACGTACTGGATTCTCTATGTGACGTTTTCATAGGAGCGGCTTGTTGATGAGTTCGTTTGGCGAAATTGAGTTGTTGTTTTCGCACGTACACCACTGACCTTGATGCAATTTCTGCCCTGCTTACTACGTCGTTTCACACTTTATAAAACTTTACCATTACTTCTGTATGACTTTGGTTTCACAATAAAAATTTATATTGGTTATTTACCCAAAACACCATAGGGACAGAATTGTACCGTTACACTGTGTACAAATGGTTTATTCAATAATGTTCTAGTGGTGTCGTTGTTCGTAGTGTGGAGTTGCGGGCTGCTGCTGATAAACTGGCGAAACATATGTGCATTCAGTTTCAGGCGAGTGATGGGTGGCTTTGGCATTTTCGTAAACGGCATGGCATCACAAATAGATCAACATGTGGTGAAGCGCTGAGTGCAGACACTGAACAAGTTGAGCCTTTTCGTCAACATATAAAGGAAACGATCGAATCTGAGGGTCTCACTTTGTCTCAGGTCTACAATGCTGATGAGACTGGTCTCTACTTTCGTGCTGTGCCTGAAAATACTTTGGCGCACAAACATGAAACTAGCACACCAGGCCGTAAACTCAACAAGGAGCGCATTTCTGCCCTACTGTGTGCGAATGCTGATGGTTCGCATCGACTTACTGCAGTCATAGTCGGAAACGCAAAGAAACCTCGTTCGATAAAGAACATAATGAACCAGTTGCCAGTCATTTATGAAAGTTCAAAAAATGCTTCGTTTGCCTCCAGTATTTTTTCAGACTGGTTTTTTTAATCATTTTGTGCCAGAAGTGCGACATTTTCAAGAAGAGACTATGAAGATTCCATCGCATGTGGTGAAAGCCGTCTTACTACTGGACAATGCACCGACCCATCCCAAAGCTGAGAAGTTAGTTAGCAACGACGGAAAAATAAAATGCGTCTTCCTCCCTCTGAACACCACTTCAATTTTACAGCCAATGGACCAAGGAGTCATTGTTGCCTGCAAAAGGCTGTACAAGAAGAAGTTTCTTGAAGAGGTGATGGTTGTCTTGGAGGACAAACAAGACCGTGAAAACGACACGAGAGGAGCTAGAACGCTGCAAAATCTGCATGCATACAAGATAAAGTCCGCCATCTTTAATTTTGCTGCCGCATGGAAAGAGATGAAGGAAACAACATTGGCTAATGGGTGGACACAGTTACTGAATGGGACTGAACCGGAGTACTATTTCAGAGGATTTGAAACATCCGATTTCTGCGAAACCGTAAAGAAGGCTGGTGAAGAAGTAAACGAGAATGACATAGAACAGTGGCTAAACTTGGATGAGGGTGATCCAGGCTACCAAATCCTGAGTCAGGAAGAGATCGCGGAATCTGTTCTACACGACGATCAAGAAGATGGAGATGATGATGATGACGAAGAAACGTCTGTTACAGGAGGTCCTAAATTATCAGCGATAAGAAACAGCATGGACGAAATTATTGTGTACATAGGGGAGTCTTCAGATCCGGAAGTGTGTGCTTACTATGATCACTTTAGACAGTTTAGATCTTTAATAATAAAGAAGCAACATTCTGGTAGAAAACAACTGACTCTTGATGCTTTTATCCAGCATAAATAAACAAAGGTGTGTACATAAGGTATTTGCATGATATTAATAGTATTAAAATTGCAAGTGCTATAGGCCTTTTTTTGAGTTAAATATATCCTCAAAAAACAAAATTCGCGATTTAACGGACTTTCGATTTTACGGACACCCCTCAGCCCTAATTAGTCCGTTAAATCGAAGGTTTACTGTATTAAGATGTTTTATCATCTTTACAAAAATTCTGTTTATAGGCCTTTTAGTCATTTGACTGTCACAGAATCATGTTAAAATTCCTTAAGTTATTTACTACATTGTGATTATTATTAACAAAGAACATCTACTTAACAATTCTGGCTTATTTTCACTAATTAACAGTGGTTTGACCTTTTTGTTAATTAATTTTCCCACTACCTTTAATGTTTAACGTTTGCCTAGGTCATGTTTTTTATACAGTTTGACATTTTCTAATTTGAGTATTCCATAAATATGATTACATTTATAAAAGCTTGTTCAGCTGTTAAATTTACTACACTGCATTAATTTACCTTGTTTTGTTACCTTATTTGCTATTTTTACAATAGTTTGTTGATTTTGACATTGGCCTATGTACTGGTGTTATCTTCATCACCATGTTTATAAACATTTTACCTTAATGTCATTTTCCATGACTGATATCTTAAAAATAAATAAATAAACCTCCGCTCAACAGTCCGTTAAGGACCAAGGCGTACCGCGCGGCTTGTGTGTTAGTGTGACGGTGTATGGCTAGTACTACGCGCCACCAGCCGCTAGTTGCGGTATTCACAGCCAGGAGGCGGCACTGTTATCTCAGCGCCTACTCAGTTTGCCTCACGACGCTGAGTGCACGCCGTACAGAACCTCCGCCGGGAATTGAACCCGGGACCACGAGCGTGACTGATATCTTAGTAAACCTTTAACAGTTAAATTAACTTTTAACAACCATAAAAACTGTTTAACATATCATAACACTATCTTAACAAAACAAAAACATATACTATCCTATTAGTTTAATCTCGTGCCCACATGGCTATGATTCTACTGAACATTTGCACAAATAAACTGCTTTTTAATTAATCTATACAATTATTATATATATATACAAACTTTCACTATGAACACTTACTTTTGGTTTTATATCCCAAACGTTTCGACGTGATGTCCATCTTCCTCAGTGGGATTTGAAATACTGAATGTCGGTACAAAGTAACCGTTATGGGTTGTAGGTGTGTGTGGTGGGGGTTGCTGGTGGGAGGGAATTGGCGCTGGGATTCAAAGTGTGTGTTTGATACAATTTTAAATCCCAGCGCCAATTCCCTCCCACCAGCAACCCCCACCACACACACCTACAACCCATAACGGTTACTTTGTACCGACATTCTGTATTTCAAATCCCACTGAGGAAGACGGACATCACGTCGAAACGTTTGGGATATAAAACCAAAAGTAAGTGTTCATAGTGAAAGTTTGTATATATATAATATTTAAATAAGTGAATGAAGAGGATGTATCAACAAGACAATTAATCTATACAATTGTTTACACTTAGCAATAACATCTTTTTTTAGTCCACTTTGCTTTGTTAATTAATTGATTACTGTTTGGTACCATAATTAATGGTATCCCTTTCCCCTTCAACATAGTCATATTCCTATAGGTTTAAGGAATTGGGAATATAAACAAATATTCTCCCAATTGTTATCTATATACTTAATATTAGCACTTGACTGGTGATACTTGTTCAAAAAACACTTGGTTTATTATTTTATCACTGGTTAGTATTGCACTGTTTGGATTTTATTTGTCACACTTAGAAATAATTAATCTATCCAGTTTTGATTGTTTGATTAATTATTTGTTACCTTCTTATGTAAGTATTATTTCCACTTTTATCATGTAATCTTACATATAGTATTTTCTTAAAATTAATGTACATTAGTTTATTTATTAACTGTATTGTACTTCAGAATCATTTTAGAATGGTTTTGTTTTTATATTTATTCTTATTGGTTTTTATGGGTTTTTACATTTGTTTAGTCCCCCCATTCTGTTACATTACAGATACCTCCCCACCAAAATACGATTATTTTTCTTAAACAAAGTTTGCGGTTCTCTTTTCTATTTTATTTATCTCATATGGTTATGTTACAATGCATACCCAATGTACACTCAACGATCCTTGCTTTAAATTTCTTCACATGGCTGGATTTTTCTCTTGTTCTAATTGAAAACTTTCTCAGTGATAACAATGATCCCATTCTATTCTTATTTAAAATTGTAAAACTCCATACATTTTATAATAGTGTTAATAAAATACATATTTTAATACGAAATTTATTTTCCTACTTAGCAAAATAGCAAAAGTTAGTGTGGCTGCCATTTTGAAACTGGCTACCCAAATGGCACAGTTTTATATATACTTTACTACTAATTTACTGTGCTGTCTTTTTCATGAAATATAAAATTATACTAAAAAAGGGACCGTTTCAACATAGGGTGGGGTGGTGTTGCCAGTGACATTATCTTTTAGAAATACAGTAAGGATGTGCTTTAATTTGATGTAAAACTCATAATTTTTTTCTGCACACATACAAACCACTTGCCACTGCTTGGTGAAACCACTTTCCTAGTGGCATAGACTTTAACTGTAACTTTGAAAAGTAAGATTTTTCTATGCTCATATTAGTAAATCTGTATGTAATTTAATCTCTCTGTTATGACACATGTAATTTAGTTATACAAGAGTTGTTTAAAATGTTTTTGGCCTGGTGCAGAGATAGCACCAAGAGTGTCAGATGGCTATGATTTTTCACAAGTTTGAGCCATCGGATTGTGTACTACTGTTTAGAGCATCTGTGTTTACTATGATTGTTGTGTCAAATAAACTAAACAATCTGGAGTCTTTAGAAAAATGAAAAAAAAAGGTAATTTGTGCAGTGTTAACACAGTGTTATAAAAGGTGTTATGCAAATGAAATTAAAAACAAGTTATAGATTTTGGGAGACTCTTCACCACAATTTTCCACAAAAGAAACTGCTCATTCAAACATGCTTGGTCATCCATCTGTGATGATGAACATTCAGATCACCCAAAAACTTGTGGATCCTACAAGTGATGAGAATATTGAAAACATCCACAATGATGTGTTAAATGATAACACACAAAAATACATGAGAATTTGTTATATAAAAGAGCTTTCATCACATGGGAGCTATGTTTGCTAATGGTCAATCAGAAACACACTCAAATGAATATTTACAAAATTCAACCGAGTTTTTGTGATGATTTCACTGCTGATGAAACACTGATTCACCACTATAAGCCTTACACAAAACCATTCCAGACAATGGATAGAAGAGTGCAGAAGTACTAAAAAAAGGGGGGAAAGTGCTTCCATCAGCATGAAAATTGATGACATTTGTTTTCTGGGCAGAGTGTGGTGCTTATAGACTATTTAGAAAGGACACTATTAGAGGAAAGTACTATGCAGTATTGCTGGAGCAACTTACTGAGGTAATTAAAGCAAAAAATCCATACTTAGCATACAAAAAAGTAGAATGAATTGTGCTAAGAATTCATGAATTCATTGCATGAATGCCATATGCAGTCATCACCATTTGATACTCCTGTGCTATCTGTGTGTCAGATCGAGAACTTTTCATACTTGAGTTGGACTCTGTATGATTTATTATGATTTATGTAAATGACTGGGGACATAACTAAACTAAGCAAATGCACTAGCACTGTACTGAATTCCTCCTGCTTTATATGCAAACGAGTATAAAAGTATGGATAGACACACACACCCAGACACTTGCATACAACCATACATGTAACACACACACACCCATATTTTTAGACAACTAACAGAAATATATTATTTAAAAATGATTTGATATCTAATTTCTGAGACGGTGAAATGTCATAAATATTGTAACATGACCAGATGTTACATAACCTAGACATATACTATCAGATTTAATAAATACATAACGATAATGTAAATAGATAATGTAATGATAAGAGTAACCAAGAAGAGAGGAGCCATTGAAGAAGAAAGAAGAAGAAGTGCCACAAGAAGCAGTAAACCTAGATACTGCTTGACACTACAACCATACTATAACTGACACAAACTAATGGACAAATTAAATTCACTTTAAGCTGTCAAGCGAGTCAGTGAATAACTTAAATGGAATATGACATGTTAATAAAAATGATTAAATAAGAATCTGAATAATGTGATATCAGCATCAGCATGTGACTGAGAATTAATTAACTATGACTAGTAACTATGAATGCCAAGGACTAAAATTAGCTATGGCCACAATATGAGAATGAAGCTATATTTCTGTCTCAAATATACTTATGACAAGTAAACGTGTTTGTAAGAGGGAACCTTATACAATTAAGCTACCTCAGCAAGGTACCGAATTGTGAACTAATAAATGTTATTAAGGCAGAAATCCGATACGAACGGTATGCCTCAACAATGCATAAACCAAACAATCATCAGTAAGGTGATTAGTAGAAGGTAATATGAGGGTAAATAACAATACACAGAACAATTGTTATACTCAAACATAGCGATTAGCGTTATTAATATGTTATATAATTAATAGTTCACTTGTTAGTTAATAGAACGGAGCCAAATAATGTGAAACAAAATATCATAGTGAGTAAGGATAGTTCATAGCAATGTATAAAGTTAAGGTTTAATCATAATGTTCAGTAAATAAATATCAGTACAGATATAATAGTGTTCTAACATAAACGTTCAAGTGAAAAAACGCGATGTGGAACACAAACAAATTGGTAAGAGAGTGTAATTGTCGGTTTCGATTAGCAGACGACAGTGTGAAGCCGAGTGCCTGAACATTGTTTATTAAACAATGTCAGTAAAAGTGTAAAATAAACCAGTGTCAAACTATATCAAATTAAAGAGGACAAAATATCCTTTGATTTGATAGAGATACGACCCCAATCGCAACTATAATAAGTGCGTGAAAGGCGTTAGCATCATTTGCACAAAATGCATAAGAAATCTGGTTATCAACACTAACAACAGCGACAACTGTCAATCATTCCAGCGAATGTCGGTTAGAAAACCGTTAATGACGGTTGAAAAGACAATACGTCACTTTCATAACACCTGGATGAGCCAATCAGAAAATAGCTTAGTAATTAATACAATCACCTAAGGCTGATCAAACGGTAGTGTATATAAGGAAGAGCGGCTAATTGCCGTTAGCCACTTTTGTACTTTCATCCGAGGCGGAAGGTGCGCTCGCCTCATCAAAATTTTTATTAACTGATAGCGTCATAGTGCATCGATGGAAACATTTCGACAACAACAAAAAGTAACTTCAAGAGAATCTACATAGACCCAGTGCAATTGAGTGCAGTATTATTTTATTTAGTGCGGGAAAAATAACGAACAGAAGAAATAATTAAATAGTATTATTTAAGATCCTTTTAGTCAGAAGTGGATCGAGATTCTCTGTTCATGTGCGTGTGTAGTGAATAACGATGATCATTATAATCCGATCATTGATGTGTAATTGAATTTTAATCGAAAGATTAAAACACAAAGGTAACAGTGTAACAATTTATTCATTACTCCGAGCGCCATAACCTGTATGATTTGATAAACAAATCTGTACTGACGCAAAACACTGAAACATTTTCTGTACTACACCATGTCTGAATTTATTTAATGAATTTGTAAATCATAGTTAAGTTGGATGTTAGTCATAAGTGATCTCAAAATATAACTTTGTAAATTATCATGAATCAAGCGCTACGAACGCATAACCTATAAACTAGGTTATTATTATTTTTATTTTTATATTAGTAACCTCAAAAGCATTACTAGTCAACCTCATATTATCAAATAATTAGCTATTGTGTAGGCATGAGCATTCTTTTTTGTGTTTCAAAGAACTTACGCCTGAGATTTAAATAAGATTAATGTTTAAAGTAAAAAATACCTGGACTTGACCAGAATTATTTCTTATGCTCTGAGCCAGTTATATAGGGTACGTAACAAGATATTTGCAATTGTACATCATTGTATTCTTTTAATTATATTTGTTTGAATTCTCTATCAAGGGTATGAATAAAACCCCATTATTAACAGCATAACTCGACTTAATTATTTCTAGAAAATAGATAAATAATTCATTTAGAAGAATCAAAAAAACCTTCAGTTTGATTAAATATTGTGGAATTGCATTGCCATAAGGGCAATAAACAGTTATTTTAATTTTTTCAAAATCATTATTTGATTCTATTAATGGGTTTTCCACGGGATTTTCCCAAAATAAACCTGTGTGGCGCCCATTATTAGACAAGGTAACCTAACCTTGTAGATAAAGTGAGTTGGTTTTGTAAACCGTCTTGGCAGCTTATTGAACTTCCAGAAAACACGAACAGGTACGTGAAAGTGTATTATATTTATTCTATTGTCCAGACATTACTAGACTTTAAGTACTTAGACGACTATCGACCTGGAGGAGGAGTTTCGCAGCTAGTGTCATCAAGACGGTCACCAACAGCAAGCGACCAGCTATTACACTTTATTTTAAATTTAAGCAACATTAGTGTTTAAATAATATTAACACAACTATTTTCTTTTACTTATCTAAGGGAATTCTTTTCAGACAATTATAATTGTGCAATTGTAAACACATTTTTAATAACATCTGATGCTACAATTTAACTACTTTATAAAATTAGTAACTTTCAATTTTCAACAACTACAACCTTTAATATTTCAAATAATATTTTAAATATAAACACTAAACTTTCTAATTCGTTACAAATCGACGAACCCAACGCGGGGTTGTAAGAATAAAGGAACAACCACAGGATTTAGATGAGTGTATTACAATATACATCACTGAATACATAATGTATTCCTATACTTAATGTGCAATACACACCTACTGCCGGCACAGAAACTATGTGTACTAAGTACGCAATGCAGCCAGGCACATCCGCCTTACCTGCCCAGACTGTACCACCCTACGTGGACGGTCACTGATTTCATGGCTGAATGCACACTACCTCACTATCAAATAAAAATCATTATAAAATACCATTATTACTTTATGTTTTCTGTAATTTATGAACTGGTACAGAAAACTTGTGATCTTTAAAATGAGTCCAAGTGCTATTTACTCCGATTATTCAGTAATGAGAAAAAAGTTTTACAAAATAGATAACAACTTCTAACTTTACACATGTGTTAAACACATTCCACTCTATAAGGTGTCCATGTTTCATTGCAGTCAGACACCACATTTTTATGTAATTTTGTTTTAAAGTTGAGGTTTCTCTAGAATAGGTAAAAAACGAGCACTTTTTTAATTCTGACCAGCACAACTCTGACAAAAAAATGTTTGATTACCACCATTTAGTGCACAATGAAATAAGCTAAAAATTGGCGTTATTTGATTTAAGGTTAGTGTAATCATTAACTTGGAATTAAGGTTCAAACTTGAGTGCACACAGTTTCTGTGCCGACAGTAGTTTCAACACTTCTAGTAACTTACCTGAGACCAATCAGTTGATGATGTGTCAGTTTGTCTGTATGTTTCTTCAGATCTTCTAATGTTTTGATACCAGCATCTGTAAGTTCTCTGGCTTTGGCTGGTCCAATTCCAGAGACTCTTGTTAGTAAGTTGAAACTGTCAACAGTTCCCTCTTCTTTTAACTTTGACAAAATAGTTAACATTAATCTTAGTTTATTCACTTACTACCCTTATATACATGATATAAGGTATATCATGATACATGATAAATTATATATAAAACATATTATAAATGTTACAAAATAATGCATATCACAGCAATATTTAATTTTGAGTGCCGATAAATACTGGGTATTGGCACTGAAACATGGTAAGATAGCTGAGCCAATCAAAAAAGAGAGGAATCTAATTGGCCAAAAAAAAGGCCAACCAGCACCTTAAAAAAGAGTGTACAAAGAAGTGTGCCAACAGGATAAAACAGTCTTTATTTGTATTCATTCATGAGTGTTTGTGATCTGTGTTATGCCACCACTGAAGATGTCCATCATGGGTACAGATGAAAAGTATGGAAGTGAATATAGTCAATCTGGACCACAGCCTAACAGCCCAGAAAATTATGACAGTATAAAGCTGATAGATTTTCAAAAATCAAAGGAAGTCTTTTTTTAACTACCTAATGGTATGAAACAAAACAAAAATCCCTCAGAAGTTTATTGCTAATGAATTCTCATTAATTTCTGTACTTCAAATTTTGTTATATCTGTTTATTTTTAAACCTGTGCTTCAAGAATTTATTGTTGATTAGTTCCACTCAAAAAATTCGAAATTGAAGATTAAATGTGCATACAGTTTTTCATGCTGCTGAAAACAAAACTAACTGGAACCATGGCCTATTTGAATTCCCAAATTTTTCCAGCTTCACAGTTGTTCCTGGCATGCAACAGTATGCAAAAAAAAGACTGCCTTAGAAACATTGGTCATAAGTATAATTGGCACATGATGTTAGCTTGCAATGGCAGAAGGCATCGGAGATTAATAAATGCTGTCACTAGCAGCACCACATCAGTGAGTGAGAAACCATATATTATTTTTTTCTCACAGTCCTAAAGGTTATGAAAGACTGACATACATTTATGCCTAAGTCATCTCAAGTTTAACCACCTTGTGCTTACTGTGTTACTGTGGATAATGTGATACTTGCCACGGATATTATGAATGCCTGCAAATTTATAGTGAACTTAAAAGGCAATGTCATAAGAGTTGGCCAAGAAATGATGAAACTTAGCTGCTTAATTAGCTGAACAAGTCAACAAGTGCAGGGAAGAGAAAAGTACCAACTTGGTGCTAACAGAAGAAGGGAGTGATTCAAAAGTCAATAATGGTCATCACAGTGAGGGTCCTAACAGTGTCATGAACAGTGCCTGTTCCTAAGTTGAGGAAAGCGTCCATAGTTGAAGCTTCTCAATAAGAAAATGTAGGAGCACAAAAGAAAAGACATATATACTGGAAGAACTGGAACTAGAAGAGCTTGGGGTTGGAAAGAAACTATACGCAGGAGCAGTAAAGTTATAAAGAAGATGTTACACAGGAGATAGGGGTAAACTGAAAAAACAAATGGAACTGAAAGAGGCATTTGTGAGTGATGAGAAAGTGCACTGAAAACAGAAAAAGGAGTTTCCAAGCTAAACTTAAATCAAAGCACACTAGACGATTTGTCAATTTGGGATGAACAGATGGGGCAGTGTTGTAATTACGTAACATGTCTAGAACTTATGCAATCCTTATCATGTATTGTAAGATAAGCTGGATGATGCTATTCAGAACATTTTGCAAAATCTAGTTGGTGCTGTATCTTCAGAGATGCTGCCCAGTTATTCTCATTATTTCTGACAAATAACACTTGCAACAGATGACCTGGACTGCTTATATAAGGCTGTGTATTAGCAAATAATAAGAGTGTTTGCAAGTACTGAATGAGTTGATTCAGTCCATTTTTAAAGGCGTGTATCCCTGAAAGTGTCCAGTATTTTATTGTTTTTTTACTGCAGAAGATTTATTAGTTGGTGTTACAGTATGCATTAGACAACTGTATAAAAGAACTATTGTAATATTTCTACGTTGAGATGACAGATAACTACATGACTTTTCCAACATGTTGATTATACGTAGAGGTGTTTCGAGATGCGTGTCCCATACACTGGTCGATCATTCTGACCTTGTCAATGTTTCTAGTAAGTTCAAGAGCGGATGTAACTACAAAATTATTTCTTGTACATCATCTGGAAAGTGACACATTATTCTTCAATATCACCAGAGTGTAAATAAAGGCACCAGCAGTCGGCCAAGTTCAGTTTTTAGAGCAGCTATATTGCAGTGTGGTTCAGACTGATTGTTATTATGATGTTTGGCTTTTTTTGGTTTATTTCTCTTGTTTGTTTCTAATTAAAGTTGTAATTAGTGACTTCATCTGGTGTCAATTATACTGTTCCACTGTACATAATGATCCATGTCACCATCGTATCAATATGAATTGTTGTTTGGGAAAACTGTGTCAATTTCACAGGTGTTCAATAATTTATTCTACTATTTTAAAGACAGTGACCCACATAATAACAACATTTATTATAATAAATACTGAATAGACTAATATTGTTCATCCAAATACTGTGTTAAAAATGCCTTTGCTTATTGCACAAATAAACCACAACATACACGCACGCATGCACTCACATATATGCACACTAAAGTATACATTATTAGCAGGTACAAAATATCTAACATCTTGCTAACATACAAATATGAAAAGTACAAATATTTCTTTTCACACAAAAATACAAAACAAATCACTCACTGTAGTTTTTCTATTTACAATCCGTGAGAATATTAGTACACACAGTATCTACTTTGGCCGCCTCTTCCATTTACTCTTTTTGCATTACTTTGTAACTTACATTTAAATCTTACTTACCTTAAACCTTCAAATATTTGAAATTTTAGTAAAATTGTTTAATAAAACAAAAAAATTAACAATACATAGAGAACTCCAACATCCACTCAATAAATATTTATTTTCATTTACACTCTTCAGAATTAAACACACCACTTATAATGAACATACAAATCAGTTAGTTCCATTATTACATATAGTATGCATTATAAATTTTAAAATTTGTTAGAGGTTTTTGTTTTATTTCATATTTATTTAATAAATATTTATACTTTGGTATTTTTTATATTTAACTAACAGGTATATAGTAGTCAAATCAATAATTTCTTTCTCTTTTTTTAGCAAAATTATAAAACATTATCTTCAAGTAACCATCATACCTTTGCATTGTACTCTTTATCTTTCCAAATTTCATCAGGTGAACAGTTTTTTTGCATTTTGAGGAAAGTAATTTAAATACTGAGAAACAAATAATGTTAAAAGATCCAATTTAATAGACACTATAACTAACAAAACTATTACTTTCTTCAATTTGTATATCAAAACACAAATGTTATTAGTTCAAGAATATCTTAAACCACACTTTTTCTTATCACAATCGGTAACTTACTTCTTACTTCTTTACTTCCTCCTTATTGCAGGCATCCAACATAAAGTTATGTTGATGGCCCAATGTCCATTAAATACCTTCATAACGAGTGCCGATAGATGTTTTCAAGATCATCTTAACTGACTTCCTTTTACAGCTTTTCTCCGGCTGAATTATGTTCACCACAAAAGGAGCACATGTGCCAATGATTCCACTTCTTCATCACAGGCCATTCATGCAGGTGATTTCGCAATGTTAAAACATTGCAGGTACACTCTTGTTGTGATATGGCCTCTTATTGCTCTTGCTGAGAAAGTTGTCATGGACCAGTGAATCCCATTATGCGTGCCACCACGAGTGGGTTGTAAGCTGAACAAGAGTTCAGCTCTTCCACAAGAGTCTTGTCCTCCACCTCTCAACCCATTGTGCTTTGACAATCACCTCCTACAGTGGACTTGCACTTTACAAATGCGTATTAAGGGAGCTGGATCATCTTCAGTCTGATGATTTTTTGGCTGTACTGTCTACGATTTCATTTCTAATGATTCCACAATGTGCTGGGATCCATTGCAGGACAATCCCATTTCTCTGTTTACATTTGCTTGTAGTTGATTTCTTATATCCTTTGTTTTGCAAATATAGTCTTGAGGCTTACAGTCCTTCAGCGTTTGTAGCACCGATCTGGACTCTTGACAGAATGCAAATGTGTTCCTTTTCTAAAATTAAGCAGCTTACCAGAGACGCATTTATAATTTATAAATTCTGCATCCATACTTGAAGTGGGATTTGATAGAATGTAATATTTTTCATGTTATTTTTCAGTTGAATTAACTGACTCCATCCGCACTTCTCTTGTCAAATCCATCGTCCATCTGTAAAAATCTTTACAAATCCATTATATACGGTGCTGATCATTTCTAGTGACTCTGCCTTGAGTAAATCAGTGAGGGCTTTCTTTGTAAAATCTGAGATCAGAGTTAACAGAATTTTGAATTCCTCTCGTTCTTGAGGCGGTAGATCATAGATGATCAGGATTTTTTCAACGCCTTGGGCATTTCATGCAAAATCTGAAGTACTCGTCTCATAAAAGCTCCTGTATACAGTTTCCAGGTCACCAATGGGATGGTTCGCATCTTAAGTGCTGTTTTTCAGGTGTCTGTACCAAATTTGTTCTTTAATTAACAAATCCAGAAGCTTTATACCAAGTACTATCTCCATTGTAGTCCATTGTTCTGGTTGCTGCAATTTGAAAACGCTAAAGCTTTTCTATATGCAGAGCTTTTCTATGGTTGCCAAACCCCAGCCTTCACAACCATAAGTAATCTCTAATTTGACAGAGGAGGTGTAGAACATTCTCAATGTAGTTGTACCTGCCCATCCCCACTTCTGGTTGGTGATGATCTTTAATGCATTTAATCTTGATGAATCCTGTTTTTGAAGAAAGCTAATGTAATAAAACCTAACTTTAGTGTCAAGCATGATTCCTAAAAAGCTAGGTGTTTTATTAAATCTCAGTTCTTTCCCATTAACGGTCACTGAAGGAGTGAAATTTGCTTGTAGGTGGATCCTCGTAAAAAAGGCACTTTCCGTTTTTGATTCTGATATCCTTATTGACCATTTGTCACACCATTTACTGAGGTGGTTAATAGCTTGCTGTACTGTTTCATTTCCCATATTAGGATCCAAGTTCGATGCCCAAATTGACAAATCAACCACATAGATCATGCTGAGTACTGCTTTGGGAAAGTTGATGTTCAAATCCTTAACTGCAATATTGAACATGTTTGGGCTAATAACTTGAGCCCTGTAGAATGCCATTATCGACCCTCCTGGTGCTTGAAATGTTACCATTTACAGAATTTTTATTTGTCAGTCTACCAAAAAGTACATAAGATACCTTAACATTTTACCTCATACCTATCTCCATGCATTGTAGCAGAATTATCGAATGAGGTATCTTATCAAAAGCAGATTCAAAATCATTTTATGATACTGCTTTGAGACTGCTCAACGAATTCCAATCAGTAGCAGACAACACTTGAACGGGTGCGCACCCTACATCACGTGCACATAATATGCTTGTTTCTGCAATTTTATTTATTTTTTGACAAACGCAGTTTTGTGTGATATGTGTTTTTGGTTTTAAACGTCTGATGATGAGGCATACGCCTTGAAACGCGTAACGTAATAAGTTTGAGAAGTCACACGGCGGACCGCATACAGGTAATCATTTAATATCAAAATCATTCACTGCAGCTAATGTAGACTCACATCTTTCAGAGTTTTGTATATATAATTTGTCATACAAACACTTCTTGTTACAGTCCTTATGTATATTATTTAACATTTACTACTAGTTTTCAATCAAGATATATTGTTGGAAATAAAAACGATATATCTTGATTAAAAAATCGGTATGGAGAACCATACATGACTTCCATATTCTAAGATTTATATTTAAAATCATTTTTGAAATGAAATATTACCATAGAAACTACTTCTTTCTACTTACTGCTTCAGCCTTAACCAGAGGCTTAACCAGAGCCTTGTGGTCACTAACCTATACCACCTCACGTTATCGCACTCGATTTTCACTGATGATGGAAGTCGACGGCACTGCCGAAATGTCTGGTTTTGTAGAAAACATTGGACTACGGCCAAATATCCCGGGAAGGAATTTTAACAAAAACTACTTCTTTGTTGCCGATAACGTTGTACACATATATATATAAAATATATGCATAAAATTAATGGCTTGTATAAGTTAATGATTGATCTCCATTAAGTAGTGCTCAAGTTTCCAAAGTTTTAATATTATGATGTCCGTAATTAAAACATCAGAGCAGGTTTAGTGTGAATGAGGGTACACTGTGGACAAAAATTTTCAACATTTCCTATTGAGCGTTGCTTAGAGTAAAGCTGCGAATCTACAGTGTATGTTTCACAGAACAAACACGCAAAAAAGAAGGAGCGCTCCAAAGTCACTCATGGACCCTCAGCATCTTGCAGAGGGTTCATTCCCTAAAGACGAAAAGTCTGTCTATGAATCGTTCCTCTGTAAACACGTGCAGTTACATTGCCCAGCGATCCACAGGAAGCAAATTGATGTCCATTTTTTCGGCTTGCACGCGTTTTGTTGGTGTGGGTTTCGGCACTTTCCATTTAAAAAGCGTGCAAATGTAAGAAAATAAACATGAGTGAGGCCAGAAATAACGTGAACTGTGTGTGTGTGTGTGTGTGTGTGTGTGTGTGTGTGTGTGTGTGTGTGTGTGTGTGTGTTACCTGCCTTTTCATTGCTGTAGGCATAATAATAAAATGGAAACGTAAACATTACATAACTGAGATATGCTTAACTGCCACGAACGATATATTATTTTATACATGGAGGAGTTCAGTGACATACACACGTACAGAAGAATTATATATATAAAGATATTAACTCATACATAATTTACATTAAAATGAAAAAATTATAATTTTATTGCCTGGCAACAAAATTATTTTATTTTTAACAATTACCATTGTTTCAAAAAGTTTAAATGAATTTTCAAGTACTTTACTGTTGTTAAAACGTAAAACGTTGCAGGTAAACTACGCCTTCCCCTTAACCGATCTTCACCAAAATCGAAAGTCCTTGAGACCTCTACAATTCAGGGACGTATGCAAAAAATTATTTGATTCTGTTTGAATTTGCGGCTGTTATCGTTTGCCATAGAAAATACGCTTGATAAAAAAACGTTGCAGGTAAACTACCCCTTCCCCTTAACCGATCTTCACCAAAAACAATAGGTCTTGAGAACTTTACAATTTAGGGTTGCATGCAAATAATCTTTTGATTCTGTTTGAATTTGCGGCTGTTATCGTTTGCCATAGGAAATACCCTTGTTAAAACATAAAACGTTACAGGTAAACTACCCCTTTCCCTTAACCGATCTTCACCAAAAACAATAGGTCTTGAGAACTCTACAATTCAGGGCTGTATGCGAAACATTATTTAATTCTGTTTGAATTTGCGGCTGTTATCGTTTGCCAAAAAAAAAAGTCCCTTGATAAAAAAAACCGTTGCAGGTAAACTACCCCTTTCCCTCAACCGATCTTCACCAAAAACAATAGGTCGTGAGTGCTCTACAAATCAGGGCTGTATGCAAAAAATTATTTGATTCTGTTTGAATTTGCGGCTGTTATCGTTTGCCATAGAAAAAAAATCTACACACAGACACAGACAGACACACACACAGACACTTTTCGGAAAACGACTTTTTTTCATGTTTTGAGTGTAGTACAATCAGAATCTGCAATAATCTCGAACACGATTTTTTTTGCCATCACCATACTTCCATTTCCTTAAGGAATATGGAAGTAAAACTAGTAGTAAATATTAAATTATATGCCATATAGACCAATCCATCATTTGTACTTTGGTGCTATCTATAAACCCAAACTGGAAATTATTTAAGGCCCCATAATATTCTACTCTCTATGTCTAGCTTCTATTTACAAGGCATTCCATTAATTTTCTCAGCCACAGAGTGAGGGATACTAGTCTGTATAAAGTCACATCTTCTTCCTTCATTGCTGGTTTCAGGACAGTAATTTTTGTTCCTGATTTCCATACTTCACTGAACAAAGCATTTTTTTAAGAGCCAGGGAGCTATGTCAAAACATCTTGGTGTGATTTTCTCCTACCCAGGTGCAGATCCATGCAAATATTTATATTCTTTCATAAAAAAAAAAAAAAAAAAAAAAAAAAAAAAAAAAAAAAAAAAAAAAAGTTGAACAATGGTTGGTATAGTAATTTCTTAAGTTGATATAAAATTATCACAAGATTTTAGATTTTTTAAGTTGCAATAGTCTTTGAAAAGGCCAGTGCTAAAGATAAAAAATATAGTAATGATTGAAATTATTAAGTGCAAATTAAACAAGACATACAAATTATTTTTATAGGGTTAATTATATCAGGAAAAAAAATTGATAATCATATGTTTGAGTTTCTATTTTAAATTATTCTGATAACGATCAGTTAGATTTTTGAAACCAGAATCAAACAATTTTTTTAAAGTAATCATCTGTGATGTTTCATTTTACTGAAAATAAAAACAACTACTTGCTTTAATTGCTATCTTCATAATATCATTACAGGCCTAAACGAATATTTTAAAACACAAACAAAACTGTGATTAAACTGTATTAAACGTTCACTTGGATATAAATGTTTTACTTATATAGCTGTACTAACCTTTTCTAACTTTTTCAGTTTTCCTGTTTGTAAAAATTCATCAATCTTGTCTGCAATTTTCTGTCCCACACCTTCTAAATGCCTTGCTTCTTTTCCTGAAGTTATTCTAGTCGGATGACTGGCAAGAGAACTTGCTGCTTTGCGGTACGCATTGTATTTATGAATATTTCTGTTCACATTTCGTTCATAGTTTGCCAGTTCTGTAACAGAACTAATTTTTGATGGTAGTGGTCATGCCTGATGATGATGGTGGTGGTGGTGATGATGGTGACAGTGGTGAGATGATGATGATAAATTATAATGTTGTTGTAGCAACTGCATACTGAATAAATCATGTTAGAAAAGTGAACAGTTACCAGCAATTGCAGAAGGCAATTTTTTTTTGTTCAACTATGTCCAGCAATATTTTACTTTCATTGCTACCAAAGTTTTAGCTCTTTTCTTCGTATCATCCATTATTGAATTTAAAAACATGTACACACTTTTAAAAAGTAAATGAAAATATAATATCACAAACAAAACCAACAAATGTAAACTCCAATCATTAAGGCAAAGCACACTCTACCAACATACCAACAAAACAGAAACACAACTGTTAAAACAGTTGTAGGAGAACCAAGAGGCACTCACACACCAGTTTTATTACAGCTATCAAAATTCCATTAGGTCCTTGGTAGTAGCTAAAACCAGCACAGATTTTCTCAATAACAATAACGTATATATATTATTGTTATGCTGAGGAAAAAGATAAAATGTGTGGTTTGGTTACATGACACTTTGCACGTGTTGTATGTGAGTGGTAGTAGTACGCAATGTTCTCAGTCTTTCCAGATACACAATCCAGATATTGGTTGATTATATTCTACTGGCATCCAGGTCAACCTTGTCATGTACAACACCACAATGGGTGAAGTAGAAAAGTGCATTCTGGAAGCAGTAAGTCAGTCTGAGGTTGTGAAGTGGAGTGTGATAAGGAACTGAGTTGTATATGTACTTAGCAGTTTAGTGTGAAGTGTAAATTTTATTTTTGTTTTGTATATTTAAACCACGATTAAAGCTGTAAATAGTGATTCCAATGGTCTCAATTATTCTGTTTCCACTTTTCAATTGTGATAATCCACGCAACTATTGCAACATTATTATTAAGATTATAGAAAAACAATGTAAAGAATGTTGGATCCATTCCACTTACAACATTAGATTGTTGCAACAGTCTGATTAGAGAAAGAAATTTTCTTTAGAAAAATTTTCATTGGAAATATTATATATCACACATAATTTAAAGTGACTATTTTACTCCATTACAAGTTCTTATTGTTATTAAATTCTCTCTCTCTCTCTCTCTCTCTCTCTCTCTCTCTCTCTCTCTCTCTCTCTCTCTCGCGCACGCACGCACGCACGCACGCACGCACGCACGCACGCACGCACGCACGCACGCACGCACACACACACACACACACATACACACACACACACACACACACACACACACACACACACACACACACACACACACAGAGAGAGAGAATATTGATGCTTCTAATGTTGTAGGTTTCAACACAACCATGAGTAACGTACTTTTCAGGTTTACCAGCACTGTTTAGCATATGCTTATTTTCAGAAATATACTTATAATAGTGTGAACCGACCCTTGTGTTGCTCAGATTACAGGTGGTAGTTTATATTTATAATTAAATTTGGTTGCTACAGAGGTTTAAACCAGCGGCGGCTCATCAGGGGAGGCAAGGGAGGCTAAGCCTGCCCAGTGAAATTTAGAAAAATATTAAAAACAAAAAACTAGTAATAGGCTCTAATTTTTATTGTGACTGAATCTGTAATCACAATTTGGCTTTAAATTATCTGATTACTTAAAAAAGGAACTTTTTAATCGGGTGTTATCAATAATAACACAGAATAGCAGCAGACAGAGGCATGGATCTGATAGCCACCATATTACTCGTACAGCTATGGGAAGACTATGCCCGGCAGGTGGTACTCTAGTCTCTAGTGGGTCTGTAGCGATGCTTGGGAGGCAACAAGTGAGTTAGCCTCCTGTCACAGTTTGTGTTAGTTTTACACAGGCTTTACATACTCATGTTCCTTGTATGTGTGTATTATTATTATTATTACTTATCTCATCTTGGCATGTGTTTGTGATCTCTACTAAGAAGATAAAATGGATTTAGCAGAACAAAATGAAAATGATATTGCAGTATCGAACAAAGGCATTATTACAACACTACTGGATAAACCATTTTCCCGATTGAGTGACTTTGAGAGAAATTAAATAATGAAAAGTGGTCGACCTACCCCAAAATTGTATTTCTTAAAAGGCACAAAAACCATTCTAGAATTTCCCAGTCATCATGGTACAATCAACATAAATGGCTATGCAGTAGTGAAGTAAATTCAAAGTTATTCTACTGGCTCTGCCTACTGTTAAGCACAAACAAGACTGTATGGTCTGCTGAAGGCTTACAAATAAATTCATCACAGCTTACATATGCTGTAAAAAGCAGACAGCTCTACCATACTTATAAGCGAAATAACGAGTGTTAGGGGGGCTATGACTGTCTTGTAGCCCCTCCTTTCTCAGGACGCACCGGCCGCCACTGGTTTAAACATAACTATGAACATCACTATAACCAACGGTTGAGGTGCTTGGTACATTTAGCAACATTGACCATGACTGCAATCTTCATCGCAATCAGTTTTCAACTTTACCATGACCCACTCAGTATGTTTATTACCCTTAAGCAGTATCTATCAAAATTTTTCAGTTATTGCACAAGGAGCATATTGACAGGTTTGTTGAATTACCGAATTTACGATATAACAATACACCTACAAGGTAAGCTATACTTTGATTTGAGAGAGTAAGTAAATAATTTAAAGGATATGTGGTAACTTTTGGTTACTTTTTTTTAATTGCTGTAAAAATCTTTCCTTTTATGATAAATAATTTTTAACTGAAAAATAGATTAGCCTATTATGTTGGAATTGAAGTTTTATTAACAACTTATTCTAAGATATTTAATTAAATTTTTTAATAATAAAGCACCATGAATGAACATGAACACTGAAAACTATACACACACACTTGTACAAAATGTTACATGAAAAGCATCAGTTCACATGACAGAAGTCACCATTTAAATTATAGAAGTTTGATTTGTTTTCATCCAAGTTGCTAACATGTTTTCATTATCCTGGTTGGCACATTCGACAGATCCCTGCAACTGACTGTGCCTTGGTTTTCCATGCACAATTTTAACATCTCTCTACATGTTAACTAAACTTGTTATAACTTGGTTACAGAACTGTCTTCCATTATCGGAATGAAGAATTTCAGGCGCGCCAAAAGTATTTTAAATATCCAACAAATGATAAGCCACTTTCTCAGAAGTTTTTGATTGAAGTGCTCGTAAAAGAATGAATTTAGTTAAATGGTCCTGATATACACGTATAAATTTCGACCAATTATGCGTGTTGGCTTCCATTTCAATTAAATCGATTTGGCAACGAGAATTCATTTCATTATGTAATATAGGTTTCACAACAATTCCTTTTTTTAACGTTTTTTTGTTTCTTTTGACACGGCTTACATAACTTTAAAATAAGTAGCAATTGACTCTATAGTCATGTTTTTATATTTGCGATTTAGTTCCACTATCATTCGCGTTCTTCCTCCGTGACCAATAGCAACATGATTCTCATGTAATACATAAATAGTTCATCAAAACAATTGTAGTAAAGGATCTCTTCTCGTCCCACAGAAACAGGTGCTATGATTTTACCTTCACCACCGATGTTAAGAATATAATTATGTTTCAAACGGTTGTAGTGCACAGATTGTTTTTGCTTCAGCTAACAAAGTATTATATTTGTCTTTGGATAAAGAAAGACAACAAAAGTTGTTTTCCTTTTTATTACGCACCAATTCCCCTAAAGTTCATGAAATATTTTACTCATTATGTCACTCTTGTTTCTGGACTGAAACCCAAACAAATATAATATTAGCAAACGAAAGATACACAGACATAGGTACCTGCACAAGAACAGATAGAAACTGAGCCTTTGCGATATAAAACACATTGACAATGAATGTGACTAACAAACATGTTGGAACATGTCTTCTGAACAGGTCGGCAAGCCAACGAAAACCTTCGAGTGCAGCTCTTACCACAACACAGTGGTAAATTTACCACTAACCGTTGGTAAAAGTCCAAAATGCAAACATTTTAAAAGCATCTTCGGACATTTAGCCTACCATCATAAAACGGTAAATCTTAGGATATACCAGTAAATCTTAAGATTACCTTGGAAACGTTATGAAGATACTCTTTAACTTTTGACGTAGAATACGTCTTACCTTTCAGGCCAGCAATAGGCAGCCCCCAACCAGAAAAAAGAGCGTTACGTTTTCACGTCACGTTTGAAATTGAAATATTATCTAAACGACAAAAGATTCACGCTTATATGAGGTACCATTCGACAGATAAAGGAACAAAGATAATAAATAGCACAATATAAGCGGGCTATTGCATCATCCAGCACGGGGTGAGCGGGGGGGGGGGGAGAAATAGAAATGTTTTGTGCCGCTCGGCACGCACTAAAATTAGTATTTCTCCGGTTCCCGATGCGATAAAATGTTGAGTGAGGTGTCGTTAAAATTGTCTCATCAAGTACTATCTACATAGTGTACCGTAATAGCGGGGATATTATTAAGAGGTTTGAATAATCGTAATTCAAGTTGTAAAAATCGTGTGTTCGGACAAAATGTCACGGTATATGGATGCCAAACGTGCTCAAAAGTATCGTAAACGCATACAGGAGAGTAGAGAAAATCATGGGGAATTCAAAAAACCCAAAATGACCAATGCCGAATGTCAGACGATTTACCGACAATGCTTAAGACAAGGAAATAAATACTGAAGTCGAGTTGGATGAGGAAGAGCGCCCGACTTCGCAAGTGTATCAGCCGACTGAATTCAGCAAAACGTGGCAGTTAGCTACAAAGCACATCCACAAAACATTCTTTAATAATGAATTTGGCCACGTGTGTGACGTTTGTGACAGACTGTGGTTCCACATAGACGTAAAGATAGTGGCTGTTAAAGTGATGCCGTTGCAACACCATGGAGACCAGAATTAATTACCATAGTAACAAGTAAATGAACAAATGATATTTAGCGGCATCGGAACTCTATACCTTTATCCGTTCCTGCAGTTTTTAATGTTTTTACTATGCGATTGTATTGATATATTTTGTAATTTTTTATACAGACACGTCTATATATTTTGTAATTTTATTCAAAACACATTAGCAACCCTAAAGCACACAGACGTATTCTACGCTTTGAAGATTTGCAGCCGTGGCTCCGACACAGCCCCCGCCGACTTTTTACAGTAACATATATATTGTGTATAGTAGTTTATAGAACTGAAAAAACAAAAAATTTATAACTCAATATTTCAAGGGAAATTCATAAATACCCACGCATTTACACATTTTTTGTATTTACCTGAGTAAATACTCAAGGTAGTATTTATCCTGAGTTAGAAATACCCGAGTATTTTATACCAGTTTTGGTTTTATTTATTTTGAGGGGAGAAAATTTTTTAAACTGAACCAAAACCAAAAACTTTCACTTGTATACTTAAACTTGTTTTATAATCACTTACCTTTTATTCTGTGATATTCCATCTACCAAACACACACCCTCCATTTTATTGTACAATCTGTTTATTCGGCCATGCTGTCATTTATTTGAATTAGTTCAGCCAAGTGTAGGAAAACTGTTGAATAAATAAATAATTGTTGTTGCAAATTTGCTATGTTGAATGTTTCTGCCAATATGATGGTGGATAAAACAAGAAGCTGTATTTATATGTTAAGTAACGAAAAATGTATTGCTTAGGCCTACATTAATTTCTACCACATGTGTATTCTATTTGTATTGGCCATATGCTAAAATATGCTTGCATTTTCCTACACAGGGTTAGGTAAGATAGTTTTAAATTTATCTGTTTATTTTTTTTGGGTTGGAGGTTTTAAAAAAAGTAAACCAACGGAAGTTTCCTAACCTTTAGTAAATAATTCCACTCAAGTGTACGTTACTAAATCAATATCTAGGATTAAATGTATTAATGACTGATACTGATGGGTGGGGATATAATGTAACAAGTAAAAGATAATGCTATTGTTTTTGAGTAGCCATCATTTTTTGCTCTGTTATACTACAGTTCATAAACAGAAGTATAACAGACCGTGGAAACGTGGAATAACTTAAGTTTTAACAAGCTGTAACAAACTTTGCAAATTTCCTGTCAGATTCTATTTATCGAGTTTGAAAATAAAAACTATATGCATAATATTAATTAGAAACTTAACTAATCGCGAAAACATGCAATTACTGCTACTAAATACAATTAAGTCTAATAATGAAAACAGTTGCTACTTATTTTCACAACCAATTTAGCAGGTGGCGCTGTAATTTCATCCCTTAACAGAAGTGAGATTCAACTGACTACATCATACTCAACAACATACAGAAATAGGCTTTAATGAAAATAAAATGGAGAATTAATAGCGTATTTACATCAGAACAAAAAAAAAGTTCAAAAATTACAATCATCTATTATTGCGCATTAGTGGAAACTAGGGAAAATGCAAAATACGAAAGATAGAAATATTTTGAATCTACTATCAGGTACATAAGGAAGAAAAGACAAGTATGGAGTCGCTTTTTTATTTACGCATACCACAATATTATTTAAAAGTGACAAAATATGATAATCAAAATTAACATGTAATTTTCAAGTTTGTGGCAACTAGAGATGGTATACCCTAGATTATGAATGTGAACAGGAACAGATAGTTAACCCCTGATGATCTACACAACTTGATCCATAATTATCTGATAGCATCTCTTAAATGGGGTGACATTACGTTACACATTCCATACTGAAAAATGTAATTTCCTAAATTTAAAAATGAAAATTTGATCTAGCAAACCTTCACAAACTAAAATGAATGAAAATATTACTTAGAATTCACTTCCACTGTCCATGCATAATTTATAGGTTACTTTTTCCCTCCCCAAAACAATATAACAACATAATTTGGACTGACCTGTCAAAAATTCACAGAAATCATGATTTGGATTATTTTCACTTGACGGCGCTTTCCGTTTGCTCATTTTCTTCAGTGGTATTACTCCATCCGTTAGAAACAGAAAAATACTAAACACAAAACCTACCCACTTCGCACTATAATCAATACAACTTATTGTCATTATCTAAAGCATAGAGGTTAAATCACTATCACCGAGATTACACATTAACAGACATTTGTCAAATGGCGTTATGTGCGAATTTTTCAAGTAATTCTCACGATCTAGCGAAACTCAGATGGCGCTAAATTGCTCCTTTTAAACGTTCCGATTAGGGATGGCAACGATATATCGATAGTTGAAATTTATCGATATATTTCTAAATATATCGATATATTTTTTATCGATATACGTTATTTATATATTTTTGGATTATATCGATACATGTCTAAAAACGCGATATATATCGTTTTTTTGTTATTGATTTAAAAAATGTAAAACATTAAATTCACTTCTCTTAAAATGATGTTTTAATAAGGTTGTAACAAATTGTGTTTTAGTACTTCAACCCTCTAACGGTAAGGTGGACTTTTACGCATGCAAGGTAAGGTCTCGAAACGCCGCAAAGTTATTTTTCCTTGGATCTCTCGTAGTTTTGTCGTCAAATCGTAAGTTCTGGATTAGAAAAGAGAATCTTTTCTGTGACATTGAACAGCGAAATACAGCCGGTCCATAGATTACAGAAAACATATCATCAAGACATAAACCAGAGTTCTTCAAAACACCGCTCATATACAGCCCAATAAGAGCTTTTATCTCTATCAGGTTTGTGGGAGATGTAAACCACTGTACAGATTGGTATTTGATCTTCGATCTTTCTATTTCACTGTTAGTGTGGAGAACAATTTTTTCCAGCATCTCATCGGTTACAAATAAAGAAAACAATTGTACCTCATCAACGATCCCTCGAGCATCGCCTTTTGGTCCGGGCAGGTGTGTGATAACATTTAAAGATGAGGTTCGTGAAAATTTGGAGCGTACCGGTTTGTTCGTCCAGATGGTTTCTTCGTCTTTCCCAATTCAAAAATCCTGTCATCAGCAGTGTTTTCATAGGCAGTGTTGCCAGGTCAATCCATGGATGTTTATATACTAACTGGATGCCCGACTGCCAATCCTGTATGCTTGCGAGACTGAAGCAAGTGTGACGTCACGCCGCCATCTTTAAAACGGGCAAGAGATCTCGAGCCCACAGTTCTACCTATACAACTGGTACATAATTGTGCCATTAATTACGCGACAATTAATTATTTTTTGATGATAAATACATGCTACGGTACGTCCTGAATAATACGATTTTTTTGTCAAACCCATCAGCCCGAATGGTAATTCTCACTTACCTGTTAAATCTTTTGCTATTTCCACTCGTAATCAAAGAATTTATTAGCCGATACCGTGGGATCATAGTGTTATGGGAACGTAAAATGAAATTTAAAAACAAAAGTTTCTCAACTAAGAATTAGAAATAAAAGGCTGTATTTCCAACTTTCATTATTATTAGGGCTATTTATCTGTATGAAAAGTTACCGGTACTCACCAGGAACTCGCGAGTTCAATTCCGGGGGAGGTAGATCGATGTAAAAGTTTGGAAAATTCTATAGAGATAAATGAAATTATAAATCTTGAGAAACTTGGGCTCAAGGAGTAGTTGTTTATAATGTATACACACATTTTTTGTCTAATCACCTGCCAGCGGCGCCCGGGAAAAATTGTTATAAACAAATTTAAAAAAAAAATTCAGTTTTTCGCTCATATCTCCGTTAATTTTACCAGTAGCTTAATTTTACAAGAGTTAAATTTTAAAGCTAAGGAAATTCTACACGAATTTCATTTTAAAAATATTTTTGTACGAGCAAAAATAAGCGCACTATAAAAAATTGTAAGTAAGAGGGGACCGCGCACCTGCCGTTCTCCACCATTCTATTATATATAATCCTTAATTTTTTTTAGTGACCGTCAATCAATGAATGTTTTAGTGGATAGTTAGTGAGGATCGGTCAATAATACAACTTTTAGTTATTTTGCGTCGACGTTTCGACAATATTTATTGTCATCTTCAGGACCTGTGTATGAAATACAATAGAAATATCAAACATAACGAAACAATTAAATATTTGGGTGAACGTGTTGGTGATGTGAGTGTGTGCGTGTGTATGTATGTATCATTTTTTATGTGAAGACTTATGATAGTTTGTTTACATCTTCAAATTATCTTTAAGAAAGCGAGCAAATTATAGTATGACAGAACTTAATTTATACAGTATTACAATTTAAATTACTAAATATAATGTTATTTTAATTAATTAAACAAACAGTAACCAACAATTGGATATTAAATTGGTACAAAAATTGTTTATACCTACAACAGTCAACATATAGCAAAGTAATATATTACCTATAACTAAAACAGATTAGGGGATGTTCACTACGTAATTATTAAAAGTTATTTTTACCATGTTTCACTCCCTACTGGTGTTAGCAAACAATCATAATTTAGAAACATACAATTTACACAATATTGTAAAACATTACGACTTAAATCAGATAGTTGACAAAGGTTACACACAAAAGTTTCTGGTAAATTTTACTAACAGGTAAACTTGGATAATACGGTAATTGTAATCATATTGTAAAATATAGTCAAGAGTACTATAGAATAATGTAATTTATGTATGTGTCCACAATCACCCTTCTCTTTCACCCATGCTCCCCCCGCCACCACCCTTCTCTTTCACCCTTCTCTTTCACCCATGACTGGCGGGGGGAGCATGGGTGAAAGAGAAGGGTGATTGTGGACACATACATAAATTACATTATTCTATAGTACTCTTGACTATATTTTACAATATGATTACAATTACCGTATTATCCAAGTTTACCTGTTAGTAAAATTTACCAGAAACTTTTGTGTGTAACCTTTGTCAACTATCTGATTTAAGTCGTAATGTTTTACAATATTGTGTAAATTGTATGTTTCTAAATTATGATTGTTTGCTAACACGAGTAGGGAGTGAAACATGGTAAAAATAACTTTTAATAATTACGTAGTGAACATCCCCTAATCTGTTTTAGTTATAGGTAATATATTACTTTGCTGTATGTTGACTGTTGTAGGTATAAACAATTTTTGTACCAATCTAATATCCAATTGTTGGTTACTGTTTGTTTAATTAATTAAAATAACATTATATTTAGTAATTTAAATTGTAATACTGTATAAATTAAGTTCTGTCATACTATAATTTGCTCGCTTTCTTAAAGATAATTTGAAGATGTAAACAAACTATCATAAGTCTTCACATAAAAAATGATACATACATACACACGCACACACTCACATCACCAACACGTTCACCCAAATATTTAATTGTTTCGTTATGTTTGATATTTCTATTGTATTTCATACACAGGTCCTGAAGATGACAATAAATATTGTCGAAACGTCGACGCAAAATAACTAAAAGTTGTATTATTGACCGATCCTCACTAACTATCCACTAAAACATTCACTGATTGACGGTCACTAAAAAAAAAAAAAAATTACGGATTTAATTAAGAACTGAGGTTATTCAACAACAAACATGGGATTCTACAGAGAAATATCGGACACATACGGACAACCAGCTTGCCGACTCCTAAAATTATGGGCCTGTGATAACAGGAAACTCGCTTCTCTCATTAACCAACGTATTTTTCTGCTGAAGTGTCGACAGTTCAAAGTATTTCCTGCGCATATAGAAGCAATGTTCAACTTTAAACATCGCACCATGGAACAACAAATGTACAATAGTGTTGTGAACAGTGCAAATAGATTTAAAAGAGACTATCTTAATAGTGAAATTAAAAATTCCATAAAAAATCTTAATTACACAAAAAATAGGATACATCAAACCAAACTCAATAGTTATCAACACTTACCAGCTTCCATAATAAACGAATTTTCAAATAAACAAAACAGTGCGTTTCAACACATGGTAGAAAAAATTCGAAACAAGCAAATCGTGAAACTAAACCGGATAAAACAACATAAGGACAACCTTCCAAAATTCAATCCTGACTGGCTGATAAATCTCACTGACATCGACATTCCTCTCGATATAAAAACATTACTTTCCCTAGGACCAAAATTTGCCTTCCCGGATAATGATAATCGCATCCCCACCGAGAAAATTATCACCGAAGTAGAACACGTTCTTCACAACCTACCTGAAGATAAAAATCCAGAAATTGTCAGGAGTGAATGTATTAATATTATTACTAATCACATTAACAAAAATAAAACAAATAAAAATAAAAAACACCAAAACAACCAGCTGGCTACTGTTTGTAAAGCCACCAAACACTTCTTATCAGACAATAAAGACATTTTAGTACTGCAAGCAGATAAATCTAACAAGACAGTTATCATGTATAAAACTGAGTATTTCAATAGAATGAATTCATTAGTAGGTGATTGTGAAACATATGTTAAGCTTAATAGGGACCCCACTACTTCTTTAAACAACTCAACTGTGACAATACTCAAAGAGGCTTTCAAAAACGGACAAATTGACAACAATACCTATAAACGCTTAGTTCCCCATGCCCCAACTCCACCTAAAATTTACGGCTTAGTAAAAACTCATAAACCTGACAACCCTCTTAGACCTATTATCTCATTTATAAACTCCCCTACATATGAAACATCAAAATGGCTAGCAAATATTCTAAAAAATGCATCTTCTGAAAAGTACAACATTAGTGATAGCTTTACCTTTGTTGAAACTATAAAGAAACACACAATCCCTCCCAATCATGTTTTAATTTCACTAGACGTTTCCTCCTTATTCACTAATGTAAATATCCAAACAGTGATCAACATTTTAAACAAAAATTGGAACTACATCTCCACACATACAACATTAGATAAGAATAGTTTCCTTAAACTTCTGTCGCATTGTTGCAATAATGGTTATTTCACATTTCAGGGACAATTTTTTAAACAAACATATGGCACTGCTATGGGTAGCAGTCTCGGGCCCATCTTAGCTGACATTACCATGAACCAGTTTCTTGACATAGTTATCCCTACGCTACCATTTAAACTCCCCTTCCTATATAAATACGTGGACGATATTATAACATGTATTCCATTGGACCAACATGACACAATCTTATCTCTGTTCAATTCCAAACTAATGGGCTTTGAATGAATACAGTTCACAATAGAGCACGAACAGAATAGTTCCATTTCATTTCTTGATACCAAGGTTATTAGACAGACAGATGGTGCTATAGTCACTGATTGGTTCATAAAACCCACCAACTCCAGTAGATATCTGCATTTTAATTCCAACCATCCCATACATCTAAAAACTAACTTAATCCACTCGGTATATAAGAGAGCTACCGGTCTAAGTGATCAATCATTTCATCAAAAAAACACGGAATTAGTATTTAAGATTTTCAAAAACAATGGTTACCCAGACCACATAATCAAACAGGTAATTCATAAACATCACGCAAATCAGCTGAGCCCCAATCTTACATCTGCCCAATCTAATACACCTGACCCCAACGCTGGCTCATACTTTTCTACAACTTATGTTAAAGGGCTTTCTGAAAAACTTAAAAAATGCCTATCAAAAATTCAAAAAACTTTAGCATTCAAAAACCAACATACTGTTCGATCTCTCTTCTCAAACCTCAAAGACCCGACATCCAAAGGTAAACGATCTAATGTCGTATACACTATCCAATGCAATGACTGTCCAGCCACATACACTGGTATTACGTCCCAATATTTACATAAGAGAATTTATCAACATAGGTATGATTGCCATAAAAAACCCCATAATGATAACCCCAACGCTTTAGTATCTCACCATTTAAACACCGGTCATGAATTTGACTTCAACAACACCCAAATTAAATATTACGAAAATAATTATTTCAAAAGGTGCGTACTGGAAATGATTCAAATTAAAAGTGACCCTCACTCCATTAATTTTCGCACTGATACTCAAAACCTCTCGTCCAGTTATGCTCAACTTATACACACCGTCAAAACATGAATTTGAAGAAATATTCAGTAGTCTCCCTACAGGATGTGTTGGTCATTAGTGGCCAGCTTGTCGTTAGATATTAATTAGTGTCACACTCCCCCCTAGTGCAAATCTTTCTCAACTGTCTTCCGAACACGTTACTTAATTTCCTACAAATGTACAAGGGTCGTCTGTTCTGCTTTATAGTAAGGTGTTGGTCAGGGAAAATTTACAGTTGTGTGTTGGCGTCAGCAACAATTGTAAGTGTCTCACTGATCATATTATTTAGTATTAGCTAAGAAACATATAACATTTCTTATAGACACATAGTCGATCAGTTTTAAACTCAGTACAGTGGACAACTCCGTTGTGCATAATTTACACTTAGATGATAAAAATAAGTGAATAAAATAGTGTTATATTTATGTATGGATTCTCGAATGTGTAGTTGACTTGTGAGGTTGTTTTGTTGTGTGTGTGTGTGTGTGTGTGTGTGTGTGTGTGTGTGTGTGCGTATGTAATTCTAGCGTGTGTGTATGTACACGTCTACGTGTTAGATTTGTGGTATATATCTGTTTAGAATAGAGTGAGAGAGAGAGAGAGAGAGAGAGAGAGAGAGAGAGAGAGAGAGAGAGAGAGAGAGAGAGAGAGAGAGAGATTGAGGGATCATGTGAGAGAGATTATGACCGACATATATTTGAACTACATTGACTATTGTACTCTGTATAGACCAAGTTCCAGGTAAATAACATTGACCAAAATGTAAATATTAAGTAATAACCATTTTCATATAATAGATCTGTTATCTATAATGTTGTGTTATAAAGTCTGTAACCCTTTAATACAAGTTGGTAAATCATTTCTGTTATCGTGTGTATAATTCTCTATTTATATGAGGATGATAGTGTAATAAAAATGGTGAGTGTTTTAGAGTGCCAATCGTGGACAATGACAAATGAGAGGGAGAGAGAGAGAGAGAGAGAGAGAGAGAGAGAGAGAGAGAGAGAGAGAGAGAGAGAGAGAGAGAAAGAGTGTGAGAGAGGGGCAGAGAGATGAATGAAGATATATAATGAGAGAGAGAGAGAGAGAGTGAAAGAGAGAGAGTGAATGAAGAGAGATAATGAGAGGGAGAGAGAGAGAGTGTGAGAGCGAAGGGTGGAAGAGTGAGAGAGGGAAGAAGGGAGACAGTGAGTGAGATGTAGAAGAGAGAGAGAGAGAGAGAGAGAGAGAGAGAGAGAGAGAGAGTGAGTGGGGTGATAGTGAGTGATTGATCGATTTCAGGTTAGAGTGAGAGGCTGGGTGGACTGGCGGGGGGAGCATGGGTGAAAGAGAAGGGTGATTGTGGACACATACATAAATTACATTATTCTATAGTACTCTTGACTATATTTTACAATATGATTACAATTACCGTATTATCCAAGTTTACCTGTTAGTAAAATTTACCAGAAACTTTTGTGTGTAACCTTTGTCAACTATCTGATTTAAGTCGTAATGTTTTACAATATTGTGTAACTTGTATGTTTCTAAATTATGATTGTTTGCTAACACCAGTAGGAAGTGAAACATGGTAAAAGTAACTTTTAATAATTACGTAGTGAACATCCCCTAATCTGTTTTAGTTATAGGTAATATATTACTTTGCTATATGTTGACTGTTGTAGGTATAAACAATTTTTGTACCAATCTAATATCCAATTGTTGGTTACTGTTTGTTTAATTAATTAAAATAACATTATATTTAGTAATTTAAATTGTAATACTGTATAAATTAAGTTCTGTCATACTATAATTTGCTCGCTTTCTTAAAGATAATTTGAAGATGTAAACAAACTATCATAAGTCTTCACATAAAAAATGATACTACATACACATGCACACACTCACATCACCAACACGTTCACCCAAATATTTAATTGTTTCGTTATGTTTGATATTTCTATTGTATTTCATACACAGGTCCTGAAGATGACAATAAATATTGTCGAAACGTCGACGCAAAATAACTAAAAGTTGTATTATTGACCGATCCTCACTAACTATCCACTAAAACATTATATATAATAATAGAACGTTTCCCCACCATTCTATTATATATACTTGCATAATCTTAAAATATTCATATTAAAAAGAGAAATGTATATAGAAGTTATAGATAACCATCGTCGAATTGAAATTACTAAAAGTTGCTGAACAACGCTTGAGCGTGAGATGCGTTGCATCTTCCGTCTCTCTCTTACCTATAGCGCAAACGGACGAAATTAAACTATTATTTACGGCTGAAATATTAATTTTACGAAAAAATTACTAGAGTACTTTTTTGTAGATCTCCATTAGAATAACATTTTTTTATTACAAATTTGTTTGATTGGATCAGTAATTGGATACCAATTTAATGGTATAAAATTTAATGATTATGCCTACCTTATTTATTAATTTTATTTAATAATTATTAAAAATTATTATTGCAAACACCTAAAAATGGTGGTTATTTGAACGTCACAAAATTGCTCGACAACACCTGTAAGTTGCACAAAAATAAAATATTTTTTTATAACTTTTCCAGGCATCGATTGTTTGGCAAATTTTGGAGTCGCGCGGCTATCGGCTGAAGTAGCAACTAATTATTATTAATTAACCCAATTTAACCGTAAATTTTCATACCTATTATAATTAAATCTTAAAGGGCAAGGTTTAAGCTTTCGAAATAGCCCAAAAAGAAGTGTCCTGATTATTGCACTTATCGCATAATTATATTTTGAAATTAAGTTATTTTTTTAGTTACGATTTTTCCAAAAAAGTGAATTTTAAAAATGGCGAATCTTAAAAACTAAATTTTTGTAATTTTTTTTATTCCTTGTAGTAATCAACCAAAGGGTCCAGAAAATGAATTTATACGGAAAAGTTCATTATAAAATAAATTGTTTATTTAATTGCATATTCTTTAAGAAAACAGCATTTTGTAATTTCATCTCTTGTACAATATACACATAATAAAATCCTAAACCTTTTTTCATAATAGTCGCATGTAAAAAACTATAATTTTTAGATAGGCACTTTGTTTTGTTAAAATAGTTCAATTTAAACAAGAGTTATAACGTTTATTGAAGCGCGCGCGTGCCTCCGCTCGCTAGCCTCGTCTCCCACCACGACAGAATTATACGTTATAAACATTTAGACCTCCCGCGCTTGTTTTTGCTCGCAAAAAAATATTTTGAAGATAAAATTTGTGTAGAATTTCTTCAGCTTTAAAATTTAACTCTTGTAAAATTAAGCTACGGGCGAAATTAACGGAGATATGAGCGAAAAACTGAATTTTTTTTTTAATTTGTTTATAACAATTTTTCCCGGGCGCCGCTGGCAGGTGATTAGACAAAAAATGTTTGTATACATTATAAACAACTACTCCTCAAAAATCGAGACTACTTAGATTTTTTTTGTTCAATTCAGGCTTACGCCGACAGTTTTCCTGCACTATATAAGGAGGTGGATGACAAAAAATCGCTGCAAAACAAAACATGCCACTTACGCAAAAAACTGCAAGTTCTCTCCTTTTTTCCGTCGATTTGTGCAACCTACAGCATAACAAGAGTCAGGCATTTTATCTTCTTTTCGAAGTGATAAGTCAAGGAAGCATTAAATCAATTTACACTCCAAAAGGTCCGCACAAATCAACCTAACACCACGTCTGTTTACATTTCCGTTGCCCGTTTTAAAGATGGCGGCGTGACGTCACACTTGCTTCACTAGAGAGCGCCCTGTCGGGCATCCAGTTATATTAACATCCATGGGTCAATCAGTCCTCTTTTCCCCACATGGCTACTCAAAATTTCTCCACTTTGCTATCAAAATCCCCACTGCCACAAATGCGTGTGCTTTATGCAAAGTGTCACCACATTTTATAGAGTCTGAGTGTATTCTAAATGTTTAAACATTATTACAAGAATGACTTAAATATTAAAAACTTGTTTGAAGTACAATAAAAAAAATCATCAGCACTGCTACAATCCTGTGTCCCTTCAGCTAAGTTGAACTCGTCATCTTCGTTATCGCTGTCTATAAGAATGTTATCTTCAGTCTCGGAAACTTCTTTGTCAAAATCTTCTTCTTCTAAGTCTGAGTCTTCTTCTTGCCTTTGAAACTCTGATAATATTTTTTCAGCAGTGTACAATATTTTGTTACAAGCCATTATGCAAAAAATAAAAAATGAATAGAAAATCTAAATTCAATGAAAAAAGTCACAGTAATTAGAGTAAATTGTATTCTATTGTCCACTCAATGGTACTGTCTGGCTCTTACACATGTTAGTATTGCTATGATGCCAGAGCAATGTCAACCATATACTACTAGCTTTTTTGTGAATCGTAACATGTACACAAAGTGTAGACATTCCAAAATATACGATTGTTGATGTCTAGGCTCGACTTTGGAGAAACAAGAGAGAAACTGGTTACACAATTACAAAACAACGGCAAGTGTTGTGTTCATGTTTAGTCTACAAAACAAGACTAAACATTAGTTACAGTACTACGTATGTATAAAGCCGCGTCCAGACGTACGAACCGCACGGTGTGCACACGGTGCGCGCACCGTGTGCACACCGTACGTCGTAATTTTTTGTTTCGGCGCACGGTGTGCGATTTTCCGAGATCCAGAAATTCTGGCGTACCAACCACGAACCAGTCTTGCAATTACTATGGAGCAGGAAGGAGCTCTCCTCGTGTGCAGTGGTGCTGCCGCCGTCATCGGTTATATCTGCGAATACCTCTGCAAGTTTTAAGTTTATCAAGTAATTTGTAAATTTGTCATCGATATCTAGGAATAAAAGTACTATTATGCAAAAAAATAAATGAGGCTGTTATATTTATAAGTAGTTATATAAATTCATTACAATTATTTAATAAATTTCCAGATGAAATTAAAAATATTCAATATAATAATAGAAAAATTTTTGAAAAGGAAGCTCAAAGAAGCTATATTGGTGTAGAGTTGTTTTGTGATAAAATTTGTAATATCAGAATATATGGCGAAGTTACTGTGTTACTGCTTGTAGGATGCCAATTTATAATTTATGGATTTTAAGTATGTTGACTGTATAAACAATTTTAAATTAATATAGAAAGATATTTTATATTTATATTTGTATTTTATATCTTATTTTTATTATAGGTTATTCAGTTTTAAGTTAGTTATAAGCACCAAACCTGCGCACAGATAGCTCGACTATCTCTGCAAGATGCACATGTGTGTATACTTTATGTTCTGGTTGTATAAATATAAATATATATATATATAAATATATATGAATAATATATATGAAATGTGTACCGTGTCCATTCTTTTGCGAGGGGTATCCCTGTCTTCCAAGAACTTCATCGACTCGAACGCAAACCAGTGGCTGGTATACACTTGCGAAGTACCTATAGAAAAATAATACGATTGTTATTATTATTTTGTTATCGTTATAACACTAATAATAGGTAAAAAATGCAAAGCAAAATAATTCAAAATGAAAAGATTAAATCAAGTACCTAAGTAGCTGTCAGTATTATTTATAGATAGACACATAGCTAGGTAAATAAAAATAAAATGCCGGAAAATATCGGAAGCAATATAAAACGAACCTAGTATTTATAGATTGATACTTAAATAAATGAAAATAAAATGAAAGGTACTAGTTTACAAAAAGAAATTTACCTGTTCCAGTTCCTGTGGAATTCTTTAGTTTCCCCTTCTCTCTTCTGTAAGATGAAAGTAAATAAATCATTTTCTTTTTACACTCCTCCGCAGGCCGCAACATCTTATCACCAATGTCCTTCCACGCGTCACTTTTTTTTATTTTATTAAAATGTTGTGGATCTGAAGGTTTCCAAAATAATGGATATTGTTTATAAATTTCGATCAACTCGAGAACTTTATCTTCTGACCACTCCATAACACTAAAAAGAAACTAGAATGAAAAACAATAGAAAGAAAACACAAATTAGTTCGCGAGGGGGAACGGTACGTGTGCGCCGCACTGTCCAGACATCAACTACCTGTCCACACATGACACACGAACCGCTTTGTGTTCGCGGGAAAAACCGACAAAATCTGGATCGTGGCGCACGGTGTGCGAACGGTGCGCGCACCGTGTGCAACGTGTATGTCGCGCTGTCCAGCCGGGGGAATTTCATGTACGCGCACGGTGTGCACACCGTGCGGTGCGTACGTCTGGACGCGGCTTAAAGTTCACAAGCCATGCATTCTTACGAAACTGCAAAAAATATATAGGAAGCGTTGAAAAATTTTAAAGCATTTTTGGTAAGGTCGGGTCGCATCTGACCCGAAAAGAGAAGTGCCCGGAAAAAACAAACACAGTGATCGAGGAACAATTACCTGGAAACTGGGGTTATTCCTATGCCTTCCCTATGAATGACTGAGAGGGTATCTTAGTGTTAAACCGTTTGGAGAAAAGTTAGAATGGAGAGATGTTCGGAACAATTGCGCATGGGTCGGATCCGACCCGCACCTTACCATTAGAGGGTTAATAATGAGATTAATTTATTACTATCTGCTATAAACAACGTCGGGATTTTTTGTCGTGCTCGTGCAACACTGCACTGCATTGGAATTGGAGTTGGACAGCAGTGCAAACTGAGAGCTTGCAGTCATTGGCTCATATATCGGTCTTACCGATATATCGTGATATATCGATATATTTCAAGCAATATATCGGATATATCGATATAGCTGTTTCGATATATCACAAGACCGATATATCGATATACCAGTCAATGTTGCCATCCCTAGTTCCGATAACAAGTGCTGATTTTGATTTAATTGGGGTTAAGCAACCACACAGGGTTTTAACAGTTGTTTTGTTGTGTTTAAGATCGTCGATTCTTTGTTGTGTTTCACAGCGTGTGTTTGGTTGTTTCACTTTATTTTTTATTTTAAAATTCTTATTTTCGTTTTCGAGAACTGGCGGTTTTGTAAAAACTTTAAATATGATGATATGTTATGTTGGTCCCATGTCATGAAATTCTTCGTTGTTCACCACAGACTGCACGCGCAGGCTATTTCAATTGTAGTTTACAAATAAGAATACGGGACCCAAGAATACAATCAAGAGATATGTAGCTGCGCCAGTTTGTTGGTCATGAGTAAGTTAAAGTATGCACAGTTTTGTCTTAAATTAATCAGAAATGGTAGATAGGTACTCTTTTCTTATGTGTCAGATTTAATTTGTTGGAATGAAATTATATTACTAAGAAAGACAAAGACTAGAAAATTAAATCACTTCAATATGTGGCAGTATAATTTCGGTACTTTACCATTATCCATACCCGAACTAATTTTCGATATTTCATCTTTGTGTATCGATGTCAGTATCGATATATAGTGAATATTGCTTATACGATTAGTGAAGTCACACAAAACGCCCTAATGAGTTGGTTTATTTAATTAAATAGGTAGCTTTTGATCATAATCGGTTTCTGTAGTCATTTAATCACTACGCAAGCGTTTCTGACAAATGTTGAACCTAAAATTAAAATATTCAACCTGCGTTACTGGTAGCATAACATGGTGTTATTAACTGAAAGAAATACACAACTATCAATGTGCTTAAAAAATAATACATTTTGTTTACAATCCATAGAGTGCCCAACTCGAAGGCCCACGGACTAGCCCTTGCAGGCATTCCTTGCCACCACTGTGTAATAGAACTCATTTTTTCTTTAAAACTTAAACATTGTGCTACTTTTTTTCCTTAACCAATTTTGTTGGTTCCACATTTTCTGTCCTCTCACTACAATTCCCGTGTTATGGGTGTCTTGTTTATATAGCACCGGTATAATACAATATGTAAACATTATATATATGTGTGTGTGTTGTAGCAGATTTTTGGGTACATCCGTGTATGTGATGTTTATATTGCCGACAGTTCGTTCCGTAATCCCGGAACATTTTCAAGGCGTACTGATGTTGATTAAACTACGCCGCGCGTTTTATATCTTGCTTCCCTTGTGATTTTTGCCGTGGGAGGGTTAGAGTGTGTTGTGGCCATATGTTGTTTGTTAATTTGTGAACTGTCAGTTAGGAATTTCCAAGTTGTCGCTAATTTTGTATATTCATTTCTGTCGACTGCTCCCTCTCTCTCATCCGGTAGATCTCGATGGCTTTCCTGTACGGTCTGATTTTCTTATAGTTAGTTCGTTCCAAAATTTTTGTGTTTTTGAAATCACACACACATATATAATAAATTTACCTCAAGATATTTGAGCACTCCACACCACTACAGAATCTACCTTCGCAAACCACCTCATTGAAGCAAACCACACATATAAAAACATCGACAATAACATGAACATACTACACGTACACACAAAAGGCCGAAAACTAGACACTCTAGAACAATTAGAAATATACAAACACACAAAAACGAATAAAAACGACATCCTAAACGAACAGACACAATTCAAATCGCACGCATTATTCGAACACATCTCACCACACACACACAGCTTCGATCTTTCGAAAAACTATCTCGTCACCAACAACAAGACGAACAGCGCTACTAACGACAGCCTCTGATGAAGCCTTCTATAGGTGAAAGCCGGTTTAGGCTGTAAGGTAAAACTTTACGTTTTTACTTATAAAAAACTTAGTGTTCCGAGTCGTCAATATTATAGTGATATTTAGTCAAGATATTTCTTTCCTTATTAGGAACATGTTCGGGTACCATTGTGTGCCCATCCTCAGTCTTCCGGATTTTGTGTCTGGTAAAGTACATGTGTGTTGACGGGTTGTTATTGTGGCTTCCAATTGGCTTCTGGTACTTTAAATTGGTATTATTGTGTGTGATTGTGGTGTATGTATTAGTATTTTGTGTGTTTTCGATGTTGAGTGCTTTGAAAATTGTGTCATGTTTTATATTGATTTGTATTTGTTCAGGTATTAGTTTGTTTTGTGTTTGTAAATTTTTCCAAATGTTCATTATGGTGCCTTTGTGTGGTATGTGTTTTATTAATGTCATGTTGGTTATGTTTGGGAATTCGTGTCCAGTGTTTATTGCATGTGTGGCCAAATTAGATTTGTATATTTTTGGTTTTTGTATGCCTTTAGGTGTTCAAAATAACGTTTTTTCAGTCGTTTTTTTGTTTTTCCTATGTAACATTTATTACAATCTTGGCATTCAATTTTGTATATACCATTGGTTGTTGTATTATCTTTGTTGTGTGGGTTATTTACTTTTTGTAGATTATTTTTGTTAGTTTTGTATGCTATTTTAATGTCTGTGTTCGTAAACAGTTTTGTTAGCTTTGTCATTTTATTATTTATGTATGTGATGTGGCCCATTTTTTATTGTTATTATTTTTCTTTTGTTAAATATCACTATTGTAATAACGACTCGGAACACTAAGTTTTTTATAAGTAAAATCGTAAAGATTTACCTTACAGACTAAACCGGCTTTCACCTTTAAAAGGCTTCTTCAGAGGCAGTCGTAGGTAGCGCTTTTTTTTTGTTCATTTTGATTAATTCTTAATTGTTCAGTTTTTATTTTATATTTTATTTTATTTTCTATTTTGTTTACAGTGTTTTTATTATATCCATTTTCACAAGCAATTTGGTATATTATATTTCTTTCTTTGTCTGTTTCTTGTTTGTTTAAGGGTATTTTGTACATTCTGTTAAATAGTGAATAGAATGCTGCCGTTTTATGTTGTGGTGGGTGGTCAGAGCAGTTAGGTATAATAACTTCTTCAGTTATTCTTCAATTATATTTAGTTAAGAAACGGACACGTCATGGACAACGAAATCCAAGAATACTATGAAGTCTTTACTTGAACTAGTGGTTACAAGGTTGTAACTAGACATGTGTAGTATTCTTTTATTATATTCATCATTATTTAGTCTTGGCTACACCTATTAGTACATATAATTTACTATATAAATTTATTACTTCTCTATTGTTCTGTACTTCAATATAAATGGGTTTCAAATCTTTATTTTAAGGGAACCGTCACGTTACAATATACATATATATTTTCACATCGTACGTACATGCGAAAGTCTCATCAACAATAGAAGCACACGAATCCCACCATAAACTAAACATGCAAATTCAAATTTTCATACGAACAAATGCATGTACACGACTCCCTCTGTAATCGGGTACTGCGGTAGTCCGGCCCCTCCAGTAGTTCGGCGTTTACAGGCGGGCACCGGCGAGCGTGATGAAGGGAAACAAGTCGTTGACCATAGACGTCAGTTGCATCATTAGTCCCTCGCTGTGTACAGTGCCATTTATTTGCAGTTGTTTTTTCTCGGTGTAATTATTTGCCGTGTTTACGTAATTTAAGATCATGAGTGCAAAATGTAGTCACAGTGCAAAAGAAAACATAAAACATTAACACTACTTCAGAAAACAAGATTTAAAAAGACTTGAAAATATGACAAGTTAGTTAACCTCGCTAATGAATATGGTGTTAGCGGTGCTATGACACAGGACATAAGAAAGAACAACGAAAAAATTCAAAATATTTTCAAAAACAATGAAAATTAGAAATGTGTAAGAAAAACATTTAAAACGGGTGAGTTCCATCAAGTTGAAGATACGCTATACACTTGGCTCCTTCAAGAGCGTAATAGACATATGCCTATTTAGGGAGAAATTCTTAAGGAAAAAGCAAAATTCTTCTACAGAAAAATTATGGAAAGAGATGATTTTCAGGCTAGCAAAGGTTGGTTGAAAACATTCAAAAAAAGCATTATGGAATTCGGCTGTTGAGTACTATACCGAAAAACTGTCATGTGATATTGACACAATCGAACCATCTAAAGAAAAATGTTAAATATCATTGTGGAACTGGGTCTAACTCCTGATCAAGTCTACAATGATGCAAGAGAGGTCTATTTTGGGTCCTTTTGTCTAAAAAGACTTTTGTTCACCGTGCTGAAGCTAGGGTTCTGGGATGAAAAGTGACCAAGGGCAGAATCACTTTTATGCCTTGTTTCAACGTGTGTGGTTCACAAAAACTGGACTTGTTAGTGCTTGGTGAGGCGAAAAGCCCTAGTGCCTTCAAAAACGTTAATCTTCCTGTTGACTACAATTGCCAAAGCAGAGCATGGATAACTAAGTCAGTCTTTACAGAGTGGTTCCATAAAGAATTTATACCCTCTGTGAAACGATTTCTCAAGAAGCAGAAATTGCCACAAAAGTCCTGCTTATTTTGGATAATTGTCCAAGTCACCCTGATGAAATCAAAAGATGGTTTTGTGCCTGTAATTTTTTTAACCCCTAATGTTACTCCTCTTTTACAACCCATGGACCAAAACATTATTCAAACGATCAAAATGCAGTACAAAAAAGTCTACTGTACAAGGTTTTGTCTAAAGACGACTGAGCGAGTGTCAGTCTATAAAAGAAACATTCCCAATGCTTGGGAAAATCTATCTGAAAAAACAATTGTTTGTTCATGGGATAATTTATGGCCTGGCATGACATTGTTAGAACAATATAAAAAAAAGAAGGAGACCAAAATGGACACTGGGCAAAACATGGAAACAGAGGAATCTTTCAGTGTGGATGATAACGACAACATACATGCTGAACTGCACGAGTTGTGAGATACAATCGCTGAGAAACAAGTAGACAAAACAGATGATTTGACAACAGACAATGTAAACATGTGGCTGGCGGGTGATGAAGATGGAAAAACCAGTTTACAAAAGACGATTAAATAGTTGATGTGATAACCAGATAAGAGGAGTAGGAGGAAGAGGGAGAAGCAGTGGCAGCTCTTCATACAGTAGGCCATGATATGGCAGTGGATGCCTTCACAATTTCTATTAAGTGGGCAGAAGAAAATGGCGTGTGCTTGTGAGATTCTTGTGTTGAAAAAACTTCAAAAAAAGTCCTTGGATTTCGTTGTCCATGACGTATCCGTTACCTAACTAAATATAATTAATTCACTACCGACTCGAAACACAAAATTTTTTTATGGGTAAAAACATAAAAATTTTACCTTATAGCCTGAACTGGTTTTCGCTTTTAAAAAGTTTCTTCAGAGGCTGCCGTTGGAAGCACTGTACGTCTTGATTTTGGTGACGGTATCGACTTTTGAAGATCGATGTTGTGTGTGTGGGGTTTGATATGTTCGAATAATGCGTGTGATTTGAATTGTTTCTGTTCGTTTAGGATGTCGTTTTTTTTGTGTTTTCGTGTGTTTGTACATTTCCAATTGTTCTAGAGTGTCTAGTTTTCGGCCTTTTGTGTGTACGTGTAGAATGTCCATGTTATTGTCGATGTTTTTGTATGTGTGGTTTGCTTCAATGAGGTTGTTTGCAAAGGTGGATTCTGTAGTGGAGTGTAGTGCCTTTGTTTGTGAGGATTCTTGTTTTTTCTAAGTGTTGGAGGAAGACTTCTGCTAGAATGCTGGATATGGGTGAGCCCATGGGTAGATCGTCATTCTGTGTATAAAATTTATTGTTATATGTGAAGTATTTTTGTTTTGTGATAATGTTCAGAGTTTTTTGATAAGTTCGTCTGGTGTGTTGTTCTGTTTGAGTTTGTTTTGTAGGATGGTGATTATTTCGGAGATGGGGATGTTTGTGTACAGATTTTTAATGTCAAAAGATGCTAATGTGGCATTGTGGGGGATGTGTATGTCTTTTATTTTTGTTACTAGGTCTGTGTTGTTTTTTACTGCGATGTTGTTGTCTGGTTGTGTGTGTTGTCTGATAATTTTGTCTAGATGTTTTGCGAGTTTGTATGCAGGGGCGTTTTGGTAATTGATAATGGGGCGGATCGGGATTTCTTCTTTATGGATTTTGGGAAGCGCTTCGAGGGTAGGGACTGAAGGTCGGATTTGTCTCATGTAGGGGTTTTGTTTGTGTGTCATTATGTTCTTGGATTTCGTACATACATCAACAAACAAACTGATAAAATAGCCTATAAATTCAAAAAAGCAGGATACAGAATCACTTACAATACTACTAACAAAACAGAACACACACTATCAAAACACACACACAAAGCACAAAACAAATTCGATCTACCCGGTGTTTACAAACTAAATTGCTCTAATTGCAACAAATTCTACATAGGCCAGACAGCTACACAGCTTCAAACAGAGATACATTGAACACACAAAGGCACTCCACTCCACTACATAATCCACCTTTGCAAACCACCTCATTGAAGCAAACCACACATACAAAAACATCGACAATAAGACGAACATTCTACACGTACACACAAAAGGCCGAAAACTAGACACTCTAGAACAATTGGAAATATACAAACACACGAAAACAAATAAAAACGACATCCTAAACGAACAGACATTGTGAATAATATGTCGCACGCATTATTTGAACATATCTCACCTCACACACACAACATCAATCTTTTGAATTTCGATTCCGTCGCCCACAACAGGACAGACAGCGCTACCAGCGGCAACCTCTGAAGAAGCTTTTTAAAAGTGAAAACTGGTTTAGGTTGTAAGGTAAAACTTTATGTTTTTACTCATAAAAAACTTTGTGTTCCGAGTCGTTAATGTAATAGTTGTATTTTGTCATTATGTGTTTGGCTTTGTTGATTAGTTGTTTTACTGTGTTTTGGTATCTGTCAGTGGGGTCATGTTTTAGTTCCGTGATGTTGTTCTGCTCCATGAAGTTTTGACAAAAAAAGTTTTTTTTTTCAATTTATTGGAGATCTGTAATCTGTTCGACAAAGCGAACATTAAACAAATTGGCTGACAACACACATACAGGATTATGAAGAGCTGACCATTGACAGCTCTTCTTTTTTTGTTAATAGATTAAAGAGGTACTAAATGACAAAAACATGTAAACAAATGAACAAAAATCACTTCCACTTGCTGCTGGCATGATACAATAAGTTCAAATCTTAAACACGGGGGCCATAAGGTACATGTACAGGTTGACATTAACACTTAATAATGACATGAATACAAAACATACAGAACAGATATCACAGACATTACAATACAGATAATACAGAGAATAATTTATTAGTTAAACCTGAATGGTAAGTCTAACAGTTTGTGCCTTTTTAGTCTATAAATATCGTCACTGTTGTCTAACAAATTAATTGCCAGATGGTTTGGATGCTTTTCTAATTTGGAGATGTGAGTCCTCCAGAGGCGCAAGATTTCTTCTCTCACGGTTAGAACTTTGAGGTCGCGGTGTGTAGAGTTGTTGGAGACAAACCATGGAGCGTCGACTATTGATATTAAAGTTTTGGACTGAAACCACTGGATAATCTCAATCATAGGCGTAATTCGGGGGTGGCAGTTGCCACCCCAGAATTTTGAAGTAAAAATCTCAATAATTTACAAACAATTGGAAAATACAATTCTACAAGCACGGCAATTTCTTGAACTTTCTTGATTCTTCATTAATCATGCCTAATTTAGCGCAGAAAAATAAAATGTGTGTTTAAAACTTGTACATTATAAAGTTAGATAGAAATAGGGAGTAGTAGGCGTGATGTAATAAAATAACAAACATTAGATGCGTAAAGAACGAGAATGAGCGATGTCGACGTTCGGAAGTGGCAACTCTGTAATATGCAGACTGCAGAGCGAGATTTGGCAACAGGGGCGGACCCGCGGGCCACACTGTAGTCTTTTGTCTTTGCAAGCAAGAGTGTTGTCTTTCGTGTCGTCTGCCTGTTGTTGGTGTGCTCTTTTCAACAAAAAGAGATCTCGTAGCGTATCATACGAGTAACGTCGTACGCCGATAGACCCCGCGGGGAGTGGAAAAAACATTTTCTTGTTTACATAGAATTAGCACACCTTATATTCTATACACCTTGAAGAGATCTATTAGATTAGTGTAGTATGATGTGTACGTTTGTGTTGTTTTAGTTTTCTTTATGTCTTTAGTTTATTTATTATCATCACATAAATGACAATGGATGACAAGTGAAGTGATTTTAATTTAATTACACTTCAAGTGAACCACCGTACGATTGCATCGACTGAGACATGGTAAGTTCATTTCAATTATTTCATAGGTTAACTTATTGGCTGAGTAGAGTCTACTCTCAAAATCAGAGTTCGCTTTGTTATTATTTATTTGAACCAATACCAAAGTAAGTATTCATGGATAAAGAGAAAGATAGGAATTATTGGCCATATGGCCGTATAGGTGAAGGCGAGCCTATTATTATTATTAAAAATTTGGTTTGTTGTTTTCCTCTGAAAATTCCGTTAACATTACTGTACGGAGACTTATAGTATACAAAACGCACTGCTTTTTTCTGAGGAGTTCAATATAAAAACGGTTTTCTTTTTTAGGGCCTACGTCGGTTTTTTATTCTTAAAAAAAATCAACACCCCTCCTTCCTACGCCACTGTCTTGTAGTAGCCCTTTATTAAACGCTTTTATTTAACTTCCTCATGGTTAAAGTCTCAGTGGATTTTTTAAATTGAATTTTGCATACTTCCTGATGTGCTAGCGACTTGAAATTTTGTACACTCGCTTGAATCATGTGACAATACAATATTATGAAAAAAAATTTCAAAATCAATTAATTACGCGATTTATATCGATGTATTTTTTATTATACACGTGAATTCGCGGCGACTCTGCGACGAGTTCTGAAAAAAACCGAGGCTCTAGAGATTTTCAAAATTTGTTTTTATCAGTAAAATAAATTGAAAAATATATATGCATTTACAAGTCGAAAATCAAAAAATTTTTATAAATTAAAAAATTGTAATTTTGATCCAGAGTCATAAAAAAGGGTCTTATATGACCATGCGGAGAATTTCGAGAGGGACCGAAAACCCTATTTTTATGACACTGGATCAAAATTACAATTTTTTAATTTATAAAAATTTTTTTTATTTTCTATTTGCAAATGCATATATATTTTCCAATTTATTTTACTGATAAAAACAAACTTTGAATTTTTAAAATCGGTTAATATTTGGCGAAATTAGAATACATTAATTATTGAATTGCACTTGTCTATTTTCAGCATACGGGTATTATACAAATCAAACTCTGCATGATCAAAATTAAAAGCGTGGGCGCTTCTTCATTCTTTCATTGAGTCAAGAATACCTAGAAATGATTGTTCTACATTTAATCGACAATTAAGGAATTACATATTTCTTATATATGAATAAGAATTCTTACTGTTTTTTTCCAGGCTCAGAAGAACAAAAAAGGGCAGAGTTCGTTGCTGTCTTACTTTTGCTCAGGACCAGCAAGCAAAAAGAAATGGTGTTTAGAAGATGAACCGCCAGAAGGAGGTGCTTTGGAACATGAACCAGAACCACATGTAGAAGATATGTTAGGCTCGTCATCCGCTCAGTCGTCCACAACTACCAAGGACAATACTCCTGCAAATGAAGGGCGTAGGCCAAGTCCCAGCTGTTCCTACAGTTCAACTGACCGATTGTCAATTGGGCTAATTAATAAATGTGATTCTGCTCATGGTTCAGCTTTGGCTATGCCGCATGTTAGGGAAGGCTCATTTCAACCACGAGATATAAATTTCCCTAAAACGGATGGAAGGAAATTTAGGCCAGAGTGGTATAACATGTTTTCTTGGTTGGAATACAGTCCTCTAAACGATAAAGCATTCTGTTTTGTCTGCTGTGCGTTTTACAACCCACAAGAAAAAAACAATGCAGAAGATGTGTTTACACTCAGTGGGTTTTCCAAGTGGAAGAAAGCTGTAACAGTATTTGATAATCATGAGAAGAGTAACTCGCATAGGAGTAGTAACACTAAACTCAATTCTCTAAAAGAAGCAGACAAAAGTGGCACTGTTGTTGAAAAAGTAAATCAACAGTATTCAGAAGAAGTACAAGAAAACAGATTGTATTTAGGAGCTTTGTGCGAATCATTGATATTTTGTGGCAGGCAATCTATTGCTCTAAGAGGTCATGACGAATCTGCAGATTCGAAGAACAGAGGAAACTTTTTGGAGCTGATGAAGCTTCGTTCCAAAGATAGTAATTTAATAAAGAAGTTCTACATTGAGCGTCGAACAAATTTTCAGTACACTTCAGCGACTTTCCAGAATGAGCTACTGTCATTATTGGGGAACAAATCAAGCTGCACATTGCCAAAGAAGTTAAAGAGGCAAAAGTTTTTGCCATTATAGCTGATGAGGCTCAAGACATAGCAAATCATGAACAAGTAGCTACTGTCTTGAGGCATGTCAATAATAAGTTAGAAGTTCATGAGTCATTTGTAGGGTTTTATCGTGCTAAAAAAACTGACGGCAAATCACTGGCAAATGAACTTAAGAACGTTTTGATTTCACTGGACTTGAACATTAGAAATCTGCGTGCTCAGTGCTATGATGGGGGCACGAACATGAGGGGCCCATATAAAGGAGTGGCAGCTATAATTATGCAAGAAGCCCCAACGGCAATGTACATTCACTGCAATGCACATATATTGAACTTGTGCATTGTAAGCTGTTGCACAAGCGTGACTTCAATAAGAAACACGTTCTTTGTACTTCAAAGTCTTTACAACTTTATTGAGAAATCAACTAAACGACATGCTGTTTTCGAAAACGTTCAAAAAAGTGCAAAAAGCTTTAGTGGTGGAACAGCAACATTGAAGTCTTTGAGTGATACCAGATGGGCTTGCCATGTCAAAGCAGTGCGTTCTTTGTTACATAATTTTGAAACCACTCTGATGACTCTACAAGAAATTGCACAGACAGACCCTGGCAGTGGTGGACAAGCCAATGCTTTGTTAAAAAGTATGGAGGACTTCAACTTTGTATTGACTTGCTATTACTCAGGAGAGTTCTAACACAACGTGACTTACTGTCAAAGACCCTTCAGACAAGCAGTGTGATCTACGAAGTTGTGAAATCTGTAAAAAACAGCTCACTTGAAGTGTTACAATCCTTCAGAACAGATGTTTTTTTACTCAGTTGTTCAATCACTGCACAGAAATCGCTGACAAGTGCGGGTATAGAGCAGCCGAGCTGCCAAGAAAGGGCAAAATTCCCTCCAAAATTGGGGGAGGGAGTAAAGCTCCATTTGAATCTGTAGAACAATATTATAAAGTTTCAATCCTTTGGCCAGTTATTGACATCCTAAACCAGGAGATAGAGGCCAGACTTCAAGAAAACAACCTAGATGTACTTAACCACTTAAGCGAAGTTCTAGGTGGAACTGACGTAGACATAGCCAGTGTACAGTATGTGTGCAAATATTACACTTTGGGCAATGAACTTCTTCTGTCTGAACTGAGATGTTTTTACAAAATGGAAGAGTCAAAAAACAAAAATATCCAAGAAAGAGCTGCCGTTTTTGTAGAGAAGTCTTTGAAAAGTGTGTTCCCTCTGCTTTTTGAACTTTACCGTTTGTTTTTTACAATTCCAATGAACTCAGCATCCTGTGAGAGGTCTTTTTTGTGATTGCGGCGGTTGAAAACATACACCAGGAACACGATCGGCCAGGAGAGGTTGTCCTCGTTAGCTCTTTTGGCTATCGAAAGGAGTGTTGATGTAGACATTTCCAAAGCTATTGATGACTTTAATTCAAGCCAAAAGAGAAGACTTCATTTTGTATAAAAATAACTTATGATGACATTGAGTAAAAGTTAAATAAAGCTTTGTTTTTTTGTATGATTTTTGATTTTTTTACTTTCACGATAAAAAAAACAGGCTGAGCACACAATCAATTAAAAATAGGCTTACTCTTGAGTTGTGTGTGAACGATATTTACTTTACAAGTGGTTTGGTTATTAATTCAAGTAATTAACAATGATTGTTTTAGGGTAAATAGAGAATGTTAGCAATTATTTTGTGGTAAAAATAGTCTGAAAAAGCTTCAAAAACTAACAATTTAACGCTAGTTTTTTTTAATTTTCTGGGGGGGCCTCGGACCCCCCCTTCCACCTGGGGGTATTCCAGACCCCCCGGTAGGCCTTACCACCCCAGTTAAAAAGCTGAAATTACGCTACTGATCTCAATATTACTTGTACTAGCAGTACCCCAAAGTTGAATACCATAAGTCCATACCTGTTTAAGAACTGCTTTATAGATCAACAGTTTGTTGACAAGACTTAACCGTGATTTTCTGCCTATCAGCCAGTAGATATTTCTGACCTTGTGATTAAGTTAAATTTTCTTAGATGTTGATATATGGTGATATAGCATCTTGTGAATGCAAGGATTACAAGGTATTACAATATATTACTAATTTCTTATTAAATATTATTTAAAATAAGTGTAGTTTTACCGTCCGATGGACATCATTACTTGGGATGGCCGTGTACAGATAACCTCGTTCAATGTGTTGGTCAACAACAGAATACAGATGAATCAATCCTCGCCAGTCTTCACTCCAAGTTCGAAATAAAAGTTGATGTCTTGGTCCTGGGATGATGCAGAAATGCCGCTCCTTTTGTTCACCAATGTCTGATTCTTGTGGTTACGGGTTTCAAGTATTTCGTGTCAAACTATGCTTTTTCTATCGAATTGTGAAGGTGATGTTCTAGTACAATTTGATTTTTACTTTTGTTATTTAGAATATTGGATTATATTATTCTATTAAGTTAATGATTACTAATTATATTGAGTTTTATTGGTAGAGTTCTTCATTTATAGTTTCGTCAATTTTGATGTATATGTTTATTATTACTCGGTTATATAAGACTGTCAAATGTCAGTGAACCATATTATGGTTATTTATTACTTAATTTTGTTCACAATTGGATTTAGTTAATTTAATTTTATCTTTTTTTTTCTAAGTGCATCAAAACTAATCCGTCTTCGTTCATGGATAATAATTCAATAATTGAATCAACAAATTTTATATATCTTGTCGTCCTTGACAACCATTCTGTCTTCTCTTATTGGATATTATTTTTAATCCTATAACCATCATCATACAATGTTCTTGCACTCATTAAAATACTCCTTTACTAAATTTACATTATATCCCATTATACCTTTACATATTGTTTGTTACTAAATTATATACATTTTGCTGTCGTTTCCTCTTAATCTACTTACTCTAACAAGTATTATTTCCCTGTTACAAAATATTACCTTTCGGTATCATTGCACTACTACATTTTGAGATATTATTTAAATTGAATTTACTTATCTGCTATCAGCAATTATTATTGACTTCTCCTAATTCGTTATATTCTATTTAGTATTTTTTACAAATTTTGTTACCTAACTTTTCTGACCTGACTTACTATACATGTTACTGCTTTTAGGCCTATCATTACATTTTTATCTACTTCTGATTTTAATTTGTTACTACTTGCATTATTATAGAATCCTTCATTTGTTTATTATATAATTACACTAAACCCTTTTGTATCTCATTAACAATTATAGCCTTTCTGGCCAAGTTTACAATTATAATCTGCATACTAACTAAGTACATGTATACAAAACATTTAACTTTATAAAGTTTAACAACAGCTCTATAATGATATATTTGATAACACAAAAAATGAAATTAATATCAGTTAGTTGATATTCTCTTAAAACAATTACTCCACTTGCTACACACAAAAAACAACATAACTATCATGATAATAACACAACATGATACAACGTAATAACAGGTACATTTTTATAAAATAAATCATGCACTAATTAATCATTCTCCTCTCCTTTAATTCATCAATTATTATAAAACTGTCTAAGTTAGGTTTTACATTCATCTATCGTTTACCCTTTTCACTGAACACTGAAGTTTGTATTTATAGACATTCTTAATTTTTCCTTTCTACCTTGTATTCTTATTGTGGGATCATTCATTTATTCAATAATGGTTTATGTTTCTGACCTTTTATTAGTATGGACAATTTATTATTTTTATTTTTATTTTAACAATTATAAACTTATTTATGTAACGTAGAGGACCATATTTTCGTTACGTTACAATATATAGGAATTGGATTAACATCTTTTTATTCTGCCCGATTAACATATTTTTCAATAAATATAAATTTTAGTTATTATAATTTCAGCTCACAGAATGAATCATTTAATAATATGTTGAAAAGAATTATGATTTTATCTATTTATTCAATTTTGTCAGGATCCATATTTAGATGAATTATGTTTAACAATCCCACAAGAATCATCCTTCCCATTGAAGGAAAGATAGTAGCAATAATTCTGTCTTTTTTAGGATTATTAGTTGGATATGAAATATCTATATTTTCATATACGATGAAAAAATTTACAAGAGAGTTTATAATTCTATATGATTTTTAAAACAACTATCAACCTTTCATACTCAATTTTTTATTTTAAAGAATTCATTTATATTTCAAAAATCAATTGATTTAGGATGAGGGGAAAAAATTGGACCCCAGTGTATGATTGAATTAATAAAATTAATTATAATATTTAATATTAGTATAAGAAAAAATAATTTCAAAATTCAGATGATAACATTTATTGCTTGAATTTTAATTATTTTATATTTAAATAGCTTAAACATTAGAGCGTAATATTGAAGATATTAAGGTAATAAATAATTTTTTAAATATTTATAAGACTTTGTCTCTCTTTTCAATGAAAATGAAATGTTTTATAAACTTTATAAATAAGGAAAAAACGGAGTTTAACCGCTTTAAAAGCTAGTTAGCAGCTGCTTTTATTCCTATTTCCTTTTAATTGGAAATATTATATTCAATATCTTTATTAACAATAAAGTGCCTCATTTTTAGCTTCAATTAATAAGCAAAGGAATGAAAATTCTTTTTTTAGGACGAACCTAATGTATCAATTACTTCATTGCTTTTAAGAATGGTTGATATCAACACCTATTGATTGCAATTCAATAATTATAATTAAATAAATCCCTATTAAAATCAATCCAATATATTATTTTTTCATTCATGATACAGACCTAATATTAAAAATAATAATATCACTAAATAAATTTCATTATATTAATCGTTGCCATTACAATAATAATAGGCATAATAATTAATAATTCAACATCAAAAATGAGGAAAATAACTGCAATTATAAAAAAAAAAGTCTTGAAAAAGGAATTCGAGATGACTCAAAAGGATCAAATCCACACTCAAATGGGGATGATTTTTCACGATCAGTAATTGATTTTGTTGATACAAAATATAAAAAAGTTATTAAAATAATCAAAATTAATAGTATAATAATACAGTAAATTATAATATTAAAAATTATTCTATTTAAAAATTAATCCTTTTAATTGGAAGTTAAATATACTTATATACTAATAGAATATTTATCTACCTCACCAGTAATTTCATACATATAAAAATAATTAGACAATATCAACAAAGTGTCAATATCAAGCAGCTGCCTCAAAACCAAAATGAGTTCTAGAAAAATTAAATTTTAATTGTTGCAATAAACAAACTATAATGAATGTTCTTCCAATAATACCATGGTTTCCATGGAATCCTGTTGACACAAAAAATGTTGATCCATACACTGAATCTGAAATACAAAATGGTGATTCAAAATATTCATAAACTTGAAGAATAGTGAAATATACCCCTAACATCAAAGTCAATATAATACCATAAATACATTCATTATGTTTACTTTCTATTATAGAATGATGTGCTCATGTGATTGTTACTCCGGAACACAGTAAAATTATGGTATTCAACAAAGGAATTTGTATTGGATTGAAAGGTTTAATTCCAACAGGAGGTCAGACTATTCCGATTTCTATAACAGGTCTTAATCTTCTATGAAAAAATCCCCCAAAAAAAAGAAATAAAAAAGAAAATCTCTGATACAATAAATAAAATTTTTAAACCTTTTACCGCAATCATTGTGTGGAGACCTATAAATGTTCCCTCGCGAGAAATATCTCACCATCATTGAATTATAGTTAAAATCAAGATTGAAAATCCAGAAAATAGTAAAATATAATTTTGTATATGAAATATTATTACTATGCCAGAAACAAAAGTTAGGGCCCCAATTGAACCTGTTAAAGGTCATGGTCTATAGTCAACTAATTAATATGGATGATTATTCATTAAGATACCTCTCTATAATATGAAGTTCTTAAGACTGTGAAAACATAAGATTGAATTATGCAAACTGCTGATTCAAATATTATTAATATTATCTGAATTAAAATAATTAAATTTATGTATATTGCCGAATTAATTGAGCTATTTCCTAATAATGTTATTAATAAGTGACCGGCAATCATGTTTGCTGTTAGCCGAATAGCCAGTGATCCCGGTCGAATTAAATTTCTAATAGTTTCAATACATACCATGAAAGGTATTAAAATTGTTGGTGTTCCTATAGGAATAAGATGACAAAATATGTGATTTGTATTATTTAAAAATCCAAATAAAATAAAAATTAATCACAGAGGAAAGGCTAGACTTAAAAAGAAAACACTAAATGTCTTGATCTACTGAAAATATACGGGAACAATCCAAGAAAATTATTAAGCAGAATAAAAATAAATAAAGAACAAAATAATAATGATCTGCCACTAATATTTAATACTATTATTAAACACATAATAATAATAATATATTTTTTGTGTTTAATTTTAGTAATAACTGCTTTATTAGTGTTATTTTATTATTTACGAATTGTAATAACAGGGCTGATGATAAATAATGTAACCTTAAAGTTGTCTACTTTAAGTAGTACATTGTTTATAATAAATTTTTTATTGATTGGATTTAAAGCTGTGACCTTATTTAATATTATAAGTTAATAAGGTTTTAAGTTAATAAAACTATTATCCTTCAAAGTTAAAAATATAATTTTTTATAAGCCTTAGATTTATTTTTATCACCTTTAAATTTGCAATGTAATATTATTATTAAATATAAGACTGGGAAAATGAATAAAATATTATCGAGAGGAAAAATATCCATAAATAAATTTACAGTTTATTACCTAATTCAGTCATCTCAATTGGAAATAAATCAATATTTAGTTATGAATAAGTGATTTTTCTCAACTAATCATAAAGACATTGGAACGTTATATTTCATTTTCGGGATTTGATCAGGGATGGTGGGTACGACTTTAAGAGTTCTGATTCGAGTTGAATTAGGTATTCTTGGATCTTTTATTGGAGATGATCAGATTTATAATGTGATTGTTACTGCTCATGCTTTTGTTATAATTTTTTTATAGTAATACCAATTATAATTGGGGGATTTGGAAATTGATTAGTCCCTTTGATAATTGGTGCTCCTGATTTAGCTTTTCCTCGGATAAATAATATAAGTTTCTGATTATTGCCACCTTCATTAACATTATTAGGCTATTAATTGGTAGAATAGTTGATAGAGGGGCAGGTACTGGGTGGACAGTGTACCCTCCGTTATCAAGAGGTGTGGCACATTCAGGATCTTCTGTTGATTTGACTATTTTTTCTCTTCATTTGGCTGGAGCCAGATCAATCTTGGGTGCAGTTAATTTTATTAGAACAATTTTTAATATATGCTCAACGGGAATATACATGGATCGTTTGCCTTTATTTGTATGGGCAGTTTTAATTACTGCTTCTTTGTTATTACTTTCATTACCAGTTTTAGCTGGTGCAATCACAATATTATTAACTGATCAAAATTTAAATACTTCTTTTTTTGATCCTTCAGGTGGGGGAGACCCAATCTTATACCAGCATTTATTTTGATTTTTTGGACACCCTGAAGTATATATTTTAATTTTACCCGGGTTTGGACTAATTTCTCATATTATTACTCAGGAGAGAGGAAAAATTGAATCGTTTGGGTCATAGGAATAATTTATGCTATACAGTAATATCAATTGGTATTTTAGGATTTGTTGTATGAGCACATCATATGCTTACAGTTGGAATAGATGTTGATACACGGGCTTATTTAACTTCTGCTACGATAATTATTGCTGTTCCTACTGGAATTAAGGTCTTTAGATGATTAGCAACTTTGAGAGGAACAAAAATTAAGATTACTCCTTCAATTCTATGAGCAGTGGGGTGTGTTTTTCTCTTTACTATCGGTGGTTTGACCGGCGTGATTTTAGCTAATTCATCAATTGATATTGTATTGCACGATACATATTGCGTTGTAACCCATTTTCATTATGTATTGTCTATAGGTGCAGTATTTGCAATTTTAGGAAGATTTATTCATTGATATCCTTTATTTACTGGGCTGTCTTTAAATTCTAACTGGTTAAAAATTCATTTTTTAATTATATTTATTGGGGTAATTTGACCTTTTTTCCTCAACATTTTTTAGGATTAAGAGGAATACCTCGTCGTTATTCAGATTATCCAGATGCATTTATATCGTGGAATGTTTTATCTTCTATTGGAAGAAGAATTTCATTTATCGGAATTTTATTTTTATTATTTATTATCTGAGAAAGATTTATTTCCATCGATTGATTTTATATTCAACTAATATAAATTCTTCTATTGAATGATTACAAAAACTTTCCCCATCTGAGCACTCATATAGTGAAATTCCATTATTAGTTCAATTCTAATATGGCAGATGAAGTGAATGAATTTAAGATTCATATATAAAATAATTTTTTGTTAGAAATTTCTAATTGGTCTTACATTAATATACAAGATGCTATATCACCATATATCAACATCTAAGAAAATTTAACTTAATCACAAGGTCAGAAATATCTACTGGCTGATAGGCAGAAAATCACGGTTAAGTCTTGTCAACAAACTGTTGATCTATAAAGCAGTTCTTAAACAGGTATGGACTTATGGTATTCAACTTTGGGGTACTGCTAGTACAAGTAATATTGAGATCAGTAGCGTAATTTCAGCTTTTTAACTGGGGTGGTAAGGCCTACCGGGGGGTCTGGAATACCCCCAGGTGGAAGGGGGGGTCCGAGGCCCCCCCAGAAAATTAAAAAAAACTAGCGTTAAATTGTTAGTTTTTGAAGCTTTTTCAGACTATTTTTACCACAAAATAATTGCTAACATTCTCTATTTACCCTAAAACAATCATTGTTAATTACTTGAATTAATAACCAAACCACTTGTAAAGTAAATATCGTTCACACACAACTCAAGAGTAAGCCTATTTTTAATTGATTGTGTGCTCAGCCTGTTTTTTTTATCGTGAAAGTAAAAAAATCAAAAATCATACAAAAAAACAAAGCTTTATTTAACTTTTACTCAATGTCATCATAAGTTATTTTTATACAAAATGAAGTCTTCTCTTTTGGCTTGAATTAAAGTCATCAATAGCTTTGGAAATGTCTACATCAACACTCCTTTCGATAGCCAAAAGAGCTAACGAGGACAACCTCTCCTGGCCGATCGTGTTCCTGGTGTATGTTTTCAACCGCCGCAATCACAAAAAAGACCTCTCACAGGATGCTGAGTTCATTGGAATTGTAAAAAACAAACGGTAAAGTTCAAAAAGCAGAGGGAACACACTTTTCAAAGACTTCTCTACAAAAACGGCAGCTCTTTCTTGGATATTTTTGTATTTTGACTCTTCCATTTTGTAAAAACATCTCAGTTCAGACAGAAGAAGTTCATTGCCCAAAGTGTAATATCTGCACACATACTGTACACTGGCTATGTCTACGTCAGTTCCACCTAGAACTTCGCTTAAGTGGTTAAGTACATCTAGGTTGTTTTCTTGAAGTCTGGCCTCTATCTCCTGGTTTAGGATGTCAATAACTGGCCAAAGGATTGAAACTTTATAATATTGTTCTACAGATTCAAATGGAGCTTTACTCCCTCCCCCAATTTTGGAGGGAATTTTGCCCTTTCTTGGCAGCTCGGCTGCTCTATACCCGCACTTGTCAGCGATTTCTGTGCAGTGATTGAACAACTGAGTAAAAAAACATCTGTTCTGAAGGATTGTAACACTTCAAGTGAGCTGTTTTTTACAGATTTCACAACTTCGTAGATCACACTGCTTGTCTGAAGGGTCTTTGACAGTAAGTCACGTTGTGTTAGAACTCTCCTGAGTAATAGCAAGTCAATACAAAGTTGAAGTCCTCCATACTTTTTAACAAAGCATTGGCTTGTCCACCACTGCCAGGGTCTGTCTGTGCAATTTCTTGTAGAGTCATCAGAGTGGTTTCAAAATTATGTAACAAAGAACGCACTGCTTTGACATGGCAAGCCCATCTGGTATCACTCAAAGACTTCAATGTTGCTGTTCCACCACTAAAGCTTTTTGCACTTTTTTGAACGTTTTCGAAAACAGCATGTCGTTTAGTTGATTTCTCAATAAAGTTGTAAAGATTTTGAAGTACAAAGAACGTGTTTCTTATTGAAGTCACGCTTGTGCAACAGCGTACAATGCACAAGTTCAATATATGTGCATTGCAGTGAATGTACATTGCCGTTGGGGCTTCTTGCATAATTATAGCTGCCACTCCTTTATATGGGCCCCTCATGTTCGTGCCCCCATCATAGCACTGAGCACGCAGATTTCTAATGTTCAAGTCCAGTGAAATCAAAACGTTCTTAAGTTCATTTGCCAGTGATTTGCCGTCAGTTTTTTTAGCACGATAAAACCCTACAAATGACTCATGAACTTCTAACTTATCATTGACATGCCTCAAGACAGTAGCTACTTGTTCATGATTTGCTATGTCTTGAGCCTCATCAGCTATAATGGCAAAAACTTTTGCCTCTTTAACTTCTTTGGCAATGTGCAGCTTGATTTGTTCCCCAATAATGACAGTAGCTCATTCTGGAAAGTCGCTGAAGTGTACTGAAAATTTGTTCGACGCTCAATGTAGAACTTCTTTATTAAATTACTATCTTTGGAACGAAGCTTCATCAGCTCCAAAAAGTTTCCTCTGTTCTTCGAATCTGCAGATTCGTCATGACCTCTTAGAGCAATAGATTGCCTGCCACAAAATATCAATGATTCGCACAAAGCTCCTAAATACAATCTGTTTTCTTGTACTTCTTCTGAATACTGTTGATTTACTTTTTCAACAACAGTGCCACTTTTGTCTGCTTCTTTTAGAGAATTGAGTTTAGTGTTACTACTCCTATGCGAGTTACTCTTCTCATGATTATCAAATACTGTTACAGCTTTCTTCCACTTGGAAAACCCACTGAGTGTAAACACATCTTCTGCATTGTTTTTTTCTTGTGGGTTGTAAAACGCACAGCAGACAAAACAGAATGCTTTATCGTTTAGAGGACTGTATTCCAACCAAGAAAACATGTTATACCACTCTGGCCTAAATTTCCTTCCATCCGTTTTAGGGAAATTTATATCTCGTGGTTGAAATGAGCCTTCCCTAACATGCGGCATAGCCAAAGCTGAACCATGAGCAGAATCACATTTATTAATTAGCCCAATTGACAATCGGTCAGTTGAACTGTAGGAACAGCTGGGACTTGGCCTACGCCCTTCATTTGCAGGAGTATTGTCCTTGGTAGTTGTGGACGACTGAGCGGATGACGAGCCTAACATATCTTCTACATGTGGTTCTGGTTCATGTTCCAAAGCACCTCCTTCTGGCGGTTCATCTTCTAAACACCGTTTCTTTTTGCTTGCTGGTCCTGAGCAAAAGTAAGACAGCAACGAACTCTGCCCTTTTTTGTTCTTCTGAGCCTGGAAAAAAACAGTAAGAATTCTTATTCATATATAAGAAATATGTAATTCCTTAATTGTCGATTAAATGTAGAACAATCATTTCTAGGTATTCTTGACTCAATGAAAGAATGAAGAAGCGCCCACGCTTTTAATTTTGATCATGCAGAGTTTGATTTGTATAATACCCGTATGCTGAAAATAGACAAGTGCAATTCAATAATTAATGTATTCTAATTTCGCAAAATATTAACCGATTTTAAAAATTCAAAGTTTGTTTTTATCAGTAAAATAAATTGGAAAATATATATGCATTTGCAAATCGAAAATAAAAAAAATTTTTATAAATTAAAAAATTGTAATTTTGATCCAGTGTCATAAAAATAGGGTTTTCGGTCCCTCTCGAAATTCTCCGCATGGTCATATAAGACCCTTTTTTATGACTCTGGATCAAAATTACAATTTTTTAATTTATAAAAATTTTTTGATTTTCGACTTGTAAATGCATATATATTTTTCAATTTATTTTACTGATAAAAACAAATTTTGAAAATCTCTAGAGCCTCGGGTTTTTTCAGAACTCGTCGCAGAGTCGCCGCGAATTCACGTGTATAATAAAAAATACATCGATATAAATCGCGTAATTAATTGATTTTGAAATTTTTTTTCATAATATTGTATTGTCACATGATTCAAGCGAGTGTACAAAATTTCAAGTCGCTAGCACACCAGGAAGTATGCAAAATTCAATTTAAAAAATCCACTGAGACTTTAACCATGAGGAAGTTAAATAAAAGCGTTTAATAAAGGGCTACTACAAGACAGTGGCGTAGGAAGGAGGGGTGTTGATTTTTTTTAAGAATAAAAAACCGACGTAGGCCCTAAAAAAGAAAACCGTTTTTATATTGAACTCCTCAGAAAAAAGCAGTGCGTTTTGTATACTATAAGTCTCCGTACAGTAATGTTAACGGAATTTTCAGAGGAAAACAACAAACCAAATTTTTAATAATAATAATAGGCTCGCCTTCACCTATACGGCCATATGGCCAATAATTCCTATCTTTCTCTTTATCCATGAATACTTACTTTGGTATTGGTTCAAATAAATAATAACAAAGCGAACTCTGATTTTGAGAGTAGACTCTACTCAGCCAATAAGTTAACCTATGAAATAATTGAAATGAACTTACCATGTCTCAGTCGATGCAATCGTACGGTGGTTCACTTGAAGTGTAATTAAATTAAAATCACTTCACTTGTCATCCATTGTCATTTATGTGATGATAATAAATAAACTAAAGTCATAAAGAAAACTAAAACAACACAAACGTACACATCATACTACACTAATCTAATAGATCTCTTCAAGGTGTATAGAATATAAGGTGTGCTAATTCTATGTAAACAAGAAAATGTTTTTTCCACTCCCCGCGGGGTCTATCGGCGTACGACGTTACTCGTATGATACGCTACGAGATCTCTTTTTGTTGAAAAGAGCACACCAACAACAGGCAGACGACACGAAAGACAACACTCTTGCTTGCAAAGACAAAAGACTACAGTGTGGCCCGCGGGTCCGCCCCTGTTGCCAAATCTCGCTCTGCAGTCTGCATATTACAGAGTTGCCACTTCCGAACGTCGACATCGCTCATTCTCGTTCTTTACGCATCTAATGTTTGTTATTTTATTACATCACGCCTACTACTCCCTATTTCTATCTAACTTTATAATGTACAAGTTTTAAACACACATTTTATTTTTCTGCGCTAAATTAGGCATGATTAATGAAGAATCAAGAAAGTTCAAGAAATTGCCGTGCTTGTAGAATTGTATTTTCCAATTGTTTGTAAATTATTGAGATTTTTACTTCAAAATTCTGGGGTGGCAACTGCCACCCCCGAATTACGCCTATGATTGAGATTATCCAGTGGTTTCAGTCCAAAACTTTAATATCAATAGTCGACGCTCCATGGTTTGTCTCCAACAACTCTACACACCGCGACCTCAAAGTTCCAACCGTGAGAGAAGAAATCTTGCGCCTCTGGAGGACTCACATCTCCAAATTAGAAAAGCATCCAAACCATCTGGCAATTAATTTGTTAGACAACAGTGACGATATTTATAGACTAAAAAGGCACAAACTGTTAGACTTACCATTCAGGTTTAACTAATAAATTATTCTCTGTATTATCTGTATTGTAATGTCTGTGATATCTGTTCTGTATGTTTTGTATTCATGTCATTATTAAGTGTTAATGTCAACCTGTACATGTACCTTATGGCCCCCGTGTTTAAGATTTGAACTTATTGTATCATGCCAGCAGCAAGTGGAAGTGATTTTTGTTCATTTGTTTACATGTTTTTGTCATTTAGTACCTCTTTAATCTATTAACAAAAAAAGAAGAGCTGTCAATGGTCAGCTCTTCATAATCCTGTATGTGTGTTGTCAGCCAATTTGTTTAATGTTCGCTTTGTCGAACAGATTACAGATCTCCAATAAATTGAAAAAAAAACTTTTTTTGTCAAAACTTCATGGAGCAGAACAACATCACGGAACTAAAACATGACCCCACTGACAGATACCAAAACACAGTAAAACAACTAATCAACAAAGCCAAACACATAATGACAAAATACAACTATTACATTAACGACTCGGAACACAAAGTTTTTTATGAGTAAAAACATAAAGTTTTACCTTACAACCTAAACCAGTTTTCACTTTTAAAAAGCTTCTTCAGAGGTTGCCGCTGGTAGCGCTGTCTGTCCTGTTGTGGGCGACGGAATCGAAATTCAAAAGATTGATGTTGTGTGTGTGAGGTGAGATATGTTCAAATAATGCGTGCGACATATTATTCACAATGTCTGTTCGTTTAGGATGTCGTTTTTATTTGTTTTAGGAATGATGTGTACGTGTGTCAGATATTCAAAAGAAATTATCGATAGATTAGTACAAGTTAACTGGTTTTAATAACAAATTTTTACAACACATTGTCTACACTACAAAAAACCACACACATAGCGCTTAAATAAAGTGCTAGAAACATCAGTGTGTGTTCCAGATATTCAAATAGAAATTATCGATAGATTCGTACAAGTTACCTGGTTTTAATAACAAATTTCTACAACACATAGTCTACACTAGCGGCCGAGCTCGCACAAAAAAGCACACACATAGCGCTTAAATAAAGTGCTAGAAACAGTGTACGTGTGTCAGATATTCAACAGAAATTATCGATAGATTAGTACAAGTTAACTGGTTTTAATAACAAATTTTTACAACATAAAGCTTAAATTAGAGACTTGGCGCTTTAAAGCCGTCACTCAAATTGAACGAGACGCTACAAATTATAAGCCGGCCTGGATACTGGCCGTCCAAGTAAAACGGGTCGTTGTGATTATTATAAATTTTCAAGTAATAAATATATTTACCTTATTTCACGTCTCGTGACCACATGTATTAACGCAATGAATATTATATCCGCGTTTCAATACTATGTATCGTCATCAGAAATATACGAAAATACAAATCACTCAATGAGGTCGTTCAATGAGTGATTTGTATTTTAATATATATTCTGATGACGATACGTAGTATCGAAACGCGTAAATAATATTCATTGCGTTAATACATGTGGTCACGAGATAGGAAATAAGGTAAATATATTTATTGTTAGTCATTATAAGTGGCCTGGATGCCGACAGACATGTTATTCAAATTTTCAAGTGTCTGTCTTGCGACCGATACCTTTTGCTAACCACAAGAGATATTTCAGACTACAACATAATTTGTGAAACATCAGACACGCACATTTTACAGCTAGACTTATCATCGGAACAAACTGTGTTAAGAATCTGTGCCAAAATTTCTTTACTAAACGGAGCGAGTCTACTACTATTAGTATTTGCTGTGCACAAAATACGCCAAGTCTAAAGTTTATGCTAGCAGAATACAAGGTACTCGGGCTTAGCGCCCGTACTAATATTAAATAAAACAAGTGAAACACGGGCGCTGCTAGAGCCGGCCGTAACAGTGTCCAGCTTCTTTAATGAAAAAGCTCTAAACAACCGACACGCTCGACACAAAGATTTTATAAGTTTTGAAAAGTTTCAATCACTTTAGTGTTATATGGCAAAAAAATTCAAGTAACCAAAGTAAGTTTCAATCACTTCAGCTCTGACGGAGCGTTAAACACCAAAAAATTCAAGTAACCAAAGTAAATGTATAATAAAAAGACCTACCGTTTTGTTGTGGCTTCATGTTTCCCGTCTGGTCTGGCACTATACCCACAGTACGGTCGACTCACTGCAAACTGCTGGCTACAACTGATAGCTAGGCTAGCGTCCGCCTCGGTTTATATACCCCACCAGATACGGAAGCCGTTCTGGTGGAAGGAGTAGATAACGCCAGAGCCAATAAAAGAACCCGATAAAAATCTGTTAAAAATCTGCTAAAAACTAGGTAAAAATCTGGTAAAAACTACGAATACGCCTACGTAATAAAAGTTCTAGTAAAAAAACCTGGTAAAAACTTCAAAAAATCACACGTTTTTACGATGAAAACGAACCCTAGTCCGGGCGTTTTATGCGTGAATAGATGTGAGAATTACAAGTAGTGGCCGATATCGTGATGCCGAGGACACTCTCTTGTCGCGGTTGTACAACATTCGCCCGATTCAACTGTCCCTATATGTCCGACGTAATCGGATTGCGGTAAAGCTACAGTGTTATTACTGGCTCGCGTGAAACAGTCGGTTTTCTGCGCTTGTAGAATAAGAAACAGTGTGTCAGCTATGTTGTGGACGGCAGCTACATCGCGAACACAAGTAGCCCACAGCGAGTCGTAAGCTAACAGCTCCATGCTCGTGTGGAAAAGTCCACTTGATAACGCCTCATTACACGGCATAAATTGAAAACGACGCGTTTGATGACCGCGAGCGAAAACGCATTTTAGCCGGTTAACGACCGGCGTTCGGGTGTCGGAGTTTTCCTACACTACAATGTACGCCGATATACCCACTGTTTGTACCGCGAGCGGCAACGCCATTAGCCGTTTCAACGATAGACCGAGAGATCAGAGGCAGGCTTACTGGGTGTGTCAATTGCCAATTTAATGAATTGAGCTTATAGAAACAAACATGTTTGTTCGTTGGGTACAGTTGTTTTACGTCAGCTAGGCTAGCCGACATTACAGACAGACTAACCGTCAATATTTTTGTTGAAAATTCAATCATTATGTCGGCTAGGATAATTTGAACGATTTTGTGAACGAATTTGGTAGACTAAAAGCTTAAAAGACGTTACTGGACACGCAGACAATATAGAAATACTTAATAAACGCGGTTATAATATTCTTGACAAATCCAAAGTATGCCACAATGCCTAAAGAAGAACAATCAACGGCTTAAGTACCCACAAATACCAGAGAATTTACCTGAACTAACGTCAATAGAGGAACGTTTAATATCGCCGCGCCTTCCATTCGCAACATATACTACTACTTTACTCGGACAAGTCAACACGGACCGGTTGACCTTGATCCACTACAGTGTAATTACCTCGCATGGTATGTTGAACGACAATTTGGCGTTTAATTGACGACTGAGCTATTCAGATATTATAACATCACGATTAATGACAAGTTCTTCAATAATGAGCATAAAAATGAAAGCAGTGCGTCTAGTGAGGATGAAGACGAGTACAAGAACGATAGCAAGTAATATGGAAAGACTTATTGTCTCGCATAAATCAATCTAATAGCAAGATACCAAGCATACGGCGAGACATAACTCGACTGTTCGCCAGCATTTCGTTCAATTCCAATATAATGAGGCTCCTCATCTACTGCTAACTACTAACGAGTACGGGTTGTTTATCAACAATTCTGAAAATTTCGCCTCCAGAAACGTAATACAGGATTTACATCATCTTCAAGCCAAACATCGTGTGAATTTGTTGTTACCGACTGTCAAATATTGGTGGAATCAGCATAGCAAAGAGTTGATGGAAGCGTTTATCGATACGTTTGTTACCAATATGAAATGTATAACCAATACATCTGCCGTTGACCGCTATAAATTGCATGATTTTACAAAGGTAGTTCAGAATATGAAAGTGAAAATATTAACGGCCGATAAAATTGGTAAGTTAGAACGAATTACCCCTCCAATATTTGGAGTAAGATTGTATAATTCGTTCGGAACACCAAGTAAAATTACAGCGCCTTTGTATAAAATTAAGAACCGACAAACATTAACTTGCGGCAAATGTAAGGAACTCAAGACTGCGACTTATATGCATTCGGTTCTCTTATTGGAAGTTGTTGGATTTAACTTAACATCATCGGGAATCACTCTAGTCAAGACCCTAGTCTTCGATAAGTTTGAACTAATGGACAAGACTAATAAAGCAGGCCCTCGTAAAGTATTGTCACGATTTACAATCCAAGATGATCAGACGTCTCCGGAAGAGGAATGTGATGAACGACTGAGAAAAAGCGCAAAATCAACACTGATGATTAGTAAACGTGTGCGCGCTTATGAATGCGAGTACATTTAACTTATAATCGGTACAATGGTAAATGAAGTAAAATAAATATATTTATATTTTTTAGATTTATTGAAGCATTTTCAATGCCCTTCTCTATGCATTGCATTTGTGCAAAGCTTGTAAATTTTTATATAACAGAACGGTGGCTTGGCTAGCCGACGAAAGTATTATACAAATTAGACAAAAAAGATATCGCATACACTGTAACGTCGTAGCAAATTAATATGAATCTGTATACCAGGAAATAGAAACTGACCGCATTAGTATTTATTAAAGTAAAAATATACTTGCGCTATTTATTTCATCAAATCGCATTCATTTTATCAGCTAACTGACATTGCTAGCAGTTAACTATACGTACAAATATACGTTGAATCGAGTAAAAATATTTTATTACGCGACACATCCTTCTACGAACAGTAGTAGTATCTGCAGTAAATGTAAAATAACGACATTAGGTCGTTATAGTCGATGTCGAAAAGCTCTCGATACGAGTCTGGGATGAGATTTGTAAACAAATCTATAAACATTTACATACGCGATTTGTATAATCCCAGTAACCAAATAAACTTATAATATGTACTTACAGTGTTGTTTTTTAGTGTGGTATACTGCATACGTTTTGGTAAGAACGCTGACATTAACCGTATACGCGGACCGTGGTTCTGTCTTTATTACTAGTTAAGTAGTAGTGATCCTGTCTGCGTCGGCTGGAACTAATGAAATTATTTTCTAATTTACTCGTTTTATATATCATCTAGGCTAGAGGAATAGGCTCGGAAATTACATAACAGTGGAAAGTACGCAGGCTCGTATGTGAGGATGTAATTGCACACTAGTTCTCCCTGACCCCAATTAGCGCCTCTTTCAGTTAATCGTAATCTCCCACTCGTGAGACTGAGAGTATAAAACACCACAACATATCAGGTTTTTGTATTCAGTTGTCTGAAGGCATGAACAGGTTGTCTGAATCACTCGTCATGAACAACTCGGAATCTTCATTAAAGAGGAAGAGAACGGACCCTACTATTATTACTACTACTGCTACTACTACTACAGGGTCTACTACATCGACAACAGCAAAGAGGGCGTCCACTACTACTACTACTACTACTACTACTACTACTACTACTACTACTACTACTACTACTACTACTACTACTACTGTGAGAAGAAGATATTTGTCGTCGGCGTCGTCCAGAAGATTGGAGTTGACCAGACAGTTGGAAGACGAAATTTTGTATAAGTTTCTCCTCACACCTCACGATGTAAGTGACGCAGAAAAGAAAATATTAAAAACTATGAAAAAACCTTCTTCTAAACGAATAAAAAACTTAATTGATAGTATTTATTAAAGCAAAATATACTTGCGCTATTTATTTCATCAAATCGCATTCACTTTGTCAGCTAATAGAATGAGAATCCTTGTCAACTAATATAATTGCTAGACTGCTTGACCTACTGGCGGTTACATCATTAGCGCTGTATTATTGTTTGACATAACAATCATCCGCCACCGCCTTATACGGAATGTTGTTACAGCTACGCATTTATATGCGTAACACCGGCAAGATATCAACATACTGTATCTCATTACCTTGATTCGAACAATAGGATTGCTTCGTGACTTGCTTTCTGATGTCGTTTGTCGGTTAGCCTAGTCGACAAAGATATTATTCATTGCGTATAGAAACGGTTGATTGTAGTGGAGTAGACTAGCCGACATTATGCGGCGTTTTCAGTTGTTTAAATTCACTATAACAATTTCACATGGTACAGCCTTAGACTTACACCAGTTACGACTTTGTAACATATTAGTTTCTGTCTATAGCCAATAGTTTATTTTATCGTGGTTTATTTAACCTTCAGGAAAGGAACGAGGAATTAAAACAACTTTCCGTTATGGCAGACATTTTTAATAACTCTACAGTAAATATATTATGTTACAGAAATGTCTTCATTTTTTCAACTTATAAATAAACTTACTTATTACGACAAGATCGACTATTATGACATTTAGAGTTGCAAAAGAGATTGGATGATCTACACAGACACCTATTCGTGGCACATTTCTGTAAACAGTTGCATTTTTTAAAACCTAGTTGTCCACCCACTAGTGAAAGCTTCTTGGCCACAGCTCGTAGAGATATTGTTTCTGTCGGTACTTCTTCAACGCTTAAAAAAATTATCTTTACACAAGGAAAATTGGTTTATCGTATACAGTGCGTTTAAGTACCCAAACTTGGTACCGAGTTCGTAAAATTCCTCGTCTTTTATGTCGGTAACAACGGCAATTACAGATTTTGGGTCCATCTTAGCTCTATCGATGTCGGGGATTTTTACTATAACACTTTGTCCAATAGTCGGTTTTACAAACTTTTTAGAGGAAACTGTTTTCATTTTCTTCGCCTGTGTCTCGAGTCCTTCTCTTGCGGCCTTTCGAAAAAGTTTTACTTTCTGAGCTCTGGCAGTTGGCGTAGTTGCGTCCGAGTCGCACGTTTCGATTTTAGTTTCAGTTTCGACATTCTGGGCTTCTGTTTCATTCGGTCGCGGATCGGTAGTTTCGACATCGCTTGTGGGTTCATTATCGACATTTATAACGCTTTCAAAATCCTCTTCGGTATGTATATTGTTAACTATTTTACGTATTCCAACAATACTTGTAAGCCCCAGCTTCATTGGAACGCCGAACATAGCTTCGTAAGGTGAACACTTGATTCCATCATGATACGCATTGTTTTTCATCGCTTGAACAAGTGGTGATCCTTTTGTCCACTTTGCTGTGCGGTTGGTTTCCATCCATGCTGATAACATGTTCTCGACATCTTGGTTTGCTCTCTCGATGGATCCTTGCGATTGACTGTGTCTCGGCTTGCCGTGTACAATTTTTACATCGCCCCACATTTTACACAGACTCTTTATGGTGTCGTTGCAGAATTCCCTGCCGTTATCTGAATGAAGAATGTTTGGAGCACCGAAAGTTGAGAATATATCCAACAGATGATATGCAACTTCATCGGCCGTTTTACTGTGTAGAGGTTTGAGAAGTACAAATTTTGTCAAATGGTCTTGATATAATAAAATAAATTTCATATCTCCATCTGGATTCGTTTGCATGTCGATCAAGTCGATTTGACACCGAGAATTTAATTCGCTGTGTAAAATCGGTTTTACTACGAATCCTTTTTTTAGTATTTTTTGCTTTTTCTGACACGTTTCACACAGTTTCAAATATGTGGCAATCGCCTCTACTGTTACGTTTTTGTACTTACGAATCAGTTCCTTGATCACACGAGTTCTTCCCCCGTGACCAACAGCGATGTGAGCGTCGTGTATCACATTAAAAAGTTCGTCGAAACAAGCATAGTAGAGGATTTCTTCTTTGTCCGCAGACACTGGAGATATCAGTTTTTCTTCCCTCCTATTTTTAGAATATCATAGCGTTTCAAACGCCTGTAGTGAACGGTTTGTTTCACTTTTATACTTTTAGCCTCTTTCACTTCGTTCAGCAAAGAATGATATCTTTCATTCGTGAGATAAAAGTTGTTGTCTTTCTTATTGCTCACCGATTCGCTCAACAGTTCGTAAAACGTTTTCTTCATATTATCACTCATTTCGAAAAAACATATCGAAACTCGAATGTAGCCGCTTGCTGACGTTTACTCGCTGGAACTCAGACTATAGACCCGAGCGATGCCGCATTTATAGGTTGTCGGCAGTATCGTTGCTGGGACTTGTGCTACGGAGACAAGTCGAGTGTTCGGGCGCACATGTATAACAACGCGCCGGTCGTGCGTTACTTCTGTTTCGCTAGTGTAGACTTTTACCCGTAAATGTCAGAATATCAGCATTTACCAAGGCGACTGGTAAGAGTTCGAAATGGAAGTGTAAAAGCCCGAATTGTAGACATTTACCAGCAACTATGGTAATTGTCAGGTTTTACCGGTAAATGTCAGGTTATACCGCTCTTCGGACTTTTACCGTAACTAATACTTTAATATTTATAACTAAATTTACCTCAAGAAATACTTTTTTCCTTTAGGAACATGTTTCGAGAGTTCTTGTTCTCTCATCTTCAGCCTTCGCCATCTTGTTTCTGGTGAAGTATTTGTGTGTTGGCTTCTGGATGTTATTAAGGTAGTTTGTTGGTCTTTGGTCCTTCAAAGTTGCATTATTGTGTGTGGTTGTGGTATCTGTTTTTGTATTTTGTGTATTTTCGATGTTGAGTGCTTTGAATATTGTGTCATGTTTTGTATTGATTTGTATTTGTTCTGGTATTAATTTGTTTTGTGTTTTGTGTACTCAACTTCGAAAATACACAAAATACAAAAACAGGTAACACAAAACAAATTAATACCAGAACAAATACAAATCAATACAAAACATGACACAATATTCAAAGCACTCAACATCGAAAATACACAAAATACAAAAACAGATACCACAACCACACACAATAATGCAACTTTGAAGGACCAAAGACCAACAATCTACCTTAATAACATCCAGAAGCCAACACACAAATACTTCACCAGAAACAAGATGGCGAAGGCTGAAGATGAGAGAACAAGAACTCTCGAAACATGTTCCTAAAGGAAAAAAGTATATCTTGAGGTAAATTTAGTTATAAATATTAAAGTAATATATATATATATATATATATAGTTTTATTAACATTTAGAGTTTGTGAAGGAGTTATGGGATTATCGAGATTAATCAATTTAATTCGATCACATGGTAATGACCAGTTGCTGTCAATATCCTTAAAAACATGTTACAATTAATTTTATTTTCATTATTTTTGACCCCCTTATTATTTAACATACGATTATTAAGAAATATATTAATTCTTTTAATATTAATTACCATTTTATTCTTCAGAAAAGATGTAATTATATTAAGATATTATATATATAATTTGTGATCTTTTCAATTTGTTTCTTCTGCAAGTAGATAAATTGTATATTCTTTTTTTTATCTACTTGCAGAAGAAACAAATTGAAAAGATCACAAATTATACAATTACTGCAAGAAACATCGAGTTACTTATATAGAAAATGATATATATATATATTGTAACGTTCCGCTTTTTCGTGAGGTGTAGTAGAGTTATATTGTATGGCTTATGCAGTATGCGTCACTTTTGAATTATACTAACTGACGTTTTAAACGGTATAAATAAAGGATTTTGTTTATCTTGTTTTACTCAATCTAAAAGAAATCGAGAGTGTGTGATTTGGGGTCAAGGAGGTAATTTGTTCAGCCTTATACAGAAGAGAGAGTAAGTATCATTATTGCCCCTCTGTTGTGACGATTTTTTCTGTATGTTGTGCTGAAATTTTCATTAACTACCCACTACAATAAATTATAACACGTTATAATTCAATATTAATTTTCAATAATATTGCTTTATTGATTATTGACTTTTGTCTCCAGCCACCAAAATATAGGTATCACAATTAATCTTTTTTAAAAAAAAACATCATCTCGACTTTACCGAGTAAACATAGATCTGTCTAAGTAACAAAACATATATGTTGTTATTTAACCAATATTACGCTATAATAAAATACATCAGTTATTACATAATTCTTATTAATTCCCCAGGGTTCAGGGTGAATTCTTTGTGTTATGAGAGTGTCAGAAATGGCTAATTGCTACGCTTTACAAATATAAAAAATTAATAAATAATTGTGTTTATTTTTCAAATATTACGTAGTTTCCGGAATTGCCGAAAGAGAGCAGCATGTATTTGTTTACTTTTGAAAGAAACATATGATAAAATGAATATTTTTTGTTCTATTTCACTGTTAAAAAACAAGTTTTCTTCTGGACTTATTACGAAAAATGTTTATATTACCTCACTCCGTGTTGTCCTTACTGGATTGAAGTTTTATTCTGTGATGAGGTACGTCTTGCGTTATTATTTCCTTTTCGTTTAGAGGCTTTTCTGATTGTCTACTAGAAGTAGGCCGAACTATATTGGATCCTCAGAATGCTTTCATCCACTGGTTTTTAATGTATAACACCATTTAATTTGGATTCCTCAGGTATAATTAGTTAGTATTCACTTTGTTTATTACTCTTGCGTGAATTTCGCCTCCTCCAACGTCCAAAAAAGGTTATTTTTTATAATTTTTGTTGCATCGCTTCTTCAACTCTCTGGTTTAGTTCAAAATTTTTATATCTTATTAACAATACTTGTTATTTTTCATCACTCTTAGTAACACATAGTATTTTTATTATGTAGGCAGTTTGTGATTATTATAAATTTATATTTTATTTATGGAACAATAATTCCCTTCCATTCCGGTTTATTTACTAATTTAATTTACATAATATGTTTTCGTTAATTTTTTTATGACATTGTATATAAATATTTTATCATTTTATTATCATTAAATAAATTTATATATTATTTATTTAGTCTCGAATAGTGTTCATACCCGGTACTACTTCCTGTTGTCATTTCCTTCATAGGATTATTTTAATTTTATATTATCTTTGGTAGTTAAAATTTTTGTGTCTTTTAAAATTAACCCTGGGTTTTCTTACAATCTAACACAATTATTTGAAACAATATAATATTAACTTGGGTATAACAAATTGTGGTTCATACAATATAAATTACAATAAATAAATAAAATAACAAAAATCAATTAGTATTATTACATACTACTTCCATAGTTTTATCCTATCCAAAACATACAGCACAGTTTAGTAATACATTAATTTCACTTTGGTTTTTCACCTCAATGGGTACACTAGAACTCACTTCGCACTATATACCACTCGAATTGTTTATTATGTGGAGTGATATAATTAAATTTTGAGCGAGCTTTAGTTCTACCCATTTCTGACTTTTATTCTCATGATTTACTTTATTGGGACCGGGTTATGTACCGTTACATAAAGCCCCCCCACTAGAACAAATTTATTTTAGTTCAACTCGTTGATAGAAATAAATTGTTGATTTGTTCAAGTCTCCTAATGGTCTTGACTTTGTTTTCATAATAGTGTTTCATTTCCGACTGATTATACACTCTGGTAATTCCGACTGGTGGTAATTGCTATTTTCTTACTTTACTCTCTCTCTCTCTTGGAGGCAAATTCATCAATTATTTCTCGGGGTTAGCGGTACTTCCACATTTTATTTGATAAGGACTGGCCACACTAATTACATTAAACTTGTTTTGACACTCATTTCTATTTACTTTTATAAATTCGCTTTATCAATTAAGCTTCGGTCTGCTATCTTCCTTCTATTTTCTTCATTTATACATCTGGAATCTAATATCAATCTATACAGCTATTTTATAATTATTATCCCTTAAATATTCAATTTCCCTAACATTTTTCCCTATCTTGTGCGGTGGTAACAGTCGGGTGGCCACTCTGGGTCCATACACCGCTGTCCATCCTTACACCTTCTGAGACCAGGGGAACATCATCCCTGCTCATAAAAATTATTGCCGGAACATTTCTACGGTCAATACATAAAAATAAAAAAATTATAAGTAGTAGTCAATTAGCGACTAGTACCAAACACTTTTGGGATTCTTCATACTGTAGCTGTTTGTATTTATTTATATATTTCTTCTTCTACTTGATTCCTTCTTCCTTTCCATTAATTAATAGCATATAACATTATTGATAGGCCTTATGTTAAAATTCTTCTGACTTTACTTCTTGTGACATATTTCTCCGTATCATTTCTTCTTATAAAATCTTCAATTCCGAGAAATTCTAATCTTTGTTGTATTAATTATCATCCTCCTTCAGTTTCATTGGAGTCATTAAATTATTCGTTATTCTTCTTATTGTACCTTCTTATCTGAGCACATTACCATCAATTGTTTTTGTTCATTTAATTTTCCTTCTGTTTGTTACCATTAAAAATATTACTTTTTCCTATTATTTCATTTTAAATCAGTTCTTTATAAATAAATTATATAATCTGCTCTTTCATACTCTTCACTTTAAATTATATGGTTTCAAAATAACTGGAGTAAGTTGTCCTTACATCTTTTTAGAATTTTGGGGTTTTAGTTTCTTCTTTTTACATTAGTTTAACCGTTTTCAGTATCATTCACAACACGGATTGATTCACTCGTATATTTTTCCCGTGGATTCTGTTGATTAAACTTGTCAATAAAATTCGCTATTGGATTGCCCCATTGCGGATCACTACCATACATTTCAATATTATCGTATGTATATAGCCTCTCATCTTTATTACTGGGACCAGGATTAGACCCCTGATTTTTCCCATGGTCAACTCGTTTGTCCACTTTTCTTTGTTGCTGTTCATCGGGTCTCCTCGAATCCCTCTCATCAGCCATTAGATAATTTACTTGGACTTGATTAGTTCTCTGATTGTCATTTGGTGGATCTCCTGAGGGTATGTCCCTATTTCTATCTCCACTTCTGGACCTCCTATATTCGTCATGATCATTCCATTGTTGTCTGTTGTAGTTGTTTCTCTCATCCCTTCGATCATAATTTTGTCTCTGGTTAAAATACGGACGTCTTCCTTGGTAACTATTACTGTAATAATTGTTATTAGCATGTACATAATTAACTCTGGGCCGATTCTCTCTTGGTGGTTCATTCTTCCGCTCCTCGGTATTCCCTGACCTCCATCTACTTCTCCTATAATAAGATTCCTGTTCATAATTTTCTAGCAGCGTTTCCATGCCTCCAATAGTTTTGATTTGTCCACTCAAGCGTGCACTTATGATCTTTTCTTCAAAATGATACGCCATTTTGGTCACTAGACACTCTTCAGGTATCTTAGGGTCTAGATACTTGGCAATACACACCTTCCCCAAAAAGTAAGCAGTAGGTGTTTGTCCCACTGTACGGTCATACCTACCATGACAGATATCGTCCCTAATAATGTTTTGTACTGATTCTGACCAGTACTTAAGTTTGAACATAGTTTTAAAACCCTCATAATCACACACCTCGTTCCTAATTGCTGTCCACCAATTATCATTGATATTTTTGAACGATTCGTCTAATAGACCTTTTATCATATTCCATCGATTCTCCTTTGATCTGTTCAAAATTTCATCTACTCTCCCTAAAAATTCAAGTGGGTTTCTGCGATAATCCCGAAAGTTTACACTTTCCTTACTATCTGGATACACATGATGACTGCTGCATGCAGATCTCGCACTCACTCTATCTACATCACCTTGAAAACTGGTTTGTATTTGTTGTAAACTATCTAATTTCTCTGCTTGGCTATCACACTGATTTTTTACATTCTCTACTGTTTTATGAAACTCTGAAATTTTACAGTTTAGACTGCTTTTGATATTATCTAACTGGTCATTGTTTTCTTGTCGTATGGCCATTACACAAACTTGATTATCTTGTTCTTCTTTTTCCATTCGTGCCTCGACTCCTGTTTTAATTAGTTCCATTTTCTCTTCAGTTTTATCTAATCTTTGGTTAGTTTCTATTAATTTCTTCTCTGCCTCTTCCTTATATTCTCCTACTCTTTGGCTTAACGTATTATTGACCAGTTCAATTTTACCTTCTAGATTTTCTCTTAATTCCTTGTTGAAATTCTCCATCTTACCCTCAATTTGTTTTAAATTCTCATTATTCTCTTCAAATTTTGCATTCATCTCTTCTCTTTGTCCTTCAACAGTTTCTTTCAGTTCATTGTATTGTTCATTCATGGTTTGTTTGATATTTCCATGAATGGTTTCTATTTTTTCATTTAGTTGTTTGACTAAACTTTCCTGAATGCTATCTATTTTCTCATTGGTCTGTCTATTTTGTTCCTCCTGTTCTTAAAATTCTCCTTATTTTCCTCCTTGGTTTGTCTATTTTGTTCCTCCTGCTTCTTAAAATTCTCCTTATTTTCCTCCTTGGTTTGTTTCAAGGCTTCCTCCTGTTTTCTAAAATTTTCATCTATTTTGTTATTGGTTTGCTTTGAAGTTTCCTCCTGTTTCTTAAAATTCTCCTTATTTTCCTCCTTGGTTTGTTTCAAGGCTTCCTCCTGTTTTCTAAATTGTTCAGCCATAAATTGATTCTTAACAACTATATAAGAAAAAAGACGCTCTTAACCGCAAAGCATTAACACTACACCTACATATCGCCAACACATACGGACACAATCACATGACTGAACTAATACATCACACAAATGAATGGACAAAAAAACAAATACATATCATACAGACAAAACACGACAGAAAAATAAAAAACCTGACACCACTCAAAACAGATATAATTCCCTCGCACAAATTCTACCCACGTACAGTAAACCTCACGAACGTCACACTCACAAAAAACGAACAAACACTTCTTGATAAAGGCCTAAAACATAACATACATTACAAACATAACAACCAAACACTAAGAAAGCTCATAATTGACACAGAAACAAATATACAAAACACAGCACCAGAACATCAAGACACATTAAGACATAATATAAACAACACAATAGGAGTACATAAGACACCAGACAACAACAACCACAACTCAGAAATACACACAGCCATCAAACTGAGGGAAAAGGCACACAAACACAACATCACATTTGTAAAAGCTGACAAAGGCAACACGACTGTAATTATCCCCACAGACAACCTACACAAAAAAGTACAAGACTTCATAGAACAGAACAACATCACAGAACTAAAACACGACCCCACCGACAGATACCAAAACTCAGTAAAACAAATAGTCAACAAAGCCAAACACATTATGACACATAAACAAAAGCCCTACATGAAACAAATCCGACCATCAGCACCTACACTCCAAGCGCTTCCCAAAATCCATAAAGAAGACATTCCGATCCGCCCCATTATCAACTACCGTAATGCCCCTGCACACAAACTGGCAAAATATCTAGACAAAATTATTAGACAACACACACAAATAGACAACAACATTGCAGTAAAAAACAACACTGACCTAGTAACAAAAATAAAAGACATACACATCCCCCATAACGCCACATTAGCCTCCTTTGACATTAAAAACCTGTACACAAACATCCCCATCTCTGAAACAATCACCATCCTACAAAACAAACTCAAACAGAACAACACACCAGACGAACTTATCAATGAAATAACAGAAACTCTGAACATTATCACAAAACAAAACTACTTTACTTATAACAATAAATACTACACACAGAACGACGGCCTACCCATGGGCTACCCCATATCCAGCATTCTAGCAGAAGTCTTCCTCCAACACTTAGAAAAAACAAAAATACTCACAAACAATGACAGACACTCACATAAAATACTATATTGGCACAGATACGTTGATGACATTCTAATACTATACAGGGGAAACAAAAGACAATGTGAACAGTTACTAACGCACATAAACAAAATACATAAAAACATAACCTTCACTGCCGAATACGAACACAACAATACCATAAACTTCTTAGACCTCTCCATCACAAAACTAGAACACAGGCACAAATTCAGTATATACAGAAAACCAACTACAACTGACACACTAATACACAACACCTCCAATCACCCAATACAACACAAACTAGCTGCTTTTAGAACCATGATACATAGACTTAACAACATCCCCTTAGATGAAATAGACTACAAAGACGAACTAAACACGATAAAATATCTAGCAGAATCTAACGGTTATGACAGAACAATAGTCAGTAAACTCCTACACAAAACACAAAACAAACAACAGACAAAGACAGAAAACAACAAATTCATAACACTAACATACATCAACAAACAAACTGAAAAAATTGCCCACAAATTCAAAAAAGCAGGATACAGAATTGCTTACAAAACTACTAACAAAACAGAACACACACTATCAAAACGCATGCCCAAAGCACAAAACAAATTCGATCTACCCGGTGTATATAAACTAAATTGTTCAAATTGCAGTAAATTCTACATAGGCCAGACAGGACGTAGCTTCAAACAGAGATACATTGAACACACAAAAGCACTCCACACCACTACAGAATCTACCTTCGCAAACCACCTCATTGAAGCAAACCACACATATAAAAACATCGACAATAACATGAACATACTACACGTACACACAAAAGGCCGAAAACTAGACACTCTAGAACAATTAGAAATATACAAACACACAAAAACAAATAAAAACGACATCCTAAACGAACAGACACAATTCAAATCGCACGCATTATTCGAACACATCTCACCACACACACACAGCTTCAATCTTTCGAAACACTTTCTCGTCGCCAACAACAAGACGAGCAGCGCTACTAACGACAGCCTCTGATGAAGCCTTCTATAGGTGAAAGCCGGTTTAGGCTGTAAGGTAAAACTTTACGTTTTTACTTATAAAAAACATCGTGTTCCGAGTCGTCAATATTATAGTGATATTTTGATATAAAATCAAAAATTACAGTTATATAAATATTACATGAATTAATTGTAATGATTATTCATTCCATCATAATTATGTAATCAAAAATAATCATATTTATTGATAAAATTAATATTATTAATCTTATGATTTGTAAAATTAAAAAAATATATACATTAAGTTTATTTTTAGTAATGATCCAATATAAAATTATATTTTTAAATCCACAATTTAATGTTTTATTTTAAACTAATTGAATTAAATTAATAATGTTAATTTTAAAATAATTAAATTTAAAGGAATTCAATGTATTATAATTAAGAAAAATTCACGTACATTCCCAGAATTAAATGAATAACAGCTTGAAAAAAACATTCCATGTTGAGTATAAGAGTATAAATATAAACTATAACAAGCTGATAAAAATGAAGAAAAAGATAGAAAAATTATACATAATGAATTTCAAGACATTAATCTATTTAAAATTATAATTTCTCCTGCCAGGCTAATTGTTGGGGGGCATGAAATATTTCTAGCGGATATTAAAAATCATATAAGGGTTATTGAAGGCATGAATCTCAATATTCCCTTATTGATTAAGATTCTTCGTCTTCCTGAACGCTCATAGGAAATATTGGCCAAGCAAAACAAAGCAGAAGAACATAAACCGTGCCCAATTATTATAAAATACAACCCTATTATACCTCATATATTTATTGTCATAATTCCCCCAACAACTAAACTTATATGAGCTACAGAAGAATATGCAATCATAGATTTTATATCAATCTGTATTATACAAGATAATCTAATTATAATTCCTCCGATTAGTGAAATAGAAATTCAACCAAATCTATAATTAACGAACACTGATGGTATAATGTATATCACACGAATTAGGCCGTAGGTTCCTAATTATAAAAGAATTCCAGCCAAAATTATAGAACCAGATACTGGTGCTTCAACATGTGCTTTTGGTAGTCAAAAATGAAATATAAATAATGGAACTTTAACTATAAATGCTAACGTTATTCCTAAATAAATGAACTTACTATTTGATCTTATTAGTATTATAATATTAGTTATATTATTTCTGTATATATATAAAATTGAAATTAACATGGGAAGAGATGCAAATAAAGTGTAAAATAATAAGTAATATCTGGCACTTACCTGCTCGGGCTGATACCCCCATCCTTAAATAATAATCATAGTAAGGATTAAACTAGTCTCAAAAAAAATATAGAATATTATAATGTTGTATGAGCAAAATGACAAAATTAATAGTGTTATTAGTAATAAATTTATATTATTATATTTATATAAAGGACTAGAGTTAATTATCAAAAACGTAATTCAGATTGTAAGGATAATTAATCCATATGAAATATTATCTATATATATATATATATATATATATATATATATATATATTATATCTTAATATAATTACATCTTTTCTGAAGAATAAAATGGTAATTAATATTAAAAAAATTAATATATTTCTTAATAATCGTATGTTAAATAATAAGGGGGTCAAAAATAATGAAAATAAAATTAATTGTAACATGTTTTTAAGGATATTGACAGCAACTGGTCAATTAAAGGTACACAAAACACAAAACAAATTAATACCAGAACAAATACAAATCAATACAAAACATGACACAATATTCAAAGCACTCAACATCGAAAATACACAAAATACAAAAACAGATACCACAACCACACACAATAATGCAACTTTGAAGGCCAAAGACCAACAAACTACCTTAATAACATCCAGAAGCCAACACACAAATACTTCACCAGAAACAAGATGGCGAAGGCTGAAGATGAGAGAACAAGAACTATCGAAACATGTTCCTAAAGGAAAAAAGTATATCTTGAGGTAAATTTAGTTATAAATATTAAAGTATTAGTTACGGTAAAAGTCCGAAGAGCGGTATAACCTGACATTTACCGGTAAAACCTGACAATTACCATAGTTGCTGGTAAATGTCTACAATTCGGGCTTTTACACTTCCATTTCGAACTCTTACCAGTCGCCTTGGTAAATGCTGATATTCTGACATTTACGGGTAAAAGTCTACACTAGCGAAACAGAAGTAACGCACGACCGGCGCGTTGTTATACATGTGCGCCCGAACACTCGACTTGTCTCCGTAGCACAAGTCCCAGCAACGATACTGCCGACAACCTATAAATGCGGCATCGCTCGGGTCTATAGTCTGAGTTCCAGCGAGTAAACGTCAGCAAGCGGCTACATTCGAGTTTCGATATGTTTTTTCGAAATGAGTGATAATATGAAGAAAACGTTTTACGAACTGTTGAGCGAATCGGTGAGCAATAAGAAAGACAACAACTTTTATCTCACGAATGAAAGATATCATTCTTTGCTGAACGAAGTGAAAGAGGCTAAAAGTATAAAAGTGAAACAAACCGTTCACTACAGGCGTTTGAAACGCTATGATATTCTAAAAATAGGAGGGAAGAAAAACTGATATCTCCAGTGTCTGCGGACAAAGAAGAAATCCTCTACTATGCTTGTTTCGACGAACTTTTTAATGTGATACACGACGCTCACATCGCTGTTGGTCACGGGGGAAGAACTCGTGTGATCAAGGAACTGATTCGTAAGTACAAAAACGTAACAGTAGAGGCGATTGCCACATATTTGAAACTGTGTGAAACGTGTCAGAAAAAGCAAAAAATACTAAAAAAAGGATTCGTAGTAAAACCGATTTTACACAGCGAATTAAATTCTCGGTGTCAAATCGACTTGATCGACATGCAAACGAATCCAGATGGAGATATGAAATTTATTTTATTATATCAAGACCATTTGACAAAATTTGTACTTCTCAAACCTCTACACAGTAAAACGGCCGATGAAGTTGCATATCATCTGTTGGATATATTCTCAACTTTCGGTGCTCCAAACATTCTTCATTCAGATAACGGCAGGGAATTCTGCAACGACACCATAAAGAGTCTGTGTAAAATGTGGGGCGATGTAAAAATTGTACACGGCAAGCCGAGACACAGTCAATCGCAAGGATCCATCGAGAGAGCAAACCAAGATGTCGAGAACATGTTATCAGCATGGATGGAAACCAACCGCACAGCAAAGTGGACAAAAGGATCACCACTTGTTCAAGCGATGAAAAACAATGCGTATCATGATGGAATCAAGTGTTCACCTTACGAAGCTATGTTCGGCGTTCCAATGAAGCTGGGGCTTACAAGTATTGTTGGAATACGTAAAATAGTTAACAATATACATACCGAAGAGGATTTTGAAAGCGTTATAAATGTCGATAATGAACCCACAAGCGATGTCGAAACTACCGATCCGCGACCGAATGAAACAGAAGCCCAGAATGTCGAAACTGAAACTAAAATCGAAACGTGCGACTCGGACGCAACTACGCCAACTGCCAGAGCTCAGAAAGTAAAACTTTTTCGAAAGGCCGCAAGAGAAGGACTCGAGACACAGGCGAAGAAAATGAAAACAGTTTCCTCTAAAAAGTTTGTAAAACCGACTATTGGACAAAGTGTTATAGTAAAAATCCCCGACATCGATAGAGCTAAGATGGACCCAAAATCTGTAATTGCCGTTGTTACCGACATAAAAGACGAGGAATTTTACGAACTCGGTACCAAGTTTGGGTACTTAAACGCACTGTATACGATAAACCAATTTTCCTTGTGTAAAGATAATTTTTTAAGCGTTGAAGAAGTACCGACAGAAACAATATCTCTACGAGCTGTGGCCAAGAAGCTTTCACTAGTGGGTGGACAAGGTTTTAAAAAATGCAACTGTTTACAGAAATGTGCCACGAATAGGTGTCTGTGTAGATCATCCAATCTCTTTTGCAACTCTAAATGTCATAATAGTCGATCTTGTCGTAATAAGTAATCAAATATATTGGAACTTACCGTCTGCGGCTTTCCAGAAACAGCGTCTTTATAAATTTACATGTTTCGGGACCCTTGTCCCATCATCAGAATTTAAAAAGTAATTGTGTATCGTTTAAATATGATACACTTGTCAAACACTTAAAATATTAAAATCTAATATAAAACAACTTAATATAACATATTATAATATTTACAACGAGTACGAAGGTTACCGATGTACATCGTATGAAAACCGACCGCGCACTAATCTATGTCTCGCTCCCACCACGACAGTAGCGCAAGGCAGTGTTGTACAATACATTTGATTTGAAGACCAATTTATCATTTAAAACATGCGGCTTGGTACCAATATTATTGTGTGATTTATAAATTTCGTATTCTTCAAGAGCGTTCAAATATCGCCCTTTCTTACATATGTGAAGGGGTTTCAAATTAGTTTTAAAATTTGTGTAGCTATGATTTTCGGAAATGAGGTGTTCTGCAAATTTTGACTTGACACTGTCCAAACTGTGAAAATGTGTAGGCGGCCTATGTTCTAAAAATCTTTTTAAAAAACCACGTCCTGTCTGGCCCACATAAAAAGCGTCGCAATCGTCACATATTAATTTGTAAACACCAGTTTTGTGTTCAAGGCTGGTGGTTCTGCGGACACGAAGATTATTCATAATACTATTAGTGGTCTTATAAGTGACCTTGATATTACTGGTTTTACCAAAAATTGACCCAAAGATCTGTGGCATAAGGTATGTGTATGGTGTTGCAATATATTTGTGTGTTGTATTTTCGCGTGTTTTACGTCCGATAATGTTGCTATGTCCTTTCTTATGTTTTCGAAGGATGTTATTCACCATACTGACATCATAACCATTAGTGACAGCAATGTGTTTAATGGCGTCCAACTCTTCACGGTATTCTTTATCACCGAGGGGCAAAGATAAAAGTCTGTAAATCATACTGTGGAAGGCAGCTAATTTTTGTGATAAAGGATGAAACGACTTAGCATGTATTACAATGTCAGTCGTTGTGGGTTTTCTATATATGTCAAATTGCAACTTTTTATTATTATTGTCCTTAGCAACAGTCAAATCTAGAAAATTCAGTTTACCATTTTCTTCACTTTCAAGCGTGAACCGCATTTTGTTATTGATATTATTTAAATGATTGTGTAAATTATCAATTTGTCTTTGTGTACCTTTGTATATTAAAAAGGTATCATCAACATACCTGCCGTAAAATATTATGTTACTCCTGTGTTTGTTATTAGTAAGAATGAATGAATTTTCGAAATTATTTAGGTATATATCTGCAAGAAGACCTGAAAGTGGAGAACCCATTGCTAACCCATTTTGTTGTCTGAAAAATTGATTATTGTGGGTAAAGTAATTTTGATCAAGAACTAACTCCAAAATGTGCATCAATTCATTTATATTATTAATATCCAATTTATTAGTATTAATAAGGTTAGTCCTAAGTATACGCAAGGTCTCCGCTACTGGTATATTCGTATACAAATCCACAATATCAAAGGAAATAAGTTTGTGGGTCGGTTCAACTATTAAATTTTTAACTTTATTCACAAAGTCAACACCATTAATCAGACTATGATCATTAATTATATGTATATTGTGTTTTATTATGGTGACTAACTTTTTAGCTGTTTTATACCCCGGAGCAGTAGTGAAATTTATTAACGGTCTCAAGGGGATAGCATCCTTGTGGAGTTTGGGTAATCCTGTTACTTAACAAGTAATAAGTAATAATAGGTAATAAGTAAGTTTATTTATAAGTTGAAAAAATGAAGACATTTCTGTAACATAATATATTTACTGTAGAGTTATTAAAAATGTCTGCCATAACGGAAAGTTGTTTTAATTCCTCGTTCCTTTCCTGAAGGTTAAATAAACCACGATAAAATAAACTATTGGCTATAGACAGAAACTAATATGTTACAAAGTCGTAACTGGTGTAAGTCTAAGGCTGTACCATGTGAAATTGTTATAGTGAATTTAAACAACTGAAAACGCCGCATAATGTCGGCTAGTCTACTCCACTACAATCAACCGTTTCTATACGCAATGAATAATATCTTTGTCGACTAGGCTAACCGACAAACGACATCAGAAAGCAAGTCACGAAGCAATCCTATTGTTCGAATCAAGGTAATGAGATACAGTATGTTGATATCTTGCCGGTGTTACGCATATAAATGCGTAGCTGTAACAACATTCCGTATAAGGCGGTGGCGGATGATTGTTATGTCAAACAATAATACAGCGCTAATGATGTAACCGCCAGTAGGTCAAGCAGTCTAGCAATTATATTAGTTGACAAGGATTCTCATTCTATTAGCTGACAAAGTGAATGCGATTTGATGAAATAAATAGCGCAAGTATATTTTGCTTTAATAAATACTATCAATTAAGTTTTTTATTCGTTTAGAAGAAGGTTTTTTCATAGTTTTTAATATTTTCTTTTCTGCGTCACTTACATCGTGAGGTGTGAGGAGAAACTTATACAAAATTTCGTCTTCCAACTGTCTGGTCAACTCCAATCTTCTGGACGACGCCGACGACAAATATCTTCTTCTCACAGTAGTAGTAGTAGTAGTAGTAGTAGTAGTAGTAGTAGTAGTGGACGCCCTCTTTGCTGTTGTCGATGTAGTAGACCCTGTAGTGTAGTAGTAGTAGTAGTAATAATAGTAGGGTCCGTTCTCTTCCTCTTTAATGAAGATTCCGAGTTGTTCATGACGAGTGATTCAGACAACCTGTTCATGCCTTCAGACAACTGAATACAAAAACCTGATATGTTGTGGTGTTTTATACTCTCAGTCTCACGAGTGGGAGATTACGATTAACTGAAAGAGGCGCTAATTGGGGTCAGGGAGAACTAGTGTGCAATTACATCCTCACATACGAGCCTGCGTACTTTCCACTGTTATGTAATTTCCGAGCCTATTCCTCTAGCCTAGATGATATATAAAACGAGTAAATTAGAAAATAATTTCATTAGTTCCAGCCGACGCAGACAGGATCACTACTACTTAACTAGTAATAAAGACAGAACCACGGTCCGCGTATACGGTTAATGTCAGCGTTCTTACCAAAACGTATGCAGTATACCACACTAAAAAACAACACTGTAAGTACATATTATAAGTTTATTTGGTTACTGGGATTATACAAATCGCGTATGTAAATGTTTATAGATTTGTTTACAAATCTCATCCCAGACTCGTATCGAGAGCTTTTCGACATCGACTATAACGACCTAATGTCGTTATTTTACATTTACTGCAGATACTACTACTGTTCGTAGAAGGATGTGTCGCGTAATAAAATATTTTTACTCGATTCAACGTATATTTGTACGTATAGTTAACTGCTAGCAATGTCAGTTAGCTGATAAAATGAATGCGATTTGATGAAATAAATAGCGCAAGTATATTTTTACTTTAATAAATACTAATGCGGTCAGTTTCTATTTCCTGGTATACAGATTCATATTAATTTGCTACGACGTTACAGTGTATGCGATATCTTTTTTGTCTAATTTGTATAATACTTTCGTCGGCTAGCCAAGCCACCGTTCTGTTATATAAAAATTTACAAGCTTTGCACAAATGCAATGCATAGAGAAGGGCATTGAAAATGCTTCAATAAATCTAAAAAATATAAATATATTTATTTTACTTCATTTACCATTGTACCGATTATAAGTTAAATGTACTCGCATTCATAAGCGCGCACACGTTTACTAATCATCAGTGTTGATTTTGCGCTTTTTCTCAGTCGTTCATCACATTCCTCTTCCGGAGACGTCTGATCATCTTGGATTGTAAATCGTGACAATACTTTACGAGGGCCTGCTTTATTAGTCTTGTCCATTAGTTCAAACTTATCGAAGACTAGGGTCTTGACTAGAGTGATTCCCGATGATGTTAAGTTAAATCCAACAACTTCCAATAAGAGAACCGAATGCATATAAGTCGCAGTCTTGAGTTCCTTACATTTGCTGCAAGTTAATGTTTGTCTGTTCTTAATTTTATACAAAGGCGCTGTAATTTTACTTGGTGTTCCGAACGAATTATACAATCTTACTCCAAATATTGGAGGGGTAATTCGTTCTAACTTACCAATTTTATCGGCCGTTAATATTTTCACTTTCATATTCTGAACTACCTTTGTAAAATCATGCAATTTATAGCGGTCAACGGCAGATGTATTGGTTATACATTTCATATTGGTAACAAACGTATCGATAAACGCTTCCATCAACTCTTTGCTATGCTGATTCCACCAATATTTGACAGTCGGTAACAACAAATTCACACGATGTGTGGCTTGAAGATGATGTAAATCCTGTATTACGTTTCTGGAGGCGAAATTTTCAGAATTGTTGATAAACAACCCGTACTCGTTAGTAGTTAGCAGTAGATGAGGAGCCTCATTATATTGGAATTGAACGAAATGCTGGCGAACAGTCGAGTTACGTCTCGCCGTATGCTTGGTATCTTGCTATTAGATTGATTTATGCGAGACAATAAGTCTTTCCATATTACTTGCTGTCGTTCTTGTACTCGTCTTCATCCTCACTAGACGCACTGCTTTCATTTTTATGCTCATTATTGAAGAACTTGTCATTAATCGTGATGTTATAATATCTGAATAGCTCAGTCGTCAATTAAACGCCAAATTGTCGTTCAACATACCATGCGAGGTAATTACACTGTAGTGGATCAAGGTCAACCGGTCCGTGTTGACTTGTCCGAGTAAAGTAGTAGTATATGTTACGAATGGAAGGCGCGGCGATATTAAACGTTCCTCTATTGACGTTAGTTCAGGTAAATTCTCTGGTATTTGTGGGTACTTAAGCCGTTGATTGTCGCATAAGGTGGCAACCTGTTCTTCTTTAGGCATTGTGGCATACTTTGGATTTGTCAAGAATATTATAACCGCGTTTATTAAGTATTTCTATAACGTCTGCGTGTCCAGTAACGACTTTTAAGCTTTTAGTCTACCAAATTCGTATTTGTCAAGAATATTATAACCGCGTTTATTAAGTATTTCTATAACGTCTGCGTGTCCAGTAACGTCTTTTAAGCTTTTAGTCTACCAAATTCGTTCATAAAATCGTTCAAATTATCCTAGCCGACATAATGATTGAATTTTCAACAAAAATATTGACGGTTAGTCTGTCTGTAATGTCGGCTAGCCTAGCTGACGTAAAACGACTGTACCCAACGAACAAACATGTTTGTTTCTATTAGCTCAATTCATTAAATTGGCAATTGACACACCTAGTAAGCCTGCCTCTGATCTCTCGGTCTATCGTTGAAACGGCTAATGGCGTTGCCGCTCGCGGTACAAACAGTGGGTATATCGGCGTACATTGTAGTGTAGGAAAACTCCGACACCCGAACGCCGTCGTTAACCGGCTAAAATGCGTTTTCGCTCGCGGTCATCAAACGCGTCGTTTTCAATTTATGCCGTGTAATGAGGCGTTATCAAGTGGACTTTTCCACACGAGCATGGAGCTGTTAGCTTACGACTCGCTGTGGGCTACTTGTGTTCGCGATGTAGCTGCCGTCCACAACATAGCTGACACACTGTTTCTTATTCTACAAGCGCAGAAAACCGACTGTTTCACGCGAGCCAGTAATAACACTGTAGCTTTACCGCAATCCGATTACGTCGGACATATAGGGACAGTTGAATCGGGCGAATGTTGTACAACCGCGACAAGAGAGTGTCCTCGGCATCACGATATCGGCCACTACTTGTAATTCTCACATCTATTCACGCATAAAACGCCCGGACTAGGGTTCGTTTTCATCGTAAAAACGTGTGATTTTTCGAAGTTTTTACCAGGTTTTTTTACTAGAACTTTTATTACGTAGGCGTATTCGTAGTTTTTACCAGATTTTTACCTAGTTTTTAGCAGATTTTTAACCGATTTTTATTGGGTTCTTTTATTGGCTCTGGCGTTATCTACTCCTTCCACCAGAACGGCTTCCGTATCTGGTGGGGTATATAAACCGAGGCGGACGCTAGCCTAGCTATCAGTTGTAGCCAGCAGTTTGCAGTGAGTCGACCGTACTGTGGGTATAGTGCCAGACCAGACGGGAAACATGAAGCCACAACAAAACGGTAGGTCTTTTTATTATACATTTACTTTGGTTACTTGAATTTTTTGGTGTTTAACGCTCCGTCAGAGCTGAAGTGATTGAAACTTACTTTGGTTACTTGAATTTTGTTGCCATATAACACTAAAGTGATTGAAACTTTTCAAAACTTATAAAATCTTTGTGTCGAGCGTGTCGGTTGTTTAGAGCTTTTTCATTAAAGAAGCTGGACACTGTTACGGCCGGCTCTAGCCGCGCCCGTGTTTCACTTGTTTTATTTAATATTAGTACGGGCGCTAAGCCCGAGTACCTTGTATTCTGCTAGCATAAACTTTAGACTTGGCGTATTTTGTGCACAGCAAATACTAATAGTAGTAGACTCGCTCCGTTTAGTAAAGAAATTTTGGCACAGATTCTTAACACAGTTTGTTCCGATGATAAGTCTAGCTGTAAAATGTGCGTGTCTGATGTTTCACAAATTATGTTGTAGTCTGAAATATCTCTTGTGGTTAGCAAAAGGTATCGGTCGCAAGACAGACACTTGAAAATTTGAATAACATGTCTGTCGGCATCCAGGCCACTTATAATGACTAACAATAAATATATTTACCTCATTTCCTATCTCGTGACCACATGTATTAACGCAATGAATATTATTTACGCGTTTCGATACTACGTATCGTCATCAGAATATATATTAAAATACAAATCACTCATTGAACGACCTCATTGAGTGATTTGTATTTTCGTATATTTCTGATGACGATACATAGTATTGAAACGCGTAAATAATATTCATTGCGTTAATACATGTGGTCACGAGACATGAAATAAGGTAAATATATTTATTACTTGAAAATTTATAATAATCACAACGACCCGTTTTACTTGGACGGCCAGTATCCAGGCCGGCTTATAATTTGTAGCGTCTCGTTCAATTTGAGTGACGGCTTTAAAGCGCCAAGTCTCTAATTTAAGCTTTATGTTGTAAAAATTTGTTATTAAAACCAGTTAACTTGTACTAATCTATCGATAATTTCTGTTGAATATCTGACACACGTACACTGTTTCTAGCACTTTATTTAAGCGCTATGTGTGTGCTTTTTTGTGCGAGCTCGGCCGCTAGTGTAGACTATGTGTTGTAGAAATTTGTTATTAAAACCAGGTAACTTGTACGAATCTATCGATAATTTCTATTTGAATATCTGGAACACACACTGATGTTTCTAGCACTTTATTTAAGCGCTATGTGTGTGGTTTTTTGTAGTGTAAACAATGTGTTGTAAAAATTTGTTATTAAAACCAGTTAACTTGTACTAATCTATCGATAATTTCTTTTGAATATCTGACACACGTACACTGTTTCTAGCACTTTATTTAAGCGCTATGTGTGTGCTTTTTTGTGCGAGCTCGGTCGCTAGTGTAGACTATGTGTTGTTAAAATTTGTTATTAAAACCAGTTAACTTGTACGAACCTATCGATAATTTCTGTTGAATATCTGGAACACACACTGATATTTCTAGCACTTTATTTAAGCGCTATGTGTGTGGTTTTTGTACGCGCTCGGCCGCTAGTGTAGACTATGTACAGTAAAAATTTGTTATTAAAACCAGTTAACTTGTACGAATCTATCCATAATTTCTGTTTGAATATCTGGAACACACACTGATGTTTCTAGCACTTTATTTAAGAGCTATGTGTGTGGTTTTTTGTAGTGTAGACAATGTGTTGTAAAAATTTGTTATTAAAACCAGTTAACTTGTACTAATCTATCGATAATTTCTTTTGAATATCTGACACACGTACACTGTTTCTAGCACTTTATTTAAGCGCTATGTGTGTGGTTTTTTGTACGCGCTCGGCCGCTAGCGTAGACAATTTGTTGTAAAAATTTGTAATTAAAACCAGTTAACTTGTACGAATCTATCGATAATTTCTGTTGAATATCTGACACACTCACACTGATGTTTCTAGCGCTTTATTTATGCGCTATGCGTGTGGGTTTTTGTACGAGCTCGTAGTGTTTCAAACGGTCTGATACTTATACCGCCACAAGTGACTTTACTCGCGACAGTGTAGCGTTTCGTCTTTTACCAGTTATGACTTTTTACTCTGTGAACCGGCTGACTTATAATTTGTAGCGGCTAACGCGCCCAATGTCTGGATCTTGTAATGTTTGTAGTTTGTCTAAGACGGCCGTCTGTTTTGTTTTTTTGCAGAATCAATGGAAGTATACTCTCACCAGGAGACAGTCGCTGCCGTCGCTTCTTTGACCTATGAATCTCCTTCGTTTGACGAGACGCTGGTTCCTGAGGCGGAAGACAGTTTCATATGGGAAGAGATGTTTAACAGTGTGTCATTATTGACGCCACTGCCTGCCACTCCTGACGCCACTAAAACCACCACCGACACAATCGCCATCAGTCCGCCATCTATTGCTTTTGGGCCTAACGATGCACCAATATTATCGGCACGGCTTGACCCTACGGATGCAGTAACCGCAACTAGACCATCTGCAACACCGCCGTCGTCGCCGTCGCAGTCAGTAACGTCTTACTTGCATCTCTTTAGTGACAGTGCATTACTTAAAAAAATGAGTAAATTGGATACTCAAAAAAATGAATTGCTTAAGAGACTCGTAGACGAAAAAGAGTGTGCGGATATTTCTAATCAAGTGCTCGTGATAGATGGCAAAATTGAAATGTGCAAAGACGCGAATCTTGTACATCAGTACAGATTATTATACGCCAAGTACATTGAAACAAAGAAGCTAATAGAACAGTACCACGATTCTATGATCGCTCCCCCTAACCATGTCGAGGCGGATTTCAAAACACTCGATACTTTACTATCGTATGTCGACAGTCGGCTGAATAAGACTATTTACACGCCCGTTCCAGTTCTCGACACAAAGATGAGTAGACCTCTCGCAGTGCCTGAGCCTAAAGCCGACACGCCCGTTCCAGTTCTCGACACAGAGACTCTCGCAGTGCCTGAGCCTAAACCCAAGAAGGCCACAGAGATGAGTAGACCTCTCGCAGTGCCTGAGCCTAAACCCAAGAAGTCCAGACGGATTGTTAAGTGTAAGCCGGCCAAGGCTTACAAATCGAAGGAGTTTGTTGAAGCAAGCAGCAGCAGCAGCAGCAGCGATGAGGAAGAGGTGAGGTCCAGGCCGCCGCCGAAAAGGGTAACAGAAGGCGTCGATACAACCGCTACTGTTGCGACGTCTGTATCAATAAAACCCATACAACATATTGGTGGTAAAAACTTGAGCAGGCTAAGAGAGATAACTAAGCAGAATAGGACTAGCAGCCGCAACAGTAGTAGTAGTAGTGGTAGTGATACTGAAGAAACTGTTAGCAGCGAAGCGTCAAAAAATACCGCGACACCTCGGCTTACCACAGACAATGTCACGACGATGGAGACATCCAAGAATCCACGAGCAGTATCAGAAGGAAGCAGCAGCAGCAGTAGCAGCAGCGATAGTGAAGACGACGAAAATTCTGACGAAACAGTGGATAGAGAAGAACCGGCAGTGATGACACGACGCGCCCAATTAGACCGGGTATCAAAAGACACGCCTGAGCAAGCGGCAAAGAGACAGTGCACTTACGCGGTGAGGTTGAGCAACTCTATTCCGTACACCAGCGTACCGCCGACCAGCCAGATCCAGATGGCCAACAAGCTCCTAGTAAACCCCACCTCGAAGATTAACAAGTTGAAGCGAGAGATGATTGTGGCTAAGCGCGGCGTAACTACGTACCGAGAAGTCCGTGTCGGATCCGATTCGCCAGACGATGCTTTGGCCGTTTCTGACGACTGTGACCGAATCGTATATCCGACCCACTATAACGTAGTCTCAATAAGAGAGCTGATAGCCAAAAACATGCCGGACTACAAAGTGACTGACATCAAACTGGCCAAATCAGAGATGGGCGAAGCGCTCATGTATTACGCGCTCACCAAGGCTGACACCACTGATTTGGAAGATGTTCATATGCACACTAACTGCAGACAAGACCCCACGGTGTACCACCTAGTGTACGGAGCGGTGCACACCGCCTACGACCATGTGGCACTTCATTTACTGAACGGCATTTTGAGAAAAAAACATATGGGTAAAAAAACGCCACATGACGTAGCCTTGTTGTCAGAAGGAGAAATCAAAATAATGGTGTACATATATTGGCAACTGGTAACCCAGGATCTGCTCACCTGGAAAGACGATGTGCCAAGAAGGGCGGCGAAGATGATGTTGGCCGATTGCTGGACTCGGCTAAAGAAAACAGCTGCCAGACTGAAGTCCGGAGAAAGCAAAGCAGTGTCGTACGAGTCTACGCAAAAGGCAGTATGCAATATACAAAAATTCGCTAACTTTGAGGACACGGTACACTTGTCTGCAGCGTGCATGCACGTGGTGCGGAACTGTCTGGAGCTGTTCTGGGCCGAGCTGGACAAGGAAGACCGAGCGCGATGGCAACTGCTACTAAAGTACTGTGGGCTGCACTCCTACTTGTGCACGCATACGATAAGTGTGATGCATCAGCGCCGCAAAGAAGTGATGCAACTAATAAAGGCGAGATACGCCGAAAAGACTGTTTTGGACGGCGCTCTGTTGAAAAGTATTTTATATGCGGCAACGTCGGCTAATCCAAGGAACGATTCCGGAACAAAGAGTGTTCTATCAGCGACTCTAATCCATGAAGTTTTCAAAGTGTGGATAAACAGACCGCAGAAAGTAACCAAAGAACTATGTATTACTTTGGACAACCTCATGTACACAATGTGCCGTAGCTTCGCCGCGCACATTGTCATGAACGGTATCCATGCTTACGCGGTTGACGTGGATCAGATGGGCGGCTTTCTATCAAAACACATGGTCGCCACTAACGTTTTGGAATCGATACCAATAATCGGTTCTGAAGCTGTTGTTAGAACACTCCGACGCCTTATAGTCTGCACTGTACACACAATGCTTCCCGGCGGCGGCGTCTCTGGCAGTTGGAAACGTAAATGTACCGTCAACATAACATCGGAAGCGATGAAGATTTTTATGGCGTTTTTAAGATACATCATTTCATCGGCGATATACGGACTTGTTAACACCCTCGAACCGACTCGATTCTCGGGCCGAGAATGGGCGGACAAATTTGCCGAGTCCATAAACAGCTACTTGGAGACTTACTGCACCAGTGTAAGAGACGTCGACTCTTGGACCATGATGAACGAGCCAGACGTTAACAAATACAATGATGACGGACACCTCGTTCTGTCTGCCGCGGAACTTTATGCGGCGGACTCTGACGACGAGGCCGACGATTTGGAGAGTAGTAGTGCCGATGACGCGGACGACGACTCTGGCCTAGACGCTGATTCCGACGACGAGCTCCAAGAAGAGCTGAACGAGCTGGCAGCCCTCAATCAACAGTATCCGGACCTGCAGCCGGGAGATACGCAAATCATTGGTATCAAAAGGAAAAAAGTGCCGAGAAATATATTAACGAAACAAAAGACGTCCGGAGCCACTGCTAACAGTTCCTCCAACATTAGCCGTAACGGAAAATTCAAACTCACCGAGACAGACAAAGTGAGTCGTACAAAGTGTGTACTTTGCAATCTAATCACCACAATACGACTCATGGAAGTCTCGCCAGCGGTAGCCGTTGCTTGTTGTCAACCGTGCCTCATAGCAGTTAATGATTACGCCGACCAGGAGGCGATGAAACAGATCCTCGTGTCAAGAATCGAGGCGCGTCATCGGGCTCCAATAGCGTTTATTGCTAGTAACGAGGCTAGATTATTAATTGAAACGTTACCGCCTATCGTTACCGCCAAAGATATGGCGCGCGGCACGTATAATCGAAGAGACCCCAATTATGGCAAAAGGTTGGCAACTGGAATGGCCAAACGTCATTATACAGCAAAGAAAAGAAAAGCGGACACGGATACTGATCGTCCGAACAAAATAAAAAAATCCAACAGATAGGAGCATCGAAATCACTATGGGAGGCGTTGCAGTGGAATAATCAGCGCCGTAAAGAAGTGGTGTGCAACTCGGTGTCAACCTTCAGACTTTCATTGTCTGGTTACTCTCTGACAGTTGATATATACTGATATAAAACAGCAAATGGTTCACAATAAATGTTACTGTTATAAATGTCTTATTGTACAATGTCTTTGTAGTTATATGTGTGTATAGTTTATGTATTGTACTTTCGTATATTGAACGTGCCGGTTGTAAATCTCGTTTAAGCATGTTTTAGTTACTGCACAATGTCACTATTATAATTATGTCTATTAGTTTTGTAGTTAGTATGTTTTGGTTACTGCAGAATAAATGTCACGGTTTATAAGTATCTATAGTCTTTACTGATGCACAATAAATGTATGTATAGTATGTTTCAATTACTGCAATGAATGTTACTGTTATATTATTCATAATAAATGTTACTGTTATATTATTGAAAACTGTTGTCTTTACATCACTACCACTCTCAGCTGTTGCTTCCTTTCTCGACAAGTTTAGTTGTCACAAACAGTAATGTGTCACAAAATGTTAGGCCAAAAAAATGAGGAATAATGCATAGTGTATTGGATATTATATTGCCGTCTGTTGCTTCCACACGTTTTCGATCGTTCTTGTCAGATGTATCAGTGCATTCTGTGTGTGTCAAATCATCATCCTCTTTGTGTGTAAATTGTCAAATACCATTATCCGCTAACAGTAAGGTTTTAAACAGTAGAAAAGATGAGACATTGGATTGATTTAGAAAAGACGAGACATTAGGTTGATTTAACATTAGTTTATTACATTCAGTAAACAGTTTTACAACAAAATAGAATATTTACAACAAAATAAGACCAACTTTGAAAACAAAGATAAGCAGTAGTTGCCGTTAGACGCAGTTCACTTTACAAATGAAGAAAAATATTGTACAAAACAAACCCGTATTGTTTACAGTAACCCGTATTGTTTACAGTCTAGTTTACAGTCAAGTAAATATAAGTTTGCAGTCCTGAGCGTAGACGTTACATATTGTACAAAACAAACCCGTATTGTTTTACAGTCTAGAACATCTCTATTTACAGTCAAAAAGTAAATATAAGTTTGCAGTCCTGAGCATAGACGTTACATATATAAACTATTAATATAAATCTTACAAATAAATAAATATAATACACATCAACCCTGTATAGTTAACAGTCCAGAACATAGACGTTCCGTATATAAATTACAATGAGGTAAATGAGGTAAGCTATTAGGAGAGCTGATAATTAGCAGATGCTACAATCTACGACTCAATATTGGAAACACAATGCTTATAACATAAATCTTACAAAAAAAATATAATAATATTAGGACTAATAACTAGTAGATACAAATCGCCTGACATTGCTAGCCGGCAACAGTCAACACAAGGTTCTCATTATGCGTACAAATATACGTTGAATCGAGTACAATTCGATACTGAAAACAAAGCTTTAAACAAATCTTACAAGAAAAATATAATACACAACAAACTTGTATAGTTAACAGTTCAGAACATAGACGTACCTTAGATAAATTACCGAATAACTAGCAGATGCACCTACGATTCAATATTGGAAACACAATAATCTAAACATATAACATGCAAATCGCCTTCACTTTTTCAGCTAGGCCAGCTAACCGACATTGCTAACAACCAACACTAGTACAAGGCGCTCACTATATGTACAAATATACGTTGAATCGAGTACGATTCGATACTGAAACACAAAGCTAAATCGTACAAGAAAAAATGTAATAGTGTAACAGTCCAGAACATACTACAAAGAGAGTAGATGCTACAAAACCTACGATTCGATATTGGAAACACATAGCTTTAAACATAGAAAAAATATAATACACAATAACCCTGTATAGTTATACACATTGACCCTGTAACAAAATATGTACAAAATATTCTACACTAAAAGAGTACTATGTTATGTGACGTACAGTATCGTAAAAGAGTATTATGTTGTGATGTACAGTACCGACAGTGCCCTACAGTAAAAGCGTATAGAGTATGAGGTTATGTGATGTACAGTAGTAGAACACCCCGGTGTTATTTTTCTTGAGAGGCTACAGACGCTACATCGTCTGTATCATACGTTAGAGTATAATATTTAGAATTAGGCTTTGTCAAACGAATGATTTTGTAGTCGCTGATGAAATCTTCAACATCGTACAAGGTATCGTCGTCGGCTACGCTAGGTTCCGATGGAGATGTCGAATGCTGCGTCGAACGACTCTGTCTGCCAACCGGTATATGCTCGGCAGATACAGTCATGTCGCTCTGTAGTCGAGCCTTGTTGCTAGTACCTCTTCCTCCGAGGGTGAGTACGAGGATGGCCATAACAGCGAGCGATGCTATCACAATCATTATTATGTATATGTAGCGTTTGGTCATTTCGTAAGGCATCGTACAAAGAAATAGATTTAATACTAACTGAGGTATCTATAGTGAGTAATGCTGGTAGTAGTTTTAAATACTGTTCTAAAATAGGAACTATATAGGAGGTTATAAAAAGAACACGTAAATTGTATATTACCTGAGTATCAGTCACAGCGCGCGTTAACACAACGATCGTGTACAGACCACTATCGCCTACTATTTGATTGTAAAAAACAGTTGCTACAGTCTAGTTAAAGTCAGATCAATCGGGGTACGGCAAAATGCTATTTCACGGACGCCTAAAGGCATATGTATCGCGGTTTAGAAGCTTGACAATTTTAGAAAACCCAATCGACGCTAGTCATCGATATAAGACTCTATACCAGAATCGTCCGAATTGTAATCCTCTTCGTCTTCGTCTATACGGTTCAATATTGCTTGTCGTATAGCTCTCATTTCTGCGCTGGTCACGCCGTAAATGCATCCATGATCCCGTGTCTCGTCGTCCGAGTCGTCAGTGTCTAAAGCGGCAGCTGCATTCGTAGCGGCAGACCTGTTCTGAGGCTGTGGCGCGTTGCCGTCCGAGCTGGAAGTCGAACATGACGGTTGCTGGCCGTCAGCCTCAGGCTGCTCGGTCGTACGGCTGTTATTTGAGGCCGTCGACCACGAGAGTCGCTGCGATTCTATTGTGTTCATATTCACGCCACTACTATTGCTGCCGGTTGAATCCATTTCTTGCGGTCGCTCCATCTAAACAATGTAGCGGCTCTAACCATATCGGACCTTATACAACATAAGTTACTGTCGTACAAAAAGATTAGTAGTAGTAGTAGTAGTAGTAGTAGTAGTAGTGGAACACACAATTGTAGGGACTATGCTGCTGCGTCCATCTCTGTAAACGTGTATCACTATATCACTCGACCCCGTTTAACAATAGGTTCTATCGTAACCGAGTCCTTTTCTGTACCTGCTCGGTTACTGTTACGTTTGATCGGTACTGACTTGTGTTCTTCGAGTCGTTTGTAATATTTATAGGCTCGGATGTTATCTGCGATTTCACTTTTCACCCACTCCCAGTGAGCGAGCTCCACCTGGTCGGATAGTTCGGCCACGTCTTGTGACAGCCGGTAGACTTCCAATTCGTTAACGTTTCGTGGCTGCGCATGCCGAAATTGGTAAAATTCGTTCATGCGGCTCATTATACCGGCTTTGATTCTGTAAACGTCGTTGATATCTTTAAACAAATCCATGACAGTTTGACTCTGACGTTGCCGCAGTCGAGGTGCGAAGAATTAAAAGTCACGTCTAATAACCAGCCGCCATATATAGTATGCTATTAGATTACACTGTACATTTTGCTGTTATGTCACGTGCATCCAGGTTTCTCGTTTTAAGCACGTACCTCAACTCGCCGTCTCTCTAGACACGTAGTGTTCGAATAGAAACCACTTTACAGACATCATTCTCCTGACAAAAGAACTCCATACAGAGAAACATAACTATCGCCAGACGTGTGCTGCAAGCACACACGTCTATTGTCCGTATTATCAACTAGGTTTTGGATATAGGGTTTGTTGCAAGTCACAACTACAAGATTTGTTTAAATAATGTTTAATATACACATTTGAGATCATAGCAGCTACTATACATGACAAAAAGATATATCCTGAGACTAGAAAATATGTATGACTTTAATAAAAACAGTGCAGTCATAAAACTACAAATATGTACAGACATCATGGTTACAACAGATACAATACACGACAAAAAGATATATATATCATGACTCTAGAAAAAAATGTATGATATTTAGTAAAAACAATATATTCATACTATATATAATAGACATAATTATAACAGTGGCATTGTGCAGTAGCCAAAACATACTATGTACAAGAGATTAGCGGATAGTGTAGTTGTATGAATCGCTGATATATATATTTTCATGTATTGAACGTCCTAGCTGTAAATCTTGCTAACCATATCGAGACGAATGAAATTGATCTCGAAATACGTTAACAATAATTACAGCCGGCACGTTCAATACGCAAAAGTACATGTATCGGTGATACATAAACTATACACGCATATCCTCTAGAAAAAATGTATGATATTTAGTAAAAATACATTCACAAAACTACAACAATGTACACAGACATAGTCACAACAGCTACAATACACGACAAAAAGATATATCATGACTTTAGAAAAAAATTTACAGGCATTGCACAAATGCAATGCACAGAGAAGAGCATTGAAAATGCTTCAATATATTTAAAAAAATATATATATATAGTTTTTCTTCATTTACCAATGTACATATTATAAGTTAAATGTAGTCCCATTCATAAGCGAAGTTTTATATGTGTACTACGTTATTGACAACAAAGAAGTAAGTTTCTATGGAAACTCACCGGTTCCCATTTTCGATCATGCACCAGCGAGCGGCCGCAAATGTGCGACACGTCCTTATAAACATTTTCAATGTTAAAACATACTATGTATACATGTAAACCACAAAACTATACAATACATAATTATAATAGTAACATTTATTGTGCTTCAACAAGAGAATAGCGGATAGTGTAGTTGTATATATCGCCGATACATATACTTTGGAGCATTGAACGTCCTAGCTGTAAATTTTGCTAACCATACGGAGACGAATGAAATTAGTCTTGAAATACGTTAACAGCCGGCACGTTCAATACATGAAAGTACATATATCGGTGATACATAAACTTTACATATGTATATATCTAACAACAAAGACATAATTTTAACCGTAACATTTATTGCCTCCCCAACAAGAGATTAGTGTAGTACGGTATGTATCGCTGATATATATATTTTCGTGTATTGAACGTCCTGGCTGTAAATCCTGCTAACCATTTCGAGTCGAATGAAATTAGTCTCGAAATACGTTAACAAGATTTACAGCCGGCACGTTCAATACACGAAAGTACATATATCAGTGATACATAAACTATACACATATATCTAACGACAAAGACATAATTACAACAGTAACGTTTATTGTGCTCCAACAAGAGATTAGCGGATAGTGTAGTTGTATGAATCGCTGATATATATATTTTCGTGTACTGAACGTCCTAGCTGTAAATCTTGCTAACCATATCGAGACGAATGAAATTGGTCTCGAAATATGTTAACAATAATTACAGCCGGCACGTTCAATACACCGAAGTACATATATCTGCGATACATAAACTATACACATATATCCAACGACAAATACATAATTATAAGTTACATTTATTATGCACAAAGACATAGTAATAACATTAAAATCTTTTGTGCATAAAGACAATGGAATTACGGTTACAATATATCGCACCTGTGTTGTTGTATCTCCTCTGGAGTCCTTCACAAGGTGTAGTTGTGGGTCCGTAGTGGAGTTGGTGTTGCTGTGCGCCTCCTCGTGACGATGCCGAGTTCAATTTTTGCCGCTGCCAATTCTCGGTTTGTAGGCAGAAAGATAGCTGTCCGTTTCTATCTGGATTGTAAAGTTCAAGTGTCGCCATCTTGCTGTGTTGCCAATTCTTGGTATCTTTTAAGATGCTGTAGACGGAAAGCTGTCCGCTCAGGTTTGGACACACATGGCGGTATCGGCAAGATGACGCACTTGATCTTTAAATCCGATTGAACAGAGGCGGGGGTCGAAGACGTAAGGACGTCGTCCCAATTTTCGCCGTCTTCCGGAATGTATCCGCTGTTTATGGGAACCAGTCCCTCCGTCGAGTCCGTAGTGGAGTCTGTGTTGCGGTGCCTTCTTTCCTCTGGCCGGTCGTCCCATGTTTTGACATCATGCCGAGCTGCCGAGGACAAATTCTTGTTACAATAGCGGCAGATTGTGTCTCGACAGCTCGGCAGGGCGTTGATGTTGCTGTTCTCTGGTCGGTCGTTTCGATCGTGTTTAGGTTTCGGTATCGGCAGGGCGTGCGTCTCTGGCCGGTCGTTCCGATCGTCCCAGTTTTCTTCGCCACGTGCTGATTCTCGTCGATCGTCCCAGTTTTCTTCGCCACGTGCTGATTCTCGCCGTCTTCTGCTTCGTATTGGTTTCGGCAGGGCGTGCGTCTCTGGCCGGTCGTTTCGATCGTCCCAGTTTTCTTCGCCACGTGCTGATTTTCGTCGATCTTCCCAGTTTTCTTCGCCACGTGCTGATTCTCGCCGTCTTCTGCTTCGTACTGGTTTCGGCAGGGCGTGCGTCTCTGGCCGGTCGTTTCGATCGTCCCAGTTTTCTTCGCCACGTGCTGATTCTCGCCGTCTTCTGCTTCGTACTGGTTTCGGCAGGGCGTGCGTCTCTGGCCGGTCGTTTCGATCGTCCCAGTTTTCGCCGCCACGTGCTGCTCCTCGCCGTCTTCTACTTCGTATAGGTTTCGGCAGGGCGTGCGTCTCTGGCCGGTCGTTTCGATCGTCCCAGTGTTCTTCGCCACGTGCTGCTCCTTGCCGTCTTCTGCTTCGTACTGGTTTCGGTATTGGCAGGGCTTGCGTCTCTGGTCGGTCGTTTCGATCGTGTTTAGGTTTCGGTATCGGCAGGGCTTGCGTCTCTGGCCGGTCGTTTCGATCGTCCCAGTTTTCGCCGCCACGTGCTGCTCCTCGCCGCCTTCTGCTTCGTATAGGTTTCGGCAGGGCGTGCGTCTCTGGCTGGTCGTCCCAATTTTCGTCTGGGTCTACCCAGACGAGGCTGAAAGTCTCGTTCAGCCAATCTCGCACCAATCTCTCACCGTTTATTAAGCCGGGCCCGACCGTAGGACATCCTTTCGGGTCCTTCACTTTCCCGTAACACCGTACATTACGACTGTTCATCGTATTTCAAAAAACGCACAATGCGACTGAAGTTAAAAAACAACACAACACGTCAGCTCTCTCAAGTAAGACGTACAACTGACGAAGTTGCCGTTAGCCGCCTGAATTTATACTCCTACTCCTCCTCCTCATCCATCATGGCCGACTGTGCTGGTGGTGGTGATATTCCCCTTACGTTAATTACGTTACGTCACTACATCGATACTGCATTTAGAATACAAGGCGTTGCGAAAGCACGAAAGTGATGAAGGGGGGGAGTTGAAGCCGTATTGAATGCAGAAAACCGTATTGCAGTTAAACTCGTTCACCACCACGCTGTCGCCGAGGTATATAAATCGTATTGTATCGTCGTTTTCGGTTTATTCCCAGTTAAACCGTTAAAAAGACGCAAGTGTTTGATTTTACAGTGATTTGATCGAGTTTAGCTATATTTATTTGTCCTTAAAGACACTCTTGCCTGTGACGACTACCCCTGCGAGTCTGAAATTAAACGTTATTTCCTATGGAGGTAAGTCGATCATTTTTTCGTTTCTCACTACGTCGTGCGGTTTTATAAAAGAGAGTTTGTCAAGAACCGTAGCAATAGTTCATTTTTTTAACCGTATCAATCAACGATTATTGCATATATAATGCAGCGTGTTTCGGACCTGTTGACTAGTATGCAAAACGTTGTTGGTATCGATGAAAACTGCATTTATTCAACTTACAGGCGTATATTAATTCGACACGTTACACTGTACGATTTTGAAATTTTAAAACGGGTGGCATCGATGGAAAACGCATTTATTCGTATTGCAGACGCATAATAAATTGACACGTTACACTGTGTGATTTTGAAATTTTAAAACGGTTGTCGTGAAAGCGATCCTACAAACGTACTATTTCATATGACAGCGGTCGAGAACGTCTAGAAGCACGGCGTACGACAGCAATACGATTGATCCAAACCTGTTGTCTTCGGGCTTTACAACAGCAGCTACACTGCTCTTGTTTACGTAGACGAACTGATGAACGTTGCAGACGCGTTGTTTGAACAAGTAATTGTAATATCGTTGTTACCGCGTCTGACATTGTTGACGGTGTTCTCCTAAGCTGCGAATCGTTGCGAGTGACGGTGATCCAGCCCGAATATATGCAGTCCGAGTAATCTTTCGGAATCATATATCTTGACAACCTATATGTTTGTCCTAATATATCTTGGTTCTTTTCAATTTATATCGCTCGCCACACTTGTCATTTTATTCTACGTATCTTCCTGCAATGTTTTATCACAGGTAGACTCAACGGCATCATTAGGCTGGGATTGTAGGTCTGTACGGTTTTATGCCTGCACTTTCGATGCGCTCTGCAGTAGACCGGGCTGTTGGCGCACTTGAGACACTGGGCGCAGACCGGGCACTGGCGCGCTTCCTTGATTTCTTCCACGCAAGTCTCGTCCATGTCGCCCATCATAATGTATATGTCGTTCCACGGCACTTGCTGGATGCAGAAGCGACGCACGGTGTGGTCGCGCAGTTTCAAAGACCATCGGCTGCAGCCGGGACTGCACGTGCACGCCGCCTCTTTTTTTAAATATACGTACAGCTTGCGCGGCCACACATGCTGCATGCCGCTCACCAAGCACCGCTTGTGCGTGTCGGCGATGTCTTGACTTTCGGTGGGTATAAACCCGTAGTAGACGCATACGTTACCCCCCATACTGCCCTCGCTGTACTGGTAGGCCAGTATCTCGCCGCCAGTCACTCGGGCCTGCAGCGTGGACCTGGTTACGGCCATACGTAAGGTGGGCGACACGTGAGCCACGTAGATCCAGTTGTCTCGTACGGCCTCCTTCAGACTGGTGGGCGCAAACTTGATGTATTCGGTGAAATCGCAGTTGGTCACCAGTGTATAGTCGTCCAGGTCTGTCAGATAGAGCGGTTGGCCGGTAGAGGAGACGAGCACAGTCTTGCCGATGGTGACTGTGGGTCCGTAACGACGGCACTCGGTCGCATGCTGAGTCGTCTGTTTTGAAGCCGGTGTTGTCGCTTTGCGGGCGCCGTTACTTAGTGCGGCGGTGGTATCGTCTTCATCATTCGTACAAGAGGAACCAGTCGATAATGGTAGTAGCATACTGTACTGATAATGACAATACTATTAATACCCGTATAATAAAAAGTGCACTCAGAGTGCATTCGACTGCACAAAGTGCAGTTTATTTGAATTTCCGCAAGTACTTATAGAGCACTAACAATCGATTATCGTATTGCACGCTGGTAAAAAACTGATGCAATTATAAATCTCGTTCAGAACGCATGCAACTGCAGAAAAGTGCAGTTTAGCGCATTTGTAGCATATTTATAGAGAGTTGAAAAAGTCGACTTTAGACTTGAAGTTCAACGCAGGCATGTCGTACACAAACCTGGGATGTATGTCTGCAAAATTTTTTATAAACTGTTGAACGATCAACGTCTCGACCAGCTCTTCGGTGACGGAGTTGAAAGAGACCACTTCGCAGCGAATCTCGTGTATATGTCGACACTGGGCAAAAGCGTCGGCGTCAAACTTGTGGCCGCGACCTCTCGCCTGTAGGAAGGCCTGGTAGTTGCGTCCATAACAGTCGATACGAGCGCGCTCGCTGTTGCCGGCCGACTCGCAAATACATATTCTCTTGGACGACGCCATTTGAGTGTGTACGTCTCGTTGTTGTGATTGGGATTATACTAAACGGGTCCGTATATATATAGTGAATATATATATAGACTGCAGTCTATCGAACTCACTTAAAGTCGATATGCCGTGTCTACAGTACAGTCACGATTTCACCTACAATACGTATCTGCGAAAGGCAGTGCCGGGCACCAGACTATTTAACAGAATACACGCTTCGCTGCCGGTCGTGTCGTCAGCACTGCTCACCAAAAACTTGAACGTTACGGACATGAACGTTTACTACATGACGACGGAAAACAAAACCCCAAGTGACAACAGTGTTATGTATTTGTCTAACAACTAGTGTGCGAATCAAAACAGCAAATATGAAACGGGTCAGTATAAAAAAGGGGTGAATACATTAAAGGTACTTCAATGATGAATACAGTGTTAGCGTAGCAAGTTATTTGTTTATATTCGATATGGACGTTGCCACTGCGGATAGATTCGTCTTGGACCGCCAAGTGCGTAACGAGGCTCGTGAACGGTTACGCACGCTGGCCGACTGTAAGAACTTGCAAGAACCGCTGTTTGTCACCGAATGGTTCGACGACGGTACCAACATCGTGGGCGTCGGCTGTACCAGACACAGCGGCGGAGAGACGGCCAAACTGACGCTGGACGTCAAGCCGGGTCTGTTTCTGGTGAGCGGAGACGTACAAGTGTTGCGCACAGTGGTCGCCCTGCTGGGCTTTCCCAACGTGATCGAGTATACGGACATCCGATACGAGGCGAACAATTTCAACTTGTACGACATCATGTGCGAGCCACAGCGAGCTACAGACGTGCCGCTGGTAAAGATTGAAACACCCACGTTTTTAGACTCCGTGATACTCTATCATCGACTGAAAAGAGATCCCAAAGCGTATCGGTACGCTTCGGTCACCCACTACTGGGACGCTACAAAGCAAGTGATGTTCGAGCTAATTGTGCGACGACACCAGCAATCTCACGACTACGCGGTGCCTAAACTTACGTACCGTTGGTTCAACTCGGCACTGCAAGTGATTCGTCTGCCCGAACCCAAACTGCCGGTCATCACGTTCGACATAGAGACCGTGTCCACGGACCCGGACCGCGTGCCCACCGGAGAGGACGTCAACGATGTGCGGTGTACCACCTCTATACACCACGTGGACGACCATATCGTCTACACGCTCGTCTATCTGCCCATGTGGGCCGAACACCGCAATCGTTGAAGGAGGAAATGTTGCGACTGGACAGTTATCCCGACTACGGCACAGAGACCAACGTGTTGGAAGTCGACAGCGAGGTGGACCTGTTGCAACGAACCATAGACCTGTTACATCTCAACGGTCGCCACCACTATTTGATGGGGTACAACTCGCTGTCGTACGACATCAAGTACTTGCTGGTGCGCTGCCACTTTTACGGCTTGTACACGGACAGATTCGTGTGGAAAGAAGGCTACACGTTCGGATTCGACCAGATTCACCTCGACATGTTTCGCATCGCGATGAAGCGTTATTCGTACAAAAAGTACACGCTGAGCCACGTGTCCAAGGAGCTGCTGAACGATAACAAGGTGGACGTGGACGCGGTGGCTCTGCGATACACGTTTCACCGCATGAAGAAACGACAACGTCTGTACGCTCACGACGACGACCCGGAAGGCGCCAAGAACAAGTGGCCCTCGTTGCGAGACACGTTACACTATAACAATTACGACACTCTGTTGGTCAGTAAACTGATCGAACGCACCCGTGCCATCGACTATTTGGTGGACTATGCACACGAATGTCGAGTTCCCCTGTACAGCATGAACACCAACTATAACAAAATGCAATACAAGGTATTGAACGAGTGTCTGGTGTTGGGACTGGGGCGGCGCAAGTTTCTGTCCACATTCAAAACGTCCACCGCAAACATGGTGATACCATTGCCCGACTTGTCTCAGCCACAAATGATGCCGGATGTTGTAGACAGCGGTATTGTGCTACAACCTCACGATTATTTTATAGTGTCGCAGAACCTGGACACGCTCATCACAAGCAGGCCGGCCGAAATGGCGTCGCACCAACAGTACGCGCAGCAGAAGAAAAACTACCCGGGAGGAGCCAATTTTTGTCTGGGCGAATACAATGTAGCCAACGTGCAATCGTACGACTTCCGGATAGCATATACGCTACTCATCGACCGCAAGAACCTGTCGGACGAGACGGCGGACGTGATGCCGGCCGACAAACTCATGTTCATGTACGACTACATCTGTAACAGACATCAGTACACTGTTTACGACTACATGACTCACGTGGGAGACACAAAGTCGGAAACCAAGATCTTGTACTACCAGTACCTTTACTGCGGCACCTACTGCGGCGGCCAGTTCCCGTTCACCAAGTACGAACTGCAACGACGGGGCACGGCGCCCGTCATCATCGTGTGGCACGGCCGACGTGGCGTACTGTCGGACATCATCACCGTGTTTAACAAGAACCGCGAGAACATATCAGTCACAGCGCGCGTTAACACAACGATCGTGTACAGACCACTATCGCCTACTATTTGATTGTAAAAAACAGTTGCTACAGTCTAGTTAAAGTCAGATCAATCGGGGTACGGCAAAATGCTATTTCACGGACGCCTAAAGGCATATGTATCGCGGTTTAGAAGCTTGACAATTTTAGAAAACCCAATCGACGCTAGTCATCGATATAAGACTCTATACCAGAATCGTCCGAATTGTAATCCTCTTCGTCTTCGTCTATACGGTTCAATATTGCTTGTCGTATAGCTCTCATTTCTGCGCTGGTCACGCCGTAAATGCATCCATGATCCCGTGTCTCGTCGTCCGAGTCGTCAGTGTCTAAAGCGGCAGCTGCATTCGTAGCGGCAGACCTGTTCTGAGGCTGTGGCGCGTTGCCGTCCGAGCTGGAAGTCGAACATGACGGTTGCTGGCCGTCAGCCTCAGGCTGCTCGGTCGTACGGCTGTTATTTGAGGCCGTCGACCACGAGAGTCGCTGCGATTCTATTGTGTTCATATTCACGCCACTACTATTGCTGCCGGTTGAATCCATTTCTTGCGGTCGCTCCATCTAAACAATGTAGCGGCTCTAACCATATCGGACCTTATACAACATAAGTTACTGTCGTACAAAAAGATTAGTAGTAGTAGTAGTAGTAGTAGTAGTAGTAGTGGAACACACAATTGTAGGGACTATGCTGCTGCGTCCATCTCTGTAAACGTGTATCACTATATCACTCGACCCCGTTTAACAATAGGTTCTATCGTAACCGAGTCCTTTTCTGTACCTGCTCGGTTACTGTTACGTTTGATCGGTACTGACTTGTGTTCTTCGAGTCGTTTGTAATATTTATAGGCTCGGATGTTATCTGCGATTTCACTTTTCACCCACTCCCAGTGAGCGAGCTCCACCTGGTCGGATAGTTCGGCCACGTCTTGTGACAGCCGGTAGACTTCCAATTCGTTAACGTTTCGTGGCTGCGCATGCCGAAATTGGTAAAATTCGTTCATGCGGCTCATTATACCGGCTTTGATTCTGTAAACGTCGTTCATATCTTTAAACAAATCCATGACAGTTTGACTCTGACGTTGCCGCAGTCGAGGTGCGAAGAATTAAAAGTCACGTCTAATAACCAGCCGCCATATATAGTATGCTATTAGATTACACTGTACATTTTGCTGTTATGTCACGTGCATCCAGGTTTCTCGTTTTAAGCACGTACCTCAACTCGCCGTCTCTCTAGACACGTAGTGTTCGAATAGAAACCACTTTACAGACATCATTCTCCTGACAAAAGAACTCCATACAGAGAAACATAACTATCGCCAGACGTGTGCTGCAAGCACACACGTCTATTGTCCGTATTATCAACTAGGTTTTGGATATAGGGTTTGTTGCAAGTCACAACTACAAGATTTGTTTAAATAATGTTTAATATACACATTTGAGATCATAGCAGCTACTATACATGACAAAAAGATATATCCTGAGACTAGAAAATATGTATGACTTTAATAAAAACAGTGCAGTCATAAAACTACAAATATGTACAGACATCATGGTTACAACAGATACAATACACGACAAAAAGATATATATATCATGACTCTAGAAAAAAATGTATGATATTTAGTAAAAACAATATATTCATACTATATATAATAGACATAATTATAACAGTGGCATTGTGCAGTAGCCAAAACATACTATGTACAAGAGATTAGCGGATAGTGTAGTTGTATGAATCGCTGATATATATATTTTCATGTATTGAACGTCCTAGCTGTAAATCTTGCTAACCATATCGAGACGAATGAAATTGATCTCGAAATACGTTAACAATAATTACAGCCGGCACGTTCAATACGCAAAAGTACATGTATCGGTGATACATAAACTATACACGCATATCCTCTAGAAAAAATGTATGATATTTAGTAAAAATACATTCACAAAACTACAACAATGTACACAGACATAGTCACAACAGCTACAATACACGACAAAAAGATATATCATGACTTTAGAAAAAAATTTACAGGCATTGCACAAATGCAATGCACAGAGAAGAGCATTGAAAATGCTTCAATATATTTAAAAAAATATATATATATAGTTTTTCTTCATTTACCAATGTACATATTATAAGTTAAATGTAGTCCCATTCATAAGCGAAGTTTTATATGTGTACTACGTTATTGACAACAAAGAAGTAAGTTTCTATGGAAACTCACCGGTTCCCATTTTCGATCATGCACCAGCGATCGGCCGCAAATGTGCGACACGTCCTTATAAACATTTTCAATGTTAAAACATACTATGTATACATGTAAACCACAAAACTATACAATACATAATTATAATAGTAACATTTATTGTGCTTCAACAAGAGAATAGCGGATAGTGTAGTTGTATATATCGCCGATACATATACTTTGGAGCATTGAACGTCCTAGCTGTAAATTTTGCTAACCATACGGAGACGAATGAAATTAGTCTTGAAATACGTTAACAGCCGGCACGTTCAATACATGAAAGTACATATATCGGTGATACATAAACTTTACATATGTATATATCTAACAACAAAGACATAATTTTAACCGTAACATTTATTGCCTCCCCAACAAGAGATTAGTGTAGTACGGTATGTATCGCTGATATATATATTTTCGTGTATTGAACGTCCTGGCTGTAAATCCTGCTAACCATTTCGAGTCGAATGAAATTAGTCTCGAAATACGTTAACAAGATTTACAGCCGGCACGTTCAATACACGAAAGTACATATATCAGTGATACATAAACTATACACATATATCTAACGACAAAGACATAATTACAACAGTAACGTTTATTGTGCTCCAACAAGAGATTAGCGGATAGTGTAGTTGTATGAATCGCTGATATATATATTTTCGTTACTGAACGTCCTAGCTGTAAATCTTGCTAACCATATCGAGACGAATGAAATTGGTCTCGAAATATGTTAATAATAATTACAGCCGGCACGTTCAATACACCGAAGTACATATATCTGCGATACATAAACTATACACATATATCCAACGACAAATACATAATTATAAGTTACATTTATTATGCACAAAGACATAGTAATAACATTAAAATCTTTTGTGCATAAAGACAATGGAATTACGGTTACAATATATCGCACCTGTGTTGTTGTATCTCCTCTGGAGTCCTTCACAAGGTGTAGTTGTGGGTCCGTAGTGGAGTTGGTGTTGCTGTGCGCCTCCTCGTGACGATGCCGAGTTCAATTTTTGCCGCTGCCAATTCTCGGTTTGTAGGCAGAAAGATAGCTGTCCGTTTCTATCTGGATTGTAAAGTTCAAGTGTCGCCATCTTGCTGTGTTGCCAATTCTTGGTATCTTTTAAGATGCTGTAGACGGAAAGCTGTCCGCTCAGGTTTGGACACACATGGCGGTATCGGCAAGATGACGCACTTGATCTTTAAATCCGATTGAACAGAGGCGAGGGTCGAAGACGTAAGGACGTCGTCCCAATTTTCGCCGTCTTCCGGAATGTATCCGCTGTTTATGGGAACCAGTCCCTCCGTCGAGTCCGTAGTGGAGTCTGTGTTGCGGTGCCTTCTTTCCTCTGGCCGGTCGTCCCATGTTTTGACATCATGCCGAGCTGCCGAGGACAAATTCTTGTTACAATAGCGGCAGATTGTGTCTCAACAGCTCGGCAGGGCGTTGATGTTGCTGTTCTCTGGTCGGTCGTTTCGATCGTGTTTAGGTTTCGGTATCGGCAGGGCGTGCGTCTCTGGCCGGTCGTTCCGATCGTCCCAGTTTTCTTCGCCACGTGCTGATTCTCGTCGATCGTCCCAGTTTTCTTCGCCACGTGCTGATTCTCGCCGTCTTCTGCTTCGTACTGGTTTCGGCAGGGCGTGCGTCTCTGGCCGGTCGTTTCGATCGTCCCAGTTTTCTTCGCCACGTGCTGATTTTCGTCGATCTTCCCAGTTTTCTTCGCCACGTGCTGATTCTCGCCGTCTTCTGCTTCGTACTGGTTTCGGCAGGGCGTGCGTCTCTGGCCGGTCGTTTCGATCGTCCCAGTTTTCTTCGCCACGTGCTGATTCTCGCCGTCTTCTGCTTCGTACTGGTTTCGGCAGGGCGTGCGTCTCTGGCCGGTCGTTTCGATCGTCCCAGTTTTCGCCGCCACGTGCTGCTCCTCGCCGTCTTCTACTTCGTATAGGTTTCGGCAGGGCGTGCGTCTCTGGCCGGTCGTTTCGATCGTCCCAGTGTTCTTCGCCACGTGCTGCTCCTTGCCGTCTTCTGCTTCGTACTGGTTTCGGTATCGGCAGGGCTTGCGTCTCTGGTCGGTCGTTTCGATCGTGTTTAGGTTTCGGTATCGGCAGGGCTTGCGTCTCTGGCCGGTCGTTTCGATCGTCCCAGTTTTCGCCGCCACGTGCTGCTCCTCGCCGCCTTCTGCTTCGTATAGGTTTCGGCAGGGCGTGCGTCTCTGGCTGGTCGTCCCAATTTTCGTCTGGGTCTACCCAGACGAGGCTGAAAGTCTCGTTCAGCCAATCTCGCACCAATCTCTCACCGTTTATTAAGCCGGGCCCGACCGTAGGACATCCTTTCGGGTCCTTCACTTTCCCGTAACACCGTACATTACGACTGTTCATCGTATTTCAAAAAACGCACAATGCGACTGAAGTTAAAAAACAACACAACACGTCAGCTCTCTCAAGTAAGACGTACAACTGACGAAGTTGCCGTTAGCCGCCTGAATTTATACTCCTACTCCTCCTCCTCATCCATCATGGCCGACTGTGCTGGTGGTGGTGATATTCCCCTTACGTTAATTACGTTACGTCACTACATCGATACTGCATTTAGAATACAAGGCGTTGCGAAAGCACGAAAGTGATGAAGGGGGGGGAGTTGAAGCCGTATTGAATGCAGAAAACCGTATTGCAGTTAAACTCGTTCACCACCACGCTGTCGCCGAGGTATATAAATCGTATTGTATCGTCGTTTTCGGTTTATTCCCAGTTAAACCGTTAAAAAGACGCAAGTGTTTGATTTTACAGTGATTTGATCGAGTTTAGCTATATTTATTTGTCCTTAAAGACACTCTTGCCTGTGACGACTACCCCTGCGAGTCTGAAATTAAACGTTATTTCCTATGGAGGTAAGTCGATCATTTTTTCGTTTCTCACTACGTCGTGCGGTTTTATAAAAGAGAGTTTGTCAAGAACCGTAGCAATAGTTCATTTTTTTAACCGTATCAATCAACGATTATTGCATATATAATGCAGCGTGTTTCGGACCTGTTGACTAGTATGCAAAACGTTGTTGGTATCGATGAAAACTGCATTTATTCAACTTACAGGCGTATATTAATTCGACACGTTACACTGTACGATTTTGAAATTTTAAAACGGGTGGCATCGATGGAAAACGCATTTATTCGTATTGCAGACGCATAATAAATTGACACGTTACACTGTGTGATTTTGAAATTTTAAAACGGTTGTCGTGAAAGCGATCCTACAAACGTACTATTTCATATGACAGCGGTCGAGAACGTCTAGAAGCACGGCGTACGACAGCAATACGATTGATCCAAACCTGTTGTCTTCGGGCTTTACAACAGCAGCTACACTGCTCTTGTTTACGTAGACGAACTGATGAACGTTGCAGACGCGTTGTTTGAACAAGTAATTGTAATATCGTTGTTACCGCGTCTGACATTGTTGACGGTGTTCTCCTAAGCTGCGAATCGTTGCGAGTGACGGTGATCCAGCCCGAATATATGCAGTCCGAGTAATCTTTCGGAATCATATATCTTGACAACCTATATGTTTGTCCTAATATATCTTGGTTCTTTTCAATTTATATCGCTCGCCACACTTGTCATTTTATTCTACGTATCTTCCTGCAATGTTTTATCACAGGTAGACTCAACGGCATCATTAGGCTGGGATTGTAGGTCTGTACGGTTTTATGCCTGCACTTTCGATGCGCTCTGCAGTAGACCGGGCTGTTGGCGCACTTGAGACACTGGGCGCAGACCGGGCACTGGCGCGCTTCCTTGATTTCTTCCACGCAAGTCTCGTCCATGTCGCCCATCATAATGTATATGTCGTTCCACGGCACTTGCTGGATGCAGAAGCGACGCACGGTGTGGTCGCGCAGTTTCAAAGACCATCGGCTGCAGCCGGGACTGCACGTGCACGCCGCCTCTTTTTTTAAATATACGTACAGCTTGCGCGGCCACACATGCTGCATGCCGCTCACCAAGCACCGCTTGTGCGTGTCGGCGATGTCTTGACTTTCGGTGGGTATAAACCCGTAGTAGACGCATACGTTACCCCCCATACTGCCCTCGCTGTACTGGTAGGCCAGTATCTCGCCGCCAGTCACTCGGGCCTGCAGCGTGGACCTGGTTACGGCCATACGTAAGGTGGGCGACACGTGAGCCACGTAGATCCAGTTGTCTCGTACGGCCTCCTTCAGACTGGTGGGCGCAAACTTGATGTATTCGGTGAAATCGCAGTTGGTCACCAGTGTATAGTCGTCCAGGTCTGTCAGATAGAGCGGTTGGCCGGTAGAGGAGACGAGCACAGTCTTGCCGATGGTGACTGTGGGTCCGTAACGACGGCACTCGGTCGCATGCTGAGTCGTCTGTTTTGAAGCCGGTGTTGTCGCTTTGCGGGCGCCGTTACTTAGTGCGGCGGTGGTATCGTCTTCATCATTCGTACAAGAGGAACCAGTCGATAATGGTAGTAGCATACTGTACTGATAATGACAATACTATTAATACCCGTATAATAAAAAGTGCACTCAGAGTGCATTCGACTGCACAAAGTGCAGTTTATTTGAATTTCCGCAAGTACTTATAGAGCACTAACAATCGATTATCGTATTGCACGCTGGTAAAAAACTGATGCAATTATAAATCTCGTTCAGAACGCATGCAACTGCAGAAAAGTGCAGTTTAGCGCATTTGTAGCATATTTATAGAGAGTTGAAAAAGTCGACTTTAGACTTGAAGTTCAACGCAGGCATGTCGTACACAAACCTGGGATGTATGTCTGCAAAATTTTTTATAAACTGTTGAACGATCAACGTCTCGACCAGCTCTTCGGTGACGGAGTTGAAAGAGACCACTTCGCAGCGAATCTCGTGTATATGTCGACACTGGGCAAAAGCGTCGGCGTCAAACTTGTGGCCGCGACCTCTCGCCTGTAGGAAGGCCTGGTAGTTGCGTCCATAACAGTCGATACGAGCGCGCTCGCTGTTGCCGGCCGACTCGCAAATACATATTCTCTTGGACGACGCCATTTGAGTGTGTACGTCTCGTTGTTGTGATTGGGATTATACTAAACGGGTCCGTATATATATAGTGAATATATATATAGACTGCAGTCTATCGAACTCACTTAAAGTCGATATGCCGTGTCTACAGTACAGTCACGATTTCACCTACAATACGTATCTGCGAAAGGCAGTGCCGGGCACCAGACTATTTAACAGAATACACGCTTCGCTGCCGGTCGTGTCGTCAGCACTGCTCACCAAAAACTTGAACGTTACGGACATGAACGTTTACTACATGACGACGGAAAACAAAACCCCAAGTGACAACAGTGTTATGTATTTGTCTAACAACTAGTGTGCGAATCAAAACAGCAAATATGAAACGGTCAGTATAAAAAAGGGGTGAATACATTAAAGGTACTTCAATGATGAATACAGTGTTAGCGTAGCAAGTTATTTGTTTATATTCGATATGGACGTTGCCACTGCGGATAGATTCGTCTTGGACCGCCAAGTGCGTAACGAGGCTCGTGAACGGTTACGCACGCTGGCCGACTGTAAGAACTTGCAAGAACCGCTGTTTGTCACCGAATGGTTCGACGACGGTACCAACATCGTGGGCGTCGGCTGTACCAGACACAGCGGCGGAGAGACGGCCAAACTGACGCTGGACGTCAAGCCGGGTCTGTTTCTGGTGAGCGGAGACGTACAAGTGTTGCGCACAGTGGTCGCCCTGCTGGGCTTTCCCAACGTGATCGAGTATACGGACATCCGATACGAGGCGAACAATTTCAACTTGTACGACATCATGTGCGAGCCACAGCGAGCTACAGACGTGCCGCTGGTAAAGATTGAAACACCCACGTTTTTAGACTCCGTGATACTCTATCATCGACTGAAAAGAGATCCCAAAGCGTATCGGTACGCTTCGGTCACCCACTACTGGGACGCTACAAAGCAAGTGATGTTCGAGCTAATTGTGCGACGACACCAGCAATCTCACGACTACGCGGTGCCTAAACTTACGTACCGTTGGTTCAACTCGGCACTGCAAGTGATTCGTCTGCCCGAACCCAAACTGCCGGTCATCACGTTCGACATAGAGACCGTGTCCACGGACCCGGACCGCGTGCCCACCGGAGAGGACGTCAACGATGTGCGGTGTACCACCTCTATACACCACGTGGACGACCATATCGTCTACACGCTCGTCTATCTGCCCATGTGGGCCGAACACCGCAATCGTTGAAGGAGGAAATGTTGCGACTGGACAGTTATCCCGACTACGGCACAGAGACCAACGTGTTGGAAGTCGACAGCGAGGTGGACCTGTTGCAACGAACCATAGACCTGTTACATCTCAACGGTCGCCACCACTATTTGATGGGGTACAACTCGCTGTCGTACGACATCAAGTACTTGCTGGTGCGCTGCCACTTTTACGGCTTGTACACGGACAGATTCGTGTGGAAAGAAGGCTACACGTTCGGATTCGACCAGATTCACCTCGACATGTTTCGCATCGCGATGAAGCGTTATTCGTACAAAAAGTACACGCTGAGCCACGTGTCCAAGGAGCTGCTGAACGATAACAAGGTGGACGTGGACGCGGTGGCTCTGCGATACACGTTTCACCGCATGAAGAAACGACAACGTCTGTACGCTCACGACGACGACCCGGAAGGCGCCAAGAACAAGTGGCCCTCGTTGCGAGACACGTTACACTATAACAATTACGACACTCTGTTGGTCAGTAAACTGATCGAACGCACCCGTGCCATCGACTATTTGGTGGACTATGCACACGAATGTCGAGTTCCCCTGTACAGCATGAACACCAACTATAACAAAATGCAATACAAGGTATTGAACGAGTGTCTGGTGTTGGGACTGGGGCGGCGCAAGTTTCTGTCCACATTCAAAACGTCCACCGCAAACATGGTGATACCATTGCCCGACTTGTCTCAGCCACAAATGATGCCGGATGTTGTAGACAGCGGTATTGTGCTACAACCGCACGATTATTTTATAGTGTCGCAGAACCTGGACACGCTCATCACAAGCAGGCCGGCCGAAATGGCGTCGCACCAACAGTACGCGCAGCAGAAGAAAAACTACCCGGGAGGAGCCAATTTTTGTCTGGGCAAATACAATGTAGCCAACGTGCAATCGTACGACTTCCGGATAGCATATACGCTACTCATCGACCGCAAGAACCTGTCGGACGAGACGGCGGACGTGATGCCGGCCGACAAACTCATGTTCATGTACGACTACATCTGTAACAGACATCAGTACACTGTTTACGACTACATGACTCACGTGGGAGACACAAAGTCGGAAACCAAGATCTTGTACTACCAGTACCTTTACTGCGGCACCTACTGCGGCGGCCAGTTCCCGTTCACCAAGTACGAACTGCAACGACGGGGCACGGCGCCCGTCATCATCGTGTGGCACGGCCGACGTGGCGTACTGTCGGACATCATCACCGTGTTTAACAAGAACCGCGAGAACATATCAGTCACAGCGCGCGTTAACACAACGATCGTGTACAGACCACTATCGCCTACTATTTGATTGTAAAAAACAGTTGCTACAGTCTAGTTAAAGTCAGATCAATCGGGGTACGGCAAAATGCTATTTCACGGACGCCTAAAGGCATATGTATCGCGGTTTAGAAGCTTGACAATTTTAGAAAACCCAATCGACGCTAGTCATCGATATAAGACTCTATACCAGAATCGTCCGAATTGTAATCCTCTTCGTCTTCGTCTATACGGTTCAATATTGCTTGTCGTATAGCTCTCATTTCTGCGCTGGTCACGCCGTAAATGCATCCATGATCCCGTGTCTCGTCGTCCGAGTCGTCAGTGTCTAAAGCGGCAGCTGCATTCGTAGCGGCAGACCTGTTCTGAGGCTGTGGCGCGTTGCCGTCCGAGCTGGAAGTCGAACATGACGGTTGCTGGCCGTCAGCCTCAGGCTGCTCGGTCGTACGGCTGTTATTTGAGGCCGTCGACCACGAGAGTCGCTGCGATTCTATTGTGTTCATATTCACGCCACTACTATTGCTGCCGGTTGAATCCATTTCTTGCGGTCGCTCCATCTAAACAATGTAGCGGCTCTAACCATATCGGACCTTATACAACATAAGTTACTGTCGTACAAAAAGATTAGTAGTAGTAGTAGTAGTAGTAGTAGTAGTAGTAGTAGTAGTAGTAGTAGTAGTGGAACACACAATTGTAGGGACTATGCTGCTGCGTCCATCTCTGTAAACGTGTATCACTATATCACTCGACCCCGTTTAACAATAGGTTCTATCGTAACCGAGTCCTTTTCTGTACCTGCTCGGTTACTGTTACGTTTGATCGGTACTGACTTGTGTTCTTCGAGTCGTTTGTAATATTTATAGGCTCGGATGTTATCTGCGATTTCACTTTTCACCCACTCCCAGTGAGCGAGCTCCACCTGGTCGGATAGTTCGGCCACGTCTTGTGACAGCCGGTAGACTTCCAATTCGTTAACGTTTCGTGGCTGCGCATGCCGAAATTGGTAAAATTCGTTCATGCGGCTCATTATACCGGCTTTGATTCTGTAAACGTCGTTGATATCTTTAAACAAATCCATGACAGTTTGACTCTGACGTTGCCGCAGTCGAGGTGCGAAGAATTAAAAGTCACGTCTAATAACCAGCCGCCATATATAGTATGCTATTAGATTACACTGTACATTTTGCTGTTATGTCACGTGCATCCAGGTTTCTCGTTTTAAGCACGTACCTCAACTCGCCGTCTCTCTAGACACGTAGTGTTCGAATAGAAACCACTTTACAGACATCATTCTCCTGACAAAAGAACTCCATACAGAGAAACATAACTATCGCCAGACGTGTGCTGCAAGCACACACGTCTATTGTCCGTATTATCAACTAGGTTTTGGATATAGGGTTTGTTGCAAGTCACAACTACAAGATTTGTTTAAATAATGTTTAATATACACATTTGAGATCATAGCAGCTACTATACATGACAAAAAGATATATCCTGAGACTAGAAAATATGTATGACTTTAATAAAAACAGTGCAGTCATAAAACTACAAATATGTACAGACATCATGGTTACAACAGATACAATACACGACAAAAAGATATATATATCATGACTCTAGAAAAAAATGTATGATATTTAGTAAAAACAATATATTCATACTATATATAATAGACATAATTATAACAGTGGCATTGTGCAGTAGCCAAAACATACTATGTACAAGAGATTAGCGGATAGTGTAGTTGTATGAATCGCTGATATATATATTTTCATGTATTGAACGTCCTAGCTGTAAATCTTGCTAACCATATCGAGACGAATGAAATTGATCTCGAAATACGTTAACAATAATTACAGCCGGCACGTTCAATACGCAAAAGTACATGTATCGGTGATACATAAACTATACACGCATATCCTCTAGAAAAAATGTATGATATTTAGTAAAAATACATTCACAAAACTACAACAATGTACACAGACATAGTCACAACAGCTACAATACACGACAAAAAGATATATCATGACTTTAGAAAAAAATTTACAGGCATTGCACAAATGCAATGCACAGAGAAGAGCATTGAAAATGCTTCAATATATTTAAAAAAATATATATATATAGTTTTTCTTCATTTACCAATGTACATATTATAAGTTAAATGTAGTCCCATTCATAAGCGAAGTTTTATATGTGTACTACGTTATTGACAACAAAGAAGTAAGTTTCTATGGAAACTCACCGGTTCCCATTTTCGATCATGCACCAGCGAGCGGCCGCAAATGTGCGACACGTCCTTATAAACATTTTCAATGTTAAAACATACTATGTATACATGTAAACCACAAAACTATACAATACATAATTATAATAGTAACATTTATTGTGCTTCAACAAGAGAATAGCGGATAGTGTAGTTGTATATATCGCCGATACATATACTTTGGAGCATTGAACGTCCTAGCTGTAAATTTTGCTAACCATACGGAGACGAATGAAATTAGTCTTGAAATACGTTAACAGCCGGCACGTTCAATACATGAAAGTACATATATCGGTGATACATAAACTTTACATATGTATATATCTAACAACAAAGACATAATTTTAACCGTAACATTTATTGCCTCCCCAACAAGAGATTAGTGTAGTACGGTATGTATCGCTGATATATATATTTTCGTGTATTGAACGTCCTGGCTGTAAATCCTGCTAACCATTTCGAGTCGAATGAAATTAGTCTCGAAATACGTTAACAAGATTTACAGCCGGCACGTTCAATACACGAAAGTACATATATCAGTGATACATAAACTATACACATATATCTAACGACAAAGACATAATTACAACAGTAACGTTTATTGTGCTCCAACAAGAGATTAGCGGATAGTGTAGTTGTATGAATCGCTGATATATATATTTTCGTGTACTGAACGTCCTAGCTGTAAATCTTGCTAACCATATCGAGACGAATGAAATTGGTCTCGAAATATGTTAACAATAATTACAGCCGGCACGTTCAATACACCGAAGTACATATATCTGCGATACATAAACTATACACATATATCCAACGACAAATACATAATTATAAGTTACATTTATTATGCACAAAGACATAGTAATAACATTAAAATCTTTTGTGCATAAAGACAATGGAATTACGGTTACAATATATCGCACCTGTGTTGTTGTATCTCCTCTGGAGTCCTTCACAAGGTGTAGTTGTGGGTCCGTAGTGGAGTTGGTGTTGCTGTGCGCCTCCTCGTGACGATGCCGAGTTCAATTTTTGCCGCTGCCAATTCTCGGTTTGTAGGCAGAAAGATAGCTGTCCGTTTCTATCTGGATTGTAAAGTTCAAGTGTCGCCATCTTGCTGTGTTGCCAATTCTTGGTATCTTTTAAGATGCTGTAGACGGAAAGCTGTCCGCTCAGGTTTGGACACACATGGCGGTATCGGCAAGATGACGCACTTGATCTTTAAATCCGATTGAACAGAGGCGGGGGTCGAAGACGTAAGGACGTCGTCCCAATTTTCGCCGTCTTCCGGAATGTATCCGCTGTTTATGGGAACCAGTCCCTCCGTCGAGTCCGTAGTGGAGTCTGTGTTGCGGTGCCTTCTTTCCTCTGGCCGGTCGTCCCATGTTTTGACATCATGCCGAGCTGCCGAGGACAAATTCTTGTTACAATAGCGGCAGATTGTGTCTCGACAGCTCGGCAGGGCGTTGATGTTGCTGTTCTCTGGTCGGTCGTTTCGATCGTGTTTAGGTTTCGGTATCGGCAGGGCGTGCGTCTCTGGCCGGTCGTTCCGATCGTCCCAGTTTTCTTCGCCACGTGCTGATTCTCGTCGATCGTCCCAGTTTTCTTCGCCACGTGCTGATTCTCGCCGTCTTCTGCTTCGTACTGGTTTCGGCAGGGCGTGCGTCTCTGGCCGGTCGTTTCGATCGTCCCAGTTTTCTTCGCCACGTGCTGATTTTCGTCGATCTTCCCAGTTTTCTTCGCCACGTGCTGATTCTCGCCGTCTTCTGCTTCGTACTGGTTTCGGCAGGGCGTGCGTCTCTGGCCGGTCGTTTCGATCGTCCCAGTTTTCTTCGCCACGTGCTGATTCTCGCCGTCTTCTGCTTCGTACTGGTTTCGGCAGGGCGTGCGTCTCTGGCCGGTCGTTTCGATCGTCCCAGTTTTCGCCGCCACGTGCTGCTCCTCGCCGTCTTCTACTTCGTATAGGTTTCGGCAGGGCGTGCGTCTCTGGCCGGTCGTTTCGATCGTCCCAGTGTTCTTCGCCACGTGCTGCTCCTTGCCGTCTTCTGCTTCGTACTGGTTTCGGTATCGGCAGGGCTTGCGTCTCTGGTCGGTCGTTTCGATCGTGTTTAGGTTTCGGTATCGGCAGGGCTTGCGTCTCTGGCCGGTCGTTTCGATCGTCCCAGTTTTCGCCGCCACGTGCTGCTCCTCGCCGCCTTCTGCTTCGTATAGGTTTCGGCAGGGCGTGCGTCTCTGGCTGGTCGTCCCAATTTTCGTCTGGGTCTACCCAGACGAGGCTGAAAGTCTCGTTCAGCCAATCTCGCACCAATCTCTCACCGTTTATTAAGCCGGGCCCGACCGTAGGACATCCTTTCGGGTCCTTCACTTTCCCGTAACACCGTACATTACGACTGTTCATCGTATTTCAAAAAACGCACAATGCGACTGAAGTTAAAAAACAACACAACACGTCAGCTCTCTCAAGTAAGACGTACAACTGACGAAGTTGCCGTTAGCCGCCTGAATTTATACTCCTACTCCTCCTCCTCATCCATCATGGCCGACTGTGCTGGTGGTGGTGATATTCCCCTTACGTTAATTACGTTACGTCACTACATCGATACTGCATTTAGAATACAAGGCGTTGCGAAAGCACGAAAGTGATGAAGGGGGGGAGTTGAAGCCGTATTGAATGCAGAAAACCGTATTGCAGTTAAACTCGTTCACCACCACGCTGTCGCCGAGGTATATAAATCGTATTGTATCGTCGTTTTCGGTTTATTCCCAGTTAAACCGTTAAAAAGACGCAAGTGTTTGATTTTACAGTGATTTGATCGAGTTTAGCTATATTTATTTGTCCTTAAAGACACTCTTGCCTGTGACGACTACCCCTGCGAGTCTGAAATTAAACGTTATTTCCTATGGAGGTAAGTCGATCATTCTTTCGTTTCTCACTACGTCGTGCGGTTTTATAAAAGAGAGTTTGTCAAGAACCGTAGCAATAGTTCATTTTTTTAACCGTATCAATCAACGATTATTGCATATATAATGCAGCGTGTTTCGGACCTGTTGACTAGTATGCAAAACGTTGTTGGTATCGATGAAAACTGCATTTATTCAACTTACAGGCGTATATTAATTCGACACGTTACACTGTACGATTTTGAAATTTTAAAACGGGTGGCATCGATGGAAAACGCATTTATTCGTATTGCAGACGCATAATAAATTGACACGTTACACTGTGTGATTTTGAAATTTTAAAACGGTTGTCGTGAAAGCGATCCTACAAACGTACTATTTCATATGACAGCGGTCGAGAACGTCTAGAAGCACGGCGTACGACAGCAATACGATTGATCCAAACCTGTTGTCTTCGGGCTTTACAACAGCAGCTACACTGCTCTTGTTTACGTAGACGAACTGATGAACGTTGCAGACGCGTTGTTTGAACAAGTAATTGTAATATCGTTGTTACCGCGTCTGACATTGTTGACGGTGTTCTCCTAAGCTGCGAATCGTTGCGAGTGACGGTGATCCAGCCCGAATATATGCAGTCCGAGTAATCTTTCGGAATCATATATCTTGACAACCTATATGTTTGTCCTAATATATCTTGGTTCTTTTCAATTTATATCGCTCGCCACACTTGTCATTTTATTCTACGTATCTTCCTGCAATGTTTTATCACAGGTAGACTCAACGGCATCATTAGGCTGGGATTGTAGGTCTGTACGGTTTTATGCCTGCACTTTCGATGCGCTCTGCAGTAGACCGGGCTGTTGGCGCACTTGAGACACTGGGCGCAGACCGGGCACTGGCGCGCTTCCTTGATTTCTTCCACGCAAGTCTCGTCCATGTCGCCCATCATAATGTATATGTCGTTCCACGGCACTTGCTGGATGCAGAAGCGACGCACGGTGTGGTCGCGCAGTTTCAAAGACCATCGGCTGCAGCCGGGACTGCACGTGCACGCCGCCTCTTTTTTTAAATATACGTACAGCTTGCGCGGCCACACATGCTGCATGCCGCTCACCAAGCACCGCTTGTGCGTGTCGGCGATGTCTTGACTTTCGGTGGGTATAAACCCGTAGTAGACGCATACGTTACCCCCCATACTGCCCTCGCTGTACTGGTAGGCCAGTATCTCGCCGCCAGTCACTCGGGCCTGCAGCGTGGACCTGGTTACGGCCATACGTAAGGTGGGCGACACGTGAGCCACGTAGATCCAGTTGTCTCGTACGGCCTCCTTCAGACTGGTGGGCGCAAACTTGATGTATTCGGTGAAATCGCAGTTGGTCACCAGTGTATAGTCGTCCAGGTCTGTCAGATAGAGCGGTTGGCCGGTAGAGGAGACGAGCACAGTCTTGCCGATGGTGACTGTGGGTCCGTAACGACGGCACTCGGTCGCATGCTGAGTCGTCTGTTTTGAAGCCGGTGTTGTCGCTTTGCGGGCGCCGTTACTTAGTGCGGCGGTGGTATCGTCTTCATCATTCGTACAAGAGGAACCAGTCGATAATGGTAGTAGCATACTGTACTGATAATGACAATACTATTAATACCCGTATAATAAAAAGTGCACTCAGAGTGCATTCGACTGCACAAAGTGCAGTTTATTTGAATTTCCGCAAGTACTTATAGAGCACTAACAATCGATTATCGTATTGCACGCTGGTAAAAAACTGATGCAATTATAAATCTCGTTCAGAACGCATGCAACTGCAGAAAAGTGCAGTTTAGCGCATTTGTAGCATATTTATAGAGAGTTGAAAAAGTCGACTTTAGACTTGAAGTTCAACGCAGGCATGTCGTACACAAACCTGGGATGTATGTCTGCAAAATTTTTTATAAACTGTTGAACGATCAACGTCTCGACCAGCTCTTCGGTGACGGAGTTGAAAGAGACCACTTCGCAGCGAATCTCGTGTATATGTCGACACTGGGCAAAAGCGTCGGCGTCAAACTTGTGGCCGCGACCTCTCGCCTGTAGGAAGGCCTGGTAGTTGCGTCCATAACAGTCGATACGAGCGCGCTCGCTGTTGCCGGCCGACTCGCAAATACATATTCTCTTGGACGACGCCATTTGAGTGTGTACGTCTCGTTGTTGTGATTGGGATTATACTAAACGGGTCCGTATATATATAGTGAATATATATATAGACTGCAGTCTATCGAACTCACTTAAAGTCGATATGCCGTGTCTACAGTACAGTCACGATTTCACCTACAATACGTATCTGCGAAAGGCAGTGCCGGGCACCAGACTATTTAACAGAATACACGCTTCGCTGCCGGTCGTGTCGTCAGCACTGCTCACCAAAAACTTGAACGTTACGGACATGAACGTTTACTACATGACGACGGAAAACAAAACCCCAAGTGACAACAGTGTTATGTATTTGTCTAACAACTAGTGTGCGAATCAAAACAGCAAATATGAAACGGGTCAGTATAAAAAAGGGGTGAATACATTAAAGGTACTTCAATGATGAATACAGTGTTAGCGTAGCAAGTTATTTGTTTATATTCGATATGGACGTTGCCACTGCGGATAGATTCGTCTTGGACCGCCAAGTGCGTAACGAGGCTCGTGAACGGTTACGCACGCTGGCCGACTGTAAGAACTTGCAAGAACCGCTGTTTGTCACCGAATGGTTCGACGACGGTACCAACATCGTGGGCGTCGGCTGTACCAGACACAGCGGCGGAGAGACGGCCAAACTGACGCTGGACGTCAAGCCGGGTCTGTTTCTGGTGAGCGGAGACGTACAAGTGTTGCGCACAGTGGTCGCCCTGCTGGGCTTTCCCAACGTGATCGAGTATACGGACATCCGATACGAGGCGAACAATTTCAACTTGTACGACATCATGTGCGAGCCACAGCGAGCTACAGACGTGCCGCTGGTAAAGATTGAAACACCCACGTTTTTAGACTCCGTGATACTCTATCATCGACTGAAAAGAGATCCCAAAGCGTATCGGTACGCTTCGGTCACCCACTACTGGGACGCTACAAAGCAAGTGATGTTCGAGCTAATTGTGCGACGACACCAGCAATCTCACGACTACGCGGTGCCTAAACTTACGTACCGTTGGTTCAACTCGGCACTGCAAGTGATTCGTCTGCCCGAACCCAAACTGCCGGTCATCACGTTCGACATAGAGACCGTGTCCACGGACCCGGACCGCGTGCCCACCGGAGAGGACGTCAACGATGTGCGGTGTACCACCTCTATACACCACGTGGACGACCATATCGTCTACACGCTCGTCTATCTGCCCATGTGGGCCGAACACCGCAATCGTTGAAGGAGGAAATGTTGCGACTGGACAGTTATCCCGACTACGGCACAGAGACCAACGTGTTGGAAGTCGACAGCGAGGTGGACCTGTTGCAACGAACCATAGACCTGTTACATCTCAACGGTCGCCACCACTATTTGATGGGGTACAACTCGCTGTCGTACGACATCAAGTACTTGCTGGTGCGCTGCCACTTTTACGGCTTGTACACGGACAGATTCGTGTGGAAAGAAGGCTACACGTTCGGATTCGACCAGATTCACCTCGACATGTTTCGCATCGCGATGAAGCGTTATTCGTACAAAAAGTACACGCTGAGCCACGTGTCCAAGGAGCTGCTGAACGATAACAAGGTGGACGTGGACGCGGTGGCTCTGCGATACACGTTTCACCGCATGAAGAAACGACAACGTCTGTACGCTCACGACGACGACCCGGAAGGCGCCAAGAACAAGTGGCCCTCGTTGCGAGACACGTTACACTATAACAATTACGACACTCTGTTGGTCAGTAAACTGATCGAACGCACCCGTGCCATCGACTATTTGGTGGACTATGCACACGAATGTCGAGTTCCCCTGTACAGCATGAACACCAACTATAACAAAATGCAATACAAGGTATTGAACGAGTGTCTGGTGTTGGGACTGGGGCGGCGCAAGTTTCTGTCCACATTCAAAACGTCCACCGCAAACATGGTGATACCATTGCCCGACTTGTCTCAGCCACAAATGATGCCGGATGTTGTAGACAGCGGTATTGTGCTACAACCTCACGATTATTTTATAGTGTCGCAGAACCTGGACACGCTCATCACAAGCAGGCCGGCCGAAATGGCGTCGCACCAACAGTACGCGCAGCAGAAGAAAAACTACCCGGGAGGAGCCAATTTTTGTCTGGGCGAATACAATGTAGCCAACGTGCAATCGTACGACTTCCGGATAGCATATACGCTACTCATCGACCGCAAGAACCTGTCGGACGAGACGGCGGACGTGATGCCGGCCGACAAACTCATGTTCATGTACGACTACATCTGTAACAGACATCAGTACACTGTTTACGACTACATGACTCACGTGGGAGACACAAAGTCGGAAACCAAGATCTTGTACTACCAGTACCTTTACTGCGGCACCTACTGCGGCGGCCAGTTCCCGTTCACCAAGTACGAACTGCAACGACGGGGCACGGCGCCCGTCATCATCGTGTGGCACGGCCGACGTGGCGTACTGTCGGACATCATCACCGTGTTTAACAAGAACCGCGAGAACATATCAGTCACAGCGCGCGTTAACACAACGATCGTGTACAGACCACTATCGCCTACTATTTGATTGTAAAAAACAGTTGCTACAGTCTAGTTAAAGTCAGATCAATCGGGGTACGGCAAAATGCTATTTCACGGACGCCTAAAGGCATATGTATCGCGGTTTAGAAGCTTGACAATTTTAGAAAACCCAATCGACGCTAGTCATCGATATAAGACTCTATACCAGAATCGTCCGAATTGTAATCCTCTTCGTCTTCGTCTATACGGTTCAATATTGCTTGTCGTATAGCTCTCATTTCTGCGCTGGTCACGCCGTAAATGCATCCATGATCCCGTGTCTCGTCGTCCGAGTCGTCAGTGTCTAAAGCGGCAGCTGCATTCGTAGCGGCAGACCTGTTCTGAGGCTGTGGCGCGTTGCCGTCCGAGCTGGAAGTCGAACATGACGGTTGCTGGCCGTCAGCCTCAGGCTGCTCGGTCGTACGGCTGTTATTTGAGGCCGTCGGCCACGAGAGTCGCTGCGATTCTATTGTGTTCATATTCACGCCACTACTATTGCTGCCGGTTGAATCCATTTCTTGCGGTCGCTCCATCTAAACAATGTAGCGGCTCTAACCATATCGGACCTTATACAACATAAGTTACTGTCGTACAAAAAGATTAGTAGTAGTAGTAGTAGTAGTAGTAGTGGTAGTGGAACACACAATTGTAGGGACTATGCTGCTGCGTCCATCTCTGTAAACGTGTATCACTATATCACTCGACCCCGTTTAACAATAGGTTCTATCGTAACCGAGTCCTTTTCTGTACCTGCTCGGTTACTGTTACGTTTGATCGGTACTGACTTGTGTTCTTCGAGTCGTTTGTAATATTTATAGGCTCGGATGTTATCTGCGATTTCACTTTTCACCCACTCCCAGTGAGCGAGCTCCACCTGGTCGGATAGTTCGGCCACGTCTTGTGACAGCCGGTAGACTTCCAATTCGTTAACGTTTCGTGGCTGCGCATGCCGAAATTGGTAAAATTCGTTCATGCGGCTCATTATACCGGCTTTGATTCTGTAAACGTCGTTGATATCTTTAAACAAATCCATGACAGTTTGACTCTGACGTTGCCGCAGTCGAGGTGCGAAGAATTAAAAGTCACGTCTAATAACCAGCCGCCATATATAGTATGCTATTAGATTACACTGTACATTTTGCTGTTATGTCACGTGCATCCAGGTTTCTCGTTTTAAGCACGTACCTCAACTCGCCGTCTCTCTAGACACGTAGTGTTCGAATAGAAACCACTTTACAGACATCATTCTCCTGACAAAAGAACTCCATACAGAGAAACATAACTATCGCCAGACGTGTGCTGCAAGCACACACGTCTATTGTCCGTATTATCAACTAGGTTTTGGATATAGGGTTTGTTGCAAGTCACAACTACAAGATTTGTTTAAATAATGTTTAATATACACATTTGAGATCATAGCAGCTACTATACATGACAAAAAGATATATCCTGAGACTAGAAAATATGTATGACTTCAATAAAAACAGTGCAGTCATAAAACTACAAATATGTACAGACATCATGGTTACAACAGATACAATACACGACAAAAAGATATATATATCATGACTCTAGAAAAAAATGTATGATATTTAGTAAAAACAATATATTCATACTATATATAATAGACATAATTATAACAGTGGCATTGTGCAGTAGCCAAAACATACTATGTACAAGAGATTAGCGGATAGTGTAGTTGTATGAATCGCTGATATATATATTTTCATGTATTGAACGTCCTAGCTGTAAATCTTGCTAACCATATCGAGACGAATGAAATTGATCTCGAAATACGTTAACAATAATTACAGCCGGCACGTTCAATACGCAAAAGTACATGTATCGGTGATACATAAACTATACACGCATATCCTCTAGAAAAAATGTATGATATTTAGTAAAAATACATTCACAAAACTACAACAATGTACACAGACATAGTCACAACAGCTACAATACACGACAAAAAGATATATCATGACTTTAGAAAAAAATTTACAGGCATTGCACAAATGCAATGCACAGAGAAGAGCATTGAAAATGCTTCAATATATTTAAAAAAATATATATATATAGTTTTTCTTCATTTACCAATGTACATATTATAAGTTAAATGTAGTCCCATTCATAAGCGAAGTTTTATATGTGTACTACGTTATTGACAACAAAGAAGTAAGTTTCTATGGAAACTCACCGGTTCCCATTTTCGATCATGCACCAGCGATCGGCCGCAAATGTGCGACACGTCCTTATAAACATTTTCAATGTTAAAACATACTATGTATACATGTAAACCACAAAACTATACAATACATAATTATAATAGTAACATTTATTGTGCTTCAACAAGAGAATAGCGGATAGTGTAGTTGTATATATCGCCGATACATATACTTTGGAGCATTGAACGTCCTAGCTGTAAATTTTGCTAACCAAACGGAGACGAATGAAATTAGTCTTGAAATACGTTAACAGCCGGCACGTTCAATACATGAAAGTACATATATCGGTGATACATAAACTTTACATATGTATATATCTAACAACAAAGACATAATTTTAACCGTAACATTTATTGCCTCCCCAACAAGAGATTAGTGTAGTACGGTATGTATCGCTGATATATATATTTTCGTGTATTGAACGTCCTGGCTGTAAATCCTGCTAACCATTTCGAGTCGAATGAAATTAGTCTCGAAATACGTTAACAAGATTTACAGCCGGCACGTTCAATACACGAAAGTACATATATCAGTGATACATAAACTATACACATATATCTAACGACAAAGACATAATTACAACAGTAACGTTTATTGTGCTCCAACAAGAGATTAGCGGATAGTGTAGTTGTATGAATCGCTGATATATATATTTTCGTGTACTGAACGTCCTAGCTGTAAATCTTGCTAACCATATCGAGACGAATGAAATTGGTCTCGAAATATGTTAACAATAATTACAGCCGGCACGTTCAATACACCGAAGTACATATATCTGCGATACATAAACTATACACATATATCCAACGACAAATACATAATTATAAGTTACATTTATTATGCACAAAGACATAGTAATAACATTAAAATCTTTTGTGCATAAAGACAATGGAATTACGGTTACAATATATCGCACCTGTGTTGTTGTATCTCCTCTGGAGTCCTTCACAAGGTGTAGTTGTGGGTCCGTAGTGGAGTTGGTGTTGCTGTGCGCCTCCTCGTGACGATGCCGAGTTCAATTTTTGCCGCTGCCAATTCTCGGTTTGTAGGCAGAAAGATAGCTGTCCGTTTCTATCTGGATTGTAAAGTTCAAGTGTCGCCATCTTGCTGTGTTGCCAATTCTTGGTATCTTTTAAGATGCTGTAGACGGAAAGCTGTCCGCTCAGGTTTGGACACACATGGCGGTATCGGCAAGATGACGCACTTGATCTTTAAATCCGATTGAACAGAGGCGAGGGTCGAAGACGTAAGGACGTCGTCCCAATTTTCGCCGTCTTCCGGAATGTATCCGCTGTTTATGGGAACCAGTCCCTCCGTCGAGTCCGTAGTGGAGTCTGTGTTGCGGTGCCTTCTTTCCTCTGGCCGGTCGTCCCATGTTTTGACATCATGCCGAGCTGCCGAGGACAAATTCTTGTTACAATAGCGGCAGATTGTGTCTCGACAGCTCGGCAGGGCGTTGATGTTGCTGTTCTCTGTTCGGTCGTTTCGATCGTGTTTAGGTTTCGGTATCGGCAGGGCGTGCGTCTCTGGCCGGTCGTTCCGATCGTCCCAGTTTTCTTCGCCACGTGCTGATTCTCGTCGATCGTCCCAGTTTTCTTCGCCACGTGCTGATTCTCGCCGTCTTCTGCTTCGTACTGGTTTCGGCAGGGCGTGCGTCTCTGGCCGGTCGTTTCGATCGTCCCAGTTTTCTTCGCCACGTGCTGATTTTCGTCGATCTTCCCAGTTTTCTTCGCCACGTGCTGATTCTCGCCGTCTTCTGCTTCGTACTGGTTTCGGCAGGGCGTGCGTCTCTGGCCGGTCGTTTCGATCGTCCCAGTTTTCTTCGCCACGTGCTGATTCTCGCCGTCTTCTGCTTCGTACTGGTTTCGGCAGGGCGTGCGTCTCTGGCCGGTCGTTTCGATCGTCCCAGTTTTCGCCGCCACGTGCTGCTCCTCGCCGTCTTCTACTTCGTATAGGTTTCGGCAGGGCGTGCGTCTCTGGCCGGTCGTTTCGATCGTCCCAGTGTTCTTCGCCACGTGCTGCTCCTTGCCGTCTTCTGCTTCGTACTGGTTTCGGTATCGGCAGGGCTTGCGTCTCTGGTCGGTCGTTTCGATCGTGTTTAGGTTTCGGTATCGGCAGGGCTTGCGTCTCTGGCCGGTCGTTTCGATTGTCCCAGTTTTCGCCGCCACGTGCTGCTCCTCGCCGCCTTCTGCTTCGTATAGGTTTCGGCAGGGCGTGCGTCTCTGGCTGGTCGTCCCAATTTTCGTCTGGGTCTACCCAGACGAGGCTGAAAGTCTCGTTCAGCCAATCTCGCACCAATCTCTCACCGTTTATTAAGCCGGGCCCGACCGTAGGACATCCTTTCGGGTCCTTCACTTTCCCGTAACACCGTACATTACGACTGTTCATCGTATTTCAAAAAACGCACAATGCGACTGAAGTTAAAAAACAACACAACACGTCAGCTCTCTCAAGTAAGACGTACAACTGACGAAGTTGCCGTTAGCCGCCTGAATTTATACTCCTACTCCTCCTCCTCATCCATCATGGCCGACTGTGCTGGTGGTGGTGATATTCCCCTTACGTTAATTACGTTACGTCACTACATCGATACTGCATTTAGAATACAAGGCGTTGCGAAAGCACGAAAGTGATGAAGGGGGGGAGTTGAAGCCGTATTGAATGCAGAAAACCGTATTGCAGTTAAACTCGTTCACCACCACGCTGTCGCCGAGGTATATAAATCGTATTGTATCGTCGTTTTCGGTTTATTCCCAGTTAAACCGTTAAAAAGACGCAAGTGTTTGATTTTACAGTGATTTGATCGAGTTTAGCTATATTTATTTGTCCTTAAAGACACTCTTGCCTGTGACGACTACCCCTGCGAGTCTGAAATTAAACGTTATTTCCTATGGAGGTAAGTCGATCATTTTTTCGTTTCTCACTACGTCGTGCGGTTTTATAAAAGAGAGTTTGTCAAGAACCGTAGCAATAGTTCATTTTTTTAACCGTATCAATCAACGATTATTGCATATATAATGCAGCGTGTTTCGGACCTGTTGACTAGTATGCAAAACGTTGTTGGTATCGATGAAAACTGCATTTATTCAACTTACAGGCGTATATTAATTCGACACGTTACACTGTACGATTTTGAAATTTTAAAACGGGTGGCATCGATGGAAAACGCATTTATTCGTATTGCAGACGCATAATAAATTGACACGTTACACTGTGTGATTTTGAAATTTTAAAACGGTTGTCGTGAAAGCGATCCTACAAACGTACTATTTCATATGACAGCGGTCGAGAACGTCTAGAAGCACGGCGTACGACAGCAATACGATTGATCCAAACCTGTTGTCTTCGGGCTTTACAACAGCAGCTACACTGCTCTTGTTTACGTAGACGAACTGATGAACGTTGCAGACGCGTTGTTTGAACAAGTAATTGTAATATCGTTGTTACCGCGTCTGACATTGTTGACGGTGTTCTCCTAAGCTGCGAATCGTTGCGAGTGACGGTGATCCAGCCCGAATATATGCAGTCCGAGTAATCTTTCGGAATCATATATCTTGACAACCTATATGTTTGTCCTAATATATCTTGGTTCTTTTCAATTTATATCGCTCGCCACACTTGTCATTTTATTCTACGTATCTTCCTGCAATGTTTTATCACAGGTAGACTCAACGGCATCATTAGGCTGGGATTGTAGGTCTGTACGGTTTTATGCCTGCACTTTCGATGCGCTCTGCAGTAGACCGGGCTGTTGGCGCACTTGAGACACTGGGCGCAGACCGGGCACTGGCGCGCTTCCTTGATTTCTTCCACGCAAGTCTCGTCCATGTCGCCCATCATAATGTATATGTCGTTCCACGGCACTTGCTGGATGCAGAAGCGACGCACGGTGTGGTCGCGCAGTTTCAAAGACCATCGGCTGCAGCCGGGACTGCACGTGCACGCCGCCTCTTTTTTTAAATATACGTACAGCTTGCGCGGCCACACATGCTGCATGCCGCTCACCAAGCACCGCTTGTGCGTGTCGGCGATGTCTTGACTTTCGGTGGGTATAAACCCGTAGTAGACGCATACGTTACCCCCCATACTGCCCTCGCTGTACTGGTAGGCCAGTATCTCGCCGCCAGTCACTCGGGCCTGCAGCGTGGACCTGGTTACGGCCATACGTAAGGTGGGCGACACGTGAGCCACGTAGATCCAGTTGTCTCGTACGGCCTCCTTCAGACTGGTGGGCGCAAACTTGATGTATTCGGTGAAATCGCAGTTGGTCACCAGTGTATAGTCGTCCAGGTCTGTCAGATAGAGCGGTTGGCCGGTAGAGGAGACGAGCACAGTCTTGCCGATGGTGACTGTGGGTCCGTAACGACGGCACTCGGTCGCATGCTGAGTCGTCTGTTTTGAAGCCGGTGTTGTCGCTTTGCGGGCGCCGTTACTTAGTGCGGCGGTGGTATCGTCTTCATCATTCGTACAAGAGGAACCAGTCGATAATGGTAGTAGCATACTGTACTGATAATGACAATACTATTAATACCCGTATAATAAAAAGTGCACTCAGAGTGCATTCGACTGCACAAAGTGCAGTTTATTTGAATTTCCGCAAGTACTTATAGAGCACTAACAATCGATTATCGTATTGCACGCTGGTAAAAAACTGATGCAATTATAAATCTCGTTCAGAACGCATGCAACTGCAGAAAAGTGCAGTTTAGCGCATTTGTAGCATATTTATAGAGAGTTGAAAAAGTCGACTTTAGACTTGAAGTTCAACGCAGGCATGTCGTACACAAACCTGGGATGTATGTCTGCAAAATTTTTTATAAACTGTTGAACGATCAACGTCTCGACCAGCTCTTCGGTGACGGAGTTGAAAGAGACCACTTCGCAGCGAATCTCGTGTATATGTCGACACTGGGCAAAAGCGTCGGCGTCAAACTTGTGGCCGCGACCTCTCGCCTGTAGGAAGGCCTGGTAGTTGCGTCCATAACAGTCGATACGAGCGCGCTAGCTGTTGCCGGCCGACTCGCAAATACATATTCTCTTGGACGACGCCATTTGAGTGTGTACGTCTCGTTGTTGTGATTGGGATTATACTAAACGGGTCCGTATATATATAGTGAATATATATATAGACTGCAGTCTATCGAACTCACTTAAAGTCGATATGCCGTGTCTACAGTACAGTCACGATTTCACCTACAATACGTATCTGCGAAAGGCAGTGCCGGGCACCAGACTATTTAACAGAATACACGCTTCGCTGCCGGTCGTGTCGTCAGCACTGCTCACCAAAAACTTGAACGTTACGGACATGAACGTTTACTACATGACGACGGAAAACAAAACCCCAAGTGACAACAGTGTTATGTATTTGTCTAACAACTAGTGTGCGAATCAAAACAGCAAATATGAAACGGTCAGTATAAAAAAGGGGTGAATACATTAAAGGTACTTCAATGATGAATACAGTGTTAGCGTAGCAAGTTATTTGTTTATATTCGATATGGACGTTGCCACTGCGGATAGATTCGTCTTGGACCGCCAAGTGCGTAACGAGGCTCGTGAACGGTTACGCACGCTGGCCGACTGTAAGAACTTGCAAGAACCGCTGTTTGTCACCGAATGGTTCGACGACGGTACCAACATCGTGGGCGTCGGCTGTACCAGACACAGCGGCGGAGAGACGGCCAAACTGACGCTGGACGTCAAGCCGGGTCTGTTTCTGGTGAGCGGAGACGTACAAGTGTTGCGCACAGTGGTCGCCCTGCTGGGCTTTCCCAACGTGATCGAGTATACGGACATCCGATACGAGGCGAACAATTTCAACTTGTACGACATCATGTGCGAGCCACAGCGAGCTACAGACGTGCCGCTGGTAAAGATTGAAACACCCACGTTTTTAGACTCCGTGATACTCTATCATCGACTGAAAAGAGATCCCAAAGCGTATCGGTACGCTTCGGTCACCCACTACTGGGACGCTACAAAGCAAGTGATGTTCGAGCTAATTGTGCGACGACACCAGCAATCTCACGACTACGCGGTGCCTAAACTTACGTACCGTTGGTTCAACTCGGCACTGCAAGTGATTCGTCTGCCCGAACCCAAACTGCCGGTCATCACGTTCGACATAGAGACCGTGTCCACGGACCCGGACCGCGTGCCCACCGGAGAGGACGTCAACGATGTGCGGTGTACCACCTCTATACACCACGTGGACGACCATATCGTCTACACGCTCGTCTATCTGCCCATGTGGGCCGAACACCGCAATCGTTGAAGGAGGAAATGTTGCGACTGGACAGTTATCCCGACTACGGCACAGAGACCAACGTGTTGGAAGTCGACAGCGAGGTGGACCTGTTGCAACGAACCATAGACCTGTTACATCTCAACGGTCGCCACCACTATTTGATGGGGTACAACTCGCTGTCGTACGACATCAAGTACTTGCTGGTGCGCTGCCACTTTTACGGCTTGTACACGGACAGATTCGTGTGGAAAGAAGGCTACACGTTCGGATTCGACCAGATTCACCTCGACATGTTTCGCATCGCGATGAAGCGTTACTCGTACAAAAAGTACACGCTGAGCCACGTGTCCAAGGAGCTGCTGAACGATAACAAGGTGGACGTGGACGCGGTGGCTCTGCGATACACGTTTCACCGCATGAAGAAACGACAACGTCTGTACGCTCACGACGACGACCCGGAAGGCGCCAAGAACAAGTGGCCCTCGTTGCGAGACACGTTACACTATAACAATTACGACACTCTGTTGGTCAGTAAACTGATCGAACGCACCCGTGCCATCGACTATTTGGTGGACTATGCACACGAATGTCGAGTTCCCCTGTACAGCATGAACACCAACTATAACAAAATGCAATACAAGGTATTGAACGAGTGTCTGGTGTTGGGACTGGGGCGGCGCAAGTTTCTGTCCACATTCAAAACGTCCACCGCAAACATGGTGATACCATTGCCCGACTTGTCTCAGCCACAAATGATGCCGGATGTTGTAGACAGCGGTATTGTGCTACAACCGCACGATTATTTTATAGTGTCGCAGAACCTGGACACGCTCATCACAAGCAGGCCGGCCGAAATGGCGTCGCACCAACAGTACGCGCAGCAGAAGAAAAACTACCCGGGAGGAGCCAATTTTTGTCTGGGCGAATACAATGTAGCCAACGTGCAATCGTACGACTTCCGGATAGCATATACGCTACTCATCGACCGCAAGAACCTGTCGGACGAGACGGCGGACGTGATGCCGGCCGACAAACTCATGTTCATGTACGACTACATCTGTAACAGACATCAGTACACTGTTTACGACTACATGACTCACGTGGGAGACACAAAGTCGGAAACCAAGATCTTGTACTACCAGTACCTTTACTGCGGCACCTACTGCGGCGGCCAGTTCCCGTTCACCAAGTACGAACTGCAACGACGGGGCACGGCGCCCGTCATCATCGTGTGGCACGGCCGACGTGGCGTACTGTCGGACATCATCACCGTGTTTAACAAGAACCGCGAGAACATATCAGTCACAGCGCGCGTTAACACAACGATCGTGTACAGACCACTATCGCCTACTATTTGATTGTAAAAAACAGTTGCTACAGTCTAGTTAAAGTCAGATCAATCGGGGTACGGCAAAATGCTATTTCACGGACGCCTAAAGGCATATGTATCGCGGTTTAGAAGCTTGACAATTTTAGAAAACCCAATCGACGCTAGTCATCGATATAAGACTCTATACCAGAATCGTCCGAATTGTAATCCTCTTCGTCTTCGTCTATACGGTTCAATATTGCTTGTCGTATAGCTCTCATTTCTGCGCTGGTCACGCCGTAAATGCATCCATGATCCCGTGTCTCGTCGTCCGAGTCGTCAGTGTCTAAAGCGGCAGCTGCATTCGTAGCGGCAGACCTGTTCTGAGGCTGTGGCGCGTTGCCGTCCGAGCTGGAAGTCGAACATGACGGTTGCTGGCCGTCAGCCTCAGGCTGCTCGGTCGTACGGCTGTTATTTGAGGCCGTCGACCACGAGAGTCGCTGCGATTCTATTGTGTTCATATTCACGCCACTACTATTGCTGCCGGTTGAATCCATTTCTTGCGGTCGCTCCATCTAAACAATGTAGCGGCTCTAACCATATCGGACCTTATACAACATAAGTTACTGTCGTACAAAAAGATTAGTAGTAGTAGTAGTAGTAGTAGTAGTAGTAGTGGAACACACAATTGTAGGGACTATGCTGCTGCGTCCATCTCTGTAAACGTGTATCACTATATCACTCGACCCCGTTTAACAATAGGTTCTATCGTAACCGAGTCCTTTTCTGTACCTGCTCGGTTACTGTTACGTTTGATCGGTACTGACTTGTGTTCTTCGAGTCGTTTGTAATATTTATAGGCTCGGATGTTATCTGCGATTTCACTTTTCACCCACTCCCAGTGAGCGAGCTCCACCTGGTCGGATAGTTCGGCCACGTCTTGTGACAGCCGGTAGACTTCCAATTCGTTAACGTTTCGTGGCTGCGCATGCCGAAATTGGTAAAATTCGTTCATGCGGCTCATTATACCGGCTTTGATTCTGTAAACGTCGTTGATATCTTTAAACAAATCCATGACAGTTTGACTCTGACGTTGCCGCAGTCGAGGTGCGAAGAATTAAAAGTCACGTCTAATAACCAGCCGCCATATATAGTATGCTATTAGATTACACTGTACATTTTGCTGTTATGTCACGTGCATCCAGGTTTCTCGTTTTAAGCACGTACCTCAACTCGCCGTCTCTCTAGACACGTAGTGTTCGAATAGAAACCACTTTACAGACATCATTCTCCTGACAAAAGAACTCCATACAGAGAAACATAACTATCGCCAGACGTGTGCTGCAAGCACACACGTCTATTGTCCGTATTATCAACTAGGTTTTGGATATAGGGTTTGTTGCAAGTCACAACTACAAGATTTGTTTAAATAATGTTTAATATACACATTTGAGATCATAGCAGCTACTATACATGACAAAAAGATATATCCTGAGACTAGAAAATATGTATGACTTTAATAAAAACAGTGCAGTCATAAAACTACAAATATGTACAGACATCATGGTTACAACAGATACAATACACGACAAAAAGATATATATATCATGACTCTAGAAAAAAATGTATGATATTTAGTAAAAACAATATATTCATACTATATATAATAGACATAATTATAACAGTGGCATTGTGCAGTAGCCAAAACATACTATGTACAAGAGATTAGCGGATAGTGTAGTTGTATGAATCGCTGATATATATATTTTCATGTATTGAACGTCCTAGCTGTAAATCTTGCTAACCATATCGAGACGAATGAAATTGATCTCGAAATACGTTAACAATAATTACAGCCGGCACGTTCAATACGCAAAAGTACATGTATCGGTGATACATAAACTATACACGCATATCCTCTAGAAAAAATGTATGATATTTAGTAAAAATACATTCACAAAACTACAACAATGTACACAGACATAGTCACAACAGCTACAATACACGACAAAAAGATATATCATGACTTTAGAAAAAAATTTACAGGCATTGCACAAATGCAATGCACAGAGAAGAGCATTGAAAATGCTTCAATATATTTAAAAAAATATATATATAGTTTTTCTTCATTTACCAATGTACATATTATAAGTTAAATGTAGTCCCATTCATAAGCGAAGTTTTATATGTGTACTACGTTATTGACAACAAAGAAGTAAGTTTCTATGGAAACTCAATGGTTCCCATTTTCGATCATGCACCAGCGATCGGCCGCAAATGTGCGACACGTCCTTATAAACATTTTCAATGTTAAAACATACTATGTATACATGTAAACCACAAAACTATACAATACATAATTATAATAGTAACATTTATTGTGCTTCAACAAGAGAATAGCGGATAGTGTAGTTGTATATATCGCCGATACATATACTTTGGAGCATTGAACGTCCTAGCTGTAAATTTTGCTAACCATACGGAGACGAATGAAATTAGTCTTGAAATACGTTAACAGCCGGCACGTTCAATACATGAAAGTACATATATCGGTGATACATAAACTTTACATATGTATATATCTAACAACAAAGACATAATTTTAACCGTAACATTTATTGCCTCCCCAACAAGAGATTAGTGTAGTACGGTATGTATCGCTGATATATATATTTTCGTGTATTGAACGTCCTGGCTGTAAATCCTGCTAACCATTTCGAGTCGAATGAAATTAGTCTCGAAATACGTTAACAAGATTTACAGCCGGCACGTTCAATACACGAAAGTACATATATCAGTGATACATAAACTATACACATATATCTAACGACAAAGACATAATTACAACAGTAACGTTTATTGTGCTCCAACAAGAGATTAGCGGATAGTGTAGTTGTATGAATCGCTGATATATATATTTTCGTGTACTGAACGTCCTAGCTGTAAATCTTGCTAACCATATCGAGACGAATGAAATTGGTCTCGAAATATGTTAACAATAATTACAGCCGGCACGTTCAATACACCGAAGTACATATATCTGCGATACATAAACTATACACATATATCCAACGACAAATACATAATTATAAGTTACATTTATTATGCACAAAGACATAGTAATAACATTAAAATCTTTTGTGCATAAAGACAATGGAATTACGGTTACAATATATCGCACCTGTGTTGTTGTATCTCCTCTGGAGTCCTTCACAAGGTGTAGTTGTGGGTCCGTAGTGGAGTTGGTGTTGCTGTGCGCCTCCTCGTGACGATGCCGAGTTCAATTTTTGCCGCTGCCAATTCTCGGTTTGTAGGCAGAAAGATAGCTGTCCGTTTCTATCTGGATTGTAAAGTTCAAGTGTCGCCATCTTGCTGTGTTGCCAATTCTTGGTATCTTTTAAGATGCTGTAGACGGAAAGCTGTCCGCTCAGGTTTGGACACACATGGCGGTATCGGCAAGATGACGCACTTGATCTTTAAATCCGATTGAACAGAGGCGAGGGTCGAAGACGTAAGGACGTCGTCCCAATTTTCGCCGTCTTCCGGAATGTATCCGCTGTTTATGGGAACCAGTCCCTCCGTCGAGTCCGTAGTGGAGTCTGTGTTGCGGTGCCTTCTTTCCTCTGGCCGGTCGTCCCATGTTTTGACATCATGCCGAGCTGCCGAGGACAAATTCTTGTTACAATAGCGGCAGATTGTGTCTCGACAGCTCGGCAGGGCGTTGATGTTGCTGTTCTCTGTTCGGTCGTTTCGATCGTGTTTAGGTTTCGGTATCGGCAGGGCGTGCGTCTCTGGCCGGTCGTTCCGATCGTCCCAGTTTTCTTCGCCACGTGCTGATTCTCGTCGATCGTCCCAGTTTTCTTCGCCACGTGCTGATTCTCGCCGTCTTCTGCTTCGTACTGGTTTCGGCAGGGCGTGCGTCTCTGGCCGGTCGTTTCGATCGTCCCAGTTTTCTTCGCCACGTGCTGATTCTCGCCGTCTTCTGCTTCGTACTGGTTTCGGCAGGGCGTGCGTCTCTGGCCGGTCGTTTCGATCGTCCCAGTTTTCGCCGCCACGTGCTGCTCCTCGCCGTCTTCTACTTCGTATAGGTTTCGGCAGGGCGTGCGTCTCTGGCCGGTCGTTTCGATCGTCCCAGTGTTCTTCGCCACGTGCTGCTCCTTGCCGTCTTCTGCTTCGTACTGGTTTCGGTATCGGCAGGGCTTGCGTCTCTGGTCGGTCGTTTCGATCGTGTTTAGGTTTCGGTATCGGCAGGGCTTGCGTCTCTGGCCGGTCGTTTCGATCGTCCCAGTTTTCGCCGCCACGTGCTGCTCCTCGCCGCCTTCTGCTTCGTATAGGTTTCGGCAGGGCGTGCGTCTCTGGCTGGTCGTCCCAATTTTCGTCTGGGTCTACCCAGACGAGGCTGAAAGTCTCGTTCAGCCAATCTCGCACCAATCTCTCACCGTTTATTAAGCCGGGCCCGACCGTAGGACATCCTTTCGGGTCCTTCACTTTCCCGTAACACCGTACATTACGACTGTTCATCGTATTTCAAAAAACGCACAATGCGACTGAAGTTAAAAAACAACACAACACGTCAGCTCTCTCAAGTAAGACGTACAACTGACGAAGTTGCCGTTAGCCGCCTGAATTTATACTCCTACTCCTCCTCCTCATCCATCATGGCCGACTGTGCTGGTGGTGGTGATATTCCCCTTACGTTAATTACGTTACGTCACTACATCGATACTGCATTTAGAATACAAGGCGTTGCGAAAGCACGAAAGTGATGAAGGGGGGGAGTTGAAGCCGTATTGAATGCAGAAAACCGTATTGCAGTTAAACTCGTTCACCACCACGCTGTCGCCGAGGTATATAAATCGTATTGTATCGTCGTTTTCGGTTTATTCCCAGTTAAACCGTTAAAAAGACGCAAGTGTTTGATTTTAAAGTGATTTGATCGAGTTTAGCTATATTTATTTGTCCTTAAAGACACTCTTGCCTGTGACGACTACCCCTGCGAGTCTGAAATTAAACGTTATTTCCTATGGAGGTAAGTCGATCATTTTTTCGTTTCTCACTACGTCGTGCGGTTTTATAAAAGAGAGTTTGTCAAGAACCGTAGCAATAGTTCATTTTTTTAACCGTATCAATCAACGATTATTGCATATATAATGCAGCGTGTTTCGGACCTGTTGACTAGTATGCAAAACGTTGTTGGTATCGATGAAAACTGCATTTATTCAACTTACAGGCGTATATTAATTCGACACGTTACACTGTACGATTTTGAAATTTTAAAACGGGTGGCATCGATGGAAAACGCATTTATTCGTATTGCAGACGCATAATAAATTGACACGTTACACTGTGTGATTTTGAAATTTTAAAACGGTTGTCGTGAAAGCGATCCTACAAACGTACTATTTCATATGACAGCGGTCGAGAACGTCTAGAAGCACGGCGTACGACAGCAATACGATTGATCCAAACCTGTTGTCTTCGGGCTTTACAACAGCAGCTACACTGCTCTTGTTTACGTAGACGAACTGATGAACGTTGCAGACGCGTTGTTTGAACAAGTAATTGTAATATCGTTGTTACCGCGTCTGACATTGTTGACGGTGTTCTCCTAAGCTGCGAATCGTTGCGAGTGACGGTGATCCAGCCCGAATATATGCAGTCCGAGTAATCTTTCGGAATCATATATCTTGACAACCTATATGTTTGTCCTAATATATCTTGGTTCTTTTCAATTTATATCGCTCGCCACACTTGTCATTTTATTCTACGTATCTTCCTGCAATGTTTTATCACAGGTAGACTCAACGGCATCATTAGGCTGGGATTGTAGGTCTGTACGGTTTTATGCCTGCACTTTCGATGCGCTCTGCAGTAGACCGGGCTGTTGGCGCACTTGAGACACTGGGCGCAGACCGGGCACTGGCGCGCTTCCTTGATTTCTTCCACGCAAGTCTCGTCCATGTCGCCCATCATAATGTATATGTCGTTCCACGGCACTTGCTGGATGCAGAAGCGACGCACGGTGTGGTCGCGCAGTTTCAAAGACCATCGGCTGCAGCCGGGACTGCACGTGCACGCCGCCTCTTTTTTTAAATATACGTACAGCTTGCGCGGCCACACATGCTGCATGCCGCTCACCAAGCACCGCTTGTGCGTGTCGGCGATGTCTTGACTTTCGGTGGGTATAAACCCGTAGTAGACGCATACGTTACCCCCCATACTGCCCTCGCTGTACTGGTAGGCCAGTATCTCGCCGCCAGTCACTCGGGCCTGCAGCGTGGACCTGGTTACGGCCATACGTAAGGTGGGCGACACGTGAGCCACGTAGATCCAGTTGTCTCGTACGGCCTCCTTCAGACTGGTGGGCGCAAACTTGATGTATTCGGTGAAATCGCAGTTGGTCACCAGTGTATAGTCGTCCAGGTCTGTCAGATAGAGCGGTTGGCCGGTAGAGGAGACGAGCACAGTCTTGCCGATGGTGACTGTGGGTCCGTAACGACGGCACTCGGTCGCATGCTGAGTCGTCTGTTTTGAAGCCGGTGTTGTCGCTTTGCGGGCGCCGTTACTTAGTGCGGCGGTGGTATCGTCTTCATCATTCGTACAAGAGGAACCAGTCGATAATGGTAGTAGCATACTGTACTGATAATGACAATACTATTAATACCCGTATAATAAAAAGTGCACTCAGAGTGCATTCGACTGCACAAAGTGCAGTTTATTTGAATTTCCGCAAGTACTTATAGAGCACTAACAATCGATTATCGTATTGCACGCTGGTAAAAAACTGATGCAATTATAAATCTCGTTCAGAACGCATGCAACTGCAGAAAAGTGCAGTTTAGCGCATTTGTAGCATATTTATAGAGAGTTGAAAAAGTCGACTTTAGACTTGAAGTTCAACGCAGGCATGTCGTACACAAACCTGGGATGTATGTCTGCAAAATTTTTTATAAACTGTTGAACGATCAACGTCTCGACCAGCTCTTCGGTGACGGAGTTGAAAGAGACCACTTCGCAGCGAATCTCGTGTATATGTCGACACTGGGCAAAAGCGTCGGCGTCAAACTTGTGGCCGCGACCTCTCGCCTGTAGGAAGGCCTGGTAGTTGCGTCCATAACAGTCGATACGAGCGCGCTCGCTGTTGCCGGCCGACTCGCAAATACATATTCTCTTGGACGACGCCATTTGAGTGTGTACGTCTCGTTGTTGTGATTGGGATTATACTAAACGGGTCCGTATATATATAGTGAATATATATATAGACTGCAGTCTATCGAACTCACTTAAAGTCGATATGCCGTGTCTACAGTACAGTCACGATTTCACCTACAATACGTATCTGCGAAAGGCAGTGCCGGGCACCAGACTATTTAACAGAATACACGCTTCGCTGCCGGTCGTGTCGTCAGCACTGCTCACCAAAAACTTGAACGTTACGGACATGAACGTTTACTACATGACGACGGAAAACAAAACCCCAAGTGACAACAGTGTTATGTATTTGTCTAACAACTAGTGTGCGAATCAAAACAGCAAATATGAAACGGTCAGTATAAAAAAGGGGTGAATACATTAAAGGTACTTCAATGATGAATACAGTGTTAGCGTAGCAAGTTATTTGTTTATATTCGATATGGACGTTGCCACTGCGGATAGATTCGTCTTGGACCGCCAAGTGCGTAACGAGGCTCGTGAACGGTTACGCACGCTGGCCGACTGTAAGAACTTGCAAGAACCGCTGTTTGTCACCGAATGGTTCGACGACGGTACCAACATCGTGGGCGTCGGCTGTACCAGACACAGCGGCGGAGAGACGGCCAAACTGACGCTGGACGTCAAGCCGGGTCTGTTTCTGGTGAGCGAAGACGTACAAGTGTTGCGCACAGTGGTCGCCCTGCTGGGCTTTCCCAACGTGATCGAGTATACGGACATCCGATACGAGGCGAACAATTTCAACTTGTACGACATCATGTGCGAGCCACAGCGAGCTACAGACGTGCCGCTGGTAAAGATTGAAACACCCACGTTTTTAGACTCCGTGATACTCTATCATCGACTGAAAAGAGATCCCAAAGCGTATCGGTACGCTTCGGTCACCCACTACTGGGACGCTACAAAGCAAGTGATGTTCGAGCTAATTGTGCGACGACACCAGCAATCTCACGACTACGCGGTGCCTAAACTTACGTACCGTTGGTTCAACTCGGCACTGCAAGTGATTCGTCTGCCCGAACCCAAACTGCCGGTCATCACGTTCGACATAGAGACCGTGTCCACGGACCCGGACCGCGTGCCCACCGGAGAGGACGTCAACGATGTGCGGTGTACCACCTCTATACACCACGTGGACGACCATATCGTCTACACGCTCGTCTATCTGCCCATGTGGGCCGAACACCGCAATCGTTGAAGGAGGAAATGTTGCGACTGGACAGTTATCCCGACTACGGCACAGAGACCAACGTGTTGGAAGTCGACAGCGAGGTGGACCTGTTGCAACGAACCATAGACCTGTTACATCTCAACGGTCGCCACCACTATTTGATGGGGTACAACTCGCTGTCGTACGACATCAAGTACTTGCTGGTGCGCTGCCACTTTTACGGCTTGTACACGGACAGATTCGTGTGGAAAGAAGGCTACACGTTCGGATTCGACCAGATTCACCTCGACATGTTTCGCATCGCGATGAAGCGTTACTCGTACAAAAAGTACACGCTGAGCCACGTGTCCAAGGAGCTGCTGAACGATAACAAGGTGGACGTGGACGCGGTGGCTCTGCGATACACGTTTCACCGCATGAAGAAACGACAACGTCTGTACGCTCACGACGACGACCCGGAAGGCGCCAAGAACAAGTGGCCCTCGTTGCGAGACACGTTACACTATAACAATTACGACACTCTGTTGGTCAGTAAACTGATCGAACGCACCCGTGCCATCGACTATTTGGTGGACTATGCACACGAATGTCGAGTTCCCCTGTACAGCATGAACACCAACTATAACAAAATGCAATACAAGGTATTGAACGAGTGTCTGGTGTTGGGACTGGGGCGGCGCAAGTTTCTGTCCACATTCAAAACGTCCACCGCAAACATGGTGATACCATTGCCCGACTTGTCTCAGCCACAAATGATGCCGGATGTTGTAGACAGCGGTATTGTGCTACAACCGCACGATTATTTTATAGTGTCGCAGAACCTGGACACGCTCATCACAAGCAGGCCGGCCGAAATGGCGTCGCACCAACAGTACGCGCAGCAGAAGAAAAACTACCCGGGAGGAGCCAATTTTTGTCTGGGCGAATACAATGTAGCCAACGTGCAATCGTACGACTTCCGGATAGCATATACGCTACTCATCGACCGCAAGAACCTGTCGGACGAGACGGCGGACGTGATGCCGGCCGACAAACTCATGTTCATGTACGACTACATCTGTAACAGACATCAGTACACTGTTTACGACTACATGACTCACGTGGGAGACACAAAGTCGGAAACCAAGATCTTGTACTACCAGTACCTTTACTGCGGCACCTACTGCGGCGGCCAGTTCCCGTTCACCAAGTACGAACTGCAACGACGGGGCACGGCGCCCGTCATCATCGTGTGGCACGGCCGACGTGGCGTACTGTCGGACATCATCACCGTGTTTAACAAGAACCGCGAGAACATATCAGTCACAGCGCGCGTTAACACAACGATCGTGTACAGACCACTATCGCCTACTATTTGATTGTAAAAAACAGTTGCTACAGTCTAGTTAAAGTCAGATCAATCGGGGTACGGCAAAATGCTATTTCACGGACGCCTAAAGGCATATGTATCGCGGTTTAGAAGCTTGACAATTTTAGAAAACCCAATCGACGCTAGTCATCGATATAAGACTCTATACCAGAATCGTCCGAATTGTAATCCTCTTCGTCTTCGTCTATACGGTTCAATATTGCTTGTCGTATAGCTCTCATTTCTGCGCTGGTCACGCCGTAAATGCATCCATGATCCCGTGTCTCGTCGTCCGAGTCGTCAGTGTCTAAAGCGGCAGCTGCATTCGTAGCGGCAGATCTGTTCTGAGGCTGTGGCGCGTTGCCGTCCGAGCTGGAAGTCGAACATGACGGTTGCTGGCCGTCAGCCTCAGGCTGCTCGGTCGTACGGCTGTTATTTGAGGCCGTCGACCACGAGAGTCGCTGCGATTCTATTGTGTTCATATTCACGCCACTACTATTGCTGCCGGTTGAATCCATTTCTTGCGGTCGCTCCATCTAAACAATGTAGCGGCTCTAACCATATCGGACCTTATACAACATAAGTTACTGTCGTACAAAAAGATTAGTAGTAGTAGTAGTAGTAGTAGTAGTAGTAGTAGTGGAACACACAATTGTAGGGACTATGCTGCTGCGTCCATCTCTGTAAACGTGTATCACTATATCACTCGACCCCGTTTAACAATAGGTTCTATCGTAACCGAGTCCTTTTCTGTACCTGCTCGGTTACTGTTACGTTTGATCGGTACTGACTTGTGTTCTTCGAGTCGTTTGTAATATTTATAGGCTCGGATGTTATCTGCGATTTCACTTTTCACCCACTCCCAGTGAGCGAGCTCCACCTGGTCGGATAGTTCGGCCACGTCTTGTGACAGCCGGTAGACTTCCAATTCGTTAACGTTTCGTGGCTGCGCATGCCGAAATTGGTAAAATTCGTTCATGCGGCTCATTATACCGGCTTTGATTCTGTAAACGTCGTTGATATCTTTAAACAAATCCATGACAGTTTGACTCTGACGTTGCCGCAGTCGAGGTGCGAAGAATTAAAAGTCACGTCTAATAACCAGCCGCCATATATAGTATGCTATTAGATTACACTGTACATTTTGCTGTTATGTCACGTGCATCCAGGTTCCTCGTTTTAAGCACGTACCTCAACTCGCCGTCTCTCTAGACACGTAGTGTTCGAATAGAAACCACTTTACAGACATCATTCTCCTGACAAAAGAACTCCATACAGAGAAACATAACTATCGCCAGACGTGTGCTGCAAGCACACACGTCTATTGTCCGTATTATCAACTAGGTTTTGGATATAGGGTTTGTTGCAAGTCACAACTACAAGATTTGTTTAAATAATGTTTAATATACACATTTGAGATCATAGCAGCTACTATACATGACAAAAAGATATATCCTGAGACTAGAAAATATGTATGACTTTAATAAAAACAGTGCAGTCATAAAACTACAAATATGTACAGACATCATGGTTACAACAGATACAATACACGACAAAAAGATATATATATCATGACTCTAGAAAAAAATGTATGATATTTAGTAAAAACAATATATTCATACTATATATAATAGACATAATTATAACAGTGGCATTGTGCAGTAGCCAAAACATACTATGTACAAGAGATTAGCGGATAGTGTAGTTGTATGAATCGCTGATATATATATTTTCATGTATTGAACGTCCTAGCTGTAAATCTTGCTAACCATATCGAGACGAATGAAATTGATCTCGAAATACGTTAACAATAATTACAGCCGGCACGTTCAATACGCAAAAGTACATGTATCGGTGATACATAAACTATACACGCATATCCTCTAGAAAAAATGTATGATATTTAGTAAAAATACATTCACAAAACTACAACAATGTACACAGACATAGTCACAACAGCTACAATACACGACAAAAAGATATATCATGACTTTAGAAAAAAATTTACAGGCATTGCACAAATGCAATGCACAGAGAAGAGCATTGAAAATGCTTCAATATATTTAAAAAAATATATATATAGTTTTTCTTCATTTACCAATGTACATATTATAAGTTAAATGTAGTCCCATTCATAAGCGAAGTTTTATATGTGTACTACGTTATTGACAACAAAGAAGTAAGTTTCTATGGAAACTCACCGGTTCCCATTTTCGATCATGCACCAGCGATCGGCCGCAAATGTGCGACACGTCCTTATAAACATTTTCAATGTTAAAACATACTATGTATACATGTAAACCACAAAACTATACAATACATAATTATAATAGTAACATTTATTGTGCTTCAACAAGAGAATAGCGGATAGTGTAGTTGTATATATCGCCGATACATATACTTTGGAGCATTGAACGTCCTAGCTGTAAATTTTGCTAACCATACGGAGACGAATGAAATTAGTCTTGAAATACGTTAACAGTCGGCACGTTCAATACATGAAAGTACATATATCGGTGATACATAAACTTTACATATGTATATATCTAACAACAAAGACATAATTTTAACCGTAACATTTATTGCCTCCCCAACAAGAGATTAGTGTAGTACGGTATGTATCGCTGATATATATATTTTCGTGTATTGAACGTCCTGGCTGTAAATCCTGCTAACCATTTCGAGTCGAATGAAATTAGTCTCGAAATACGTTAACAAGATTTACAGCCGGCACGTTCAATACACGAAAGTACATATATCAGTGATACATAAACTATACACATATATCTAACGACAAAGACATAATTACAACAGTAACGTTTATTGTGCTCCAACAAGAGATTAGCGGATAGTGTAGTTGTATGAATCGCTGATATATATATTTTCGTGTACTGAACGTCCTAGCTGTAAATCTTGCTAACCATATCGAGACGAATGAAATTGGTCTCGAAATATGTTAACAATAATTACAGCCGGCACGTTCAATACACCGAAGTACATATATCTGCGATACATAAACTATACACATATATCCAACGACAAATACATAATTATAAGTTACATTTATTATGCACAAAGACATAGTAATAACATTAAAATCTTTTGTGCATAAAGACAATGGAATTACGGTTACAATATATCGCACCTGTGTTGTTGTATCTCCTCTGGAGTCCTTCACAAGGTGTAGTTGTGGGTCCGTAGTGGAGTTGGTGTTGCTGTGCGCCTCCTCGTGACGATGCCGAGTTCAATTTTTGCCGCTGCCAATTCTCGGTTTGTAGGCAGAAAGATAGCTGTCCGTTTCTATCTGGATTGTAAAGTTCAAGTGTCGCCATCTTGCTGTGTTGCCAATTCTTGGTATCTTTTAAGATGCTGTAGACGGAAAGCTGTCCGCTCAGGTTTGGACACACATGGCGGTATCGGCAAGATGACGCACTTGATCTTTAAATCCGATTGAACAGAGGCGAGGGTCGAAGACGTAAGGACGTCGTCCCAATTTTCGCCGTCTTCCGGAATGTATCCGCTGTTTATGGGAACCAGTCCCTCCGTCGAGTCCGTAGTGGAGTCTGTGTTGCGGTGCCTTCTTTCCTCTGGCCGGTCGTCCCATGTTTTGACATCATGCCGAGCTGCCGAGGACAAATTCTTGTTACAATAGCGGCAGATTGTGTCTCGACAGCTCGGCAGGGCGTTGATGTTGCTGTTCTCTGGTCGGTCGTTTCGATCGTGTTTAGGTTTCGGTATCGGCAGGGCGTGCGTCTCTGGCCGGTCGTTCCGATCGTCCCAGTTTTCTTCGCCACGTGCTGATTCTCGTCGATCGTCCCAGTTTTCTTCGCCACGTGCTGATTCTCGCCGTCTTCTGCTTCGTACTGGTTTCGGCAGGGCGTGCGTCTCTGGCCGGTCGTTTCGATCGTCCCAGTTTTCTTCGCCACGTGCTGATTTTCGTCGATCTTCCCAGTTTTCTTCGCCACGTGCTGATTCTCGCCGTCTTCTGCTTCGTACTGGTTTCGGCAGGGCGTGCGTCTCTGGCCGGTCGTTTCGATCGTCCCAGTTTTCTTCGCCACGTGCTGATTCTCGCCGTCTTCTGCTTCGTACTGGTTTCGGCAGGGCGTGCGTCTCTGGCCGGTCGTTTCGATCGTCCCAGTTTTCGCCGCCACGTGCTGCTCCTCGCCGTCTTCTACTTCGTATAGGTTTCGGCAGGGCGTGCGTCTCTGGCCGGTCGTTTCGATCGTCCCAGTGTTCTTCGCCACGTGCTGCTCCTTGCCGTCTTCTGCTTCGTACTGGTTTCGGTATCGGCAGGGCTTGCGTCTCTGGTCGGTCGTTTCGATCGTGTTTAGGTTTCGGTATCGGCAGGGCTTGCGTCTCTGGCCGGTCGTTTCGATCGTCCCAGTTTTCGCCGCCACGTGCTGCTCCTCGCCGCCTTCTGCTTCGTATAGGTTTCGGCAGGGCGTGCGTCTCTGGCTGGTCGTCCCAATTTTCGTCTGGGTCTACCCAGACGAGGCTGAAAGTCTCGTTCAGCCAATCTCGCACCAATCTCTCACCGTTTATTAAGCCGGGCCCGACCGTAGGACATCCTTTCGGGTCCTTCACTTTCCCGTAACACCGTACATTACGACTGTTCATCGTATTTCAAAAAACGCACAATGCGACTGAAGTTAAAAAACAACACAACACGTCAGCTCTCTCAAGTAAGACGTACAACTGACGAAGTTGCCGTTAGCCGCCTGAATTTATACTCCTACTCCTCCTCCTCATCCATCATGGCCGACTGTGCTGGTGGTGGTGATATTCCCCTTACGTTAATTACGTTACGTCACTACATCGATACTGCATTTAGAATACAAGGCGTTGCGAAAGCACGAAAGTGATGAAGGGGGGGAGTTGAAGCCGTATTGAATGCAGAAAACCGTATTGCAGTTAAACTCGTTCACCACCACGCTGTCGCCGAGGTATATAAATCGTATTGTATCGTCGTTTTCGGTTTATTCCCAGTTAAACCGTTAAAAAGACGCAAGTGTTTGATTTTACAGTGATTTGATCGAGTTTAGCTATATTTATTTGTCCTTAAAGACACTCTTGCCTGTGACGACTACCCCTGCGAGTCTGAAATTAAACGTTATTTCCTATGGAGGTAAGTCGATCATTTTTTCGTTTCTCACTACGTCGTGCGGTTTTATAAAAGAGAGTTTGTCAAGAACCGTAGCAATAGTTCATTTTTTTAACCGTATCAATCAACGATTATTGCATATATAATGCAGCGTGTTTCGGACCTGTTGACTAGTATGCAAAACGTTGTTGGTATCGATGAAAACTGCATTTATTCAACTTACAGGCGTATATTAATTCGACACGTTACACTGTACGATTTTGAAATTTTAAAACGGGTGGCATCGATGGAAAACGCATTTATTCGTATTGCAGACGCATAATAAATTGACACGTTACACTGTGTGATTTTGAAATTTTAAAACGGTTGTCGTGAAAGCGATCCTACAAACGTACTATTTCATATGACAGCGGTCGAGAACGTCTAGAAGCACGGCGTACGACAGCAATACGATTGATCCAAACCTGTTGTCTTCGGGCTTTACAACAGCAGCTACACTGCTCTTGTTTACGTAGACGAACTGATGAACGTTGCAGACGCGTTGTTTGAACAAGTAATTGTAATATCGTTGTTACCGCGTCTGACATTGTTGACGGTGTTCTCCTAAGCTGCGAATCGTTGCGAGTGACGGTGATCCAGCCCGAATATATGCAGTCCGAGTAATCTTTCGGAATCATATATCTTGACAACCTATATGTTTGTCCTAATATATCTTGGTTCTTTTCAATTTATATCGCTCGCCACACTTGTCATTTTATTCTACGTATCTTCCTGCAATGTTTTATCACAGGTAGACTCAACGGCATCATTAGGCTGGGATTGTAGGTCTGTACGGTTTTATGCCTGCACTTTCGATGCGCTCTGCAGTAGACCGGGCTGTTGGCGCACTTGAGACACTGGGCGCAGACCGGGCACTGGCGCGCTTCCTTGATTTCTTCCACGCAAGTCTCGTCCATGTCGCCCATCATAATGTATATGTCGTTCCACGGCACTTGCTGGATGCAGAAGCGACGCACGGTGTGGTCGCGCAGTTTCAAAGACCATCGGCTGCAGCCGGGACTGCACGTGCACGCCGCCTCTTTTTTTAAATATACGTACAGCTTGCGCGGCCACACATGCTGCATGCCGCTCACCAAGCACCGCTTGTGCGTGTCGGCGATGTCTTGACTTTCGGTGGGTATAAACCCGTAGTAGACGCATACGTTACCCCCCATACTGCCCTCGCTGTACTGGTAGGCCAGTATCTCGCCGCCAGTCACTCGGGCCTGCAGCGTGGACCTGGTTACGGCCATACGTAAGGTGGGCGACACGTGAGCCACGTAGATCCAGTTGTCTCGTACGGCCTCCTTCAGACTGGTGGGCGCAAACTTGATGTATTCGGTGAAATCGCAGTTGGTCACCAGTGTATAGTCGTCCAGGTCTGTCAGATAGAGCGGTTGGCCGGTAGAGGAGACGAGCACAGTCTTGCCGATGGTGACTGTGGGTCCGTAACGACGGCACTCGGTCGCATGCTGAGTCGTCTGTTTTGAAGCCGGTGTTGTCGCTTTGCGGGCGCCGTTACTTAGTGCGGCGGTGGTATCGTCTTCATCATTCGTACAAGAGGAACCAGTCGATAATGGTAGTAGCATACTGTACTGATAATGACAATACTATTAATACCCGTATAATAAAAAGTGCACTCAGAGTGCATTCGACTGCACAAAGTGCAGTTTATTTGAATTTCCGCAAGTACTTATAGAGCACTAACAATCGATTATCGTATTGCACGCTGGTAAAAAACTGATGCAATTATAAATCTCGTTCAGAACGCATGCAACTGCAGAAAAGTGCAGTTTAGCGCATTTGTAGCATATTTATAGAGAGTTGAAAAAGTCGACTTTAGACTTGAAGTTCAACGCAGGCATGTCGTACACAAACCTGGGATGTATGTCTGCAAAATTTTTTATAAACTGTTGAACGATCAACGTCTCGACCAGCTCTTCGGTGACGGAGTTGAAAGAGACCACTTCGCAGCGAATCTCGTGTATATGTCGACACTGGGCAAAAGCGTCGGCGTCAAACTTGTGGCCGCGACCTCTCGCCTGTAGGAAGGCCTGGTAGTTGCGTCCATAACAGTCGATACGAGCGCGCTCGCTGTTGCCGGCCGACTCGCAAATACATATTCTCTTGGACGACGCCATTTGAGTGTGTACGTCTCGTTGTTGTGATTGGGATTATACTAAACGGGTCCGTATATATATAGTGAATATATATATAGACTGCAGTCTATCGAACTCACTTAAAGTCGATATGCCGTGTCTACAGTACAGTCACGATTTCACCTACAATACGTATCTGCGAAAGGCAGTGCCGGGCACCAGACTATTTAACAGAATACACGCTTCGCTGCCGGTCGTGTCGTCAGCACTGCTCACCAAAAACTTGAACGTTACGGACATGAACGTTTACTACATGACGACGGAAAACAAAACCCCAAGTGACAACAGTGTTATGTATTTGTCTAACAACTAGTGTGCGAATCAAAACAGCAAATATGAAACGGGTCAGTATAAAAAAGGGGTGAATACATTAAAGGTACTTCAATGATGAATACAGTGTTAGCGTAGCAAGTTATTTGTTTATATTCGATATGGACGTTGCCACTGCGGATAGATTCGTCTTGGACCGCCAAGTGCGTAACGAGGCTCGTGAACGGTTACGCACGCTGGCCGACTGTAAGAACTTGCAAGAACCGCTGTTTGTCACCGAATGGTTCGACGACGGTACCAACATCGTGGGCGTCGGCTGTACCAGACACAGCGGCGGAGAGACGGCCAAACTGACGCTGGACGTCAAGCCGGGTCTGTTTCTGGTGAGCGGAGACGTACAAGTGTTGCGCACAGTGGTCGCCCTGCTGGGCTTTCCCAACGTGATCGAGTATACGGACATCCGATACGAGGCGAACAATTTCAACTTGTACGACATCATGTGCGAGCCACAGCGAGCTACAGACGTGCCGCTGGTAAAGATTGAAACACCCACGTTTTTAGACTCCGTGATACTCTATCATCGACTGAAAAGAGATCCCAAAGCGTATCGGTACGCTTCGGTCACCCACTACTGGGACGCTACAAAGCAAGTGATGTTCGAGCTAATTGTGCGACGACACCAGCAATCTCACGACTACGCGGTGCCTAAACTTACGTACCGTTGGTTCAACTCGGCACTGCAAGTGATTCGTCTGCCCGAACCCAAACTGCCGGTCATCACGTTCGACATAGAGACCGTGTCCACGGACCCGGACCGCGTGCCCACCGGAGAGGACGTCAACGATGTGCTGTTTACCACCTCTATACACCACGTGGACGACCATATCGTCTACACGCTCGTCTATCTGCCCATGTGGGCCGAACACCGCAATCGTTGAAGGAGGAAATGTTGCGACTGGACAGTTATCCCGACTACGGCACAGAGACCAACGTGTTGGAAGTCGACAGCGAGGTGGACCTGTTGCAACGAACCATAGACCTGTTACATCTCAACGGTCGCCACCACTATTTGATGGGGTACAACTCGCTGTCGTACGACATCAAGTACTTGCTGGTGCGCTGCCACTTTTACGGCTTGTACACGGACAGATTCGTGTGGAAAGAAGGCTACACGTTCGGATTCGACCAGATTCACCTCGACATGTTTCGCATCGCGATGAAGCGTTACTCGTACAAAAAGTACACGCTGAGCCACGTGTCCAAGGAGCTGCTGAACGATAACAAGGTGGACGTGGACGCGGTGGCTCTGCGATACACGTTTCACCGCATGAAGAAACGACAACGTCTGTACGCTCACGACGACGACCCGGAAGGCGCCAAGAACAAGTGGCCCTCGTTGCGAGACACGTTACACTATAACAATTACGACACTCTGTTGGTCAGTAAACTGATCGAACGCACCCGTGCCATCGACTATTTGGTGGACTATGCACACGAATGTCGAGTTCCCCTGTACAGCATGAACACCAACTATAACAAAATGCAATACAAGGTATTGAACGAGTGTCTGGTGTTGGGACTGGGGCGGCGCAAGTTTCTGTCCACATTCAAAACGTCCACCGCAAACATGGTGATACCATTGCCCGACTTGTCTCAGCCACAAATGATGCCGGATGTTGTAGACAGCGGTATTGTGCTACAACCGCACGATTATTTTATAGTGTCGCAGAACCTGGACACGCTCATCACAAGCAGGCCGGCCGAAATGGCGTCGCACCAACAGTACGCGCAGCAGAAGAAAAACTACCCGGGAGGAGCCAATTTTTGTCTGGGCGAATACAATGTAGCCAACGTGCAATCGTACGACTTCCGGATAGCATATACGCTACTCATCGACCGCAAGAACCTGTCGGACGAGACGGCGGACGTGATGCCGGCCGACAAACTCATGTTCATGTACGACTACATCTGTAACAGACATCAGTACACTGTTTACGACTACATGACTCACGTGGGAGACACAAAGTCGGAAACCAAGATCTTGTACTACCAGTACCTTTACTGCGGCACCTACTGCGGCGGCCAGTTCCCGTTCACCAAGTACGAACTGCAACGACGGGGCACGGCGCCCGTCATCATCGTGTGGCACGGCCGACGTGGCGTACTGTCGGACATCATCACCGTGTTTAACAAGAACCGCGAGAACACAAAGGTCAGACGCAATAAACTGGACGGCATGTTGGCCAAACTCGAAGACGTGCGAAAAGAGTACAACGAAGTGGAAGAATATATGAACAACGAAACTACAGACTCGACGGATAGCTGCGAAGAAGAAGAAAAGAGTAACGCGGACAGCGATTTTGAATTCGACGACACGACACCGCTAGCCGATGACGGATACTTTGGGTGCGGCGCGACCGAGAAAGAACCGACAACACCACAGCCACAAAAGACCACCATCACTACTACTGGTGCCGCTACGCATAAAAAGTTTCGGTTCGAAAACGAAATTATACAAGTGCTTGACAACGGAACGTGTTTCATCGACGAGGCGGCGGTACAGCGGTCCGAACGGCCGGTGGCCGTGTTGGAGCAGCTGAAGCACGACGTGAGCGTGGAACGGGACGAGTGCGAGAGTTCGTACCGGCTGCAAAAGAGTCGGGTGGCCAGCATATACGGTTGTATCGGCTCGCTGAAACCTCGGCTGGCCGCGCTCAGTGCATGATTCGCACCACGCTGTTACAGAGCGGCCGCTACTTGATCAACACTTACGGCTGTACGGTGTACTATTGCGACACGGACTCGTTGTTCATAGCCAATCCGTCCGGCGAAGACATGTCCGCCATGCTGAACGAAAGGTATCCGCACACCGAGATCGAAATGAAGACGATCGAGCGATGCGTGTTTGTTCAGACCAAGATATATTACTATTGGTCGGACGGCAAGATAAAGTACGGCCACAACACGAACGGACCGAGAGCGTGGCACGACATGGTCGAACATTTTTCCAAACTGACGACGATCACCACAATTGACGATGTGTACCGAGCGTTCGCGGACTTCTTCGCCTCCGTGTACCGACATATGCTGGACGACACCGCCAGCCCGGGACTGGACGGCCTGCTGCGAGTGACACAGGACATCAAAGTGAAGTCCACCTACAAGACGATGACGCCGGCCAACGAGTTGAAGATCTATCTGAGCACCAACTATCCGGCGCTGGCTGGCGCTTTTCGTCAGAACGTGTACTATTACCAGCATCCACAAGACGTTACCAAGACCGTGTACCGGCCGTCTATCGAGCTGATGAAGGTGGACGCTACCGCGTCGCCTGAAGAGTTGCGTCGCCTCAAATTGGAACGACTGAAATCGGTCAATCTCTTTAAATATTATTACAACATGTTCAAGACGATATTCAACATCGTCAAGTTTCACGTCAAACGGAACAACGAACCTCACAACGTGACACTGAACGACGGCAACGTACGGGTCATCATGTTACGAGCCTACTTGGACGTTACGGAGGCCAACAACAATACGCGACTCGACAACGAGACGGTGGAACAGATGGCGATGACACTGTCCGGTGAAGACGAGGACGACGACGACGAAGAAGACTTGTAACGGATGTCTTGTATAATATATTTGTGTATAGCGTTTTGTTTGTTACCAACACAATAAACATCACTATGTTTAAACTGTTGTCTTTATACCACACCTCAGATCCCATAGATTAGCATAAACAACACGAGCCACAAACGGCTAGGCTAGCGGTCGAAAATCATACGGTAAAACCGTTAAGCGTATACTGTAGTAGGCCAGTAGGAGACGGACGGCTCACTACACGTAAGCCGTACTTACGGACGGTAAGTGTGCGATATACGATTATAGTTATGGTGTGTGTATGTGTGCGTGCAGTAAATTATTACAAGTCCTTCGATGTCGGCTAGGCTAGCCGACATTCACTTACTCCGCTCTGTAAATCAACCGTTTCTACACACGTATTTTTAATATTTCATTGTCGGCTAGGCTAGCCGACATTCACTTACTCCGCCGCTGTACAATCGGCCGTGTTTCTATGTAATTATATTGTCGGCTAGGCTAGCCGACAACCACCAGCAGAAAATATTACAAGTCCTACAGTCATGACGTCATTATGACGTAATCGCACTACCGCTAGCGAAAAATATTACAAGTCCCACAGTCAACGAAACGACCTTGAGATTTACATTGTCGGCTAGGCTAGCCGACATTCACTTACTCCGCCGCTGTACAATCGACCGTTTCTATGTAATTTTATTGTCGGCTAGGCTAGCCGACAAACGACAACAGAAAATATTACAAGTCCCACAGTCAATGTCATACTCAACGTCGGCTACACTCTCTCTGAAACCATTGTATACTGTCGGCTAAGCTAGTCGACATTCACTGGCTACAAATCAACCTTTTCTACACACGTATTTGTAATATTTCATTGTCGGCTAGGCTAGCCGACAAACGACAGCAGTAAATATTACAAGTCGGCTACACTCTCTCTGAAACCACTGTATACTGTCGGCTAGGCTAGCCGACATTCACTTACTCCGCTCTGTAAAATCAACCGTTTCTACACACGTATTTGTAATATTTCATTGTCGGCTAGGCTAGCCGACAAACGACAACACAAAATATTACAAGTCCCTGTCGCCTGCACCGGATCCGAATACCGCGCTCCCTACTCTACTAGGCGATTTGTTGTATTCCGACCCGGTTCATTCCGACTCGCCAAGAAGTCGATTGTCGCCAGCACACAACACACACAAACCGGCAGTAAAACCGTTCGCCATAAGAATAAAATGGGAATCGATGATGGAGTAGACGACACAAAAATTTTGTCGCTCTTTTCTCGGACCAACCTCCGCCTCGCCTCTAGGGGTGTGAACATCAACCCCCGTTTTATAAATCATTCACCCCTATTTCTGCTTTGACCTCGCTAGTTTTTCGTTCGCCGTCTACTCCGTCGTCGATCCCCGTGTTATTCTTATGGCGAACGGATTCACTGCCGGTTCGTGTATGTCGGGTGCTGGCGGCAGCCGACTTGCTGCCGAGTCGACCGCTTTCCTACGTCGAATTAGCCGTCGGCCTTTGTTAAGGATATACCCACATGGATGTACATACATATATATGAAGTAAATATATATATATAATATATATATTACTATATACTTAACATAGACATACTACTACTACTACTACTACTACTACTACTACTACTGATCCTATACCGACACATAACGAAAATTATTACAAGTCCCACAGTCAACGAAAATAATTATGAGTCCTTCGATGTCGGCTAGGCTAGCCGACACTGATTAACGAATTTTAGCTGACCACAACGGTAACACTTCGATCTTGCCGGTTTTACGACGGCTAGTTTGCCGTAGCAAACGAATCGACTCGGCAAGAAGTCGGTTGTCGCCAGCACATAACATACACGAACCGGCAGTAAAACATTTCGCCATAAGAATAACACGGGAATCGATGGTGGAGTAGACGGTTGTCGCCAGCACACAACATACACAAACCGGCAGTAAAACTGTTCGCCATAAGAATAACACGGGAATCGATGATGGAGTAGACGACACAAAAATTTGATCACTGGCGAGGCTCTTTTCTCGGGCCAACCGTCGCCTCAACTCTGGGGTGGTGAACATCACCCCCCCCCGTTTTATAAATCATTCACCCCTATTTCTGCTTTGACCTCGCTAGTTTTTCGTTCGCCGTCTACTCCGTCGTCGATCCCCGTGTTATTCTTATGGCGAACGGATTCACTGCCGGTTCGTGTATGTCGGGTGCTGGCGGCAGCCGACTTGCTGCCGAGTCGACTGCTTTCCTACGTCGAATTAGCCGTCGGCCTTTGTTAAGGATATACCCACATGGATGTACATACATATATATCAAGTAAAAATATATATAATATATATATTACTATATACTTAACATAGACATAATACTACTACTACTTTGGGACAACCGAACTTGGTACCGATCTACGGCCGTACAGTCGCGTCTTGTCCGCGGCAAATAATAATCGGTCGGCACAAATCATCCGTCTGTGTTAAGGATATAGCCGACGTATATGTATAGCTTACTATAGTCCGAACATAGACATACTACTACTTTGGACGACCAAACGCGTTGTCGATCGACACTGATCCGACCGATCTTGTCGAGATTCCTTTGCTACGGCTGACTAGCCGTCCGAGGGTCAGAATGTAACACAGACGTACTACTGTTTTGGACGACCAAACCCGGTACAGGGCCGTCCACCGTTGTTGTAAGCGTTCCGTTGTCATAACGTATATACTATACACCGCGATGTATTCTTAACAAAGACAGACCGGTACTGTGTACAACTAAGGTCAATTTAACGCAGTACAAGCGTTCCGTGTTCCGAATGTACACAACGAGATGTATTCTCAACATAGACTACTACCGTGTACAACAATGTCGTCAACACCATACATACGGGATTTGAATGCCGTGCTTTCTACTAGGTAATGCTTGGCGTTTTGTTGAAATCCTACCGGTTTTCAGCTTAACAATGTTGGACGTTGGCGACGCTCTTTTTCCGGACCAACCTTCGCCTCACCTCTAGGGTGGTGAACATCACCCCTATTTTAGAATACATTCACCCCTATTTTCAATTTGACCTCGCTCGTTTTTCGCAGTCGTCTACTCCGTCGTCTATTCCCGTGTTATTCTTATGGCGAACGGTTTCACCGCCGATTCGTGTACGTCGGGTGCTGGCGACAGTCCACCCACTTACGCACTCGACTGCTCTGCTACGCCAAACTAGCCGTCCGCCTATGTTAACGATATACCCAACATAGATGTACATATATATATGAAGTAAAATATATATATAATAATATATATAATATATATCTTACTGTAGTATTAACATAGACATACTACTACTTTGGACGATCAAACGCGGTTCCGATCGACAGGGTCTGTGGCAAAAATTGGACAGCACAAGGCATCCGTCTACACAACACATATGTATACAATATATATCTTGATGTATATTCTTAACATAGACGTACCATTCATTTGGACAACAAAACGTGGTACCGGTCGACAGTGATTCAACCGATCTTCTTACGGAGTCGATTCAGCAAACTAGCCGTCCGTCTATGTTAAGGATATACCCAACATATATGTATAATATATATCTTACTATAGTCTTAACATAGACATACTACTACTACTTTGAACAACCGGTCGACAGACATGCGTTGGTGATTCGTATGCGGCAAAACATTGGTGGGGTATAAGCGTTTCGTAGGGTATCGGGACAAGCGCCCCGGCTGTGTAGACCTCCAAACCAATCGGCCGTCTGTGTAAAACACGTATTGTATATAATTTACTAGACTCTTAACATAGACATACTATCACTTTGAATGACCAAGACTTGTAAGAACCTATACTGGAGCACAAACGTCTGTCGGGTCCCACAAACTAGTAGTATATGTTGGGTGGGTGAAAACTCTCGACATAGACATACCACTACTATTACTTTGAACGAACAAGACTTGTATCGGTATCGACATAACAAGACTTGTATCGGTAGACGAGAGCCTTCACAAACGTCTGTCGGTGTGTTGGTCCAGGTCTGGTCGTTGTAAACTAGCATACACACTACTTTGGTGAGGTTCGCATAAATTTGCTTGATGTTGTTGTCGCTACATGATGTAGTAGGCGACGCGTCAGCGCGGTGTTGGGAATGATAGTTTCTATATAGTGTTCTAAGCCCGGCACCATGGATTCAAGTTCGAGGAAGAAACGTAGGCGACTGGCGGATACCGCGGTTCCTAGCGGCAGCATCGGCGACGGCGGCGGCGGTGTTATAAAATTGCCCGGTGGGTACGCGTGTAAAGCGGTGATGGACGAGGTCCCCGACACCGTGGCGTACCGTGTACGCTCCTATTTGGACGAACTGTTTGGCACCATCGTGTTGCAAGTGAAAGAGTCCGACAGTTGTTTCGACGCCATACCGATTGTAGTGAGCAATATACTCAAGTACAACAATATACAGTTTGCCACCGTAGACATGTACAAGACGAGCGTCAGTATACCCGAGCCGTTGTGGTTCAAGTTTGAACTGGACAAACGACACTTGATCTTATATCTGAACGAAATCATGTACAACGACTACTGTACCACGACTACGCCTACCGAGGTGCCGGTGGTGTGGTCGTGCGGACACGTACCCGTAGACAAGTACAACCCGTATCGCTCGCATCCGGAGGTGAGCGATTTGGACACGGCGAAAATCAAGTGCGCCATGGCCTGCGATCACGTGGCGCAGCACATTATCCACCGTTACTACAACGACACGCCGTTGTTGGCCAACACGGAGCTGCACGAAGGCGGTTGGACGCGGTGCGGCACCACGTTGCACTCGATGCTTGACATCGAGATCGTGGAGAACCCGTGCGGAGACCATCGCGGAGGCACGGCCAACCAAGTGCTGACCATGTTGCCGCAACACAACGGCGGTGGCGGCGTCAGTCTAGGACTGATAAGGAGTCGTGAATACTCGCTGTAGTTTAGAAGCGAGCGCACACCATGTTTTTGAGCACGCATCAAAAAGAAGAAGAGTACACCGTAGAGGTTCGGTGTCAGGCGTTGAAACGGACGTGGGGTCTGATCGATCATTACTTCTTGGTGATCGGCGAGTACGAGTACCACATGGGTCGGTACAGTAAAGGGTCTATACTGCCGGTAGGCACGACTAAAGGCGCGCACGTTGTGTCTGTGAAGACCACGTGTCGCGCGTGTTACACAAAGATTGTGGAAAACTACAATTTGCGCGAAGACAAGCGGCTGTTCGACTACTATCCGCTAGTCAACTGTGAAACGCTGTCCACCGGACTCAGTGTGCAAGCGATTTCGTTTCTAGTGCTGCCGTTCGTATTCACCCTGTTATTACTCGGCCATCTGTTGTGGGCCGTACTGTTGACACTGGCGGCGCTAGTCTTTTTCCTGATGTGCAGTAAATACGTCTTTAGTCGTACGACCAAGCACAAGTGTCGACATTTACAACGGTATAAATAGTATTAGAATTCTGGCAAACACGTCTTTAGTCGTATCACACACAAGTGTCGTCGGTATAAATAGTGTTAACATTCTATACACGATGGCAAACAATAACAATGGATCGGCTGTTGTAAACACGCTGACGAAACGCTGTGTGCACAGCAAACGTTTCGACCGTCTAGCCGTGTTATGTTTGTTAATCGTGGGCTGTTGTTGCGGTGGCGGCCTGGCGAGCCGAGACGTGTTGACGGACTCGGTATCCGACGTGGTAGTCACCTACAACGAAATGTTGGGCTCGTTTGAGCGTAAACGGATTTTCGTGGCGATTTACGACGACGTCGTCCAGCTGGGTGATCAAAGTACGCTGACCATAGACCAGATCAAAGAGAGCGGTGACACCGGCATCAAGTGGTTCTCCAGTAACTCCGTCGTGTATCCCACGTTTGCCAATTACGCCGAAGTGTACAAGTACTCGGCCGATGAAAAGGATTTAGACGGTTACGTTAGTAACGGCATAGAATACTGGGTGGTGAAGGGTACATCCAGCGTGTCGTATTTCAGCATTACATTCTCAAGGGTTAAACTGTGGCAAGTACGTGTCACGAAACGTTACAATTACATTCAAGTGCTGTCAGATATAATCATGAACGATCCAGAATGTATGATGCATGTGAATTGTATAGACAAACGCTTCGACATAATGTTACCTGCCGGTTATAGAAATGTGTTTGCGAACGGTGTGATCACAACGATCCACCGTCATACTCAAATTGCGGAACAATCAACGTGTCTTAACATTTGTCATAATAACGAGGCCACAACGACGACCAGGACTACAGTTACGACTAGCACCGAATTACCAACGACCACCAGTACAGAATCGACGTATACGACTAGTGCTAGCACCGAATTATCAACGCCCAACGATAGAGAAGTGACTATCACCGAATCACCAGAACTGAGCACCGAATTACCAACGCCCCACAGTACAGGACTGACAGTTAAAACTAGTATCGAATTATCGCCAGAACCGAGAGATATGACTATCACCGAATTATTAACACCGGACATGACAGAAACGACGGATACCGAATTACCAACCCCCAACAAGACAAAATCGACAGATATGACAAGTACCGAATCACCTTCTACAACTATTACCGTATTATCAACGTCCAACAAGCCAGAAGTGACGTATACGACTAGTGCTAGCAGCGAATTACCAACGACCAAAAGTACAAAAGCGACATATACGACTAGTGTTAGCACCGAATTACCAACGACCAACAGTAGAAAACTGACTAGTAGTAGTAACCCCGTATTATTAACGACTAACAATACACAGCCGACAGATACAACTAGTACCGTATCGCCTGCAACAACTGGCACTGTACTATTAATGACCGACAATACAGAGCCAACAAGTACGGCAACTAGCATCGTATTGGCAACGACTAACGCTTCAGAAACGAGAACTACGACTAGTACAGAATCACCTGCAACACCTAACACCGTATTATTAACGACTGCCGGTACAGATACCACAACTAGCACCGTATCGGCAACGACTAACACAAAAGAACTTTCAGATACGGCTAATACCCGATTACCTGTTATAACTATTACCGAATTATTAACGATCAGCAGTACAGAACCGACAGTTACGACTAGTAACGTCCCCAACAGTACAGAACCGACAGCCGCTAATCCCGTATTATTAATTATCAACAGTACAGAACCGACAGATACAACTAGTACCAGCGCTGTACTGTTAACGACCAAACCGACAGATACGACTAGTATCGAATCACGTACAAGAACTAGCACCGTATTACTGACGACCAACTCTACAGAACCGACAGGTACAAAACCCGTACTATCAACGACTAACGCTACAGAAGCGGCAAATACGACTAGTGCCAAACCGTCGGCATCTATTGTGACGACAGTCGCTCCTCGTACTGAACCGACTACCGAGACAAGTTCAAATGTGTTTGCTGGCACAACATCGGTTACCAAGTCGATTAACGCTACGGCTACCGTGCCGACATTACAGACAAACTACACGAGTGGACAAATCTAGTATTAGTCAGATCCAGTAATGGTAGTTTAAAAAACGTTTTAGAAATAACACTAGGTTGTAGGTTTTAGATGTTGTATGATTTTTAACGTAAAAAAGAAATACAAAGATTCTAGTTATAGAGATAGGTTTTTGTTTATTGACATATAGTTAAAAATATACATTAATTACAAATTATAGCGTGTGTGTACACACGCAGACATTTGAATATACCGGTGGCTATCGAGTACTCCGTGTCTTCGAGGTAGTGTCCGTCCGGTTTTCTGGCCAGCTGCAACGGTCCCTGTTTCAACGGCGTACCGAATATATTCTTGATTTCCTCGGCCATGGCCCGGTAACGTTGGGGTTGAAAGTTGTGCTCCTCGTCGTACGGCACACAACGTACGGTCCAGCCGTACAGTCGTGCCGCCATGTAGTATGCTATACACTGAGTGATTGGGTACATGAATATCCTTGCGCGATACACATCTCCGCCCGTGCACCGACTCATCATGCGCGCCCTGTTGAGGCTGGGATACGGGTCGATAAAGACGACCACCTCCTGGCGTAACATGTAGGCGATCACATGCTCGTTGATCGTGGCGTTGAAGAAATTCAACAACTCTTCGACGACACGGTCCTTGTACTGTGGGTCGCACAACGTCATTATGATAGTCCACAGTGGGTTGTCTATGGAGCCCCTGTCGCCCAACACGTCGCCTCGGTGCAGCGCGTTCTTAAGGGCCGCGTGCAGTCCGGCTATGGCCGGTGCCGACTTGGACTTGCCAGAAAATGTGCCCAAATCGCCGCGGCTGCAAACTTTCCAGCCGTACCTCTTGAGCCTTTCCAAGAGCGTGGTCTTGCCGCAGCACGCTTGGCCAGTGATCACTTTCATTGGCGTGTTGTTGTTGCCTGCGCCGGAATAGTCGGCACAAAGTGCAAACGGTGACGCCATCGGCTTCTCCAGCACGGCGATTTCGTGTTGGGTCATCGATTCGTCTAGCAGCCACTGGTAGACTTCTTTGAAGTGGGCAACCAGGTCGGACGATACGTATCTCGTAACGGAGAACGTAGGATATTCCACTTTGTGGACCTTCTGCTGTTGTCGTTCAACACTGTTAAAGTACCGCGACAGTATGCGGAACGATGACCTGAGAAAGGGTATACCGTCTTGGGGCACCACATACACCGGGGCTCGTTCCCTTTCCGTCACAATTAAAAGCACTATTTGCTTAAAGTCTTTATAGCGGTCGCCGTAATTTATGAACGCCTCGTTGGTCCATGTCGCCATAAACGAGCAGATGGCGTACACCACACAATCATATCGGTCGGTTCTTAACAACTCCTTGTTAAACTCTTTCGCAGTCATGTAGTCGTGCACGTGCCGCATCTCCAAGACGGTGGGCGTGGTGCTGAAGTCGGTCCACTTGTCAAACGGGCCGACAGCGTTCATGGGATCAAAGTTTTGAAAGTAGCGCACCAGCTGTGGTGTGCCTCTGTCGCCACACGTGTCAAACTTAACGTACGACGGCACAGACGACACGCGCGTGTAGTTGGCGACAAACTGATCCATGATCACGTCCACGTCGTCTGGGCTCGTGTTCAAGCACTGGTTTTTCTCTCTATTTATGTGTCGGTCGATTATTAGCATGGACAGATCCAACAGGTCTTGGTGTTGATTTCCAAACATAGCTGTAAAGATAGCACTTTGCCAAAGAGTGTAGTAAAATGGATGTTCAGACAGAGACTATTCTTTACAAGCGAAAACTCCAACCAATATACCATGGGCTAGATCACCACATCAAGTTTCCACCGCTAGTCTATACACGAGTCGATCGGTTGGCTGTACCGCCCCTCGACGTGCTGCGGGTGGGCGGCAGTTATGCGTGTTTCTGCGACCGACCGTGGTTCAGAATGCGTGCGATGGTGTGCGAAGAGAATGTGTTGCCTTACGATTTGAACTTTCAAGTACGTTACGGTGTGTTCCTATGGTCTCGTTTCAATTTGTACGCGTTCACCGACCTGCAAAATCCGGACACGGTATACGTGCGCGATCGTGAAACGTCGACCCGTTGGATAGCCAGACTGCATTTTGGCGAGACGGAAGTCACATTGACCGAGCTAGCCACGTGACAGTGTTGTTTTTCTCTGAAACCTGGTAATAATAGTAGATGTAATACTGCACCTGACCGCGACTACACCAGTATGGCTAGCTTGAGTTTTATGTTTAAACTGGTCTTTACGTTGACCGTAATGCTGACACTGGTGTTGTTGGTGCTGATACCTGCACCGTTGAAACCGCTGTTGTTCGATACGTACATGCCACCGCAGTACTACAAGTTGGCTGCAAACGGCAAAGAGTACAGTTACTACACAAGTAGAGGAAAAGTGGTGATTCTACCCACGATGAGGGGGGTAGAGGACATGATTTATGGCTCTGACGTCACCGCCTCTACCCCCCTCATCGTTGGCAGAATCACCACCGTGGTAGAATTGGCTCTGACGTCACAGATTCATGACATCACAGATCCCTCTACCCCCCTCATCGTTGGCAGAATCACCACCGTGGTAGAGGGAATGCGACGAGGTGTTGACGGGTTCCGAAATTTCGAGACGGCATTGGTGATGGGTACCGTTACACGAAAAGTTTGGGTTACTTGACGGTTCCCGAAATTTGGTGATGAATGACGACACCGTGACAGGTCCTATTGGATATTAATTCATCGTTGGCAGAATCATCACCGTGGTAGAGGGAATGCGACGAGGCGTTGACGGGTTCCGAAATTTCGAGACGGCATTGGTGATGGGTACCGTTACACGAAAAGTTTGGGTTACTTGACGGTTCCCGAAATTTAGTGGAGAGACCGGTCTCACCGGGATTTGAACCCGGTTCACAAAACCGACATGCTATAGAAAACACTTCCGGGTTCCAGTTCATGACATCACACAGAGGCCGTGGCAGCTGGTGTCCGAATGTTAAAACACTTCCGGGTTCCAGTTCATAACGTCACACAGAGGCCCTAGTCGATGGTCTCCGTGCATGTCCAAAATTTGGTAGCCGAAAACAATGTGTAGCGGATGGGTGGGGGTACCCGGAATTCGGTGGTTGACGAGGTCCTGGACGAGCCGTCACGGAGACAATGGTACCGTTACCCGAAATTTTTGATGTTCGAAATTTGGTACACAAAATATTTAAATCAACGGATGGGGGGGTACGCCCTAAAACAAGTCCTGCATCACGTCACACAGAGGACCTGCTCTCCGAGCGTTCCATATGTGTCACTGTCCATAGAGGGCGTGGTGTCCAATATTTGACACCCGAAATGTTTAAATCAACGGATGGGGGTACCTCGAAATTTTTGTATCTGAAATTTAGTACTCGAAATGTTTAAAACAACGGAGGGGGTACCCCGAAATTTTGGAGTGTCCGAAATTATGTTAAAACACTGTCGTCCGACAACGGGTGGGGGTACCCCGAAATTTTGTGGTGTCTGAAATTTAACCTGCATGTCTAGAGGACGTGATGTCTGAAATTTGACACCCGAAATGTACGCCCACATGACGCATGTGTTCGAAAGTAGCAATGGGTATATGTTATGTCATTGGTGTCAGTGGCTTGTGGTTCCTATTTGATATTAATTTGTACATAAAAATAAATTATAGCCCTCCCGTTACCCGAAATTTTTGGTGTCCGAAATTTGGTACACGAAATATTTAAATCAACGGATGGGGGTACCCGAAATTTGAAAGGTGGGTACGCCCTAAAACAAGTCCTGCATGTCTGAAACACTTCCGGGTTCAGGTTCAGCACTGTGCCGACACAGAGGCCGTGGTTTCTGCAAGGCGAGGCGGTGTGGTGTATAATAAGGTACCGTTAAGCGAAATTTGGGTCATCGGGTACCCCCACACTCCGCTTAGCTCTGGACGGGAGGGTAGTGTACCGATACGCGAAATTGGTCGGTTAAAATTTGCGGGCATCGGGTACCTGACACCGAAATTTGGTGATTAATGACATCACAGAGTGGATGGTAGTTGGTTTCTGCATGTAGCAGATTTGGTATGGGCCATCGTGTACCGTTACGCGAAAAGTTTGGAGTAATGGTTACCTGACACCAAAATTTGATGTTTAATGACGTCCTGACGTTACAGATGAATGATATCAATAGTTAAACATATATATATATATATATCCAATTATAGGAAATAATGATTTTATATCATTAGATAAATGATTGATTATATCTCCCATACGTAGTACACCACTGAAAAGTAACTATTTGCAAGTATTTACTTTAAATTATATTGTGCATATCCTTGAACTTGAGTGCACTGATCCTTTGTATAGACCATGCGTGCGTGGGTTCGTGTGTGTGCGTGTGTGTGTGTGTGTTCCAACCAGCTCTAAAAACTGGTTTGCAAGCAAGTTGTCAGCCGGTCTGTTGTAGTGATACTCAACTCTCTCGCTCTCTCTCTCTCTCACACAGCCTTGAAGGCTAACTCTCTCTCTCTCTCTCTCTCTCTCTCTCTTTTACAGCCTTGAAGGCTTTCTCTCTCTCTCTCTCTAAATATACAGTGGGACACGTTTAACACGAAATGACGGGGACCAGCTGTTTTTTCCGTGTTAACCTATATTTCGTGTTAACCGAATTTCGTGTTAACAGATAAAAAGTGAAACAAAATGAGGTACAGAACCTACTGTACTGTAAATGGTCAAATACTGAAGATATTACTTACTGAATTTATTAGTAAAATAAATCAATAAAGAATATTGAATAGGTACTAATATATGATCGTTTTATTTATCCTCCTGGATTATTATACAGTAATTAATTTTTTCTTAAAATGTAAAGTTATTGCAGTGAAAATGTTCAATTCTTTTTAAAATAGTTCGTTATTTTCTTTTGTACAGAATTCTGCACTACTTGGTTTTCAATAAATTGTTCTAGTTTATCGACGTGCTCAAACATTTCACATTCAGAGTTGGCTTCTAAAAATCGATGAACACATCTCAGCAATGAAAGTCTATCGTAGCGGTAGGAACTCCTGTCATATCATTTTCCATGTCAAGTTCGTCGGCACCCTCATCATTTTCACAGTTTTCACTATTTCTACGATATCACTGTCTGTTAATACGAGAGCCGTAGTTACGTTCTCGTCGACAGACATCTACTCATTTAGAGAAACTGAATCATTTAATGCTGATGATGCGTGATTAAACATTTCAGACAGGGTAGGTCCAATTTCAATTTCTTCGCATTCGGTTTGTTTAATCTCTGAATTTAAAATGAATCGAGCATGAGTGAAACAATTTTCAATAGTTTTAGCTGTCACGAGGTTCCATGCTGTTCGCAGCAAATTACAGGCGTCCAGTACATGTACACAGAAATTGTTTTTACCTCTATAGCGACCAATTTTTTCCAGATTTAAACGTTTACGTTTATCGTTACATAATATATTACAAAGTGTATCATACGGAGGCGAACGACATACACCACCCTCACAAAAACACATCACTTCTAAACATCTATAAACTTTTTATTATTGGATTTTGTTCTTAGAAAACGATACAATCGAGTCCATTTTTGGCGTTCTCTCATAGGTTCGTTACCCACTTTTCTAGCATGGGTCGAACAAAAAGCGCACCGAACTCTGTCAGTATAAGATGTAGGTAATAATAAAACCCACGGCAACCATACTATGAACTTTACGGGCCATAACACAAATTTCTTTACCCTTTCGTGTTCACTATGATACGAATCTGCTTGAATAAGCATACATGTATATGTACAGTATTTAACGGATTTTGTCCAATCAGCGTCTAGCACTAAATTAATGTGACGTATTAAATAATATCAACGTTCTCTCTTCCATCTCTTTTTATGTTAATTTGTTGGAAAATAACTATTTTTTTTTGTAATTATTTAAGATAAAATAAGAATTATTAAGCTAATTACATAGTCGATTACAAGCTGGACGCTAACCTTGTCGTTCGCAAGTGTTGTGTGAGATGTCACAACCAACGAGAGAACGCAAGGCTTGACTGACTTCATCCGGTCTTCAGTGAAGGCCTCACTCCAACGCTTCAGCAGAAAAACATGGAACTTATTTTCTTGCGTTTGCGGGCAAGCTCCACTGTCCTCCAAATCGATGACAACAGCATTTTCAAATCTTGTGTTCAACAATTCCATGAAAAGTACGTCATACTTGCACTTGACCTGCAGTGACTGCAGTTAGTGACGATGTTTTGCATGATTCGGCTAACGCTAAAACGGTAACGATAACACTAAAAACGTCAACGCTGAGAACGTAAACGTTAACGCAAACGCTAAAGTTAATGCTAATGCTAAGAAAGATGACCCTAAGAACGCTAAAAAACGCTAACGCTAACGATAACGTTGATCTAGTAGTAATAGTGTTAGTTATGAATGATTTGCATGATTCGGCTAACGCTAAAACGGAAAACGTAAACAGTAAGTACGCCAACGCTAAGAACGTTGACGCTAACGCAAACGCTAAAGTTAATACTAACGCTTAGAAAGCTGACTCTAAGAACGCTACAAACGCTAACGCTAACGATAACGTTGATCTGGTAGTAATAGTGTTAGTGATGAATGATTTGTGTGATTCGGCTAACGCTAAAACGGAAAACGTAAACAGTAAGTACGCCAACGCTAAGAACGCTAACCTAAGAACGCTAACCTAAGAACGCTAACGCTAACGATAACGTTGATCTTGGGGCAGTGATTTTCTTTGTTCAACACTTGTACGAATAGCCGTGCAGCAGTATAACCTCATCATCAACAACGATGACAAAGAACTTTTTTTTTCCTTGGAGCAGCAGACAAATGTTGAGCAGTTCAGGAACAAATTCAATCACTTGGAAAAAAAGGCATTCTTCCCGTTGACGATGTTTTGCATGATTCGGCTAACGCTAAAACGGTAACGATAACACTAAGAACGTCAACGCTGAGAACGTAAACGTTAACGCAAACGCTAAAGTTAACGCTAATGCTAAGAAAGATGACCCTAAGAACGCTACAAACGCTAACGCTAAGGATAACGTTGATCTGGTAGTAATAGTGTTAGTGATGAATGATTTGCATGATTCGGCTAACGCTAAAACGGAAAACGTAAACAGTAAGTACGCCAACGCTAAGAACGTTAACGCTAACGCAAACGCTAAAGTTAATGCTAACGCTTAGAAAGCTGACTCTAAGAACGCTACAAACGCTAACGCTAACGATAACGTTGATCTGGTAGTAATAGTGTTAGTGATGAATGATTTGTGTGATTCGGCTAACGCTAAAACGGAAAACGTAAACAGTAAGTACGCCAACGCTAAGAACGCTAACGATAACGTTGATCTTGGGGCAGTGATTTTCTTTGTTCAACACTTGTACGAATAGCCGTGCAGCAGTATAACCTCATCATCAACAACGATGACAAAGAACTTTTTTTTTCCTTGGAGCAGCAGACAAATGTTGAGCAGTTCAGGAACAAATTCAATCACTTGGAAAAAAAGGCATTCTTCCCGTTGACGATGTTTTGCATGATTCGGCTAACGCTAAAACGGTAACGATAACACTAAGAACGTCAACGCTGAGAACGTAAACGTTAACGCAAACGCTAAAGTTAACGCTAATGCTAAGAAAGATGACCCTAAGAACGCTACAAACGCTAACGCTAACGATAACGTTGATCTGTTAGTAATAGTGTTAGTGATGAATGATTTGCATGATTCGGCTAACGCTAAAACGGAAAACGTAAACAGTAAGTACGCCAACGCTAAGAACGCTAACGCTAACGCGAACGCTAAAGTTAATGCTAACGCTTAGAAAGCTGACTCTAAGAACGCTACAAACGCTAACGCTAAGAACGCTAACCTAAGAACGCTAACGCTAACGATAACGTTGATCTTGGGGCAGTGATTTTCTTTGTTCAACACTTGTACGAATAGCCGTGCAGCAGTATAACCTCATCATCAACAACGATGACAAAGAACTTTTTTTTTCCTTGGAGCAGCAGACAAATGTTGAGCAGTTCAGGAACAAATTCAATCACTTGGAAAAAAAGGCATTCTTCCCGTTGACGATGTTTTGCATGATTCGGCTAACGCTAAAACGGTAACGATAACACTAAGAACGTCAACGCTGAGAACGTAAACGTTAACGCAAACGCTAAAGTTAACGCTAATGCTAAGAAAGATGACCCTAAGAACGCTACAAACGCTAACGCTAACGATAACGTTGATCTGTTAGTAATAGTGTTAGTGATGAATGATTTGCATGATTCGGCTAACGCTAAAACGGAAAACGTAAACAGTAAGTACGCCAACGCTAAGAACGCTAACGCTAACGCGAACGCTAAAGTTAATGCTAACGCTTAGAAAGCTGACTCTAAGAACGCTACAAACGCTAACGCTAAGAACGCTAACCTAAGAACGCTAACGCTAACGATAACGTTGATCTTGGGGCAGTGATTTTCTTTGTTCAACACTTGTACGAATAGCCGTGCAGCAGTATAACCTCATCATCAACAACGATGACAAAGAACTTTTTTTTTCCTTGGAGCAGCAGACAAATGTTGAGCAGTTCAGGAACAAATTCAATCACTTGGAAAAAAAGGCATTCTTCCCGTTGACGATGTTTTGCATGATTCGGCTAACGCTAAAACGGTAACGATAACACTAAGAACGTCAACGCTGAGAACGTAAACGTTAACGCAAACGCTAAAGTTAACGCTAATGCTAAGAAAGATGACCCTAAGAACGCTACAAACGCTAACGCTAACGATAACGTTGATCTGTTAGTAATAGTGTTAGTGATGAATGATTTGCATGATTCGGCTAACGCTAAAACGGAAAACGTAAACAGTAAGTACGCCAACGCTAAGAACGCTAACGCTAACGCGAACGCTAAAGTTAATGCTAACGCTTAGAAAGCTGACTCTAAGAACGCTACAAACGCTAACGCTAAGAACGCTAACCTAAGAACGCTAACGCTAACGATAACGTTGATCTTGGGGCAGTGATTTTCTTTGTTCAACACTTGTACGAATAGCCGTGCAGCAGTATAACCTCATCATCAACAACGATGACAAAGAACTTTTTTTTCCTTGGAGCAGCAGACAAATGTTGAGCAGTTCAGGGACAAATTCAATCACTTGGAAAAAAAGGCATTCTTCCCGTTATTATGTAATTTTTTGGATGCTATCAACAAGATAGAGTCTACGGGCGCTGTCTTTGCTGGACTTGAGCAAGAGACTTTTGACAAAGTCCGGAACGAATACCTGCCTTGATAGCTAGTTCCTCTCCTATCCCTTCTTCTTTTGAGTATATTCTACTGTCTACTTTAACGGCCGAACCGTCAGGGTGAGCGTCGACGGGTCCTGTTCTAAATTCCAATCCACCCCGCCGGCGTACAGCAGGCTTTCATCTTTGGCTCCGCTATGTACGTACATCGTGTAAACGAAGAGGTGTAGGAGTATCCCCAAGAAGCGTTTTCCTTCTTCGCAGACGACGCTATGCAACATTGAAGCTCAAGTGTTAGTGATGAATGATTTGCATGATTCGGCTAACGCTAAAACGGAAAACGTAAACAGTAAGTACGCCAACGCTAAGAACGCTAACGCTAACGCGAACGCTAAAGTTAATGCTAACGCTTAGAAAGCTGACTCTAAGAACGCTACAAACGCTAACGCTAAGAACGCTAACCTAAGAACGCTAACGCTAACGATAACGTTGATCTTGGGGCAGTGATTTTCTTTGTTCAACACTTGTACGAATAGCCGTGCAGCAGTATAACCTCATCATCAACAACGATGACAAAGAACTTTTTTTTCCTTGGAGCAGCAGACAAATGTTGAGCAGTTCAGGGACAAATTCAATCACTTGGAAAAAAAGGCATTCTTCCCGTTATTATGTAATTTTTTGGATGCTATCAACAAGATAGAGTCTACGGGCGCTGTCTTTGCTGGACTTGAGCAAGAGACTTTTGACAAAGTCCGGAACGAATACCTGCCTTGATAGCTAGTTCCTCTCCTATCCCTTCTTCTTTTGAGTATATTCTACTGTCTACTTTAACGGCCGAACCGTCAGGGTGAGCGTCGACGGGTCCTGTTCTAAATTCCAATCCACCCCGCCGGCGTACAGCAGGCTTTCATCTTTGGCTCCGCTATGTACGTACATCGTGTAAACGAAGAGGTGTAGGAGTATCCCCAAGAAGCGTTTTCCTTCTTCGCAGACGACGCTATGCAACATTGAAGCTCACTGTTCCTACAATTTGAGAACACAAAGCCACAGAGGCAGTTGGTTTGGCTAAGGAAGTGGAAGGTGACGATCAACACGTAGAAATAGACAAAAATTAGTATTGACTCAAGGACAACGAACCTGAGGGGCAAAAACCAAAAAAGTGAACGATTATTTAGTGATTAAAAGCGTTATTCTAAGCATAAAAAGACTAAAAAATAGACCTCGAACCTCGCATAAGGTACCATTCTCTTCATCTCATCGTCTTCTACAAGATTCAATGGTCAAAAATTAGTATTGACTCAAGGACAACGAACTGAGGTCAAAAAAATGTACGATTATTTAGTGATAATAAGCGTTATTTTAAGCATAGAACGGGTAAAAACTGACCTCGTACCTCGAATAAGTTACCATTCTCTTCCTCTCATCGTCCTCTACAAGATTCAATGGTCAAAAATTAGTATTGACTCACTGACAACGAAACTGGGGTCAAAAAATTTGTACGATTATTCAGTGATAATAAGCGTTATTTTAAGCATAGAATGGCTAAAAAATAGCCCTAGAACCTCGAATAAGGTACCATTCTCTTCGTTTCATCGTCCTCTAAAAGATTCAATGGTCAGAAATTAGTATTGACTCACGGACAACGAACCTGAGGCCAAAAAATTGCACGATGGAAGAATTTGAGATATATAGGGCGTACAATGACGTACACTGTCGTGACTTCGTACTAATCGATCATTTAAATTTTAAATCAAACCCGCTTTACGATACCGCAATAAACATGTCTGCTGCATGCTCAACGCTCTCGAATATTTCTAGAGTTAGTATTTTTCATGCGAAGTGCTGCTGGTATAGGAATCGGAAATGTGTTTTTAAATGAAGAAGTGGACTGTATGAATCTGAGTTAACTAGCCATTTATTGAATAATTATATAATGAAGCGCATGGCCTATCCAATTACGTATGGCGTACATTGCCCAGATAAATACCGATAGAAGAAAGAAAAATTGTATAAAGAAGTTACATTCTTAAATTTTACATAGCCGCGGCTAGCAAATGGAAAAGAGTACTGATCGGATGAAAGCTGAGTTTTAACTAACTAACATCGCAGCTCGCGATTAGCAACCTGTACATTGAGCGTGACGTAATTGCGCGGGCCGAATGCGCGCGGGTATATAAACAGATACAAAGATTTAACATACTGCCCGCCCAAAATCGGGTGATTTTGACATAGGTTACAGTATAGTTACATGAAAAAATGCAAGTATCCATTAACAAGTTACAAACCTGAAATGTGTGATAATACATAGTATAATGAATATTGGTGCATCGAAAGATGATAGCATCAATACAAATACAATATTCAATACAATATACATAAATATAAATACAATATTGATCAATACTCATCGAACAATATATAATAATAAAATACAAATGCTAGAATGTCTGATGACACATAATAATAATAACAATATACCCAAATTCAATGACAATGATACATGCAATGAATAACACATAGTAAGTAGCATTACACAATAACTAATAGAAATCCAAAGAATTCAATAATAATAACATGACAATAAGTGCATAATAAGCAAGGTTACATAATAAAACAATAGAAATATACCCAAAAAATTCATTATAATAATAGCCCAACAGAAGTATACCCAAAAAATTCATGATAATAATAGCACAATAGAAATATACCCAAAAAATTCATGATAATTATAAACACTGCACCAAACAGTACACAATAACTGACATCACACTGACGAAAAAAGAACACTTAAATTGTTTACTAATGCACATATAAATAGCGTGGATTAATTTGGCATAAATATAAATATAAATGTATAAATAAGTACATTTAACATTGTACTTAGTAGTACGTAGAGCATGTGCTCATCCGGAAATGTCCCGGGCATGAAGCACTGAAAAACCAATTAGTCTGATGCCACGGGAAGTGGACACAGTTTGTGGATAGGCCTACGCAGGATGCCGTTTGTGGTGCGGACATCCGCTACGCGTACTAATGAATCCTGCCCCATATAGATTTGGGTGACAATACCACGTTTCCACTGCAGAGGTGGGGTATTGTCTTCTGAAATGAGGACGAGTTGTTCTGGAGACAAATTTTTTGAATGTTTTCTCCATTTATTTCGTTGTTGCAGCTGATGCAGATAATCTCTTGACCAACTCTTCCATATAGAGTGGGTGAATCTCTGCAGAAGCTGTCATCTCCCCAAGCGATCCATTTTTATATCCGAATAGTCGGGTTCCGGGAGCGCAGTAAGTGGAGAACCAACTAAGAAATGTGCTGGAGTCAAGGGCTCGGGATCCCCGGAATCACTTGAAATGGCGAACAAGGAACGTGAATTCAGACATGACTCTATTTGAGTCAAAACAGTGTAAAGCTCTTCAAAGTTGAGAAGCGTACTGCCGATAACGCGCCGTAAATGAAATTTAACGCTTTTACTCCGCTCTCCCATAGACCACCGAAATGAGGTGCTGACGGAGGTATTAAAGACCACTTGACCTCCTGTGAACTGCCGAAGTCCTGAGTGGATTGTTGAAATTCGTCTTGTTGAAAAAGTTTGTACAAATCGTGTAATATAGTGCCAGCACGACGGAAATTTGTACCGTTACCGGAAACTATTTGTGCAGGGATGCCCCTGGGAGCTATGAAGCGTTTTAAAGCAGCTATAAAGGCGTCTGCAGTCAGATCTGATACCAATTCAAGGTGAATTGCCTTAGTGGCCATGCAAATGAAGAGTGAAATGTAAGCCTTTGTGAATGATTTGGACCGCTGCCCGCCCTGACGTAGAAATATGGGACCGGCATAGTCGACGGCACATTGGGAAAATGGCTTAGAGGGAGTGACTCTGGAAGAGGGTCCTAAAAGCTGGCTCGAGCCAGTTGCGCGAAATCGAAAACAAGTGAGGCATTTGTGTATCACGGAGCGTATGTAAGATTTGTCATTGATGATCCAATATCTTTGACGTTGAGAGCACTGCGTTAATTGTACTCCGGCATGGAGTAGTCGAATATGCTCATTTTCTATATTTAGTCTAGTAAGATGAGACTGCGGGTGAAGTATTATCTGGTGTTTACTATTATAGTTGAGCTGAGACTGTTGAAGGCGTCCGCACACGCGTAATATCCCCGTGTTGTCTATAAAGGGATTAAGCGAAAAGGTTTTACTAGTATTAGGTACAGGCGTTGTGCCTGGAGTTCTTTAATTTCGATGTTGAAATGCGATAGCTGTGATTGACGTATACAAATCAAAAGTGCGCTGTGTAGCTCTTGTCAAGTTAAAAATGAAGTGTTCCTGTTAGCAAATTTTAACCGACCAATTTCGCGTATCGGTACACTACCCTCCCGTCCAGAGCTAAGCGGAGTGTGGGGGTACCCGATGACCCAAATTTCGCTTAACGGTACCTTATTATACACCACACCGCCTCGCCTTGCAGAAACCACGGCCTCTGTGTCGGCACAGTGCTGAACCTGAACCCGGAAGTGTTTCAGACATGCAGGACTTGTTTTAGGGCGTACCCACCTTTCAAATTTCGGGTACCCCCATCCGTTGATTTAAATATTTCGTGTACCAAATTTCGGACACCAAAAATTTCGGGTAACGGGAGGGCTATAATTTATTTTTATGTACAAATTAATATCAAATAGGAACCACAAGCCACTGACACCAATGACATAACATATACCCATTGCTACTTTCGAACACATGCGTCATGTGGGCGTACATTTCGGGTGTCAAATTTCAGACATCACGTCCTCTAGACATGCAGGTTAAATTTCAGACACCACAAAATTTCGGGGTACCCCCACCCGTTGTCGGACGACAGTGTTTTAACATAATTTCGGACACTCCAAAATTTCGGGGTACCCCCTCCGTTGTTTTAAACATTTCGAGTACTAAATTTCAGATACAAAAATTTCGAGGTACCCCCATCCGTTGATTTAAACATTTCGGGTGTCAAATATTGGACACCACGCCCTCTATGGACAGTGACACATATGGAACGCTCGGAGAGCAGGTCCTCTGTGTGACGTGATGCAGGACTTGTTTTAGGGCGTACCCCCCCATCCGTTGATTTAAATATTTTGTGTACCAAATTTCGAACATCAAAAATTTCGGGTAACGGTACCATTGTCTCCGTGACGGCTCGTCCAGGACCTCGTCAACCACCGAATTCCGGGTACCCCCACCCATCCGCTACACATTGTTTTCGGCTACCAAATTTTGGACATGCACGGAGACCATCGACTAGGGCCTCTGTGTGACGTTATGAACTGGAACCCGGAAGTGTTTTAACATTCGGACACCAGCTGCCACGGCCTCTGTGTGATGTCATGAACTGGAACCCGGAAGTGTTTTCTATAGCATGTCGGTTTTGTGAACCGGGTTCAAATCCCGGTGAGACCGGTCTCTCCACTAAATTTCGGGAACCGTCAAGTAACCCAAACTTTTCGTGTAACGGTACCCATCACCAATGCCGTCTCGAAATTTCGGAACCCGTCAACGCCTCGTCGCATTCCCTCTACCACGGTGATGATTCTGCCAACGATGAATTAATATCCAATAGGACCTGTCACGGTGTCGTCATTCATCACCAAATTTCGGGAACCGTCAAGTAACCCAAACTTTTCGTGTAACGGTACCCATCACCAATGCCGTCTCGAAATTTCGGAACCCGTCAACACCTCGTCGCATTCCCTCTACCACGGTGGTGATTCTGCCAACGATGAGGGGGGTAGAGGGATCTGTGATGTCATGAATCTGTGACGTCAGAGCCAATTCTACCACGGTGGTGATTCTGCCAACGATGAGGGGGGTAGAGGCGGTGACGTCAGAGCCATAAATCATGTCCTCTACCCCCCTCATCGTGGGTAGAATCACCACTTTCCCTCTACTTACACAGTGTACACGGGCGCTAGTAAATTGAACAAACGCAACTTGTTGGTGTGGTTCACCGGCGGTGGGTTCTTGTACAGCGATCGCAAGACCACGTACGGTATGCTGAACGAACTCAGCGCTAGTATGCCCGACTTTGACGTGCTGGTGTTTGACTATCCCGTGCGGTTCAGACACACTGTGCGCGAAGCGATGCTCGTGGTGAACAAAGTGTTGTCCGAGACGACGGTGGGACGTTACGGCAATTACTACGCCGGCGGCATGTCTGCCGGTACGCTACTGATGGGTACGTTTTAGTCCAAAGAGACGACACCGGCTGTCGCCGACGAAATAAGAGTACCTGCCATAGGGATCAAATTCAAAGCTATGGTGGGTGTGTGCGGCTTGTACAGATCCGCGTTCGACAGCCGCTTGTTGAACCTAATGTTTCAGTGTTACGTTATGCGAGGTACACCGGCCGCCAAACTGTACAGTTGTTACGGTCTGACAGACACGCCGAAGCTGGTCATCAGCGCCACCACAGAGTATCTATACTCGCAAACGTATCAGTTCGTCAAGTTAGAGCCGTGCGAGTACAAAGTGTACACCAACGATCTGCTGACACACTCGTTTCCACTGCTAAACAACTGTCCCGAAGCGCAAGACACGGTTAAACTAATTATCGCGTTCATCACGAAATACAGTCACTAAGCTTTTATCGAGTTTGGGTGTCGGCACATTTTTCGCATATAAAGGAGATCAACATAGCGGCATGTATCAGTTTTTCGGTGAGTACTGTGTCGTCTACATATATTTCACCGGTGCTTAGATTTTTTACAGTATTGCTAACACACGATAATATGGCAAGCAAGACCAGGAGAGAGTACTGCGAGGATTCTCGTTCGCGTATCGACGAGCTGTTTGAGTCGACAGAGGACATTGTAAATCGCAACATGAGTCTGACGATTTACGGGAAGAAGTTAACCTTCGACCAACTACAAAAGGTTATGATCGACCAACATCCGTTCATCAAGACCAAAGAGGTGTCGTCTCGCGTCGACTTGACGAGCATTACAAAGCAAAACGTAGATGGTATCCGCAACTCGTTGGAGCAGTTGATACCACGCACCAACGTCCCGTGTTTGATGCAGTGGGTGTGCGTTAAGAAATTCAAAGAAGTGGTCTTCTCCGACTCCGAATTGAAGGGTGGCAAACTGTTTCCACCGCGCATGAGCATCGACGTGGGCACAGTGGCGCCCAACAGCAGTGTCCGCATCAACACCGGATACGTGTTTAAGATGCCGAGCAAAGGCGTAATGCTCGACGTGAAAGACGGCAAAATTGTAAAAATAGGTTACCAGAAGCAGCCATCGTTTGTTATCATACCGTACATCATTTGCGAACACGACGGATTCATACCCACCATATACGCCCGAGATCCGGAGGACACCGGGTTGTTCACAATCAACTTTACCACACTGACCGGTATGGTTGGCAAACTGCGCGTGGTGTTCAAGGCGTTCCGTGTGGTGTCTCCACGTAACCAAGTGTGTATCGTCGACTCGGAAAAGTCGAGCTCGACAGTGTTTAAGCCCAAGGACCAGAATACCGGCCGTCTGGTGAATAATCCGAAGCCGAAAATTATCTACGAGTCGATGCGCTACGAAAAGGACGGCAACAAGGTCCTGTTCAAGACATACGATTCGACGCAGAAGACACTGAAGGTGTTTACAAAACAGCAGCTGTGTATCGAGCGACTGACTACATTGATTGTAAGCCGCAAACGAGAATGGGACAACAGCCGGTTGGTGTCTCTGACCGGAATGTTTGTACCGTCGGGCGATACCGCCGACTACGTAGTGCCCAAGGTGGCGACAGGCTCCGAATACAACACAAACACCCACTGTTTGACGTTTGTGGACTGCCGGCTCAATTTGTTCAGCACACGAGTTACCGACCGTAGCGACGTGAAAGTATTGAACGGAGCGTTCTGCGACGCAGAGTCTTACACCGTAGTGTGTAAGGCTATACGGCAACTCATCTCCGCATTGAAGGGACTCAGTGTCGGCGTCGCTCACTGCAAGACGATCGCATCTCGTCGTCCTGATTTGCCGTTGGAACGGCTGATCAGATTGATGGATTTTCACAAGAGCGTGGTGGAAACCGACGACCTGCTAAAGGAGAAATGTTTCAAGTCCGACAAGGACATGTACGACAGTAAGCCGTCCCACGGAGATGCGTAAAGTGTAATTCTGTATCGGGCGTTCTGCTGTCTGGTGGCCGTCTACTTTCCTGATCGGTTCACCGCCAAGCAGATTGAAGAGTTGAAACTCTGCAAAATTGGAAATAACACCGAGACCACCACAACAGTAACCGCGCCCGACGCCAATACGGGAACGGCGACAGAACCCATCACCGACAACACCGTTGCCGCAGACAAGAAGGAGGAGATCGGTACTGATAACACGTCGGCCTGCTCTAGTACCGACACTATACCGATACTCGAGGCGGAATGCGATACTGATACTGAACACGACGTTGCCGCAGCAGAGACTTCTTTAAAACGCATGAACGACCAAACAAACCGAGACGACAACACTGCGAAGAAGCTAAAGTCTGAGTGTTCAGACTAAAAAATGTATGTGTGTATGTAACTTTAGCGTTATCACTGTGTATTAATACATATTTATTAGTTTAATAAATATCACAACACAACAAACACGATGTTTTTGTCTGCTAATAACCTACCTATTTCCGTATTGATTATAGTAAAGAGACAGTGTTGTCTGCGAATATGAGCGCATTACTGCCCATATCCGAGAGGGTGTACGAGTTGAATTTGTGTGCTGAACACGGTTACACGCATAGGAGTTTTAAACGGGCGGTACGTGTGTATCAGAGCGCAGACTACAAGTCTGCTCTGTTCTTGGTGTACGCTACGTATAAACATGCGTTGCCGAACCGCAAGACACCGTACCGCAACCATTTTACACTGTATCGTAATGCAGACACGGTGGTAGTAGTCAGATCAGAGACTACACTGCGGTTTCAAGATCACGACGCCGCGTTGCAGTACGACGTGATAAAACCGACAGAGTCGTACAGAGCTACTACCGCGTGCGACTGGACCGTGTCTTTTGAGAAGATACAATATTCAAACACGAGACCCTCGTTTCTCAGCTACACGCTGGTGTGTAGCGGCGAGTGGTGGTACTTCGAAAACGGCGTAATTTTGAACGGCATAACTGCCTACGAAAAGGGTATCACTTGCGGACACATGTTCATCTATTACGAACTACATCCTAAGTATAATATTGTAACACCTCTGTCGCAAAACTATCGTACCAGCGCGCAGACACGGCTCTTGTCTATGGCCACTACGTCCTCATCGTTGCCGTCGTCCTTGGTGGGTCGCAGACGGCAACCGCCGGATCCGAATCCGCCGACTAGTAATACCCCCACTTCAAATATACCAAATAACCAAGCAGCAACAACAACAACAACAACAACAACAACAACTACTACTACTACTACTACTACTACTACTACTACTACTACTACTACTACTACTGCTCCGAACCATAGTTGTAATCCACGAACACAGTTGTGATCGTTTCTGACCGCACCCACCGCTGTATCAGACTCGGGTTTCAACGTGATACAGGCGACAACGTTAAACTCAAACATTGCACCGATAGTAAACACGCTGGCTAGACCGATTATACAGACCAACAACGACTCGCAAGAAGTGCCCGACATGGACATTAAAACCGTAGTACCGTCCATGTTTTGGTTTGTACAACGCAGCAAGGAACTTGACGCTAAATGTATATCGTATTTTCTGCCCAAAGATTTTAAAGCGACACCGGACACGGGCGGCAGTAGTTTTCTAAACAACGCGTACTACAATATGGGTCTGCCGGCAGTGTCATTACCTCAACTCAGTAACGATGAACAGAGCTACTGACTGTAGATTTTTGAAAAAAAATATATACGACCACATCTGCATCAACGTATAGTGACTTCTGGTCCGTAGAATGCCAAGTCTGGCAGATTGATTATCTGATTCTGGTAGACCAGTTCACGGTTCGACATCTGCACCATCGAGTCTTCCGACTCGGTGTCGAACCAGTTACGCGCACATTGATCCGATCGACTCGGACAATAGTCTGTGTGTTCAAAGTGTTCGTATACAGTATGATACAGATGGGGTATGATTGTTAGGATATCACTGTTGTCATTACCGCGGTTGGCCAGTGTCATCGAGTGGTATTTGAGCATGATCGCCATTTCCACAGGCGTTAGATCTTTGTTGTATTCGTACACAACGTTCGGTATCCGTTCGCCTATGGTTATAGGCGTTGCGTTTGAGTCGTCTCTCGACACGCGTATCTTACTGTAGCTGTACACCCGATGGGCGACACGATGACGCCGACTCATGGTGTATATGTTGACACCCTTACACGGGACAATAGGATTCACAGCCGCCTTCGTCCCGACACATATCGGTCGTGTATCTTTTCCGTACTTTTTGACTAGATATTCGTCTGCGCGATTACTCACGCCTATAGGATCGTAGTTCTCGATTGCAATACCGTCTACAAATATACTCTCGTCGTAGTATAAATTCGAAGACATAGCTGACAGCGAGCGGCAGTGTTACTACTACCTATAATAATGATGTAAAATAAAATTCATAGTATCATTGAAGCACGTCCTTACACACTGTGTGCATGGTGGTGGGCGTTTGCTTCGGCTAGAGAGTAAATGGGTTAGGGAAAGAAAATAAAAAAGTTTGTGTACAAGTATAAAAACGTTTATTGTTCGTATATCGTTACACAGGATTGATCAACTTTATAGACTCTAAAAACGCTTGATATTCTTTGGTCGTGCTGCAAGTCATTCGGTCTACACGTTGTCTCAGTATTTTAAAGTTGGACGACATCTCGTATATACAGCCCTTTACACCGACAATATCGTCGTCGAGTTCGCCTGGCTCTGGTAGTTGTATTATGGCGGTTTGATTGGTGGAGCCCACCATGTACTTGTACGGTCCGATACATTTTACATCTATTGTAGGCGGTTTCCACTTGATCGTCAGATCCTCTTGCACGATGATGAAGCCGTCGTACTTGCTATCGTCAAAGTGCTTGGGCAAATACGTGTTGTAGAACGTCTGCACTGTCAAACGTTTGTCGCCAACAGTGACCTCAGACTCGGTCAGCACAGTGTGCAGATGGCGCAGTACCTCCGCGTTTGTCAACGGCTCGGTAGTGTAAATCTCCTCGTAGTAGGCGGCTGCGATGACTTCAACAATCACTATGCGATCGTCCATCAGTTCTACCTGCAAACACATACGTTCCATAAACGTTAAATCACCGCGATAGGCTTCTGTGTATATTTCACTGGCGTCTGGCCATATGTAAGCGTGGCCGTTGACGCACATGAACTTGGCCTTTACGCCGTTCCACTTGTATGCCCACAAGTAGCGTTTCTGTGGATTGAAACAGTTCCACATTTGAACTTTTGGCACTACACACGAGAATATCTCGCCCAATGTCAACTTGTCGGGTGTCACTTGAATGCGGTTAAAGTAAGGTGACATTTTCTGCACCAACCGCTGTTCGTACTCTACGATCTGGTCGTACGCTGACGTGTGCGGATATTCAGCTTCACACGTCAGCGTGTAGCGAACGCCGTCTTCAATCTCTTCCTTGTTGTACGCCAGACGCAACTTGCAGCGATCATGTTCGTCGTCGTACACGATGAGTCTGTGCACCGCTTTTTGTATAGACAGTGTAGGATCTATGTTGGTCGTCTCTTCGGTGGCCTTTGTCCTGCGTATCGGGTAGAAACGACCGTCCGAGTAGCCCAACACGTGTTTCTTTTCGGACACGACTTTACGTTGTACAGTGCGCGAAGACAGTCTAGACCCGTTGGCAAAAATTAAAATTACATCACTCGCAATATTTTTCTTTTCCAACACCGCTTCGTATTCACACTTGTCGATATGTATAGTTATAGTACTCTCCCACTCTATTCCCTTTTTAAGCATATGTTGTATCGGTTGTTGTGCGTCTGCCATAGCTGAGAGTCTGCTTCTCGCTGCTGGCGGTATCTCTAGTATTAGGCTAACCTAATCACTACCGTGAGTATACCCGTCATCCCCGACAACTTGATACTCTTCGATACGCCGCCTTGGCTCGTCCAGCTAACGTAACTAACAAAGAGTCTAGATGTGGGTTCACACTATGCGTCTATCATAGCTGAGAGTCGGCTTCTTACTGCTGGCGGTATCTCTAGCAGTCTGTTCTTATAGTAGTGTATCCCGTATGTTTTTTGCCATGCGTGTATAGAAATAAATAATAAATTATCAATAATATTTTATAGTCTGTCCTGTTGCTTCGAATAGAATGATGGAGCACTATAAAGTCGGGTGGTGAAAAAGACCGCTAGTTCGATGCTAAACAGACGGCAGTCGTTTTTGAGGCTATCGAGTACTGCCACATTGACGCGAGCAGACCCATGCCTATCACTACAGTCGCCGCTATAGACATGTAGCTGATTATTTTGTCCTTCTTGCTGTCTTCCTCGGTGGACGTGGTCTTCTTCATATGATTGTATACAATTGCCACTACTAACAGTATTAGCGCTAACCCAATCACTACCATGAGCGTTATCGCCGACAACTTGATGCTCTTCGATAATTGGTTACATTCCGGCGTTAACGCCGCCTTGGCTCGTCCAGCTAGCGTAGACATTTTGTAGCACGACCAAAGAGTCTAGAGGTGGGTTCACAATGTACACTACTTTATACTTTAAAATTAAGTTCACTATATCTCTAACACTGTACGCACAGTTTCTGCAGTCGACCGCGCGATACGAGTTGTCGGGCACCGTCCATAAATAATAGTCTCATACGTATGTCGCCAACACAGCGTCTGGCACAGGTGGTAAACACTCGTCTGGCACTACTATATTACCGTCAGGATTTAGAGTCGTGTGTTGTCTGGTTACTATAGTGATCGGTTTGGTGGCGTGCAAGAAGGTGAGACTGTACGACGAATCGGGCAACGCGAATCTGTAAGTCTGCTCCTTTTCCAACAACACGCAGAAATGTCTGCTGGTGGTGTCGGCCATAGTAGTAGTAGTGGTGGTGACGCTCGTCAGACGTATGAAACGCTATTTGACAGAGGATCGCCTACTACTCGGTGGGATTGTCAAGCTCACCACTCGGCCGACTGCTCTATGGCCTACGTGAACGGAGTACAATACCACGTAGTACCCGTAAAAGAAGTGTCGTTGTACACGCAGACTCGCTACAACAAGAGTACAGATGTGGGGATCAGTAACAACGAGTTCTGGGAAGCTATGCCGAACACTGCCACAGTGTATCTGACGCCGGTCGCCAATTGCGATCTTATAAATGATTACAATTTTGTGCGCAAGATATTCCTAAAGTACGCCGAACTGGACGCCGAGTCGGTCGTGTACACCAGGTACGGGTCGGCCAGCGACATGGTCAAACGACACGTGTTGACCGATTGTCTCGGCAACGTGGCGCTTTGTAACAATCATTTGATCCGTCCGGTGGCGCGCAAAGGCCAACAGATAAAATACACTAGCGCCACGTGGGAACGTAAAACACTCAAAGCGTTGTTCCCGAAAGCTATGTCGACGACGAAAAACAACATACCGACCGGCACGCAGGCCTGGGTACTGGAGATATTAAAAACCGCGACACGATCCGGCCAACAGTAGACTGTGATTACCGACCGTGGCAAACGCACACGCAAGATGAATTCTGCTCGCGCTCGAGCGGCGACACTGGCCAACGCTTATCCAAAGGTCTGTGTCTGTTCTTTAGCGTTGTCACAGTCACGGTCGTCGGCTCGATACTAACTCGTTTATGTTTCAGACTTGGCAGTACTTGCGAGAACACGATCCAGCGTTGTTCTACTACGCGCTCAACGACAACGATAGAACTTTAGCGCCGGTCGGGTTGCCGATCGTGACGACCGACGAAATTGCCTATCTCATGGGACCAGCGCTGCTGTACAAGCGTCGCATTATAGTCTGTACACACAGATACAATGACGTGCCAAATAGGGAACCTCTGATAATTGTACGGTTGAAAAACGATAACCGGTCTTGACTGTATGCTTGTAAATAAACATTTGTCAAGTCTTTGTTGGTTGATATTTTTCTTTCTCCTACACTTTCTTTAGAAATATATATGTAGGGTCTATAAGTAGTAATGGACTGGTGGACGTATGGTGCGTCATCTGAACGAAACTGTTTTTATTCCGGATGCGTATAATTGGAGGTTATAAGTAGTAATGGACTGGCCGTACGGTCGATGGAACTGGGCGTCATCATAAATGAACTGAACGAAAATGATTTTATTATGGATGCATATAATTACAACGTTAGAATCGCTGTTGGGCCTAATACTGGAGGTCATACGTATTGTAGCCGATCAGAACTCCAATCATTTGCAGACGCCAAAGAACGGGTGTGTACATGGAAAAACGCCGTGAACAACAAGCGGCGGTTGGTGTACGACGATATGTTCGTACAACCGACGCCTCCTTTGTTTATCGAACCGGTGTTGACATCGCCCGACGACTATGTGCATCTGAGTTCGTTACCCAAACGGGCTAAACTGGACGAGTACTATGTACGATCCACTGTGCCCAGTATCGTACGCAACACGTTACTACAGAGACCGCACAACGTAGTCGTGTCGGATCCGTTGAAGGCGTTGAGTGGCGACGGCAACGACAGTACACGCTTGATGAAGACAAACTTGTACAGCCCCGATATACGACGGCCGCAGCAGCAGGAGCCAGCGTCTTCCGTGTCGAACGATACGGAACCGCCACCCCTTCCTCCGCCACTACCGTCGTCATTGATACCGCCTACGCCAACCGTTAACGTTGGGAATACTACAAACCCGTCGACGTTACCAAGAGACGAATTCTTGAATGAAACACGGCAGGGTGTATCGTTGAATCCCGTCAACGACAGACCGAAAAACTCACAGCAGCCGGTCAGTGTGAGTCCTAGAAGCGAGTTGTTGGAAAGCATACTCAAGGGGGTCAAGTTGAAACCTGTCAACAAGAAACAGTCGACCCCTTTACAACAAGGCGAGGGATCTATAATGTCTGTCGCGATGGCTAAACGTAGAGCCGCCATCAATCCGCTCGACATATTAAATAAAAGCATAAAAATTATGGAAATAGTGTCCAGTGTTAACGACAGGACCGAATCGGTACACGATGACACTAACGACGACGAATACTTTCAAGACGAAGATTTTGAAGACGATGTATAAGTAGTATATACTTGTATGTCGTGGTTTGTTTTGACTATATATATATATATATATATAGTATACATATCTCACACCTACTCTAGAAATGGATTCTACCGTCAACACTGGTACCGTCAGTTCTGCTCAAACGAAAGACTCCCCACCGTACTCAATCACAACGGCTAAAATAAATATCTCCGTCGAAGATATGGTCTACGCCAAGCCTAAGGTTGGATCAAATGGCGATCCTCTTACGGCTACTCCGAAAAACTTTGTAGAGTTGACAAACGCGATATGTTTCAGATTGCACCAGTTTACCACAGCGGATCTGCTGACGTACGGGATACGATTCATCACCATACTGCTGTTCGCCTCCATCATTTTACCGTGCAGTCTGTTTCAGATACTCTTGTTTATATTGATTATATTATTGGCAATCATATACATAGTGGGTAAAAGCGCATTCAACGCCGACAAGGCCAACGCGCCAGTGGACAAGCAACGTCTCGCAGAGTTTAGAAGTAGATTGACCTCTCTTGACGGGGTGTCGGGTCTAAAGCATCGAAAACCGGCGACAGCGGCAGCAGAAACAGCCGCCGTTACAAGTACTGAACAACAGCGACCGGCGACAGCGACAGGACCAACAGCCGCTGGTACAAGCGCTGAACAGCCGATGGTACAGTAAACGTATAATCTACAATATATAGTGGTGGTAGTGGTAACACAAAAAGTCTTATGCATAGTATTATCTCTTCAGTCTGCTTCTAATAACATGGACAACCATTGTACAAACGCCGACTGTCTAACGTTTGGCGAACTGGTCTTGGTTACGTTAGACAGAATGCCAGCCAAATACTACAACCATTTGGCCAGATTCAAAAGCATCATCACACAGTTGCCGAAGCTAATGCTGAAATTACCACATTCTCAGATTTTATACACACTTACAACTACATTAAAACCAAACTGGCTGCGTATCTGAGCGAACAAGAGTACAGGGTATTAAATGAGAACGAAGCGTATATCAAAAGCTTTGTATTTAATATATATGTACAATACTTTACATAAATTTTTACATCACATATTTACGTATACATGGTAACAAAAAAATATCACAGACGAGTTGACGAGGGTTTGCTTTTTCTCTATACTTATCCTGTAACGTAGGTTGTGGGATAAAGTAAGCCGTTGGTGCTGCTGCTAGTGTCTGTAGACGTGTTCGACGCGCCAAACTCGTTGCCGTCATAGCTGTCTGTCGTGTCGTGTAGAAACTTTATGTCTGTAAACAGGCGCCTCTTGTAGTCGTAGCACGGATTCCTCCTTTTGAAATATTCTCTAGCGTTGGATTGGTTGAGTTGTGTGCCGTACACTTTAAGACGTTCCTCTAGTTCGGCTTCTGTAATGTGTTGGCCCTCTCATTTCGCCGTTGCCATAGTGGTCTTTATGTGATCTACCAGTGCCGTAAACTGTAGGCCCGGTATAATTTTCATATGCTTTAATTTGACATTGTAGTGGACGTTGAATTGCGACTCAAAGTCGTTGAACGTGGGTACAGTTCTGGCGTGCACTTTATCCTCGATGCTGCGCCGCACGGTGGCGATCAACGACCGTTGATCGATGACAAAACCCGGTTTTTCGGTGACGCCCGACTGTACGAGGAAGGCGTACAGCGAGTTGTTCTGATAGTAGACGCGCTGTTGGTAGGCCAGCACGTCCGGATTGGTGGTGTTCAATATCGGCCTGTTGTTTTTGTCTCTGTGATGGTAGTAGACGCTGAACACTATCCAGCCCATCGCTCGTGCACACGTCTCATCTGGATCTTTTATTAAGCCGGAAAAAATCTAGACGTGGCCGCCATCATAAACAGACTGTCGTTGCGATACTTTTCCTCAGACTCGTTCACCTGTTGTCCGCTTAGTGTGACGGCGTGTACACGTTGGACAGTGGTGGGGTCGATGTTGTACATTTTCTTATCGCAGTCTTTAAACATGATGACTCCGTTGGTAGCGCCGTATATGAGTGACTGAAATTTTTGCATCTCGTAATTCTGTGTGTAAAACACTTGTGCCGACTCGCCGTCGTTGCCGGTGACGGATTTCATGTGGTGCGGATTAATGACGCTCGCTTCGTTGATGATTGTCACGTTGGTTTTAGTGGTGATGTTGGCTCGTTCTACGGCCTGGCGTATATCTTGGAATCGGGCGACACCCGGAGCGGTCAATAACACGATCAAGTCGCAAAAGAACGACTTGCCAGTGCCTTGCGGTCCAGTCAGTATCATCATCTTTTTCAATATGTTACGTGGCACGTAGATAGCGGACACCATGTTGATCAACTCGCGCGTAGTGTCCGGGTCAAAAGACGTAGACATACCTATCCGAATGGTCATTCTGGCCAACGCCTTTTCAAACTCGGTTAGCGTGTCACCGAACACAGTCTTCAGTGTCTGATCCAGTATGCGTTTGTAACAGTCTAGCGATGCTCGATATTCCACGTCTCTATACTGTTCCGGTATACGCTCCTTGTTGGTACACACTGGTAGCTTGTGTAGGCCGAACGCCTGTACCAACGGGCGAAACGAGAAACACTGGATCATACAGACGGAGATCAACACGCTGTAAAGACAAAACTCTTTAGTGATTTCACCGTCGAAGTCTGTGCCGCGCAACGACAACAATGTGTCCATGTGATCAAACGCGTTGATGTCGAATGTTACACGATCTAGTATCGGTTGAAACGTTGTCGCCCAGTCTTCGCTAGTCACGTCCGTCTTATACTTGAAGACGCTGTCCACCAACTTGTTGTAGTTCAACAGCGTGCTAAGATCGTATTTGTTATACAAATACATTACCAAATAGACAAACGTGGGGTCCAGGGGATAGTAGTCGACCAGAAAGTGGGCCGAATCGATATTCTCGTGGTTCTCAAAGAGCTCGAAGAATCGACGCAACTTCAGGTCGTCGATGTTGTACACTTGAGGTATCTGTATCATGGCCGGTATGATTTGATAGTGTAGAAACAACTCCGTAATGTGGTCGTACGCAATGTCGGCAATGCGTTTAGTCGTCTCGCTTAATGCCAGTATGTCTTTATTCTGTTCGTCGTACATGGTCAGCGGTCGCTCTGGCTCCCACAACGCGTAATTGCGGCTTTTGGTGAATCGTAACAGCGGCACCTTGGCCGTGTACAGACCGGTGACGCTATTGAACACGCCTACCGAAGTTGCAAACATAAAGTCGCAAGTCGACCACATGTTGGGTTCTTCAAAGCGAGACGATTGGTTCTCGATGTAGCGTTTGGCAGAGTCGTTCATGCTCACCCACATCGATATACACGGTAGTGCGTTAATCGATATGCTCTTGTGATATCCCTCGTTGGTGTACACGTACCACGCCTGATTGTAGTGTATTAAATACTTTAAACGCTCCATTACAGTGATATAAGCGTCCAAAGCTGCAAATTTCCTAGCTTCCTTGTCGGGGCCCTGCTTAGTCCGGTTGTACGCTGCAGACCACGACTCTACAGACTGCACTTTTAGCATGGTGCACATAATTTCGTTTATATGCGTCTCCACTGTAGTCTCCACCGACAGTTCGTAAATATATATTAGACTCAGAAATTTCAACATATTTTCGTACGTATCGTTGTAACAGTTGAACGTGTGGTCGTCGTATTTTTCAATTAGTCGTGCCACGGTGGGATCGGTTTCGAGTACTTTTTTGTAAATGACCGTCAACAACCGTCTAAAATTTTCGTCTTCAATGGGACGCATAATCTTGTGCAACGCCACCACATAATGTTGTAGATACAAGGCTCCCTTGTCTATCGCTGATATCTGTACAAAGCGATTATAATTTGGCGTACCGGTAGTGCTAACGGTCGGCGGTTCTTCGTTGAAGTGGGTCAAGTCGAACGTCTCTATGAAAGTCTTGAAATTTTTCGTGTTCAACAGAGCGACAATGTCTTCAGGTTCGTCTTGAACCATCATATACGCTACCGATGGCGTACTGGGCACTGGCGACGACGCGTTAACGTGAGCGATGTACTCTTGTAGCGGTTTCAGGTAGTTGCTCATCTGGTTGAACCGAATGCCGGCGACCCCAGACAACTTTGGCGCGTTGAACTTTTGCACTGTAGACGGTTCGCCGGTCAAGTACAGCGGACCGCATCGCGTGTCCATTTCAGCCATTACAAAGTCTTGATCGCGAGCCAGCGTTGTCTTAAACTCGTAGCGATCGTAGTACGGGTTGCTGCCCAACAACGGCACACTGGACTGGCCGATCAACAGCGGTCGATACGGCTCGCCACTTGTCTTCGCCGAATAAGGCAGAGGCATGCGAGACGGCACCTCGATGATCACGCCGTGGTTCCTGTATTCGGCGTTTAAGCGTTCGCCCAGTTCCAGGTGCAGGGGCAGAGACACAGACACGTTGGTGTACAGATGGAAGCCGCAGTCCTTCCTCCACACCACACACGAGAACTTTCGTTCTCCGTGATTTGAGACAACATGGATTCCACCTTTGCTCGTATAGAGTTGACTAGGGCCTCGCTGAGGTGTTGCGATCCAAAGTTTCTGCGACACATGCAGTCCAAATCAAAGGCGCACATGCGTATGTAAGACTTTGTGTTGTCGACGGCCAACGTGTGGCCGACATCTTTAAACGGTTCCAAGTCGACAGATGTCAAGACTGTAGGCTGCGCGGCGGCATTGAGCGCTCGGTTATTAATGTGTAATTGCGAAATGTCTTCGTCTCCGTGCCAAGTGTAGTACGCTTGCAGCGATCGTGAATAGATCACCGTTTTCGTCGTCGCAGTGTTGTTCGTATACACTTTAAACAGTTTTGCGTTCAGAAAGTTTTTCTCCAGCTCTTTGGTCACTGCACACGAATTATTTGGCAAATCTGCAAACGGTCGTGCAAACGCATTGGTGTTGTCCCCATTAGGCATTATCAGACCGGGTTCCGTAGGCGCTACGAAAATTCTTGCAGTAGGCGGCGGCGGTGAAGACGATACGGATCTGGCAGACAGCTGGTGGTTTTCGTTACTGATGTCTGCCGCCACATTTGTTTTTCCGTAAATTTGTGAGAACCTGTCATTGTCACACGCTTGGTCTCCGCCGTTACTGTGTTCGTAGGTCGCTAGGAAGTCGCTCGACGACCCGTTGTTGGAATGATGCGTGAGTTCACAAAATCCGGACGAGTCGTTGAACACGTCGTTCTTTTGTTGCTCCTGTAGACGGCGTTGAAACACGGTAAGGCGTGGTAATGCCGACATCGTTTGTTGGTAAAATAGAGTTCAAGAGGACATTTCATTATATACACTGCAGCAAGAGCTCATGGCGTCTATAAATCTCGCGGCACTGGTGATCACGTCTATTATTACACTCGCTATACTCGTATACGTTTGTGTCAAGAACAAAGAGGTGAATATCGGGGGTATCGTTGATCGCGCGGCGCAAGAGGCCGCTTTCAACAGTACCGTATTTATAATTCACGATAAATCTTCGGACACCGTATGTAACCAATTGATAACTGTGCGCCCGTTCGACTGGATGATTTGGGCCTGCCGCGGCGAACTATATATACTGAACCCGGAGAGCGGCGTACAGTGTTCCGCCGGGCATACGCCGGCCGTCAAAGTGTACGCAGACCAGTTCGTCGAGACTTGTCTCACACTGTCGTACGACGCCATAATCGGCTCGTACGCGAAAAGAAACGGAGCCAAGATCAAGCATGTGCCGTACGAAATCGAAGGTACAACGTTCACTATACTCACGGCACTGAATATACTGGCCAAAGACTGGATAACGTTCGACGTTGACGCTACGGCTAAACCGAACAAGTTACGAGACATAGAGCACGGTAGAAACGAACGTTCCGTTCCGACGGGACGTACACTGACACCGCAACAAGTGATTAGTTATGCCGAGCCGCGAATCAAAAACTACTTGACGACCGCCGAATTGGACAACGTGTTCAAGCATCTCGCCAGACGTGAAAACAAATACGACAAGTTACTCGTGCAAGACAACTATCGTCCTAGCATCATCGAACGAGAGCCCAATTATACGCGACACCGCAATAATGCGTTGGAACTCTAGATATATAGTTACGTGTCGTTGTTAACTCTAAACATGGCCAGAGTTGTAAAGAACATACACCAGGTACGCAACGTGACCAGATCCACGACTCGTAAGTCTAGAGCCATCAATTTGGCGTACAACTCTATACCGTTGCGAAGCGGTGCCACCAAAAAATGTGTGTTACACAAGCACGGCTACCTGTTGATCGCACTGAACAAACACAACGAGCCTGTGCGCGCGTGGCGTGACTGCGACGGCATCTTTCCCATCCGCAGTTCTCGGATCGAGACCGAGCGCATAGCGCGTCTGGTGAATCGTATCGCACCCAAAGTCTTATATATGAACGACGGCGAACCGCTGAAAACGTTATTTCGTACTAACAGCAACTCTATAGCGTCGTGTATCGAACCGTATTCCGGTTCTCTGATAGATTTGTTGTTTAACATACGTGACGCCAAGAAAGCCGAAGACGACTTTACCAACGACGTGACAGTCAGTGACCAAGACGTACTCCTTTTGGATCCGACTATATCGTACAAACAGTACTGTTTGATATACAATATACAGGAGTCATGACAACACACGCTCTCTTTAAGTATTTGGGTAATAACCAGCAATAACAACTGTATAGTATATATTTTTTATTTATTTCTCTACAAAGACACTTTAATATCGCCGCATTTGGTGCATGTTTTAATCAAAGACTGTGCTTCGTCGCCACGTCGTAGCTGTTGCATTCGTGTCTCGTACGTATGGTCGCATTTTGTGACACTGTATTTGTAGGTAGTTCTCGTCTCGGGATACCAATAGTGCGGTGAGAATACGGGACCCGGCAGATCCGTAGACGCCGTCTGAAGTAATACGGTCTTGCCGTCGGGCGAGTAGAAAATATTTAGACTCGAATTTTCTGTGTAACAAAAAACACACATCAACGCACATAAAATCTTATGTAGTTTTAATCAAATGGTCGGCTGTAGTTTTTACGTACCAGTCAGCTTCATAGCGCACGGCTGTGAGTACGCCGAATGTGGGCGGCTGAGATCGGGTGTAGGGAAACAACAGGTTGTCGCACTTTACCAGGTCCACGTTCAACTGTAAGTGGTCGGCCAACGCGAACACGTACTCTTCGTAGCCGGTCTGTCGTAGTCGGTGTACTAGGTTGGAGAACAGTTCGTTGAACGGTGACAGTCGAGACTCGTCTGGCGGACAGTCGCTAGTGTACGCCGGACTCTCTACACGTATGTCTGTGCCGATATAGAACTGGAGCGCGTCCGTGGTGGCGTCTGTAGAACGATTGCGGTAGACGAACGCGTCCGTCGTATATATCAGACGGCTCACGTTGATACACATGAGCGGCAGCTTGGACGCGTACGCTTGCAAATAGCCGGCCGTACGGTCCCAACAGGCGAGCGACACCAGGGCTCGGGTGTCCACTCTCACGGTGATACTGATCTGCTGGCGGTGCAGCGTTTCCAGACGGTAGCCGCATCGCGACTTGGGTATCGAGTCAGAAGCTTTGGCGGCCGCCACAGTGGCCTCGGTCAGACGTGAGCTACTCTTGAACGTGCGTCCGTCCGACAGAGCTTTACGTTTCACGCGCATCAACGCTTCGCAGTGCAACATCGTCGCTCTTTGTTTGAATATATATATAGTGTAAAGACTTCCACAGAGTGAGCTCGGTTGTCGTGAATCTTTTACCAACGTTTTATATATAGTAAATTGTATCGAGCCGACTATATTCTACCATGAGCCCGAACACGAGCAACGCCGGCAATGCCGCCGAAGAGTATTACAGTTATGTCAAGCGGACGGCTCACAGCAAAGTCAAGCCGGATTCGCCGTTGAATCTGTACGACACCATAGCCGCGTTCGACGAACACTCGTCGTTCAAGAAACAGTTTATCGGCTTCAGCACCATGCTGACAGTGTTGTTCAGACAGAAGACCGTGCAACAGCGTAAAATCAACATGAACGAGATCAAGGCGAATCCCAAGTCGTTGAAATCCCCGAGTAAGACAAACAGCAGTTTGAGTCGCGTCGAGTTTGTGCCCGACGTATTCAAACGGTGCAGGTCCAAGGCGGCCAAAAGCGCAATCGCCATGTTCTATCTGCTCCCGTACAAAGAGACGATCCGCAGAGACGTGCTGTTCGCCATACTGCAAGACACGTTTGACTCTGTCAACGACATTATCAAACTGGCCAAAGACAATATCAAGAACATCAAAGAGACGATCCAGGGTAGGACGTCTTATTCGGACGAGATGCGCAAAACGTTGATCCAAGCTATTCTGGAGACGTCAGATGTGCTGCGTGACAAAGGCTACTCCAAATTAGCCATGGCCGTACAGCCCAAGATCTACGTGCTGGCCATCAAGTATTACATTGAAAAGAAGCCGTTCGCCACCATCTGTCCGTACGACGCGTTGATAAACAAGTACATTCAGACTTGTATAGCGTCCAAGTCGCAAGCTTCGGAACGCGAAAAAATCGTCAACCAATTCAACGTAAACGCGTACGCCATCGTAGAGAACATGATCGACAGTCTGCCCGATGACAACGAGACCGTCAAGTCGGTGAAATTCGAAGAAGGTCGCACGTACTATGTGTTCGAAGGTCCGATAAACTTTCCACGCGACCTAACTTACACGTACAAAGAGTACAACGGCAAACACCATCAGATTGTCACTTACAAAGACTGTCTGTACGACGTGATCGGCACAGAAGACGAGTTATTCAGCAACAAGACGTGGGAAGAGCGGTTAGACTCGATCGAGTATACCGCCAAGATTATAATCCAAAAGAAGACCGGTGCCGAACTCAACGAGTACAACGGTAACGCCACACTGGCCACCGCTTGGATGGACGACAACAGATTTCATTGCAAACACTACACCTTCGTCAAGCGAGAACACAAAAAGGCAAACAACTCGTGAACGGAAAACACGCGGTGTCGTCTTGTAAATAACAGCGTTTACACTAAGTCGTAGATTTGTATACGGTGCTTTTGACCGGTTCGTATTTATATATTATGTTATTTTTTTGCTTAAGAGAGAGAGACGAGGGTTTTCACCAAAAAACTAAACGCGATAATATTCACAAAGATAACACAAGCTCATATCGTTCACTATACAACCGAGTCTTAGTTGGAGGTGTGATATGTAATATTTCTCTTATAGAGCGCAAGAATCACACTCGTCCAGACATCCGCTGTCCTCGCATCGTGCTTGTATAATGTTGAGAGACGGTCGCAGTTGTTTCGGCACGACGTAGTAGATGCCGGTCTTTAGGCCGCTCCTGTGTGTCCGCTTGATAAGATCGAACACCGTCTGGCTGGACAGATTCACGGTGAACATGGTAGACTGCGCGTGGTCGACGAACGGAGCCGACGCCGCGTACATGTTCACTGGAGTGTCGATGTCATTGGGCAGTTGTAATTTGTACGCGCTGTCTCGCAGTTTACGGTACATCAGGCCGTACATCACCGTCTTGTTACGACCGTTTTCGCTTTCTCTGGTCACCACCAGATCCATGGGTACGGTCACCGACTCGGTGACGCCAATAAACAAACTGGTAGTGGCTGTGGGCGCTTGCGACGTGAGCATAGAGTTGGCCATGCCGGCGCGCATCTGCAACATCAGTTCGGTCCAGTCGGAACGTAACTGATGCCCGGGACGTTGTCTCAGTTTCCACTGCGGCACGCCAAACTGGAACGGTGATCCGACGTAGTTGTCACACACGATGCCGTGAACGCGTGAATAGTCGCAGCTGGCTTGCACGGCGCCTTTGTACAGCGCCTCGGACACCATGGCGCACATGCGTACCGGGTCGTCGGCAGCGTCCGCAAGCACTGCCGCGTCGTACACCCCCAACGGGTTGACACCGATTTCGCGGCGCTTTCGATCGCCCAACAGGTTGTTGAGCGCCACAGTGGCCATGTAGCCCAGCGTGTACGAGTATCTGGCCAGCTTGGCTTCCTCATCGTCGCTGCCGCAGTCTTCGAATCGGACGCCGTATCGGCGTTCCATGTGCTCGCGAATCGAATCTTGCACCGCCGAGTGTTCGTGGTACATCGCCACGTTGGTGGTCATCAGAGTGCACGAAGACGAGTTCTCGCTGAGAAAAAAAAAGAAAAACCAAAAAAAAATTAAAAAAACTTAACAAAAATTTTATAAAAAATTCAGGGGGACGTTTCAATGGTAGATCAGAGCGTGGTTTAGATCAATGGGCTGAAATGTGACAGGGCTTGCAAGTAATTTGGGCAGTTCAGATAGATTCTGGGGCAGTAAGGGTCCAATAATATATATATATCTGTTGAGGTTTAAGCAAGGAAATTAATTTAAAGGAAGGTTTTATTGGTGTTGTTCCTGTTAATTGTTTTATAAAATGTTAATGTTGTTGTGTGTATATGAATCTTATGTATGTAAACCGGACGCAACATGTATATAGGTGTGTAACTATGTGAAGGTCACACACGCATTTACACGATTGTTTGAGTAGGTTGGTTTCCTTGTGGGATTTTGAGTACGTTTAGTGCATCAAAATTTTTTTTACCTGGCCCAACGCTGTCACACCTTGTTAAAGTTGGTCGGGACCTGTTAACCCGTGTCGTATTGACCTGCATGGTTGTAGGATAACCGATATGATTTTATTGTCTGCGCTTAGACAGGGATTGTTCGCCTGTTTCCACATTACGTAATTATCCGGGTCAGAATATATATATATATATATTAATTTGGCAGAATGCGGCCATGGTCGGGCCATGCATACTACTTGTGTACGGTCATTTTTAAAAGTGCGGATTAGTTGTGAATTGTTCATTATGAATGTTGCTTCCGCAACACATGTGTATGTATATTTAACAGATGGTATTATTCTAGCGTTTTGTATTGTGGGGTGTTATGTATGTACATTCGGTACTAATGTTGTCGTTTGTTTTCTTGTGTTGGGGAGATTGATCTGCCTTTTGTTTTCCCCTTCCCCTCGCGCTTCGTTAGGGAACCCTGAAGCCACTTGATGCGACTCAAGTTTTTCCTCTTCTTTTGTTGTGATGTCGTGTGGAATTGTTGTCTGTGTCGTGTTGGTTATGTAAATTTTGGGGGTGATAATTCAGCAGCCTGAATTGAATAATCTGTTTGCAATGTATCATATGGAGCGTCGGTCGATGAAAAGTTAGTTGGGAGGGCAGTAGGGAAAGGATGACTATGTTTTTTGTTATCGCCCTGTTCGCGAGAGTGTGTATTCAAATGAAACTATGCACGGGAGAGATATTTTAAAAATTGAATATACACAAGATTACAAAATTAGATTCAATACATAGTGAGGCGAATGAGGTATGCCGATCCGAAAGATAACCTTTGGGCAGCTGATAGCCGCAGCTGTAACAGTATTCCAAGCCTTGCTGCCTGCTTATCTGATAGATTGTACATCGTTATATGTTATAATTGCACGCCCGGCTTCTAAATTCAAAGACCAGTTTATTTGTTTTCTGTCTGACCAGCTGTTCGAGTGATATAAAATGTAGGTCAGTTTTTCAATGTGGATTAGTGTTTGGCCCGTACCATGCCGCATTCCGGGTTGATGTCCCCAGGGTTGTTTGGGCGTCGGTTGTAGGGCTGAGTGTAGGCTTCCGCAGAGAAGTTACCCCCCCTCCTCAGGTAGGGAGATAACTATTCGAAAGTGGAGATTGAGAGATTGATGTTCGCGTGCCCTCGATGCGGTCTTCTCGGCCTTGCTAATTGGGTCCGTCCACCCTAGTGTAGGGATGTGGGCCAGTCATGTGTCAAGGATGGATGATGCCTTGTTTTGCTGCACATGGCTGGTCGGTCCACGAGCTGGACGGTTGTAGAAGTGGTACTCACATATCAAGGTCAGTAGCACCTTGTTGGCCTTCGGGCATGAATATGTGAGTAGCAGTAGAGGTAGGGGTGGTCACCAGAGAGGGTGACGTGTTGGGGCGGTCCCGTGGAGTTGGCATGGCGGAGAGAGCTCGCGTGGGGATGGTCGCAGTGTGGTTGAGATTTTCAGTCCTGGGAGGGGCGGACAGAGGAAGGTCCTGGTTGTAACAGAGCTTTTGGGTCTCAGTTGTTGATTGTAGGATGTCTTAGGAGGTCAGAACTCAGGGAGCTCCCGAACTTGTCTTTCTTCTTTTCTCCTCCTGTCCCTTGTCGCTGTATGCTGACCCTGATCAAGTCAACATGCAGTTCGCACACATTTGCACAGATACACCCACATGCACACAGGCATACACACTACACTTCTCACTTCTTCTTCCTTCGTTTTCACCCTGAGCCTCTGTCTTCCTAAGAGCGATATTTTCCTGAGGTTACCCAAGGGAGCTCGAGTCCTGAGAATTACCCTGGGCGGTCATGTGAACTGCGAATGAGTGGATCTTTTGGGGCAACCAGGTTGCCCTTTTGGGGTGAGGGTGTGCCGAAGTATTTAAGCTTAACTTATTTGGCGTACGTCGCGGCTACAGTGCCGTCTGTATAACGGGTTCAAGGGTTGCTTGTGCAGCCACGGCTTCACTGTATCGTTTAACCTTGACCGTGACGTGGCGATAATTGTGTGTGTACGTAATCAAGCATGCCGCGCCATTCAGCTGATTTGTGAATTTTCTGTTCGTGTGGGATCGCAGGTATCCTAAGCACAGGTGGAACCTTTCCTATATTTTAATCCAAAAAACACAAAAAGAAACAGCAACCTATTGCAGTTAAAACATGAAATGAAAGACATCTTCACAACCATAATTTTAGATGTTCAATGACCAACTGTCTATTATAGCATGTCCGGTGGACTTATAGTGACTAGCGTAATAAAGAGTTAAAGAATCTACCTGTTGAAGAATGTCAATTACTATGCTATATTTTATAGCACACCATTTGCCTTTGTCGTGATTAGTGACCTAGCATAATTTAAAACTGGTAGTTGGGCAGTTTAATTAACTGTTTCTTATGAAGATAAAATGCCATTAACAACTTGTACTTAACGCATTGATAATAACTATGGAGTAGTTCCTTCCTAAATCTTGTGGGTACAGGTCCTTATTAGGGGGGCTGTTACAGAATTGAGCCAGTATAATTCTTGTAGTACGACACCTTAAATTTTTTCTTAAGCGGGCAACTGGTGTGTGTAAGGCATGGTGATAGCATTAAGATATATATATCTATATATACATGTATTAATCCTGTGATGCATAATTTATTTTAAAAGGAAAAGAGAAATATTTTTTATTTGGCAAGTATAAAACGGCATATTACATGTTCTTGTTAGGCATGATGTATCATTGTTTGAGGGTCAGTTTAATTCATAAAGTTTCTGTAGATTCAACCTTTAGTAATTGTTTATTAGAACTTATTTAGAAAAGTCATGTGAATAAAGGTTAATACTTAGTGATGTCAGCTTATGTGAAGGCAATGCACTTAAAGGTTTTTTTTTTATTAATTTGTTGTTGATTAATTATATTCAAAATTAATTCTTTGTTAATATTGCCAATTGTTATTCAATATTGGAGAGATGCACGTTTATTAATGATAGTGGAAAATATAGCCGTGCATATTGTAATAAAGGTGTTATTATTATAACAAGAGAACACTAATAAAAGCTGTTATCGTTTGCAAGTGTTTTATTGCAAGTCCTATCACGATGGGCTCAACTCAATTTTTCTTCCGTCTAGACCGCAGGTCTAGTTTTAATAATTAAGTAACGACCCCTGATAAAAAAAAGAAAAACCAAAAAAAAAAAATTTAAAGAAAACTTAACAAAAATTTTATAAAAAATTCAGGGGGACGTTTCAAGTAGACGGCTGCGGCGTTAATCGAGAGCGGATCCGTTACTCATCAAATTACAATCGTGGACACTACCTTCGGGCGTTAAACTCGTGTAGTTACGTTTCAAAAACGAGTACAGATCACAACGCACCGGGTACCCGTTCCTGTCGATACAACGTTCGCGCGAATTCGGCACTTTACGCACCACGTCCAGTAGCCATTCGGGATGCAGGATCAGCTTACGGTGTTTAAACGTGTTTACCATGAGCGCCATGAACTTTACCACCATGTCTGTGCCGCAATTGTTCTTGTCCAACACCACGGTATACGCGCCTTTCAGTACAGCGTTGGTATCGGCGTTCGCCGATATCACCACTGCATTCTTGAACCGCGGCAAGTTGTTCAGTATACGGGTGTAACTGCGATTCTTAATGCCTACATCGAGGTAGACGAACGAGACCATATTATTATCGAGCAAAAATATTCGGATCAGAATATCGGTGTCTACTTTTTTGATAGAGACAAAGTCCGTGGAGAAAGAAAAACGGGACACGTTACTGCACACGGTCGACAGCGTTGTTGGTCAGTGTAGCCAGTTTTTTTAGCAACGTCGTCCGATACACGGGACACTAGCGTGTCGTTCATCGACGTGATCAGGGTGTACAGTATGCCCACTTTCAGCGTGTCTTTGTTCAAATGTTGGTTCTTGCCGGAGAGCACGGCCTGTACGGTGGCTCTCGGCACGGGCAAGTATTGGCTCGCTTTCGCCATCACCGATTCTTTGGTGCGTTGGTCGCTGTAGTTGATCGAACCGTCGACCAGCATTATTTCCACGGCCGTATAATCGGTACCGAGAAACCTTTTGACGGCCGTTTCGTCGAGAGCCAACGGTTTTGAACCCAAATCCAGCAGTCTCTCTATGTTCGTGGCGTCGTCGCCTGCGTTATCGACACCGGACACTTCTTTGAATATGGGATAGCCTTTGTTACCTCGGTTCGTAAACGCGGTAGGCGGTCGGGGTTTGACGATTGCCGGTGTTCCGCTGCCGCCGCTCGTCGAGGCGTCGTTGATCTGCGAATGTTCCGAGCCTTCGACGGGCACCATGCGAAAGTCGGGTAATTCTTGGTGGAGAAAAGTGATCTTGTCGTATATGCTGCCTCGCGGCAACGAAAACACCGTGTTGGGTAGGTTCTGGATGGCGTAGTCCAACGGATTCGGTTCAGTCAGTTTGTCCTTGATGTCGTAGTAAGGATAACCGGGTTTCATCAACTTTTGGAAACGGTCGATACGAGCCGGCGCTTTCTTCACCACCAGTCTCGGGTACAGGCTTTGCGCCGCTAGCGGAAACATTTGTTTCGTTAAAATTGTACAAACACTACAAATAGTATGTGTACGATTACTATATATAAATGTCGTGATAGAAAGTAAGGCACGTCAGTTATACATTTGACACCGCCATGGACGCTCTGGTTATAGATTTTGAAGACGATCTGTTCATTTACGACAGGCGTGGCGTCGACAACGCCACACAACAGCAAAACGACGATGAAGACGACGAGGTTATGGCCGATTGAGATGATGTACCATTGTCTAAAGACGGTTATACACCGCATCGGCCGTCCGATACGAACAAATCGTGGTGGTCTGAAGACAGCAGCAGCGACGACGAAGACGACGATATAATCATCACTATAGACCGAGAGTCGTACGACAAACGTATGGAGATGAACAAGCTGAAGGAAGTGCTGGAACACAGCTACTATCCGACGCTGCCGATTCCGAGCGACGATCGACAGTCGCCCTACTACCACGGCTACAAGAACGTGGCCAACAAGACGGGCGGTGGCGGCGGCGCGGCCGTATACCAACTGCGGCCGGACGACATCGAGTTGAACAACGAGGTCGATCGGCTCATCGCGAAGTCTGTGAACCTGCGCACCACCGACGTGATCACCGTGTTTGTACGCAACACGTTGATTCTGGTGCCCACGGGTGTGCCGATCTCGTCGCGGCTGGCCGATTGTATATGGCCGCCGGAGAAGACGCTCACCGCCAAGTTCGAGTTCAACAACATGCACCTGTTCATCAGAATGATGCCCGAGACCGATCGGACGGAGACTATGGCCTTCTTCGCCGCCCGTTACAAGAGGGTGCATGTGGGTACACAGCTACAGTACCGGCCGCCGCAGCCGACCCAGCATCAGTTGGCGCCGCCCGTGCCGCAGAACACCGCTTCGGGGCAGTACCTGTACGACGACTTCCTCTGGTGATTGTGGTCGACGGCAAAGTGGTGGACGCCGCCATACACGGAGTGCGAGGCAACATCAACGATCTGGTAGCCAAGTACAAACCGCGACGAATCTACTGCAACACCATGGCCAACGACGCGCTGCACGTGTTCCTGCGCTACCCGTACCAGCCGTTCTACCAGAGTTTTCAGAATCTGATGGTGCCCTTCTTTGTGGACACGACCAAAGTGGGCATGAGTACCGTCTCGTTCTGTGACCGCTACGATCCGTTCTGCGCGTTTTGCAAAGCGCTGTTGACGGTGCGCGGCTTCTTCCAGCAGGATATTCCCAACACACCTAGATTCGTGCAACAAATACGAGTGCCGACCTGCCAGCAGCGCGTTTCCAACGTAAAACGTCCTCAACGCTGGTACAGAGTACGAAAGTCTGAGTGCAGAGTCGAGCCGACAGTACGTCCGACCGATGAGGGCGGTTTTGTCACGAAACGCTACGCCAAAAGACGACGAGGAAGCAGCGGTGGCAGCAGGTACGGCGTGGTGTTCAAATCAAACAGTCGCAGCCGCATACCGTTGAGACCCAGCCGCAGATCCGCGTTTAACCAGTCCGTCAAGAAGGAGTATGCGCGTCGAGTCGCTAGCACGCTGCCGCCCAGCGGTCCGAAAAAGAGGACACTTTCAAAACGCAGAGTCATCGTATTGAAACATTACTAGATATATTTGTCTCAAACACCACAACCATTCACGTGTATCTGTATATATTGTAATATAAATTTTCCACTAGTATATATTGTAATTAAAAATTTTGCACTACATCTTATATTGTGTTTCGTGTTGCTCACTCCGACCTTTATCATCTTCAATTGCTTCCTGACTCGAGCATTGCTTCAAAGTTGGGCAACGATTCCGCCGCTTCGAGTATCGCTTCCAAGTCAGCAGGCAGCGATTCCGGCGCTTCGAGTTCGATAAACTTGCATAACGAATCCATGTCTGTATCGTTTCCGTCGGTACGCACCGACATTTGATCGGCCTCTACCGATGCCGGTGACACTAGATGCTCCTGAAACGTGAGTATTTTTGGCCGACATCGTCACTTCGAACGTTCGTTTATTGGTGTTGGCCGGCATCGCGACCGCTTGACTAGTGCACGCCGCGTTCGCGTCGCCAGCAACGGTTATAAGTTGCTGTCGCTGGACGACGTTCGTTTCCATGTCTTCGGGTCGTTGTATACTTGTCGGGTCTTCTTGTACGGGTATTTCAGTCGTCTGCACTTCAGCGTGCGCCACGATCGGCGTGGGCTTGGGTATTTTGACGCCTGAGAAATCCAAGACGTTCGCCTGCACTTTGGCCAGCACGTCGAGAATAATGTTTGTCACCGGCTCGTTATAGTCCATGGCCGCTTTGCTGCCGGCGTAGTAGGATCGCGCTTTTCCAACGATTCCGACACCCTTTCGTACAGAGTTTTAATCATTTCATACTCGACGAGACACGTTTTAGTCCGGTTGTTGAGCTCTGTGGACTCGGTCAATTTTATACGCAAAGCGTTTAACTCTTTGTTCAGCGCGTCGATTTGTGCCGTGTACTGACTGACATTTGTCAAACAATCGTTTCTAGCGGTGGCCGGCGGCAAGAGTGTAGAGTCTCTAGCCGCAGTAATCTTTTCGATTTCCTCGTTTTCTGATTCACACTCTGTTCCAACTCGGCGACTCGATCAGTCAGTCGATCCACCTACGCCTGTTTGCTGATGTCGCTCTCAGTCAGCTGATTTATACGCGACTGTTTGCTGACATCGCTCGCACTCAGTTGGTCGATACGCGCCTGCCTGTCGGCGTCGCTCGCCTTGAGCGTTTCGATTTGCGCGTTTTTCTGATCAACGATCTGTTCCAACGTGGCGATTCGATGTTCCGCTTTCGTCTTGTAACACTCTAGCTCTTGACGTTTTGCTACTAGTTCGTCCGACAGGCGAGCGATACGCTCGCTGAACTGCTTCTGTCCGTCCTCGGCGGTGGCGTTCAGTTGGTTCGCCTTTTCCTTTAGCTTTCCTTGTAGCGTTCCGATTTGTTGTTTCATAGTTTCGTGTTCTTGTCGCTGTTGCAACAACTTGTTTACACTGTCTTCCAAGTCGGTCTACGCGTTCGACACTTTGACTCTCTGTGCAGGCAGGCCGAACGCGCGCATCAACGCCATGAGTTTGGCGGTATGTTTGCTGTTTTGCGTCTTTAGTGAGGCGATTTCTTTGACGGCTTTGACGGTCTTGCGTTCGTATTCGTTGCGCATCGCGTTAGCGTTACCGGCGTCTCTCGAGTACAGATCTTTGACAAACACCAGCTCTTCGTTTAGCGCGTCTATTTTGCGTTGCCGTTTGCGCTGTTCGTCCAGCAACGGTGCAGACAGTGCGGCCAGCACGTTGCTCACCTTGTTCTGTAGGTAGTCGCGAGCGATCGCGGTGTTGAAGCCGTATTGTTTCTCTATAAAGGTGACGATCTCGGGCCCTTGCGGTATAAACTCTTGTAATACTTTGGACTTTATAACGCTAACCACGGGATCTTCTACACCACCGTACAGCCGCGCCGCCGGCGTAGGTGTCGCGTCTGTTATAGTCATTATAGGCGCATGTTGTTTCTCTGACCGTTAGTAATAATAATAATACTACTATCTAAAGCAAAAAATCAATGTTTACGAGATGCACAACGCTATGTACGAGGCGATCTGAGAGGGTGTCAGATCTACGGTGCCGGTCGCGGCCAGCGTGTTCAGTTGTGGGTCTGAAAATTCGTACAGTTCCATGCACTGGTCCGGATTGCATATCGGTTTGGTGGTCGCGGATATGTCCGTCGGTGTGACTAGCGGTTGGGTAAAGGTGTCCAGTCTGTTTTGTACAGATGAGTCTGTGTACGGCCGCGTGTACGTTCGATACTTGTTAGCCAAGAACGCCATCGGGTCGCGGTATTGAAACATGTCGTTGGTGTCGCGGCCGCCGAACTTTGGTTTCAGCCTGTCGCGGTGGAGGCGGTACGCGTTGACGTTGTACTGTTGAAGTACTAACGTGAAGAAGACGTACAGTTCAGCGTCCGTTGCCAGTTTATCGTACACGTCGCGATAATCGCTTTCCATCAGATGAAACGAGGAGCACACGAACGCGGCGGCCAACTTTGACTGCACGCTGGCGGCGATGTCGCGTATCAGAGCGACAGCGGTAGCCACCGAGTTCTGGTTCTTGTCGTCTTTTCCGCCTTTCGGCATGATGATGCGCACACTGTCTTCTTTAGCACAATGTCGAGCGACCCAGTCTAGCACTTCGTTGGCGTACGGCAGTCGTATTTTGATATCGTTTACTTTGATAATGTTGCCGATCATCTGACGCAGTATCAGTAGCGCCACGCCTTGAGATTCTAGTCGGTCGGCGTGCAAAGCGTACGCCAGCACGTCTTGCAGCCGCAGTGTACGCGCGGCGTCAGCGACGTCTTGTTCCAGCGTGGACATGTCGCAAATCCGTTCTATGGTCAACGTCACACTGGCTCGACGCGGCAACCCTACGTCCAGATACAGTATAGAGCCGTCGGGCCGAATGTAGTGGCCGTCCTTGAAGGGAAACGTCAAGAATACGCTCATGTATTCGGGCGGTACTTTGTCCACTCGCCGCAAGTCCAACCCGGCTCGGTATGTCAACAGCTTTTCCACAGCCACACTGTCGTCGGGCGTAACGGTGTGCGGCGACTTTTTATGGTTGATACACTTTGAATCGGTACACAGTAGCTGTTTAGATTTGGCCATGTCGCAGCCGATTCGCGACGCCGGCATCAGACTGTAAACATCGTAGTTGGGGACAAATGACGTGTCATAACCGACACCTCGGTACTGGACCGTGTCTTCGTAGAACGCGGCCATGCTGACGATGTCGGAAAAGTCTGTGCGCTTGATGAGCAGAGCCAGTCGCGCTTGCCACCGTTCGTCGGTCTCTAACAGGTCGGCGTCCGACACGTCAAGCATATAGATCGCGTTGTGGTAAAAGTATGTGGAGAAAGTGACACCCTCGTAGTACTGGTAAATCACGCGATTGTTGAACGCCATCAGTTCAAAAGCGAACAACGAAACACCGGTGGTAGGACGTAGCGGCAGTTTAAAGTCGTACGTAGGCGCTGGTTCGGGCGAATACGCCAGTATCGGTGTACGTACCGCCAATTGTAGAACGTCATTAACGTCTACAGAGGTGCCGTTTACTAACGCTGTAATTTGGTTCTTGACCACGTGACGTATGGTGTGCTCGTTAAGAATGTCGTCGTCGTCGTCTGCCGTGTTTTCGGTCAACAGTTGTACCACCGCGCCCAGTGATTTGCGGATCTTCACTTGGTACACGGGATTAATCTGACGGTGGCCGTATATAGCGGCCGTCTTCTTCTTTACTGTCGACCCGTTCGCGTCGAATCGTGAGTCCAACACTGGTGCGCCGCGAATCACGGACCACATCAGATCTTGGCGAGCCACCTCGTCGGCGGACGCAAACTCTGCGCGTAAGTTAAACATTATAGTAGTATACCGAGCGTATATACAATGTTGTCGACCACTAGACGCAGCGATTCGGCCGACGATGATCTACTATATAGACCCAATTATGAATCTTACATCATAGAATTCTCTAAAATCACCAACGCGCCAGAGTTTTATTTACGCGATATTTCGAGTTTGGTCGAACTGTTGAAAGAGTCGAACATAGTGACGGTGCTGATGTGCGAGCCGAGAAACACGGACGCCATCACGTGCGTGAAAAACTATTTAGACAGCAAACCGCAGCTGCCGAAGTCGTTTCTCACGCGTCTGTTGGCACTGCCCAACACGAAGATAGTCTGACGGCTGACACCGGCCAGGTTCGGCGCCTCGTCCCCCGACTCGTACGTGGCGAAAGTGATACCGAGCAACACACAGCCGATGACGAAAATGACCGAAATGACTGTGCGAACAATGTCGGAAGCGACATCCAGTACAACCGCAAAGTGTACAGCCTGACAAACGGCGGCGTTCGCAACGTGCCCAACGCGGTGAAAATAAAGTTTACGTCCACGCTGATGTCTCAGTTGGTGCGCGCCCAGGTCGACTTGTACCGCACGATAGAAGAGGCGAACCGGCGTAATTACATCAAAATCAGCCCGTACATACAGTCGCGTGTGGCATCGACATCGACAAATACGTTGTTGCGATAAACTTGTTAATTTTTTCGGCAATATAGTGTTATTAATCGATATGGACGACAGCGTACTGCCGGCGACGGACGTTTTGTCTAAACGACTGGCGATGTGCGATCGCGAACACCACCGGAAACGGCCGCGGCCTCTGCTGAAAGCGGTGTACATCGGTGGACCGAGCGCGGTCGGCAAGTCGACCACCATGAATAAGATCAAGGCTCGCTACCCGTGGGCTCGCGTCGCCAGCGTCAATTTCCAGAACTTGTTTGCATTGTACGGCGACGACTCGGCTAGAGCGGTGCGACATCTAGTCTACTATCGCAACGAAACGAAGATATACGAAACACCAACGAATGTACAGCGCTGTATCGAATCGTGCACAAGTACATGCGCCAAACAGACGCCAAAAAGTTGACCAAAGAGGACGTACTGTCATGTTACCACGAGTGCGTGAACGAGCTCACCAAACCGTCGGCCAGCACGATGGTAATCATGCTAGACACTACGGAAGCGTTTGTACAGCGGTACGCGTATCGGCTGCTCTCCGACTACAACGGCATAGATTACGACGGCGACGACGGCATACGGTACTTGCACTTTCAAGTAGCCGCGTACCTGGCGTTTCTGACCAAACGTCATCTGTACCCGTTTATGAGTGTGTTGATCGCCACAGACGACTACGACTCGACCGCATCGCCTCGCATGTTCGGTGAAGCGGACGACTACGGTCTGATACCGCTGTTGCACAGCCTAATAGCCACCAAGAACGACATCGTATCGGACAAGTTTGACTACGACACGGTGTCGAGGATAGTGGCAGACTGTCATGTATCACGAGTCGACGACTCGTTGGAACTGTCTTGAAGACGCGGCACAAAAATAAACCCAAAATCGAGAGTGATATTTTTCAAGGTTGCAGTCGATACCTTCGCCGAGTTTTTACCAGGTTTATAGCAGAATTTTACCAGATTCTTACACTTTTTAGATGTTTTGAAATGAATGTGTGGCGGGCTAAAACTAGAAATCACACTATTTAGCGCGTCAAAATCAAATTTGCGAATTTCAGAATCACGACTAAATCAGGACATCTAGTGTAGAAAAAGCGACCAAATCAAGTGCAGAGAAGGCGTAGGCGTATGTTTTGTCGAGCCGACCAAATCAAGTGCGGAGAAGGCATGGGCGTATGTTTTGTCGAATCGACGCTTGTTTCGAGTCTATCTGGTACGGGACCGGGAATTAGACCTCGATCTGGAACGGCGTCTGTTGTTGGAACTCTTGGCTGCCGGTGATCGTGTTCGGGATCTGCGTCTGCGTTTAGTGCTTACGCCGACTGTGGCCGCTCGCCGCCTTGGGCTCGGACTCCGGCTACGAGATCTGGACCGGGATCGTGATCGTGAGCGTCTTCGAACCATGATCGTCTTGTTATTATCGATGACAGTGTAGTTGTCGTCGTCGTCGTGTATAACTATATTACCGTCTACAATTTCGTCGTCGCCTTCGGCGGTGTCGTGATACACGTACGTCAAGTTGGCAAACGGCGTTTGGTTTTGTCGTAAGAAGTGGATACTATATGACGGGTACAGATCGCTGTGCACCTCGTTGCCGCCAAACGCCACTTGGACATCGTTTACCGTCACCGTCGGCAGCCAACATTTCATAGTGCTGATCAACCGGTGCTTACTGTGACCGTACACCGACCGGTTGATGTACACCAGAGCGGCGATCTCCGGCTCGGAACAAAACAACAGATTTCGGTTCGATCGTATCGTTTTGTGAGTGTGTAACGCTCTACGGTTGTGTCTGTAGTCGTAGCACTCGAACCGAACGACGCCAACTCCGTGCATGTATTTCAGTCCTCTACCGCCGTCGATAATGTCGTCCACTTCGTTTTTAATATTCGTCACCATTTAAAAATCGCGCGGTCTGAGTTCGTATTCTTCTATAATATAGTTTGTACACCGAAGTCAAAAACTCGGGGTACTCTTTCACACGCACGACCATAGATTCTGTCATTGTGGTCGGTATCGCTGCCTCCACTATTACTATAATTACCAGATGAACGGACATGTTCCAGATTCCGGGCATACCCGTGTTTAACAGTCGGCACCACCAAACAACTTCGCCGCGTCCGGACGGCGCGCGCCACCAAACAGCGAACGTTCGTCCGGACGCCGCAAAACAGTACAACAGATCGACGCAACCGTATCGTCATTCGGCTCAGTTTACCAATTTTAACACGAAAACTACCGACGAGGATGAAGACGAAGAAGAATCGAAGTCTTTGCTGACACAGCATTGGGTCAACGCGCACGCAAACTCGTTTCAACCGATCGTACGTGAAAAACGTACACCATCGGCAGACAAGCCGAACACTCGGTTGTACGTGCACGCGACAGATCAACCGATAGTGCCTACGTACGCCGACAAAATAGTAATGTCGGCAGCGGATACTCGTGCTGGCGAGGATGAGGAGGAGGAGGAGGAGGAGGAAGTAGTGGCTGCAGACGAAATCACGTCGAAAGACAAAGACATCGATGCGGACGAAGAAGTCGAGTCGATATTGGGCGAAAAACGTCTAGAGCAACGGTACGACCAACGTCGCAGGTTAAAGCGACAGAGAAGTCTTAGCCGCATGTCGGTGGTGCGTGGCGGCCGTAAAACGCCGGCACGATTCGCTAAACGACGTCGATTGAACTACGGCGGAGCTTTTACTACCGAACCGGCGACATATACAAAAAGCGTACTCTCCAGCATAATTAAATACGCCAAGTACCCGATGTACATGTCGTTAAATATTGTCTCTATATCTTTTATGCTCTCAAGCATGGGTGTCGATATGTCTCAGTATACTAACTTGATTCGCGTGTCGGCCTCGATGTTGAGACACGTTACTGCTACGAACGGTATCGACGTGTTGCGACGTTTAACTGCCGGCGCATTGGCGAGCGCTTCAGAGCTGGGCTCGACTCTAACGCCCACGGACTAACCAGTATTGTTTGTTTTCAACGATAGATTTTTTTACTTGCGTAAATATATAGTGCTGGGTTTTTATGTAATCCGTTTGCGTCGTCAACATGCTTCCAGTAATCAAATCGGACCACTGGGCCAAAAAGGAGGAGCAGTCGCAGTCGCAGACGGCGATTGTCCAGAAGCCGCTTCAAGTACCGGTCGTGTACGTGCCTTTACAGCAACAGGGTGTCCCAGTGATGTATTCTACCTCGCCTGTGACTATACACCACGCGCCAAATTCTACGTATCACAATAATCCGGGACCGGACACGTATCTACCGTATTTGGAACGACCGCCGCCTACGTACTCGCCGACCGCTCCAGAAGGACCTGCAAAATTTCAGACACTACACATGAGTAACGTCAAACCGCCGGTAGTGACGCTGGACAATGTGCAGACGCTAAACAACAACAATGACGACGACGACGATAAAAAAGAACCAGAAAAACAAACCCTATTGAGTAAATTTAAAGTGTCAAAACCACTCAAGAAACGCGATACGAGTACTGCGAAGGAAAACAGTATGGTAGAACTGAATCCCATCAACACGTCGAACATAATCGAAACCTTTGACACCATCGAAGACGGTCTGACCGACACTTTGCAACAAGAAAAGAACCGAAGTTCGGTGTCATACAATATGCTGAAATGTTGTAGAGTGAGTGTGCGCACAGTCAAACACGTACTTATCGCGTTGGTCGCTTTCAGTGCCGTGTACACGGCAGCCATTCAGATGTACGAGCATCTGCCCGTCGGCGGACTTCTTTTGAATATCTTTTCATCGAATCAGTCTAACCATCAGTCTCCAGATCTAACCATTCTGAACCAGACTTCACTTGAAGGACAAGGAAATATTTGGTCCAACAGTACCGTCGCTCCTCCAGTCGTCGATAGCTCGTCTATTCCGGCCGTCAACACACGTGATGATCCGAGTCGCGAGGGTATAAACTCAGGCGTTGCTACTACGCCCGGTCCTGTTACTAGCGTTCGCGTTGGTAACAAAACTACGGCGACTTCGATTCCTGGCTCTGGTGTTGGCACCGTTACGCCTAACAAAACTACGCCTATTAGTTTCGACGCCACTGCGGCTAGTGCTTCTACATTGGTTAATGTTGTAGACACCACCGTGGCTAGTGTTGTTACCGTTACGGCTAGTGTTCCGAATACTACGACCGGCACTCCTAACGCCATTAAGCCTATTGGTTTTAACACCGCTGCGGTTAGTGCTTCTACTGTGGTTAGTGGGGTCGACACCACTACGGCTAGTGTTGTTATCACTCCTGAGACGATTCCTACGACTAGCACATCTAGTGATACATCGAGTATTAATGCCGACACTCCAAAAAATAGCTCGATTGATTCAAACGAGCGATCGTTAGATAATCCGATCAACGATCCTCCGAACGATAACGATGCCGATAGCGTAGATACTCCTACTAGTCCTGCATCAAGTGCTAATGTCGACGTTCCAACAAATAGTTCACTCAATCATTTGTTTGGTGCGCTATACAACTTACTATAGCAACCCTAACGTTACGATCATGGGTACGACTATGTACCACTGCCTCCAACCTGACATAGAAAGTAGTGATACAAATGAAACGACGACCGACACAAAGAAAAATACTTAACAAATACTTAACTGTAGAGTTTGTGATAACGGAAATAATAACAAGACACTTGTTTAATTTTATTTGCGTATATTTTTTCATTACAAAAAACAAAACATCAAATTATATCGTGTAGACTCGACGAGTCCAATGAAATCCTCGACACCACCTCTATGTAGTTGGAACGTGCGCCCAGGTCCGAGCTCTTGTTCATCGTCTGCATCGCTCGTGTTCCTTCGTTGTTGTGCTCTTCGCCGTGTCTGAATTTGGACAACAGCACTTTGGGTCGTTCTCCGGTGTATGCGACCAGTGGGCCGTGTGTGTCCGTAGACATGTTGGTCAGATTGCCGGTCGACATGAACAAAGCGCATTGGGTCATGTACAGTGTCATGGCTTTGATCTCGTCGTACTGTTTTGGATCGAAAATGTCTTGATTGAGCGAGTAGCAGTAGGTAAACTTTACAAAGTTACTGATAAACAACAGTGGATTTTCGATAAAGTATTTCAACTCTGAGCAAAAAATCAGACTGTACGTGTCATCGGTGCCGTACCGATGTAGCAGAGAGTTAAATTTAATATTGTTGCTCGCCGTAGACGTTTTAAACACGTAAATCTCGTACACTTTGTCGCATACTTTGAATATCTTCACTTCGTTACTGATGACTGTCTCGTATTCTACATTCTTACTATAGTTGAGGTCCGAGAGTTGAGTCGTTGGAGATGATTGACGTTTACTGACCGTGCTAAAGCGTGCGCCTCTTTCGCGCACTGTGGTCAGTTTTGTCTTGTTGGCGGTGGCCGACTGTTTTGACACCGCGGTGACGCTAAACTTTTTTACGCCGCAATAATGCGTTTTAAAGTATTTGTCGATGTCTTCGAGGCTCTTGAACGTTCGAGTTTCGTGTATAACAAACGGACGCATACATTCCTCTTCAGACAGCCGGTCGCAGTGTACACGTACCCACATAAAATCATTATCCGAGTACAGTATATTGTTCTTGATGTTGGGCGTGATGCGATCCAAACATGTTTCCGTCTTGTTTTTTTGATAGTGTTTGTCGTCCAACGATTGCTGAATCTTGCCGGCCGTCATGTAGGCGACAATGTCTATGCCCAACGCTCGCGGAGTGGGTCCCATAAACTCGGACTCGCAGTCGAACAGTTTGTTGAGCAGTCGTTTGGCACCTGGTCTGGCAAAGAGTGCGGCGCATTCGTCCGCCGACATATCTTTACACACCATCATGTACTGAGCTATAACTCGGGCTTGCGGCTCGACAGATTCGTCTTCACACGCTCGCATTATGCACGATGCGAGGTAGTCGATATCCGTGACCAAACTCGACTGTGTAGACGATGGAACAGAATGCGCCATAGTGGACGTGCACGTCCAACGTTTTCACTTGAACAAAGCGGTCGTCTTCGTCTTCAGTCAGCCGGTGTTTGTAACGTCTGTGCAAATGTAGACAGATTGTGTACGGAATGTACAGCTCAGCGCTCTTGGAATGCACTATAAAAGTGTCGACCACAATATTATGGCCGATCGCCTCAGTAGACATTATCTATAATGATATCTGTAAAGCGCTACTCCTAATGACGATACTCGGCCCTTGTCTCAGTTATATAAAAATTCACTCAACGCACTCGTTCGGGTTACATCTCATCTTCGTCTTCGTCGTCGTCGAACGTTAATGAAGCGACAGAAGGTGGTGGCTTCGGGGTCGGCGAGTATCTGTCGTTCAGCTGTAACCCATCGTTTTCGTACACTCTGTAATAACGCTGTTTCTGGCGATTATCTAACGCATTGTCTTTCTGCGCCTTGTCACCGTCGTTCAATAGGCTAGTATAATTGGTTTCTATTATTGACATGAATTCGTTGGCGCTTATAGACCGCAACGGTTTCGTCAACTCTCCGTTGTTGGAAATAATACTGGGAAGAGCCTGTTGTTGTTGTTTATGATGTTGCGGAGACAAAGGAGGGGACAGTAATAAGGGGTGCGGCTGGTGTTCTTTAATATACCGGTCGACTATATCCGCGGCATCAGTGTCGGTAGCTTCCGGCAGTTGTTCGCTAGCAACAGACACGCTATCAACAGTGTCCTCTTCCTCCTCTTCAGCGGCTTCTTCCACGTCCATGTCTGTGTCGTGTCTGTCGTCTACCACGTCGTCGTAGTCGTCAACAGATTTTGTCGGGGTCGCGTGTATTTCGGCGCGATGTAAACTGACCACCGCGTCTCGTTGATTCTGTCTGCTTGTCGCCGCTTCTGTACGTTTCTTTTCGCGTACCCTTTCGACGTGTTTATCGGCGCTACCGGCAAAGACTTGGACTGTATACGTACATGTGCTAACGACTCGGCAAAAGCCATTCTCGTCAATGACGGTGAAACGTTTACGTATCAATCGTCGATACTTAAACCGGGCGTACACTGTACACTTGGCCCTCGGCCGGAATGCAACATGAAAACCACGGTAGCCATGATGACCGTCAACTCGATCGTTTGTCGAACCAAGTACCCCGTCTGATCGGCGGCAAACTGGGCGGCGATCTCGTAGCGTGCAACAACAGTCACATCAACGATCCGCAAAACGTGCTGTGGGACTATCTGGAGAACCGCCGAGTCGACCCGTGGCGGTCCGCGATCCAAGATGAAGACGAACTCATGCCGGACGGCAACTACCGGTATCGATGCAAATTCAACGGTACGGACGTGCGCGGCAACCATTACATGGAACACCCTCACAATCGGTTCCATCCGACCGCTAATTACTGCGCGGACCTTGTGTATCAGGCGCATCCCGGCGTGCGCACCGTGTTTGGTGACGACCGCCAGAGCTTCGTCTGCGACTGCGGCGACCCGGCAGAGACTCGGGTGAAAAACCTCGTTCCTGGCGATCCGTCTAGCCAGTGTTCCGACGTGGCGTACGGTGTTACTCAGGACGTGAAACAACGGAAACGAATCACCGTGCCGTACAAGTGCGTGACATTGTACTCGCCACTGACCGATATCGGTCGCCACCCCGTGTGTCCCGAAGACATGTTGACACGACAAGGCAGGCAGATGGCGGCTGTGGAATTAGAATTCACCACAGACGAGTCCCAACTCATAGAGCATCTGCTGTACCAAGATTTTAGCAGTACTAATCCAGGAGTGTATACACCCAAGGAGCAACGAATTTACTGATAAAAGGAATAACGTTCAAAAGATATTTTTTAATTTTTATTTACATATACATATTTACACCAAAAAACTGATTTAATACGCGTCCAATTCAAACACCAACCGCGGTGGTGTAAGCGGCGCTGCTGCTGATGCTGGCGGTGGTAGTCGTGGTCTTGGCTCCTCGTCTTCGTCACTGCTGCTGTCGCTAAACGCTATAAGCAGGGTGCGCTTTTTCGACGGTTGAGCTGGCTGCTTTGTCGGTTCCGGCGTGTTCAATTTTATAGATTCTAACACATCGTTTTTGTCGGCCAGGAAATGTATAAACGGTTCTGCCGCAGCTATACTGGCGGTGATGTCGTTCTGCAGTACGGTGATCGCTTTTGGTGCGGACGCAGCAGGCTCGGTTCTTGACGCTGCCGGTGGTTTGTACGTGCCCAGATGTGCGTCTAGATTCATCAGACCCTCGTATAGAGGCACTGTGTTGGCCCATCTGATCAGTTCTCGTTTGACGAACCGGTCGTTGACACCGGCACGCATGGCGTATACAAAGTGTTTCACGGCCAACACCGTGTTGAATTTCGGTATTTGCTTGTTGGGCATTACGCCTGTGGATATGTATTTATAGTATATGGACACACATAGTATAGTGACTGTTATGTCGTACGGGTTAAATTGTTGACACGTTTTGTTATATCTGTTGACGGTGCCTAGTCCTCGTTTAATCTCTCCGCCCCCTTTCAAACCCATGTAGAGGATACTAGCTACAATTTTAGACACGTCTTTGAGCGTGTTGATGTATCGTTTTTCGTCAGCGCCTGCCGCGCTAAAGAAGCCGGTGAACATGCTGGGCGTCAACATCGAATCGGTAAAGTCTGTACCACACATTGCTGCAAACGTGCGAAACACCATGTCATTGTAGCCGACCCTATGTGTGCAGGCGTCGAATCCGATGGCTTGCATCGGTTTCGATCCACTGCCGCACACGATCCACAGACACGAGTCCACCAGTTTGACGCCGTCCTCGGCCACGTGGGTGTAGGCAGCGTTTATGTCGGATATTCTGTCGTCCGAGAATATATTTACACTGGCGGTATTCCGTCGGCACACCCCGAATGTCGTGTCATCGTCGTCTTCCGCCGTCTCTTGGATCGTGTCGGTTTCGTCTAGAGTCGACGCCACCAGACCACGTCGCTCCATGTCGGCGTACTGTAACTCTGTGACAGTCTTTGTGCAGAAATATTTGGGCATGTGGTTGTAGCATATGGACAACATGTCGGAGTCGCGTGTCAACAGTATGTTGAGATCCACGTCGCGGTCTCGTTGGAGATACATATGCAGTTCCGATTCGCCGTGATCTAATGCGTGCACACGATAGCCGTGTTCGGCGCACAGTCTCGTGAACGTCGTACGTATCAGACTCACGTCCAGCGCGCATTCAGGTCGGGCCGTCGTCTTGTTGGCCACACAAGCGCCGTCCATGTAGACGATTACCTCGCGCGCACAGAGACCCATGTACGTATGAATCCACATAATGGTGCGCACCAAATACTCGTACGAGGTGTTGGCGATAGCCTCTTCGGCATTGTGCTAGGTCATGTTGGTGTTGACCATACCCTTGTATCGGATCAACTCTCCGTCCACAGATATGATGTAAGACGCCGGCTTGTGATTGTACAGGCCGCGTCGAAAGTGTTCGATAATACGATCAGCGTGCAATATACCCATGGTCTGTTGTACACTAGTTATATAGTTATTTGTCTGGATTGTGTATCTGCGTATCACTTACGAGCGCGTGTAAGGCAATACGTTAACCGACCGCTCGACCGCTATTTTATAATTGAAAAAATGTCGTTGTTTAACTGTACCCCGTTGACACAGCCCCGCGCCGTCAAGATACGACGTGCGTGTTTAGCTCGTTGGGCAACTGCAAGGAGCACGTGTCAAAGTACCTGTGCAACAATCACGCTCGCATATTCGGCTTGGTGTACAAACACGTGCACTATACGGACGGCGACAACGAGATGGTTAGCCGTATAGTCACCTAACCAGCGCGGTTAACAATCTCAGCATACCGTTGTTCTTGGACGACGACGGCAAAGTGCTGTTGAACGAAGTCTACACGTTCGCTACCAACGTAGCACACAACTATCAGTACATCAACGCGGACGATCTGTCCAACATTATCGCTTGCAACTTGGGTTTGAGCGCGCAAGACGACGTCTGTAAACTGGGCGGCTGGTTGGACGATCCCGACTCCGAGATAATTCTGCACGACGTTACGTCAGGCGAACTGCGCTACATCAACGACATTCCAAAGTTGCATCGCATCCTACTGCATTACACTATCTCGTCGTTGACCTGGAACGAAACCACCCAATCGCATGTGTATTTCGTCGACAATATCGCTCTGTCTCGGTGCCCGGTAACCGGCACGTACAAATTCATGCTGTTAAACAAACAGAGCGTGCTAAAGTATACCGACCACGCAAACTGTGTTGCCACGCCGTTGGTGTTGACCGGCAAACACAAGATCGCGTCCACGTCGCAAGATCGCGTGTTTCGGCAACTGAACAACCGCTACGTAAACTGTTAATACACACGTAAAGCACCAAAAAATGACATATCGTATTGCAAATAATATTTTTTAACACCCCGTACTCTGATGTCAGGGTATGTATATATATAGGTATAACAGACGTAATCAAACCATTAGCAACCCTTTAACTGGAGCGTGCGCACACATACGTTCAGATTCAACAATAATACGAAAATATTACTCTCGGATTCAGTCGATGGAGGCTAACGCGGAAACAACGGAGGCAGGAGTCGCCACAACCGGACTCGATAAACCAAAGGATTTCGAAGACCGAGTGAACATATGCGCAGACGACGACGACGACAACGATGATGGAACCAACAACAATAATATCGAGACGGATGACAAGTTGGAAAGTATCTTGGATCTTAAGAACGCCGACTACAACAACGGACTCGTCTACCCACCGAATCCAAAGTTTCTCCACTCATACAACTGTTGGCACCAACACCAATCTGTCTTGTTGACCAGTTTCGAGAACCATCCCGAGGCGGACGAAGGGAAATTTCATCAAGCCGAAGAAAAACTACAGGACATAGCGTTGCAAATCATCGCGTGCCTAATGTTCGGCGACAGCGTGGTGTTGGACACGTTAGCGTGTGAGGAGTTTAACCGCATTACGGCCACCGAGACGCTGGTCATGTTAGACGACCAGGTGGCTCGCGAAAACGTGCACCAAGAGGTATACAGTAGAATGTTAGACGTGTCGCACAAGGGTGCGTACTACCGGAGCCAAGAATTTTACAAGCTTCGGATGCACCGATTCGCACGACTGGTTGAGGAGTACACCAATGTCAACGTCGATTTGCGCACTATGCTGTACTTTATCATGGTCTGCGAGAACATTATGTTTGCGCCGATGTTTCAGTGCATCTGCTACTTGGCCACCACAGGGTACGCGCCAAAGCTGTGCGACGCCAACTTGCAAGTGATGCGCGACGAGTACATACACTACAAACACGTACGCGGTCTGTTGGCCGAGTTTAAAATGAAACTGAGAAGACCCAAAGCGAGGTCCATACTGGCCGCTTTCGAGACGGCCACCACGGAACTACTACACGAGATCATCGGCGACTACGTATCTGCTGACGGCTTGTACTCGTACGACATCGCGTTGGCACACTTCAGACACGTGTGTCACGGCTTTATGCGCGAGAACGGGCTCTACTACACGAAAGAGGAGGAACGGATTAATGAAAAACTATACGGCACGTCTCCGGCAGCCAGTTACATGTATCTGCCGCACCACGAAATTAAAATCAATCTCATGGAGTCCAATTCGACGATCTACATGGTCGAAGGTGGCGACTTTTATATTTGCATGAGCGACGACGAAGAGTGCACGAGCAAATCAGAAAACATGACGAGAGCAAAGATCGATAGTGACTCGGCGAACCTGGTGTCGGATAGAGGTGTATGCAGCCCAACGACAGACTTGTAGAAAGACCATTATTCTAAGTATTAATAATTTATCACGTATTCTGTACGGTGTTGTTATTATTTGAATAAAAATATATTCTTGTCATACAAATAATAATGTCGATATTCCTTGTCCTGTAGTAATAGTGTTATTCTACAGACGCGCAGAGACCTGCTATCCGTTTGATCAGTCTTTTGTCTATGACAATCATGTGAAAACATTTGGCGTTGTAACAGATGTCGTTCAACTGGCCCGGCATGTTTGCCACATGAGTGTAACCGTCGGCGTGCAACCGTTCGAACATGGAACGCAAAGAGGTCGGTTCTATACGTTCGTCTAGACTGGTGTAATATTTCAATTTGTAGCCGCGATTCTCGACTATAGCTTTGTCGCTAGTGTCGGGCTTGGGAAAGTACGGAGTGGTATAAAATACGCCGGCCATTTGGCCTCGCGCAGACGTTTAATACCCCTTGAAATAGTTATCTATATGGGTCACAATGAACGTGTACGACGTCCAGTCAAACAAGGCTCGATTCATTTACACTATATCTCTGACGCCGAAAAAGACTGACAGCGAGACAGGTTCGAAATTGCCGGTACGTCTGGTGAACGGATTCTACTTTAGTAAAGAGACTAGATCCGACGAAAAGTTGATTTACACGGAACACGGCATGACGTCTATACTGCGCACCGTACTGTGTATGCACGTCTTTAGAATCGCTCCTTGCGAGTCGATACAAGAGATCATCTACAGCGGTCTTGTCACGTTCCCGAACGACGGCGCCCGTCTGACTGTCTACGAACCGGATCTGTCTATAGAGCTCATCAGGGATATAGTAGATTCTCTGTTGGGAAAAGGGTTCTGTAGCGTTGTCGCCCGACCGCTGACCAACGTGTACTCAGAATACAAACACGCGTGGCGTTACCACACGTTCGGCCAACCGGTAGCTCTACCGAGCGCTGTCGATTTTATTCGCCTGTACAGATTCGTAAACGCGCCCAACTACAGACTGAGCGCTGACACTCAATTTGTTTTGTTTAACAGTGACGATCACAAGATACCGCTACAGGGTAGAGTTAAATATCTGCCACTATGAGTGTGTCACTAGAGTCGTGGGAAGGTGTAGCCAACACTGTAGGCCGCTACTTTAGTAAATCAATGCCATTCTATTACACGTCGCGATACTTGGAAATAGCTGTAGAGATTATAGGCGATCTGTTGGGCAAAACTTCCTACACATACGTAGAGACGTGTGTCTCGCTACCTGAGCCTATATGGCAAGAGAAGAACATCGTCTTCTTTTCAGTGCCCATGATGTCGTTGTTCATCAACCAGCCGGTGGAACTGCCGCAGGACACGGTAAAGTATGTGGCCCGGTTTGATATATTCGACCGCATAGAAGTGGACGACACGAAGAAAAAGTCATACGATCAAGACGATGTGGGATCGTTGCGCAAACGAAAGTGCAAGAATCGTAACAAGCGACTAGAATCGTACGACACTAGCAACGGCTACATTGTAAATTGGAACTCTACAATGATTGCCGGCAACGTGTCAGACGAGTTCGGTCTAAACGAATCAGACACTACGGTGCTGGTACAATTGTTTCGCTTAGTGCTGATGATCGGTCATTGGTTGCAACACGCGTCAGGCCGCACCACGTATCGGGATCACGAAAACTTTCACGAAATAGAAATGGCCGACACCGATCTGTACAATGCGCTAATGTCTGTTGATAGTGCAAAGACTGCCACAACGGATGAAAGCAGTAGTGGCAGCGACAATGAACCCGAATACGATGCTAGTGTATTTACACGTTCCAAGTTTTCACTCGATTTGTAGAACGAATACGCCTTGAAAACAATGTCATAACTTTTTCACAAAAAATAAAAAGCCGGATTACTTAAATCACGCCCGGCGTCAGCGTCTAAACGTTCTTCATACTACCCATCGGTGTAACCTCGACATTTTTCTCACGTCTTGATGACAGCACATTATGCAGCCTCGGCATATCTCTATTGTGTTTCCTTTCTAGCAAACAAATCGTATAAACTATCCAAATTTATGTTGTCATTATGTTATTATTGTTCGACTGACATACAACGATATGTGGGAGCGCGGTATAACTTTGAACCGCTGTCTGACCTCTCATTGTGTTGTCGTCGTCTCACTCTTTATACTTTAACAAGACGGTACGATTCAACCACGGCTCTTGCAGCATACATTGGTAGGCGAACAGCTCGCGATTGATGTAGCTATCTTTAGCAAACGTTATACAGACGAGTGCTACGAAAAACACTAGAATCGCTATAACGTACAACATCGGGACAGCGTTGGCTATACTACATTACTTTGTTGTATTATACACCATGAGTGTGCCTCTACAGACACAAAAATCACAATATCGACATCTAACCACTTGTAATATCGCCAGCTGAGTGGAATAATATTTTGGACTTGTATATGTCGGCCGCCACCCTAGTCGTGGTTTGAACTGAGCGCTATATATTATGTGTGCATCACGGACAGTAGTCTAGTCTTCTCTCGGCGTAGACTATAGCACGTTCTATCGCGACATGGAGCCGTTATTCCTAACGCACAAGCTGACAGTCAACAATCTGCAGTCGATGTACAACGTGTACGATTTTCAGTTGCGAGACCACCTTTTGACCACCGAAGACATTTACTTGTCACGATGCAAATGCTATCACACGCACAACAAGCAGCACTGTCCTCTGGTCACCACGGCCTACTGTGTCAAATGCAAAGTGGCCAACGAACGGTACATCAACTATCGATCCCTACTGTTCCACCAGACGGCGGCGCAAAACCGGCTGGCGCGATGCTGTATCCACTGGCACTGGCCGCCTTGCGGCCACTGTCTCGGCTGTCGGACCACTTCGACATGCATAGTGCAGTTACCATTCGAGTGCGATTACACCACGGAAGCCACGTGCACTACGTCTGGCAGCGGTGCGCCGCACTTTACCAAGCCAATGAAACACGCTCAGTTAATGCGCGAGCACATTTACAATACGCGCATGCCAGTATTTTACTTTTGCAGCCAGCACACGCACGTGCACCGGCATGAATACAAGCCTTACAGCCGACTGCAGTGCTGCATACAGACGCAAAAGTGTTGCGAATGCGCCACCCTGGTTACCGAGTTTGACTCGAGTTTTGTCATCACTACGGTAACTAAGAAACGGGCCAAGACCAAGGCGGCAGACGCCGCTGCTGACAAGACTAAACGCACCGCCATCGAAAAGAAGCAGTATGTGATTTTTGATCCCACCCTGTGGCGCGAACAGTCGATGAACCACTTTATCTCGCTGTTGCGCGCCGTGGTCAACACGCCCGAGCTGGTGATGGAGCGTTACCGCCGCTTCGAGTCGTCCAACTTTAAGGTGTCCAACATTAAAAAATACAAGAGCGGTAAACAGTCGATCATACGCACGGCCATCACGGGGTTCGAGAAGAAAGGCATCTACCAGACGGCCACCATATCATGTACGCTGCCTAGCCGTACGGTGTTGATTCCGCAAAAGATCTACGACCTGATGGTGGGCGACTACGACTTGTCGCTGGTCGCTGTAAAACGCGACCCGTCCATCAAGCAGACGTGCATGTTTGTGTGCAAGGGTAAGCGCAACCCGGATCCAGACATGGACACGCTGGTGATCTCGGACGCCATCGCCAAGCCATTGAATCCGGACCAAGACGGGGACAAGAACGGGGTGTACGTGCTGTCGAACCGCGCACGCGGTGGCTACGACAGGCGCGAGTCGTTCCTGCATCGGCTGGAGCGGTTGGAAATGGCCACAGCCTATGCAACCGACAAGACGCTGATCGCTACGCCTCGCTTTTCGTTCTCCGAAAACAACCTGCTGGTGATCCATCGCAAGCACCCCGAACTGATTGAACGCAGCGAGTTTTACCGGCGCACGCACGAAAAAGGAACAAAGTGAGTAAATTCATTAGATATTTGTCAGGGTTTATGTTGAAGTTTTTGAATACACGTGCACGATTTAATAAGTTTCGTGTCTGTTTCAGCCACATGATCGATGCCGGATGCGGCTATCTGCGCAAAGAATACGAGGAATTTTGCCTGCTGCTGCTCGAGATTAACTCGAGAGACGAAACGACGTGTGTAACGTTGGACGATTTAGTGTTGAAAACGGACATTTTACCCGGCATAGTCAAGTCGGGCGCCAAGGGACACAACGAATCGCTGCACATGCTTTTTGACAACCTTCGCTACAACCGCACACTGTCTGAACAGAGGAAGGACATGATCGACCAGATGAATCGCTACATCTCGTCCAGCCAAGAGTTGAGGCACACAGGTCGTAACCAGTTTATCTCGCTGTACGCAGCGCAAGACATGACGGTAATCATGGGATGTGTGTACGTGAACAAGCGGTTCTATGCCGACTACAAACCCTTTGCCAGTGTGGGCACACTCATGTACAACGAAGGCTCGCTGGACGAGTTCATCGAAGATTTGAAATTATTACAATGTTTTGGTCAATAAAATCTTTCTATAAATAAAAACCTTGTCATTTACTATAGCCGATTTGTTACAACGGCTAGCCAACGATTCGGTTGTCTAAAAAACAGCGATTATGGTGTCATGACGGCACATTTAAAAGTATGTCTTTATTAAGTCTTTTGTTTCTTGAAGTCTTCCAAATCTTTAAACAATTCAGTGTATGGAGTGGTAGCATCTGGAAGAGTTTGGGGTGTAATAACTATTTCCATCGGTGGAGCACTCGGCTCTGGTGATATGGGCGGTGGTGGTGTACTTCGACCCTTTTTGGCGTTACTTCTCGTCACCATGTTGAGTTTGGAGGATTTAGGTGGTGGGTTGGTAACTAGTTGTGTCGGTGACGTGTTTGGCTGTAGCACTACGATATTTTTGCCGATAGACTTGCTGGCAGCCACGGGCGACTCTGTAGGAAACAGCGTGTTGGACGATATAGCCTCTATGGGAGGCATGGTTATGGAGACCAAGCCTTTAGCATCGCCCACGATAGTTGTCACCCTCAGATCCGACACGTACATTGTAGTGTCTGTAGTGTGGCGCGTGGGATCGAACGAGGAGGGTTTGTCATAGTAGACACGGTTCCGGTTGCTAATCACGGCGTCCACTAGCAGGTCGTCTTCTACGGCCAACGTAGCTGCCATATCGTCCATCATGTACTGTAGTGGCCAGGAATCGCTGGCAAACGCGCCACGGTAGCGGTTTGGATGTTTGATGTAGAGGGCGGCTAACAAGACCAGCGCACCGTTGGTCGCGTTCATGTCGCTCATCTCGGTGTGGTATTCCACAGCCTCGTACAAGCGCGTGGAAACCACCAGCCCGTCGGGTGAGGCGATACCCCGGCCGCGCGCGTCCATGTTGGTGGGCGCTGTGCGGAGATCGCACACAGCATAGTGGTCGGGCAGGTGATGACGGAATACCGCTTCGTGGCCGTGCACATTGAAGTTGCCCACAATCACGTAGTCCGCGTCCGTGTGGAAGCGCTTCAGCGTGTTTATGGCTTGCACTACGGCCGTGTAAGACTGATCATCGGTATAGCTGTTTTTATAGGGTTGAGTAAAGTGAACGTAGTAGAACTCTTGCTTGTCCACCACGCGTAACAGGCGCACCACGTACATGCGGCTTTGATGTGGGTCGTCCGACTTGTAGCACAACGCATCCGAGGTGGCACGGAACTTTGCTTTGTTGGCCGCCACGTACTCGTTGTTGTGCCACAGCTCGGCCATGCGTGATGACCACTGGTGGTGAGCGTTGTCCACGTACGGGTCTTTGAACGAGCTGTATGCGTTCGGTATGGGATTCGTAGTGCAAAACGTTTCGCTGCGCTTGAGTTTGTCAATCATTACGTAGCTACCCGACACCAGGTCAGCCCGATATCCGTTGGCCAGCCTTACAAACTGCGGTATCGGCAGGTTGGCCGCGTTATGGTGTACCAGTATATCGCAATACGTAGGCATAACCTCTGCAGCCGCCGCCACGTCAGTTTCCATCATCAGGTCTTCCCTTTGTTGCGGTTGCGAAACAAACTCTTCGATGTCTCCGTACACTTCGTCCGGATTACCCTGGAAGTTGTCGTCGCCCATAAGAGATTCTCTGTCTCTTTTTACAGTCGGCGTAGATTGTGCCGTCTTTATCCACACCAAAAGTATGAACAGCACCAACGTTGTGATCGCAAATATCAAATTGAACAGTGTCTGCGGTTCCATGTCTAGACATGATACGTAAAAGAGACGAAGCCACTATTTTCACCGGCTAAGTTAAACGTGTTTATCCTGTGCAGTCGTTCATGTTTCGTCGTGTATGTTAGTATATAGTGGTGCAAAAGAAACGGTTTCTCGTGATGGATCATTACCGGCCGACAAACGGCGTTAGCATATTTACGTGTATTGTGGCCATAGTGACACTGGGCCTACTGATACTCTACGCTGTATTCATTATAACGCAAAACAAAGGCTTCTGTATAGGCAGTTGCAACAACATTCTGACCGACCGCGGTTCATCTGCTGAGCCTCGGTCGCAAAATGATCGATTCAGTTTGGCCAAGGCGAGAGCCAACGTCAGACCCATGACTACGGTGCACGACAACTTCAAAAAGTACAATTTCGATTTCACTAAACCCACCGGCGTACACACGGGCTGGGACACGGACGAAAAAGCTTTGTCCACAATGTGTAAAATGCTGACCGAAGGTTTGAGATACGTGCACGGCGTGTTCAAGGCACGCAGCAGTCTAGAGACTGCGCGAAACGCTCGTCTAGTGCTGGCCGTGACTGAAAACTTTATCATCCGGTACAAGATCAAACACGGCACCAAGACCAAACCGTTGACCGGAGCCCCGTGGGGCACCAACTGGAAAGTGTTCAGCATCGACAGTACGTGCATGCTGGCGCACTATCTGCTGCTGGGAGAAAGCGCGGCGTTGAAACACGAAGCCGTCGACTTGATTCTTTCGTTGATCCAATCACCGATCAGTCCGTTCGGTACGCCTACGAGCGAACGGTCCATCATTCTACGGCTGATCAGCCCTTGGATACTGGCAAAGTATTTGAACGGAGAAGGAGACGTCGCTGCGGACACGGCCGACTACAAAAACGCAATGGATCAGGCCAAAGTGGTGGTGCGACACGTCAACACAGAAAGGGGCACACACATGGATCACACTTTCTTCGAACGCAATTTGGGCGCGTTCTACAAGTACCTGGAGAGTATGTGCGACGACAAGACGTTGTATTACTACGGATTCGATACGAAACTGGTGCAGACACCGGTTGCCGAGTGGAACGCGGTCAAGAGTATTCTCCTGCATCCGACCGTAAAGTTCGGCAACGTCGGTCTGCTGGGCAGAACTCAACAGTTGAAGTGCGACACGTACGATGAATCGAAGTACGGCATCCAGGTGATGCCGTTCAGCGGTTACATTAGATACTTTACAAAGGACAGACAGTTTAATGCGCGCGCTCAAATAAAGACTTTGGCGTATTATGAGAGCGACAAGAATGTCAACAATATGGGGCAGTACTGGGTACAGTACAGAAACGTACACAGCTCGGCCAGCACGGACGAGGTCAAGTTTCCGGACATCGGCTTCATCAACAAGGCCGCTCAGACACAACGAATTGCACTGCCGCTACTGAACGAAAATGTCGACACACAGACGTACATGCCGAAAAATGCAAAATCGTTTGTGGCTGCGTACAAACACTTTGGCGTGATGTACCAAGAGTACGAAATTGAAGAGTTTGGCAATTTCGTTGTGTACGAACTTATCGTGATAAACGCGAGGACCAAAGTGGTGGACGTGAAGTTAATGATTGTCAACAAAGAGGCTGCAGAGCTAAACTATTGCGGCGCCAATCGCTCCAAGCACGTTGTGCCGGCAAACGGTACGAAGACGTACACCACCACCATGAACATGGTGAGCGGCGTGTTAGAGACTAAAGATCTGGCTGAATTCCCGAGCTTTCCGTACAAACTAGATTCGAGTGTAGTGATTAAAGACGTGGTGGCGAGCATCAAATCGTACATGCTGTACGAAAACGATGTGCCAGTCATCTGTACACCGTACGAGTGGACTTACGAACTGCCCAACCTGGTGCACAACATAGACAATACGTACGAGGTATTTACGTTTGACACTAAAAATAATCAGTACACGAACATTAAACACGCTACCGGTTCATCACGCTACACCAATGATCACGATATGGTCGCGTAATGTAGCCGAAAAACAGTTATCGGACCAACAAAAGTCGCTCCGTCTGTGTTATTATATTTTTGTGTATGTCAAAATCAAAAAGTCAGCATCTGTCCAAAGCCTAGGCTATGTGCGCCACAGACTTGATCGTTGTAGGCACAACACAGTGCGTGTACTCGGGCGTCCAATTGAATACCGAGTCGTCGACCAACACGGCTTTAGTAAAATACGTGTCTGCAAAGTAGTTGTATAAATACAGTAGGTTCTTGCACGATTTTTCACCGCTCTGCGCGTTGCTCAGCACCAAGTCGAATCGAACGCCGTATTTCTCGAACTTGGCTACGTGTTTGCCCACGTGTAAAGGTGATCCATGAGACCACAGCACTACAGTGTCGTACACGGTACGAGCGTGTTCCAACACAGACACTGCCCCGTCCAGCACGCGCGGTCCTCGTCGTCAATGAGCGTGCGGTCCAAGTCAAACACTACGACAGACGTGGTTTTAGTAATCAACATGTTTCTGGACCAGTCTATGGCCGTGCTAATGGCGTTGGACAGACCAAACACGTCAGTGCGCGCAACCACTGTGGCGCACACCGGCAACGGTTCGTCTACAGTCCATATAACGTATCTCGGTGCGCGTTCACCTACCCGGTACATGGGCATCTTGTGTTCGAACGTGTACGAAGTAACGTTTGGCCGTACCCCGGTGCCGAGATACACTTGTCGTAGTACGGTTCAAGATCGACACTCATTTCGAACACACTACCGTTTTCACATACTACACTGGTCGTAGTGTCTGTGTAAACAGTCAACTGTGTCGGCTGCATAATGTTGAAATGGTTCTATTGTAGAAACTAGGATGTACCATTAGGTCGGATAATGAATAGTAATTGTAACTCATGTTTACTAGGGAACGACAATGTTTATTTCAGTAATGATACATGTACAGGTTCTATCGTGCAACAGCACAACACGCTATACTTCAGTCTTATATCTATATCACAGTTTTAGTTCTATATATATATATTGTGGGGTCTGTAGTAGATCTACTCAAAGAATACCTCGTCAGACGGTATCCACAAGACGGTGTTGTTGTCGTTGTGATTGTTGTCCTTCGATTCGTTGATTTTTATATGGCGAAACTGTTTATCGTACTCGATGCCGGTCGTCTCTGTCTCGTTAGAGTCTGAAAAGTATACGTACGTACAGACGCCCAGATAAGTTACAAACTCCGCGACTGACGGATTTACATTCGCCGTGTCCGCTTCTGTATCGACAGTAGGCCACGTTACTAAACGCAGCGTGTCGATTATTCGACGTTGTTCTTCAGTCAACTCGGCAGTGTAGAAGTACGACTTTTGAAACAGCTTGTGGTTGCCAACCACAGGGTCTATCGAGCGTTCTTGTGTCTTGTATTGGTACAAGTAGTACATGTACAACGCGTAGAACATCTGGCCAAACAGATCGCCGTTGATCGGATCCTCACATTCGATGTTGCATTCGACGTGTTTGTGCGCATTGAGATCGTGTCGAAACGCGATGCGAAAGAGGTAGGACTTGCCGCAATATATCAATGTGACGCCCCAAAACACTAGTCTACGGCTCTTGGTCGCCTTGATCAACGGCACGGCGCTGTCTCTAGGCGGTTTGATCTGGCTGACATTCCAACCGCGCATCGGCAGCTCAATGGCTCTGCTCAATACCAGTGTGGTTTTGTTGGTCCAATTGTATTTCGACCGACACACTCGCAGTTTGACCGATGCAGACACGTTGTCCGCAGCGGTCACATCGCTGCCAGTGTCGCAGTCTACGCGTACAATCAGTTTGGTAGTAAACTCGGAACAATTGTCGAAATACCGGGTGGACAACTTTTGAGTGTCGTAAAATATAGTGTACTCGTCTTCGTAATAGTGTCTGATGATGTGCTGGATCGCGTTTTTGCCATCTTCTAAATATACTGCGTATTTCAGACTAGGATTCAAAAACCAGATGTTTGAAGAAAACTCGTGTTCGTTTAACGAGCCAAACAGACCGGCCAACGGTTCGTTGGCGTAGTACGTAGCGTTCGTATTGTCTGGCAGCACGAGTTGTTGCGGCCAATCCTTACATTTTAAATACACGTCGGCCTTTTGCTGCTTCCCGTCTTCGCTGGCGTACCCAACAGGGCGATGTTGCTGATGCACTAGCAGTAGCGGTAAATTCGATTTCGATGTCTGCGCACCAGACGTCGCCGCTTCATCAGAGGTAGCAGTCGTAGTTGTAGCATTGGTGGTATTGTCTTTATCGCCGAAATGTGATGTAGGTTGTGATATGTCTGCCGTGGCATAATGTGCGTTTACGAACGATGTTGTGTATTTTATGACTTCGGTCTAATAACTATCATCACAGCCTATATGAGACCGGTGTACGCGCTATCACGACGACACCGAATGACTCTGTGCCGGTGTACCGACTATATATAACCGATTGCTTTTACACGGGTATATAATTAATATTAATAGTCATCATGGATCTGTTTTTCCTAGCGCTGTTGGTCGTGCTGGCACTCGTACTATTAGCAGTGTACGTATTAAACAACGTGCCGCAGACTAGTGACCTGCTGAAAGTGTTTACCATGTTGCGGCAACAGAATCCCTCTACTGTAGCGTTTTCGCTCGGCTACGATCGACACCGAAACAAGTATCGTAACGTGTACACCAGGCCTGTGGCCGGCACTACAAACGACCAGATAGAGGCTTATGTGTTGTGGGAACCGAACCCGGTCAACTCGGACGGTAAGTACGTGGTAGACAATGACCACGGTACAATCACTGACAAGTCGAACGGATTCGAAGTGGCCGGCGTGAACGCGGCTCGGTTGACGTGTCCCGAAGGTTACGAGGGAAGTCGGTGCCAACTGAGTCCGTTGTACACCGAAGAAGACTGCGAGTCGGGCAAAACCAAACTGTTGACGTACACGCTTTTTAACGCGTTGAACCTGTACAAAAATACTATCGCTCGTACAGCGGCCGACTTGGTCGCACGAACCAAAACGACGCATCCGCGCATTCGGGTACAGTGTCTGCAGACCGGCGCGTACGAGTTACAGGTGTGTCCCGACAACAAACTGTTGGACACGGCTACGGTACGATGTCGCGAGTACGACATTTGTCAAGACCGCGTCAACGGCTACAAGCACAACTATCGTATAGACGGTTCGTCTGCTGCTTTACACGATGACGAGTACTACCTGTGTGCCGACAACAAGAGTGTGCTCAAAAAGTGTGAAGATCGCACAGTGTTTAGTATGACCAACCAAGGATGCATAGTGCAGTCCGTCTGCTTCAACCGTGGCAAAGAGCAAATACCTGTGGACGACAACAACTATATACAGTGTAGCGCTGATACAGGCCGTAAAGTGCACTGTGAACACGGTGTACAAAAGAAAGGCAACGTGTTGTCGTGTAAAATCGAAACGTGTAAGCCGTATACCTTGCGTTACAACGACGGCACTCTGAACTACGTTTACGGTCAGAACGTGTGCGACGATCAAGACCAAGCCACGTTGACAGTGTGCGACATTACGCCGACCGGCAAGAGTTACACATACACATGGGCGGAACGGTTTCAATTGACTCTGGCCAACTGGCCTACGGCTGTGCTAGACGAGGTGACACAGACGTGTGTCGCGCCCACTGACGACATTATCATGGACACTGCTACGATAGAGCTGGCCTGGTCGTCGGCTATGAGCGCTGCGCACAAATTTAACATACGGAAACAGGAATACATGTGCACAGACAAGTACCGTTGGGATTATATCGAAGGCGCTGTCGTACCTGCCCCACCACAATCCGATATGTTTGTAGACGCTGTTGCTCCGTGTCAATCGACTGCCGTGGCCAACAAAGACACCGCGTGGTGGTTGCTCGCCAACAGCTATGCCGGCGCGCACACTGTGGTTACGTATCCACCGAATACAACGCCGCCGTTGGTGTACGCGGTGCGTCTGACAATCGGCAGCGCCAAGAGACATGACGACTTTTGGCCGGTGTACGTTGCAGACACGAAAAAATATACCGGAAGCGTGTGCACGTACGACAGCAAAACAAAAACGTACACGATAACCAGATACACCGATACTATACCGCCGTTGGGGTTTGCTCCCGTAGAAACTCCCAACGGCGACAGCAATAGGTCGACCATACCGATCTCTCTGATCGGTTATACCGGGTTTCCTATGAACGTCCTCGACAACTACAAGACGTACATGTACTACTTTATAGCGTCTGGTAAAACTGAAAGTTTACAATTCTCACCGTCTGCACAACAGTCGGTAGACAAGCTTGTCTTGACGCCAAAGCCAGTTTCACGCAAACCCTCTTAAACATAACCGGCTCAACGACAAAGACGCGTATTATTTTTTACAATATCGGCTAGTATATCCAACAAACCTCGGTCGAATTTCGTTAAAAATGTTGTGCGCCGGCGACGCTCTTTTCCCCGACCAACCTTCGTCGCAGCACTAGGGCTGGTGAACATCAACCCCGTTTTTGAAAATATTCACCCCTATTTTCAAATTGACCTCACTTGTTTTCGCTGTCGTCTACTCCATCATCGATTCCCGTGTTATTCTTATGGGAACGGTTTCGCCGTCGATTTCTCTATGTTGGCTGCTGGCGGCAATCCACCCTCTTACGGAGTCGACTGCTCTGTTACGACAAACTAGCCGTCCGTCTATGTTAAGGATATACACGACATAGGTGTATGTATATATTATACAGTATATATATCTTACTATAGTCTTAACATAGACATACTACTACTTTGAACAACCAAACTCGTTACCGTCGACACCGGTCACCGTTGTTGTGCGCGGTACAAGCGTTCGGTTGATGGCGAGACTCGCGCTTGTACCTCGTCTCTGCTCGTCCGTCTACGTTAAAGGGATCAGAACATATATATAATATAACTTATTGTATTCTTAACATAGACAGACTACTGCTTTGGACGACCAAACTCGGTACCGTTGACAGGTTATCATAATGTACGTATATAATATACAACTTGATGTATTCTTAACATAGACAGACTACTACTGTTTACTTTGTCGCCTACACCATACATAGACTATGAACGATTTGTTGAATTCTGACCGGTTTTACGCCTATAAATCACACAAATAAAGGTGCGCGTCTAGACACATGACGTCGGCACCCGTCTTTCTGTTATTTCTGACAGTACTCATGTGCTTCGTAGTGCTCTTTATACTATACAATATAAGAGACTTCAATGAGACAGACGTCCGTACGGCTAATCTGGTCGGCGGTTCACAATCGGAAATGTACAAACGCGACTGCGATGTGGAAACAGTGTACAGTGTTTCCGACTCACAATGCCAGGCCGTGTGCAAACAGCCGGGCATCTTTAGTTCACGCAACGGAGCGTGCATCAATGTGTTGGCGTTCACTACAGACGCCATGCTGAACAAATGCGATCCGAAACGTGGCGTACTAGCGTATCTACTGGGAGATCCCCAGTTTGGCAACACGAAAATGCGTTGTTACAGTGTCGATCCCGGCATACAGCCGGACGATCCCCACGGTAAAAACATTATATGCAACCACGGGAGTATAAACATCGACTACGTCAAGTCGTTTCCACAACCGACCGACTGTCAGTGTGCCGATCCGACCAGAAGCGTTCTAGCGTTTGTGACCAACACCAAAGAGATGCGCAAGTACGGGGTGTGTGTCAGTGAAAAAATGATACCACTGTATCGATACAACGACTTGCTCTATGACAGTTCTGTAATTTAAACTCTAGTGGGTGTGTCTGGTTGAGAACGATAGTATGTGTTTGGCAGAACCGTAACCGATTCAAAGATATACATGTTTTTTCTCCACCACCGTTTTCTTAGTAGTTTTATTATTCGTTACAGATAACACATATAAAGTCTACAGTAAATTGTATCTACCGTGACAGGGAACAAGCCGATAGTAGATTATATATCGTCAGAGATCCTATTTATATTTTTTAGACTGCTTGACTGAACATATAGTTGTCTAACACCGCGTTGTGTGTCGTGATATGCAGTTTCCTTCCGGACATATTGTATGCTGTGCGTATCGTGTCCGCCGCCTGGCGTATGTATGCTAACGCCTCCTTGTCCTCGGACTTGTTTTGCTTTTTCGGTCGTCTGTTCGCAATACCGTACAACAGTACGTCGTATAAGTCATGAACCGAAGTGGCGTACTCGAATTCTCGATCTTCGACGGTATACACGGTCGGCCTGGGATACATCTGCATCAGTTCGTCCGACGAGGTCTTGTGGCGTTGGTCGTACATACGTTTCAAATAATTCGACACTCGACTGTAGGACACGTTGAAGTTGATGACGAGTATCACGGAGACGCTGAGGTGTAACGGCGACTGCCAGTCCAATCCGGGTCGACTGTACTCGCTGGATTTGTGCGCTTTGTCAGCGGTTGTTGTAAGCGGATAGCAGTGGTAGCGTTTGGCAAAGTCGATCGGTGTGAACGTTCGAAACGGTGGAATATTCGCGTCTTTGGCGACCATCGGGTATCTGTGTATGTAAACGTTTTCCGATATAACGTTGTGGAACTGGTACAGACCCTGTATCACGTGGCCGAACGACATCATCTTTATCAAGTAACGGACGTTGTTCTGGTGTTTGACGCTCAAATAGTGCGCGATGCACATGCTGCACGGCAGCATCTTGTCGATGTTGTACACTAGAGTGGGGAAATCCTTTACGTCGTCCGTGAGTCCTGTGTACAGGGCGTATTGTAACAGTATCGACGCGTAGTGTAGAAACGACCAGTACATTGAGCCCCACATGTCTGTGCTGTATTTGCTCGTCTGCACCAGCATCACTGTGGTGGACAGTTCGAAAGTTGACTTTAGAAACGTTATAAACGCCGATAGACGGGTGCGGTACAATTCCGGTATAGCGATACCTTCTATATACGCCTAGAACTCGCTCAGCACGGGCACGAACGCGGCCACCACACGGTCTATGGTATACGATTCTAGTTGCTGTTTAGCGTTGTCCAACAGCCACTCTATGTCGCTGTCGATGCGTTCGTTTCGCGACATCGTCCACGTTGTATGGGGTTTTACTCATAGCTATATTATATGCGCCATAAAAGTGATGCGTGGAGTAGACGCGTGGCCTATAAAGACGTCAAGCGACGTACGACCCGACAGTCACTAGGTCGGCTCAGTTCGCCAGCAGCACAGTCTAAACTTTTACATAGTTTCTTGAGTTCATTTGTTCCGAGCATATATATAGTATAACTATGGAGTCTCAACAGCAGCAGTCGCAGTACTACCAACAACCGTATTACCAACAACAAGCGGCTTCGTCGGACCTGAAGCAGATGCCGCTTTTGTTGCCGCCGCCGACACCAGCGTCTCAACAGTATACAAATCAGCCGCAACAAATACCGTTGTCTCTACCCAACGACACCGACAACGGCAGTGCCTCAACAGTATACAAATCAGCCGCAACAAATACCGACACCGGCAGTGTCTCAACAGTATACAAATCAGCCGCAGCAACAAATGCCGATGTCTCTACCCAACTCGACGCCGACAACGGCGGTGTCTCAACAGTACACAAATCAGCCGCCGCCGCAGCAGCAGCAGCAGCAACAACAACAACAACAAATGCCGTTGACTCTACCCAACTCGTATGCACAGACGCCGGCTAGTAACCCACCGATGCCCGATATGAACATGTACAACAGTCTGGTAAACAATTCTGTGTTTGGCGGTTTAAACGGCATGAACGGGCTTGTCGGTAGCGGAGGAGGAGAAAAGACCCGACAGCCGGTGGAAATTACACAGTTTGCCAACGAACCGAAAGATGTTCAAAACAAATTGATAACCCAAGATTTAAAAGACGATTGGTCCCAGATTCAGAAATTCAACATCTTGGATTCGGAACAAATGGACCAACTGTATATATACGCAGAGGCTTTTCAAAATGACAGAAAGTTTTCTCTGGTATACATATTATTGCAGTATCGTCTTAAGTACAGTAAATACTTTGAAAAATACGAAAGTCTGGACGTGTGGTTAACGTTCTTAGCGCTAATGGTGCTCTACGGATCGGAACACGCGTTGAAACAAGCGTGCGATGTAAACGGCTTCGTACAAATACCTCGAGTCTGCGAGTCTGCTTTTAAGTTGCGGATGTTTAATAGAAAACGTAAGGCAACAACTTCGGATACACCGACAGCTGTTCCAGTCGACAATGAAGACGAAGCGACTAAATGAGCACGAGAGACTGAAACTGCAGAACAAAAAGTTGCTGACGATCATCCGTTTCTTAAGGAATCGCTGTATTTATCTCACATGTCATTGTTCAAGTTGGGTGAGATGGCCAAGTACTGTGTACCGTCGGAATTCGCCATCATGTTCTGCAACACTAACTTGGCAATTGTAAATGTGTTTATACAGGGCGATAACAAACTGCCGTACAGGGGAATCCGTGTGGCGTTCAGCAAACCCGTGGTGTCGCTGATACGAAGTAGGACCTGCAAGACGTACAACTATCAGTCTTTAGAGTCGTACGGTTTGCTGACAGACTTTATGGCCTAAATCACTGGCGAGCAGACCGATCAAGAAGCGTTTAAGCTGAATTCATTAAAGGAAATGAAGATGGAAGACATGATAACACACGAATCACAATCCCAAGTAAAGTGGGACAATAATGCTGGTTTCAACGTGGCGCTCATCACGAACTTCAGTTGTACACACACCACTGCAGGCGTGTTGAACAATAGAACCTACAGCTCAACCGTCTATCACATTCCAAAGAACTTTGTCGACGTAACGGGACGATGAAATAGACGATATGTGCAGCAAGGCTTCCAACCACAAGTCCTACGAACGTCGTGTGAATCTACTAAACGAACACTACGACCGCGTGGAAGGCTTGGTCAGCGCCGATCATACCGAGACGACAACAGCGACATAGCTATAAACTGAAAACTATTTAGTGCATAAATATATTCAACGTTACCATATTTGTGTTATAATATGTTATCATTCTTAAATGTAGTGTTAAGTTTTTTGAGTCTATATAAATAAATCGTTACTGTTATACCGAATTTCTTTGTTTTTATACTTTTCAGATTTGCTTTGCCTCAAAGGAAGATAGTACTGAATTTACAATATCCGCTGCAACGTTTAGTGATATAGATGTAACCGCCATCATCTCCCTCCCACTAACGATGTATGTCGCTCTGTTAATAGTGTTGTGTACTATAGCAGTTATATTGTACACGATATGCAATGCTACAAAAGATAATAGTACAACCACTACCAGTACCGCCTACAGCAGAGGGACCTATATTAGAGACAATCGCTAAACGATTGTTTCCGTTTAAAAAGCGTTCGGATCGTGTTCTTGGTGAAATATTTAATAACCAACACACAAACATGGAGTTGGCTCATTTGAATGTGGGCAGTGGGTTCAAGTTTTTTCTGGCCGAATTGAAAAAGCTTAGCGGCGTGTCCAAAGCGACTGTCGAAGAGGCGTCTTCGCTGTTGAAGCGCGTCGATAGCGGTATTAAATCCACAGAAGAGGCGATCAAAAACCTCAAAGTTACCAAGAATTCACAAGGAGCCGTCTTGTTGGGCGACAAATACGTCGGAGTTATAAACAGGATATTACGAGAGGGTGACTTAAAGAAACTGGTCAGTGTGTCTAAACAAAATATACCGGTGACTGCCGCAGATTGTTCTGCGTTTAAAACATTAGTGAGCGCCACCCCAGAACGAGGGCTGAAAAATGTAGACGATGTGGCTGCTGTTACAAAACGCGAACGACCTCACTTGGACGCGACCGTAGAGAATCTTAACAAGATATCCGATACGGCCAAACGGGATTTGAAAAAAGTGGAAAACAACTTGTACAAGCACTTTAAAAACGGTGCATTCGTAGCACTGACTGTCGGTGTAGTGTACGTCGGCGCGGACTGGATATCTAAAGCCACCGAGGCGCGTAAAGGGTGCTTCATGGTGACCACCATCAACGGAGTGACAACGTCCTGCAAAGTCGCTGCGTACACGTGTTCGACTGGTGAGGATGCCGGCACGGGCAATAAGTGTACGGGTACGACGAACTATTACAACACCACATTGGTGCTCATGAACTTGGCGAACGCGCCAGACGATGACCCTAATAAAATCGCTATAGCCACAGCTACAGGCATCGCTGTGAACCAGTTGAACGCACAGTTTGCGAACATCATTGACAACCACTATCCGGCAGTGGTAACCGCCGTCGAAAAGATGGGCGCCCAAAGACCGAAAACATTTTCGATATGCGATATTATAAATAACGCTGTCGAAGGCGGTGTTGTGCCTCCTTGTCGCATGTGCGATCCTACAGCGAATCCGGTCAGTACGTCGTTTATAGATCCTACTCAGTACGGTGACAACATCACGTTTCAGTGTGTAACAAATCCGTCAATACTGGACACCATATCTGACACGGTTGTCAGCACCGGTAAGAATTTGTGGGACGGCGTGTCCACTGTAGTCTCCGGCTCTTTAAAACAAATTGGCATTATAGCCGCAATCATATTGGCAGTTCTCATACTGGTAATGTTTATAGTTCGCTTATTCACTAGAAAACAACCAGAATACATGGACTTGGACAACATGTCTGTCCGTTCGCAATCAGTAGTCATGTAGTAACAGTATAGTGAAACTTTGTGATTGATTTTTAATACTAGAGGAAAAAGAAAGAGACTCATGTATATATAATAAACTTTTATTCAGACATATTCCAAACGCTATTAACTGGACCAGACAACGATTGTAACAATGAAGTGTCTAGCCGATAAATATTCTTCAAGTCCTGCTTTACAAAGTGTACATTTTTAGCGGTAGTAGGTATAGGATCGTTTCTAAACACCACGTTCAGCTGGTGGTGTCGCAACGTGTTGATGATCTGTGCCCAGTTACCGTTTAGGATAGGCGACTCTATACGGATCGGGTAGAGTTGGTTCGTGTGTATGAACCCGACCACTACGCCGACCACATTCTTGAGACTCTGCATCAACAATTCACAATCACGACTCACGTAACTGAAAAACTTCCATCTGCAATAGAAAACAAAGACATGTACAAAAAACCACATACACTGGTGCACACACACCGAGACAAGCATTATAATATTGTATCATCGTTACCTGTTGTTGAGATAGGCGAAACATACTGAGCAGGGCGGTAGAACTAACCAGTATGCTCCACTGTATCGACACTCTTTATGGAATTTGTCCAGCACATAGTTGAACGTCGGCTTGTTTAGCTCACGACACTCCAGAATCAGTCTACTGTCACGTGTTATACTGGCAAATAGATGGAACGACTCTATAATGTTGATGTGGTAGTGTCTCACCATGTTTATGAAAAGCTCTGGGTTCATGATTTTTGACGCCATAGAGGCGAGAATCAATAAATAGTTGGTCATCGTCAAACATTTGCTGCCTGTAAAGATGTGTGCGTTTGCACGGATACCGTATTTCTTGTTTATAGCCATGTCTTTTGGCAGTTTAATAAACGTCTTGGTACACTTGTTTAAGTAAGACTCTATGCTCTGCATCTCGTCAATTTGTTTAAAGTCGTTGACAAACAGGTGATATTGTCCTTTGACGTGGTACTTGGCAAACGCTAACATAAGTATATTTATACCCAAATCTCTGTTTGACACGCCGGACCCTCGGTGTAACATGCTCGTCGCCAGGTCGTAGAGAGGCCGTTTGACACTGTAACCGCTCAGTACGGCCGCGTCATTGATGGGGGTCGTTATGCTGCTTGCACCGTCTGTCTCGTTCAACGTACAAGTTGGATCCTTGTGTACGGCGTACAGAAAGGTTTGGACAGGGGAGTCGTGATTCGATATAAATGAAATCAAACCTATAACAGATAAAACAAATCTATATTGAAACTGTACAAAAATAAACAGTTGACAACAATGTGTGAGGTAGCCACCGCCATCGCCATCATTTGGTACTGTAGTCGTACACCATAGTGTCGTCGTGCTTGTCACAAAACTCGTGCAGCATTATAGACTCTTTGCGTTGGGGCAACTGTGGCGTGGTTTGATCGAGCCGGTGTGGAATGTCAACACGACGTTTCACTTCCATGTGTATCTCGTCCAGTGTCATGTGGCCGTCTTCGAACAGCACACTCAAATCAAGTAGCGGTGCGTCCAACAGATCAGCGAAATACCGGTACACGTGGTACTGTGCCATTTGGTAGTTTCGTTCTTTAGCGTTGTACACGTCGTTGGCTCCGCCACGAGACAACAGCGCCTGCATAACGAGTCGCAAGTCGCTGCACACTATGAACAGTATAGGGTCTGCGCATATATCCTCCATGTAGGGGAGGGTCTTGAACAGTCCGGTGCCCAACGCCAGGTTGTTGATGTAGAGGATCGGTCTTTCGTCGTCGTGTCCGGGCATCGGCTCTTTCCCGTACACGCTCATCAAGTAGTGGATGTAGTAAAAGATGAGGTTCAAATACCGACATCGGTCCCACACGACAAACGCCTCCTTCGTGTCGTACAGAGCGTGAAACATCATGTACTCTAACGCGCGTAACGGATCGTGATTATAATTCGACCCACTGGTGATGTCCGGACAGTGTATATTTATTTTCATGTACATACGGTTCATGGAACTAGCCAACGTGCTTTTACCGGTCCCGTTCATGCCGTCTATGCTTATGCTGCGGTAGTCTCTCCAGTTGTTCAGTTGTCGAGAATTTGGGCCGGCGTTGGACGGCGCTGTTGTCGTTTGACCCGTTTGGAGAGCGCATTGTACTGACACACAGGCCACGGCGGATTATAGTTAACTATTCTTCTTTTGCCGTACCACGATATGTCGGTCTTGCGCTTGTTTTCAGTCTCGGCTGTGGCGTTTGATGACGATAGCGATGGCGATGATGCAGTAATGCTACTGAACGATGACGGACGATCAGATATATTACCTTCTAGCGTGTCTGCGACGGGAACGGTGGGTTGCGGTACTGTGTTAGCAACGAGATCCATGTTTGTGGCGGCGATACAGTTCACTATACATTCGGTACAATATAGTAAACGAGCAATGGAGTTGTACAAGAACGCATACAATACGTCAAAGTATGCGTACGCTCGTCCGTATACGACTTCGATAACAGTTGGAGAATATCGACAGTTGATGACTGGTGGCGATGAAGAGTCGCAGCAACGGTTTGTGGATATCTATATAGTCGGCGTGGCGGATGGCGTATCGCCGAAGGTCCACGAGACAATCATTCCGGTCGGCACGCCGCGTCGTTTATATATATTTTCCGACACGCAGTTGGATGAAAAAACACTGGCCACCGTCGACTCGCACTACAAAGAACGTCGGTACCCGTTGCTGTCGTTGGACATTCCGTGTGCGCGACTAGACGGCAACCGAGTGCCTACGCAAAACTTCTACACCGCGTTCGTCGGTGAAGACATGTTTGACGCGGCCGTGAATCGCCGACAGGACGCCATGTTTATCGAGTACAGGTACGTGCAACAGCGACACACGGTGGCAAATATTTACTACGACGAGTTTACAAACTACGTTTACCGACTCGCGTTACCTGCCGACAACGCTATGCTCGTGCTGATTATGCCGTCCAATTTTATACGAACTGGCCTGAAACAAGGCTACTTTCTATTCGACGACATTGATTTGATGGTACGAGTCTACTCTAAACACGTGCTGTCCGCAAAACAGACCTCACACACCGACGAAGTGCTGGTGAACGACATTTGTACTGGTAATCGACGTATGATGGATATCGTACGCGCCTTCTACAGCCGTATGGGCGTGCACAACGTGTACACACCTAATGACAACCAGATTGTCGGCTACGACAAGTATCTGACACTGGTCGTCGGCGACGTTTCAAATATTAATGTCTAAACGAACACTAGTGTTATTTTCTCGAGCCACTCTGTTTCAACGTCTTGTAATATAGTATTTAGTTGTCGCTATCCACTGTGTGTTTCTTGGATAAAAGGTTTATAGCGTACCCGAACAAATGATCATGGACACAAGTGATCCGCAGCCGTCATCTCGTGAAAACGAATCTATGGTACCGTTGGCCGACGTGGCTGCACACGGTGTGATTATACCGGTGCCCATGATCTGTGTAAACTGCAACGATCTACAAGAAGACCAGGCAATCAAAAACTATAGGGTCATACGTTACGACGTGTTGGAAGAGATCATGAACAAAGGCAAACAAATAGAGACGTGCGGTTATATCGAACAATTGGATATAAGCGAACGATTCGTCAAAGACATGATCACTTCCAACAAGTAGAGTAAAGAAACTGAAAACATGTTGAACTGCATTACAATATTCGGAAACTTGGGCCTGTCCATAGACGTGGACGACACGTTCATAGACGCGTCCACCGAAGGCATCAGTTTCGATCCGATCCGTGTGTACAAGAACGACAAGACGGGACTACTGGTCGGTCACGCGCACACAACATGGCACGGTATGTCTTTTTACTCACAGTTAGGAGACGACGAACAGCTCAAGGCGCGAGTACGCCAAGAGATGAACGAAACGGACTTAAACCAAATGTATTTCATGTTGGAATGCTTTGAGAGGTCGCTGTTGTTCCACAAGGAACGCGTGTGCAATCACACTATCAAAGTTACCAATATGTGTCTGTTTTACTTGTCGTTGATCGACAACTCGCAACCCATCGAAAACTTGTGCGACACAGATATAAAATGCAACATCATGGGTTACTTGATAGACGTTATTGTGCGCAGCCGGGTCATCACAAAGTGGCGACAGAACCCGTGTTCGAAGAACCTGCTTTTAGACCTTGTCCGTAACTACGACGGTCAGAACCATATGGTAGTGATGTGTAAACTAGAGACGCCACGTGAACGTGCCGAGTACATATTGAAAATGCTCTCCGAATCACCAGAAACACAGAAAGCCGTAGCCAACCTGTCCTACAGCGAGTACGAGAACGTACTCGAATATAGTACCCACATCATAAACGGTACTAGATATTATGTGTTTAGGAGTCAATTCATCCACGCTATAGTAGCTACACAAGGGTTTGCCTCATTAAACACGGTCAACAGCGACAGTGATTACACAGAGTTATAAGACCAGTTACTAATGTCATGACTTGATACCGTAGTATCTTCATTTGTGCAAAGCTGAAAGAAGTAGAGACAAGACCTGTGTATTGTACGTATTTATTATTTATTAAAACAAAGTTACAATTACAAATTGTACAGTTATCTTACAATAAGTAGATTAGTTAATTTTTGTTCATCGCCGTGTCCTTTGTACTCTCCGTGTTAGTATCCGAGGTTCATCGTAGCCAAATTGATAGTGTTCGTCTGTAAAGACTTGATGATGGCGTCAAACTGCGTCGACTTGCCGATGGCTTTTATGAGATTTCCGAAGTTGTTGATAAAAGCGGTGAGGTTTTCCACAGACAAGGTGGCCGCTCCGTTAGCGTCTTTCGGTGCGGCCGGTGGTTTGTACTCGCGTACTTGGTGATGGGGCTACCGCTGAGCGGACCCAACTTGTTGCCATCTTTCAGCTCTACGCATATGGCGCGTGTAAACAACCGAACGTCCGGTTCGTTTTCCAGTCCCAGGATCTGCACCCTTCTATTAATCGTTTCATCTGTTATCAGAGATATCGTGGGCGGTGATGGTGGTACAGTCGTTGTGCCCGACTCGGGGGCGTAGAGTCTTGTAGTCCGACTACACCCAACACCAACGATGCAGGTCCAGAGTTTACAGTGTTCAATCTGTAGACGAGATCGCCGTTGTCGTTTTGGTAGGCCAGATAGATGGTATTGTTTTGCACACCGATGGCGGCCAACGTGTGGTTCGGCTTGTAGTGAATGTAAATTGGTGCGTCGTGCGAGGACATCGACTTTTGAATATAGCTGCCGTCAAACTTCGGCTCGAACAACGACACAGTTTTAATACCTTGTAACGTCTCAGTGATCAGTTGCAGTCGTTCCGCATAGCCTTCGGGTATGTCAAAGTTTTGTTTGTTAGTTGCGATTATGTCTATCACTCGCAGCTTGTTAGCCAACAGTACGTCCAGCACCATATATTCTTTTCGCTTCAGCTGTGCCGAAGCAATCATTCTGGCCGTGATATCTCGCTCGATGTTCGGTGTCGGTAACACAAATTGGGTGCCATCGTATAGTAAGATGACTGACTCGCTTATCAGTACGGCAGCACGCTTAAAATTCTGTATTGGAATGCACACATGGTCAGGACGGTACGTGTCGATCTTGTCCACAGTATACTCTACGTCCTCCAATCGCCATATAAGGTTACGATATAGATTTGAAGACAACGATATGCCCGTTTCCACAATAAATCGGATAGCTTCAACATCTGTAGACTCGCATCTACTCAGGTTACTGGCGAACATGTACGGCGACTTGGAGTACTCCACCAGTATGGCTCCGTTTTGTAGGCGAGAAGTCGTTTTCTGTTTCTTGCCTCCGTTCTTTAGTCTATTGGTGTCGACAAAATCACTCACTGTGACAGACCGTTGGTAAGTAGCCAGAAAATACTTCAGGTGCTCCCTCGAAAAGTGAAGGTTTGCGTTGACGCGTTCCAACGCGACAAGCAACGCGTTCACCACACAGCTGTATACCGTTCGTTTCGATTTGAGCGGAAGTTTTTCAAAGTCTTCGTTAATTTTCGCTTCGGCATTGCTCACCGGAGACGAGGACGTACTGTCAGTAACTGGGGCGCACAGTTTCATCCGTTTAGACGGTGTAGATTCACCAACACTCTTTGGTGTGACGCCATTGGTTGAACCACTTCCAGAGCCACTTATCTTCAACTCCTCAATATAAGGGGCTATGATGGCGTCATTGACTGTACTAACTCGAATGGTCACATCGACAGCTATTCGTAGTACCAACTGTACAAATTCCAACATGGTAACGTTAATCACAGCCTTCCGTTTGACTCCGCTCGCGGTCGGCGATCCGTTCTTCCCGTTTAGAAACAGATTTGTCATCGCATGTCTCGCTTTCTTTGATTTCGGTGTGGCAGTCGGTAGAGGAGGTGGAGAGTTCATGTCTTCGTCTTCGACAGTATCAGCAGTACTGTGCGACGCTGTCAGAGCATGTTGTTGATCATTGTCGTTCGGTTCATCATCATCAGCAGCAGCACCATCAGTGGTTTCATTATGAGGGTATTCAGTCAGCGCAGAGTGTGTAGTTTTAAACTCCTCAGTATTTTCGTTCTCGCACTCCATTTAGTTAAGAAATCAGTGACCGCGAGCGAGTGTGTGGTTGTTGCAAAACGAAAGGGTTAAATAAATCACACCGCGTGTGGCGCCGTATTTATACGTGCGCTGTCAAAATCACTTGCGAGACGACGGTGCTTCTCCCGTCTTGATGAACGATGACACATCTACTGTGGTCTAGTCGGACTTGAACGCTAACACTGACGGGTGTCTCAGGGAGCGGTTACGATCGGTAATCTTGTCGGCTTTCAGGCTGACTATGGTGCGATCTTTAAACATTCCAGTACACGGATCCACCATAAGTCGGATGTAGTTGCGTATAGAGTCTGAAATTGCACTGCCCACATTACACACGTGTACAAACTCCGATGTTTCCGGCTTGTAGTAACCGCACTCCAACACGCCGTACAGTCCGTTCTTGTCCTTTAGCGCTCGATGCGCGTACAAATCGTACTCTTCTTTGTACTCGTGCAAGTGTAGTTTCTTCACCTTTAACCAATCATCTCGTCCGCCCGGCATGTACACCGTGTTCAACGGTTTCACTATCAGACCTTCGACGTTGTTTTCTATCGCTTGTTGGAACGCTTCGCGCAGACTGTCCAGAGACGAGCACACGGTGTACGGTGTCAGTACAACGTTGCGCGACTCTTGTACGCAAGCGGACAACAATCGTTTCCTCTCGTGCAACGGTGTGGCGAACATGTGCTGCCCGTTGACATACTGAACGTCGAACACGCGGTAGCACTGGCGCAAAGTACTGCGCACTCCTGTATCGGAGATCCAGGACCAGCACCAGCTTATCGGTGACTGCGTCCACGTACACGCGTTCTCCGTCCAGCACACAGTCGGTGTAGCCCGCTTTAGTGTCACCTCGTGCGGAAATGCGGTCGGTTTCAGAGTGCGTGTGTAGAATGTAGCGGACGTGTTGTGATCTACCACGCACAATAGACGTTCCCCGTCGTACTTCTCTTCGTAAATTGCTGCGAAGGACAACGTGTTTTGACACAGAGCGACTATACTGACGTCTTCGAAACTGCGTCTAGGTCGCGCCAACATTGGTACGCTCGGGGTCAACTTTAACATATCTTTGACCTGTTGTGATAGAGACACGGAATGCATCGGCATTGATACCGGTATATTGTCTAGCAGAGCGGTACGAGCGACTGTAGTAGTCGATGTAGCTTGCACAAGGCCGGTCATATCTAGTAGTCGTGTATTGTTCTTGATCGCTTTAAAGCCGCGTTTCTTTCTAGTCTCTTTATATGTAGACATTTTTAGCGAAAGGCTACACTATAAGACACCACGCGTTACTAGTGGCACACTAGCTCGTAGGCTGTCAAAAGGCATACCTATATATAGAGAGAGATGATTGGCACATCGTGACCACGCGCATAAGGCGTCGTGTCTACTTCTGTTGCGCCTACATTATTTTTGCACATACACGGTGTCGTTACAAGCGCCTGCTGCTACCACCATGGATGAAGAATACGTTCCTCAGTCGCCGACATACAGGCCTTCGTCGCCTGCCTGTCGGCCACCGTCTCCGTCACCGTGGTGCAATACAGCGCCGGCGTACATGGTGGTGCAGCAAGAGAACGTAGAGTTTATAGACGCTAAAGAACACGAACGCCTAGTCAACAATGCGCGCTACAAGGGACCCGATTTTACCAAACCTCTAAAGCTACAGCACAAAAAAAGACAACGAGCAGTGGCTTCACGGAAACGTATCTATGGGGAAGAGTATTGTACGTTAGCTGATTTTGATGTCGTCCCCCAATTTAAAATGATGAAACTCGACCGACCCCAGTACGAACTGTTGGCCACCAACGCTACAACAAATCCTACGGCCACTACATCCTCGTCTGCACCGGACAGCGACGTGGTGACGTACGACGTAGAAGGCAACGACGGCTTGACCGAAGAAATTAAAAACAGTAACGCCAAGAGGTACGCCAACCCTACGCCCACCGTAAGACAATCGTCGGTGTTTAAATTGTCAGCGGTGCAAATACCAAAAATATGCATGGAGTGTCTATCCACTCGGTGTTATTGTGAGGGTTACTGAAGTAAGATATCAGGTGTATTATCAGTTTTAAGTAAACGTACCTTCGCATAATATGTTATAGATTTGTATTGTGTTTAAGAGAAGAAATATACGCATAGCTTGTTAGTAAACCTCTAGTTTATTTAACGATATACACAAAAGCATACAGATTGTTATAGTCTAAATATTGATGTCGTTTTGATTGTCGGCATCATCACCGCTTCAGAATCATCGTCGTAGCGGTGTTGGAGGTCCAACGTCACACGGTACTCTGCAAGTTGGGCGGTCGAATCAGTCACCGTCGTGTCTACAATAGTTTACACCGCTACCACTGTAGTGTTTCTACTTATCGAATAAAATAACCGTTGGTATTCGGCTTCTTCGATCATATTGCCGCTCATACGCGGCAAATAGACAATCACCTCTTCTTCAGCCGTTTTGCACTCGCACTCTATACCGTCATCGTGGTGGTAGTTCGGTTCGTCTTCCTCCGCGTTATGATGCCGCTTGTACAGACCTATGCTTCTGGTGTACTTGATCACATCGACAATGTCGCGCACCCACAGACGCGTGGTCTCGTCTGTCGGCGTACGATCCACTATGATCAGACCGCTTTCGGTGTACACGCAAGAGCCGAGCTTTAAGTGGACGTCGTCCAATACATCGGGCGGCGCCCACAAGTCTTTGGGATCGCGTAAAATATCGCCGTCGGTGTTGGCGAATCTGACCACCAGTTTGTGTTCGCACATTGTGTTACTATATACAATTCGAGTGAGCGGAAAAAAAATTTACTAAACCTACGAATCTGCGTTTTCGATTTCCATCGCTGTACGGTCGTTGCCGTTGCGCATAAATCCCTCTGCGGTCTGAAGCGTTTCCCTCAGCACCTCATTCAACTTCGGTTCCAACAGCTGTTTGTCTTTGTCGTGCAGTTTCTTCAGCAGTCGTTTGATGTAGGCCGCGTTGTCATACATCACGTCCTTTTGACGCATCGTCACGCGCAGCTTGTTCAAGACCGCGGTCGGCACGGTTCCACGTATCTTCCGTGTCAGCTCGGCCAATTTCGACTTGTTGGTCTCCGTGTTTACGTGTTTTTCGGCGATGGCTATCATCTTGTCTCTGGCCGGTCTAGTGTTGACCGTATAGAGTTCGTTGTCCGCTATCTCCTGCAGTTTCTTGATCAGATCGTACTCTTTCGGCATCTCTGTCGGCCTCAGTGTTTGTACGAACGACTCACGGTTAGACACTTCGTTGATATTTGGCATCATACCGGGGTGCAGCGTAACTTTTATTTCGGACGTGTTTATTATTTGCGCCAATTCTTGCTGTACGCGCACCAACGGCGAGCCTCTGCCGTACAATGATCCGATAGTCTCGCCCAGCTCTACCAGATTGATGAACTTACCGTTTGGAGTACGAATGATGCCTTGGTTGAAAGCGCTCAACTCTGACTCTAGCAGAAACAACGCTTGCCGTATGGCTGTCTCTGCGTTTAACGCCTTAGACTTTTGTTTGTGCAACAACTTCGCCTTGGTGCGATTCTTTTTGGCTAAAGTCACGGCATTGATTGGCAGACCTATACTATACGACTGTTCGTATTGCAGTCCGTAACTGATTAACAGGTTCTTGGCGTCCGCGTACGCTCTACTATTTTCCCATACGTCGGAGACGATGTCTTGCACATTCCAGTACCAGTCGGTCAGCGATTTCAAAACTTTTTTGATTTGAGGCACGATCAGGTTCAACTTGTTGAACAACTCTTCGCTGGCGTCGTACTCGGTAAAATACCGTTCGAACATCTCCTGCTTCTGTTTGTACAAAAACACTGTTTGTACTTGGCGATGTTGTCGTTCAACGCGGCCATCACTCTCGACACGTCCGTCTGTAGCCGGTCGATGTCTAGAAATTCGCCGTTAAACGTAATGTTAGGCGATGGGCTGAATTTCGCGCTGCGAACACCGTTCAGTCCGCTATAGTACAACTTGGACCCGGCAACGGTGCACGTAGAACACACGAACGCCCGATCGTTGGAAGTGATCAGCGTATCGGGCTCACCATCGCCACCACCACCATCGCCGCCGCCGTCTGCATCACCTTCTACTACTGCAGACGCCATACTAATACTACTATATAAAAGGACAGTGGGGGCCAGGTACGAAATACACACACACGTTGGCAAAACACATACAGTTTTATATTTATATAAAAACATTGCATAACAGCGTTCAAAACATTGAGTCCGTGTCCGTCTCTTCTTCCACAGAGGCGGCGGCGGTGACTGCGGACCTTATCGGTTCTCCGACGGTCGTGTGTTTGGCCGCTGTAGCCCACGACTCGCCATTCGGCCCGATCACGTTGCACACGTCCACGTAGTTGGGCGTGTAAGGGTCCACGTCGAACGTGTCGACAGAGTCCAAGATACGTTTGACACCGGCACGACCCACGGACCGGTAGACGTGCGTACCGATGTTGTGCATGGTAAAGTCCTGGTCGTGTACCCACACTATGGGCGGCGCCAATCGAACGACGAACGTGCGTTCGGCGGCGGCGTTGGCGGCATTGCGCTCGGTTACGTTACTCAAAAGATTGTCGAGAAACACAGAAACACCTTCTACAACCACGTCGGTAGTGGCGTCGTTAAACCAATCCATGTCTATGACCGCTTCGGGATACAGCATTTCGTACATCAGGTTCTGGAGCGGTGTGTAAAACAGCCAAGAGGCTCGCTCCTTGTCGCTGCCCTCGTTCCTGGTCATGTGCATTTCATCGCATCGGTCCACGTTAGAGTCGATAAACGCTATACCGTTTATGCGAGACCTAAAATGGTGGTAGACGTACCAAGATTTCAGCGCTGAAAACACACTTTTAAATTATTCTAGGTATTTCGTCATGTGGGGTATGTTCGGGTGCGGACGCACGTTACCGAACATTGCCACGTACAGCGCCATCAGTTTCCACAACACATAACATTCCACCACGTTGAGTGGAGAACGATCGTTGAATTGAGCTGTCTTGTCGTTCGACTGGTTTACCATGCCGGCCATCAAGTAGCCGATCATAGAGGGGGCATACGTATCCGCGTTCTTCGCATTGGTGTGGCGTTGCACTTTGGTCACAGGCCTGCCGGTAGCATCCAGTGTGGACGTCTTCTTGGTACACGACGTGCCGTCCACAGTGATGGTGTTTGTCCTGGCGGAAAATAGGGATGCGTTCACTTTTGCGGTACACGTATTTACGACTTCCAGTACGCTGGTCATGTTTACGGACGCCGATATACAGGCCTCAAACAAGTTTGCCGATACGAACACAAAGATTCGTACGATCAGATTACTTTACCGAAAAGCGCCTCACTTGGTGAGTAAACTAAAGTATACTGTGCGAGATGCGCTTCCAGAAGACTATTATATACCTGAGAGCATCAAACACGCGTGCAAAGTTATCGACATGGATCTGACAGAAGATCTGTGTCGCGCTCTGTCTTGCAATCCCACGACAGAGAGCGGCATGTGCAAGTCGAACAAGACGGCCAGCTACTACTACGTGGGCGACGACAGTTACGACGTGCAGTGTCAACCGGCGTGCTTTAACACGGTCGCCAAACAGACGTACAGCCAAGACGGCAGCCGCGTACCGGACACGCCCATGCTCAACTACCATTCGGGCAAGTGTCGTATAGTGCCGTCCACCGTGGTCTCGTATCTGGAAAAGACGTTCTTCCGCAGCGACACCGTGTACGAAAACCGCAAAAACGACATGCCCACCAAGTTCAGTCGCACGCCGAGCGACGATCCGTACGGCTGCGTATTCGACTACAAGACCAACGCCACGTACTGCAAGTACTACGATCGCACGCTGGAAGAGGACGGCTCGTGCGGCCTGGAATGGTGGGAAGTGGGTCTTGACGCGGTGGTGGGCATGTCACTGATAAACACCGTCAAATCCAGCGTGCGTATGTTGTCCAACGACAGAAAACCGTTTCCACTGCCCAGCAACCTGCCCGAACTGCCGGCGGCACTGGAATCGAAGTACACGGTAGACGGTTGGAAACAGGACGTCAACCGTTCGTTCGTAGTGCCCGAACTCATCGACACCAAACCCAAAAGTGGTGGTGGCGGCGGCGGAAGCACCAACGCTGCACCATACGAGTCGGCCAGATTACAATACGAAGAGGAACAACAGTCGCGGATAGAGCGTATGAAAACGGCCATGTTGGGCATGCTGGAACAAGCGTTCACGGACCGATCGTTTTGGATACACTTGGGCGTGGGCGTAGTCAGTGAAGTGATGTTGGACAATTTGAAATCGTTGCGTAAAAAGATCATCGAAAAACTTTCGCTGTCGCTGGTCAAACGGGTGCCGCAGATGGTGACCGACGTCGGCGTTAACGTGCTAAAGGCCGGCCTGAAGAGTACGTGTACGAAAATCGTGACCGGCGCGGTGATACGTATCGCCTCTAAAACGGCGATCGCGGTGGCCAAAATCACTGCGGCCGCCGTCAGCGTGGTCGGCTGGCTGCTGATCGCCGCCACACTGTTAGACATAATGTTCAGCTTCTGGGACCTGTACGGTTACAACATGTTTCCACCGACATTGCCGCACGATCTGATGGCCAACGGAGAGAGGGCGTTTCGCCAGGCGGCCGAATCGGCTACAGTAGACTACGAGTTCGACAATTTCGTGGCGCTCATATTGAGCGAGGAGGAGATGGTGAGCATACAAGTGGAATCCCTGATGGACCGGCTGGTGTACTTGGACTCGCTCGTGGTAAACAGCGACGGCACGCGCATAGACAAGGACGAGACTATAAACTTGAACGGAGAACGGGTGTCGTCCGTGATCGACGCGGCTCACAAACAGACCATGGTACAACGCGTGCGATTCGATCCCGAGTCGTACGCCGAGTACAACAGAGATTTTCTGACTCGGGTACGGATCAACGAGTACGTCAACTACGGCGCGTTCGCCTGCATGACCGTCGCCGGCGTATGTATGTTCACCGGCCTCTACTTGCTCGGCGTGCTGTTCACGCTGTTGACGCTGGTCGCCTTCGCGGTCGCTTGCCTACAACTGAACGACAACACGATACTCGACTTTATCAAGTTCCGCGGTGCGACTAGTGCCGGCCGCTAGTAAAACCACCTACGGCGAGTATATTGCAAATTATGACCTGTAACAAAACAACAACGCATAATGTCCGTATTGCTTACCCACAATATTTTTAATTCCAGCGTCGACAGACGACAACGGGAATCATTACAAGCCCTCGGACTGCACGGTTTCGCTGTGTAAAACCGATAAGCGTATACCGTGACGATCAGTACGAGACGGGCGCTCGACTGACGAACGTTCTTCACCCGGTGAGTACAATATATAAGCTTATTGTTGTTGTTATTGTGAGTGTGTGCGTGCAGTTGCGAACGAAAAAATATTACAAGTCTTTCAGTGTCGGCTAGGCTAGCCGACATTCACTAGCGCCGAATCAACCGTTTCTATACGAATTTTCTAATTTCATTGTCGGCTAGGCTAGCCGACAAACAACAGCAGAAAATATTACAAGTCCTACAGTCATGACGTCATTATGACGTAATCGCACACCGCTAACGAAACGTGTTAAGTTAAGACGAAAAGTGTTGTTCGTTCGATACGAGAAGGAAGCTGCACAGTGAGTATGAAAAACTAATGAAGCTACGGAAGAACTATAGTGAAAAATACGATGTGTGCAGATACCTATCGTAGTTACGCGTAGCTTTCGACCTGGTCGTGCCTCTGATGCTTGAAAAATGTTACGCTACAGCTGAAGATCTGGAAGTTCTGATGCATTTGCCGGAGCTGTTCAATCGGACGAGGAAAACGATCGCTTCCAAGACACTAGAAAACGCACCTATACTACCCGTATTGAGTACGAACGAAAGTGAAACGTTTAGGTGTATCATGGAAGACGAGAGCAGGGAATGGTTTTATTATCGTGGCCACAACGAGCTCGAACTTTCAGTACTCTGTGTGGATGAAGAAAAAGGTGGCATATTACGAAAGTGTCCCGTGCCGTATTCGTTGACTAAAAAAGCTCGTGAAATTTTCAACGACTACATTGCGGACATGATGAACAGACCTGAATGGACGTTCTCCGGCATGCATCCGAGGAAAAACCATTTCAGTAATTCGGCGCGCCTAAAGTGGTACTACAAATTATCGAATCGTTATCAAACGTTTTTATTTAAAATCAAAAGTATCCGCTGTAACGATCCGATTAACGTGTTTCAACGAATCTGGTGGCTGTTCCTCACGTACGATCTACATGGTCCACAGGATATTAACGGCATTAGAGCTCTTGTAAGAACACATGCCGTTGCAGACGGTATGACAATCGACTACGACCGTTGTTGTGTAGAACTGTGTGCGGAGAGTGATGAGTGGGATCCAAAGGAGTACTACGAAATAGTCTACGCGCCGTCGTTTCAACGTCGTATGAACGAACTCACGTTTCCGCTCATACCGCCGTCGGACCTATCGTTTGGAGGCGGCTTGTCTTTGAAAGTCAGAAACAATGACGGTTACAATAGGAAAATCTATGTCAATCCTAAAAGAGTATTGCGGCTTACATTGACTGGGGGAAGACGATAGCGAACTGGTACAAGAACAAACTGCTTATATATATGAGTGTGCTTAATTATGATAACCCTAGTCTTGGGCCGCCGATGTCGCTTGAGACAATCACTATATAGTGATAGACGTCGGATCGAAAACAGTGGCTCCTACAATGTTTGACCGACCGGTCGTTAAGGATTTAGAGTTTGACAGTCTGCCGCCGCCGCCAAATTCGTCGCCGCCGCGCGTCTTTGGAAGTCTACACTGCTACGATGAGGACCACGAGTACGCGTTGGAAAAGCAAATCTACACGGAAGAGAAACTGAATGCGGAACAGAAACAAATCTATCGCTACATGTTCGACAACCCTACGGCCATGGTGTTAATACAGGCCGGCCCCGGTACGGGCAAGACGTTCACGATGCTGACGCTGGCGCACGCTTGGGAGGGGCCGGTACACGTTATCATATACAAGTACGACCTGCTGCACACTTCGAAACTGTGCTGTACAATTCACGGTGGCACGATTCTGCATGATCGTGTGGAACCTCTCTTTTCTCAGCTACATCGGTTTGGAACGCCAGTTGAGCGGCCGCATGAGTACGAGCCAGTTCATCAACGTCACCGTGGGTCTGTTGAGATACGCCAAACTGCCGAAGCCTTTTAACGGCTCCATAGTGATACTGGACGAGTACACGGTGATACCCAAGCCACTCCTCTTTGCAGTGTTGATGTTGTTGAAATACCACAAGATAGGCACCGTGTTGTCTGGTGACAAGAACCAGCTGCAGAACATACACAACTCTATGCACGCAGGCCAGTGTTCGTCGTACGACATTGCCTCCGCCTTCATCGACCGTGCGTTCACGTTGAACAAGAACGAACGGTGCGGTGACGCCGACTACAACCGTCTGGTAGACTACGTGTCGCGGTTCTCGTCCGACAAACACTTGGACAAGTTCGGGTACGCGCTGGCCGCTGCGCTGTTTCACCGTAAGTTTATGAGCGAATCGGCCATCACAGACACGCATCTGGCCAGCCACCACAGAGACCTCACCAACACCATTCACATGATGACCATCAACACGGCCGCCCCGGCGTCGTTTTACTTAATCAACGCGCCGGTGTGCGAAACCTGTCGCGCGTACAAGGCGTACGCCAACCGAACGGACTCTACCTGCCCACCGTTACGCTGGAGTACATGAAGAACGGTGCTCCGGACAAGTACCTGCCGTACGTGGCGTTGATAATTGGCTGCCGCTATTTTGTGTACTACTACTCCGAGTACTCGCAAGCCACACTGGTGAGTGTGGATGAGGCGAACGAGACGGTGACGATGCGAGACGACAACGGCAAGCTCGTGACCGTACGCAAAGGGAACTGCAACAAGGTCATGTTTGGGAAACACTGCCGGTTCCTGTTGAACGGCGGAAACGAGGACGGCAGCGATAAGTCGGGTCAGTTGTACAACTATCCGATTTACATGCCTAACGTCATGTCGATCCACATGTGCCAGGGTTGCACCGTACGCAACAACGTGGACATGATTCTGAACAACAGCACGTACCAAGGTTTCTACGTGAGCATGTCTCGCGTTACGAGTCCGCAGCAGATCACTCGAGTCATCGTGCCGGACATACCTTCTCACCTGGTCTCTACGGTGATCAACTTTCCGCAACTCTGCTCGCGGCCGGACGGTATGCTGACGGCCGACGAATTGGACTCGTGTCTGGGTCACAACTATATGCACTACCCGATGCGAGACGCCGAACTCACGGCGCAAACGATGCATTGGCTCGGCAGATTCTTCGCGTCGCGAGACGTGGACGAACGTCGTGCGATCAGAGATCAGCTATGTCAGGCTTTGTGTAGAGTCAACCCGGAGGTGTTGAAATGCGAGTCCATCATACAGCAGCAGCAGCAACAGCACAGCGACGATCTAACTTGTGCGGAAAACAACACCACCATGACTCTGATACTGCGCTACAAGTACGTGATGTTGGCGTTGTCGCTGGTGGACGAGCGAGATTCGTACGTGTGGTTACACGAGTTCATGAAGTTGGATCCTCTGGTGACGCTGGTGTTGGTGGTAGACCCACAGAGACGAGTCAGCGCTGCCGACAACGGTTCTTCAGACGCACGATTCAACCTGATGCGGCGCATTTGCGGTGTCGCCGACAACGTGTACGAGCCGAACGAGGACACGTTGCACTACATCACACGCCACGCCAGATGGAAGTCGAAGAAGCCTAACGACGACGACGATCAACAGTGGTGCATCGACGAGAACGAAACGATGGGCACCGTGCTGGAGACGACCAAGTTCCGATTCGCTGTGTACAAGGAGCTGACCGCAGAGCGTCCGCTCACGATCGACTGGCTGATGGATCAACTGCGGCTGTTGGTCGGCGACTTGCCACGCCGTGTCTGCAGTGTGTCGACAACGACGGCGGCCAAAGCGGCTAAACACAAACTGACGATGTTCACCACCACGTTGGACCAGCTGTTGGCTCAGAGTACGGGAGACGACAACGCCACCGACTCCGAGTGTACACCGTTCAAGTTGAAGCGATTCACACGTAACAGAAGAGGAACGTGACAATCGAGCGCCCACAAACCGATGTATGCAGAATGTATAAATGTCAAAAAAACTCGTACTGTATAATAAACGATCTATGTTTTGTTTAAAATTACTGTATTTTATTCACACATGACTCTATTCCTTTATACTACTACTACTACTAGTTGGGAAAACCAACACTTGCAGTTACCTCAAGTGCCAGTTGGTGTCCAGACGACTAGTATCCGTACACATTATGTTGAACAAAATATGAATGTCCTTCTCCAGAAGACTCTACTATGCGTAGACGAAAGAATAGACGCGTATGGTGGGAAATATTGCGTGGTACACAATACAAGAGGTCGATGTTAAAACAACTATAGTGACAATCATCTTGTAGGAAGTAGTAGGTGGTGGGGACACAAGCGATATAAAAGCAGGAAGTCGACCGTTCGATATAAACGCAGTTCTACTGTTCGTCGAGACGATTACTCTTTGTAGTGTGGACGATTACTCTGTGTAGTGTTGTGTAGTAACAAAAACAAAATGCTACTTTGCAACATCTTTTCAAAAAGTGGCTCCCTAGAAGATCTAGACCCGTACGTATTAATTTTAGACGAGGATGAAGACGATAACGACGTGGAATTATATTGGGAAGGGGCCGACGAAGACGAATGGATCATGTGGATGGAAGAGGCCGACGATGACGAATGGATTATGTGGATGGAAAAGGTCGACGAAGACGAATATAACGCGTGGATAGAACAACAAAGAGTGGAAAGTTTACCACGACTACGACAAGAAAAAGAAGAAGAAAACTTGTATTGGACAGTTTTATCTAACTGCACAGCAATAGTTTTGCCGTTTATAGTTTTCGAAACAGTTAACTTTGCATTTGGACCGTAAATTCAGTGCAGTATAGACGATTACTGTTTTTTTATATTATAGTAATACACTGATGTTACTCTGTGTATTATATTCAGTTTCCATAATACGTTTTCCCGGATCCGACGCGTCGGCTCGATCACAGTTCACGATTCGCAAACATGAAGACTGCCGTGCTGTGGTTGTGCGCGGTCTACTGTTGTATACTCAACGTAGAAGCAGCAGCTTCGTGTCCGGACGGTTGCAATTGTGAGGCGTACGAGAACTCTTTATTCTGTCATACGTTTATCGATACAATACCTCTGGTGACTGCTACCAACATGTCGAGCACATACTTGTACGTGACGTACAACAAACGTCTGACAAGAGTGGACAAGAATCGTCTAATCAGTTCGAACTTGACGTACGTGCACTTGGACAACAACCAAATTAGCCATATAGTCAACGGTGCGTTCATACATATTCGTAACACGAGCGTACTGTCCATCAGCAACAACAGACTGACCACCATCACGAGTAAGGTGTTTGCGCCGCTGGTGAAATTGACGTTTCTAGACTTGTCTCACAATCCGATCCACAGCATAGCTGACGACGCGTTCGAGGACCTCAAGACACTGTCGCTGTTGGACGTGTCCGACACTCTGTTGACGTCTCTGAGTTTTGTTGTCTCTATCGTTGCTGCTAATCAAGACACCGCATACCTATTGAGAATGAACGCCAGCAACAACCAGCATCTGAAACGACTAGACGAAGACACCGTAGTGATGAGCATGCGAATGGCCGAACTGATATTGCTGAACAATACGAATCTGGTTGCTGCAAAGCGACCAACGTCCACCACTTGTGTCGTATGACAAAGTTCAATTACCGCTACAAGTGGCCCGTGTTTGTGCGCACCTGCTACAAGCCCGCACTGTTGCGTACGATGAACTGGACCGGATACCACGAATCCCTGACACGACAGTGGTACGAGTACGATGACGACGACGAGTTGGACCACGCCACCATTCTCCCGATGCGCAGCGACGAAGTGAAAGCGCAGCAGGCGTTAATAGTCTCGTACCTTGTCAATCTGTACGAATCGAACGCTCTCTTGATCAACCTCTTAGTCGTTATACTGGCAGACGTCGTAGTATGCGTGCTGGCACATAGATGTGGCTGTTGTTGCTGGAACAAACGACGTACATCCGACACAGAAAATGACGACAATGGACGGGACGTTGACGACAGGCGTACTGTCGGCAACGGTGTGGCCAGATCCACCTACATTAGAATTCCGTCCGTTTCCATTTACCAGTTTATGGAAGCTGGAGAAGGTGGCGCGGCGTGTTATCCGGAGCCCAGGTCGCCTGAAGAGCATCAACAGCAGCATCTGCATTACGCCACACCGGCGTTCCCGAGACCCGTGGTGGCGCTCACAGACAAGCACGAGTACGAGAATTGCAAACGGTTGAGTCCGCCACTACTGCCTCCGGCGCCTAGCCAACACGATCTGCCGATTATCAACAAAAAGTTGGAACCGATATACGAAAAGATGGACGACGTCAGTTGATGTACAATAAGCAGGCCGGGATAGTGTATTTTGTCAGCATACACAGAACAAACCGTTGCTCGGGTATAGTGTCTTTAGAAGCACACCTTTATTCAGCAACAAGTATTGTATTGTTATTATTATTATTATTATTATTATTATTATATGTAATAAAATTATCTCTTTATGTGATATCGAATAAACGCTATATTTTTATACAGAATCGAATCTTGTAGTAGACAGATTTTGTTTTGTACCAAACCTATACCTCTGTCAAAAAGTATCTCAATGAAGACGATTATAAAGTCTGTAGGAACGGATCTTGGTTCGGTACATCGTACATGGACGTGGTGAGCTTCTGTTCGAAGCCGACAATGGACAAGTCGTTTTTGGAATAGTAAACGCGCAGAAACATGACCCCCATCGGTACACACTTTGCGCCGATCACGTAGATGGGCTCCGACCTGTACTTGGGCTTACGACGAGCGATGTCCGAGAGACGGTCCAGCACGGCGCAGTGTACAAACTGGTAACGTCGACGATCGAACGTGCATACATAGTAATGCAGTTCGTCGTGTGCGTAGACCAAGCAGACGGTACGTCGATCGGCCATGTCCAAATTAAAGTGGACGCGTTGAAACTCTTTCAACGACACGCTACCGGCCAGACGGGTGATTTTGTTGGTAAGAAAATCGTAGCACGTGGTCATGCTGAAGCGGTACGCCTGCGGTGGGTCGGCACACGAGGCCCGCTTATGGCGCACCACCACGCCGACCACGGGATCAAACAGGTCGCTACGACTGTGATACGACCGCTCTAACGAGTCCCACGTACATTCGGTTGGCAGTTGCCGTACGTTGTCGCCACCGATCCGCGGTATGTATGCGGCTCGTTTATCGAACGGTAGATGTACCAGTATATTGTGGTCGACACGAAATACGTCCACTACGAATATCGCCATCGCCTTATTGTGTACACCGTACCGCCACGAGCGTAAACGTTGGTCTCGGTCCAGTGGCAACACTATCGCTTCAAACGTGGCGTTCACTGTAAATCGTACGTCGGACAGAAAGCCTTGCAGCAGGTCCCCGTAACAATTGTAGCATCGGGTCTCTTGTTCGTTGCTGTTGATTACCACGCGATATCCTAGGTACAGCGGTTGCACTATGTAGTTCGACTACAGATCGACGGGTCGTCGATCCATCTGACGACACGGCGGTCTCGTGATGTATCTGAACGACTTTGGGTTCAAGTTTCCGCCATAATAGAGGCTGGCGTCACTACGAGTGTCGTTGTCTGTGACGCCCAACGTATGATAGTACTGGAGAAACTTTTGCGTGATGTTTCTCATGTCCGCGGATTCAAACTCGTTGCGATTGCAGTGCATATTGTCGGGCAACAAGAAGTGCTGTACATTGTGCACAAACTGGGTGTAGTAGGCGGTGCGCAAGTTGTGCATCGCCACTCGTTCTCCCAATGTGAGCCGTTCAAACACGTTGTTGTCTCGTACGATATGCATTAGACCTATTATAGTCAAATTACCACAAGCGTCACGTAGGTCGTATATATAGGAGTCGCCGTGCTGCACAGGTCTCAGTTGTCTGGTGACAGTCACACGTGTTAGATTCAATGTCGGTGTGACGGCCGTTTTGTAAACTCTGTCTGGAGTCGGTGCACTGTTGCTGTCGCTGTCGGACCCTAGAAGACCGACTGCGTTCGCATCATCTTCCGAGGTCGGTAGTTTTAACGTTGTAATCTTACGTGATTTGCTCACATTCTCCAGCAGGTAGAGTAGCGCAGCGCAGTGCACCGGGTGTATGGTGCGCACTATTTCCCATACACGGGTGCGCGACGGTTCGTAGTTGTCAAACACTTTTAACAGATCCGATACCAATAGCGTAGACATGGTGTTCTTTGAATCCTATTTACTGTGTTCGTATAACATGCAGATCGGCAAACGTTTAATGATCGACTGCAAGTGCTACGAAGACTACAGGGACGAACAGCAGTTTATCGAACGCATTATAAACGAACGCAATTCTTATTTGGCGTGCATCACGTACGAGTCGCAGACTTGCAAACGTATCGGCCATAAGTCGGTACCCATAATGTTGGGCAGCTACATCGACTACCGCATTCGCGGCAAGGAGGCGGTGGAAAAGAGTCGAGCCCAGTGGGGCGCGGTCATACTGAAGGGTATCCTGAAGATTTATACCTCGTTTTCCACCTTTGACGCCCTGTCGATGCACGTTCGCGAGACGAACGAATGCAAGAGCATCGAATGGTTTACCTACGTGGACGGCGAAGGCATAGCGTTGCGCTAAAGCAACAAGATGGTGGAGTGGACGTACAAGCACGAGTCGCACAACCACGTGCAGTCCAAAGAGTGGATAACGCTCATCAACCGGGCCAACCCGTTTGTAAAGAACCGTCAGATCCAGTCGTCCGAGTACATCGAGATGTTTAACAGAATCCTAGAGTATCCGTACGACATGAACGACCTGAAAAACCGGCAGTTCCTGAACGGCGTGACAATCGTCAACAAGTACATTGACTATGATCTGACCAAGCGGAAGCGCAAAAGGGGCGCAGGCTGTATGAAAATGTCGACTGCGTTCGAGTCGGGCAACTTGTATACGGTGTTGAGTAAGAAAAACACGTACGAGCCTGAAGAGTGGTGTAAAAGCTATCCACAAAACTATGACAATACGCTGCACGACGGGCGCAGCAACAAGACGGCTCATTTTCTGCAAAACGTGACCAGAGCGTCTAACGAAGCGTTCCGCAATAGCAAGGCGTTAGTTTTTCCCACGGATGCATTCCACTTTTTCTGCATTCTGAACACCAAGGACTTGAAGTCTGCCGGTGAACAGAACGTGCTGGCCGACTTTGTCATCATGACAGAGGAGAGCGATCCGATGGACGCGTACAAGTATCTGTGCAGCGTGTCTACGGGCAGGGGTAACCATATGATTCTTAACGGTTTCATAACCGACTGCCGGAGCGAGTGGACTTTTGAAGACCTTCTGGCCATGAAGCGGCAACTTCCACACGTCACCACCAAATACTATCGCCCGTACATTGTGTTCAGCACCAAGGCGTCGATACCGATAAAGTACTCGGATCGGTACGACACGTATTTTTCACCGGCCGAGACGATAGAATACAATGTGCGTTATACCGAGACGTCCATGCTGTCGCTGACTGCGAAAGCGTTAAACGCCGACGGACTGCAAAAAACTCCGCCGGCCAAGTCCACTGTGGCCATCAACAACATCAAAGGAAGCATAGCCATGGTGGCGTCCGATTTCCACAAAGCACTGATGAAAGCGTCGTTGGGTACCACCTGTTACATGGAGATTGACGACGCCAAGCGCAAAGCTATAACAGACAGCGCCATAATGTCGTATAACAACGACACGACCCACTTTGAGGCGTGCCGCAAGGAGATGGTCGCCACTTTCAAGTTTGGCGACATGAAACCGATGGCCGACACCAATGTGTCCAAGGCGATGCAGTCGCTGTTGCGACTGTACAATATGAATGATCTCCTGCACGAGTATCGTGTGAGTACCAGCAAGCCGTACGAAAGAGAACGAAACATTGACAGCGCACCTTTGGTGCATGACTACTTGCTCACAGTGTTTGGCGCCGATAATTACGAGAGTCCCGAAGTATGGAACTTGCGATTGTGGGCAGTATTTGGCAACAAGCACGGCGTGTGTGTAGAGGACGGGGTGGTGATGGATCGCAAAACTGTCGAGGGGATACCGCCCATATGCTACAACGCGTGCATAACGGTAGACTTTACGTTCAAGACGACCAAACAGCCAGAAAGCGCCGTATTTGTGCCGGTACGCGAAAATATCGGTCGCATCAGTGAGGAAACGTTGATAGGATGCCTGATCACGGAGGCGGAAGTGTACGTCAAGAACAGTCGGCACTGCAACATTGTTTTGGCTAAGATTGGCAACCACTATTATTACCTGCTCACTTTCTGCCCAAGAAGAACAACACGTACACTGATCTGCGAGTGCGCTACATTCGTAACTCCAAAGTGATTACGGTGGTGATCACTGGTGTGCACTGCACCCGGGTGGGTGTCGGCACCAAAGTGGCGAATTCGTTTGGCCAAAAGAACATTTGCAGCATGCTGGACGACCTGTCCGACTGTTGGGGCGTCACCAGGGACGGCCGCAAGGTGCACGCTCAGATCATGTACAGCGACGTGTCCATCATCGGGCGCATAGCGTCGGGCCAGCTATACTGTATGCTCACCTCGCCGGACGTGGCGTTCGGCCCGAACAAGGAGATCATCGCGCCCATAGACTTGGTCATCCACTCGCTGCACCCGTACACCAACATCAAAGTGTTTGACGTGAAGGTGGACACGCTCACCAACATCAACGGGTTCGACGCGCAAGCGTTGGGCGCGGTCAGTCTGGCGTTGCGGCAGGAAAAAGTGCTGGACAAGGCGCTGCAAGTCATCAGTTTGCACGGCTACGAAGTGAAAATACTGACGTCCGAACAAGAGACTGAGCTTCGAAAACGAGACGACTACGAGAGCCGAGCGGCTGAGGAGGAGACGGCGGCGGCGGTGCCCGAGCTAGTCGACTTTATGATGCGCGCTATAGACGCGTCAAAATCTTTCAAAACCATAGAGTGAGTATAGACAAATGTATGAGTGTGTGTGAGTCGTTTCGTCGGGCAGGCTAGCCGACAGACGCGTTTTAAATCTTGCAGTCGGCTAGGCTAGCCGACAACGTATAGTGTCGATACAATCGTTTAGCGGTTGGAGTAGACGATATGACGGCTAACCTAACCGACAGGTTCGATGTAATTATAGCTAGCCGCCTTGTCGAAAAAAAATACTTAGGCTAGGCGTTGCCTCAGACAGTATAATAGGTGTAGACTCTGCATCAGTGACAGCTGCTTGTTGTTGGTGTCGGCGTTTAGACCGATTAGCGGCCTGTACATTATCATGTAGTTACTGTAGTATATCCACACTAACACCAGCATTGTGATTGCAGCCATGATGGAGACGAAACAGGAGAGTGTGACGGACCATATCCAAGCCGCGCTAAGCGAGCTCGCCGTTCTGGGCATAGTGAAGAAAGTGGACAGGACACGGCGCACAGTGACTCTGGACGTACCGCGACTATATAGAATCGGCTACAGCATCGTGTTCGTGTCTACACGTCCCGTGTTTGTGCGAAACGAACACATTGTCTACTTGTGGGATAGCATCGTGTACTTCGACGATACTATTCCTATGGAATCAATGTATTCTTATTGTATGATGAAAATAAAATGCGAAGGACTGAGTCCGTGACAAAAGATTAAATGTATGTATATTATTCTCTCCTCACGGTATTCTGTCTATATTTACTATACTTTATTTTTAAAGGCAACCACAGTTACCACCAGTATGGCTATGTATAATATAATCAGTACGCATTTCACTATGTTGGACACGGATTTTTGAAATACAATTACCAGCAGAGAGATTGCCGATATACTCAGAACGATGGTCGGGTACAGTATCTCAGAGTTGTTTATCGACTTTATGAGATGTGAAAACTTGGAATCTTTGACTGCACTCGTATCAGAGACTGCAGCACCGCTACCGCCTCTCTGTTCGTCCGACAATACAGCGTCGAAGTTTAACGCTTCGTCGTACGTCTGTTGCGGCGATTTGTAGTTTAATCTAGGCACTTCGGTATGTACGGGACCCGGTTGACGTTTTGTTGGCGTATTCTGCTGCTGCTGTGGTGGCTGCGACTGTCTATTAGTCCTACTCATTACGGACCGTTGCGGTGCTTGTTGTTGTTCCGCGTCTTCGTCTTCGAACATCATGTTGTCTTTGAGTTTTTTCGGATCGCTAAACGCCGAATTGGGAGAAGCTACTATGATATTATTTGGAGCAGATACCTCTGTCATAGTGTTTAAGATAGCTATGCTACTCACGCTACTATTATGTTGTATACTACTTTAATACGTTCGCTAAACCGGCCGCCATGATGAACGAATCATTGACACTGACAATCGTACTGATCCTAGTCACCCTGGTGTTGATCGTGGCGTCCGTTTTTATGGCGGAGAAACGGATGAAACCGCTACAATATCGAGAAAAGTCTATACCGAAGTTTAACGTGCGAGTGCAATACAATCCGTACCCTTCCACGGTGGACCTGGGCAACAGGTACGACTGCAACGCCAAGAGTCTGCACAAATGTCTGACGGATCGGTCGGCCTGTTCGGATCGATCGGACGGTTTAGAATCTCAGCGATCAACGCGTAGTGTTGCGTGGACGTGGTAAACATCGGCTCGGCCAGATCGAAGCGCACGCCGTACGGCGCCAACGACTTGGAGATGAACATAAAGTCGGGCGTGCGACAGCCCGAATTGTCGTTGCACGTGTAGAAGCCGGTGTCCGCGATGGGCGACATGTATATGTCGGCGCCGAACACGCTTCTACCCACATTAGACCAGATTTTTGACAACACATTGGAATCGCCTGCGATTACGTAGTGCGTGACTTTGTATTTGGCTATATACTGTTTGATATAATTCATGGCGCCGATAAAGGACTTTAACTGATCCGTGGACGTCTCGTACCAGAACGTGTAGTTGGCGATCAGAGCGTTCTTGTCGTCGAAAACGAACGGCATCAGTGTCAGCTTGGACAGGCTGGTTTTTGTCCCGTTCACCTCTTTCAAGATGCAGTTCTTCGGGTATCTATCTTCGATATATTTTGATTTAGCCCACCACAACATCCTGTACCCGTTTTTCTGACCCATATACTTGTTCAACATTATGGCGTCGCCGTCACCTGCCATGGCACAGTAGTAGGAGCCGGCATACACCTCGCTGCCCTCCAGATAGAGAGCGTTGTCTGCAGACATGAACGGCGCTTTGGACAGTGCCTGTTTTCTGTTGCCGAACAGCAGTTCGTTCGGTCCGTTGCCGTATTGCTTGTTACGAGACGCCAACTGGTTGAACGTGTACACGTCCACTTTCTTGCCTTCCAGCGCGTTAGCTATGCCCACCATAGAGTCGAGACCGTGCGTCCGTTCTGTAGAATAGTGCGCCAGTCTGATCGCCACGTCGGACGCTGCCGAACCTGCAGGTACCACCGGGCCCGGAGGACCTATAGGTCCCACCGGACCCACTGGACCCGAAGGACTTGTAGGTCCCACCGGGCCCGGAGGACCTACAGGTCCCACCGGACCCAAAGGACCTGCAAGCCCCACTGGACCTACAGCGCCGGTCGCCTTGCGTTCTTTTTGAATAAACAGTAGTAGAATCAATAAGAGCACCAGCAGGACGACTAGAATCGTTATAGCCGCAAGACATCCGTCTGTTGAAGTCATCGGTTGACCATTACTTACGGCCGTGTTTGTTTGATGTCTATATTATAGACTCGTACCGAATAGGTGTAATGTGTCGGCAATTTACCGCGAATTCGCTCCTGGCCGACACTGGTATCGGGACTATATGTCGTTTAAAAAAATCTATGAACTAAGTCGCGCGTTAGCGACAGACACCCACATTCAAAAGTCGCGTTGTTATATCACTTTGGCGGTCGCCAGGTTGTACATCGCGGTATATAATTTTTCGCGAGCCGCCGAAGAAGAAGAATAATAGCAGTGAAACACCGCGAGCGCGACAAAGACTACGACGGCCAACATGAGAGCCGTTACACAATTCAGTCGGTTAAAGACGAAGGTTTGTGACGGTAAAGTCTGGTTGTTGGCAAAATACATGGCCGTTTCTAACATGGTGGGCAGTTTCAGGTTCAAATCGTCGGTCAACATCACCGGCTGGGTCGTGTCGAACCCGTTTATAGACGTGACGCCGCGTTGCGCGGCGTATTTCGGCGCGAACACGTAGCGCATAAAGTCTAGCCAAAACAGGCGTGTAGACGTCTGGTCCACAGGGCTGTTGTACGCCACGCCGCCGTATTCGCGCAACACCCACTGTAACGGGCGTATACGCGCAAACTCTTGCTTTGTTAATCGCATCTATCGGCCCGACGACCACTATCTAGCGTGCTAAAGACTGTATAAAACGGCATGCGGTTACATAGAGGCGTTCATTTGCACGGAGTGACTGTACATTGATACAACTTTCAGTCAACAGATAACGGACTCGCTTTAAACGCATCTATCGGCCCGACGGCCACTATCTAGCGTGCTAAAGACTGTATAAAACGGCATACGGTTATATAGAGGCGTTCATTTGCACGGAGTGACTGTACATTGATACAATGTCCAGTCAACAGATAACGGACTCGCAAACTCTTGCTTGGTTAAACGCATCTATCGGCCCGACGACTACGATCTAGCGTGTCAAACGGCATACGGTTATATAGAGGTGTCCATTTGCTGTCTAATTAACATGGAATGACTGTACACTGATCTCCGTCGTGTACATACAATGTCAAGAATCAACCGATTCACAGTAGACTTTATGTCTTCGGACGACGACGAAGACGAGGACTGCTGTTCGTATGCCACAATCGCTCTAGAATCGGAGAAACCTTCGACACCGTTGCCGCCACTAAACCCCGTTTGCCCATCGATCGATCCCGAGGATGAATCTCATACAGCCATCGCTACTATTAGTGACAACAACAGCGATCGTTGCACATCGCCGCATCAGGCGAAAAAGCGAAAACAACTGCCGCAGCAGGTGGACCAAACGGACGCCAAAAAAATACATCAGCACGATGAACGTGTAGGATCTCCGCCGAGCCATATACTTCGAGACACGGCGCCAGTACCCAAGGTCACGGCAGCTAAACACAAGAGACTCGTGACAAACGACGACGCGGCCGGAGTAGAACGTAAGAGAAAGAAACGGATAAAACGAGACCCAGTCGTGTGTACCACGGCAGACGAGATGGTGCGTGCGGCGTGCCTCAATATACACAACACCGAGAGTATCGACATGATGGAGTGGAGCGAGGCGGTACTGTTGTGTCTGGCTTCGCCCACGGCGTACGGCGTGTTGGACCGGCTCAGTTGGTCAGACGTGCAGACGATTTGCGCCGACAACGAGTGGGGCGTGAATATCTCGTCGGCCATCAAACAGCACCTATCCAAGAGCGATACGTTGAACACGCTGTTGTGCCGCAACCGGAGAGAAAAGGTGCGGAGACAGTATTTAACGACCTCGCAGACGCACATGTTTTACGAGACCCCTTATGTGAACATGAAACTCTTAAAAACATATTCACCAATTATTCAAGTGCACGCTCGCACGAAATTTAATAAAGTGCTGTTGCACCCGAGATCATAGCGGCTACACCGCTGTGGTATAATTTGGTATAATAAGTTTATGTGGATGTTACACACATGTATGCGTATATTTTTGGTACAATAAATTTGTCTGTGAAAAATAATCACGTTATTATTTATTTTTATCCGTTCCTATGCCTTTATATACTTATACTTTAGTCTGTAGCACTAGTATTAGTGTCAGCTTTATCAATTACCATATGTGCGACCTCCCCACCATCTTCAGTGTCGTGCGGACGAGTCAGGTGTAGACGCACGTTGGCAAATTGTCGGTCGGTGAGGCGGTTAAACTCGTCTCTGATGTACTTGAAATCGGTCTTGATGTACCGTTTTGTAGTCTCTACCGACTTGTGCTGCAGAAACAGCTGTATAGCAGGTAGATTCTTTGACGTCTCGGCCATTATTGAGGCCAACATGTTGCGGCACGAGTGTATGCCGAACCCGAGCGGTGGACTCGAGCCGTTGGCTTTGTAGTACGCCAGGCGTATACGGTTGGCCAACGTTTTCGGTGTCACATAAAACAGACAGACCGTTATGGACGAGTCTGTGTAGGCCGCGTACTCGGCACTGTGCAATTCAACCAGTTTGTCTGTAAACTTTATCAGATGCGTGGTGTAGATAGGCCGCCAGTAGATGGGCTCGTCGTTGATGACCGTCTGCTTCCGTTTCACGTTCACAGTGTGCTGTCGGGTCTGCAGTTGGTACAGCGTGAAGCTGGTAAACTGGAGAATCTCCATTGTGCGGAGACCGGTGTAAAAGGCCACCAACAGAGGTGCCGTGTATTCGGACCAATTATCCAACAGATACTTGAACAGTCGCGTGAAATTCTCGGTGCTCACGATTCGCGTGTGCGTACGACCTGTGAATACCGACGGATCCGGCTGTATGGACACTGCACCGGGCGGCCCGAAGGTACCGTTCCGTCGCACGATTTTAAAGTACCGTATGGTCGTGTTTAGCGCATAGTTACGCACTCTACAGTAGCCGATATACATTTTCGCCCGACGCTCGTAGTCGGGCTCGTCCAACAGACACAGTTCAGTCACGATGCTGTTCACCGCCTTATTTACGGGCGGTTCCCGTGTGCGTCGTATGACAGATCTTTTCTTTGATGGTTCTGGCAGTGCGCGTTGTATAATTTTGGCCGCTTCTTCGGCCGACACAGCGTCTAGTAACGCGTTTAGCCTGTTTTCGTCTATACGTCTCACGCCCGGCTTGTAGTCGGACGCCTGAACGTTTGCCATAGTTGTTAGCAGAGGTAGAACGGCCGTTGTAGACATACGCAGAAACACAAGTGTTCTGCCCAATTTTTACCACACGTTAGACACGACTGTATCGCTGTCGATCGGTGACACATGTTTGTCGATACTATATATACAGGAGGTTTGGACGAACGCGGCGTGCCCTAAACGGCAACTGGACAGATCATCACAACGTTGCGACACCACGATGTTTGTACTTTTCTGACAAGCAAATATGTGACAATGACGCTATAGCCGACATTCAACGAAAAATTTAAAGTACACCGCAATCGTACTCCGTGCTAGCCGACACTGTCAAATAAATTTTAGCTGAAAACGCCACATATTGTCGACTAGTCTAGCTGACATTCACTACTGTACAATCACTGTTTTGTAATTTTACTGCTAGCCGACACACGCCGTTACGAACTTACCATCTGATGCGTGCAGGAACTCTAGTCTAAACAAGTGTGCGACTAGTTTAAGCGAGGATTCAAGAGATAGTGACAGTTTTTTTGGCATAACAAAAACAACTTTATTTAACATTAAATATATATCGTAGGCCTATACAAATCACTAGCATTAAAAGTATATTATACACAAATCACTTAGTTTATTTCCCATCCTTTTGGTGTGACATCATGGCGTGTGTGTGTTTACTGGTGCACGCCATCGTCTTGTTAAGGTGTCGGTGGTACGGACGCGACGGTGGATTGTAGATTCTACAAAGATCACTGAGGCGAGGAGCGTCTTCCAATGGCGTGAAAAGATGCCGCGGTATCCACAACTTTTTTATCAGTATATTCATTTTCTGTTTATTGTTGACGATCACGGGCCGGTCCTTATTGAATAAGTTGCTTATACAGTCGCGCAGCGACTCTTCGTCAATGACGCCGTCATTCCACTCTATTCCGTGCACGTGTCTCACTGTAAAGGAGTTGCTCGGAATGCTCGGTATATCGTCAGGCGGAGATTTTACGATAATCCACGCAGGAGGTGCTCCGGCACACTCCGCGGTGAACTCTTTTATAATTGTATCGTTATTCGACGAGATTAGCCATTGTATATCGATATATATAGGCGTGTTCAACGACTCCATGGACTTAATAGCTTTGTGAAACTCGCTGACGATAGATTGTTTCTGCGACGGCTGCTTGGGAGTCGAAGAGTTTCGGTATCTGTATACACGGCGTTTCGGTGCTGGCGGCGGTGGTCGTAGTGTTAGTTTTTCTTCTTTTTCACTACAAGTATTAGGCATTTGCCTATTCTGTAGTTCTAGTTGTAACTCTAGCAAACTACGGATCCGACGCATTAAGTACGGCATCGGCAACGGCTTCTCCGTGTTATTGAATTCTTCTAACTGGTTCAGGAACTCGGCGGCTGCAGAAATCATATCGATCGATGCGATGCGATGCGCTACTGACTGTGTCTGAACGTATACTGACTCGCATCTCGACGGCCACTGGTATTTATACCCGTAAGCTTAGTGAAAAACAAACAGAAAAAATCGAATCAAATTGGGTCGATTTATTTCTTAACCACTGTCGGCAACACCAATACCGGACCTGATGTCGTTGTAGTGCCGCCCGTGAATCTTGCCGCGCTTGGCTGTTGGGCAATATTCAATGCGACCATCGTGGTTATAAGCACGATGAGCGACAACATGAACAGAAACGTCAAGTTCACAGTCAACGTGATGCCGTTCTCGCCCAGCTGGGAGCGTAGTATATCCTTAAACCGAGTGTCTCGGTCTTGTTTTACCGTGTTTTCATCGCTCATCGTGTTGTCGTCGTCTCACTCCTTATACTTTAACCGATTCAACCACGCCTCTGTAGCTATCTTTAACAAACGTAAACACTAGAATCGCCGGAGACGGAGTCAGCGTTCGAGCTAGCGATATTAGGCTTGACACCGTTACTGAATCCATAAAGCACTAGCGACAACTAAGAAGATTACAAGTCCGTCGAATTATGCAGTAACTATATTCACTGTCGTGAATGTCGGCTACACTAGCCGACGTGAGCGGTAAGGAATGCAAGCGATATAAAAGCAAGACTGAAACCCCTACTTCATCTTGAGTAGTTAAAACAAAAAGAATATTTCTTTTTGTAAAGAGGGGCCACAAGTTAATTAAAACTAGGCTAAGGCCTAGAGAAGCTAAAAATTGCGCTGGATCCAGTGAGACGGGACTTGCAATGAAAACTCAAGAATTAATTAATTAACAAATCCCCTTTTATTATTCTATCTCATAATAAAAATATAATGAACAAATAAATACAACAGTAAACTTTAATTCCCCTTTAAAATAGTTAAATAAATAAGTATTCTTTCTCAACAAGGCCACCTGAAAAATATTAACTGAATCCAAGAAAATAATTGCTATGTCACGCCATCAAAGAATTTAAATTTAAAATAATCATTAACCTCGAAATAAAGCTCCCATTAAACTATTTAATAAAATATAAAATTTATATTATGTGTTCCTTTTAAAATGCAGTATATAAATTAATGAAGATAAATGATTTCATTCCCAGTTACTATTAATAATTAAAATAATTACTCAACCAATTAAATGAACTTTAAAGGTGACACTTCCTATACTTGTTATACTGTTAAATAAAATAAATAATTTATTTAAAGAAATGATCAGCCACGATTATTGAGATAGAATACCTCCCTTAAAAAAAACTAAAAAGGATATATCCACATGCCTACATGTGTTAACTTTCTGTTGTAAAAGACCCTGAATAATAAATCCCTATATCCCAAGTTCCCACCAAAAGTACAGTAATGCATAATATTTATATATATATATATCCCCCAAAATGTACACAGAAATATACCGACATAACATGTTCCACAGGACAAAAATACATTATACAACAGTGTACATAAAATACATAAAGGTCTCTTGCCACGCCCTTTTTTATATTACCCTTCTGGTGTATATAAATTCTAACTTTTCCTTTTATCATAATCCGAATTAGGATTAGAAATTTACATTTATAATAGTACCCACATGGTGTGGGTTAATTGCACGTCATGTGTATAAGAGAATGTATAGCATACAAATGTCCCCAGGACCTAATAAAAATTCCAAAGTAAGTGCCTAAGTGGCTAAGTGCTTAAGTATCTAATTCCGGTGAGAAATAAAAATTGTTTTAAAATAATTAACGCCCCCCAGTTATCATAATTAGTATAAAGAATTTATATATACTTAAATAGGACCAATTAATGAAAAGAGAAAAATTGCACAATATTAGCACCTTATAAAAAAATACACTTGGGTCAGAGACGGACATGTTCATTCAACTTTCGGCTTGTTTCAACAAACAAGTCTCGACAAAGTCTCGACAAACAAGTTGAAAAGTGTTTCGACATGCATAGCTTGGTTGAAACTAGTTAAAAATTCGCCTACCTCCCCAGTAATCTTTTTATACAAATGAAATAAACTGATATTTTAAATTAAGAGAAAATATATGTTTTTATGCATAGTAAATTAAACTTGAGAAAATTACTAATAACAAAACTGACTTTAAATCTGTAGCGATAGCCCTATAAAGAAATGAGTGGAAATCTATGTTGGATGCTGTCTTGTAACCATGTCAGTCTCTGAACTGACAATTTACTATAAATATATTGAAATTTTACAATTAATTCTTTTTCTTAGTGTACACACTAAACTGTCCCATCAATTGGGGATCCAAATGAATGTTTACTTGAACGGTAGAAACTGATGGTTATGTATAACTGGTGGTGCCATGTTGATTCTACGTGTTAATTATAAATGGTTGTTTTTCACCTGCTTATGGGTCCAGAAGGATGATCTTTTATTGGTAACGTGAAGATCTTATGATTGGCATGTTGTTGTTGTTGTGGTGAGCTAATTCTCTTCGGTGGCGAGTGTGGAGCTTTTAAGATGGAATTCGTTCAGCTATGTAGCAGGACTTGTCTCTGGTCGGCGAACCCTGATCACACATTATATTTTTAGTGAGAGACCACACACAAATGCCCCCACTGTTTGGACACCCTCCAAAATCATATATAAAGACAACACCTAGTTATGGGCTACATAATGAAACTTGGTAAAATTATTTTGGCCAACATGCCTTACTTAAAAACTCTCTAACAATGATTCTTTATAAACTGAACCTCACCGAATGTGAGTTGCTTTTTGCAATATAATAATTTATCTTGGCTCTGTAACATCTTATGAACTTATTACTTAGAGTGAAATGGTGGTTACCACGTGGTGCAGAATTTATTTAAAACACATAGTTTTCTTACTCCATATAATTTTGAGAACACCATTAATTTGAATTTGACATGATTTACATTTAACGTGCCTGAGTAAGTTCCCATATATATGTATAAAGTTTTACTGTCATTGTAGCAAAACTTTATACCACTTAATGACGACGCATGGTGCAATAGGTTAAGTGCACAACACAATCTCGTTACATCGGTGTTAACGAAAGTTCAAACTTAATTATTTTGTTGTTAATGTACTTTAGGTTTTAGGGCCGAGATTCAGACACTCCAATAATCTAGTTTTATCGGTTTATAAAAACTTTACAACACTTACGTATCTCACAATGCATGATTCAACAAGTGGGTACGCCTACTCAAGCTTACTAAATAAAACGTTTTCTCCCGTGAAATTTAGTACATAATTAATATAATGTAATTAAGACTCACCGCAGTCGTTTAAGAAACTATTTTTCCATAGTTATTAGAAGTAGAAGATGGAATTAACTCTGCTCTCCACCGAAGAGAAAATAATGTCGATCGTCACCCACGCGGTATGTAGCCAGACAGACCTTAACAGAAATTTTCGTTCCTTCCTCGTTTGGGTAAGGAAAATCTCACCAGGCTGCAGCACTGTTTTTTAAAACTGCTGCAAAAACTCAGCAGATGGCGACACCGATCAAACAGTGTAGAATAGAAAACGGTAGTTTCTCCTATCCGCGGGTAGAGCGCAGCACTAATTACTGCCTTAAATTTAGTACTGCCAATAACGTCAAAACTGCCAATAAAATGACTGAACTAGCGCTGAATCTTTTGACTCAGCACAAGACGCCGAGGCAATACTTGTGACGATCATAAAATTTCTCGACCAAACCGCGCGGAATCTCGCTCAAAGTAATGGCGGAGTGGTAAATGTTGACATTTACCAAGGCGCTTGGTAAGAGCCCGAAGTGGAATTATATAAAATTATTTTTCGGGCTTTTACCAACTCACTATGGTAATTGTCAGGTTCTACCGGTAAATGTCAGGTTACACTGCTCTCCGGACTTTTACCGTAACATATATATATATTGTAACAATACCTTATCTGTGGTGTAAATTTAATCAAGTCCCACTGTTTGGGCTAGCCACTTGGTCACCAGACCGCTGTATGCCGGTCGTTACAAAAGAATAAAATGTATACGGAAAATTCACTAATTATAGAATTTTCAAATAATAAAATAATTTTGTTTATGTTTATAGAGGTATGTATAAGAGATAAATCTGTTTTTTAAAAGGTTCTGGTAAAATTTTAATAACAGGTAGGTATTTATTGACCGTCGAGCACTTCTTGAAGATTTGCACCAAGTCTGGAGTTAAATAGATTAACTCCGGGTAATAATCGATTGGTGACTTTTCTGACTGGTCCTATATCTTGTTCAAAATAGAATATATTCTTCTCACTTAAGTCCTTCAGCCTTATAAATACCCTTAAATTACCCTGTGAAATAAGTACAGATACAAAATAATGGAAATATAAAGATTTATTGACAATTTTAAATAAATAATCGATATTTTATCGATGGAGAGCAATTATCGACTCTGTCTCGGGAATTATCGATTGTGTCATACAGAACAAAATTTATGATATTTAATATATTATAAGACAGGTTCTTTGAGCGATTAGAATTAATAGTCAGAGAAGGGTGACGAGAAAGTATAACATTAACAATTAACACAAATACAATAATTATTATTCAATAAAATTTAAATAATTCTAATATGTAATGTGTATGATCGTTGTCGTACCATACGCAGACGATGACGTCACTGCCGGATAAAGAAGGCCGGCTCTGTAGAATTAAAAGATGGCCGCTACTAGTTCTGGCGTAGTTAATGTGAACTCGGCATGTCCCAAAATCACGACAAAATTACCTTCGTCAAGGTCTAAAATGTCCCCGCACTGGTGTAATATGTCTGTTAATCTATTTGGTGTATTCTGGTGAAGTGTTCTGTGTAAACTTGCGTTAGTTAGTTTATTTTCTATGTGTGCAACTTCTACGGTTAAGTTCTCAAGTTATTGGTTAGGATTTGCAGAATAAATCAGTTGAAATATAGTGTTTTACTTGTTTCTGTCACTCGTATTATGTAGTTAAGTATTTGTTTTCACTATTGTCGTGAATGTATGAACAGCTTTAGCTTTAAAAAGTGTCTAAACCGTTTAACTCTCGTTCACTGATTTCAATGGCTAAACGCTAGTACCATCTTTCTCGATTTTTTAAAGAAACGTTCTTTTACACAACTGTCCAGCTTGATATTCAACAAAAGACTAATTAACTTGGTCATAAATCTTGCCCAGTTAATCCTTGAAAAAGTATTGTTAACATTTTTCGACTTCCCATACATATGATAAAATATTACATTATGTATGGAATTTATCTATTTTATTCCTCACTTTTATGAATTATTAACCTTATTATTGGTTTAATTATCTCATTCCCTTTAAATTGATGTATTATAGTCCATATCTGTAGATATTTTGTGGAAATTAACAAATTTCTTTACTTTATGGAAATATAGGCTCAAAATTGGATTTCCGTCTTTATACAAAATCCCCTCCATTTAAATATTATTAATACTATTATAATAAATTTTAATTAGTCATATTCCTCTTCCTTTCCTTAAATACATATAAATTACACCTTTGAACTGGTTTTTTGTGTTAATCTGTAAATTTGACAATGCTCTTTAAAATTAATTAATTTATATATTTTGACAATTTACAAAATGTTAAGGTATATTTCCTTATTATCATTTTAATTCATAGGAACATTCCTAGTAGTGGTTAATTGTGTTATCTTATATAAATCTTGGTAGTTTACAGGATTTATAAGTGAGTTATACTATTTTATATTGGTTCTCTGATTTCACCAAATGGCCTAGATTTTAGAATTTTATATTTCTTTCTTTCTCAAATAATTTAAACTTAATTCCTCCTCTGACTTTACATAATTACAATTATATGAAAATAACATGATTTATAACTTATTGTGTTGTGTAGTAGTTAATTAACACTACATATTTAAAATAAATAATTATGAACATGGTTTAGCAATCTGCACAATTGAACATATTGCAGATATGGTTTGAACATATATCTTTTAACTATTTTTCAGCTAACATAGCATACCTATTAGAACATTATTACTGGTATGTAGGTTATTATTTATCAAACATAATTCTTTTTAAAACACATAACATAAATCTTATTTTCTAATAAACCTTACAAATACATTTATTTAACACATTGATTTTAGGACTGTGAAATAACAGTCTATTTAAACATGTTACGCTTATTCATACTATATTAGTACCAGTCCTTTCTGGTTTAAACCATTATTATTGTGATCCCTTACATAAGTAAACATTAACTCTCATACTCTATTTATTATCATTTTTTACAAATGTCTTGTAAATAAAGATTTACATTAAAATAATAAAATACTGGAAACCTTCCATTTTATTATTTTATTATGCTGTTTATTATTAGATTTTAAAGTTGTGATATAGCATACTACTAAGTTATAGTATCACCAACTTTAAGTTTATTGCATTTTTTTAAAAAAAAACAACACTTACACAAATTCACTTTCACTGTTGGTTCTGATATTCTGAGTCTTATTATCTCAGACCAGACCTTTAGTAATCATGGACCGTTAAGACTAGTTTATTTTCTTTATTACACAATAGCTTTAGCCGGTGCACTTCTTATAACGCTATACAGCACTTTAGTTTTCTCAATAATTACATTTTATAAGATTTTGGGTATGTTATACTTTCTTTTGCTTAGTTTTTGTGGGTTTGGGATTGATAGTAGTTTATATAATAATAGGTTTTACTACGGTGTTTCTTTCATACTATTTCTTCCTCTTCTCCTGTCTTCTTTCTTGTCCTTCTTCGTATCTTCCTTCTGGTATTCATTCTTGTCCCTCTTCTAGTCTTCATTCTTGTCCCTCGTCTAGTCTTCACTCTTCTGTTCTTCCTTCCTCATTCTTGGGTAAACCAAGGTACTTGGTGTTATCACGACTGAGGTTTAGTTTGGAGTATTTAATTTATTCACTGAACTGACTTTATTCTTCTATACAGGTTTCAGGGTATTGTTTTCTTCCTGTTCACAAACTTTATTCTTCCCTCTTCTTGGTTTTGGGATATTTTGGTATTCACCACTCTTTAATTGAGTCTCTTTTTTCTTGATATGGCCTTATATAACTGGTTTACTGCTCTGAGCTTCCTGGGTAACTTACTGGTATTATACTATGAGTTGATGAGTTGCTTCGATACTTTCTTTGGTTTTTAAAACAGTGGTTTTTATATATAATGTAGTGAGGATTTTTATTTTATTGTAGTTCATTCCTCTGATTTATTTAAATGTCATTCAATATTATTATAACAGTTGTTGGTGTAATTAAACTTTATGATTTCACATGACTTAAAATGTAGTGGATTTTCTGTCACGCTACAGAATGCCCTTCTCCAGAAGTGATTTCTTCAGATTATACTTGCTTTGTCTGAAACAATTGCTTATGATAATTCTTCTATGTTTGTTATTATTTTGGACTTCCTTCCATTTTAAAATTTTCTTATTTATATTTGAGTTTATATCATTCTCACTTGATCTTCCTTGATAGTAATAGTCTTCTGAGTTTCATATTTATTATTTCATTTTTATATTTCTTCTTAGTATTTTCTCCTTGGGATATTTTCTCCCTATCGTTCCCTACTTTGTGAGCTGGTTCAGTTCAGAGAGGCACTGTACGCTACTTTCCTCTGCTGTCCAATACTTCACACACATTTGAGTACAGAGGCAAATCATCTCTGCTCAAAAAACATATTAATCCTGCTGGAATTATCATCAGACAGATTAACAAAAATTATTCAGAATAGTACACATTTGTTACTATTTAAAAAATATCTTTGGGATACTTCACTTATTACTTATTATACTTCTCAGAGATTTTAATATTTCTATCTCAGTTGTTCATCTGACTTATTATCTGGATGTTTCTTTCATTTGATATTATGGTAGGAAGCTCTTCTATTATTACATTTTTCAACTTTTATTATCATATAAATCTTTTGGTTATAAATTCTTTATTACCTTCTGGTTTTTTCATTATAATCTGCATTATTTATAGTAGCATATCTTTATGACATTTTTAGACTGTTTCATCGTTCTTAAAATTTCCACTTGTTCTATTTTCTAGAATTTTTTATAACTGTCATTATCATAATTGTCATTTAATTCATAAATCATTTTATATTAATTCGTTTAATTACATAAATCTTTGACATTATTTTCACATTATTCCGGTCATTGCTATTATACTTGCAAATGATGTTTTTTTTTTATTAATTTCATTATGAGGTCATATTTTCTCCTCATACCACTTAAAGTTTCATTTCTCTCATAATTCCAAAGAAGTTTTTGTACTTTATTTTATTCAATCACTCAAATCGTATTAAAGAATTTTTTCTTTTTTATTTCCTTCAACACCATTTTACGGAAAGGTTTTTACTCTTCATATTGAACTTAGACATGATTATACTGTCTAGAATTATTTGTTTTAATTCTAAATCTGTTTCCTCTTATTCATCCCATTATGATCCTTTGTTACCATGGTAATTATCTTCTATGCTTACCATAAATATGGTAGGAAATCTCATCAGTTTATTTCACCATATTGTTTTATTTATAATTGGTTGGTTAGTTGTACTTATACTTGGTTTGGGAAACTTGCTTTATTCATAATTCAAAATTCACTCTTCTTATATTATTCTGTGACGTTTTCTCAAATAATTTGTATGTAAGGTGGGCTTACATGTGTTTTGGCTGGTTTTATTTCTCTAAACTCTCTTGGTATTAATGTCAAAATGTTTCTCTTCAAATAAATATTTAGTAATCTGTCCTTACTTGTTTTTGACCTTAGATGGTTTTATTTCTAAATTCTCTCCTTCTTTATTATTATATTATAGCCATAAATTTTTCTTCAAATATTTGTTATGTAAAGTGGGCTTACATTTGTTTTTAGAATTTGGTTGGTTTACATTCAAAATTCTGTTTTATATATCTTCTTCCAAAATGTTCCTTCTCAAACAAATTGTATGTAATTGGCTTACATTGTGTTTAGAATTTAGAGGTTTTAAATTCTATCTTATATATCTTCTAGCCATAAAATTTTCTAATAATTGTAGATAATATGTGCTTATATTTCTTTTTTGAATTTGTAGGTGTCGTCTATTCTCTGTTCAATTATGGATGTTGGTTGGATGTAATTAATTTTTTGGATTTGCTGATGGATACTATCGGGAACGACTTGGTCACTACCCACCAAGTTCGCCGTCCAAGTATGTCCGCTAGAAAACAGTGATAACGTTTCAGTTCTTAGATCAATGATGGCGGAATTTCTCCTAAGCACATCACACCCCACCAGTATATTAAATGGCAGACCGCTCGCCACCAAGAATTCCATGTCAATCGCTATACCACAGCTCATCACACTGGCGGAGACTTGTTTACGTATAGTTTTGTTCTGTCGGCCGGTTGCTCCCAACAAAACAATATTATTCAATGGCAATGTTGGTAAAGTTCTCCCGCACTCTTGCTGTATCCTCTCCAGTTCCGTCGTACTTATTATTGATACGTTTGACCCAGTATCGATCATTAACTTGGCTGGGATGCCTTCTACCTTGGCGTCAACATGTATAATTTCATTATTGAAGTTATTGGTGGGACTCCTGTTATCCTCTTCCAATAACTCCTGTCTGATGTCCTTCAGGTAGTTGCACCCTATGATTGTAATTCGATTGTGATTATTCTCGAAATTGCACTCATTCTCATTATCATACCCAGTAGTCAGAAGCAGTAATGGGTTCTGTCGATTTCTTACTGCCTGTGCCCGTTTAAAGGCTCGGCATCATTGTTTCTTTGAGCCATATTATTCGATGCCTCATTCGGGATGCTCAGAGTGGTTACTTGCCGATCTGTTCTATGGTCTTCCGGTCGTTCATGGTGCGACCTCTGTTCAGTGTTGTCCAAACTATTACTCCTACGCGCCGGATAGTACCTCGGTTGGTCCCGTTCTAGGCTCCTCCGCCTTTCTTCGTATCTTCGGTAACTGCTTCGTCGATTGTGGTTGAATCCTCGCTGTCTTCCTTCTGCGGCTTGTATGAAGTTCACTCTAGGGCGAGGATACCTATTATTATTAAAATTACTATTATTGGGACCCGCACGATTAGCATTATTAGGGTAAGGACGATTACCATAATTGGGGCTTCTCTGACTATTTACGTTATCAGGGTAGGGATTGCGGTTACCCTGATAACCATTAGAGGGTCGATTCGGGTTTTGCTGGTTTGGACCCGTATTATTATTGTCATTGTAATTGGTATTATTTACATTATTTCCATTATTATAATTGTTATTTCGCGGGTATGCCCGACCTCCTTGGTACCCAGTATTTACGTGGTTCGCACCCTGGTTATTATTCTGGTACGTCCTTGGTTCGGGCCCATCACTTCTCCTACGACTCTGCCTGTAGTAATCTTCGTTTTCATAATTCTCTAGGAGTTCTGTCATTGCCTGGATGGTTTTTATCTGGCTGCCCCTCCTAGCACGAATCACCTCCTCATCATAATGGTAAGACAGCTTGTTTATTAGGCATTCCTCCGGTATGGCTGGTTCTAAGTGCTTGGCCATACACACTTTGCCGAGGAAATAAGCTGTCATTGAGCTGCCGACTTGTGGTTTGTAGCGGCCGTGGCATATATTATCTCTTATGAGATTTTGCGTGGTCTCTGACCAGTACTTGGCTTTGAACAGGCTCTTGAATTGTTCGTAATTGTCGATGTCGCTCCGGTTGGCCATCCACCAATGGTCATTCACCTCCCGAAACGACTCGTCAAGGATCTCTCTGTTCTGGACCCATCTGTTCCCTCGGTGTTTCTCGAGGTACTCCTCTATTCGTGCCAAGAACTCCATAGGCTTCCGTTTGTATTGCCGGAAATTGAGCCATTCTCTGTTCTCTGACATGGGGAAATTGTGATATCCCGATGGTCTGTTTCTTATTAACTCCATCTCCTCCTGGCTCTGACGCACCTGTCCGGTTATGTTCACCATAGCGGCTTCCATGCCGTCGCATCTTTCTGTTACTTGGGTTCTCACTTTATTTACTTCCTCCAGGGCAAATTTCTTGGTCTCCTCCATTTTAGTTTTCTGTTGTTCTTGGACCTGAGTAATTTCCTTAGTTATTACTTCCCGGACTTCCAGCACTTCGTTTTCGGTTTGACGACATCTTTCGTCTACTTCTCGGATCTGCTGGTTAACAACCACGACTTCCTGTTCTAATTTCTTTACAATGGACTTCTTCGTCTCAGTTATCTTTTTGTTTATTTCCTCTTTGGCTAACTCAATCCTCTCGTCTAACTTATTCATGTTCTCTTGGTTAACTTCCCTTAGTTCTTCTCTCAATCTTTGATTATTCTCATCCATCTTCTCCTCCATTTTCAGATTATTTTCCTCCAACTTTTCCCTCAGTTGCTGATTGTTGCTTTCCATTTTCCTACTTGTTTCCTCCATTTTCTCTTCCATCTGCTTACTCAAATTTTTACTGGTTTCTTCGATCCTCTTATTGGTATTTTCTATCTTGCGGCCCAATTCTTCCTTTGTGGATCGGTTGTCTTCCTTTAAATCTTCTAACTTTTCATTTAAGGAATGGTTGTCTTCCTTCCTTTCCTTACTTGATTCTTCTCTGGTATAATCCAGTTTCTTATTTAAATCCTCCTTTGTGGATTTAATTTCCTCCTTTGTGGATTTAATTTCTTCCATCATTTGTCTGAACATTTCCTGTATGTTACTATCTTCTGCTCGTGATGGTTTCTCCTTTTCTGGGACATTGACTTCTGTCTGCGTCGTTACTTCAGGTTGTTCCTCTGGTGGTGCTGGTTGTTTCGCTTCCACCTGGATTAGTAACACTTCCGGATCCTCCACAGGTGTTGCCTCCTTATCCCCCATGTCAACCTCTTTCTCGGCCTCTGCCGCCCTCTTTTTCGATGTAGCTCGTCTTTGCATCTTTCTCTGTCTCTATTTATTAATCGCTGCCAAGCTTAGATTATTAAGCCCTCTAAGTTGGACGCCACTTTGTAACAATACCTTATCTGTGGTGTAAATTTAATCAAGTCCCACTGTTTGGGCTAGCCACTTGGTCACCAGACCGCTGTATGCCGGTCGTTACAAAAGAATAAAATGTATACGGAAAATTCACTAATTATAGAATTTTCAAATAATAAAATAATTTTGTTTATGTTTATAGAGGTATGTATAAGAGATAAATCTGTTTTTTAAAAGGTTCTGGTAAAATTTTAATAACAGGTAGGTATTTATTGACCGTCGAGCACTTCTTGAAGATTTGCACCAAGTCTGGAGTTAAATAGATTAACTCCGGGTAATAATCGATTGGTGACTTTTCTGACTGGTCCTATATCTTGTTCAAAATAGAATATATTCTTCTCACTTAAGTCCTTCAGCCTTATAAATACCCTTAAATTACCCTGTGAAATAAGTACAGATACAAAATAATGGAAATATAAAGATTTATTGACAATTTTAAATAAATAATCGATATTTTATCGATGGAGAGCAATTATCGACTCTGTCTCGGGAATTATCGATTGTGTCATACAGAACAAAATTTATGATATTTAATATATTATAAGACAGGTTCTTTGAGCGATTAGAATTAATAGTCAGAGAAGGGTGACGAGAAAGTATAACATTAACAATTAACACAAATACAATAATTATTATTCAATAAAATTTAAATAATTCTAATATGTAATGTGTATGATCGTTGTCGTACCATACGCAGACGATGACGTCACTGCCGGATAAAGAAGGCCGGCTCTGTAGAATTAAAAGATGGCCGCTACTAGTTCTGGCGTAGTTAATGTGAACTCGGCATGTCCCAAAATCACGACAAAATTACCTTCGTCAAGGTCTAAAATGTCCCCGCACTGGTGTAATATGTCTGTTAATCTATTTGGTGTATTCTGGTGAAGTGTTCTGTGTAAACTTGCGTTAGTTAGTTTATTTTCTATGTGTGCAACTTCTACGGTTAAGTTCTCAAGTTATTGGTTAGGATTTGCAGAATAAATCAGTTGAAATATAGTGTTTTACTTGTTTCTATCACTCATATTATGTAGTTAAGTATTTGTTTTCACCATTGTCGTGAATGTATGAACAGCTTTAGCTTTAAAAAGTGTCTAAACCGTTTAACTCTCGTTCACTGATTTCAATGGCTAAACGCTAGTACCATCTTTCTCGATTTTTTAAAGAAACGTTCTTTTACACAACTGTCCAGCTTGATATTCAACAAAAGACTAATTAACTTGGTCATAAATCTTGCCCAGTTAATCCTTGAAAAAGTATTGTTAACATTTTTCGACTTCCCATACATATGATAAAATATTACATTATGTATGGAATTTATCTATTTTATTCCTCACTTTTATGAATTATTAACCTTATTATTGGTTTAATCATCTCATTCCCTTTAAATTGATGTATTATAGTCCATATTTGTAGATATTTTGTGGAAATTAACAAATTTCTTTACTTTATGGAAATATAGGCTCAAAATTGGATTTCCGTCTTTATACAAAATCCCCTCCATTTAAATATTATTAATACTATTATAATAAATTTTAATTAGTCATATTCCTCTTCCTTTCCTTAAATACATATAAATTACACCTTTGAACTGGTTTTTTGTGTTAATCTGTAAATTTGACAATGCTCTTTAAAATTAATTAATTTATATATTTTGACAATTTACAAAATGTTAAGGTATATTTCCTTATTATCATTTCAATTCATAGGACCATTCCTAGTAGTGGTTAATTGTGTTATCTTATATAAATCTTGGTAGTTTACAGGATTTATAAGTGAGTTATACTATTTTATATTGGTTCTCTGATTTCACCAAATGGCCTAGATTTTAGAATTTTATATTTCTTTCTTTCTCAAATAATTTAAACTTAATTCCTCCTCTGACTTTACATAATTACAATTATATGAAAATAACATGATTTATAACTTATTGTGTTGTGTAGTAGTTAATTAACACTACATATTTAAAATAAATAATTATGAACATGGTTTAGCAATCTGCACAATTGAACATATTGCAGATATGGTTTGAACATATATCTTTTAACTATTTTTGAGCTAACATAGCATACCTATTAGAACATTATTACTGGTATGTAGGTTATTATTTATCAAACATAATTCTTTTTAAAACACATAACATAAATCTTATTTTCTAATAAACCTTACAAATACGTTTATTTAACACATTGATTTTAGGACTGTGAAATAACAGTCTATTTAAACATGTTACGCTTATTCATACTATATTAGTACCAGTCCTTTCTGGTTTAAACCATTATTATTGTGATCCCCTACATAAGTAAACATTAACTCCCATACTCTATTTATTATCATTTTTTACAAATGTCTTGTAAATAAAGATTTACATTAAAATAATAAAATACTGGAAACCTTCCATTTTATTATTTTATTATGCTGTTTATTATTAGATTTTAAAGTTGTGATATAGCATACTACTAAGTTATAGTATCACCAACTTTAAGTTTATTGCATTTTTTTAAAAAAAAACAACACTTACACAAATTCACTTTCACTGTTGGTTCTGATATTCTGAGTCTTATTATCTCAGACCAGACCTTTAGTAATCATGGACCGTTAAGACTAGTTTATTTTCTTTATTACACAATAGCTTTAGCCGGTGCACTTCTTATAACGCTATACAGCACTTTAGTTTTCTCAATAATTACATTTTATAAGATTTTGGGTATGTTATACTTTCTTTTGCTTAGTTTTTGTGGGTTTGGGATTGATAGTAGTTTATATAATAATAGGTTTTACTATGGTGTTTCTTTCATACTATTTCTTCCCCTTCTCCTGTCTTCTTTCTTGTCCTTCTTCGTATCTTCCTTCTGGTATTCATTCTTGTCCCTCTTCTAGTCTTCATTCTTGTCCCTCGTCTAGTCTTCACTCTTCTGTTCTTCCTTCCTCATTCTTGGGTAAACCAAGGTACTTGGTGTTATCACGACTGAGGTTTAGTTTGGAGTATTTAATTTATTCACTGAACTGACTTTATTCTTCTATACAGGTTTCAGGGTATTGTTTTCTTCCTGTTCACAAACTTTATTCTTCCCTCTTCTTGGTTTTGGGATATTTTGGTATTCACCACTCTTTAATTGAGTCTCTTTTTTCTTGATATGGCCTTATATAACTGGTTTACTGCTCTGAGCTTCCTGGGTAACTTACTGGTATTATACTATGAGTTGATGAGTTGCTTCGATACTTTCTTTGGTTTTTAAAACAGTGGTTTTTATATATAATGTAGTGAGGATTTTTATTTTATTGTAGTTCATTCCTCTCATTTATTTAAATGTCATTCAATATTATTATAACAGTTGTTGGTGTAATTAAACTTTATGATTTCACATGACTTAAAATGTAGTGGATTTTCTGTCACGCTACAGAATATATATATATATATATCTCATTTAATTCAATTGATAAGAATACAGAAAATATACAGAATAATCTCAAAATTATTAATTCTAATCTTAATAAACTCATTATAATATGCTTTCGATTTAAGCACAAGGAAATAATGCCTGATATAAATATAATTAAATATTTTTAATTATATGATATATATAACATTTTTAATATTTTTTATATATGATATAAATATATAAATAGTTTAAGAAAAATTTAGATCTTGTAAATCTAAGATAAATTAGAAGTTTTAAAACTTCAGAAGAGAGTGAAAAGTCATTTCAAGCACCCAAAGCTTATACTGTATTTTTATTAAATTATCTTCTGTATGAAAATTGCAGTATCAATTATAATTCTATTATCAATAAATTTTATTTTTATGAAACATCCATTATCAATAGGATCAGTTTTATTGGTACAAACTATTCTTGCTAGTATTATTTGTATATTTTATATATATTCATATTTTTTTCTTATATTTTATTTCTTATTTTTATTGGAGGAATGTTGGTTTTATTTATATATATGTCAAGAATTGCTTCAAACGAAAAGTTTTATTTTTCAATAAAATTACTATTATCAAATATAATCATTGGAACTTTAATTATGACTATAAATATTATTAGATTTAAGATAGATAATATTAATAAATTATTAGAAATAAATAATTTATATGATAGATTCATAATTAAGAAATTATATATATTCCCATCAGGAATTATAACTATCATGATGGTTGTTTATCTTTTATTCACGCTGATTGTTGTTGTGAATATTATCAGAATCAATCTGTCTCCTTTATGAAGAAAATTTTAATGAATGCTAGATATCACTCGATGTACACACCCATTAATTAAAATAATAAATAATTCATTAATTGATCTACCAGCTGCTTCAAATTTATCATATTGATGAAATTACGGGTCACTATTGGGGATATGTTTAATTATCCAAATCTTAACTGGATTATTTTTATCAATACATTATAATGCAGATGTGGCAAGTGCATTTAATAGATTAAGACACATTTGTCGCGATATTAATTATGGATGAATATTATGAATTTCGCACGCAAATGGGGCTTCATTATTTTTTATTTGTGTATATTTACATGTTGGATAAGGATTTTATTATGGCTCGTATAAGAATTTTGAGACTTGAGCTGTAGGAGTAATCATTTTATTAATTTTGATAGCTACTGCTTTTTTAGGGTATGTCCTTCCATGGGGGCAGATATCATTTTGAGGGGCAACAGTCATCACAAACGTATTGTCAGCAATCCCATACCTTGGAACAACTTTAGTAAATTGAATTTGGGGAGGATTTGCTGTTGATAATGCAACATTAACTCGATTTTACTCTTTTCATTTTATTATACCATTTGTTGTTTTAGCATTAACAATTGTACATCTTATTTTCCTACATGTTACAGGATCAAATAACCCATTGGGAATTAATTCAAGTAATGATAAAATTCCATTCCATCCTTATTTTTCCATTAAAGATATATTAGGATTTTTATTAATTTTAGTTATTTTTTTTGTTATATTATACTTGAACCATATAAATTAAGTGATCCTGATAATTTTATTCCAGCAAATCCATTAGTTACCCCAAAGCATATTCAACCAGAATGATACTTTTTATTTGCATATTCCATTCTTCTATCTATTCCTAATAAATTGGGGGGAGTAATTGCGTTATTTATATCAATTTTTATTTTAATTTTTGTTCCTTTTATGAATAATTCAAAATTTATGGGATTATTAAATTATCCTATTAATCAAATCTTATTCTGATATTTATTTATTATTCTAATTTTATTAACTTGAATTGGAGCTCGTCCTGTTGAATACCCATATATTAAAATTGGAATAATTTTAACAGTAATTTATTTTATATATTTTGTTTTAGATTCAGTAATTAAGTCTTTTTGAGATAAATTAATTAATTAGTTAATTAGCTTATAGATAAAGCATTTACTTTGAAAATCAAGAGAAGAAAATTCATTCTATTAACTTAAAATTAAGGCAATTTTTAATGAATTAAATAATAGATTTAATCATAAGAAAAAAATCAATAAATTTAAACTTACTGGTAAATATGATTTTCATGCCAAATATATCAACTTATTGTAACGATAGAGGGGTAATGTACCTCGAATTCAAATAAATAAAAATGAAATTATTGTTAATTGAATAGGAAAAATCAGAGAATCAATTTTTCTTCCTAGAAATATTAAACAAAATATTATACTCATAAAAATAATTCTAGCATATTCAGCCAAAAAAATAAATGCAAATCCTACTCCTCTGTACTCAACATTAAATCCAGATACTAATTCTGATTCCCCCTCACAAAAATCAAATGGTGACCGATTAGTTTCAGCTATAGCTGATGAAATTCAACAAATTCTTAAAGGAAAAAATAAAAATGTTGATCATATCTATTGTTGAAAAAAATAAAATTCAATTAAATTAAATCTTTCAATTATTACAACAGGGCACAAAATAATTAATACAAGTCTAACTTCATATGAAATAGTTTGAGCAATTGATCGAATACAACATAGCGTAATTAGAATTTGATGATCAGCCTGTAATTATTAAACTATAAACTCCTATTCTTGTAAAAAAAAAAAAAAATATACCTATATTAAATGAAACACAATTAATCAGATATGGATAAATAGCTCATAATAATAAAGAATTGAATAAACCTAACATTGGTCTAATTATATAAATTAAATAATTTGATAATATTGGTATATTTCTTTCTTTCAAAAATAATTTAATAGCATCAGAAAATGGCTGTAAAATACCAATTAATCCTACTTTATTTGGACCTTTACGAATTTGAATATATCTTAAAATCTTTCGTTCTATTAAAGTTAAAAATGCAACACCAACTAAGATAAACAAAACAGTAATTAAAAACATTTTCTACATGTAATATTATTACATAATTAAATTCTAAATTTAATGCACTTTTTGCTAAAATAGAATAAATTAAATTATTTGATATGGTCCTTTTGTACTAATATCAAAAATATATTAGTAGATAGAAACCAACCTGGCTCACGCCGATTTGAACTCAGATCATGTAAGAAATTAAAGGTCGAACAGTCCTAGAATATTTAAATTTTGCTTTAAATTCTTTTCTTAATCCAACATCGAGGTCGCAACCTAATTTATTGATATGAACTCTCCAAAATAATTAAGCTATTATCCCTAAGGTAATTTAATCTTATAATCAAAAAATTGGATCAAATAAACATTAATTTATGAAAAATTCATTTAAAGTTTTATTTATTAAAATGTCACCCCAACAAAAAATAAAATAAATTTTCTAGTTGTTAATTCTAAACTTTAGTAAAATAGATTTTATTTAAAACTCTATAGGGTCTTCTCGTCCCACTCATTTATTTAAGATTTTTTACTTAAACTCTAAATTCAACTTATTTTAATTAAAAAAGAAAAATTTTCATCCATTCATTCATACAAGCCTTCAATTAAAAGACTAATTATTATGCTACCTTTGCACGGTCAATTTACAGCGGCCATTAAAATATCATTGGGCAGAATAGACCTTTAATATCTTACTAAAGGACATGTTTTTGGTAAACAGGTGAAAATTATATTTGCCTAATTCTTAAATACAACTTATTGTAATTTACTAATTTAATCATTTTAATAAAAATATTTTAATTAATTTAATTTTCTTAATATATATTTATCTAAAATATATTAAATGTAGTTAAAGTGAAAATAAAATTTAACTTACTCATATAAAAAGGCTGATTGCAGGCCTATTTTATTAATTGAAAATTAAAATATTATAGAAATTATATTTAGCTTATCCTTAATATAATTAAATAAATATAAAACCTTATATTAAAATATAAATCATAAAATTTACTTTAAATTAAATTTAATTCTTAAGAAACCAGAAATATTATAGTTCGAGAAAAATTTCATTACCAAAATCATTTTATCAATATTTATATTACAATAATTAACAAACAATTTTAAATCACCATAATTCGGGAAAAATAAATTTTTACTTGTAATTAATTAACCCTGATACAAAAGGTACAAATTATAATTTTACTTTTCTATATTTATTATTTATCTTCACAGTTAAATTAAAAATATTTATTCCATAAATAGTACTAAAAATAAATAATTATTTTTATTTAAAATAATTTTAATAAATTCATCATAAATTCAGATTATAATTCAAATTATATTGATAAATCAATAATTTTTATTAGTGTAAGTAATATGCTTAAAGCTTTAATTTGCATTCTAGCTACACTTTCCAGTACAGCTACTTCATTACGACTTATCCCACTTTATAATGGGAGTGACGGGCGATGTGTACATAATTTAGAACAAAAATTCAAACAATTATATTTAATAAGTTTTACTTTCAAATCCAATTTCACGATTTTCATCATAGAAAACAATTCATTTTTATAATAATGTAATCCATTTTTTCTTTAAAATTAACTGCACCTTGACCTGACATTATATTAATAAAATATATGAAAATTATTCTGGTGAAACATTCTTAACAGAGGTATACAAGTATATATAAAGTGAAATCTATTGTGGATTGTTGATTATAAAACAGATTCCTCTGATTAGATAAATTACTGCCAAATTCTTTGAATTTAGAGATCATAACTGAATATTTTAATGAATACACATTTTAATGAATATTAAAATTTTAATATTCATTTAATTTACACTTTCAATAATAGGGTATCTAATCCTAGTTTTATATAAAAGTTTCTCAGACATAAAAATAAATACATATTTAAATATCATTTCACCAAAATTTAAAAAACTTATTATTAACATATTCTTAACTGAAACTAATACAATTAAATTTAGAAAATCGTATAACCGCAACTGCTGGCACAATTTTGTCCTCTATAAATAAATTTATTACTTCTAAAATTAATAATTAATAATATTAAATACTGCACACCCAAATATTTATCATTCAGATAAATAACAATCAATTTAAAATTGTACATGTAATATAATTTAATATCTAATTTATAAGCTAGAATAAAACTTTACTTTTACTTATTTACCAATAACATTGATTTACAATACTCCAAACAATCCCTTTCAAGTAATATTCACACATAAATGTACTTATTTTTTTCAATGTTTCCTCACAATGATAAAAGAATTCATGGCTGGTGAATTTTCTTCCCTAGAGTTAGAAGATAAACTTTTATATCAATCTACAAATTATGGTATCGAAACCTTTTAATCAGAGTCTTTAAAGTAATATTCATTTATTTAAGTATTTTGAATCTTAAAATATTTTTTATTCTATATAGTATGTTTTTAGTTAAAATAAAAATATTAGTATTAATATTATTATATACATGTGTAATATATATATTACAACGTTATTTTTATACACTTACTTTTACACATACGCTCTTACTCATATGCGCGCACTTACCGACGTCTTGGAGGTATACTCTTCTTCAGCAGTATTTACCTTGATTTTCCCCGGCTGGGTCGCAGGCTTTGGTCGTTGGTTGAGTGTGGATAAGCACGTGAATAACATTATAAGTTTTAATTTTCAAGTAAAGAGTACAGAGGATTTAGTACTGGTTGTGAAATTAGTACGACTGTTTTAAAAAAAGTATATTCATTTGATTTATTCAAAAATTAAATTCAAATTCTCATGTTATTTAAATGTTTAATGCGGGTTACTTATTATATGAACCCTTATATTCAATCTGAATATAATGTACTCATAATGTGTTTAACTCTTATTTCTTAAATTTCTAAGACATAGTATACACATACACAACTTATATATGACCTGAAATAGTACACAGACATATACATATAACACATATAAATATTATAGTAACGTGATTAATACGTGTTGCGTCTTGGAAGCTCTTGAATGTTCTTGAGTTATTCCTAGAACGCTAATTGGAGAGGGCTGGTTCGAAAGAAATTTGAAGTGGACTGTATGTTTTTCATGTAATGATAGTTTATTGAAAATTATTGAAATTTTATGCGATTGCTGACACATGCAGAAGTTGACTCGTCATGATGCCCGTTAAATTAATTAGAAATAAAAGTCGAAAGACATAATAAATAAGGCAGGAATCGCCCAAATATAATCAGTGCATGTTGCACATACTAAATAATTAAATAATGAAAGCCAGTAGCCGCGGCTGGAAATGTTACGAGTGATCAGCTCTGAGTATTGAGAATAACTAACTTAAATTTCTCTACAGGCAGCACAGCTGTGAGCCGGCTGTAGTTAGTAGATAAGAAAAACGTGACGTCATCTGCACATGGCGCATTGCAGTATTTAAATTACAGAGTTTACAAGTACAAAGTTTGAACATACTGCCCTCACAAAATCGGGACAATTTTGAGATTTAAGTTATTATGTGAAACGTAAATCACAAATTATATCAAATGTTGTATACAAAGAAAATACATAAGATACTTGAAAGCCTTATACATTAAATAAATTGACCTTTGCTTAAAATAAATAGTCTCTGACACAAGAAATCTGTAAATAACAAAATTAATTAAGCTATCAGAACAAACTCAAAGTAAAACAAAACAATTTCTGTACTGAAAAGATACAAACTAAAGCTCATGTTAAAAATAAAAGTGCTTATATAACTAACATAATCTTTTTTGAAGCATTAACATATGTTTGGTAAATACATACATTTAATCTTTAACAGAAAATAAGTGATAACCTTTAATTTATATAAAGAAAACATCCTCAAAAACTGACTCAATATAGTAATACAATGATAACGACATAATAACTGATACAATAATAGTAGACTAACACTTTAAAGATACATAACCATGGTAAATACAATAGAGAAAGAACATAATAATGTACATGCATAGTATTTATATAATGATATCAAATTCAATGATACATAGCAGTAAGATAGACATATCCAAATGGATGTAAAAATGCATAATATTAGTATACATAATACATAACGATTGACATAATAATTAACAGTACATAATAGCATAATAATAATCACAAAAAATTCAATAACATAATAATGGTACATAGGAATACAATAATAAAAACTTAATAATAATATAATACAAACAACAAATAGAAACCATGATAAATTGTTCAAAACAATGATGCATGATAATGCGAATTAGTCTGAGTCCACGGGAAGGGGACATAATTTATGGATGGGTCGATGTAGGATACCTTGTGCGGTGCGAACTTCAGCAACGCGCACTATTGTGTCCTGACCCGCATAAACATTTGTGATTACCCCGCGCTTCCATTGAAGGGGGGGGAATTATCATCTAAAATGAGGACGAGCTGTCCAACAGGCAAATTTCTTGACGTAATGCACCATTTGTTGCACTGTTGCAACTGGTGCAAGTAATCTTTTGACCATCATTTCCAGATGGATTGTGTGAATCTTTGGAGCAGCTGCCATCTGCCCAAACGACTAATACTGACCTGGGTATAGTCGGGTTCCGGAAGTGCCGTAAGCGGAGAACCGACAAGGAAATGAGCGGGAGTTAACGGTTCTGGGTCCCTAAAGTCATTGGATATAGCGAATAAAGGGCGTGAGTTAAGGCAAGACTCTATTTGAGTTAGAATGGTAGAATACTCCTCGAAATTCAGAATGGTACAGCCAATCACACGACGCAAATGAAATTTGACACTTTTTACCCCGCTTTCCCACAGACCACTGAAATGAGGGGCTGAGGGTGGAATAAAGGACCACTTGATGCCCTGGGAGCTAATAAACTCCTGAGTTGTTTGCTCAAATCCCTTAGATTTCAAAAGTCTGTACAATTCGTGTAATGTGCTGCTAGCATGATGAAAATTCGTACCGTTGTCGGAGAATATCTGAGTGGGGATACCTCTACACGCGATGAACCGTTTTAAGGCCGCTATGAAGGCGTCTGAGGTAAGATCTGATACAAGTTCCAAATGAATGGCCTTAGTGCTCATGCATATAAATAAGCAATATACGCCTTTGACGTCGATTTTGTGCGCTGCCCGCCATGACGCACAAATACGGGCCCGGCATAGTCAACAGCAGATTGGGAAAAAGGCTTAGCAGGCGTGACCCTAGAAGGGGGTAATTGTCCCAATAATTGGTTTGCGCCCTTAGCACGGTAACGGAAACAACGAAAACAAGTGATGCATTTATGTATTACCGAGCGTATATAGGATTTATCATTAACGATCCAATATTTCTGCCTCAGAGAAAACTGGGTTAATTGTACACCAGAGTGCAATAAACGAAGATGTTCATTTTCTATGATTAACTTGCTGAGATGAGAATGGGGGTGTAGAATTATTTGATGTTTGCTCGCGTAGCTGAGCTGGGAGTGCCGCAGACGTCCACCTACTCTCAATATGTCTGTTTCATCAAGAAAGGGGTTGAGTGAGAGAATTTTACTGCTGTTGGGGATGCAGCGACGTGCCTCAAGTTCCTTAACCTCAATGCCGAAGTGCAATTGCTGAGACTGGCGAATAAAAACCAAAAGTGTATCATGCAACTCCTGGGCTGACAAAAAGGAAGTGTCCCTGTCAGCAACGGAGAGCCTAGAGTTCCGAATAAACCTGTGGCAATATGAGAAAACACGAATGAGTCTTGATAGGGATGAGTAATTTTCAACATAACTGGATGTGGATGAAGCGACAATTAGTGAGGTTTGGGCCTCCTTGCGTCGTTCCTGTTCCAGATCGGGATGAGTGCAGGGAGAATGAGTATCGAAGGCACTGATGGGCCATGATGATGACTCATGGGACAACCAGGACGGACCATGCCACCATTGTGGGTGGCTGTGTAAAATGCGAGGGAGGCAACCGCGCGATAAAATGTCGGCAGGGTTGTCCAGTGATGATACATGGTGCCAAGTTCCCCGGGTAGTGAGACGCTGTATTTCAGCGACACGGTTGGCGACAAACACCTTCCATCGGGAGGACTGCTGATGGATCCAATGTAAGGCTATCATTGAGTCCGAGTAGAAACATAATTCGTCGAATTTGTAGTAGACGGCGTCTATTACCTTGGAAGCTAACTGAGCCAGCAATAGGCAAGCGCAAAGTTCAAGCCTGGGTAACGTTATCTGTTTCAATGGAGCGACTCTAGATTTGGAACATAACAGGTTGGACGATATGGCGCCGTTTGAATAGACAGTACGCGCATAGATACAGCACGCGTAACCTTTAGCTGACGCGTCGGCGAATCCATGAAGCTGGAATGAAATGATTCGGTAATTGTTTAGACTCTTGACGGACCTCGAAATTTTAAAATGAGTGTCTGACACCAATTGAGAATAGAGCTCTAACCATTGATCAGACAATGAATCTGATAAGGGTTCGTCCCAACTTGTACCCGCTAACCACAATCGTTGTACAAAATGCTTTCACCAAAATGTAATAGGGACAATGAGGCCCAAAGGGTCGTAAATTCCTGCGATGACCGATAGCACACTTCTCTTGTTGACCACCGCCACGTTGACATTCCTCTGAGCGTTATATAAAAACTGTCTTCGTTGACGTTCCATTGAATGCCTAATGTACGCACATTTTGGTTTTTGTTAAAGTCATGGGAGACGTGAGCGCGAGAGGCTATAATGGTCTGGTCATTAGAAAACCATTTATGTAAGTTAAAACCATATCGGCTTAGTAAATTTATGATGTCAGATTTCATTTTAGATAGAATGTTCGGGTTATCTGGGCCCGTCATGAGATCGTCCACATAAAAATCATTGGCTATGGCTGAGCAAGCTATAGGGTATTGGGTTTCGTTTTCTTGGGCTATTTGAGCCAGACATCTTGTAGCCAGAAATGAGGCACTAGCAGTCCCATACGTGACTGTCCTCAAGGCGTAATGTTGGAGTTCCTTATGCGGGGCGTCGCGCCAAAGAATACGCTGCAAATTGGAATCGTTAGGATTAACTAAAATTAGCCGATACATCTTTTCAATGTCTGAAATGAGGACGTATCGGTGAGTTCGGAATCGAGCCATAATAGAAAATAGATCCTGCTGGACTGTTGGACCGACCATCAGTGTATCGTTCAAGGACAAATTATTTGTCGTCTTAGCTGAGCCATCGAACACAACTCGCAGCTTGGTAGTAATGCTGGAACCTTTAAAGACTGAGTGGTGCGGCAAATAAAAGGTGTCTGATTTGTCAAGCGACAAATCGTACTCATTAAGTGAAGACATGTGACCAAGATTTAAGTATTCATGCAAGAACTCGCTATAACATTTGTGAAGGGCAGGGTTCTGCTTGAATTTAAGTTCTAACGACTGAAACCTGCGGATAGCTCCGCGAAGAGAATCGCCCAAGTAAGACTTGTCTGAACTGCGAGGCAGGGATACCACAAATCTGCCATCCTCATTACGGATAGTATTGGACACAAAATGATTCTCGCATTCCGAGTCCTCAGCGGAGAGATCACGAATAGAATCTTCCTCCAACTTCCAAAATTCCTTTAGTTGCGAGGAAATGTCACTCTCATTTTTACATACCATAAACGATGAAACCGGTTTCGTCATGTCGACATTAAACGGCAAATTACCTGCGAGAATGAATCCTAGTTTTGTCTCCTGAATTATGGGGAAATGCAGGCTACGGATAAACTTGATAGGTTCAATTAATTGCAAGTAATACTGAGCACCGAGCAATAAATCGACTTGAGACGAGAAGTTGAGTTGTGGGTCGGCTAAGAATATGCCCTTTGGTAAATTTAAAGATGCTACATCAAATGATTCCGCCGGGAGATTATTAGTGATGCTGGGAAGCACAGCGCAATGTATGTTTTTAGCTAAAATGTTTATAGCGAGAATGTAACCTTACTCTGGTACTGAAATCAGCTTGGGACAATGAATTGTTTATACCCGTTATGGGCAATTTGAGATTTAATTAGTTTCAGACCCATACGACGTGCGAAATCCATAGTACAGAAGTTAGCCTGTGAACCAGAGTCTAATAATATCCTAACCGGGTGCTTTCTACCTGCATGGTCAGTTGTCATGCAGACTGCGGTAGATAATAATATGGACTTATTTGTTTGTAATTTTAGCGAACACTGGTTGTTACTGGACGATCCGTTTTTGTTAGGCATATGAACCATTGTGTGATGGCATTTCGCACACGTTCTGCAAGAAAATTTAGATGGGCAGTGGGCGCTATCGTGGCCTGGGCGAAAGCAATTTAGACAAAGTTTATTTTTGATTATAATGTTTTTTCTCTCATGTATAGTAAGCGTTATAAATTGTGAGCAATCAGTAATTCGGTGTTTGCCCTTGCACAGCTGACATATATTATTTCCGACATGGGAATGGAATGTTGCTTTGGCTGCATTTACCGTTTTAATTGCCTTGCTATAGGGAGCCTTATCGCCAACGTTTATCTTGCTTGTTGAAGTGGTTGCGCTGTCCAGATTTTGCAATAACTGTCTACGTGTATTTAAACATTTTATGAAATTGTTAAAGTTAGGAAATCATTCTTCTGACAAACTTTCTTTCCAAAGACGAAGCGTGTAAGTATCGAGTTTTTGGACCAAGTAATGAATAAGAATAATTTCGAATGTATTTACAGGCAGGCTTAAGGCGTTTAACGCATTGATATTAGCAGTTATCTCTTCAGTAAATCTGAAAATACTAATTCTGGACTCTTATTGAACCGATTGCACACCCAAGACATTCCCGACATGATGGGCTGAGACAATTAGCTGTCATACCGATTTTTTAGTAGATCAATAGCTACCGCATAATTTTCATGAGTAATTGGCAGCGATTTAACACATCTAGCACCTCGTCACTTAATGAAGAATGCAAGTAGTGTAACTTTTGAATATCCGTCAGATCGGTCCTGACGATTCAAGAAATATGTTATAATAGTGTTGCCACTCAATAATGCTACCTGAAAAGCGAGGCAATTTGATCGGTTCCAACTGTATAGGGGGGAGTTTAAGAGGCGTAGTTTCGGTATTAATCAGCGGTTTTTGATTCACCTGCTCCACTTGCTCTAACAAGTGTTGCAACTTGCATTCAATATTGCGAAGATCATCCTCAATTTGGACTCTATCACTTGCTAATGCGAAATCAGCGTCATCAGACTCAATTTGAGACTGAATATCATCATATTTAGTGGATAATTCCATTAAATGGCGAAGCTTTATTTTCAGTGCGTGATGATCGCTTGTGTCTGGATCGAAATTATCCGCGAACGTGTTTACACGGGATATAGATGCTTTAATAGTGGCCCGTTTCTTTATCAACGCTTTCACATCAGCCATGATTGCAATTAAAAATGTAATTTGAAAGAATTTAAGCGTAGAGCAGGTGAATAATTGATGTAATTTTATATATTAGTAAAATAGTTTACCTTTTTCTTGTCCGTCTGGTGGCCTTTTCTCTATATTTCAATCGACGTGTTTCAGGGCATATGCCCCATCATCAGGATATCCCTTGTTAAAGGTCGTCAATAAAAGGTAAACTATTTTACTAATATATACTATAAGTGGCTTGGATACCGAAAAACATGGATCTGATGTAATTTTGATCAAATTTGATATAATGCGGGAGCTAGTGATCGTCATATAGCTTAACACATTACTTACTATAACATATACTTATTATCTCTTTTAAAGAACAGCCATAAGCGTTATTGAAATTATGAATTTAAATAATAATAAATATAGCCTTATCTCGACACTTGAACTTCAAATGAGTTATTACGCAGTTATGCAAATATACTCATATTATAATGATATATGTTTACGTAAAAACATCAATAATACCATATTGAATGTAAAATGTTACTCAGATTGTTGTATTCAAGTTTTATATGAACAATTATAATAAAAAATGAAAGTTTATAATCACGTGGAATCATGGCGTGTTCAGAACTGCTTCGGTCCTGTTGGTTCCGTGCTGATCCCGTCCGGCTTTTCCTTGATGTTGGTGCACCGCCTGTTTGTGCTGGTTGGATGAAGGTTTATGTCGTATCTCAGCGTGATTTTACCATTGTGGAGTTTGCTGCTGTTGAATAACTCTCTTGCCGTTTCTTGTTGTGTCAGATCTGACGCTCTGTTGAATCTTGTGTGTCACTCCTGGAGGTTGACTTTGTGGCCAGCAATCTCAACTTGAAAATATTTTAAATTTGAAGATTGTTTGGGCTGTCGCTGCGGACAAAAATGCGGTCACTTGTGGACCATAAAATGAGAAATCCTGCCCGTGAAGACCAGAAAATGCTGTCGCTGCGGACAAAGAAATGCGGTCGCGTTGGACCAAAAATGTTGTCGCTTGTGGATGAAAATGCGGTCGCTTGTGGACGAAAATGTTGCCCGTAAGACGAAAATAAAATCCGGTTTGGTGGACCAAATGTTGCGTCTTGGAAGCTCTTGAATGTTCTTGAGTTATTCCTAGAACGCTAATTGGAGAGGGCTGGTTCAAAAGAAATTTGAAGTGGACTGTATGTTTTTCATGTAATGATAGTTTATTGAAAATTATTGAAATTTTATGCGATTGCTGACACATGCAGAAGTTGACTCGGCATGATGCCCGTTAAATTAATTAGAAATAAAAGTCGAAAGACATAATAAATAAGGCAGGAATCGCCCAAGTATAATCAGTGCATGTTGCACATACTAAATAATTAAATAATGAAAGCCAGTAGCCGCGGCTGGAAATGTTACGAGTGATCAGCTTGGAGTATTGAGAATAACTAACTTAAATTTCGCTACAGGCAGCCCAGCTGTGAGCCGGCTGTAGTCAGTAGATAAGAAAAACGTGACGTCATCTGCACGTGGTGCATTGCAGTATTTAATTTACAGAGTTTACAAGTACAAAGTTTGAACAATACGTATAACATTTAAATATTGATCTTGTCTTTACAAGCGTGGTTTTCAATATATACCACTTAAATAAAACTTTCAATTAATTAAAATATTTATTAAAATATTAATAGAGAACATTTATTACGTTAATTGATTCTATTTTTAATGTCTCAATTAATTAACAATCTTCTAATTATGTAATTCTCATATTTACAATTACTCATTTAATCAATTACAAGATATAAGAAAATAATATGGTTCTTGCTTGACCATTTATTTAAGAGATTACTACAGTTATACTCAATTATATTTTGAACAATTATTTATTCATTATTCAAATCTAAAAATATATTAATGTTCTTGTAAACTTGAATATGGAAACTAGAGCTTTTGGCGATAGACCTCAGGGTCATTTATAATGTTAAATAAATGTTCGAATTTACCTGCATTTTTCTGCACCCATTTAACTTTGTTGTTACCGTCATCTGGACTCTCGAGTTTGTTGATCCTCTTCGGTATCAGCTCCTCTGTCTCTGCGTCGTTGAATTACTCGCTCCGTCTCCTGGATGCTGAGTTCTGACGTGGACCTCTAGTTGTGATGATATATGGCTGGATGCAGCTGCATGTGCTGTCCCTGCGTCCTCTCGTCTTCTTGTCTAGTTCCTCGTCTTCTTTCTTGTCCCTCGCAGCTGTCTACAAGTTCTATGTAGTTACAACTCTCGTAGATTCATTTATATAGTTTCAACTCTGGTAGATTCATTTATATAGTCTGTTTCAAATCACTCGAGTTCTTTAATAACTGCACCGACGTACTGCCGGTTTCATCGCACTTCAGTTTATATACTACCGTTTAAAACATTACTACAACTTTGTAAAATTTATGGTGTCGAGATGCGTGGATTCCTCGTACTAAATAAACTTGATCTGAGAAAGAGTGTGTCCTCGCTGGGGGTTTTATACTGCTGCCTCGTTGGAATTCCTGTTGGAAACTGTTCTGACAACATTGAACAGGCCGGCCCGTCGGTTTAATCGTTAGTTTCAACCTACGCGTCTTTCTATGAAGCGCATACTTTTTTATAACTATTATTACACCAATCGTTCGGTATAATATTAAACCTTATTTATGCAAATTTTGAATGTTACGCTGTGTAAATTATGGCAGTGATGGCAAAATTTCACACGGTGTCCGAACCGTTCCCACGATTAATGACCTCTTAACGCCAAATTGAAGCACCAGGCGTCAGCTATGTTTTTACATATGTCGCTGATTCGTGTGACTTATGATTCACGTACAGTACTTAAAAAACTGTGTGAAATCTTCCACCCTCGTTTGCATAATTTAACCTGTCTGTTATTTACACATGTACACATACACACACACACGCAGACTGATACACAGGCGACCGCATGTCATTCTGACGTTACCTCTGCGAGTTAGCGCGTGTCAATTGCTCCCCTTCGTTACATTTAAAAACCAACTAAGCCATATGTTTCCATATACGTGCTTACTTACAATATTTGATTTATTTAAATATAAATACTACTTATATTTATTACATTATTTCTTATACCTAACGTATATTTATTATATCATTTTTATTATGTACATCTTACATATTTCATACTTATATACGAAAGCACGTTTCATACCTCAGTCAGGGGTTGATACATATACTTATGCTAAACGTATCGTTGCATAAAATTTATTCAAATTTTATTTCTTTACTCAGAAATAATTTATTTTATTATTTATTACAACTCACAATTAGTGGTTATAACGGTTCTTAAATTTTTTTCAGTTTCCCTGGGTGGATTACGTCCCTCCCATGGATTTATAAGTTGACTTTTTATTAATTCGAGTTTATCCATAGAATTTACGGAATGCTGATGCATGGTACTTTCCAATAATCTTGTTTCTTGTTGGATCGTAGACGATAAATGTTTGTCATCCTTTCCTCCTTTGTAATAAGTAGGGTCCCTCATACAGTCTGAATAGTTTCTTTGCTGTATTGTCTATTCGTTTTCCCACTGGATTACTTCTTAGTAGCACACTCTCCTTCATGGAATGTGATGAGTTTGTGCGTTCTGTTGAACCTCTCGATCCTCTTTTCTCCAAGTTTTTCCATCCTCTTCTTCGCATTGTCATATTTGTGACTTAATGGAATTTGTATATTTTGGTTTGGAGGTTTGTCAGTGTTTCTTGACCAGAATCTATTAGGCTTTTTATTTGTTTCCAGTTCCACCGGTTTATATCCCGTAGCTTCACTGTATGTAGCATTTATAGCTTGTTCAAAAAATGATATGTACTCTGCCCATCGGTTATGTTGTTCATTACAGTAGATGCATAAATGTTTTCCTAACTCTTTATTTACCCTTTCAGCAAAGTTTCCTTGTGGATGTCGTATTGACGTTAACACTGGTTGTATGCCATGCTGAGTTAGCGTTTCCGTCCATGCTTTATTTTGAAATTGTTTACCTTGGTCACTCAATATCTTTTTTATTTGACCATACTTCGGTACGTATTAGCGTAGTATGACATTCATTACACTTTTTGTGGTAGGTCTTCGAATAGCGTAGAGTCGAACTGCCTTGGTGAACACATCTATACATACAAGTATGTGCTTTGTAACCCCGTGACTAGCTCTCGGAAATGGGGCCAGGAAGTCTACTGCTACTAATTCTCCCTTTTCCTGTGTCTTTATATTTTGCATATCTACGTATGTGTGAAGATTCGGATGTCGTGCTGTTTGACATTCGTAGCATCCTTTTAAGATAGCTTTTATTCTTCTAAACATATTATTCAAAATGAAGTCTTCCTTCTAATCTAAATGACATTTTAAAGCAGACGCATGTGCTAAACTTTGATGACATGGTATAGTTAGTGTTTTTAGCATCTCTGATGATAGGACTATTTTCCAATCATAATTTACGAGTTTATATAATATACTATTTTTTATCATATATCTACTAGATAGTGTTGATAACTTCAAGTGACTTATTTGCGGATCTTTATTTTGTTCACTTGCTATGTTATTTAGCAAATATTTAACTCTATAATCTGTTTGATATGTAATATTTGATATTCTAACCGCATTACATTCATTTATACCGCTTATTGTTCTCCCTTGTGTAGGACAATAGGCGTGAGACAACATTCTTTCCTGTTGTGGATTGTTTGTATCATTTAGGGTGGCGTGCAGCTCCTGTGCGTGCAGGTCGTTTAACAAGCCTGTCCGTACCGGTCTTTTGTTTGTGTACGAGTCGTTTTTAAAACCTGTTTGAGCTGGCTTTTGGCTTCTCCTCTGCCGTCATTCATTTTTCTTCTCCCTTGTCGTGCTACACTCACCCCCTCTCTCTTTGGAAGTTGACGGGCGTGTCAGCTGTTGCACACTTTTATTTTCATAATTATTTTTATTATTATTATGATTATTATTATTTGCATTGATATTATGTACATTTGCATTGTACGGTTTTAATTGTTTTTTCGACGTACCTGGATGTGAGTACGCTCCTTTATGTGGAGATGAATTATCTTTTTCAAAGGGTTGTTTATATTCTTTCCAATTCTCTTCTTTCTTCGCAAACTGCGTCGATTTGTGTTGTATTGGATTTTGTGTAGAGTACTGCTGCTGCTGCTGCGGCTGGGTATCTCTTCTTTCGTATTGTTTATTAACAAACTGTGATGATTGCGTTACAAGAATAAGAAGTTCCTCTATGGTTTTAACTCCTTGGGTATATACGGCAAGTCTAATGTGTCTGTCAAAATGGTAGCTTAATTTTAATACTAATTCGTGCTCCGTGAAACTTGGTCTAAGATTCTTACACCGTTCGACGAGTTGTATTATGTAGTCTTCCATGGAACGTTTGCTGTTGACGTAATACCGCCCATACTCCAGCTGGTCTCGTACCTCTCTCTGGGTATGTATATTCCAGTATCGATTTTTGAAGGATGCCTTGAACTGTTCATAAGTTTCTGTTTGGTCCCGAACAATCGTATACCATTTGGATGCTGTTTCCTGGAAATGTCGACTTACAAATTCTATACGTTCTCTGTCGTTTAGGTTGCTTCCTATTGTTGCCATTTCTCGTTCACACTTATGAAAAATTCTATGGGATTCTCCCATTTATTACCTTTAAAACTGATCTTCTCTCGATCGTCTATCTTTGCAGCACACATCATCATAGCACTGGGTCGTCTCTTGACTTCCGCTCATAGTTTTTCTACCTCCTCTTGTAGTCCATCTTTCATATTGTTAATTTCTATGGAGTGGTGTGTAGTTTTCCTCGTGACCTCCTCCACAGCTATTTCTACAGTTTCGGTCCTCACAGTGAGTTCCTTTGTTTTATTAGTGTTGTCCAGGATGCGCTCATTTACATCTTTGTGTCTGAGGTCTTGCTCCTGCTTTGTAATTTTAAATTTCTCATTCCACTGTTCAGCCAGTTGTCGAATGTGTTCTTTAGTTTCACGTGTTGTATATTCATGCTGTTCTTTAAATTTACTATTGTTACAACACAAATAAGCCACCCCAGTACCAGGGATAAAAAAGATAATTCTAAATGTAAATGTACTTCATATTAAATAAAATGATTAAATATAAATAAAATATAAAAACTATGACACGACAAACGACGACATTACCCAACCCAAGTGATTGACCCAACAACAGGAAACAAAAGAAGAAGGGAACCACGAAAAATAAACAAGAAAAAAAGGTGATTGACCAAACAAACAGGAACTAACAAAAGAAGGGAAGAAACCAGAACCAAAGAAAACTAAAGACAATTGAAGGAAGTGAATGAATTCCTATAACTAAATAAAATCAAACCAGATGAGAAGGGGAGAACCGAATTAAAATGAAGACAATTGAAAATGAAGAAGAAGAGGAAGAATGAAGAGGAAGAATGAAGAGGAAACGAAGAAACCAAGAAATAAGAAACACCACATATAAAAGGAAGGAATGGTACGCTTAAATATAGAATATTGTGAATAAACCCAATAATTATCCACTAATGGAAATAAATATTAATGTAAATGAGATAATTTATATACCTATGTTAAACAAAAACAGTAAAAAGTAACCTAGTAAAGAAAAGTACACTAACCCAAATATTAGAGTTAGATATAATGAAATATATAGCAAAATATCATTAATACTATATTATATTAATATATATATATATGTTTATTGTTCTAACTTAAGTCGATTATCGTTTTCATAGCACTGGCTTTATGTGATATTTTATTGTACGTAACTAGTCAGCTCTTACCATCTGAAGAAGGCACTGTGTGCCGAAACAGCTGTCGTGGTTATTATAGTTTTTAAATATATGACGAGTGAAAATCACGAAAACAAGTTTGTAGTTTTCTTTATAAAATTATAAAAATGGATTTTCATCAAGTAAAGGCCTCCAGTATAAATTATTAATACTATGTATAATTTTATAATGAAAGAAATAGTGAGAAAGTGAGAAGGTGAGAAAGAGAAAGAGAAATAATTATAGGGATTACCCACTAAAAAACACTTAATATAAACAGTGAAAAAGTGCAATAGTGTAGGTGTAAATACCCCAAAATAGTGAGTGTATCAGTGATAGACACCAATTAATTAAAGGTGAAAGTGATAAGTGGAAAAAGATATTATAAATAATAAAAAGGTAGTAATAGATAAGAAAACACTTAGTAAATCATTGATGAACCAATAAATGATTTAAGAGTGAGCTTGTAGAAAATTATATAGTTAAGGATAATTAGAAATAGTATTTAAAGTAGAGATAAGTAAAGGATATAATGTTATTTAGGGAGAAAGCCCATGTAAAAACAGTTTGTGTTAACATGGAATGGAGAAAAGAAGTAGTAATGAAATAAGAACTTAAGTATATAATTAATAAACACCCTATGTTAGAAGGGAAAATAAGTTTAATAAGTTTGAAGGAAGTGATGATATTTCTCACTTAAAAGAATTAAATGAATGTTAAACCAACAGTAACTAATAACTTGAAAAGAATTGTTCGTTTTAAATGTTATGAATAGGATATGGCTGAAGGAAGCTTATAGCCCATAGGCCTAATTGTTATGTTTTAAATTTTAAGATATAGAAAATAATAATGACATGTAATCAGAACACAAACAGACTCCAAACAAAACTCAACCAATTATAATAACAAAATAAAGCCCATCAGGCTGAAACGAAATGTAATTTAAAGGAAATAAGTAAAATACCATAATGGCTACTTAAGCCTATGAACATGCCTAACTGTCAGAAAAACACAAATACAAATTATAACAAATTAACAAGGAAATGTACAAATCTAAGGCAAGCAACTAGCCAGTAATTAAGTATAAATCATTTTAAAAAGAAAATGTTACTATAGAGTTTAAATTAAAAGAATTATGTAATTATCAAATGTCAGCATAATTAGACAAAAATTAATATATAATAGAACATGACCTTATGAGGTATTGTTTTAATCTTTGAAAGGAAATAAATACAATAGTGATAATATTTATTACCCAGAAGGGAAGACAGAAGAATAAAATCAATCAGAAAATATATAATAAATTTGAATAAAAATTCAAATATAATAACAATGCTTTTAATCTCTGCCTTAACCAATCAAAGGGTTTCAGTTACCATAGAAATGGGCCGTTGGTTACTAATTTTCCATTAAATTTACTTACTTGAAAAAATGACGCTTGGGCAAGAGGTACGCAAGATTGAGATGACCGAAATTTTATTTTAAAAAAGTTTGAAACACATTTAGAAGTCAACAGCAAGAACCATTGACAAGGAGATGAAGAGTTTCAACTATTAACAGATGTCCAGGAACCAAATAAACAAAATTAAATAGCAGAAATTCCCAAGACAAATTAGAAGAAGATGCCAGCAGCCTAAGTCACCCCAAAATTGATGAATTTCTATTACCCCAGAACAACAACACATCGTAACCTTCTGAACTGATAAGTATCAATTAAATACAATAATCCCCAGAAATAAAAGCACTTTAAATATTTCTCACACCAATCAAAAAATTCTCACTATTAAGCAAAATTAATTTTCTTTCAAGGATTGAATAATAATAAACTTACGTAAAACAATTGTTAACTAAGAAATAACCTCGCTCTAATGTGTGAAATTTGTAACAAATATTACTACACTGCCGAACAATTTGTAAACACACTTTATACCATTTAAGTACGGATAAGGTACGGTAGTGTACTTTTTTAATGTAACCATCTTATATGTTTTCTTTATAATCCAAAGAACCCCAGATTTTGGGTGAGTTAATACATAGTATACAAACAGACGCCATGTCGGCATCAGTATAACTCATTTCAAAATCAATTTCGTCAGCCTAGAGATTTATGTTTCATGTTTTAAGCCGGAGCAATTTTATTGGAAAATAATTTATAATATTTTTGTCACATTGATTAATGACCAAACCACAATTAAAATTACAGTACAGAGTATTACCATTGTTTTATTTCATAGGAATTTGTATAATATATGTGTGTGTTAGCAATTTCACTGAGCAGACAACTAGCGCTCTTGCCAAGTGGGCAATATAGTAAGCTGTACAGAGGCGGGAATCATTTGAACGCTCCAGCTGTCAACGCTGATAACACCAATCTAACTTGTTAATCACAAATTTAATTGTTTTAAAATAAACAATTTGGCGCCATCCGGGACTCGCAACCCCTATGAAATTACAGGTAGGTTGTACTGATAATTGTTACCACGCTACGGACTTCGGTAGCAACAATCATTACAGTAACGACAGGTGTGAGACGAACACACCACACTAACACTTATTACACATAAAAAACAGGTGTACACATTTTACAGATACGACCGAGTCTTCTATCTCGTTACAGATTTGGCTTCCATCGTGGGGCTCGAACAATAGCGGCCCTCTACTTCGTTACAGATTGGCGACCAACGTAGTGAGGCTAGAAAAGGACGACTAGCGGCGATTATGAAAAGACACCATATGGTTACAAGACTCAAAAGTCAGAAAGAATTAAACCAAGAAGAATTGGAAGAAATTGAGGAGATGATTGGAAGATTGTTTGAAGAGGATCCCCAGGGGGACCAACCGGAAAATCCAAACCTACCGGAACCAGAAATTGAAGTAACAGTTGATGTCCAACCAATCAAACCAACTGAAGAAACGAAATTAGATAGTTTGATGAGAATGATGATGGAGCAGCACGTAGAAAGAAGACAAGACAAGGAAGAATTGAATAAAATATTGCAAGAGGGAGGGAAAGAAGACAGGGAATTCTTGAAGGAGAGCATAGAACTTCTGAATAATAAATTTGAACCCAACCAGGAGGCGTTGAAGAGAAGCCAAGAGGCACTAGAAAAGAGGAGTGAAGAGCTGAAGAAACAGATCAAGAAGGATCTGGAGATAGTGAATAAGAAGATCGAAAATAGTAATGAAACGCTCCAACAAAAATTGAAGGAAGACAGCGAAAAAACCAAGGAGGAATTGAAACAACAACTGGTAGAATATCGGGAGGAGATTAAACAAACGGTAACTGAGACGAATGAGACTGTGATACAAGTCCGGGAAGAGTTAACCAATAAAATCAGCAATGTTGAGGAGGAAGGCAGAATGAGAGCGACAGAATTTTATCAAGTCACCACCAAAGAATGCCAGAGAAATAAATAGGAGGTGATTAAGAAACTGGAGGAGAGGCATCAAGAAATACAAATGGATGTCAATGATCGGGTGGAAAAGGTATACACCGCCATCAACAAAATAGACGGACAGACCAAAGAAAACAAGGAGAAGATCCAGATAATCAGCCAAAAGGAGAGACAAATGCAGGAAGAGTTGGACGCACTGAGGGAGAAACCTTGTCATAATACACACATCGTAACCAGCGTGAATAGAGAGGTAATCAACTTCCGCAGTTACCGGCGGAATCCAATGGAATTCCTCAAAAGAGTAGAGGAGTTAATAGAGAAGAATAGGGAAACCAGGTGGACAAGCGTAAGAAGCCTCATAGATGAAATGTTCCGAGACACCCACGACAACTGGTGCACAGCAACTCGACCAGAATAAATGATACTCAGGAATTTAAAAAACAATTCCAAGAAAAATATTGGTCGGAGTCCACCCAAAATGTAGTCCGTAATGACTTTAGCAATGGGAGGTACAAACCACAAGCAGGACACACTCTAACGTCCTACTTTTTAGGAAAGGTATGTTTGGCCCGAAACCTAGAACCCAAGATACCTGAGGAATCTCTGGTGATACAGCTTGGGTACCACTATGAGGAAGCTGTACAAAAAGCCAGGAGACAAGGGCAAATAAAGACGATCCAAGGAATGGCAAGCTTGTTGGAGGATCATAAGAACGATGGACAATATAAGAAAAATCGGCTAGTGAACCAACGGTATAACAAATGGAATGAGAATAATAATGCACCCAATGTCAACCTACCCTACAATCACACACAAAATGGCAACCAGAACAATGTGAACTGGAACAATAACAACTATAATAATGAACAGCCATTTAACAGAAATACACAGAATCATTCTCCGAATAACCAGCCATTCAATAGAGGTCCACCAAACAATCATCCGGGAAACCAGAATAACAACAGGAACATCCCGAACAATAATCCACCAAACAATAGCTACAGGGGAGCTGAACCGGAACAACGCACAAATGGTCACCCCAACAAAAATAACTACTATGGCAACCGATACAACCCTAATTATCAGTACAACCGGGGACCCGGGGGAAACCGAAATAGAGGCGACGGCAGACGCCAAGTAAATTTCGTTCATGGGCGTAGACAAAATAACCACAGGAGATATAGTCCGAACTGGCATACAAACCCATGGTACCACGAATCAAATAATAACAGCAATCAGTTCTCAGAGAGTAGGACTAACGAACCACCAAGGGATGAAAATAACCATCAACAAGGACCGAGCAACGAGACGAATGACCAGTCGAATAGTCTGGCCACAAATCAACAACCACCTTTAAACTAAACAGGTCAGTGGAAAAACATAGATACCCTTCACATGACCAATCACTTGGGTTAATACGTCGTGTAATGTCAAAAGATAAACGCAAAGTAATTACAATAATATATAACAACTATCTAAAGAATATTCGAGAGGAACTTCTCGAAGAAGAGGCCAACCAGTTACAACAAACTAACAGCGAAATTGTCCATATAAAGGCTACCATAAATGGCACTATAACCATAATCATGGTTGACACGGGATCTAACATCTCTCTAATAAACCAGCCTGAATTAGAGCGGATTCAGGCCAACTCTCGAACACCAATCCCTACGCTGCCAATAAACAATATAATAATCATTGGCGCCACTGGCAAACAAAATAAGACGGCAAGAAAGCAAGTTTCATTAGAATTAGATAATCAAGAATCAACCATCCCAATTGTATTTCTTGTGCCCAATGGGCTACCGTTCAGCATGCTCATAGGATGTGATGTATTAAGAAGATATTCGGCAGTTATCAACCTGCAACAGGGAGTCGTAGTGCTAACTTCAGAACAGGGAACCTGGTCTGCAAATATCATCAATTGTAATCCAACTCCAACCGCTCTGAATCAAGATCCAGAATTGAAGAGTTACTACTGTCAAACGCATGAACCGTCCATCATAATGGCCGATGAAGAGGAAGATAGAGGATTGTGGGAACAGAAAATCAGAGAAATAAGAAATTTCCAAAGAGAACGGCCCCAACAAGAAATCAGTAAACAACAGTCTGAAAAACTCATTGCAATTTATAACAAATACCAACATGTCTTCTCGAATACTCCTGGAAATGTTAAGGGATACCAGTGTAAAATTAACTTCAGGGAACCTGTAGACTTCCACAGGAAATCATATCGCATAGCGTACTCCCTGAAAAATGAAGTCAGGACGGAGATAAACAGAATGATTGCAGAGGATATTATTGAATATAGCCAATCTCAATACACAAGCCCAATAGTAGCTATACCCAAGAAGAATGGCAAAGTACGGATTTGCTTGGACGCCCGAGAAATCAATAAAATGATTGCCAATGACCGGACCTCACTGGGAGAAATTGAGGAAATTTTAAAAAGATTTCATGGAATAAAATACACTAGTACCTGGGATACTGTATGTGGGTACTGGCAGGTGGAGCTGCACCCACACAGTAGACAATACATGGCCTTTATATTTGATGGTAGAAATTACCAATTTAAAAGATTACCATTTGGACTCATCAATTCCGTAGCAGTGTTTGTCAAGTGCATGGACCAAGTCTTGGGTCAAGAGGCACTGGAATTCACCACAGTGTACGTTGACGACCTGCTCATAACGTCTTCAGACTGGGACGAACACTGCGAAAGAGTCGAACATGTATTAAAAAAGTTGTCCAATAATAATATTACACTCAAATTGGATAAGTCAAAATTTATTGCCAATGAAGTGAAGTTCCTAGGGTTCAACTTGACCGAAAAGGGAATCTCTCCATCCCAAGAGAAAGTTGAAGCCATCCAAAAATTCCCCTCACCAAAAAACAAGAAGCAATTGCAGTCATTCTTGGGAATATGCAATTACTATAGAAAGTTTCAAACGAACTACTCCCATCTCACAGCAAAATTTTCTAAGCAACTTTCGTCAAAAGAAAAATGGACTTGGGGAACTGAACAAGAGGAAGTACTCACTTTAATTAAACAAAAATTTTTCGGAACTGTCATGTTACACCACCCCAATTTCGAACAACCGTTCTACCTAAATTGCGACGCTAGTGATGTAAGTCTAGGCACAGAATTGTACCAGGAAGACAATGAAGGAAACCACCTGGTCATTAGCTTCGCCAGCCGAATACTAAATAGTTGCGAGCGTAACTACAATGTTACAGAAAAAGAGTTGCTCAGCATAGTATTCGCGTGTGGCAAGTTTAGAACCTACATACTAGGATATCCTATCACAGTCAGAAGCGATCATAAGTCAATATCGTTTCTCAAACAATGTAAATTGAGTCATGGTCGACTTACCCGATGGATACTTGCTCTGCAAGAATACCATATTACATGGGAATATATTCCAGGCCAAAAGAACATAGTGGCCGACGTATTATCCAGAATAAATGTAGAAGATCAGACATTTGAAGGAGAAAAGGGGAAGATAGCAAAAGTGTATTATATATTGAAAGGTAGGAAAGACCTGGAAAATATTGTAAACGAAATAGTGTTACAACAAGAGCAAGATACCAAAATATTAAACACAAGAAAAAGACTAATGGAATCTGAAGCAATTATAAATAAATTTTACTGTATATACAAAGACATATTATTCATAAAAACAAAAAAGAACCAAGACACATGGAAACTAGTAATTCCTCATTCATTAGAAAATCAGATCATCAAAGATTACCATGTAAGATACGGACACATGGGAACACTCAAAATAGTAAAAGCTTTAGAGGAAGATTTGTTTATAAAAAATATCACAAGAAAGGTAAATAAAAATATAAAAATCTGCACGTTATGTCAGATGGTCAAAACCAATAATGAAAGGAAGAATGGAACGATGATACCCATCACGTCAAATGCCAAACTAGAGAAGGTATTCCTCGACATAAGTGGACCATTCCCACGCAGCGGAGGAAGACATGGATACAAGTTCATCATAATTATACTTGACCATTACACCATGTAAACCAAACTATACGCTATAAACAGAGCCACAACAAATAAAATATTAGATATTATTAAAAATAAATACATGTCAGAAATTGGAAAACCGTACATGATAATAACCGATCACAGGACACAATTTAAAGGAAAAAGGTGGAGAGAAGAGTTAATGAAACTGAACATCAAAACATATAAAACTTCCGTATACCACCCTAGTAGTAATCCAGCAGAAAGAATGTTGAGAGAGGTGGGACGCATTTTGAGAACTTATTGTCATAATAACCAGAGGGAATGGTACAAATATTTAACTTCAACCGAAGTATTTTTAAATATCAGCCATCACCAGTTTACTGAAAATACACCATACTTAATGATGTTTGAGAGGAAGCCAAATAGAGAGGTACAAGAGATAATAGAATTCCCAAAAAACCCAGAAGACCCGTATGATAAAAACAAATGGTACAGCCTAATAATGGAAAAGATTGAGAAACAAAAAGCCAAATATGCAAAAAACCAGCCCAAAATAATCAAATATAAAGAGGGAGAAAAGATATTAATCAAAAATCGTGAACTGCCAAGTACACTGGAAGGTATAGCAAAGAAATTGTTATTGCTTTATACAGGCCCATATGTCATTACAAAAGATAATGGTAATAATACTTACCAAATAAGTAATATAAACACAAGGAAAATAAAAGGAGTTTACAACCAAGCTTCAATAAAAAAGTTTTATGAAGAAGAATAAATAACTAGAAATGAAATGAACAAATTTCAAAATTCAAAAAGTTTGTAAGAGCAACTTACTACCCTATTTAGATGACATATGAGGAATGGAAAAAATAAAATAAATGAATAAAAATATAAAAACAAAGGAATAAGTTACACAAATTCCTACCAAGTAAAATCAACTTAAAGTCTATTAAAGTTGATATATGAAGTATAAAATAAAAAAGTACGATAAGGGAATAAGTTACACAAATTCCTATAAAAAAGTAAGAATCACAAACTTACGATAAAATTTAAACAAAAAATACCTAAAAAGGAATAAGCTACAAAAATTCCTATAAAGTAAGAGAACTAACTTACAAAAAATTATCAAAAATGATATTTAAAACAAAATAAACTAAACAAAAATAAAATCAAGCTAAAATTGCTGAGATAAATACCTGAAATTATCATGAATTTAATGTATTAAAAAAAAAAAAAAAAAAAAATCTGAACTGGTACAAGGAAAAAGAGAAGTTATGTATAAAACAAATATACAAGAAATGGCTAAAGCAGAATATTGCTAAACAACCAAGAAAAAAATAAAGATGTCTAAGATAATTAAAATGATCACAAAAAGAATAGAAAGACCAAATAATGAAAGGTTAGATATGATGAAATTAACATATGAATAAATAAAAAACAATCAACTGTATGAGCAAATGACAGTATATAGCAAAGGTACAGCGGAAGGAAGAATGAGTAAAAGGCCAAAGTGATCTAAAAAACGAACCACAAGGTGGACAATCCCAAGATATATTATTATTATTATTATTAATTTAAGTCACAAGTTGACAAAAAAGGTATTTAAGATTGACTGTTGAAAAGTCCAGCAATCCAAATAAACTGAGCAGAGATGATGTTCCTCTGGTCTCAGAAAAAACGAGTAGTAATGGGAGAAACCAGCTACTAAAAAGTTAGGGAAAAAATTGTGTATAAGGGAGAACACACCAATGGAAATAAATAAAAACAGATCCAAATAAAGTGGAATGAATCAAGTAAGAAGAGAATTAAAGAATGGAGAAACAAACAAGAGAGAAAAGGAAAAAATTATATATAACTGATAATTTCATAAAAAACTATGTTAGTGTTTTATTAAAATGATCAATTTTGAAGGAGAGGCATTATGTTACAACACAAATAAGCCACCCCAGTACCAGGGATAAAAAAGATAATTCTAAATGTAAATGTACTTCATATTAAATAAAATGATTAAATATAAATAAAATATAAAAACTATGACACGACAAATGACGACATTACTCAACCCAAGTGATTGACCCAACAACAGGAAACAAAAGAAGAAGGGAACCACGAAAAATAAACAAGAAAAAAAGGTGATTGACCAAACAAACAGGAACTAACAAAAGAAGGGAAGAAACCAGAACCAAAGAAAACTAAAGACAATTGAAGGAAGTGAATGAATTCCTATAACTAAATAAAATCAAACCAGACAAGAAGGGGAGAACCAAATTAAAATGAAGACAATTGAAAATGAAGAAGATGAAGGAGAAGAAGAAGAAGAGGAAGAATGAAGAGGAAACGAAGAAACCAAGAAATAAGAAACACCACGTATAAAAGGGAGGAATGGTACGCTCAAATATAGAATATTGTGAATAAACCCAATAATTATCCACTAATGGAAATAAATATTATTGTAAATGAGATAATTTATATACCTGTGTTAAACAAAAACAGTAAAAAGTAACCTAGTAAAGAAAAGTACACTAACCCAAATATTAGAGTTAGATATAATGAAATATATAGCAAAATATCATTAATACTATGTATAATTTTATAATGAAAGAAATAGTGAGAAAGTGAGAAGGTGATAAAGAGAAAGAGAAATAATTATAGGGATTACCCACTAAAAAACACTTAATATAAACAGTGAAAAAGTGCAATAGTGTAGGTGTAAATACCCCAAAATAGTGAGTGTATCAGTGATAGACACCAATTAATTAAAGGTGAAAGTGATAAGTGGAAAAAGATATTATAAATAATAAAAAGGTAGTAATAGATAAGAAAACACTTAGTAAATCATTGATGAACCAATAAATGATTTAAGAGTGAGCTTGTAGAAAATTATATAGTTAAGGATAATTAGAAATAGTATTTAAAGTAGAGATAAGTAAAGGATATAATGTTATTTAGGGAGAAAGCCCATGTAAAAACAGTTTGTGTTAACATGGAATGGAGAAAAGAAGTAGTAATGAAATAAGAATTTAAGTAAATAATTAATAAACACCCTATGTTAGAAGGGAAAATAAGTTTAATAAGTTTGAAGGAAGTGATGATATTTCTCACTTAAAAGAATTAAATGAATTTTAAACCAACAGTAACTAATAACTTGAAAAGAATTGTTCGTTTTAAATGTTATGAATAGGATATGGCTGAAGGAAGCTTACAGCCCATAGGCCTAATTGTTATGTTTTAAATATTATAACATCGCCAAATCCAGATCATATTTGATATCAATAAGTATGTAAAAAAACGCTAAGAAATAATATATTTTAATAAATAAATAATAAAGAGAATAAAAATAGTAAATGTAATTAAGAGTGAAGGAGTAAGAATAGTAAACCAAAGGTGATTATTAAATACGAAATACAAACTAGACTGACAGACAAATGACATTGACCCAACCCCAGAGATTGGCCAGATAATAACCAAAATAAAACGAAACAAGATGGAAGTGAAGGAGAAGAAAAATGTAATTAAAAATGGAACAAACCAACTATAAATAAAATAAAGTGAACCAAGGTGATAAAACACAGACAAATAGTGTAGAATTGGGAAGGGGAAGATGATACCATCCAATATCATAAAGGAAACGAAACCAGTGAATAACCAATATAAAAAAAAGAAATATTAGTATTGTCTAAGTGACAAATGTAATTCATAATTAATAAAAAACCATTAAATAAAAATACACTAACCCACGAATTAGTAGTATATGTAAGTAAGAAATCTAGAAAAAGACATGAACTTATTAGATATAAATAAAATTTGTAAAGATAGTGAGATAGTGAGAAATATAATGAAAGTAGCTAAGTGACAAAGAAAAATAATAATAGGGATTACCCACCAATAAACGCTTAAAATAAAAAGTGATAACAGTGAAAGTGTAAATACCCCAAAATAGTGAGTGTATCAGTGATAAACACAAATTAATTAAAGGTGAAAGTGATGTGGGAGAAAGGATATTGTAAACAATAGTATGATTAAAAAGATAGTAATAGATAAGTAAACACTTAATAAATCAATGATGAACCAATAAATGATTTAAGAGTGAGCTTATAAAAATAATGTAGTTAAGGGTAATTAGAAATAGTATATAAGGTAGAGATAGATAAAGGATACGATGTTATTCAGGGGAGACAGCCCATGTAAGATAAACAGTTTGTGGTAACATGGAGTGGAGAAAAGGAGTAGTAAAGATTTAAGAAATTAAGAATGTAATTAATAAATACCCTATGTTATAAGGGAAAATAATTTAAGTAAGTTTGAAGGAAGTGATGATGTTTCTCACTCAAAATAATAGTAAACTAATGAAAGGTATGTTAAACCAACAGTAACTAATAACTTGTAAAGAATTGTTCGTTTTAATGTTATGAATAGGATATGGCTGAAGTAAGCTTACAGTCCATAGGCCTAATTGTTATATTTTAGGTATTAAGATATAGAAAGTAATCTTGACACATAATCAGAACACAAACAAATTCAAGACACAACAACTACTAAACGAATCAATTATAACAACAGAACAAAACACTTTGTAATAAAATGAAATATAATTAGAATAAATTAAGTAAAAATAATCAATGGCTACTTAGGCCTAGGAAATGTATAACTGTCAATGACAAATAATTGCAAATTGTATAAAAACAATCAGGAAATTAAGAAATTCAAGGTGAGTAAATAACCAAGAATAATTTGCAAATCAGTTTAAAGAAAAAATACTAGAATAAGAACTTAATTTAAAGGAGAAATGTAAATACCAAATATTAACATAAATGTACAAACATTGATATTTCATAAAACCATACATTATGTGATACCAAATTAATCTTTGCAAGGAAATAATAACAGTGGTGATAATATTTAAAATGTAGGGAAGAGGACAGAAGAATATAATCCATAAGAAGATATACAACTATTTTGAATAAAAATTCAAAATTTGATAACAATAGGCTACTTCAGAATTAACCAATCAGGATTAAATGGTTACTATGACAATGGTCGTTTGGTTACTAATTTACCGTTAGATTTCTTTATTCCTTATATGACGCTCTTGTTGAATAGACGCCAGTTTTGGAACGATCAAAATTGTTAATTAAAATGTCAAAATATCAAATGAAATTACTAGCAAGTGAACCCCGAGGAAGAAGATGACGGCTGGAACCATTTAATGGATGTCAAAACCGAATTAAAGAAAAAAGAAAATAATATCCGGCCGATTAACTTGAAAAAGAAGCCCGAAGCCCCGAACAAAAGAAAATTAAAGATGATTGCAGCCTAATTCCTTAATACCAGATCAAATGAGTTCGTCCTGTCTACTGAAGTGTTAAGTATCTATTAAATTACCCAAATTTCTGAATAAACTCACGTTAATTATTTCTCACTAAAAGCTGAACTCTCACTAAACTGCACATAATGACTTTCAAAGATTAAATTAAAAAACTAAGACACTGAAAATTTATAAACTGGCAAAGTTAACCTGTCATTAGTTAGCGATATATTGTAACACTTTTACTACACTCCCATAAACAAATTATAACTACACAGTATATTATTTAAGTTTAACTGATGTAAGGGTGTGTATTTTTATTGTTTTAAACATTAGTAATCCTTTTAACGCAATCTCAAGAACCCGTGACAAACGAACAATAATAATTTTGTGTATAATTTCCACAGACGCCATTACTGAAAGTCTGTTAATAAGTTCAGATATCGATTTGTCAAACCCCGGAGAGGTGTCTCATATAACCGGAGCAATTGTATTACAAAAGGAAACATAATTTGTATTAAATGAATAATTAATCGTTAACAAAAAAATAAATAAGTATTGAGTGTAACCACAGTGTTATAATTTCATTAGGAGGTGGATAATAATTTATGTACATTTTAGCAGATAAGAAGTATTGACGACTAGCAATCACACAGCCAACGCAACGAACTACTGGCCGATACAGACGGCCAAGACAGGTGGGAACATATTGAATTATTCAAAGCGCCTGAGCGGCGCATGTCATACACACTTAAAATTTTTTTAATTGTTTTAATAAAACAATTTGGCGCCACCCGGGATTTTCACACCCCTAGTGAACAACAGGTAAGAACATCGAGACCTGGTTATTCGTATGTTCGCAACGGACGAAATCGGCGGAAGTTGCATTCATAAGCGACGACGGATAGAGAAGACACGTTATACCCAGTATACACATACAAAATCTGATTCACATTTTACAGAATAACACGGAAGCCACACACGTCTACCTTACAAATTGGCGACCAACCGGTGGGACTAGAAGAGAGGGAAATACGAAATTCTAGCGGCGGTTACAAGATGCACACCAGAGGATTGTCGAAAAAATTGGCGAAGGAAAAGGAAATGGAACAAAATAGAGGGGAAGAAGAGGAAGGAACATCAATTGAAGAGGTGGAGACAATAATAACCACAACAGGACCAACCCAAGACGAAGAAATGGAACCACAGGCTGGAGATAAGGAGGAAGCCAGAGGAGGAATGGATTTACAAAATTTATGGGACTTAATTAAAGGAGACTTTAAGAAAAATAAGAAAGAATTAGATAAAAAATTTGAATCAATAAATCAAAATTTTAAGAAACAGGAGGAGAAATTCGACAAGAATGAGGAGAGCTTGAAGGAGATGACCAATAATTTCGACGGCATGAAGAAGGAAACCAGTCACAGTCTAAAACAAATTAATGAAAAATTTGACAAGAGTGAGGAGAGTTTGAAACAAATCAATGAAAAAATAATTAGTACCAATGAAAGTACTAAGGAAGAGTTGAGACAAACCAATTAACCAGAATAACGAAACATTACAACACCAATTGATGGAATACTGGCTAGAAACTAAACAACAGATCACTGAAACAAATGAAAAATTAGAGGAGACATTGGAGAAGCTAGAGAAAACCAACGAAAATGTTTCTGAAGTTCGTGAGGAAGTACTCAATAAAATGAACGACCTCGAAGGAGAAAATAAAAGGGGAATTGAGGAATGTCATGAAGAAACAGTCAGAAGATGTGCACAGATGGATCAGGACATACAGTTAGTCCGGGAAGAAAACCAGAAGGAAACAGCAGTTGTACGAACAGACATGGGAGAAAGAATGGAAGGAGTGTACAGCAATTTGAATAAAATCGACAGTAAAGTGGATAAAAATAAACAAAGAATTGAAGAGATACATAGAAGAGAAGAATTATTACAGGAAGAAGTGGAAGCCTGGCGTGACCGGTCATGTAACCATAACCAAACATTTAACAATGACAATCAAGATACAATAAATTTCCGCAACTATAAGCGCAACCCGATGGAGTTTTTGAAAAGGGTGGAAGAATTGATAATAAAGAATCGCGAAACCCGATGGACAGCTGTGAGGGGAATGCTAGACGACATGTTTAAGGAAACATATGACAACTGGTGCGCCACAAGACCAGACATCCAGAGCATCCAAGAATTTAAAATCCAATTCAAAGCGAAATACTGGTCAGAGTCAACCCAGAACATGGTCCGTAACAATTTAAGTAATGGAAGGTATGAAAACCAAAACGGACAATCCCTAACCTCATACTTTCTAGGAAAAATCTGCATAGCCAGGAATTTGGAACCACGCATTCCGGAAGAGTGTTTAGTCATACAATTATCTTACCACTATGATGATGCGATCCAGAAAGCCCGTATGTACAGTCAAGTCAAGACATACGGGCCGTTGGTTGGTGCGTCTGGAAGCTCTTGAATGTTCTTAAGTTATTCCTAGAACGCTAAATGAAGAGGGCTGGTTCGGAAGTAAATTGAAGTGGACTGTATGATTTTTCATGTAATAATATTTTATTGAAAATTGCTGAAATTTGATACTATTGCTGACACGTGAAGTTGACTCGACATGATGCCCGTTAAATTAATTAGTAATGAAAGTCGAAATACATAATAATAAGGCAGAGATCGCCCAAGTATAATCAGGGTTGTTGCACATAATAAATAGTTAAATAATGAAAGCCAATTGCCGCGGCTGGAAATTTTACGAGTGCTCAGCTCGGAGTATTGAGAATAACTAACGTAAATTTCTCTACAGGCAGCCCAGCTGTGAGCAAGCTGTAGGCGGTAGATAAGAAAAACGTGACGTCATCTGCACGTGGCGCGTTGTAGTATTTAAAGTACAAAGTTTACAAGTTCAAAGTTTGAACATACTGCCCGCACAAAATCGGGACGATTTTGAAATTTAAGTTATTATGTGAAACGTAAATCACAAATTATATCAAATATTGTATACAAAGAAAATACATAAGATACTTGAAAGACTTATACATTAAATAAATTGACCTTTGCTTAAAATAAATAGTCTCTGACACAAGAAATCTGTAAATAACAAAATTAATTAAGCTATCAGAACAAACTCAAAGTAAAACAAAACAATTTCTGTACTGAAAAGATACAAACTAAAGCTCATGATAAAAATAAAAGTGCTTATATAACTAACATAATCTTTTTTGAAGCATTAACATATGTTTGGTAAATACATACATTTAATCTTTAACAGAAAATAAGTGACAACCTTTAATTTATATAAAGAAAACATCCTCAAAAACTGACTCAATATAGTAATACAATGATAACGACATAATAACTGATACAATAATAGTAGACTAACACTTTAAAGATACATAACCATGGTAAATACAATAGAGAAAGAACATAATAATGTACATGCATAGTATTTATATAATGATATCAAATTCAATGATACATAGCAGTAAGATAGACATATCCAAAAGGATGTAAAAATGCATAACATGAGTATACATAATACATAACGATTGACATAATAATTAACAGTACATAATAGCATAATAATAGTCACAAAAAATTCAATAACATAATAATGATACATAGGAATACAATAATAAAAACATAATAATAGTACAATACAACCAACAAATAGAAACCATTATAATTGTTCAGAACAATGATGCATGATAATGCGAATTAGTCTGAGTCCACCGGAAGGGGACATAATGTATGGATGGGTCGACGTAGGATACCCTGTGCGGTGCGGACTTCAGCAACGCGCACTATTGAGTCCTGACCCGCAAAAACATTTGTGATTAACCCGCGCTTCCATTGAAGGGGGGGGGGAATTATCGTCTAGAATGAGGACGAGCTGTCCAACAGTTAAATTCCTTGAAATGGTACGCCATTTGTTGCGCTGTTGCAACTGGTGCAAATAGTCTTTGGACCATCGTTTCCAGATGGATTGTGTGAATCTGTGGAGCATCTGCCATCTGCCCAAACGACTAATACTGACTTGGGTATAGTCGGGCTCCGGGAGTGCCGTAAGTGGAGAACCGACTAGGAAATGAGCGGGAGTTAACGGTTCTGGGTCCCTCAAATCATTGGATATAGCGAATAAAGGGCGTGAGTTAAGGCAAAACTCTATTTGAGTCAGAAAGGTAGAATACTCCTCGAAATTCAGAACGGTACAGCCAATCACGCGACTAAGTGAAATTTGACACTTTTTACCCCGCTTTCCCACAAACCACCGAAATGAGGGGCAGAGGGTGGAATAAAGGACCACTTGATGCCCTGGGAAGTGATAAACTCCTGAGTTGTTTGCTCAAATCCCTTAGATTTCAAAAGCCTGTACAATTCGTGTAATGTGCTGCTAGCACGACGAAAATTCGTACCATTGTCGGAGAATATCTGAGTGGGGATACCTCTACGCGCGATGAACCGTTTTAAGGCCGCTATGAAAGCGTCTGAGGTAAGATCTGATACAAGTTCCAAATGAATGGCCTTAGTGCACGTGCATATAAATAAAGCGATATATGCTTTTGACGTAGATTTTGAGCGCTGCCCGCCATGACGCACAAATACGGGGGTCCGGCATAGTCAACCGCAGATTGGGTGAATGGCTTAGCAGGCGTGACCCTAGAAGGGGGTAATTGTCTCAATAATTGGTTTGCGCCCCTAGCACGGTATCGGAAACAAGTGATGCATTTATGTATTACCGAGCGTATATAGGATTTATCATTAACGATCCAATATTTCTGTCTCAGAGAAAACTGGGTTAATTGTACACCAGAGTGCAATAAACGAAGATGTTCGTTTTCTATTATTAACTTGCTGAAATGAGAATGCGGGTGCAGTATTATTTGATGTTTGCTCTCGTAGCTGAGCTGGGAGTGCTGTAGACGTCCACCTACTCTCAATATACCTGTATCATCGAGAAAGGGGTTGAGTGAGAGAATTTTACTGCTGTTGGGGATGCAGCGAAGTGCCTCAAGCTCCTTAACCTCAATGCCGAAGTGCAATTGCTGAGATTGGCGAATAAAAACCAAAAGTGTATCATGCAACTCCTGGGCTGACAAAAAGGAAGTGTCCCTGTCAGCAACGGGGGCCTAGAGTTCCGAATAAACCTGCGGCAATATGAGAAAACGCGAGTGAGTCTTGTTAGGGATGAGTAATTTTCAACATAACTGGATGTGGATGAAGCGACAATTAGTGAGGTTTGGGCCTCCTTGCGTCGTTCCTGTTCCAGATCGGGAGAAGTGCAGGGAGAATGAGTATCGAAGGCACTGATGGGCCATGATGATGACTCGTGGGAGTGACCGTGTAAAAATCGGTTACGCTTACGGTTACGTTTAATTTTACGTTTCTGCTGGACCTTATTTTAATTTCCAGAGATTGAAATCTGCGGATAGCGCCCGAAAGAGAATCGCCTAAATGAGACTTGTCTGACCTGCTAGGCAGGAATACCACAAATCTGCCATCCTCATTACAGATAGTATTGGACGCAAAATGATTCTCGCATTCCGAGTCCTCAGCGGAGAGATCACGAATAGAATCTTCCTCCAACTTCCAAAATTCCTTTAGTTGCGAGGAAATTTCACTATCATTTTCACATACCATAAAGGATGAAACCGGTTTCGTCATGTCGACATGAAATGGCAAATTACCTGCGAGAATGAATCCTAGTTTTGTCTCCTGAATTATGGGGAAATGTGGGCTACGGATAAACTTGGTAGGTTCCATTAATTGCAAGTAATATTGAGCACCGAGCAATAAATCGACTTGAGACGAGAAGTTGAGTTGTGGATCGGCTAAAAATATGCCCTTGGGTAAATTTAAAGATGCTACATCAAATGATTCAGCCGGGAGATTGTTAGTGATGCTGGGAAGCACCGCGCAATGTATGTTTAAGCTAAACTGTTTATAGCGAGACTGTAACCTTACTCTGGTACTGAAATCAGCTTGGGACAATGAATTGTGTATACCCGTTATGGGCAATTGAGATTTGATTAGTTTCAGACCCATCCAACGTGCGAAATCCATGGTACAGAAGTTAGCCTGCGAACCAGAGTCTAATAATATCCTAACCGGGTGCTTTCTGCCTGCACGGTCAGTTGTCATGCAGACTGCGGTAGATAATAATATGGACTTATTTGTTTGTTATTTTAGCGAACACTGGTGGTTACTGGACGATTCGTTTTTGTTAGGCATATGAAGCATTGTGTGATGGCGTTTCGCACACGTTCTGCAAGAAAATTTATATGGGCAGTGGGCGCTATCGTGGCCTGGGCGAAAGCAATGTAGACAAAATTTATTTTTGATTATAATGTTTTTTCTCTCATGTATAGTAAGCGTTATAAATTGTGAGCAATCAGTAATTCAGTGTTTACCCTTGCACAGCTGACATATATTATTTCCAACATGGGAGTGGAATGCTGCTTTGGCTGCATTCACCGTTTTAATTGCTTTGTGATAGTGAGGCTTATCGCAAACGTTTATCTTGCTTGTTGAAGTAGTTTTGCTGTCCAGATTTTGCAATAACTGTCTACGGGTATTTAAAAATTTTATGAAATTATTAAAGTTAGTTAGGAAATCGTTCTTCTGACAAACATTCTTTCCAAAGACGAAGCGTGTAAGTATCGAGTTTTTGGGCCAAGTAATGAATAAGAATAATTTCGAATGTATTTACGGGTAGGCTTAAGGCGTTTAACGCATTGATATTAGCAGTTATCTCTTCAATAAACCTGGAAATACTAATTTTGGACTCTTGTTGAACCGATTGCACAACCAAGACATTCCCCACATGATGGGCTGAGACAATTAACTTGCTGTCATACCTATTTTTTAGCAGATCAATAGCTACCGCATAATTTTCATGAGTAATTGGCAGCGATTTTATCACATTTAGCGCCTCATCACTTAATGAAGAGTGCAAGTAGTGTAGCTTTTGAATATCCGTCAGATCGGTTCTGACGTGTATTAATTCAAGAAATATGTTATAATAGTGTTGCCACTCAATAATGCTACCTGAAAACCGAGGTAATTTGATCGGTTCCAACTGTATAGGGGGGGGGTTTAAGAGGCGTAGTTTAGGTATTAATCAGTGGTTTTTGATTCACCGATCCACTTGTTCTAACAAGTGTTGCAACTTGCATTCGATGCTGCAAAGATCGTCCTCAGTTTGGACTCTATCACTTGCTAATGCGAAATCAGCGTCATCAGACTCAATTTGAGACTGAATATCATCATATTTAGTGGATAATTCCATTAAATGACGAAGCTTTATTTTTAGTGCGTGATGATCGCTTGTGGCCGGCTCGAAATTATCCGCGAACGTGTTTACACGGGTTATAGATGCTTTAATAGTGGCCCGTTTCTTTATCAACGCTTTCACATCAGCCATGATTGCAATTAAAAATGTAATTTGAAAGAATTTAAGCGTAGAGCAGGTGAATAATTGATGTAATTTTGATCAAATTTGATATAATGCGGGAGCTAGTGATCGTCATATAGCTTAACACATTACTTACTATAACATATACTTATTATCTCTTTTAAAGAACAGCCATAAGCGTTATTGAAATTATGAATTTAAATAATAATAAATATAGCCTTATCTCGACACTTGAACTTCAAATGAGTTATTACGCAGTTATGCAAATATGCTCATATTATAATGATATATGTTTACGTAAAAACATCAATAATACCATATTGAATGTAAAAATGTTACTCAGATTGTTATATTCATGTATTATATAAACAATTATAATGAAAAATAAAGTTTATAATCACGTGGAATCCTGGCGTGTTCAGAACTGCTTCGGTCCTGTTGGTTCCGTGTTGATCCCGTCCGGCCTTTCCTTGATGTTGGTGCACCGCCTGTTTCTGCTGGTTGGATGAAGGTTGATGTCGTATCTCAGCGTGATTTTACCGATGTGGAATCTGCTGCTGTTGAATAAGTGTCTTGCCGTTTCCTGTCGTGTCAGATCTGACGCTATGTTGGATCTTGTGTGTCACTCCTGGAGGTTGTCCTTGCGGCAACAAAGGGCATACCACGGCCAGCAATCTCAATTTGAAAATATTTTAAATTTGAAGATTGTTTGGGCTGTCGCTTGTGGACCATAAAATGTTGTCGCTGCGGACAAAGAAATGCGGTCGCGTCGGACCAAAAATGTTGTCGCTTGTGGACCAAAAAATGTTGCCCGTAAGGCGAAAATAAAATCCGAATTGGTGGACCAGAAAATGTTGCGTCTGGAAGCTCTTGAATGTTCTTAAGTTATTCCTAGAACGCTAAATGAAGAGGGCTGGTTCGAAAGTAAATTGAAGTGGACTGTATGATTTTTCATGTAATAATATTTTATTGAAAATTGCTGAAATTTGATACTATTGCTGACACGTGCAGAAGTTGACTCGACATGATGCCCGTTAAATTAATTAGTAATGAAAGTCGAAATACATAATAATAAGGCAGAGATCGCCCAAGTATAATCAGTGTTGCTGCACATAATAAATTGTTAAATAATGAAAGCCAATAGCCGCGGATGGAAATTTTACGAGTGCTCAGCTCTGAGTATTGAGAATAACTAACTTAAATTTCGCTACAGGCAGCCCAGCTGTGAGCCGGCTGTAATCAGTAGATAAGAAAAACGTGACGTCATCTGCACGTGGCGCGTTGTAGTATTTAAGGTACAAAGTTTACAAGTTCAAAGTTTGAACACTGGTTGAGTGTGGATAAGCACATGAGTAACGTTATAAGTTTTAATTTACAAGTAAAGAGTACAGAGGATTTAGTACTGGTTGTGAAATTAGTACGACTGTTTTAAAAAAAGTATATTCATTTGATTTATTCAAAAATTAAATTCAAATTCTCATGTTATTTAAATGTTTAATGCTGGTTACTTATTATATGAACCCTTATATTCAATCTGAATATAATATACTCATAATGTGTTTAACTCTTATTTCTTAAATTTCTAAGACATAGTATACACATACACAACTTATATATGACCTGAAATAGTACACAGACATATACATATAACACATATACATATAACACATATAAATATTATAGTAATGTGATTATACGTATAACATTTAAATATTGATCTTGTGTTTACAAGCGTGGTTTTCAATATATACCACTTAAATAAAACTTTCAATTAATTAAAATATTAATAGAGAACATTTATTACTTTAATTGATTCTATTTTTAATGTCTCAATTAATTAACAATCTTCTAATTATGTAATTCTCATATTTACAATTACTCATTTAATCAATTACAAGATATAAGAAAATAATATGGTTCTTGCTTGACCATTTATTTAAGAGATTACTACATTTATACTCAATTATATTTTGAACAATTATTTATTCATTATTCAAATCTAAAAATATATTACTGTTCTTGTAAACTTGAATATGGAAACTAGAGCTTTTGGCGATAGACCTCAGGGTCATTTATAATGTTAAATAAATGTTCGACTTCACCTGCATTTTTCTGCACTCATTTAACTTTGTTGTTACCGTCATCTGGACTCTCGAGTTTGTTGATCCTCTTCGGTATCAGCTCCTCTGTCTCTGCGTTGTTGAATTCCTCGCTCCGTCTCCTGGATGCTGAGTTCTGACGTGGACCTCTAGTCGTGATGATATACGGCTGGATGTAGCTGCATCTGCTGTCCCTGCATCCTCTCGTCTTCTTGTCTAGTTCCTCGTCCTCTTCTTTCTTCTCCCTCATAGCTGTCTAGAAGTTCTATGTAGTTACAACTCTCGTAGATTCATTTATATAGTTTCAACTCTCGAAGATTCATTTATATAGGCTGTTTCAAATCACTCGAGTTCTTTAATAACTGCACCGACGTACTGCCGGTTTCATCGCACTTCAGTGTATATACTACCGTTTAAAACATTACTACAACTTTGTAAAATTTACGGTGTCGAGATGCGTGGATTCCTCATACTAAATAAACTTGATCTGAGAAAGAGTGTGTCGCTTGCTGGGGTTTTATACTGCTGCCTCGTTGTAATTCCTGTTGGAAACTGTTCTGACAACATTGAATAGGCCGGCGCGTTGGTTTAATCGTTAGTTTCAACCTACGCGTCTTTCTATGAAGCGCACACTTTTTTATAACTATTATTACACCAATCGTTCGGTATAATATTAAACCTTATTTATGCAAATTTTGAATGTTACGCTGTGTAAATTATGGCAGTGATGGCAAAATTTCACACGGTGTCCGAACCGTTCCCACGATTAATGACCACTTAACGCCAAATTGAAGCGCCAGGCGTCAGCTATGTTTTTACATATGTCGCTGATTCGTGTGACTTATGGTTCACGTACAGTACTTAAAAAACTGTGTGAAATCTTCCACCCTCGTTTGCATAATTTAACCTGACTGTTATTTACACATGTACACATACACACACACGCAGACTGATACACAGGCGACCGCATGTAATTCTGACGTCACCTCTGCGAGTTAGCGCGTGTCAATTGATGCCCTTCGTTACATTTAAAAACCAACTAAGCCATATGTTTCCATATACGTGCTTACTTACAATATTTGATTTATTTAAATATAAATACTAATTATATTTATTACATTATTTCTTATACCTAACGTATATTTATTATATCATTTTTATTATGTACATCTTACATATTTCATACTTATATACGAAAGCACGTTATCATACCTCAGTCAGGGGTTGATACATATACTTATGCTAAACGTATCGTTGCAATATATATATATATTGTAATACTGCTCTTTAGTCGTATTAGTTATCAGTGTAAAAGTGTGTAATGTGTACTCTCGTGTCTTACCAAGTCGTCGTCGCTCTGAAACGTAACTCCAGCAGACGGCGTCCGTCGCGAACGTACGAATAACCAGTACCGAAGTTCTTACCTGTCCTATTTGGTATTTTTAATTCCCGAATGGTGCCAAATTGTTTTTCATAAAACAATCTGTGATCTGCTGTTTTGTTTCTTCCCGGTACTCCATTAATTGGTGCCTCATTTGCTGCTTCATTTCTTCTTTATTTTTCTCGTGATCCTCCTTCAATTGTTCCCTCAATTCTTCTTTCAACTCTTCAGTTCTTTGTTGAATGTCCTCAGTCAATCGCTGTTGTAAGGTTTCATTATTTTTGTTAATCGTCTGCCTTAACTCTTCTTTAGTACTTTCGTTTGTACTAACTATTTTTTCATTTATTTGTTTCAAACTCTCCTCACTCTTGTCAAATTTTTCGTTAATTTATTTTAAATTGTCATTGGTTTCTTCCTTCATGCCGTCAAATTTTTCGTTCATTTGTTTCAGACTCTCTTCACTCTTGTCGAATTTATCGTTAATTTCTTTTAAATCTTCCTTCATTTCTTCCTTCTGCTTCTGAAAATTGTCATTAGTTTCTTCTTTCTGTTTCTTAAAATTCTCATTGGTTTCTTCCTTCTGTTTTTTAAAATTGTCATTAATCAATTCCCATAGTTGTTGTAAATCCATGCCTCCTCTAGCTTCCTCCCTCATTACCACCATTTCCACATCCTCGACCGATGTTACTTCTTTTTCTTCCCCTCTACCTTCTTCCATTTCTTGGTCCTTTTCCAACCTTTTCGTCACTCCTCTTGTATGCATCTAGTTATCCTTTCGTAATCGTCGCTAGAACGTCGTACTTTCTTTTCTTCTAGCCCCACGTTGGATGCCAATTTTGTAATACTGCTCTTTAGTCGTATTAGTTATCAGTGTAAAAGTGTGTAATGTGTAATCTCGTGTCTTACCAAGTTGTCGTCGCTCTGAAACGTAACTCTCGCAGACGGCGTTCGTCGCGAACGTACGAATAACCAGTACCGAAGTTCTTACCTGTCCTATTTGGTATTTTTAATTCCTGAATGGCGCCAAATTGTTTTTCATAAAACAATTAAAATGTTCACAGTTAGATTGTCTCCTGTACTGTGAAAAATAATTCGAATTGCCTCGCTGACTGGCGGGAATTCGACTTTGCTTGGTTTTTGGATGTGTTGCCAACACAAAATTTGAGCAAAGAATTCTATGCTCCGCTAAAGTACATAACATACACAATACAGATTAAATAGACACAGGACAGCTAGTAATTATTCATACTGATTTATTTAATTCGACAATTCATTAAATTTGTGTAATTGTCGTACAACAAATGTTTTTATAATAAAGTTTATGCCTCGGCCGCAAATTAGTTTTCACTCAGCGGATAGCAGGGTGGCAGCGCTTCAGTCGTAGACTGCTATGTCTGATATGCGTATTTATTTACACAAGTTAATTTGCCAATGGATTCTTCTGAGTACGAAAAAGGTTTATAACAATATGTTTAAATAAAGTACACCACCTTACAATTGTGGTACTTAAATACTAACACGGTTTACATGAAAATTCAACTTTATTGTTTTAAAAGTGTGTGTCGGTTTTATCAGTTTAGGACATAGATTATATTTCTTTTACATACAGTGTTATTAAATATGAATCATTAATCCTTGAAAGAAATTAGTGTTCAAAGTTTAGAGTGAGAGTTATATATTGTAGCATGACAGATTATCCACTTAAGAACGAATAAAATATGATCATAAATAAATAACTATCAAAGAAAAATCCAAATGAAAACAAATAAGTATCACTATAAAATACTATCATAACTTGAAAAAGTAAAAATAAAGAAAAAACCACTATGCAACAAGGATGTATAAAGAAAAAATAAACCCCAAAAAACTAAAATAAATTAAGGAAAATACCTAGGTAGGATAGGAGTAAGTAAGGAAGATACCCAGAACGAACCAACGTACATAATAAATATATGGTAATGAAGAAACCAAGAATAAGTAAGGAAGATACCCAGAACGAACCAACGTACATAATAAATATATGGAAAATGAAGAAACCAAGAATGAATAAAGAAGATGCCCAGAACAAACCAAAATACCTAATAAACAGGAACGAGTTTGAAGATACAAGATAGTAGGAGGAGAAGACTACAACACATACCCAAAAGAGACCCAGTAAGAAGAAAACCAAAACCCCAAGGGAAATTAAATGTCACAAAATGAAAGAATAACACCCAAAAACAGAAATAATGTAAAACCAATGTAAACAAAAGTGTTTAGAGTGATAAGTAAAAGTGCACCCAAGAAAGTTATTGTATAATGAATAAAAACAAATCTTAACAGTCCCTCATAAATAAATATCTTGATAATATAAAACTATAAAACTGATTAGTGATAGTATCAAGAATTAGCAGGAGACAAGTGCAAGTTATTCTATTGTAGTAAATAAACTTCAAGAAAGTGCATAAAATGCTTAAACTTAATAAAAGTGTACCTCTAAACAACTTTAAAGTTTTAATTTAACTCCATGAATACTATTTAATAAAATAGTATTATGAAGGGCAAGGACTAATGTTTCTAATAAAGTGCCACTATTTATCTAATAACATTTACTGAAATGAGTAAGATAAATAGAGAGCAGGGAGTTAATAAGTAAAGTGACAAGGGATACATCCCTAAAATAAAATAAAAACAGATAAGACTGCACCCACGTAATTTTAAGAAGGGTTTAAAAATGAAGAACCAAATATGTTATGTTTCTAGTTAAATAAAGGAACTCTATACCTAAATGTTGAATTAGAGAGTAATGTTATAATATTATAAAATGTTTATTATGTTTAGTAGTTTTAATCAAGAATGCAATGTCTGAGTGTGGATACCATTCTTTTATTATAAAATGTTTATTATAAGTTACTAGGATTAATCAAGACTAAATGGTCTGAGATTAAATACCACTTTTTAATGTCAAATAATTGTTATGAATTAATAGTTTAAATTCACTACTAAATGTTCTTGTAGTAAAGTAAGGATTTGTTAATCAACATTGTATTAGAATAGAAGGTCAGAAAGGGTATAAACAAGCTGTATTATTAAAAAACTTTGTATGTAAAACCAGACAAAATCTAGGCCAAATGGTAAATTTCAACTACATCATAACTGATGAATCAAGTCCAGTAAACTAGTTAAACTGATGATATTTATGTAAGGTAAATCAGTCACAGAATAATATAATATAATCTATACTTTAAAAAGATATTGTAAAAAGATAGGAAGAATTATTGTTAAAATTGCAAATGTAATAACTGAAAATTCAGAGTGGGGAGTTATAAATAATTGAATAATAATTAAAAGGATAACCAATTAATAAAATTACAAGAAATTAAGGAAAGCTAAACATTTTATGTCAATCTGAGATTTACTACAATCCTAAATATAACATATAAAATGGCAAACATTTGGGAAAGGACAGGAAATGAAAATGAAGCATACTTTTTCAAAATGAAAGAAATATAGCATTTTAGATAAAAAACTTTGTAAAACTATATTATTTGGTATCAAATCAAACAGAATGAACTAAAAGAAGAGATTATGTATTTAGTATTTCATAAAATTAAATAATAGCAAAAATATATTCAGTGATATAATGTAAATTTTCTACATGTAGCGGAAGCCAAACGGATTTTAAAACAATGTATTACTCATATTAAATTGGCTAAGACATTCAGGAGATGAAGGAAATAAGAACAGTTAATTATTGGACCTTGTTGAGGACACTTGATCGAGATTTTAGCCTCTATTAACCTATATAGCATACAAATATGGCGATCGGTCGGTAAGCCTAGCTTGCAGTGAAAAATAATAAAAGTACTAAATTTTGAACTTAAACTTAAACTCAGTGAGAATATTTAATACAACACGTAAACTAAAGTAATACGGAACTATAAATGAGTGAAATAAGAACTTAAACCTACACAATAACTAATTCTTCATAACAAGTCGAAAAGTGCGAAGTTCGACCTTATTGCACGAAGTAAATTAAACATTATCACCAATATTTAATCGAAGTGAATCACAAGACACTGAACCAGAACCATTCTACTAACACCAGAAGGAATATTCCCAACTGCGGAGACGAGGAAACATTGAAAAGGCACAATTTATTGGAAGAAATTTTCATCGAGCTGAATACGGTTTAACATACGCAGTCCAGGAGCCGCCATCTTTGTCTTCCCACAATCCAAAGCGAGCTTTACCAACATAACCATCCAGACTTCGATGGTATTAAATTTTTATTTAATAAACATTATATATTACTAGTAACTTTGTCAATTTTAATTCTTAAGCTTTTTACTTGTAAGTGTTATACTTTCCTGACCTTACCCTTCTCTGACTATATAAAATAACTGTTCAAAGAACCTAATAATTATAAAATACAGATGTAAAAATTAATCGACAAGCCCTGAGAAAGAGTCGATACTACTGTGAATGATCGATTAACACTCGATCTATAATAAACAATTGTTAATAAATCTGGAATTTCTTCAAATTGGTTTATATTTATTTATAAATTTAATAAATAAAATAAAAATAAAATAGACTTGAGATCACGGACTATCCGAAAGGCGGCCTATACCAAGTGGAAGGAGAATATACCATTAAGAAGAAGAACCGTCGATCGATTAGTGCGGGAGATAAACCAATTAACGCGGAAGTTAATTATTAAAACTTCAAGTTGATACAGTACTCAAAAACAGAAAGATAACATTTAAATTTTTACACCAGACATTAACGAAATATAATTTAATAATTACAAACAACAAAAATCATTAAAACAAATATTTTTTCAAAACAACCAAAATTTTATTATTTTGGTAAAACACATATTTTTATTTTGTAAGTGTTAAACAGATTTTGTTACAAAATTGGCGTCCAACTAAGGGGCTTCAATTAGTGATTGAAAGGCCATTATAATTTGCTCAATTCCTAATTCAAGCTTGACAGCGTTTATCCAGTCGGAGAAATAAGAAAAATGCAACGTCGTGCAACATCAAAGAAAAGGGCGGCGGAGGACGAAAAGGAAATTAATATGGATGACAAGGAGGCAACACCAGTGGAAGACGTGGAAATGTTATTACCCCCAATGGAACCTAAACAACCCGGTCCATCAGAGGAACAGCCCGAGAAACCCTCACAAACAGAGAACACGACAATACAAGAGATGTTCAGAGTGATGATGGAAAAAATCAAATCCATCAAGGAAGAAATGAGTAAGGAAATGAGTAAGCAAATGGAAGAAAATACCAAGAAGATGGAGAAGAAAATGGATTCTACAAAAGAAGAATCGAGTAAAGAAAGGAAGGAGGACAACCAGTTTTTAAAGGAAGAATTCAAATCAACCAGGGAAGAATTGATTAATAAAATTGAAAATACTAATAAGAGAATTGAAGAAACCAGTAAGAAGATGGAGGAAAACAGTAAGAAATTGGAAGATGACAACCAACAGTTAAGGGAAGAGTTAAGGGAGAATAGTATAAAGATGGAAAGCGACAACCTACAATTGAAGGAAGAATTAAAGGAAAATAACAAGAAAATGGAAGAGAAGATGGGGGAGAAGTTGGAAGAATTGAGAGAGGATAACCAGCTATTGAGAGAAGAATTAAGGGATGTTAACCAGGTAAATTTGGACAAGCTAGACGAAAGGATGGACTTGTTAAGAGAAGAAATGAGCAAGGAACTCAACGATAATAAGGAGTACACCAACAAGAAAATAGAAGAAGAAACCATGGTAATAAAACAACAGATCATGGAAGTTGACAGAAAATGTAACCAGACCGAGCGGGAAGTACAGGAATTCAAGGAAGTGGTAAACACCAAATTCACTAATATCGAAGAGCATAGTCGAAGGAAGGTGGAAGAACACCGGAAGGAAAATCAGGAAGAATTAGGAAGGTACGGAACCAAGTTATGGAAAGGAGCGACGGAATGGAAGTAGCGATGACGAATATCACCGGTCAAGTGCGGCAGAGCCAGGAAGAGATGGAAGCAATCAGAAACCGACCAACTAACTTCACGGGTATTCCCATAAACGAGAATCGGGAATGGCTGAACTTTCGCCAATATAAAAGGAAGCCGATGGAGTTCTTGGCCCGAATCGAGGAGTACATTGCCAAACATAGGGGCAACAGATGGATTAACAACCTGGAGCTATTGGACGAATCATTCCGTGAGATGATGGACAATTGGTGGATGGCAAACCGAAGCGAGATTGATGACTACCAGCAATTTAAAAGCTTGTTCAAGGCAAAGTACTGGTCGGAGACTACCCAGAACTTAATACGCGACAACATCTGTCATGGCCGATACAAACCACAAATGGGTAACTCTATGACCGCATACTTCCTCGGAAAGGTATGCCTGGCGAAGCATTTGGAACCGGCCATACCAGAAGAATGCCTCGTAAATAAGTTATCGTACCATTACGATGAAGAAGTAATCAGAGCAAGGAGAGGCAGCCAAATAAAAACGATACAGGCGATGACTGAACTGTTGGAGGACTACGAAAATGAGGAGTACTATCGGCAAAGCAGAAGGAGAAATGATCGGCCGGAAATCCGAAATAATCCATACCCGAACAACGGTAATAACCAGAACAGCCATGGATACCAAGGGAACCGATACAATCCCAATTATAATAATGCCAATAATAATAATAATAATAATGGTCCTATTAACCAAACTGCAAATAGGAACAGTAACGGTTACCATGGTAATCGAAACAATTATTACCCGAATCCAAACAATAATAGTCAGAGAATCCCAAACACTAATAATACCGAATGGTATTATAATAATAATAGGGGTTACCCACCAAATAATAACCAGAATAACAACAGGTTTTCACGGCCCAGGGTAAATTTCATATGAGCCGAAGGAAACAGCCAATGAAGATACACCCACCAGCGGTGTAACAGTTTCCACGAATATGAGGATCGGCGAAGAAGCAGAGAATGTGATAGTTCGAGGTACAATCCACCTAGACGAAGTACCAGTCTAGACGATCCAGAACGGAACCCAAACCGGGAACAACTATTCGAAAATCGCACGGAGCGGCAGAAACCCACTCAAGGTTTCCCGACTGACGCCTCAGTCGGGCCGAACATTAATAACAACGGAAATGAGAATTAAACAGGAGGAGGCAGTGATGAATTATCATGACCTTTCACTGCTCCTATCTCCTGGGTATCAACAAGAGTTGCAAAGAGCAACTAACTCTAATAATATAAGAATCATTAGTTGCAACTATTTAAAAAATATTAGAAACGAACTATTGGAGGAGGAGGACACTCGCCTCAATAGTATAAACAATGAAATAATTTATATAAACGCGGAAGTGGAAGGAGTCTTCGCCCAATTAATGATAGATACAGGTGCGAATGTTTCTATAATTAACACAACTGAATTGGAGAGAATGCAAAGGGAATGTGGTCAAATATTGCCTACTTTACCAATAAATAACACTGTATTAATAGGTGCCACTGGTCGCCAAAACAAAACGATCAGAAGGCAAGTATCAGTAAACGTGGTTAGCAAGGGTATAGCTATAAACATGGTATTTTTAATTGTGACAGGATTACCCTTTAATATATTGGTGGGGTGCGATGTGCTAAGAAAGAACTCTGCTATCATCAATTTACGCACAGAAAAGGTATCGCTGTTTGCAGAAGGGCTAACCTGGATGGCTGACTTAGTAGGTAGCGAGACAGTACTTCCCAGCAGTATCCACCAACAAATTCGAAACATAAACTATGTCGAAAATAACTCCATCATTAACCCCATAGTATACGATAACACGGACGAGGATTTATGATGCCAAAAGATACAAGAAAGAAGGGATTTCCGGGGCGGAATCCAAAGGGAGAAATTGCCCATACACCAAGCGAATCAGTTGTAACCCCTCTTTAACTTTGACTGGAAAACAAAATTTTTTTTTTTTTTAAAGAGGGGCCACAAGATAATTAAAACTAGACCAAAGCCTAGAGAAGCCAAAAATGCGCTGGATCCAGTGAGACGGGACTTGCAATTAAAACTCACAAAATTAACAATCAATAAAATCCTTTTTTATTATTCTATCTCCTTTAAAATTGTTAACTACAAAATCAATAAATATAACATTTAGATTCTATGTTCCCCTTAAAATTGTTAATTAAAAATAATTAATTCTCTTCAAAAAATGTTACTTAAAAATTATTGATAAATATAAAATTTAATTTCTATATTCTCTTTAAAAAATTAATTGAAAATTAATTGAGATAAATCTATATACTCCTTATCAATGTTAAATAAAAAATAATTAATTCTCTTTAAAAATATTAATTGAAAATTAATAGAGATAAAATCTACATACTCCTTATCAATGTTAATTAAAAAATAATTAATTCTCTCTAAAAATATTAATTGAAAATTAATAGAGATAGAATCTATATTCTCCTTTATAAAAAAAAATCTTTTGAAATTAATAATTATAATTCCTTATTTTCCCTTACAAAATTGTCATTAGAAATTAATAAATATATATAAACCCGATGTTTTATATTTTCTTTTTAAGCCCTATATCTAACCCCCCCAAAAATACACACGACTGTACAATACATATAGAACCACCAAAATTACACACACTAATATACAATACATATACATGTTCCACAATACAGGACAATTATAACATATATCTCTTGCCACACCCTTTTCTACCCCATTAGGTACATCATTAACAATTTATGAAAATCCATATTAGGTTTTAATTTAATATGTGTATAACATATTAAATGTGTGTCTGATTATATATATGCAACACCAGTAGCCCCCAGGACACACTAAATTCAAAATTTGGCAAAGTCCCTGATACTAATATATAATGCAGCCACACTGGGCACTTAGACAGGGAGAAATAAAATTTAGAATACAGTGAACACCCCAGTGATCATAATTAATTAAAAGAATTTAAATATTGATAAATTTAGTTAAGTATTGAAAATAGTAACGTGTCATAAACCTTATAACCTTTTTAAGAGTAATTTGGCCCACAGGCCGACATGTTCCTAGGCAAGATAGTGCATAACTCAACCTGTCCCAACAGCATGTTTAACTCTGCATGAAAATGCACCTATACAGGATTAAACTGGTGACCCGACTTAACTACCAAAGAAACTTCTATCCCTATATAATCCAAACTGAATTTAAAAATGAGAAATTAATATATAAAATGAAAACTACATTGAACCAGAGAAATTATAAGTTGATTGAATGAATTAGTAGCACTAATGAAACCCTTATACTGGAAATAAGAAGGAAATTACATGTCTGAAAGGTGAGCAGCCACAGATGCATGTCAGCCCCTGGGCTCACAGATTATACAAACAAAACTATGAAATTTACAAAAGATTCCCCCCCAAGTCCACGCACTATTCTGTCCCGTTAACCGGGGACCCAATTAAAATGTTTAAAACTTAAAGTCATTGTTGTAGAGTGACTCAATGTCCACTGGTTCTAATGAGTTACATCACACTGTGTAAAGAATATAATATGGATTGATTTCACCTTATTTTTTCCATGGGTGTGAAGTGGTGATCTTCTGGCCTACATGATAGGGGGGTGTGTGGTTAGTCTTCGCTATTCTCCTCCGGCAGATGAAGTTGAGAGAGAGAGTCTGGTTGAAACATATTATCAGCGAGAGTTCACAAAACAAATTCCCCCAGAAACCTCACACGCACCAAAACCCATACATAATATTAACACAGCTTTAGGGCTATTTAAACATGATAATTTGACACACTTGGCAACGGTTATATGGCCACCAGGCCCTATTTGAAAACATCTAGTTTTGTTAAATTCCCTATTATAAACTTTACCCCTGTGGGTTAACATAATTCCATTACGGTATTATATAATTATGCAGTTCGTTATACAATTAATAAAATTTACACATAGTCTGATTTTGCTACGTGGTCTGAGAGGTTACTTTATTACAATCATTTCTATCCTTATTAAACAAATACTTTTTGGCATTTACATTCTTCTCAATTCTGGTGCCTTAGTTAAGATTTCTGAAATTGATATAGTGTTACTATAATTACTAATAAAGGTTGCATCTAACTTACTCAGAATTACGCATTTTACTTTTCACCACGTGGAGTGAGGTTAACTGAATTTACTTACTGTGGCCTTATTAAACAATTTTTCATTCGTAAAACTTTAAATTGAAGTATATAAACATATTGCCATAACTTAAAGCAGATCTGTAATTGTTTAGCCTGCCATAGGTAAAGATGGTGCAACAAAAGCTCCTATCTGTCGGAGGAAGAAATGCCAGACGTCTGTTTGATTCAGAACCAGAACAGAGACAGGTTCAAAATCGCTTTTTCTGGCTTTTCACAACTTGCAAACAACGGCGCGCGCCAGAGTGCAGCACTAACCGGGCACACTTAAATGGTATTACAGTATAAGTTGCGTGTATCTGTTAAACACAGTATGGCATTTTTCGTTTGCTTTGGTGTTAAATGCCGTATACTCGCCGATCTCTCTCAGATTCGGCACACACCCACTCAGAGGGCACACGAACATTATCCCTTCTCTTACTCTTTAAATACTGCGTAACTAGCAAGGGGGGTTTTACTTCCGCACGGCATCGTCTAACAACCCACACTTAATCTAAAAATAACCTACCAGGGAAATCAACCGGGGAATGCGGCACACCCCCACCCCAAAAGGGCAACATAGTTGCCCCACAATTGAACCAAACCGTAGCCACTTGGCTGTCCTATCATAACACGCTGGTCTCTAGGCTGCCCTGAGGAAATCTTAGAAAAAAAAATTACCGATCTTAGGACGACAGAGGCTCAGAATGTAAACGAAGGAAGAGGAAAGAAGAAGTGTAGTGTGTATGCCTGTGTGCATGTGGGTGTATCTGCGCACGTGCGTGGGTACTGCATGCTGACTTGATCAGGGTCAGCATACAGCGAGAAGAAATAGAAGGAGAAAAGAAGAAAGACGAGAACTGGTGCTCCCTCTGAGTTCTGACCTCCTAAGGCCCCCCCTACTGAGGCTGGCCCTCATCCCTACACTATGGCGGACGGCCGCGCTTAGCCGGACAGAGAAAACCGCATAGAGGGCACACGAACATTATCCCTTCTCTTACTCTTTAAATACTGCATAACTAGCAAGGGGGGTTTTACTTCCGCACGGCATCGTCTAACAACCCACACTTAATCTAAAAATAACCTACCAGGGAAATCAACCGGGGAATGCGGCATGGCCCCGACCCTACAATAATCAACAACAAACTACAACTAAGAGAAATGAAAACAACACCACCCTATCACACTCCATCATAAAACGACAAACTATCTAACACTAACCTCACTACACCAACCTAGTCACAACTCTTCCAACTAACTTCTTTTCTAACTCCTTTCTGATATTTTTCTTTTTTCCTTTTCTAATTTTTTTTTTCTCTTTCCTTTCTAATTTTTATTTGTATTTTATTGTATTTTGTTTTCTAAGGGGAGGGGTAGGAAAATTGGGAAGATGAAAAGGGCAAGGATCATTGAAAGGTCAATAGCTAGGACTAAGGGTAAGGACATGGTTCCCTCCGAGAATAAGGATGGGTGGAGAAAACCAAGGCTCGCGGAGGCAGGGGCACAACCCTGAAGTAGACAAACACCACTGGGACTGTGGGGAACATCTACCCGCTACCCGTTAACCGCTTCTTCTCACCTTTTTATGACGAACTTTAGGTACTCGTTCCTTTTGGATACCATTCTCTGAGAAACTATCTCGTGTTGAGCTGTACTGATTTGTTTCTTCTGAATTAGAATCAAGGCAACTTACCTGACTACTTTTACCCCGATTTGGATTATTCTCAACCTCTAACTCCTCTGCTTCTACCTCCCCTGGTTCGGTTCTCTTTCTTCCACCTCTTCCTTTTTCTCCTCTACATAATCCAAATCACCATCACGACACTGCACATCTTCATCCTCTAGTTGCTCACCTGGTCCGCCCGAAACATCTTTCCATTCCTCGGAATCCTCAACACTACTTACAGAAAGCGTCTGCACATCTTCACACACTAAATCATTCTCGCTCACACACTCCACAACGCTGCCACCCAATTTCTCCTCAACTTCTACCTCATCTACTTCTACCACACTTGCAGCATGGACATCCCCTTGTTCATCCGCAACCTCAGAAACACTTGCAGCCTCCCTAACACTTACACTTATACTCCCCTGCGCAGAATGTGCAGACCGCTCTTCTGCCTCTTCCTTCGATTCCTCTTCTTCACCACTCTCAGCAACTACAACTTCCTCAACATTTCCCAACCTGGAATCCAGTTGTCCAGATCCATGTGCAATGTCCAAATTAAATTCTACTGACGATGGCAAAGCTCCACCATCAAGTGACTTCTCATCTCCCGGCATAGGCGATGATGATGTTACCGGGTCTGGATCCGTCATGAACCGAGATGGAGATACCGGAACAAATTCTGCGGCATCTGGATTCAACCATGACGTCCTCTCTGAGTCCTGTAATTCAATATCAACAGACGTGTTCTTGTCGTCTTGTATTGATCCACAGAAGTTACTTCGCTTTTCTTCTTTCTCCTCGCCTTCTTCATCCACAACTCTATTAGGCACTGGGACTTCCTCTGGAAGCTTCAAAGTTTCTTTTTTCTCCCAATAGGAATAACGCCTTGCTACAGGCTCCCTACTTGCCGATGTTGGTTTACTAATATAACTTCTTCTTTCCCTGTTAGTTTCGTACTTATTTCTTTTCTCTGCTGTAACCGTTGCTACTGTCTTCTCACTTGTCACCCCCTTGTAGCCTCCATTACTTCCGGAATATTCAGTTTTTCTGACAGTCTCTTGTGTTCTTCTCCAACCGCCATGTTTGTCCTTTTTAGCTCTTCCTAACAAACCACTGGAGTATTGGACATCCGTAGCAGCTCTTCCCCGGGACTCGTCCCCTGCTCGGACAGTCTTAGAAACCACACACAACCGGTACAGATCCGCGAAACAACGTGGACGTTCTGTGAATATCAAACGCGATCTCTCTTGGGAATTCAGTCCTTCCAGAATAGCTTGTATTACTTCCGTCTCGGGCAACCCTAATCTTAATACCCAGGCAGCTTTCCGTATGTCCTGCACGAAGTCCCCCAACGCCTCCCCGTTGGCCTGTAGGCGATAGAATAAATCTAACTTAAGCTGGGAACGTCGTCGATGGGGTATGAAGAAATCCAACACTTCCCCATGAAAAGCGTCGACAGTGCCGCCCCGACGCAGAGTGTTGGTGACCAACCCTGCCAATGACCCCTGACAATACGGGTATATAAGGGACAAGACCTCCCCATCGGATACACCTGGGAAATCTGCCAACTGCAGGACAAGGTCCAAGAAAACCAGCAGCTGGTCCTCATCAAATTCATTCACCACCGAAAGTTTCTGGAGAACCCCTGAAAGGGGGTTGGGAAATTTCTGAAAGCATACCACCGCCAGAATTACACAATTCGAAATACACAATCAACAAAACATAACTCCCACAAAACACCTAACGCCCTACAAAAATAATGACAATAATAAGACAGGAATCAGAAAAAACTCGAGTACTAAATTCTTCCTTCGAGCAGACTGCGGGTCCCCCTACCGTTGCGAGGACCCAGCCCACTTACCTAAACGGCTCTCTCAACAACACTACACATTAAGGAACGCGACACACACACTAACACACAACACGACAAATTCTACCGACCAACGACAAATTCTCAAAAATATTTCTAATAACTTCGGCTCCCATCTCTCGGAGGAGACCGACTGCCGATCGGGCCATACCGCATAAATGAAACACCTTCCCTATTATGGGCAAGGTAATACACAAACCTTATCTCCACCTAGGCACAGATCTGCGATAATTCGCGTTTCCAAAGGAATGTCCCCCTTTAAAATTTCACACCACGTGGCCACCTACCGTTCAACGATACCAACAGGCGGGCAAGTATATACACATATAATACACAAACCTTAAACCTAACAAAACATAGTCACTTTTAGATATAGGGCCTTTTAGAGATTCTTCTAAGTTCTATTCGAACCCCAAAATGTTTCCCGAGTTTGCAAGCCCTGTCACACCCAAAGGTCCCAAGGGTTGACCCTAATCTCAACCACGCTCTGCTACCAAATGTAACCCCTCTTTAACTTTGACTGAAAAAAAAATTATTTTTATTTATTTTTTTTTTTAAAGAGGGGCCACAAGATAATTAAAACTAGACCAAAGCCTAGAGAAGCCAAAAATGCGCTGGATCCAGTGAGACTGGACTTGCAATTAAAACTCACAAAATTAACAATCAATAAAATCCTTTTTTATTATTCTATCTCCTTTAAAATTGTTAACTACAAAATCAATAAATATAACATTTAGATTCTATGTTCCCCTTAAAATTGTTAATTAAAAATAATTAATTCTCTTTAAAAATGTTACTTGAAAATTATTGATAAATATAAAATTTAATTTCTATATTCTCTTTAAAAAATTAATTGAAAATTAATTGAGATAAATCTATATACTCCTTATCAATGTTAATTAAAAAAATAATTAATTCTCTTTAAAAATATTAATTGAAAATTAATAGAGATAAAATCTACATACTCCTTATCAATGTTAATTAAAAAATAATTAATTCTCTTTAAAAATATTAATTGAAAATTAATAGAGATAGAATCTATATTCTCCTTTATAAAAAAAGTCTTTTGAAATTAATAATTATAATTCCTTACTTTCCCTTTCAAAATTGTCATTAGAAATTAATAAATATATATAAACCCGATGTTTTATATTTTCTTTTTAAGCCCTATATCTAACCCCCCCCAAAAATACACACGACTGTACAATACATATAGAACCACCAAAATTACACACACTAATATACAATACATATACATGTTCCACAATACAGGACAATTATAACATATATCTCTTGCCACACCCTTTTCTACCCCATTAGGTACATCATTAACAATTTATGAAAATCCATATTAGGTTTTAATTTAATATGTGTATAACATATTAAATATGTGTCTGATTATATATATGCAACACCAGTAGCCCCCAGGACACACCAAATTCAAAATTTGGCAAAGTGCCTGATACTATTATATAATGCAGCCACACTGGGCACTTAGACAGGGAGAAATAAAATTTAGAATACAGTGAAATTTAATTGATCATAATTAATTAAAAGAATTTAAATATTGATAAATTTAGTTAAGTATTGAAAATAGTAACGTGTCATAAACCTTATAACCTTTTTAAGAGTAATTTGGCCCACAGGCCGACATGTTCCTAGGCAAGATAGTGCATAACTCAACCTGTCCCAACAGCATGTTTAACTCTGCATGAAAATGCACCTATACAGGATTAAACTGGTGACCCGACTTAACTACCAAAGAAACTTCTATCCCTATATAATCCAAACTGAATTTAAAAATGAGAAATTAATATATAAAATGAAAACTAAATTGAACCAGAGAAATTACAAGTTGATTGAATGAATTAGTAGCACTAATGAAACCCTTATACTGGAAATAAGAAGGAAATTACACGTCTGAAAGGTGAGCAGCCACAGATGCAAGTCAGCCCCTGGGCTCACAGATTATACAAACAAAATTACGAAATTTACAAAAGATTCCCCCCCAAGTCCACGCATTATTCTGTCCCGTTAACCGGGGACCCAATTAAAATGTTTAAAACTTAAAGTCATTGTTGTAGAGTGACTCAATGTCCACTGGTTCTAATGAGTTACATCACACTGTGTAAAGAATATAATATGGATTGATTTCACCTTATTTTTTCCATGGGTGTGAAGTGGTGATCTTCTGGCCTACATGATAGGGGGGTGTGTGGTTAGTCTTCGCTATTCTCCTCCGGCAGATGAAGTTGAGAGAGAGAGGCTGGTTGTTAAAAGTTCAGGTTGGAGCTGGTTCCCCGTCTTCCTCGAGGGACCCTGGTCAACATAGTTGCCCCACAATTGAACCAAACCGTAGCCACTTGGCTGTCCTATCATAACACGCAGGTCTCTTGGCTGCCCTGAGGAAATCTTAGAAAAAAAAATTACCGCTCTTAGGACGACAGAGGCTCAGAATGTAAACGAAGGAAGAGGAAAGAAGAAGTGTAGTGTGTATGCCTGTGTGCATGTGGGTGTATCTGTGCACGTGTGTGGGTACTGCATGCTGACTTGATCAGGGTCAGCATACAGCGAGAAGAAATAGAAGGAGAAAAGAAGAAAGACGAGAACTGGTGCTCCCTCTGAGTTCTGACCTCCTAAGGCCCCCTACACTCACAACCAAGACCCCAGGACCGATACTTCTTCAGGACCACTTCTATCCCCCCCTTCTGAGGACCGAAAAACTCTCAACCATGATCATCCCCACGCGACCCTCTCCGCCATGCCAACCCCACAGGACCGCCCCAACACGTCACCCTCTCTGGTGACCACCACCTACTTCTACTGGTCCCACTCACATACTCGTCCGAAGACCAAACAAGGTATCCCCCACCTTGGTATGTGAGTGACCGTACTACCTCTCTCGTCCACCTCTCGGACCGACCAGCCACATGCATCAACAAGGCATCTCCTTCCTTGCCATATGGCTGGCCCTCATCCCTACACTAGGGCGGACGGCCCCGCTTAGCCGGACAGAGAAAACCGCATAGAGGGCACACGAACATTATCCCTTCTCTTACTCTTTAAATACTGCGTAACTAGCAAGGGGGCTTTTACTTCCGCACGGCATCGTCTAACAACCCACACTTAATCTAAAAATAACCTACCAGGGAAATCAACCGGGGAATGCGGCATGGCCCCGACCCTACAATAATCAACAACTAACTACAACTAAGAGAAATGAAAACAACACCACCCTATCACACTCCATCATAAAACGACAAACAATCTAACACTAACCTCACTACACCAACCTAGTCACAACTCTTCAAACTGACTTCTTTTCTAACTCCTTTCTGATATTTTTCTTTATTCCTTTTCTAATTTTTTTTTCTCTTTCCTTTCTAATTTTTATTTGTATTTTATTTTATTTTGTTTTCTAAGGGGAGGGGTAGGAAAATTGGGAAGATGAAAAGGGCAAGGATCATTGAAAGGTCAATAGCTAGGACTAAGGGTAAGGACATGGTTCCCTCCGAGAATAAGGATGGGTGGAGTAAACCAAGGCTCGCGGAGGCAGGGGCACAACCCTGAAGTAGACAAACACCACTGGGACTGTGGGGAACATCTACCCGCTACCCGTTAACCGCTTCTTCTCACCTTTTTATGACGAACTTTAGGTACTCGTTCCTTTTGGATACCATTCTCTGAGAAACTATCTCGTGTTGTGCTGTACTGATTTGTTTCTTCTGAATTAGAATCAAGGCAACTTACCTGACTACTTTTACCCCGATTTGGATTATCCTCAACCTCTAACTCCTCTGCTTCTACCTCCCCTGGTTCGGTTCTCTTTCTTCCACCTCTTCCTTTTTCTCCTCTACATAATCCAAATCACCATCATGACACTGCACATCTTCATCCTCTAGTTGCTCACCTGGTCCGCCCGAAACTTCTTTCCATTCCTCGGAATCCTCAACACTACTTACAGAAAGCGTCTGCACATCTTCACACACTACATCATTCTCGCTCACACACTCCACAACGCTGCCACCCAATTTCTCCTCAACTTCTACCTCATCTACTTCTACCACACTTGCAGCATGGACATCCCCTTGTTCATCCGCAACCTCAGAAACACTTGCAGCCTCCCTAACACTTACACTTATACTCCCCTGCGCAGAATGTGCAGACCGCTCTTCTGCCTCTTCCTTCGATTCCTCTTCTTCACCACTCTCAGCAACTACAACTTCCTCAACATTTCCCAACCTGGAATCCAGTTGTCCAGATCCATGTGCAATGTCCAAATTAAATTCTACTGACGATGGCAAAGCTCCACCATCAAGTGACTTCTCATCTCCCGGCATAGGCGATGATGATGTTACCGGGTCTGGATCCGTCATGAACCGAGATGGAGATACCGGAACAAATTCTGCGGCATCTGGATTCAACCATGACGTCCTCTCTGAGTCCTGTAATTCAATATCAACAGACGTGTTCTTGTCGTCTTGTATTGATCCACAGAAGTTACTTCGCTTTTCTTCTTTCTCCTCGCCTTCTTCATCCACAACTCTATTAGGCACTGGGACTTCCTCTGGAAGCTTCAAAGTTTCTTTTTTCTCCCAATAGGAATAACGCCTTGCTACAGGCTCCCTACTTGCCGATGTTGGTTTACTAATATAACTTCTTCTTTCCCTGTTAGTTTCGTACTTATTTCTTTTCTCTGCTGTAACCGTTGCTACTGTCTTCTCACTTGTCACCCCCTTGTAGCCTCCATTACTTCCGGAATATTCAGTTTTTCTGACAGTCTCTTGTGTTCTTCTCCAACCGCCATGTTTGTCCTTTTTAGCTCTTCCTAACAAACCACTGGAGTATTGGACATCCGTAGCAGCTCTTCCCCGGGACTCGTCCCCTGCTCGGGCAGTCTTAGAAACCACACACAACCGGTACAGATCCGCGAAACAACGTGGACGTTCTGTGAATATCAAACGCGATCTCTCTTGGGAATTCAGTCCTTCCAGAATAACTTGTATTACTTCCGTCTCGGGCAACCCTAATCTTAATACCCAGGCAGCTTTCCGTATGTCCTGCACGAAATCCCCCAACGCCTCCCCGTTGGCCTGTAGGCGATACAATAAATCTAACTTAAGCTGGGAACGTCGTCGATGGGGTATGAAGAAATCCAACACTTCCCCATGAAAAGCGTCGACAGTGCCGCCCCGACGCAGAGTGTTGGTGACCAACCCTGCCAATGACCCCTGACAATACGGGTATATAAGGGACAAGACCTCCCCATCGGATACACCTGGGAAATCTGCCAACTGCAGGACAAGGTCCAAGAAAACCAGCAGCTGGTCCTCATCAAATTCATTCACCACCGAAAGTTTCTGGAGAACCCCTGAAAGGGGGTTGGGCAATTTCTGAAAGCATACCACCGCCAGAATTACACAATTCGAAATACACAATCAACAAAACATAACTCCCACAAAACACCTAACGCCCTACAAAAATAATGACAATAATAAGACAGGAATCAGAAAAAACTCGAGTACTAAATTCTTCCTTCGAGCAGACTGCGGGTCCCCCTACCGTTGCGAGGACCCAGCCCACTTACCTAAACGGCTCTCTCAACAACACTACACATTAAGGAACGCGACACACACACTAACACACAACACGACAAATTCTACCGACCAACGACAAATTCTCAAAAATATTTCTAATAACTTCGGCTCCCATCTCTCGGAGGAGACCGACTGCCGATCGGGCCATACCGCATAAATGAAACACCTCCCCTATTATGGGCAAGGTAATACGCAAACCTTATCTCCACCTAGGCACAGATCTGCGATAATTCGCGTTTCCAAAGGAATGTCCCCCTTTAAAATTTCACACCACGTGGCCACCTACCGTTCAACGATACCAACAGGCGGGCAAGTATATACACATATAATACACAAACCTTAAACCTAACAAAACATAGTCACTTTTAGATATAGGGCCTTTTAGAGATTCTTTTAAGTTCTATTCGAACCCCAAAATGTTTCCCGAGTTTGCAAGCCCTGTCACACCCAAAGGTCCCAAGGGTTGACCCTAATCTCAACCACGCTCTGCTACCAAATGTAACCCCTCTTTAACTTTGACTGAAAAAAAAATTATTTTTATTTATTTTTTTTTTTAAAGAGGGGCCACAAGATAATTAAAACTAGACCAAAGCCTAGAGAAGCCAAAAATGCGCTGGATCCAGTGAGACTGGACTTGCAATTAAAACTCACAAAATTAACAATCAATAAAATCCTTTTTTATTATTCTATCTCCTTTAAAATTGTTAACTACAAAATCAATAAATATAACATTTAGATTCTATGTTCCCCTTAAAATTGTTAATTAAAAATAATTAATTCTCTTTAAAATTTTACTTGAAAATTATTGATAAATATGAAATTTAATTTCTATATTCTCTTTAAAAAATTAATTGAAAATTAATTGAGATAAATCTATATACTCCTTATCAATGTTAATTAAAAAAATAATTAATTCTCTTTAAAAATATTAATTGAAAATTAATAGAGATAAAATCTACATACTCCTTATCAATGTTAATTAAAAAATAATTAATTCTCTTTAAAAATATTAATTGAAAATTAATAGAGATAGAATCTATATTCTCCTTTATAAAAAAAATCTTTTGAAATTAATAATTATAATTCCTTACTTTCCCTTTCAAAATTGTCATTAGAAATTAATAAATATATATAAACCCGATGTTTTATATTTTCTTTTTAAGCCCTATATCTAACCCCCCCCCAAAAATACACACGACTGTACAATACATATAGAACCACCAAAATTACACACACTAATATACAATACATATACATGTTCCACAATACAGGACAATTATAACATATATCTCTTGCCACACCCTTTTCTACCCCATTAGGTACATCATTAACAATTTATGAAAATCCATATTAGGTTTTAATTTAATATGTGTATAACATATTAAATATGTGTCTGATTATATATATGCAACACCAGTAGCCCCCAGGACACACCAAATTCAAAATTTGGCAAAGTGCCTGATACTATTATATAATGCAGCCACACTGGGCACTTAGACAGGGAGAAATAAAATTTAGAATACAGTGAAATTTAATTGATCATAATTAATTAAAAGAATTTAAATATTGATAAATTTAGTTAAGTATTGAAAATAGTAACGTGTCATAAACCTTATAACCTTTTTAAGAGTAATTTGGCCCACAGGCCGACATGTTCCTAGGCAAGATAGTGCATAACTCAACCTGTCCCAACAGCATGTTTAACTCTGCATGAAAATGCACCTATACAGGATTAAACTGGTGACCCGACTTAACTACCAAAGAAACTTCTATCCCTATATAATCCAAACTGAATTTAAAAATGAGAAATTAATATACAAAATGAAAACTAAATTGAACCAGAGAAATTACAAGTTGATTGAATGAATTAGTAGCACTAATGAAACCCTTATACTGGAAATAAGAAGGAAATTACACGTCTGAAAGGTGAGCAGCCACAGATGCATGACAGCCCCTGGGCTCACAGATTATACAAACAAAATTACGAAATTTACAAAAGATTCCCCCCCAAGTCCACGCATTATTCTGTCCCGTTAACCGGGGACCCAATTAAAATGTTTAAAACTTAAAGTCATTGTTGTAGAGTGACTCAATGTCCACTGGTTCTAATGAGTTACATCACACTGTGTAAAGAATATAATATGGATTGATTTCACCTTATTTTTTCCATGGGTGTGAAGTGGTGATCTTCTGGCCTACATGATAGGGGGGTGTGTGGTTAGTCTTCGCTATTCTCCTCCGGCAGATGAAGTTGAGAGAGAGAGTCTGGTTGTTAAAAGTTCAGGTTGGAGCTGGTTCCCCGTCTTCCTCGAGGGACCCTGGTCAACATAGTTGCCCCACAATTGAACCAAACCGTAGCCACTTGGCTGTCCTATCATAACACGCAGGTCTCTTGGCTGCCCTGAGGAAATCTTAGAAAAAAAAATTACCGCTCTTAGGACGACAGAGACTCAGAATGTAAACGAAGGAAGAGGAAAGAAGAAGTGTAGTGTGTATGCCTGTGTGCATGTGGGTGTATCTGTGCACGTGTGTGGGTACTGCATGCTGACTTGATCAGGGTCAGCATACAGCGAGAAGAAATAGAAGGAGAAAAGAAGAAAGACGAGAACTGGTGCTCCCTCTGAGTTCTGACCTCCTAAGGCCCCCTACACTCACAACCAAGACCCCAGGACCGATACTTCTTCAGGACCACTTCTATCCCCCCCCTTCTGAGGACCGAAAAACTCTCAACCATGATCATCCCCACGCGACCCTCTCCGCCATGCCAACCCCACAGGACCGCCCCAACACGTCACCCTCTCTGGTGACCACCACCTACTTCTACTGGTCCCACTCACATACTCGTCCGAAGACCAAACAAGGTATCCCCCACCTTGGTATATGAGTGACCGTACTACCTCTCTCGTCCACCTCTCGGACCGACCAGCCACATGCATCAACAAGGCATCTCCTTCCTTGCCATATGGCTGGCCCTCATCCCTACACTAGGGCGGACGGCCCCGCTTAGCCGGACAGAGAAAACCGCATAGAGGGCACACGAACATTATCCCTTCTCTTACTCTTTAAATACTGCGTAACTAGCAAGGGGGCTTTTACTTCCGCACGGCATCGTCTAACAACCCACACTTAATCTAAAAATAACCTACCAGGGAAATCAACCGGGGAATGCGGCATGGCCCCGACCATACAATAATCAACAACAAACTACAACTAAGAGAAATGAAAACAACACCACCCTATCACACTCCATCATAAAACGACAAACAATCTAACACTAACCTCACTACACCAACCTAGTCACAACTCTTCCAACTAACTTCTTTTCTAACTCCTTTCTGATATTTTTCTTTTTTCCTTTTCTAATTTTTTTTTTCTTTTTCCTTTCTAATTTTTATTTGTATTTTATTTTATTTTGTTTTCTAAGGGGAGGGGTAGGAAAATTGGGAAGATGAAAAGGGCAAGGATCATTGAAAGGTCAATAGCTAGGACTAAGGGTAAGGACATGGTTCCCTCCGAGAATAAGGATGGGTGGAGAAAACCAAGGCTCGCGGAGGCAGGGGCACAACCCTGAAGTAGACAAACACCACTGGGACTGTGGGGAACATCTACCCGCTACCCGTTAACCGCTTCTTCTCACCTTTTTATGACGAACTTTAGGTACTCGTTCCTTTTGGATACCATTCTCTGAGAAACTATCTCGTGTTGAGCTGTACTGATTTGTTTCTTCTGAATTAGAATCAAGGCAACTTACCTGACTACTTTTACCCCGATTTGGATTATCCTCAACCTCTAACTCCTCTGCTTCTACCTCCCCTGGTTCGGTTCTCTTTCTTCCACCTCTTCCTTTTTCTCCTCTACATAATCCAAATCACCATCACGACACTGCACATCTTCATCCTCTAGTTGCTCACCTGGTCCGCCCGAAACTTCTTTCCATTCCTCGGAATCCTCAACACTACTTACAGAAAGCGTCTGCACATCTTCACACACTACATCATTCTCGCTCACACACTCCACAACGCTGCCACCCAATTTCTCCTCAACTTCTACCTCATCTACTTCTACCACACTTGCAGCATGGACATCCCCTTGTTCATCCGCAACCTCAGAAACACTTGCAGCCTCCCTAACACTTACACTTATACTCCCCTGCGCAGAATGTGCAGACCGCTCTTCTGCCTCTTCCTTCGATTCCTCTTCTTCACCACTCTCAGCAACTACAACTTCCTCAACATTTCCCAACCTGGAATCCAGTTGTCCAGATCCATGTGCAATGTCCAAATTAAATTCTACTGACGATGGCAAAGCTCCACCATCAAGTGACTTCTCATCTCCCGGCATAGGCGATGATGATGTTACCGGGTCTGGATCCGTCATGAACCGAGATGGAGATACCGGAACAAATTCTGCGGCATCTGGATTCAACCATGACGTCCTCTCTGAGTCCTGTAATTCAATATCAACAGACGTGTTCTTGTCGTCTTGTATTGATCCACAGAAGTTACTTCGCTTTTCTTCTTTCTCCTCGCCTTCTTCATCCACAACTCTATTAGGCACTGGGACTTCCTCTGGAAGCTTCAAAGTTTCTTTTTTCTCCCAATAGGAATAACGCCTTGCTACAGGCTCCCTACTTGCCGATGTTGGTTTACTAATATAACTTCTTCTTTCCCTGTTAGTTTCGTACTTATTTCTTTTCTCTGCTGTAACCGTTGCTACTGTCTTCTCACTTGTCACCCCCTTGTAGCCTCCATTACTTCCGGAATATTCAGTTTTTCTGACAGTCTCTTGTGTTCTTCTCCAACCGCCATGTTTGTCCTTTTTAGCTCTTCCTAACAAACCACTGGAGTATTGGACATCCGTAGCAGCTCTTCCCCGGGACTCGTCCCCTGCTCGGACAGTCTTAGAAACCACACACAACCGGTACAGATCCGCGAAACAACGTGGACGTTCTGTGAATATCAAACGCGATCTCTCTTGGGAATTCAGTCCTTCCAGAATAGCTTGTATTACTTCCGTCTCGGGCAACCCTAATCTTAATACCCAGGCAGCTTTCCGTATGTCCTGCACGAAATCCCCCAACGCCTCCCCGTTGGCCTGTAGGCGATAGAATAAATCTAACTTAAGCTGGGAACGTCGTCGATGGGGTATGAAGAAATCCAACACTTCCCCATGAAAAGCGTCGACAGTGCCGCCCCGACGCAGAGTGTTGGTGACCAACCCTGCCAATGACCCCTGACAATACGGGTATATAAGGGACAAGACCTCCCCATCGGATACACCTGGGAAATCTGCCAACTGCAGGACAAGGTCCAAGAAAACCAGCAGCTGGTCCTCATCAAATTCATTCACCACCGAAAGTTTCTGGAGAACCCCTGAAAGGGGGTTGGGCAATTTCTGAAAGCATACCACCGCCAGAATTACACAATTCGAAATACACAATCAACAAAACATAACTCCCACAAAACACCTAACGCCCTACAAAAATAATGACAATAATAAGACAGGAATCAGAAAAAACTCGAGTACTAAATTCTTCCTTCGAGCAGACTGCGGGTCCCCCTACCGTTGCGAGGACCCAGCCCACTTACCTAAACGGCTCTCTCAACAACACTACACATTAAGGAACGCGACACACACACTAACACACAACACGACAAATTCTACCGACCAACGACAAATTCTCAAAAATATTTCTAATAACTTCGGCTCCCATCTCTCGGAGGAGACCGGCTGCCGATCGGGCCATACCGCATAAATGAAACACCTCCCCTATTATGGGCAAGGTAATACGCAAACCTTATCTCCACCTAGGCACAGATCTGCGATAATTCGCGTTTCCAAAGGAATGTCCCCCTTTAAAATTTCACACCACGTGGCCACCTACCGTTCAACGATACCAACAGGCGGGCAAGTATATACACATATAATACACAAACCTTAAACCTAACAAAACATAGTCACTTTTAGATATAGGGCCTTTTAGAGATTCTTCTAAGTTCTATTCGAACCCCAAAATGTTTCCCGAGTTTGCAAGCCCTGTCACACCCAAAGGTCCCAAGGGTTGACCCTAATCTCAACCACGCTCTGCTACCAAATGTAACCCCTCTTTAACTTTGACTGAAAAAAAAATTATTTTTATTTATTTTTTTTTTTAAAGAGGGGCCACAAGATAATTAAAACTAGACCAAAGCCTAGAGAAGCCAAAAATGCGCTGGATCCAGTGAGACTGGACTTGCAATTAAAACTCACAAAATTAACAATCAATAAAATCCTTTTTTATTATTCTATCTCCTTTAAAATTGTTAACTACAAAATCAATAAATATAACATTTAGATTCTATGTTCCCCTTAAAATTGTTAATTAAAAATAATTAATTCTCTTTAAAAATGTTACTTGAAAATTATTGATAAATATAAAATTTAATTTCTATATTCTCTTTAAAAAATTAATTGAAAATTAATTGAGATAAATCTATATACTCCTTATCAATGTTAATTAAAAAAATAATTAATTCTCTTTAAAAATATTAATTGAAAATTAATAGAGATAGAATCTATATTCTCCTTTATAAAAAAAATCTTTTGAAATTAATAATTATAATTCCTTACTTTCCCTTTCAAAATTGTCATTAGAAATTAATAAATATATATAAACCCGATGTTTTATATTTTCTTTTTAAGCCCTATATCTAACCCCCCCAAAAATACACACGACTGTACAATACATATAGAACCACCAAAATTACACACACTAATATACAATACATATACATGTTCCACAATACAGGACAATTATAACATATATCTCTTGCCACACCCTTTTCTACCCCATTAGGTACATCATTAACAATTTATGAAAATCCATATTAGGTTTTAATTTAATATGTGTATAACATATTAAATGTGTGTCTGATTATATATATCCAACACCAGTAGCCCCCAGGACACACCAAATTCAAAATTTGGCAAAGTGCCTGATACTATTATATAATGCAGCCACACTGGGCACTTAGACAGGGAGAAATAAAATTTAGAATACAGTGAAATTTAATTGATCATAATTAATTAAAAGAATTTAAATATTGATAAATTTAGTTAAGTATTGAAAATAGTAACGTGTCATAAACCTTATAACCTTTTTAAGAGTAATTTGGCCCACAGGCCGACATGTTCCTAGGCAAGATAGTGCATAACTCAACCTGTCCCAACAGCATGTTTAACTCTGCATGAAAATGCACCTATACAGGATTAAACTGGTGACCCGACTTAACTACCAAAGAAACTTCTATCCCTATATAATCCAAACTGAATTTAAAAATGAGAAATTAATATATAAAATGAAAACTAAATTGAACCAGAGAAATTACAAGTTGATTGAATGAATTAGTAGCACTAATGAAACCCTTATACTGGAAATAAGAAGGAAATTACACGTCTGAAAGGTGAGCAGCCACAGATTCATGTCAGCCCCTGGGCTCACAGATTATACAAACAAAATTACAAAATTTACAAAAGATTCCCCCCCAAGTCCACGCATTATTCTGTCCCGTTAACCGGGGACCCAATTAAAATGTTTAAAACTTAAAGTCATTGTTGCAGAGTGACTCAATGTCCACTGGTTCTAATGAGTTACATCACACTGTGTAAAGAATATAATATGGATTGATTTCACCTTATTTTTTCCATGGGTGTGAAGTGGTGATCTTCTGGCCTACATGATAGGGGGGGTGTGGTTAGTCTTCGCTATTCTCCTCCGGCAGATGAAGTTGAGAGAGAGAGTCTGGTTGTTAAAAGTTCAGGTTGGAGCTGGTTCCCCGTCTTCCTCGAGGGACCCTGGTCAACATAGTTGCCCCACAATTGAACCAAACCGTAGCCACTTGGCTGTCCTATCATAACACGCAGGTCTCTTGGCTGCCCTGAGGAAATCTTAGAAAAAAAAATTACCGCTCTTAGGACGACAGAGGCTCAGAATGTAAACGAAGGAAGAGGAAAGAAGAAGTGTAGTGTGTATGCCTGTGTGCATGTGGGTGTATCTGTGCACGTGTGTGGGTACTGCATGCTGACTTGATCAGGGTCAGCATACAGCGAGAAGAAATAGAAGGAGAAAAGAAGAAAGACGAGAACTGGTGCTCCCTCTGAGTTCTGACCTCCTAAGGCCCCCTACACTCACAACCAAGACCCCAGGACCGATACTTCTTCAGGACCACTTCTATCCCCCCCCTTCTGAGGACCGAAAAACTCTCAACCATGATCATCCCCACGCGACACTCTCCGCCATGCCAACCCCACAGGACCGCCCCAACACGTCACCCTCTCTGGTGACCACCACCTACTTCTACTGGTCCCACTCACATACTCGTCCGAAGACCAAACAAGGTATCCCCCACCTTGGTATGTGAGTGACCGTACTACCTCTCTCGTCCACCTCTCGGACCGACCAGCCACATGCATCAACAAGGCATCTCCTTCCTTGCCATATGGCTGGCCCTCATCCCTACACTAGGGCGGACGGCCCCGCTTAGCCGGACAGAGAAAACCGCATAGAGGGCACACGAACATTATCCCTTCTCTTACTCTTTAAATACTGCGTAACTAGCAAGGGGGCTTTTACTTCCGCACGGCATCGTCTAACAACCCACACTTAATCTAAAAATAACCTACCAGGGAAATCAACCGGGGAATGCGGCATGGCCCCGACCCTACAATAATCAACAACTAACTACAACTAAGAGAAATGAAAACAACACCACCCTATCACACTCCATCATAAAACGACAAACAATCTAACACTAACCTCACTACACCAACCTAGTCACAACTCTTCCAACTAACTTCTTTTCTAACTCCTTTCTGATATTTTTCTTTTTTCCTTTTCTAATTTTTTTTTTCTTTTTCCTTTCTAATTTTTATTTGTATTTTATTTTATTTTGTTTTCTAAGGGGAGGGGTAGGAAAATTGGGAAGATGAAAAGGGCAAGGATCATTGAAAGGTCAATAGCTAGGACTAAGGGTAAGGACATGGTTCCCTCCGAGAATAAGGATGGGTGGAGAAAACCAAGGCTCGCGGAGGCAGGGGCACAACCCTGAAGTAGACAAACACCACTGGGACTGTGGGGAACATCTACCCGCTACCCGTTAACCGCTTCTTCTCACCTTTTTATGACGAACTTTAGGTACTCGTTCCTTTTGGATACCATTCTCTGAGAAACTATCTCGTGTTGAGCTGTACTGATTTGTTTCTTCTGAATTAGAATCAAGGCAACTTACCTGACTACTTTTACCCCGATTTGGATTATCCTCAACCTCTAACTCCTCTGCTTCTACCTCCCCTGGTTCTCTTTCTTCCACCTCTTCCTTTTTCTCCTCTACATAATCCAAATCACCATCACGACACTGCACATCTTCATCCTCTAGTTGCTCACCTGGTCCGCCCGAAACATCTTTCCATTCCTCGGAATCCTCAACACTACTTACAGAAAGCGTCTGCACACCTTCACACACTACATCATTCTCGCTCACACACTCCACAACGCTGCCACCCAATTTCTCCTCAACTTCTACCTCATCTACTTCTACCACACTTGCAGCATGGACATCCCCTTGTTCATCCGCAACCTCAGAAACACTTGCAGCCTCCCTAACACTTACACTTATACTCCCCTGCGCAGAATGTGCAGACCGCTCTTCTGCCTCTTCCTTCGATTCCTCTTCTTCACCACTCTCAGCAACTACAACTTCCTCAACATTTCCCAACCTGGAATCCAGTTGTCCAGATCCATGTGCAATGTCCAAATTAAATTCTACTGACGATGGCAAAGCTCCACCATCAAGTGACTTCTCATCTCCCGGCATAGGCGATGATGATGTTACCGGGTCTGGATCCGTCATGAACCGAGATGGAGATACCGGAACAAATTCTGCGGCATCTGGATTCAACCATGACGTCCTCTCTGAGTCCTGTAATTCAATATCAACAGACGTGTTCTTGTCGTCTTGTATTGATCCACAGAAGTTACTTCGCTTTTCTTCTTTCTCCTCGCCTTCTTCATCCACAACTCTATTAGGCACTGGGACTTCCTCTGGAAGCTTCAAAGTTTCTTTTTTCTCCCAATAGGAATAACGCCTTGCTACAGGCTCCCTACTTGCCGATGTTGGTTTACTAATATAACTTCTTCTTTCCCTGTTAGTTTCGTACTTATTTCTTTTCTCTGCTGTAACCGTTGCTACTGTCTTCTCACTTGTCACCCCCTTGTAGCCTCCATTACTTCCGGAATATTCAGTTTTTCTGACAGTCTCTTGTGTTCTTCTCCAACCGCCATGTTTGTCCTTTTTAGCTCTTCCTAACAAACCACTGGAGTATTGGACATCCGTAGCAGCTCTTCCCCGGGACTCGTCCCCTGCTCGGACAGTCTTAGAAACCACACACAACCGGTACAGATCCGCGAAACAACGTGGACGTTCTGTGAATATCAAACGCGATCTCTCTTGGGGATTCAGTCCTTCCAGAATAGCTTGTATTACTTCCGTCTCGGGCAACCCTAATCTTAATACCCAGGCAGCTTTCCGTATGTCCTGCACGAAGTCCCCCAACGCCTCCCCGTTGGCCTGTAGGCGATAGAATAAATCTAACTTAAGCTGGGAACGTCGTCGATGGGGTATGAAGAGATCCAACACTTCCCCATGAAAAGCGTCGACAGTGCCGCCCCGACGCAGAGTGTTGGTGACCAACCCTGCCAATGACCCCTGACAATACGGGTATATAATGGACAAGACCTCCCCATCGGATACACCTGGGAAATCTGCCAACTGCAGGACAAGGTCCAAGAAAACCAGCAGCTGGTCCTCATCAAATTCATTCACCACCGAAGTTTCTGGAGAACCCCTGAAAGGGGGTTGGGCAATTTCTGAAAGCATACCGCCGCCAGAATTACACAATTCGAAATACACAATCAACAAAACATAACTCCCACAAAACACCTAACGCCCTACAAAAATAATGACAATAATAAGACAGGAATCAGAAAAAACTCGAGTACTAAATTCTTCCTTCGAGCAGACTGCGGGTCCCCCTACCGTTGCGAGGGCCCAGCCCACTTACCTAAACGGCTCTGTCAACAACACTACACATTAAGGAACGCGACACACACACACTAACACACAACACGACAAATTCTACCGACCAACGACAAATTCTCAAAAATATTTCTAATAACTTCGGCTCCCATCTTTCGGAGGAGACCGACTGCCGATCGGGCCATACCGCATAAATGAAACACCTCCCCTATTATGGGCAAGGTAATACGCAAACCATATCTCCACCTAGGCACAGATCTGCGATAATTCGCGTTTCCAAAGGAATGTCCCCCTTTAAAATTTCACACCACGTGGCCACCTACCGTTCAACGATACCAACAGGCGGGCAAGTATATACACATATAATACACAAACCTTAAACCTAACAAAACATAGTCACTTTTAGATATAGGGACTTTTAGAGATTCTTCTAAGTTCTATTCGAACCCCAAAATGTTTCCTGAGTTTGCAAGCCCTGTCACACCCAAAGGACCCAAGGGTTGACCCTAATCTCAACCACGCTCTGCTACCAAATGTAACCCCTCTTTAACTTTGACTGAAAAAAAAATTATTTTTATTTATTTTTTTTTTTAAAGAGGGGCCACAAGATAATTAAAACTAGACCAAAGCCTAGAGAAGCCAAAAATGCGCTGGATCCAGTGAGACTGGACTTGCAATTAAAACTCACAAAATTAACAATCAATAAAATCCTTTTTTATTATTCTATCTCCTTTAAAATTGTTAACTACAAAATCAATAAATATAACATTTAGATTCTATGTTCCCCTTAAAATTGTTAATTAAAAATAATTAATTCTCTTTAAAAATGTTACTTGAAAATTATTGATAAATATAAAATTTAATTTCTATATTCTCTTTAAAAAATTAATTGAAAATTAATTGAGATAAATCTATATACTCCTTATCAATGTTAATTAAAAAAATAATTAATTCTCTTTTAAAATATTAATTGAAAATTAATAGAGATAAAATCTACATACTCCTTATCAATGTTAATTAAAAAATAATTAATTCTCTTTAAAAATATTAATTGAAAATTAATAGAGATAGAATCTATATTCTCCTTTATAAAAAAAATCTTTTGAAATTAATAATTATAATTCCTTATTTTCCCTTTCAAAATTGTCATTAGAAATTAATAAAAATATATAAACCCGATTTTTTTATATTTTCTTTTTAAGCCCTATATCTAACCCCCCCAAAAATACACACGACTGTACAATACATATAGAACCACCAAAATTACACACACTAATATACAATACATATACATGTTCCACAATACAGGACAATTATAACATATATCTCTTGCCACACCCTTTTCTACCCCATTAGGTACATCATTAACAATTTATGAAAATCCACATTAGGTTTTAATTTAATATGTGCATAACATATTAAATGTGTGTATGATTATATATATGCAACACCAGTAGCCCCCAGGACACACTAAATTCAAAATTTGGCAAAGTGCCTGATACTATTATATAATGCAGCCACACTGGGCACTTAGACAGGGAGAAATAAAATTTAGAATACAGTGAACACCCCAGTGATCATAATTAATTAAAAGAATTTAAATATTGATAAATTTAGTTAAGTATTGAAAATAGTAACGTGTCATAAACCTTATAACCTTTTTAAGAGTAATTTGGCCCACAGGCCGACATGTTCCTAGGCAAGATAGTGCTTAACTCAACCTGTCCCAACAGCATGTTTAACTCTGCATGAAAATGCACCTATACAGGATTAAACTGGTGACCCGACTTAACTACCAAAGAAACTTCTATCCCTATATAATCCAAACTGAATTTAAAAATGAGAAATTAATGTATAAAATGAAAACTAAATTGAACCAGAGAAATTACAAGTTGATTGAATGAATTAGTAGCACTAATGAAACCCTTATACTGGAAATAAGAAGGAAATTACACGTCTGAAAGGTGAGCAGCCACAGATGCATGTCAGCCCCTGGGCTCACAGATTATACAAACAAAATTACGAAATTTACAAAAGATTCCCCCCCAAGTCCACGCATTATTCTGTCCCGTTAACCGGGGACCCAATTAAAATGTTTAAAACTTAAAGTCATTGTTGTAGAGTGACTCAATGTCCACTGGTTCTAATGAGTTACATCACACTGTGTAAAGAATATAATATGGATTGATTTCACCTTATTTTTTCCATGGGTGTGAAGTGGTGATCTTCTGGCCTACATGATAGGGGGGGTGTGGTTAGTGTTCGCTATTCTCCACCGGCAGATGAAGTTGAGAGATAGAGTCTGGTTGTTAAAAGTTCAGGTTGGAGCTGGTTCCCCGTCTTCCTCGAGGGACCCTGGTCATACAACATATTATCAGCGAGAGTTCACAAAACAAATTCCCCCAGAAACCTCACATGAACCAAAACCCATACATAATATTAACACAGCTTTAGGGCTATTTAAACATGATAATTTGACACACTTGGCAACGGTTATATGGCCACCAGGCCCTATTTGAAAACATCTAGTTTTGTTAAATTCCTTATTATAAACTTTACCCCTGTGGGTTAATATAATTCCATTACGGTATTATATAATTATGCAGTTCGTTATACAATTAATAAAATTTACACATAGTCTGATTTTGCTACGTGGTCTGAGAGGTTACTTGATTACAATCATTTCTATCCTTATTAAACAAATACTTTTTGGCATTTACATTCTTCTCAATTCTGGTTCCTTAGTTAAGATTTCTGAAATTGATATAGTGTTACTATAATTACTAATAAAGGTTGCATCTAACTTACTCAGAATTACGCATTTTACTTTTCACCACGTGGAGTGAGGTTAATTGAATTTACTTACTGTGGCCTTATTAAACAATTTTTCATTCGTAAAACTTTAAATTGAAGTATATAAACATATTGCCATAACTTACCGCAGATCTGTAATTGTTTAGCCTGCCATAGGTAAAGATGGTGCAACAAAAGCTCCTATCTGTCGGAGGAAGAAATGCCAGACGTCTGTTTGATTCAGAACCAGAACAGAGACAGGTTCAAAATCGCTTTTTCTGGCTTTTCACAACTTGCAAACAGCGGCGCGCGCCAGAGTGCAGCACTAACCGGGCACACTTAAATGGTATTACAGTGTAAGTTGCGTGTATCTGTTAAACACAGTACGGCATTTTTCGTTTGCTTTGGCGTTAAATTCCGTATACTCGCCGATCTCTCTCAGATTCGGCACACACCCACCCCAAAAGGGCAACATAGTTGCCCCACAATTGAACCAAACCGTAGCCACTTGGCTGTCCTATCATAACACGCAGGTCTCTTGGCTGCCCTGAGGAAATCTTAGAAAAAAAAATTACCGCTCTTAGGACGACAGAGGCTCAGAATGTAAACGAAGGAAGAGGAAAGAAGAAGTGTAGTGTGTATGCCTGTGTGCATGTGGGTGTATCTGTGCACGTGTGTGGGTACTGCATGCTGACTTGATCAGGGTCAGCATACAGCGAGAAGAAATAGAAGGAGAAAAGAAGAAAGACGAGAACTGGTGCTCCCTCTGAGTTCTGACCTCCTAAGGCCCCCTACACTCACAACCAAGACCCCAGGACCGATACTTCTTCAGGACCACTTCTATCCCCCCCCCTTCTGAGGACCGAAAAACTCTCAACCATGATCATCCCCACGCGACCCTCTCCGCCATGCCAACCCCACAGGACCGCCCCAACACGTCACCCTCTCTGGTGACCACCACCTACTTCTACTGGTCCCACTCACATACTCGTCCGAAGACCAAACAAGGTATCCCCCACCTTGGTATGTGAGTGACCGTACTACCTCTCTCGTCCAGCTCTCGGACCGACCAGCCACATGCATCAACAAGGCAACTCCTTCCTTGCCATATGGCTGGCCCTCATCCCTACACTAGGGCGGACGGCCCCGCTTAGCCGGACAGAGAAAACCGCATAGAGGGCACACGAACATTATCCCTTCTCTTACTCTTTAAATACTGCGTAACTAGCAAGGGGGCTTTTACTTCCGCACGGCATCGTCTAACAACCCACACTTAATCTAAAAATAACCTACCAGGGAAATCAACCGGGGAATGCGGCATGGCCCCGACCCTACAATAATCAACAACTAACTACAACTAAGAGAAATGAAAACAACACCACCCTATCACACTCCATCATAAAACGACAAACAATCTAACACTAACCTCACTACACCAACCTAGTCACAACTCTTCCAACTAACTTCTTTTCTAACTCCTTTCTGATATTTTTCTTTTTTCCTTTTCTAATTTTTTTTTCTTTTTCCTTTCTAATTTTTATTTGTATTTTATTTTATTTTGTTTTCTAAGGGGAGGGGTAGGAAAATTGGGAAGATGAAAAGGGCAAGGATCATTGAAAGGTCAATAGCTAGGACTAAGGGTAAGGACATGGTTCCCTCCGAGAATAAGGATGGGTGGAGAAAACCAAGGCTCGCGGAGGCAGGGGCACAACCCTGAAGTAGACAAACACCACTGGGACTGTGGGGAACATCTACCCGCTACCCGTTAACCGCTTCTTCTCACCTTTTTATGACGAACTTTAGGTACTCGTTCCTTTTGGATACCATTCTCTGAGAAACTATCTCGTGTTGAGCTGTACTGATTTGTTTCTTCTGAATTAGAATCAAGGCAACTTACCTGACTACTTTTACCCCGATTTGGATTATCCTCAACCTCTAACTCCTCTGCTTCTACCTCCCCTGGTTCGGTTCTCTTTCTTCCACCTCTTCCTTTTTCTCCTCTACATAATCCAAATCACCATCACGACACTGCACATCTTCATCCTCTAGTTGCTCACCTGGTCCGCCCGAAACTTCTTTCCATTCCTCGGAATCCTCAACACTACTTACAGAAAGCGTCTGCACATCTTCACACACTACATCATTCTCGCTCACACACTCCACAACGCTGCCACCCAATTTCTCCTCAACTTCTACCTCATCTACTTCTACCACACTTGCAGCATGGACATCCCCTTGTTCATCCGCAACCTCAGAAACACTTGCAGCCTCCCTAACACTTACACTTATACTCCCCTGCGCAGAATGTGCAGACCGCTCTTCTGCCTCTTCCTTCGATTCCTCTTCTTCACCACTCTCAGCAACTACAACTTCCTCAACATTTCCCAACCTGGAATCCAGTTGTCCAGATCCATGTGCAATGTCCAAATTAAATTCTACTGACGATGGCAAAGCTCCACCATCAAGTGACTTCTCATCTCCCGGCATAGGCGATGATGATGTTACCGGGTCTGGATCCGTCATGAACCGAGATGGAGATACCGGAACAAATTCTGCGGCATCTGGATTCAACCATGACGTCCTCTCTGAGTCCTGTAATTCAATATCAACAGACGTGTTCTTGTCGTCTTGTATTGATCCACAGAAGTTACTTCGCTTTTCTTCTTTCTCCTCGCCTTCTTCATCCACAACTCTATTAGGCACTGGGACTTCCTCTGGAAGCTTCAAAGTTTCTTTTTTCTCCCAATAGGAATAACGCCTTGCTACAGGCTCCCTACTTGCCGATGTTGGTTTACTAATATAACTTCTTCTTTCCCTGTTAGTTTCGTACTTATTTCTTTTCTCTGCTGTAACCGTTGCTACTGTCTTCTCACTTGTCACCCCCTTGTAGCCTCCATTACTTCCGGAATATTCAGTTTTTCTGACAGTCTCTTGTGTTCTTCTCCAACCGCCATGTTTGTCCTATTTAGCTCTTCCTACCAAACCACTGGAGTATTGGACATCCGTAGCAGCTCTTCCCCGGGACTCCTCCCCTGCTCGGACAGTCTTAGAAACCACACACAACCGGTACAGATCCGCGAAACAACGTGGACGTTCTGTGAATATCAAACACGATCTCTCTTGGGGATTCAGTCCTTCCAGAATAGCTTGTATTACTTCCGTCTCGGGCAACCCTAATCTTAATACCCAGGCAGCTTTCCGTATGTCCTGCACGAAGTCCCCCAACGCCTCCCCGTTGGCCTGTAGGCGATAGAATAAATCTAACTTAAGCTGGGAACGTCGTCGATGGGGTATGAAGAAATCCAACACTTCCCCATGAAAAGCGTCGACAGTGCCGCCCCGACGCAGAGTGTTGGTGACCAACCCTGCCAATGACCCCTGACAATACGGGTATATAAGGGACAAGACCTCCCCATCGGATACACCTGGGAAATCTGCCAACTGCAGGACAAGGTCCAAGAAAACCAGCAGCTGGTCCTCATCAAATTCATTCACCACCGAAAGTTTCTGGAGAACCCCTGAAAGGGGGTTGGGCAATTTCTGAAAGCATACCACCGCCAGAATTACACAATTCGAAATACACAATCAACAAAACATAACTCCCACAAAACACCTAACGCCCTACAAAAATAATGACAATAATAAGACAGGAATCAGAAAAAACTCGAGTACTAAATTCTTCCTTCGAGCAGACTGCGGGTCCCCCTACCGTTGCGAGGGCCCAGCCCACTTACCTAAACGGCTCTCTCAACAACACTACACATTAAGGAACGCGACACACACACACTAACACACAACACGACAAATTCTACCGACCAACGACAAATTCTCAAAAATATTTCTAATAACTTCGGCTCCCATCTTTCGGAGGAGACCGACTGCCGATCGGGCCATACCGCATAAATGAAACACCTCCCCTATTATGGGCAAGGTAATACGCAAACCATATCTCCACCTAGGCACAGATCTGCGATAATTCGCGTTTCCAAAGGAATGTCCCCCTTTAAAATTTCACACCACGTGGCCACCTACCGTTCAACGATACCAACAGGCGGGCAAGTATATACACATATAATACACAAACCTTAAACCTAACAAAACATAGTCACTTTTAGATATAGGGACTTTTAGAGATTCTTCTAAGTTCTATTCGAACCCCAAAATGTTTCCTGAGTTTGCAAGCCCTGTCACACCCAAAGGACCCAAGGGTTGACCCTAATCTCAACCACGCTCTGCTACCAAATGTAACCCCTCTTTAACTTTGACTGAAAAAAAAATTATTTTTATTTATTTTTTTTTTTAAAGAGGGGCCACAAGATAATTAAAACTAGACCAAAGCCTAGAGAAGCCAAAAATGCGCTGGATCCAGTGAGACTGGACTTGCAATTAAAACTCACAAAATTAAAAATCAATAAAATCCTTTTTTATTATTCTATCTCCTTTAAAATTGTTAACTACAAAATCAATAAATATAACATTTAGATTCTATGTTCCCCTTAAAATTGTTAATTAAAAATAATTAATTCTCTTTAAAAATGTTACTTGAAAATTATTGATAAATATAAAATTTAATTTCTATATTCTCTTTAAAAAATTAATTTGATAATTAATTGAGATAAATCTATATACTCCTTATCAATGTTAATTAAAAAAATAATTAATTCTCTTTTAAAATATTAATTGAAAATTAATAGAGATAAAATCTACATACTCCTTATCAATGTTAATTAAAAAATAATTAATTCTCTTTAAAAATATTAATTGAAAATTAATAGAGACAGAATCTATAATATCTTTTATAAAAAAAATCTTTTGAAATTAATAATTATAATTCCTTATTTTCCCTTTCAAAATTGTCATTAGAAATTAATAAATATATATAAACCCGATGTTTTATATTTTCTTTTTAAGCCCTATATCTAACCCCCCCAAAAATACACACGACTGTACAATACATATAGAACCACCAAAATTACACACACTAATATTCAATACATATACATGTTCCACAATACAGGACAATTATAACATATATCTCTTGCCACACCCTTTTCTACCCCATTAGGTACATCATTAACAAGTTATGAAAATCCATATTAGGTTTTAATTTAATATGTGCATAACATATTAAATGTGTGTATGATTATATATATGCAACACCAGTAGCCCCCAGGACACACTAAATTCAAAATTTGGCAAAGTGCCTGATACTATTATATAATGCAGCCACACTGGGCACTTAGACAGGGAGAAATAAAATTTAGAATACAGTGAACACCCCAGTGATCATAATTAATTAAAAGAATTTAAATATTGATAAATTTAGTTAAGTATTGAAAATAGTAACGTGTCATAAACCTTATAACCTTTTTAAGAGTAATTTGGCCCACAGGCCGACATGTTCCTAGGCAAGATAGTGCTTAACTCAACCTGTCCCAACAGCATGTTTAACTCTGCATGAAAATGCACCTATACAGGATTAAACTGGTGACCCGACTTAACTACCAAAGAAACTTCTATCCCTATATAATCCAAACTGAATTTAAAAATGAGAAATTAATGTATAAAATGAAAACTAAATTGAACCAGAGAAATTACAAGTTGATTGAATGAATTAGTAGCACTAATGAAACCCTTATACTGGAAATAAGAAGGAAATTACACGTCTGAAAGGTGAGCAGCCACAGATGCATGTCAGCCCCTGGGCTCACAGATTATACAAACAAAATTACGAAATTTACAAAAGATTCCCCCCCAAGTCCACGCATTATTCTGTCCCGTTAACCGGGGACCCAATTAAAATGTTTAAAACTTAAAGTCATTGTTGTAGAGTGACTCAATGTCCACTGGTTCTAATGAGTTACATCACACTGTGTAAAGAATATAATATGGATTGATTTCACCTTATTTTTTCCATGGGTGTGAAGTGGTGATCTTCTGGCCTACATGATAGGGGGGGTGTGGTTAGTGTTCGCTATTCTCCACCGGCAGATGAAGTTGAGAGATAGAGTCTGGTTGTTAAAAGTTCAGGTTGGAGCTGGTTCCCCGTCTTCCTCGAGGGACCCTGGTCATACAACATATTATCAGCGAGAGTTCACAAAACAAATTCCCCCAGAAACCTCACATGAACCAAAACCCATACATAATATTAACACAGCTTTAGGGCTATTTAAACATGATAATTTGACACACTTGGCAACGGTTATATGGCCACCAGGCCCTATTTGAAAACATCTAGTTTTGTTAAATTCCTTATTATAAACTTTACCCCTGTGGGTTAATATAATTCCATTACGGTATTATATAATTATGCAGTTCGTTATACAATTAATAAAATTTACACATAGTCTGATTTTGCTACGTGGTCTGAGAGGTTACTTGATTACAATCATTTCTATCCTTATTAAACAAATACTTTTTGGCATTTACATTCTTCTCAATTCTGGTTCCTTAGTTAAGATTTCTGAAATTGATATAGTGTTACTATAATTACTAATAAAGGTTGCATCTAACTTACTCAGAATTACGCATTTTACTTTTCACCACGTGGAGTGAGGTTAATTGAATTTACTTACTGTGGCCTTATTAAACAATTTTTCATTCGTAAAACTTTAAATTGAAGTATATAAACATATTGCCATAACTTACCGCAGATCTGTAATTGTTTAGCCTGCCATAGGTAAAGATGGTGCAACAAAAGCTCCTATCTGTCGGAGGAAGAAATGCCAGACGTCTGTTTGATTCAGAACCAGAACAGAGACAGGTTCAAAATCGCTTTTTCTGGCTTTTCACAACTTGCAAACAGCGGCGCGCGCCAGAGTGCAGCACTAACCGGGCACACTTAAATGGTATTACAGTGTAAGTTGCGTGTATCTGTTAAACACAGTACGGCATTTTTCGTTTGCTTTGGCGTTAAATTCCGTATACTCGCCGATCTCTCTCAGATTCGGCACACACCCACCCCAAAAGGGCAACATAGTTGCCCCACAATTGAACCAAACCGTAGCCACTTGGCTGTCCTATCATAACACGCAGGTCTCTTGGCTGCCCTGAGGAAATCTTAGAAAAAAAAATTACCGCTCTTAGGACGACAGAGGCTCAGAATGTAAACGAAGGAAGAGGAAAGAAGAAGTGTAGTGTGTATGCCTGTGTGCATGTGGGTGTATCTGTGCACGTGTGTGGGTACTGCATGCTGACTTGATCAGGGTCAGCATACAGCGAGAAGAAATAGAAGGAGAAAAGAAGAAAGACGAGAACTGGTGCTCCCTCTGAGTTCTGACCTCCTAAGGCCCCCTACACTCACAACCAAGACCCCAGGACCGATACTTCTTCAGGACCACTTCTATCCCCCCCCTTCTGAGGACCGAAAAACTCTCAACCATGATCATCCCCACGCGACCCTCTCCGCCATGCCAACCCCACAGGACCGCCCCAACACGTCACCCTCTCTGGTGACCACCACCTACTTCTACTGGTCCCACTCACATACTCGTCCGAAGACCAAACAAGGTATCCCCCACCTTGGTATGTGAGTGACCGTACTACCTCTCTCGTCCAGCTCTCGGACCGACCAGCCACATGCATCAACAAGGCAACTCCTTCCTTGCCATATGGCTGGCCCTCATCCCTACACTAGGGCGGACGGCCCCGCTTAGCCGGACAGAGAAAACCGCATAGAGGGCACACGAACATTATCCCTTCTCTTACTCTTTAAATACTGCGTAACTAGCAAGGGGGCTTTTACTTCCGCACGGCATCGTCTAACAACCCACACTTAATCTAAAAATAACCTACCAGGGAAATCAACCGGGGAATGCGGCATGGCCCCGACCCTACAATAATCAACAACTAACTACAACTAAGAGAAATGAAAACAACACCACCCTATCACACTCCATCATAAAACGACAAACAATCTAACACTAACCTCACTACACCAACCTAGTCACAACTCTTCCAACTAACTTCTTTTCTAACTCCTTTCTGATATTTTTCTTTTTTCCTTTTCTAATTTTTTTTTCTTTTTCCTTTCTAATTTTTATTTGTATTTTATTTTATTTTGTTTTCTAAGGGGAGGGGTAGGAAAATTGGGAAGATGAAAAGGGCAAGGATCATTGAAAGGTCAATAGCTAGGACTAAGGGTAAGGACATGGTTCCCTCCGAGAATAAGGATGGGTGGAGAAAACCAAGGCTCGCGGAGGCAGGGGCACAACCCTGAAGTAGACAAACACCACTGGGACTGTGGGGAACATCTACCCGCTACCCGTTAACCGCTTCTTCTCACCTTTTTATGACGAACCTTAGGTACTCGTTCCTTTTGGATACCATTCTCTGAGAAACTATCTCGTGTTGAGCTGTACTGATTTGTTTCTTCTGAATTAGAATCAAGGCAACTTAGCTGACTACTTTTACCCCGATTTGGATTATCCTCAACCTCTAACTCCTCTGCTTCTACCTCCCCTGGTTCGGTTCTCTTTCTTCCACCTCTTCCTTTTTCTCCTCTACATAATCCAAATCACCATCACGACACTGCACATCTTCATCCTCTAGTTGCTCACCTGGTCCGCCCGAAACTTCTTTCCATTCCTCGGAATCCTCAACACTACTTACAGAAAGCGTCTGCACATCTTCACACACTACATCATTCTCGCTCACACACTCCACAACGCTGCCACCCAATTTCTCCTCAACTTCTACCTCATCTACTTCTACCACACTTGCAGCATGGACATCCCCTTGTTCATCCGCAACCTCAGAAACACTTGCAGCCTCCCTAACACTTACACTTATACTCCCCTGCGCAGAATGTGCAGACCGCTCTTCTGCCTCTTCCTTCGATTCCTCTTCTTCACCACTCTCAGCAACTACAACTTCCTCAACATTTCCCAACCTGGAATCCAGTTGTCCAGATCCATGTGCAATGTCCAAATTAAATTCTACTGACGATGGCAAAGCTCCACCATCAAGTGACTTCTCATCTCCCGGCATAGGCGATGATGATGTTACCGGGTCTGGATCCGTCATGAACCGAGATGGAGATACCGGAACAAATTCTGCGGCATCTGGATTCAACCATGACGTCCTCTCTGAGTCCTGTAATTCAATATCAACAGACGTGTTCTTGTCGTCTTGTATTGATCCACAGAAGTTACTTCGCTTTTCTTCTTTCTCCTCGCCTTCTTCATCCACAACTCTATTAGGCACTGGGACTTCCTCTGGAAGCTTCAAAGTTTCTTTTTTCTCCCAATAGGAATAACGCCTTGCTACAGGCTCCCTACTTGCCGATGTTGGTTTACTAATATAACTTCTTCTTTCCCTGTTAGTTTCGTACTTATTTCTTTTCTCTGCTGTAACCGTTGCTACTGTCTTCTCACTTGTCACCCCCTTGTAGCCTCCATTACTTCCGGAATATTCAGTTTTTCTGACAGTCTCTTGTGTTCTTCTCCAACCGCCATGTTTGTCCTATTTAGCTCTTCCTACCAAACCACTGGAGTATTGGACATCCGTAGCAGCTCTTCCCCGGGACTCCTCCCCTGCTCGGACAGTCTTAGAAACCACACACAACCGGTACAGATCCGCGAAACAACGTGGACGTTCTGTGAATATCAAACACGATCTCTCTTGGGGATTCAGTCCTTCCAGAATAGCTTGTATTACTTCCGTCTCGGGCAACCCTAATCTTAATACCCAGGCAGCTTTCCGTATGTCCTGCACGAAGTCCCCCAACGCCTCCCCGTTGGCCTGTAGGCGATAGAATAAATCTAACTTAAGCTGGGAACGTCGTCGATGGGGTATGAAGAAATCCAACACTTCCCCATGAAAAGCGTCGACAGTGCCGCCCCGACGCAGAGTGTTGGTGACCAACCCTGCCAATGACCCCTGACAATACGGGTATATAAGGGACAAGACCTCCCCATCGGATACACCTGGGAAATCTGCCAACTGCAGGACAAGGTCCAAGAAAACCAGCAGCTGGTCCTCATCAAATTCATTCACCACCGAAAGTTTCTGGAGAACCCCTGAAAGGGGGTTGGGCAATTTCTGAAAGCATACCACCGCCAGAATTACACAATTCGAAATACACAATCAACAAAACATAACTCCCACAAAACACCTAACGCCCTACAAAAATAATGACAATAATAAGACAGGAATCAGAAAAAACTCGAGTACTAAATTCTTCCTTCGAGCAGACTGCGGGTCCCCCTACCGTTGCGAGGGCCCAGCCCACTTACCTAAACGGCTCTCTCAACAACACTACACATTAAGGAACGCGACACACACACACTAACACACAACACGACAAATTCTACCGACCAACGACAAATTCTCAAAAATATTTCTAATAACTTCGGCTCCCATCTTTCGGAGGAGACCGACTGCCGATCGGGCCATACCGCATAAATGAAACACCTCCCCTATTATGGGCAAGGTAATACGCAAACCATATCTCCACCTAGGCACAGATCTGCGATAATTCGCGTTTCCAAAGGAATGTCCCCCTTTAAAATTTCACACCACGTGGCCACCTACCGTTCAACGATACCAACAGGCGGGCAAGTATATACACATATAATACACAAACCTTAAACCTAACAAAACATAGTCACTTTTAGATATAGGGACTTTTAGAGATTCTTCTAAGTTCTATTCGAACCCCAAAATGTTTCCTGAGTTTGCAAGCCCTGTCACACCCAAAGGACCCAAGGGTTGACCCTAATCTCAACCACGCTCTGCTACCAAATGTAACCCCTCTTTAACTTTGACTGAAAAAAAAATTATTTTTATTTATTTTTTTTTTTAAAGAGGGGCCACAAGATAATTAAAACTAGACCAAAGCCTAGAGAAGCCAAAAATGCGCTGGATCCAGTGAGACTGGACTTGCAATTAAAACTCACAAAATTAAAAATCAATAAAATCCTTTTTTATTATTCTATCTCCTTTAAAATTGTTAACTACAAAATCAATAAATATAACATTTAGATTCTATGTTCCCCTTAAAATTGTTAATTAAAAATAATTAATTCTCTTTAAAAATGTTACTTGAAAATTATTGATAAATATAAAATTTAATTTCTATATTCTCTTTAAAAAATTAATTTGATAATTAATTGAGATAAATCTATATACTCCTTATCAATGTTAATTAAAAAAATAATTAATTCTCTTTTAAAATATTAATTGAAAATTAATAGAGATAAAATCTACATACTCCTTATCAATGTTAATTAAAAAATAATTAATTCTCTTTAAAAATATTAATTGAAAATTAATAGAGACAGAATCTATAATATCTTTTATAAAAAAAATCTTTTGAAATTAATAATTATAATTCCTTATTTTCCCTTTCAAAATTGTCATTAGAAATTAATAAATATATATAAACCCGATGTTTTATATTTTCTTTTTAAGCCCTATATCTAACCCCCCCAAAAATACACACGACTGTACAATACATATAGAACCACCAAAATTACACACACTAATATTCAATACATATACATGTTCCACAATACAGGACAATTATAACATATATCTCTTGCCACACCCTTTTCTACCCCATTAGGTACATCATTAACAAGTTATGAAAATCCATATTAGGTTTTAATTTAATATGTGTATAACATATTAAATGTGTGTCTGATTATATATATGCAACACCAGTACCCCCCAGGACATACTAAATTCAAAATTTGGCAAAGTGCCTGATACTATTATATAATGCAGCCACACTGGGCACTTAGACAGGGAGAAATAAAATTTAGAATACAGTGAACACCCCAGTGATCATAATTAATTAAAAGAATTTAAATATTGATAAATTTAGTTAAGTATTGAAAATAGTAACGTGTCATAAACCTTATAACCTTTTTAAGAGTAATTTGTCCCACAGGCCGACATGTTCCTAGGCAAGATAGTGCATAACTCAACCTGTCCCAACAGCATGTTTAACTCTGCATGAAAATGCACCTATACAGGATTAAACTGGTGACCCGACTTAACTACCAAAGAAACTTCTATCCCTATATAATCCAAACTGAATTTAAAAATGAGAAATTAATGTATAAAATGAAAACTAAATTGAACCAGAGAAATTACAAGTTGATTGAATGAATTAGTAGCACTAATGAAACCCATATACTGGAAATAAGAAGGAAATTACACGTCTGAAAGGTGAGCAGCCACAGATGCATGTCAGCCCCTGGGCTCACAGATTATACAAACAAAATTACGAAATTTACAAAAGATTCCCCCCCAAGTCCACGCATTATTCTGTCCCGTTAACCGGGGACCCAATTAAAATGTTTAAAACTTAAAGTCATTGTTGTAGAGTGACTCAATGTCCACTGGTTCTAATGAGTTACATCACACTGTGTAAAGAATATAATATGGATTGATTTCACCTTATTTTTTCCATGGGTGTGAAGTGGTGGTCTTCTGGCCTACATGATGGGGGGGGGTGGTTAGTCTTCGCTATTCTCCTCCGGCAGATGAAGTTAAGAGAGAGAGTCTGGTTGTTAAAAGTTCAGGTTGGAGCTGGTTCCCCGTCTTCCTCGAGGGACCCTGGTCATACAACATATTATCAGCGAGAGTTCACAAAACAAATTCCCCCAGAAACCTCACACGCACCAAAACCCATACATAATATTAACACAGCTTTAGGGCTATTTAAACATGATAATTTGACACACTTGGCAACGGTTATATGGCCATCAGGCCCTATTTGAAAACATCTAGTTTTGTTAAATTCCTTATTATAAACTTTACCCCTGTGGGTTAATATAATTCCATTACGGTATTATATAATTATGCAGTTCGTTATACAATTAATAAAATTTACACATAGTCTGATTTTGCTACGTGGTCTGAGAGGTTACTTGATTACAATCATTTCTATCCTTATTAAACAAATACTTTTTGGCATTTACATTCTTCTCAATTCTGGTGCCTTAGTTAAGATTTCTGAAATTGATATAGTGTTACTATAGTTACTAATAAAGGTTGCATCTAACTTACTCAGAATTACGCATTTTACTTTTCACCACGTGGAGTGAGGTTAACTGAATTTACTTACTGTGGCCTTATTAAACAATTTTTCATTCGTAAAATTTTAAATTGAAGTATATAAACATATTGCCATAACTTACCGCAGATCTGTAATTGTTTAGCCTGCCATAGGTAAAGATGGTGCAACAAAAGCTCCTATCTGTCGGAGGAAGAAATGCCAGACGTCTGTTTGATTCAGAACCAGAACAGAGACAGGTTCAAAATCGCTTTTTCTGGCTTTTCACAACTTGCAAACAGCGGCGCGCGCCAGAGTGCAGCATTAACCGGGCACACTTAAATGGTATTACAGTATAAGTTGCGTGTATCTGTTAAACACAGTACGGCATTTTTCGTTTGCTTTGGCGTTAAATGCCGTATACTCGCCGATCTCTCTCAGATTCGGCACACACCCACCCCAAAAGGGCAACATAGTTGCCCCACAATTGAACCAAACCGTAGCCACTTGGCTGTCCTATCATAACACGCAGGTCTCTTGGCTGCCCTGAGGAAATCTTAGAAAAAAAAATTACCGCTCTTAGGACGACAGAGGCTCAGAATGTAAACGAAGGAAGAGGAAAGAAGAAGTGTAGTGTGTATGCCTGTGTGCATGTGGGTGTATCTGTGCACGTGTGTGGGTACTGCATGCTGACTTGATCAGGGTCAGCATACAGCGAGAAGAAATAGAAGGAGAAAAGAAGAAAGACGAGAACTGGTGCTCCCTCTGAGTTCTGACCTCCTAAGGCCCCCTACACTCACAACCAAGACCCCAGGACCGATACTTCTTCAGGACCACTTCTATCCCCCCCCTTCTGAGGACCGAAAAACTCTCAACCATGATCATCCCCACGCGACCCTCTCCGCCATGCCAACCCCACAGGACCGCCCCAACACGTCACCCTCTCTGGTGACCACCACCTACTTCTACTGGTCCCACTCACATACTCGTCCGAAGACCAAACAAGGTATCCCCCACCTTGGTATGTGAGTGACCGTACTACCTCTCTCGTCCACCTCTCGGACCGACCAGCCACATGCATCAACAAGGCATCTCCTTCCTTGCCATATGGCTGGCCCTCATCCCTACACTAGGGCGGACGGCCCCGCTTAGCCGGACAGATAAAACCGCATAGAGGGCACACGAACATTATCCCTTCTCTTACTCTTTAAATACTGCGTAACTAGCAAGGGGGGTTTTACTTCCGCACGGCATCGTCTAACAACCCACACTTAATCTAAAAATAACCTACCAGGGAAATCAACCGGGGAATGCGGCATGGCCCCGACCATACAATAATCAACAACAAACTACAACTAAGAGAAATGAAAACAACACCACCCTATCACACTCCATCATAAAACGACAAACAATCTAACACTAACCTCACTACACCAACCTAGTCACAACTCTTCCAACTAACTTCTTTTCTAACTCCTTTCTGATATTTTTCTTTTTTCCTTTTCTAATTTTTTTTTTCTTTTTCCTTTCTAATTTTTATTTGTATTTTATTTTATTTTGTTTTCTAAGGGGAGGGGTAGGAAAATTGGGAAGATGAAAAGGGCAAGGATCATTGAAAGGTCAATAGCTAGGACTAAGGGTAAGGACATGGTTCCCTCCGAGAATAAGGATGGGTGGAGAAAACCAAGGCTCGCGGAGGCAGGGGCACAACCCTGAAGTAGACAAACACCACTGGGACTGTGGGGAACATCTACCCGCTACCCGTTAACCGCTTCTTCTCACCTTTTTATGACGAACTTTAGGTACTCGTTCCTTTTGGATACCATTCTCTGAGAAACTATCTCGTGTTGAGCTGTACTGATTTGTTTCTTCTGAATTAGAATCAAGGCAACTTACCTGACTACTTTTACCCCGATTTGGATTATCCTCAACCTCTAACTCCTCTGCTTCTACCTCCCCTGGTTCGGTTCTCTTTCTTCCACCTCTTCCTTTTTCTCCTCTACATAATCCAAATCACCATCACGACACTGCACATCTTCATCCTCTAGTTGCTCACCTGGTCCGCCCGAAACTTCTTTCCATTCCTCGGAATCCTCAACACTACTTACAGAAAGCGTCTGCACATCTTCACACACTACATCATTCTCGCTCACACACTCCACAACGCTGCCACCCAATTTCTCCTCAACTTCTACCTCATCTACTTCTACCACACTTGCAGCATGAACATCCCCTTGTTCATCCGCAACCTCAGAAACACTTGCAGCCTCCCTAACACTTACACTTATACTCCCCTGCGCAGAATGTGCAGACCGCTCTTCTCCCTCTTCCTTCGATTCCTCTTCTTCACCACTCTCAGCAACTACAACTTCCTCAACATTTCCCAACCTGGAATCCAGTTGTCCAGATCCATGTGCAATGTCCAAATTAAATTCTACTGACGATGGCAAAGCTCCACCATCAAGTGACTTCTCATCTCCCGGCATAGGCGATGATGATGTTACCGGGTCTGGATCCGTCATGAACCGAGATGGAGATACCGGAACAAATTCTGCGGCATCTGGATTCAACCATGACGTCCTCTCTGAGTCCTGTAATTCAATATCAACAGACGTGTTCTTGTCGTCTTGTATTGATCCACAGAAGTTACTTCGCTTTTCTTCTTTCTCCTCGCCTTCTTCATCCACAACTCTATTAGGCACTGGGACTTCCTCTGGAAGCTTCAAAGTTTCTTTTTTCTCCCAATAGGAATAACGCCTTGCTACAGGCTCCCTACTTGCCGATGTTGGTTTACTAATATAACTTCTTCTTTCCCTGTTAGTTTCGTACTTATTTCTTTTCTCTGCTGTAACCGTTGCTACTGTCTTCTCACTTGTCACCCCCTTGTAGCCTCCATTACTTCCGGAATATTCAGTTTTTCTGACAGTCTCTTGTGTTCTTCTCCAACCGCCATGTTTGTCCTTTTTAGCTCTTCCTAACAAACCACTGGAGTATTGGACATCCGTAGCAGCTCTTCCCCGGGACTCGTCCCCTGCTCGGACAGTCTTAGAAACCACACACAACCGGTACAGATCCGCGAAACAACGTGGACGTTCTGTGAATATCAAACGCGATCTCTCTTGGGGATTCAGTCCTTCCAGAATAGCTTGTATTACTTCCGTCTCGGGCAACCCTAATCTTAATACCCAGGCAGCTTTCCGTATGTCCTGCACGAAGTCCCCCAACGCCTTCCCGTTGGCCTGTAGGCGATAGAATAAATCTAACTTAAGCTGGGAACGTCGTCGATGGGGTATGAAGAGATCCAACACTTCCCCATGAAAAGCGTCGACAGTGCCGCCCCGACGCAGAGTGTTGGTGACCAACCCTGCCAATGACCCCTGACAATACGGGTATATAAGGGACAAGACCTCCCCATCGGATACACCTGGGAAATCTGCCAACTGCAGGACAAGGTCCAAGAAAACCAGCAGCTGGTCCTCATCAAATTCATTCACCACCGAAGTTTCTGAAGAACCCCTGAAAGGGGGTTGGGCAATTTCTGAAAGCCTACCGCCGCCAGAATTACACAATTCGAAATACACAATCAACAAAACATAACTCCCACAAAACACCTAACGCCCTACAAAAATAATGACAATAATAAGACAGGAATCAGAAAAAACTCGAGTACTAAATTCTTCCTTCGAGCAGACTGCGGGTCCCCCTACCGTTGCGAGGACCCAGCCCACTTACCTAAACGGCTCTCTCAACAACACTACACATTAAGGAACGCGACACACACACACTAACACACAACACGACAAATTCTACCGACCAACGACAAATTCTCAAAAATATTTCTAATAACTTCGGCTCCCATCTTTCGGAGGAGACCGACTGCCGATCGGGCCATACCGCATAAATGAAACACCTCCCCTATTATGGGCAAGGTAATACGCAAACCATATCTCCACCTAGGCACAGATCTGCGATAATTCGCGTTTCCAAAGGAATGTCCCCCTTTAAAATTTCACACCACGTGGCCACCTACCGTTCAACGATACCAACAGGCGGGCAAGTATATACACATATAATACACAAATCTTAAACCTAACAAAACATAGTCACTTTTAGATATAGGGACTTTTAGAGATTCTTCTAAGTTCTATTCGAACCCCAAAATGTTTCCTGAGTTTGCAAGCCCTGTCACACCCAAAGGACCAAGGGTTGACCCTTATCTCAACCACGCTCTGCTACCAAATGTAACCCCTCTTTAACTTTGACTGAAAAAAAAAATTATTTTTATTTATTTTTTTTTTTAAAGAGGGGCCACAAGATAATTAAAACTAGACCAAAGCCTAGAGAAGCCAAAAATGCGCTGGATCCAGTGAGACTGGACTTGCAATTAAAACTCACAAAATTAACAATCAATAAAATCCTTTTTTATTATTCTATCTCCTTTAAAATTGTTAACTACAAAATCAATAAATATAACATTTAGATTCTATGTTCCCCTTAAAATTGTTAATTAAAAATAATTAATTCTCTTTAAAAATGTTACTTGAAAATTATTGATAAATATAAAATTTAATTTCTATATTCTCTTTAAAAAATTAATTGAAAATTAATTGAGATAAATCTATATACTCCTTATCAATGTTAATTAAAAAAATAATTAATTCTCTTTTAAAATATTAATTGAAAATTAATAGAGATAAAATCTACATACTCCTTATCAATGTTAATTAAAAAATAATTAATTCTCTTTAAAAATATTAATTGAAAATTAATAGAGATAGAATCTATATTCTCCTTTATAAAAAAAATCTTTTGAAATTAATAATTATAATTCCTTATTTTCCCTTTCAAAATTGTCATTAGAAATTAATAAATATATATAAACCCGATGTTTTATATTTTCTTTTTAAGCCCTATATCTAACCCCCCCAAAAATACACACGACTGTACAATACATATAGAACCACCAAAATTACACACACTAATATACAATACATATACATGTTCCACAATACAGGACAATTATAACATATATCTCTTGCCACACCCTTTTCTACCCCATTAGGTACATCATTAACAATTTATGAAAATCCATATTAGGTTTTAATTTAATATGTGCATAACATATTAAATGTGTGTATGATTATATATATGCAACACCAGTAGCCCCCAGGACACACTAAATTCAAAATTTGGCAAAGTGCCTGATACTATTATATAATGCAGCCACACTGGGCACTTAGACAGGGAGAAATAAAATTTAGAATACAGTGAACACCCCAGTGATCATAATTAATTAAAAGAATTTAAATATTGATAAATTTAATTAAGTATTGAAAATAGTAACGTGTCATAAACCTTATAACCTTTTTAAGAGTAATTTGGCCCACAGGCCGACATGTTCCTAGGCAAGATAGTGCTTAACTCAAACTGTCCCAACAGCATGTTTAACTCTGCATGAAAATGCACCTATACAGGATTAAACGGGTGACCCGACTTAACTACCAAAGAAACTTCTATCCCTATATAATCCAAACTGAATTTAAAAATTAGAAATTAATGTATAAAATGAAAACTAAATTGAACCAGAGAAATTACAAGTTGATTGAATGAATTAGTAGCACTAATGAAACCCTTATACTGGAAATAAGAAGGAAATTACACGTCTGAAAGGTGAGCAGCCACAGATGCATGTCAGCCCCTGGGCTCACAGATTATACAAACAAAATTACGAAATTTACAAAAGATTCCCCCCCAAGTCCACGCATTATTCTGTCCCGTTAACCGGGGACCCAATTAAAATGTTTAAAACTTAAAGTCATTGTTGTAGAATGACTCAATGTCCACTGGTTCTAATGAGTTACATCACACTGTGTAAAGAATATAATATGGATTGATTTCACCTTATTTTTTCCATGGGTGTGAAGTGGTGGTCTTCTGGCCTACATGATGGGGGGGGGTGGTTAGTCTTCGCTATTCTCCTCCGGCAGATGAAGTTAAGAGAGAGAGTCTGGTTGTTAAAAGTTCAGGTTGGAGCTGGTTCCCCGTCTTCCTCGAGGGACCCTGGTCATACAACATATTATCAGCGAGAGTTCACAAAACAAATTCCCCCAGAAACCTCACACGCACCAAAACCCATACATAATATTAACACAGCTTTAGGGCTATTTAAACATGATAATTTGACACACTTGGCAACGGTTATATGGCCATCAGGCCCTATTTGAAAACATCTAGTTTTGTTAAATTCCTTATTATAAACTTTACCCCTGTGGGTTAATATAATTCCATTACGGTATTATATAATTATGCAGTTCGTTATACAATTAATAAAATTTACACATAGTCTGATTTTGCTACGTGGTCTGAGAGGTTACTTGATTACAATCATTTCTATCCTTATTAAACAAATACTTTTTGGCATTTACATTCTTCTCAATTCTGGTGCCTTAGTTAAGATTTCTGAAATTGATATAGTGTTACTATAGTTACTAATAAAGGTTGCATCTAACTTACTCAGAATTACGCATTTTACTTTTCACCACGTGGAGTGAGGTTAACTGAATTTACTTACTGTGGCCTTATTAAACAATTTTTCATTCGTAAAATTTTAAATTGAAGTATATAAACATATTGCCATAACTTACCGCAGATCTGTAATTGTTTAGCCTGCCATAGGTAAAGATGGTGCAACAAAAGCTCCTATCTGTCGGAGGAAGAAATGCCAGACGTCTGTTTGATTCAGAACCAGAACAGAGACAGGTTCAAAATCGCTTTTTCTGGCTTTTCACAACTTGCAAACAGCGGCGCGCGCCAGAGTGCAGCATTAACCGGGCACACTTAAATGGTATTACAGTATAAGTTGCGTGTATCTGTTAAACACAGTACGGCATTTTTCGTTTGCTTTGGCGTTAAATGCCGTATACTCGCCGATCTCTCTCAGATTCGGCACACACCCACCCCAAAAGGGCAACATAGTTGCCCCACAATTGAACCAAACCGTAGCCACTTGGCTGTCCTATCATAACACGCAGGTCTCTTGGCTGCCCTGAGGAAATCTTAGAAAAAAAAATTACCGCTCTTAGGACGACAGAGGCTCAGAATGTAAACGAAGGAAGAGGAAAGAAGAAGTGTAGTGTGTATGCCTGTGTGCATGTGGGTGTATCTGTGCACGTGTGTGGGTACTGCATGCTGACTTGATCAGGGTCAGCATACAGCGAGAAGAAATAGAAGGAGAAAAGAAGAAAGACGAGAACTGGTGCTCCCTCTGAGTTCTGACCTCCTAAGGCCCCCTACACTCACAACCAAGACCCCAGGACCGATACTTCTTCAGGACCACTTCTATCCCCCCCCTTCTGAGGACCGAAAAACTCTCAACCATGATCATCCCCACGCGACCCTCTCCGCCATGCCAACCCCACAGGACCGCCCCAACACGTCACCCTCTCTGGTGACCACCACCTACTTCTACTGGTCCCACTCACATACTCGTCCGAAGACCAAACAAGGTATCCCCCACCTTGGTATGTGAGTGACCGTACTACCTCTCTCGTCCACCTCTCGGACCGACCAGCCACATGCATCAACAAGGCATCTCCTTCCTTGCCATATGGCTGGCCCTCATCCCTACACTAGGGCGGACGGCCCCGCTTAGCCGGACAGATAAAACCGCATAGAGGGCACACGAACATTATCCCTTCTCTTACTCTTTAAATACTGCGTAACTAGCAAGGGGGGTTTTACTTCCGCACGGCATCGTCTAACAACCCACACTTAATCTAAAAATAACCTACCAGGGAAATCAACCGGGGAATGCGGCATGGCCCCGACCATACAATAATCAACAACAAACTACAACTAAGAGAAATGAAAACAACACCACCCTATCACACTCCATCATAAAACGACAAACAATCTAACACTAACCTCACTACACCAACCTAGTCACAACTCTTCCAACTAACTTCTTTTCTAACTCCTTTCTGATATTTTTCTTTTTTCCTTTTCTAATTTTTTTTTTCTTTTTCCTTTCTAATTTTTATTTGTATTTTATTTTATTTTGTTTTCTAAGGGGAGGGGTAGGAAAATTGGGAAGATGAAAAGGGCAAGGATCATTGAAAGGTCAATAGCTAGGACTAAGGGTAAGGACATGGTTCCCTCCGAGAATAAGGATGGGTGGAGAAAACCAAGGCTCGCGGAGGCAGGGGCACAACCCTGAAGTAGACAAACACCACTGGGACTGTGGGGAACATCTACCCGCTACCCGTTAACCGCTTCTTCTCACCTTTTTATGACGAACTTTAGGTACTCGTTCCTTTTGGATACCATTCTCTGAGAAACTATCTCGTGTTGAGCTGTACTGATTTGTTTCTTCTGAATTAGAATCAAGGCAACTTACCTGACTACTTTTACCCCGATTTGGATTATCCTCAACCTCTAACTCCTCTGCTTCTACCTCCCCTGGTTCTCTTTCTTCCACCTCTTCCTTTTTCTCCTCTACATAATCCAAATCACCATCACGACACTGCACATCTTCATCCTCTAGTTGCTCACCTGGTCCGCCCGAAACTTCTTTCCATTCCTCGGAATCCTCAACACTACTTACGGAAAGCGTCTGCACATCTTCACACACTACATCATTCTCGCTCACACACTCCACAACGCTGCCACCCAATTTCTCCTCAACTTCTACCTCATCTACTTCTACCACACTTGCAGCATGGACATCCCCTTGTTCATCCGCAACCTCAGAAACACTTGCAGCCTCCCTAACACTTACACTTATACTCCCCTGCGCAGAATGTGCAGACCGCTCTTCTGCCTCTTCCTTCGATTCCTCTTCTTCACCACTCTCAGCAACTACAACTTCCTCAACATTTCCCAACCTGGAATCCAGTTGTCCAGATCCATGTGCAATGTCCAAATTAAATTCTACTGACGATGGCAAAGCTCCACCATCAAGTGACTTCTCATCTCCCGGCATAGGCGATGATGATGTTACCGGGTCTGGATCCGTCATGAACCGAGATGGAGATACCGGAACAAATTCTGCGGCATCTGGATTCAACCATGACGTCCTCTCTGAGTCCTGTAATTCAATATCAACAGACGTGTTCTTGTCGTCTTGTATTGATCCACAGAAGTTACTTCGCTTTTCTTCTTTCTCCTCGCCTTCTTCATCCACAACTCTATTAGGCACTGGGACTTCCTCTGGAAGCTTCAAAGTTTCTTTTTTCTCCCAATAGGAATAACGCCTTGCTACAGGCTCCCTACTGGCCGATGTTGGTTTACTAATATAACTTCTTCTTTCCCTGTTAGTTTCGTACTTATTTCTTTTCTCTGCTGTAACCGTTGTTACTGTCTTCTCACTTGTCACCCCCTTGTAGCCTCCATTACTTCCGGAATATTCAGTTTTTCTGACAGTCTCTTGTGTTCTTCTCCAACCGCCATGTTTGTCCTTTTTAGCTCTTCCTAACAAACCACTGGAGTATTGGACATCCGTAGCAGCTCTTCCCCGGGACTCGTCCCCTGCTCGGACAGTCTTAGAAACCACACACAACCGGTACAGATCCGCGAAACAACGTGGACGTTCTGTGAATATCAAACACGATCTCTCTTGGGGATTCAGTCCTTCCAGAATAGCTTGTATTACTTCCGTCTCGGGCAACCCTAATCTTAATACCCAGGCAGCTTTCCGTATGTCCTGCACGAAGTCCCCCAACGCCTCCCCGTTGGCCTGTAGGCGATAGAATAAATCTAACTTAAGCTGGGAACGTCGTCGATGGGGTATGAAGAAATCCAACACTTCCCCATGAAAAGCGTCGACAGTGCCGCCCCGACGCAGAGTGTTGGTGACCAACCCTGCCAATGACCCCTGACAATACGGGTATATAAGGGACAAGACCTCCCCATCGGATACACCTGGGAAATCTGCCAACTGCAGGACAAGGTCCAAGAAAACCAGCAGCTGGTCCTCATCAAATTCATTCACCACCGAAAGTTTCTGGAGAACCCCTGAAAGGGGGTTGGGCAATTTCTGAAAGCATACCACCGCCAGAATTACACAATTCGAAATACACAATCAACAAAACATAACTCCCACAAAACACCTAACGCCCTACAAAAATAATGACAATAATAAGACAGGAATCAGAAAAAACTCGAGTACTAAATTCTTCCTTCGAGCAGACTGCGGGTCCCCCTACCGTTGCGAGGACCCAGCCCACTTACCTAAACGGCTCTCTCAACAACACTACACATTAAGGAACGCGACACACACACACTAACACACAACACGACAAATTCTACCGACCAACGACAAATTCTCAAAAATATTTCTAATAACTTCGGCTCCCATCTTTCGGAGGAGACCGACTGCCGATCGGGCCATACCGCATAAATGAAACACCTCCCCTATTATGGGCAAGGTAATACGCAAACCATATCTCCACCTAGGCACAGATCTGCGATAATTCGCGTTTCCAAAGGAATGTCCCCCTTTAAAATTTCACACCACGTGGCCACCTACCGTTCAACGATACCAACAGGCGGGCAAGTATATACACATATAATACACAAACCTTAAACCTAACAAAACATAGTCACTTTTAGATATAGGGACTTTTAGAGATTCTTCTAAGTTCTATTCGAACCCCAAAATGTTTCCTGAGTTTGCAAGCCCTGTCACACCCAAAGGACCCAAGGGTTGACCCTAATCTCAACCACGCTCTGCTACCAAATGTAACCCCTCTTTAACTTTGACTGAAAAAAAAATTATTTTTATTTATTTTTTTTTTAAAGAGGGGCCACAAGATAATTAAAACTAGACCAAAGCCTAGAGAAGCCAAAAATGCGCTGGATCCAGTGAGACTGGACTTGCAATTAAAACTCACAAAATTAACAATCAATAAAATCCTTTTTTATTATTCTATCTCCTTTAAAATTGTTAACTACAAAATCAATAAATATAACATTTAGATTCTATGTTCCCCTTAAAATTGTTAATTAAAAATAATTAATTCTCTTTAAAAATGTTACTTGAAAATTATTGATAAATATAAAATTTAATTTCTATATTCTCTTTAAAAAATTAATTGAAAATTAATTGAGATAAATCTATATACTCCTTATCAATGTTAATTAAAAAAATAATTAATTCTCTTTTAAAATATTAATTGAAAATTAATAGAGATAAAATCTACATACTCCTTATCAATGTTAATTAAAAAATAATTAATTCTCTTTAAAAATATTAATTGAAAATTAATAGAGATAGAATCTATAATCTCTTTTATAAAAAAAATCTTTTGAAATTAATAATTATAATTCCTTATTTTCCCTTTCAAAATTGTCATTAGAAATTAATAAATATATATAAACCCGATGTTTTATATTTTCTTTTTAAGCCCTATATCTAACCCCCCCAAAAATACACACGACTGTACAATACATATAGAACCACCAAAATTACACACACTAATATTCAATACATATACATGTTCCACAATACAGGACAATTATAACATATATCTCTTGCCACACCCTTTTCTACCCCATTAGGTACATCATTAACAAGTTATGAAAATCCATATTAGGTTTTAATTTAATATGTGTATAACATATTAAATGTGTGTCTGATTATATATATGCAACACCAGTACCCCCCAGGACATACTAAATTCAAAATTTGGCAAAGTGCCTGATACTATTATATAATGCAGCCACACTGGGCACTTAGACAGGGAGAAATAAAATTTAGAATACAGTGAACACCCCAGTGATCATAATTAATTAAAAGAATTTAAATATTGATAAATTTAGTTAAGTATTGAAAATAGTAACGTGTCATAAACCTTATAACCTTTTTAAGAGTAATTTGTCCCACAGGCCGACATGTTCCTAGGCAAGATAGTGCATAACTCAACCTGTCCCAACAGCATGTTTAACTCTGCATGAAAATGCACCTATACAGGATTAAACTGGTGACCCGACTTAACTACCAAAGAAACTTCTATCCCTATATAATCCAAACTGAATTTAAAAATGAGAAATTAATGTATAAAATGAAAACTAAATTGAACCAGAGAAATTACAAGTTGATTGAATGAATTAGTAGCACTAATGAAACCCTTATACTGGAAATAAGAAGGAAATTACACGTCTGAAAGGTGAGCAGCCACAGATGCATGTCAGCCCCTGGGCTCACAGATTATACAAACAAAATTACGAAATTTACAAAAGATTCCCCCCCAAGTCCACGCATTATTCTGTCCCGTTAACCGGGGACCCAATTAAAATGTTTAAAACTTAAAGTCATTGTTGTAGAGTGACTCAATGTCCACTGGTTCTAATGAGTTACATCACACTGTGTAAAGAATATAATATGGATTGATTTCACCTTATTTTTTCCATGGGTGTGAAGTGGTGGTCTTCTGGCCTACATGATGGGGGGGGTGGTTAGTCTTCGCTATTCTCCTCCGGCAGATGAAGTTAAGAGAGAGAGTCTGGTTGTTAAAAGTTCAGGTTGGAGCTGGTTCCCCGTCTTCCTCGAGGGACCCTGGTCATACAACATATTATCAGCGAGAGTTCACAAAACAAATTCCCCCAGAAACCTCACACGCACCAAAACCCATACATAATATTAACACAGCTTTAGGGCTATTTAAACATGATAATTTGACACACTTGGCAACGGTTATATGGCCATCAGGCCCTATTTGAAAACATCTAGTTTTGTTAAATTCCTTATTATAAACTTTACCCCTGTGGGTTAATATAATTCCATTACGGTATTATATAATTATGCAGTTCGTTATACAATTAATAAAATTTACACATAGTCTGATTTTGCTACGTGGTCTGAGAGGTTACTTGATTACAATCATTTCTATCCTTATTAAACAAATACTTTTTGGCATTTACATTCTTCTCAATTCTGGTGCCTTAGTTAAGATTTCTGAAATTGATATAGTGTTACTATAGTTACTAATAAAGGTTGCATCTAACTTACTCAGAATTACGCATTTTACTTTTCACCACGTGGAGTGAGGTTAACTGAATTTACTTACTGTGGCCTTATTAAACAATTTTTCATTCGTAAAATTTTAAATTGAAGTATATAAACATATTGCCATAACTTACCGCAGATCTGTAATTGTTTAGCCTGCCATAGGTAAAGATGGTGCAACAAAAGCTCCTATCTGTCGGAGGAAGAAATGCCAGACGCCTGTTTGATTCAGAACCAGAACAGAGACAGGTTCAAAATCGCTTTTTCTGGCTTTTCACAACTTGCAAACAGCGGCGCGCGCCAGAGTGCAGCATTAACCGGGCACACTTAAATGGTATTACAGTATAAGTTGCGTGTATCTGTTAAACACAGTACGGCATTTTTCGTTTGCTTTGGCGTTAAATGCCGTATACTCGCCGATCTCTCTCAGATTCGGCACACACCCACCCCAAAAGGGCAACATAGTTGCCCCACAATTGAACCAAACCGTAGCCACTTGGCTGTCCTATCATAACACGCAGGTCTCTTGGCTGCCCTGAGGAAATCTTAGAAAAAAAAATTACCGCTCTTAGGACGACAGAGGCTCAGAATGTAAACGAAGGAAGAGGAAAGAAGAAGTGTAGTGTGTATGCCTGTGTGCATGTGGGTGTATCTGTGCACGTGTGTGGGTACTGCATGCTGACTTGATCAGGGTCAGCATACAGCGAGAAGAAATAGAAGGAGAAAAGAAGAAAGACGAGAACTGGTGCTCCCTCTGAGTTCTGACCTCCTAAGGCCCCCTACACTCACAACCAAGACCCCAGGACCGATACTTCTTCAGGACCACTTCTATCCCCCCCCTTCTGAGGACCGAAAAAATCTCAACCATGATCATCCCCACGCGACCCTCTCCGCCATGCCAACCCCACAGGACCGCCCCAACACGTCACCCTCTCTGGTGACCACCACCTACTTCTACTGGTCCCACTCACATACTCGTCCGAAGACCAAACAAGGTATCCCCCACCTTGGTATGTGAGTGACCGTACTACCTCTCTCGTCCACCTCTCGGACCGACCAGCCACATGCATCAACAAGGCATCTCCTTCCTTGCCATATGGCTGGCCCTCATCCCTACACTAGGGCGGACGGCCCCGCTTAGCCGGACAGAGAAAACCGCATAGAGGGCACACGAACATTATCCCTTCTCTTACTCTTTAAATACTGCGTAACTAGCAAGGGGGCTTTTACTTCCGCACGGCATCGTCTAACAACCCACACTTAATCTAAAAATAACCTACCAGGGAAATCAACCGGGGAATGCGGCATGGCCCCGACCCTACAATAATCAACAACTAACTACAACTAAGAGAAATGAAAACAACACCACCCTATCACACTCCATCATAAAACGACAAACAATCTAACACTAACCTCACTACACCAACCTAGTCACAACTCTTCCAACTAACTTCTTTTCTAACTCCTTTCTGATATTCTTCTTTTTTCCTTTTCTAATTTTTTTTTCTTTTTCCTTTCTAATTTTTATTTGTATTTTATTTTATTTTGTTTTCTAAGGGGAGGGGTAGGAAAATTGGGAAGATGAAAAGGGCAAGGATCATTGAAAGGTCAATAGCTAGGACTAAGGGTAAGGACATGGTTCCCTCCGAGAATAAGGATGGGTGGAGAAAACCAAGGCTCGCGGAGGCAGGGGCACAACCCTGAAGTAGACAAACACCACTGGGACTGTGGGGAACATCTACCCGCTACCCGTTAACCGCTTCTTCTCACCTTTTTATGACGAACTTTAGGTACTCGTTCCTTTTGGATACCATTCTCTGAGAAACTATCTCGTGTTGAGCTGTACTGATTTGTTTCTTCTGAATTAGAATCAAGGCAACTTACCTGACTACTTTTACCCCGATTTGGATTATCCTCAACCTCTAACTCCTCTGCTTCTACCTCCCCTGGTTCTCTTTCTTCCACCTCTTCCTTTTTCTCCTCTACATAATCCAAATCACCATCACGACACTGCACATCTTCATCCTCTAGTTGCTCACCTGGTCCGCCCGAAACTTCTTTCCATTCCTCGGAATCCTCAACACTACTTACAGAAAGCGTCTGCACATCTTCACACACTACATCATTCTCGCTCACACACTCCACAACGCTGCCACCCAATTTCTCCTCAACTTCTACCTCATCTACTTCTACCACACTTGCAGCATGGACATCCCCTTGTTCATCCGCAACCTCAGAAACACTTGCAGCCTCCCTAACACTTACACTTATACTCCCCTGCGCAGAATGTGCAGACCGCTCTTCTCCCTCTTCCTTCGATTCCTCTTCTTCACCACTCTCAGCAACTACAACTTCCTCAACATTTCCCAACCTGGAATCCAGTTGTCCAGATCCATGTGCAATGTCCAAATTAAATTCTACTGACGATGGCAAAGCTCCACCATCAAGTGACTTCTCATCTCCCGGCATAGGCGATGATGATGTTACCGGGTCTGGATCCGTCATGAACCGAGATGGAGATACCGGAACAAATTCTGCGGCATCTGGATTCAACCATGACGTCCTCTCTGAGTCCTGTAATTCAATATCAACAGACGTGTTCTTGTCGTCTTGTATTGATCCACAGAAGTTACTTCGCTTTTCTTCTTTCTCCTCGCCTTCTTCATCCACAACTCTATTAGGCACTGGGACTTCCTCTGGAAGCTTCAAAGTTTCTTTTTTCTCCCAATAGGAATAACGCCTTGCTACAGGCTCCCTACTTGCCGATGTTGGTTTACTAATATAACTTCTTCTTTCCCTGTTAGTTTCGTACTTATTTCTTTTCTCTGCTGTAACCGTTGCTACTGTCTTCTCACTTGTCACCCCCTTGTAGCCTCCATTACTTCCGGAATATTCAGTTTTTCTGACAGTCTCTTGTGTTCTTCTCCAACCGCCATGTTTGTCCTTTTTAGCTCTTCCTAACAAACCACTGGAGTATTGGACATCCGTAGCAGCTCTTCCCCGGGACTCGTCCCCTGCTCGGACAGTCTTAGAAACCACACACAACAAGTACAGATCCGCGAAACAACGTGGACGTTCTGTGAATATCAAACACGATCTCTCTTGGGGATTCAGTCCTTCCAGAATAGCTTGTATTACTTCCGTCTCGGGCAACCCTAATCTTAATACCCAGGCAGCTTTCCGTATGTCCTGCACGAAGTCCCCCAACGCCTCCCCGTTGGCCTGTAGGTGATAGAATAAATCTAACTTAAGCTGGGAACGTCGTCGATGGGGTATGAAGAAATCCAACACTTCCCCATGAAAAGCGTCGACAGTGCCGCCCCAACGCAGAGTGTTGGTGACCAACCCTGCCAATGACCCCTGACAATACGGGTATATAAGGGACAAGACCTCCCCATCGGATACACCTGGGAAATCTGCCAACTGCAGGACAAGGTCCAAGAAAACCAGCAGCTGGTCCTCATCAAATTCATTCACCACCGAAAGTTTCTGGAGAACCCCTGAAAGGGGGTTGGGCAATTTCTGAAAGCATACCGCCGCCAGAATTACACAATTCGAAATACACAATCAACAAAACATAACTCCCACAAAACACCTAACGCCCTACAAAAATAATGACAATAATAAGACAGGAATCAGAAAAAACTCGAGTACTAAATTCTTCCTTCGAGCAGACTGCGGGTCCCCCTACCGTTGCGAGGACCCAGCCCACTTACCTAAACGGCTCTCTCAACAACACTACACATTAAGGAACGCGACACACACACACTAACACACAACACGACAAATTCTACCGACCAACGACAAATTCTCAAAAATATTTCTAATAACTTCGGCTCCCATCTTTCGGAGGAGACCGACTGCCGATCGGGCCATACCGCATAAATGAAACACCTCCCCTATTATGGGCAAGGTAATACGCAAACCATATCTCCACCTAGGCACAGATCTGCGATAATTCGCGTTTCCAAAGGAATGTCCCCCTTTAAAATTTCACACCACGTGGCCACCTACCGTTCAACGATACCAACAGGCGGGCAAGTATATACACATATAATACACAAACCTTAAACCTAACAAAACATAGTCACTTTTAGATATAGGGACTTTTAGAGATTCTTCTAAGTTCTATTCGAACCCCAAAATGTTTCCTGAGTTTGCAAGCCCTGTCACACCCAAAGGACCCAAGGGTTGACCCTAATCTCAACCACGCTCTGCTACCAAATGTAACCCCTCTTTAACTTTGACTGAAAAAAAAATTATTTTTATTTATTTTTTTTTTTAAAGAGGGGCCACAAGATAATTAAAACTAGACCAAAGCCTAGAGAAGCCAAAAATGCGCTGGATCCAGTGAGACTGGACTTGCAATTAAAACTCACAAAATTAACAATCAATAAAATCCTTTTTTATTATTCTATCTCCTTTAAAATTGTTAACTACAAAATCAATAAATATAACATTTAGATTCTATGTTCCCCTTAAAATTGTTAGTTAAAAATAATTAATTCTCTTTAAAAATGTTACTTGAAAATTATTGATAAATATAAAATTTAATTTCTATATTCTCTTTAAAAAATTAATTGAAAATTAATTGAGATAAATCTATATACTCCTTATCAATGTTAATTAAAAAAATAATTAATTCTCTTTAAAAATATTAATTGAAAATTAATAGAGATAAAATCTACATACTCCTTATCAATGTTAATTAAAAAATAATTAATTCTCTTTAAAAATATTAATTGAAAATTAATAGAGATAGAATCTATAATCTCTTTTATAAAAAAAATCTTTTGAAATTAATAATTATAATTCCTTATTTTCCCTTTCAAAATTGTCATTAGAAATTAATAAATATATATAAACCCGATGTTTTATATTTTCTTTTTAAGCCCTATATCTAACCCCCCCAAAAATACACACGACTGTACAATACATATAGAACCACCAAAATTACACACACTAATATTCAATACATATACATGTTCCACAATACAGGACAATTATAACATATATCTCTTGCCACACCCTTTTATACCCCATTAGGTACATCATTAACAAGTTATGAAAATCCATATTAGGTTTTAATTTAATATGTGTATAACATATTAAATGTGTGTCTGATTATATATATGCAACACCAGTAGCCCCCAGGACACACTAAATTCAAAATTTGGCAAAGTGCCTGATACTATTATATAATGCAGCCACACTGGGCACTTAGACAGGGAGAAATAAAATTTAGAATACAGTGAACACCCCAGTGATCATAATTAATTAAAAGAATTTAAATATTGATAAATTTAGTTAAGTATTGAAAATAGTAACGTGTCATAAACCTTATAACCTTTTTAAGAGTAATTTGGCCCACAGGCCGACATGTTCCTAGGCAAGATAGTGCATAACTCAACCTGTCCCAACAGCATGTTTAACTCTGCATGAAAATGCACCTATACAGGATTAAACTGGTGACCCGACTTAACTACCAAAGAAACTTCTATCCCTATATAATCCAATCTGAATTTAAAAATGAGAAATTAATGTATAAAATGAAAACTAAATTGAACCAGAGAAATTACAAGTTGATTGAATGAATTAGTAGCACTAATGAAACCCTTATACTGGAAATAAGAAGGAAATTGCACATCTGAAAGGTGAGCAGCCACAGATGCATGTCAGCCCCTGGGCTCACAGATTATACAAACAAAATTATGAAATTTACAAAAGATTCCCCCCCAAGTCCACGCATTATTCTGTCCCGTTAACCGGGGACCCAATTAAAATGTTTAAAACTTAAAGTCATTGTTGTAGAGTGACTCAATGTCCACTGGTTCTAATGAGTTACATCACACTGTGTAAAGAATATAATATGGATTGATTTCACCTTATTTTTTCCATGGGTGTGAAGTGGTGATGTTCTGGCCTACATGATAGGGGGGGGTGTGGTTAGCCTTCGCTATTCTCCTCCGGCAGATGAAGTTAAGAGAGAGAGTCTGGTTGTTAAAAGTTCAGGTTGGAGCTGGTTCCCCGTCTTCCTCGAGGGACCCTGGTCATACAACATATTATCAGCGAGAGTTCACAAAACAAATTCCCCCAGAAACCTCACATGCACCAAAACCCATACATAATATTAACACAGCTTTAGGGCTATTTAAACATGATAATTTGACACACTTGGCAACGGTTATATGGCCACCAGGCCCTATTTGAAAACATCTAGTTTTGTTAAATTCCTTATTATAAACTTTACCCCTGTGGGTTAATATAATTCCATTACGGTATTATATAATTATGCAGTTCGTTATACAATTAATAAAATTTACACATAGTCTGATTTTGCTACGTGGTCTGAGAGGTTACTTGATTACAATCATTTCTATCCTTATTAAACAAATACTTTTTGGCATTTACATTCTTCTCAATTCTGGTGCCTTAGTTAAGTATTCTGAAATTGATATAGTGTTACTATAATTACTAATAAAGGTTGCATCTAACTTACTCAGAATTACGCATTTTACTTTTCACCACGTGGAGTGAGGTTAACTGAATTTACTTACTGTGGCCTTATTAAACCATTTTTCATTCGTAAAACTTTAAATTGAAGTATATAAACATATTGCCATAACTTACCGCAGATCTGTAATTGTTTAGCCTGCCATAGGTAAAGATGGTGCAACAAAAGCTCCTATCTGTCGGAGGAAGAAATGCCAGACGTCTGTTTGATTCACAACCAGAACAGAGACAGGTTCAAAATCGCTTTTTCTGGCTTTTCACAACTTGCAAACAGCGGCGCGCGCCAGAGTGCAGCACTATCCGGGCACACTTAAATGGTATTACAGTATAAGTTGCGGTAATCTGTTAAACACAGTACGGCATTTTTCGTTTGCTTTGGCGTTAAATGCCGTATACTCGCCGATCTCTCTCAGATTCGGCACACACCCACCCCAAAAGGGCAACATAGTTGCCCCACAATTGAACCAAACCGTAGCCACTTGGCTGTCCTATCATAACACGCAGGTCTCTTGGCTGCCCTGAGGAAATCTTAGAAAAAAAAATTACCGCTCTTAGGACGACAGAGGCTCAGAATGTAAACGAAGGAAGAGGAAAGAAGAAGTGTAGTGTGTATGCCTGTGTGCATGTGGGTGTATCTGTGCACGTGTGTGGGTACTGCATGCTGACTTGATCAGGGTCAGCATACAGCGAGAAGAAATAGAAGGAGAAAAGAAGAAAGACGAGAACTGGTGCTCCCTCTGAGTTCTGACCTCCTAAGGCCCCCTACACTCACAACCAAGACCCCAGGACCGATACTTCTTCAGGACCACTTCCATCCCCCCCCTTCAGAGGACCTAAAAACTCTCAACCATGATCATCCCCACGCGACCCTCTCCGCCATGCCAACCCCACAGGACCGCCCCAACACGTCACCCTCTCTGGTGACCACCACCTACTTCTACTGGTCCCACTCACATACTCGTCCGAAGACCAAACAAGGTATCCCCCACCTTGGTATGTGAGTGACCGTACTACCTCTCTCGTCCACCTCTCGGACCGACCAGCCACATGCATCAACAAGGCATCTCCTTCCTTGCCATATGGCTGGCCCTCATCCCTACACTAGGGCGGACGGCCCCGCTTAGCCGGACAGAGAAAACCGCATAAAGGGCACACGAACATTATCCCTTCTCTTACTCTTTAAATACTGCGTAACTAGCAAGGGGGGTTTTACTTCCGCACGGCATCGTCTAACAACCCACACTTAATCTAAAAATAACCTACCAGGGAAATCAACCGGGGAATGCGGCATGGCCCCGACCCTACAATAATCAACAACAAACTACAACTAAGAGAAATGAAAACAACACCACCCTATCACACTCCATCATAAAACGACAAACAATCTAACACTAACCTCACTACACCAACCTAGTCACAACTCTTCCAACTAACTTCTTTTCTAACTCCTTTCTGATATTTTTCTTTTTTCCTTTTCTAATTTTTTTTTTCTTTTTCCTTTCTAATTTTTATTTGTATTTTATTTTATTTTGTTTTCTAAGGGGAGGGGTAGGAAAATTGGGAAGATGAAAAGGGCAAGGATCATTGAAAGGTCAATAGCTAGGACAAAGGGTAAGGACATGGTTCCCTCCGAGAATAAGGATGGGTGGAGAAAACCAAGGCTTGCAGAGGCAGGGGCACAACCCTGAAGTAGACAAACACCACTGGGACTGTGGGGAACATCTACCCGCTACCCGTTAACCGCTTCTTCTCACCTTTTTATGACGAACTTTAGGTACTCGTTCCTTTTGGATACCATTCTCTGAGAAACTATCTCGTGTTGAGCTGTACTGATTTGTTTCTTCTGAATTAGAATCAAGGCAACTTACCTGACTACTTTTACCCCGATTTGGATTATCCTCAACCTCTACCTCCTCTGCTTCTACCTCCCCTGGTTCTCTTTCTTCCACCTCTTCCTTTTTCTCCTCTACATAATCCAAATCACCATCACGACACTGCACATCTTCATCCTCTAGTTGCTCACCTGGTCCGCCCGAAACTTCTTTCCATTCCTCGGAATCCTCAACACTACTTCAGAAAGCGTCTGCACATCTTCACACACTACATCATTCTCGCTCACACACTCCACAACGCTGCCACCCAATTTCTCCTCATCTTCTACCTCATCTACTTCTACCACACTTGCAGCATGGACATCCCCTTGTTCATCCGCAAACTCAGAAACACTTGCAGCCTCCCTAACACTTACACTTATACTCCCCTGCGCAGAATGTGCAGACCGCTCTTCTCCCTCTTCCTTCGATTCCTCTTCTTCACCACTCTCAGCAACTACAACTTCCTCAACATTTCCCAACCTGGAATCCAGTTGTCCAGATCCATGTGCAATGTCCAAATTAAATTCTACTGACGATGGCAAAGCTCCACCATCAAGTGACTTCTCATCTCCCGGCATAGGCGATGATGATGTTACCGGGTCTGGATCCGTCATGAACCGAGATGGAGATACCGGAACAAATTCTGCGGCATCTGGATTCAACCATGACGTCCTCTCTGAGTCCTGTAATTCAATATCAACAGACGTGTTCTTGTCGTCTTGTATTGATCCACAGAAGTTACTTCGCTTTTCTTCTTTCTCCTCGCCTTCTTCATCCACAACTCTATTAGGCACTGGGACTTCCTCTGGAAGCTTCAAAGTTTCTTTTTTCTCCCAATAGGAATAACGCCTTGCTACAGGCTCCCTACTTGCCGATGTTGGTTTACTAATATAACTTCTTCTTTCCCTGTTAGTTTCGTACTTATTTCTTTTCTCTGCTGTAACCGTTGCTACTGTCTTCTCACTTGTCACCCCCTTGTAGCCTCCATTACTTCCGGAATATTCAGTTTTTCTGACAGTCTCTTGTGTTCTTCTCCAACCGCCATGTTTGTCCTTTTTAGCTCTTCCTAACAAACCACTGGAGTATTGGACATCCGTAGCAGCTCTTCCCCGGGACTCGTCCCCTGCTCGGACAGTCTTAGAAACCACACACAACCGGTACAGATCCGCGAAACAACGTGGACGTTCTGTGAATATCAAACGCGATCTCTCTTGGGGATTCAGTCCTTCCAGAATAGCTTGTATTACTTCCGTCTCGGGCAACCCTAATCTTAATACCCAGGCAGCTTTCCGTATGTCCTGCACGAAGTCCCCCAACGCCTCCCCGTTGGCCTGTAGGCGATAGAATAAATCTAACTTAAGCTGGGAACGTCGTCGATGGGGTATGAAGAAATCCAACACTTCCCTATGAAAAGCGTCGACAGTGCCGCCCCAACGCAGAGTGTTGGTGAACAACCCTGCCAATGACCCCTGACAATACGGGTATATAAGGGACAAGACCTCCCCATCGGATACACCTGGGAAATCTGCCAACTGCAGGACAAGGTCCAAGAAAACCAGCAGCTGGTCCTCATCAAATTCATTCACCACCGAAAGTTTCTGGAGAACCCCTGAAAGGGGGTTGGGCAATTTCTGAAAGCATACCGCCGCCAGAATTACACAATTCGAAATACACAATCAACAAAACATAACTCCCACAAAACACCTAACGCCCTACAAAAATAATGACAATAATAAGACAGGAATCAGAAAAAACTCGAGTACTAAATTCTTCCTTCGAGCAGACTGCGGGTCCCCCTACCGTTGCGAGGACCCAGCCCACTTACCTAAACGGCTCTCTCAACAACACTACACATTAAGGAACGCGACACACACACACTACCACACAACACGACAAATTCTACCGACCAACGACAAATTCTCAAAAATATTTCTAATAACTTCGGCTCCCATCTTTCGGAGGAGACCGACTGCCGATCGGGCCATACCGCATAAATGAAACACCTCCCCTATTATGGGCAAGGTAATACGCAAACCATATCTCCACCTAGGCACAGATCTGCGATAATTCGCGTTTCCAAAGGAATGTCCCCCTTTAAAATTTCACACCACGTGGCCACCTACCGTTCAACGATACCAACAGGCGGGCAAGTATATACACATATAATACACAAACCTTAAACCTAACAAAACATAGTCACTTTTAGATATAGGGACTTTTAGAGATTCTTCTAAGTTCTATTCGAACCCCAAAGTGTTTCCTGAATTTGCAAGCCCTGTCACACCCAAAGGACCCAAGGGTTGACCCTAATCTCAACCACGCTCTGCTACCAAATGTAACCCCTCTTTAACTTTGACTGAAAAAAAAATTATTTTTATTTATTTTTTTTTTTAAAGAGGGGCCACAAGATAATTAAAACTAGACCAAAGCCTAGAGAAGCCAAAAATGCGCTGGATCCAGTGAGACTGGACTTGCAATTAAAACTCACAAAATTAACAATCAATAAAATCCTTTTTTATTATTCTATCTCCTTTAAAATTGTTAACTACAAAATCAATAAATATAACATTTAGATTCTATGTTCCCCTTAAAATTGTTAATTAAAAATAATTAATTCTCTTTAAAAATGTTACTTGAAAATTATTGATAAATATAAAATTTAATTTCTATATTCTCTTTAAAAAATTAATTGAAAATTAAATGAGATAAATCTATATACTCCTTATCAATGTTAATTAAAAAAATAATTAATTCTCTTTAAAAATAATAATTGAAAATTAATAGAGATAAAATCTACATACTCCTTATCAATGTTAATTAAAAAATAATTAATTCTCTTTAAAAATATTAATTGAAAATTAATAGAGATAGAATCTATATTCTCCTTTATAAAAAAAATCTTTTGAAATTAATAATTATAATTCCTTATTTTCCCTTTCAAAATTGTCATTAGAAATTAATAAATATATATAAACCCGATGTTTTATATTTTCTTTTTAAGCCCTATATCTAACCCCCCCAAAAATACACACAACTGTACAATACATATAGAACCACCAAAATTACACACACTAATATACAATACATATACATGTTCCACAATACAGGACAATTATAACATATATCTCTTGCCACACCCTTTTCTACCCCATTAGGTACATCATTAACAATTTATGAAAATCCATATTAGGTTTTAATTTAATATGTGTATAACATATTAAATGTGTGTATGATTATATATATGCAACACCAGTAGCCCCCAGGACACACTAAATTCAAAATTTGGCAAAGTGCCTGATACTATTGTATAATGCAGCCACACTGGGCACTTAGACAGGGAGAAATAAAATTTAGAATACAGTGAACACCCCAGTGATCATAATTAATTAAAAGAATTTAAATATTGATAAATTTAGTTAAGTATTGAAAATAGTAACGTGTCATAAACCTTATAACCTTTTTAAGAGTAATTTGGCCCACAGGCCGACATGTTCCTAGGCAAGATAGTGCATAACTCAACCTGTCCCAACAGCATGTTTAACTCTGCATGAAAATGCACCTATACAGGATTAAACTGGTGACCCGACTTAACTACCAAAGAAACTTCTATCCCTATATAATCCAAACTGAATTTAAAAATGAGAAATTAATATATAAAATGAAAACTAAATTGGACCAGAGAAATTACAAATTGATTGAATGAATTAGTAGCACTAATGAAACCCTTATACTGGAAATAAGAAGGAAATTACACGTCTGAAAGGTGAGCAGCCACAGATGCATGTCAGCCCCTGGGCTCACAGATTATACAAACAAAATTATGAAATTTACAAAAGATTCCCCCCCAAGTTCACGCACTATTCTGTCCCGTTAACCGGGGACCCAATTAAAATGTTTAAAACTTAAAGTCATTGTTGTAGAGTGACTCAATGTCCACTGGTTCTAATGAGTTACATCACACTGTGTAAAGAATATAATATGGATTGATTTCACCTTATTTTTTCCATGGGTGTGAAGTGGTGATCTTCTGGCCTACATAATAGGGGGGGTGTGGTTAGTCTTCGCTATTCTCCTCCGGCAGATGAAGTTGAGAGAGAGAGTCTGGTTGTTAAAAGTTCAGGTTGGAGCTGGTTCCCCGTCTTCCTCGAGGGACCCTGGTCATACAACATATTATCAGCGAGAGTTCACAAAACAAATTCCCCCAGAAACCTCACACGCACCAAAACCCATACATAATATTAACACAGCTTTAGGGCTATTTAAACACGATAATTTGACACACTTGGCAACGGTTATATGGCAACCAGGCCCTATTTGAAAACATCTAGTTTTGTTAAATTCCTTATTATAAACTTTACCCCTGTGGGTTAATATAATTCCATTACGGTATTATATAATTATGCAGTTCGTTATACAATTAATAAAATTTACACATAGTCTGATTTTGCCACGTGGTCTGAGAGGTTACTTGATTACAATCATTTCTATCCTTATTAAACAAATACTTTTTGGCATTTACATTCTTCTCAATTCTGGTGCCTTAGTTAAGATTTCTGAAATTGATATAGTGTTACTATAATTACTAATAAAGGTTGCATCTAACTTACTCAGAATTACGCATTTTACTTTTCACCACGTGGAGTGAGGTTAACTGAATTTACTTACTGTGGCCTTATTAAACAATTTTTCATTCGTAAAACTTTAAATTGAAGTATATAAACATATTGCCATAACTTACCGCAGATCTGTAATTGTTTAGCCTGCCATAGATAAAGATGGTGCAACAAAAGCTCCTATCTGTCGGAGGAAGAAATGCCAGACGTCTGTTTGATTCAGAACCAGAACAGAGACAGGTTCAAAATCGCTTTTTCCGGCTTTTCACAACTTGCAAACAGCGGCGCGTGCCAGAGTGCAGCACTAACCGGGCACACTTAAATGGTATTACAGTATAAGTTGCGTGTATCTGTTAAACACAGTACGGCATTTTTCATTTGCTTTGGCGTTAAATGCCGTATACTCGCCGATCTCTCTCAGATTCGGCACATAGTTAATAAAAATATATGAAAGGTACCGCTCAGTATTTTCAGATGAACCCGGTAAGGTAAAAAATTACCAATGTACTCTTCAAGTTAGAGAAACAGTGGAGTTTAAAAGAAAATCATACCCCATTGCGCATTTACGAAAGGAGGCTGTAAGAGCAGAAATAAACAGGATGATTAACAGAGACATCATAGAGAGTAGCCAATCTCCATTCACCAGCCCTATCGTGGCTATTCATAAGAAAAACGGCCAAGTCCGGCTTTGCTTGGATGCGTGGGAAATAAACAAAATGATAATCAATTACAGAACATCGCCCAGTGAGATAGAAGAAATCTTGAAACGATTCCACGGTACCAAGTACTTTAGTACCTGGGACACGGTGTGTGGTTACTGGCAGGTGGAGTTACACCCACAGAGTCGTCAGTATCTGGCATTCATATTCGAGGGGCGCAATTACCAATTCAAGAGATTGCCCTTCGGACTCGTGAATTCAGTTGCCATCTTTGTGACCTGCATGGACCAGATACTAGGACAGGAAGCACTTCAGTTTACCACCGTGTATGTAGATGATCTACTGATTACCTCAGAAACTTGGGAGGAACACTGCTACCGCGTGGAACACGTACTTAAGAAATTATCTGTCAATAACATCACACTTAAATTAGAAAAATCCAAGTTCATTGCCAGAGAAGTTCAGTTCTTGGGTTTTAACTTGGATGATCGAGGAATCTCACCGTCTGCAGAAAAGGTGGAACGATCCAGAAATTCCCTGCACCCAAAAATAGAAAGCAATTACAGTCATTCCTGGGACTCTGTAATTATTACCGCAAGTTCCAGGAACAATATTCGGAGTTAACCGCAAGGTTTCAACCACAGTTATCATCAAAAAACAAATGGATCTGGGGTCAAGAGCAGGAAGTGATTTTCCAACTGATTAAGGATAAATTCCTGAAAACAATAATACTTCGCCACCCAAATTTTAAACTACCTTTTTTCTTGAACTGCGATGCCAGTAACATCAGCCTAGGAACGACGCTGTATCAAGAAGATGTGAAGGGTCAACATCAAGTGATTAGCTATGCGAGTAGATCTTTAAACCAGTGCGAAAAGAACTACACTGTAACTGAAAAGGAATTGCTGAGCGTAGTATTCGCTTGTGGTAAATTCCGCACCTACATCTTGGGTTACCCAGTTACCGTCCGAACAGACCATAAATCAATATCATTCCTAAAAAACTGCAAATTGAATCACGGCAGACTGACAAGGTGGATACTTGCCCTTCAAGAGTACAATCTAAAATGGGAATACATCCCAGGAAAAAAGAATGTCATAGCAGATGTGTTATCATGTGTTAATGTGGAAGAGTAAACATTCGAGGGAGAGAAAGAAAGCGTACTCAAAATCTACCACATTATTAGCACCAGAGCCGATCTAGCCACATTATTAACGAACCTTAGCACCCACCAACAAGCGTACCCGAAATTGAGAAATATAAAACTCGATTGGAAGAAGGGGATGAAACCGTCGCTCAATATTATCAAATAAATAACGAAATCTTGTTCATTAAACCATCATTAAGGCAGGAGACCTGGAAGGTGATTATTCCAACCCATATTGAAAAAGAGATAATCATAAATTATCATATACGATATGGGCATATGGGCGCATTAAAGGTGATTAAGGTTCTGGAGGAGAGCTGCCACATAAAAAACGTAAACTGGAAGGTTCGGATGTATATCAGATGTTGTCGTATCTGCCAACTAGTAAAATCAAATAACCAGAAGAAGGAAGGCATTATGATTCCTATAACATCCCAGGCAAAATTGGAGAAAGTATTCTTGGACATCTGCGGACCATTTCCCCGTAGTGGCGGTTGACACCGATATAGGTACCTGATAATCGTAATGGACCATTTCATTAGTTTGTTAAGCTATACCCTGCTAATCGGGCAACTACTAGGAAAATTCTGGGAATATTAACAGAACAGTATATCCCAAACATAGGGAAACCAGCTTCGATCATCACGGATCATGGAACCCAGTTTAAGGGGAGAAAATGGCGGGATACCCTATTATCAATGGGTGTTCATACTTACAAAACCTCGATCTACCACCCGAGCAGTAATCCGGCAGAGAGGGTGTTACGAGAAGTGGGGAGGATATTAAGAACTTATTGTCACCATCAACAGAGAAGGTGGCAAGAATACCTAGAAGCCACTGAGGAATTCCTCAACTTGGCATACCACCCAGCCATAGGATTTACCCCATACTTCGCCATGTACGAGAAACCACCCCCACGAGAGATCGAAGAAATCCTGGAGTTCCCTAGAAATAATATTTATATGTTCGACAAGGTAAAATTCCACAACAAAGTGGCCGAAGACCAGGAGAAACGGCAAAACAAGTATCAAAAGGCTAGTGGTAAAATAATAACTTACAAAATTGGAGAAAAAATATTATTGAAAAATCGTGAACTACCCAGCACGCTGGAAGGAATAACGAAGAAGTTGTTGCTACTATATACAGGACCATATATAGTCTCCAAAATAAAGAACAATAATACATATGAATTAAAGGAGATGGGTTCAGATAAAATCAAAGGAGTATATAACCAGGCTTCCATGAAAAAATATTATGAAGAGTAGAAATTTAAATAAAAAGAAAGGAATTGTGAATTTAAATAAATCACTAAATTCAAAAACGAAGTAAGAACAACTTACTACCAATTATTTATGAAACTAATGGTGAAAATAAAAGAAATGACTTTTGAAAATTAACAAAATTCTAAAATATCGTAAGATCACCTTACAAACAACTATTTATGAAACTTTATGGAAAATAAAAGAAATGAATTTTGAAAGTCGCCCAAATTTAAAAATATAGTAAGAACAACTTGCTACCAAATATTTATAAAACTTTATGGAAAACAAAGAAGAGAATTTTGAATCTTGAAAATTAACTAAATTCTAAAATAAAGTAAGATCAACTTACCAATTATTTATGAAACCATTATGAAAACAAAGAAGAGAATTTTGAATTTTGAAAAAATCACTAAATTCAAAAACATAGTAAGAACAACTTACTACCCAATAATTTATGAAACTTTATGGAAAATAAAAGGAAAGAATTTTGAAAATTAACAAAATTCAAAAAATAAAGTAAGCACAACTTACTACCAATAATTTATGAAACTTTATGGAAAATAAAAGAAATGAATTTTGAAAATTAACTAAATTCTAAAATAAAGTAAGATCAACTTACTGACAATTATTTATGAAAATAATTTTGAAAACAAGAAAGAGAATTTTGAATTTAAAATCACCCAAATTCAAAAACATAGTAAGAACAACTTACGACCAATTATTAATGAAATTTATGGAAATCAAGAAAAAGAATTTTGAATAAATACCAAAAATTCTAAAATATAGTAAGATCACCTTACAAACAACTATTTATGAAACTGTTTATGGAAAATAAAAGAAAGAAATTTTAATAATTAACTAAATTCTAAAATATCGTAAGATCAACTTACTACCAATTATATAGGAAACTAATTATGGAATTAAAGAAAAGAAGTTTGAATTAAATACCAAAATTTTAAAACATAGTAAGCACAACTTACTACAAAATATTTATGAAAATATTATGGAAAACAAGAAAAAGAATTTTGAATTTATAAAACAATCAAATAAATTCTAAAAAATATAGTAAGCTCAACTTACTACCAATTATATATGAAACTAATAATGGAATTAAAGAAAAGAATTTGGAAGTTAAATAAAACAAACAAATGATAAAATATAGTAAGAGCAACTTACCACAAGTATTTATGAAATAATATTGAAGAGAAAGAAAAGGAAGTAAGAACCACTGATACAATTAACTGAATAAACTTGTGTTGAAATAAAAATAATAAAACCTTTACGCAATACAAGGAGAAACCTTGACCACATAAATATTATAATTAAAGAATTCATTTGGATAAAAAGCAAGAGTGAAATAATTTTTTTTGAAAAATAAAAAATAAAAATAAATATAAAGAAATCAATAATATAACTATGATCATAAAATAAATGTCAAATAATAAAGACAATTAGAAGAAAGTGCTAGAACATGGAACTAGTGGAACAATTCATGAGAACTAAGAAACAACCCAAATATCAAAAAAAATATGCTACCAATGACCAGAAGCAGATTGTGATAACAACAAAAGAAGAACAGAGAATTAACACAAAAAACTTTATACTTATAACTAGTGATAATTATATTAATAAAAGAACTTCCCACCATAATAAGAAATAAGATATCAATAGAGCTAACAAGTCAGAAGAATAACTGAGAAAAAAATAACTAAGATAGAAATATTAACAAATCTGAGCAAATACGAAGTGAGGTATCCAAAGATATTTTTTAATAGTCGTAAAATAGACTATTCTTATATAATTTTTATTAATAACTGTCTGATTCCAGCAGTATTATTATGTTTTGAGCAGAGATGAATTTCCTCTGAACTCAATGAGAAGTGTAGCATGGCCAGCAGAGTATATGTAGCCACAAGTGCCTCTCTGAACTGCCCCAGCTCACGTGTTAGGGAATGTTAGGGAATAAATATCCCAAGGATAAAACACCAAGTTAAGAAAAAATGAAAATAAAATAATAAACCTCAGATGACTATTACTATCAAGGAAAATCAATTTAAGAATAAAATATAAGTAAGCTCGAATACGAAGAAGCAAAATTAAAAATGGAAAGGAAGTCAAGAATTATAATATATAATAAGTATCATAAGCAATTATTTCAGACAAACAAAGTATGGTCTGAACTAATCACTTCTGGAGGAGAGCAATCTGTAGCATGACAGATTATCCACATAAGAACGAATAAAATATGATCATAAATAAATAACTATCAAAGAAAAATCCAAATGGAAACAAATAAGTATCACTATAAAATACTATCATAACTTGAAAAAGTAAAAATAAAGAAAAAACCACTATGCAACAAAGATGTATAATGAAAAAATAAACCCCAAAAAACTAAAATAAATTATGGAAAATACCCAGGTAGGATAGGAGTAAGTAAGGAAGATACCCAGAACGAACCAACGTACATAATAAATATATGGTAATGAAGAAACCAAGAATAAGTAAGGAAGATACCCAGAATGAACCAACGTACATAATAAATATATGGTAAATGAAGAAACCAAGAATGAATAAAGAAGATAAACCAAGAATGAATAAAGAAGATACCCAGAACAAACCAAAATACCTAATAAACAGGAACGAGTTTGAAGATACAAGATAGTAGGAGGAGAAGACTACAACACATACCCAAAAGAGACCCAGTAAGGAGAAAACCAAAACCCCAAGGGAAATTAAATGTCACAAAATGAAAGAATAACACCCAAAAACAAAAATAATGTAAAACAAATGTAAACAAAAGTGTTTAGAGTGATAAGTAAAAGTGCACCCAAGAAAGTTATTGTATAATGAATAAAAACAAATCTTAACAGTCCCTCATAAATAAATATCTTGATAATATAAAACTATAAAACTGATTAGTGATAGTATCAAGAATTAGCAGGACACAAGTGCAAGTTATTCTATTGTAGTAAATAAACTTCAAGAAAGTGCATAAAATGCTTAAACTTAATAAAAGTGTACCTCTAAAAAACTTTAAAGTTTTAATTTAACTCCATGAATACTATTTAATAAAATAGTATTATGAAGGGCAAGGACTAATGTTTCTAATAAAGTGCCACTATTTATCTAATAACATTTACTGAAATGAGTAAGATAAATAGAGAGCAGGGAGTTAATAAGTAAAGTGACAAGGGATACATCCCTAAAATAAAATAAAAACAGATAAGACTGCACCCAAGTAATTTTAAGAAGGGTTTAAAAATGAAGAACCAAATATGTTATGTTTCTAGTTAAATAAAGGAACTCAATACCTAAATGTTGAATTAGAGAGTAATGTTATAATATTATAAAATGTTTATTATGTTTAGTAGTTTTAATCAAGAATGCAATGTCTGAGTGTGGATACCATTCTTTTATTATAAAATGTTTATTATAAGTTACTAGGATTAATCAAGACTAAATGGTCTGAGATTAAATACCACTTTTTAATGTCAAATAATTGTTATGAATTAATAGTTTAAATTCACTACTAAATGTTCTTGTAGTAAAGTAAGGATTTGTTAATCAACATTGTATTAGAATAGAAGGTCAGAAAGGGTAAAAACAAGCTGTATTATTAAAAAACTTTGTATGTAAAACCAGACAAAATCTAGGCCAAATGGTAAATTTCAACTACATCATAACTGATGAATCAAGTCCAGTAAACTAGTTAAACTGATGATATTTATGTAAGGTAAATCAGTCACAGAATAATATAATATAATCTATACTTTAAAAAGATATTGTAAAAAGATAGGAAGAATTATTGTTAAAATTGCAAATGTAATAACTGAAAATTCAGAGTGGGGAGTTATAAATAATTGAATAATAATTAAAAGGATAACCAATTAATAAAATTACAAGAAATTAAGGAAAGCTAAACATTTTATGTCAATCTGAGATTTACTACAATCCTAAATATAACATATAAAATGGCAAACATTTGGGAAAGGACAGGAAATGAAAATGAAGCATACTTTTTCAAAATGAAAGAAATATAGCATTTTAGATAAAAAACTTTGTAAAACTATATTATTTGGTATCAAATCAAACAGAATGAACTAAAAGAAGAGATTATGTATTTAGTATTTCATAAAATTAAATAATAGCAAAAATATATTCAGTGATATAATGTAAATTTTCTACATGTAGCGGAAGCCAAACGGATTTTAAAACAATGTATTACTCTCTTGATTGTTCATCTCTTCTTTCACAGCACTAACACTTATCTAAAAATGAACTTTTTCTTGTGAAAACTTACTTTTTTCGTCGGACGCGTTTCGGCGTACGTATCCGCCTTCTTCAGCTTTTAGTCAGACTGCCATCATTTCGTAACGGTTTTTGTGTGGAAGGTGTAGTGGGGGTGGTGTGTTGGGAGGAAGGGGATTGGCGCAGGGATTCAACTTGATGTTTGAACTTGAACATCAAGTTGAATCCCTGCGCCAATCCCCTTCCTCCACACACCACCCCCACTACACCTTCCACACAAAAACCATTACGAAATGATGGCAGTCTGACTAAAAGCTGAAGAAGGCGGATACGTACGCCGAAACGCGTCTGACGAAAAAAGTAAGTTTTCACAAGAAAAAGTTCATTTTTAGATAAATGCATTACTCATATTAAATTGGCTAAGACATTCAGGAGATGAAGAAAATGAGAACAGTTAATTATTGGACCTTGTCGAGGATACTTGATCGAGATTTTAGCCTATATTAACCTATATAGCATACAAATATGGCAATCGGTCGGTAAGCCTAGCTTGCAGTGAAAAATAATAAAAGTACTAAATTTTGAACTTAAACTTAAACTCAGTGAGAATATTTAATACAACACGTAAACTAAAGTAATACGGAACTATAAATGAGTGAAGTAAGAACTTAAACCTACACAATAACTAATTCTTCATAACGAGTCGAAAAGTGCGAAGTTCGACTTTATTGCACGAAGTAAATTAAACATTATCACCAATATTAAATCGAAGTGAATCACAAGCACTGAACCAGAACCATTCTACTAACACCAGAAGGAATATTCCCAACTGCGGAGACGAGGAAACATTGAAAAGGCACAATTTATTGGAAGAAATTTTCATCGAGCTGAATACGGTTTAACATACGCAGTCCAGGAGCCGCCATCTTTGACTTCCCACAATCCAAAGCGAGCTTTACCAACATAACCATCCAGACTTCGATGGTATTAAATTTTTATTTAATAAACATTATATATTACTAGTAACTTTGTCAATTTTAATTCTTAAGCTTTTTACTTGTAAGTGTTATACTTTCCTGACCTTACCCTTCTCTGACTATATAAAATAACTGTTCAAAGAACCTAATAATTATAAAATACAGATGTAAAAATTAATCGACAAGCCCTGAGAAAGAGTCGATACTACTGTGAATGATCGATTAACACTCGATCTATAATAAACAATTGTTAATAAATCTGGAATTTCTTCAAATTGGTTTATATTTATTTATAAATTTAATAAATAAAATAAAAATAAAATAGACTTGAGATCACGGACTATCCGAAAGGCGGCCTATACCAAGTGGAAGGAGAATATACCATTAAGAAGAAGAACCGTCGATAAATTAGTGCGGGAGATAAACCAATTAATGCGGAAGTTAATTAATAAAACTTCAAGTTGATACAGTACTCAAAAACAGAAAGATAACATTTAAATTTTTACACCAGACATTAACGAAATATAATTTAATAATTACAAACAACAAAAATCATTAAAACAAATATTTTTTCAAAACAACCAAAATTTTATTATTTTGGTAAAACACATATTTAGGAAAATGGTTAATCAATTTGGTTCATAATTATTTATAATTTATTTCATACTTAACAAAAACACGTTCATTTTATGGATCATCAAGTGTCTTCACCAATGAATTATTTTTTTCAATTATTTCCAAAGATAGGGATGCCGTCTACTTCTGGCGTCTGTTTCTTTTTACATCCAGTTTTTATTTAATTGTAGTTTTAATATTCGTTTATTGTTCCTTCATGTGTTACTGGAACGATGGTTGACATCAGTTAATCAATTGGGTTTCATTACAGTTTGATTTTCTTCGTTATTTGTCTTTCAAATGGTCAGCATCAATATAGCGTCTGTCCCTCTGGATAGTTAATAATGGAACTCTCGTTTCATAACGGTCAAAATTATAATAATGTTCAGTAGTCATGGTAACTGACTTAACTCTGATTGGCTAAGTACATTTGAAACTATTGTCATAAATCCTGGTTTTTTGTTCAAAATGAATAAATATTTTATAATGACTATATTTACTTGGGCATAATTTCAATGCTTGAAATATTTATATAGATGTTCCTATTTTCTTTCAAAGATTAGGCACACAAACACAACATCACATTTGTAAAAGCTGACAAAGGCAACACGACTCTAATTATCCCCACAGACAACCTACACAAAAAAATACAAAACTTCATGGAACAGAACAACATCACAGAACTAAAACACGACCCCACCGACAGATACCAAAACTCAGTAAAACAAATAGTTAACAAAGCCAAACACATTATGACACATAAACAAAAGCCCTACATGAAACAAATCCGACCATCAGCACCTACACTCCAAGCGCTTCCCAAAATCCATACAGAAGACATTCCGATCCGCCCCATTATCAACTACCGTAATGCCCATGAACACAAACTGGCAAAATATCTAGACAAAATTATTAGACAACACATACAAATAGACAACAACATTGCAGTAAAAAACAACACTGACCTAGTAACAAAAATAAAAGACATACACATCCCCCATAATACCACATTAGCCTCCTTTGACATTAAAAACCTGTACACAAACATCCCAATCTCTGAAACAATCACCATCCTACAAAACAAACTCAAACAGAACAACACACCAGACGAACTTATCAATGAAATAACAGAAACTCTGAACATTATCACAAAACAAAACTACTTTACTTATAACAATAAATACTACACACAGAATGATGGCCTACCCATGGGCTCCCCCATATCCAGCATTCTAGCAGAAGTCTTCCTCCAACACTTAGAAAAACAAAAATACTCACAAACAATGACAGACACTCACATAAAATACTATATTGGCACAGATACGTTGATGACATTCTAATACTATACAGGGTAAACAAAAGACAATGTGAACAGTTACTAACGCACACAAACAAAATACATAAAAACATAACCTTCACTGCCGAATACGAACACAACAATACCATAAACTTCTTAGACCTCTCCATCACAAAACTAGAACACAGGCACAAATTCAGTATATACAGAAAACCAACTACAACTGACACACTAATACACAACACCTCCAATCACCCAATACAACACAAACTAGCTGCTTTTAGAACCATGATACATAGACTTAACAACATCCCCTTAGATGAAATAGACTACAAAGACGAACTAAACACGATAAAATATCTAGCAGAATCTAACGGTTATGACAGAACAATAGTCAGTAAACTCCTACACAAAACACAAAACAAACAACAGACAAAGACAGAAAACAACAAATTCATAACACTAACATACATCAACAAACAAACAGAAAAAATTGCCCACAAATTCAAAAAAGCAGGATACAGAATCGCTTACAAAACTACTAACAAAACAGAACACACACTATCAAAACGCATGCCCAAAGCACAAAACAAATTCGATCTACCCGGTGTATATATAAACTAAATTGTTCAAATTGCAGTAAATTCTACATAGGCCAGACAGGACGTAGCTTCAAACAGAGATACATTGAACACACAAAAGCACTCCACACCACTACAGAATCTACCTTCGCAAACCACCTCATTGAAGCAAACCACACATATAAAAACATCGACAATAACATGAACATACTACACGTACACACAAAAGGCCGAAAACTAGACACTCTAGAACAATTAGAAATATACAAACACACAAAAACAAATAAAAACGACATCCTAAACGAACAGACACAATTCAAATCGTACGCATTATTCGAACACATCTCACCACACACACACAGCTTCAATCTTTTGAAACACTATCTCGTCACCAACAACAAGACGAGCAGCGCTACTAACGACAGCCTCTGATGAAGCCTTCTATAGGTGAAAGCCGGTTTAGGCTGTAAGGTAAAACTTTACGTTTTTACTTATAAAAAACTTAGTGTTCCGAGTCGTCAATATAGTGATATTTAGTTAAGTAACGGAAACGTCATGGACAACGAAATCCAAGAATTCAAAGATTAGTTTGACATCTCACAAGACTGGTCTAAGCCATGTATTAATGCTTTTGTACAAAATTGATAATACTATGTTTATACATAATTTACTTATTTCTATCGTTTATCATAATTCTGACATGTCATTTTTGTTAGTTGATGGTAATTACATAATTTACTTTGTCTTATTATTTAAATATAATTTTCAGTTGTTTACAATTGGTTTTCTGAATTTAGATAGCTATGTCATTTATAGGCCTAAACTGCAACATCTTATAATTTCGTATTTTGTTCTATTTAAACATCATTTATTAAGCATATCTTGTCTGCTTATTTTCATTTCGCACTTATTGGTTTTTGAATTACTTTGAAACTGTTTTACAATCTATTAGTGTTATTATGCCTTTACAAAATTATTTCTTATATGATATTTTGCCTTCAATTTTTATTATAGTTATTACTTTGTTCCTTTGTTAAATTTATGTCATTACTATTTTTATACCTACTCCCATTTCTCACACACCTCTTTAAAACTTAAATCTATTAATAAAACATAACATATAAATAACTTAATGGTCTGTATATGGTTCAGCCATGTTTCTTCCCATTAAATATAATTATTATATTGCTGTCATTACTTATAAAGGTCCTGCCACTACTCTCATTATAACTTCATTACTTACATAAAACATACAAACATATTACTGTAAAATTATTTCTTCTTGTATATACTCCCTTAAACACTAAACCAATAACTTAACTTTCCGGTCCGGTCTGAAACATAAAAAAAATTTTTAAAAATTCAAAAATCTTCAGATTTGCTTCAAAATTAATCACATATAGTTACTAATTCAAATGCAAAAATTCAATCCTAACCTGTCAACTATCATCTTCAATTATCAAATTTCCATTTTTTTTCAAAATAATTATTAAAAGCATCAACTATTTTTTAATTAATTTAACTGGTCTAAATTTTAATTAATTATGACATTCAAAAATTTTCATTTCCATTAACTCATCTAAAATTATTTAACTGCTACTCAAATTACACTAAGTTCAATCTCAGATTTCATTATCAACGTTAAATCAAAATAATTTTCAAACTACTTTTCAAATGTGGTGTACATACATAAATTCATCATAATACATTTGGTTCAAAGTAAGTTACATAAAATACCAAAATTAAACAAAATTGTAGGTACATGTTATACATATAAAACAAAAAAAAAAACAACTTAATCTAACATACATTACATTTCAAAATAATTACATATCAATTCCCCATGTCATGAGCATATAATACAATCATGTTGACCTACTATACATAGTCTGAATAAACAAGAAAAATTCATCAGGAAATATTAATTACTAGAAATACTAGGTACATAAAAACAAGTTACATAAAATATTACTTACTTGAAATGCACATAAAAACAAATGCATACACATTACTACATTTAAAATATTCTACTTTTATAATCTCCAAGTCATGAAATTAGCTATTTCTGGTAAGTGAATATAATGTACGTCATAAGCAATTATAGCAATAATCAGATCATCAATACAATTTGAGACAACAATGCTGACTGAACAGTATCTGTGGTGTTCATTGCTATGAGCACAATAATCATTTAGTCATCTCATCAACTCATCAACATACGTCAGTTTAAAGTTTTAATTCGTTACTCCCCAGAGTAACCGCCCTTCCACACACACTATGATCCCCCCTGGACTGTGGCGTCCAGTTGCTTCCACAAGGACTGAATTAGTGGAGGAATTTTGGCATCTCCTGTCCTTGCTTCAGCATTACATTTTTAAATTGCCAGATATCATCATATCTGAATGTTACATAGTTATACCCTTGAGACGGGTCTATCACCTGTTTTGCTGTTTCTACTCGAACAAGGTGATAGCCGCTGTTCCATAGTTCTGGGGATTTCCCCTAAGTGGCCCCCCGTTAATTTCAATTTTCACCAATTTCAAGGACATCCAACCATGGTCAGTTTTACAATTGCTGCCCACAGCTGGTTGTCATCCAAAACCATGATTAGTGCTGGTAAGACAGTAATCGCCAGAAAAGGCGGGGAAATCTTCTCTTATTTGCATGTTTTCACTTCGTCTTTAGAATACACTGCACGGTAGCAATTAACATATAATATAAAATTATATAAGTGGTTGTGCAGTGTATATACGCCAGTTTCGGCCTCCGATGATGGTAACGTACCTTGACGTTACTCATCAACCCATACCACTATCTACAGTGGCACATGCCGCCACTGCAATAGACTACTTATATCTAACCTTATGTCCTTCTACATTTGCTGTCTCTACATTCCACAATTGATTTACACTTCTAATAACAACAAACAACCCCCCAAAATTACCCCTTAATCTTGCCTAATAACATAATAAACATTAACATTGCTACGTTCAACTAAACAATTCACCTTTAAATGATTTGTATAAAAAAGTATCCACATTACAACTTGAACTTTCTATTAACTCTTTTTTATTTATACTCTAAATTATTTAACATTTATTGGACCATTAGATACTCCCAAAAATTCAAATTTATTATTTACATCCATTTTGCATCATTTCACAATAATATTTTACCTAAGTTAGCTTCTTTCAAACTCATTTAGTGCCATTATAAGACTCTTTTACTTTGCTTCAAGGTCATTATCAAATTCATACTTACATATGGTCAATCACTCCATCTAATAAATACATGATTACTGTCATTAATTCCAAATATAAACCATTCATCACCACACATATCCTGTACAACCATATGTATCTTCTGAAACATTTTAACAACCATATGATTCCACAACTAAATATACTTTACATTTATTCAATTACTGTTTATTCTCAAGTATAAACCATATAAAATCATTTAAATTCATTATCAAAATCTCTTTATACAACATTTTAATTTAATCAATTAATTCATCTCAAATTATTTGATTCAATCAATTATTCAAACACAGTATTACTTTAATTACCTTTCCAAAACAATTCTAATTTGTTTATTACCACCTCTCATTATTTATTTTGTCTGATAAAATATTATTAAAATCAATTTCTACTACATACACACATTGTTTACATCAAATACCTTTTACAACAGAAACACAATTAATTTCACTATCAGTTTATTTACACTTTCTTGTCATTATTTTTCTGTTTACCACACCTCATTTCCTAATTTAGCCAGGTCATAACCATAAACTAAAATATTTAAAATGTCCATTCACTGATTTTTATTTAACCCCCATCATCATACAATAGTCTTATTTTTATATAACAATTATCATTCTTACTCACACTCATTTCATTATTATGATTTATATAATAATTCTCTAATATTTCACCTTGTTCCGTAAAACCCACATAATAATCTACTGGATTATCCCACATTATTATTAAATCATATAGCCTGTCTACATCATTAGTTTTGGTCTGGTCACCGTCTGTATTATTACCTATCACTCTTAAGTACTTTAACCTCTCACTTTCAGAATCATCTACTACTAATACTCCACGTCTAAGCACACGTAAGCATTCAATATAATTATCAACATTATCATTATTTATTTCTGCACTATCTTCATAACAAGGTAAGTCGACAATATTACTACTTCTCTCTCTCTTTATTTTCTCTAGTAGCTCTTCGTAACTTCTGACAACATCAAATAATATTATCTCTCTCTCTCTCTCTCTCTCTCTCTCTCTCAATGTGAATAATTCTACCACTCTCTCACAATACCTCTCATCATGACACCATCTCACTTTGTCTCTATCACTCCACACAAAAGGCAACATAACGTTATCATAACCCATCCTGATTCTTTCAGGGAACTCATGATACAAAAGGGGACCTACTTAGAGACACCTTGTCTCTATAACCACGGGAGGAAACTCTGTCCTCATAACTCACTATTGGAGTCTTTACTCCATTTAAATCATGGGAAAAATTTTCCCTTTGTAAACCCAACCTCTCTTCAACCACTATCTTATTGCTATTCTCTATTTCCACTAAAACTTCATCTCCACTATTATTATTCACTTTATTTTCTAACACATTTTTAATTATCTCGTTATCACTTTTTATTTCAATATTAGACTCACTACCGTAATTACCACTTACCTTGTTTTCAGTTACTTACTTAATTATATTCCCACTACACTTACCGGTATTTCTTGTAATGTTATCTACATCATCTTGTGTTTGTTTTATTAGATCATCAAACATTACATTAATCTCTTTAAAATTAGCGTCATTTTTAATATTCTGTTCTTCACATTTTATTTTCTGCTCATTAATATCATTATACATTTTGCGTAATAAATTGTCATTAGAATTAAAACGACTTTCAAACCGGTTCAACTCACCTCTCAGTTCGTTTAAGCTACTATCAAACTTACTATCAATTTTTCGTAAAAAGCTCATTATATCATTGTCATCGGATTGTTTATTTTTATTTGTTGAAACTGGAGTTAATTGAATTCCAGAATCAACAGCTGATTCGCTTAATTGCAATTGAGTCGCAATTGGGGTAGAATGAATTATTACGTTACTGCCAACAGCTGTTTCTGTACCAGCTGTCCGCGTTTCACTTTCATCCAATGACTGTGGTTCAAGGCCACTTTCGCTAATATCTACGTTTGTTAAATTACTTTGTTTTGCGTGCTCAGACATTTTTAACTGATTTATAACTTATTTTTACTTATGTTATAACTACAACTGGTTAATCTTCCCTTCAAAACATTATCCTATAACATACATAAAATAAATCTTATATCATAATTACGTAAATTAAATTTTGCTTTCACAACCGTATTTCACTTCCTGCACTGTCAAAATAGGCCGGTGTAATACAATTTTTTATTATATTACATATGGTCACGCCGCACCATTTTAACTATTTAATTACTTTGCTATAATAAAAGTTTTTAAACTTCCACCTACTTTTAATTCTTATATGTGTTGGCCGGATCTCTTAGTGGTGAACTAACCCAATTCGTACGACGAACTGATCAGTGCAGCAAATGAAATGAGGTGTTTGAAATGATTTGTTTAACAAATTATATAATATAGCAGATAACATTTTTATTTACTATTAGTATGACATTTATTCTTCCCACTTCCTTCTATGCATGATATAAAAAATAAAAAAATGTAAACCTTTTTCTTTTTTAACCTATGAAATACATCATCATCATTTTTATCTATATCAAAGCTTTAACTATCTAACATCGATTATACTAAAAGAACCAATACCTTTATTTTTATTTTCTTATCTACACACACAACTCGCACACAAAATTATTTGAGATCTCATTTATTTCCTTTTAGTTTCTGCCTATTTATATAAAATAAAAAAACTGTTACATGTTCAAGACTTACGTGGTACCACGCCATTGCGTCACGCGTGTTTACGCACTTTCACTATTTTATCGAATTTGGTTAAATTTTGTTCTTTACTATTACTTCAGCAACTCCTACGTTATTCTTCTATTGGATGAAATTTAACACATTTTTTACTAAAATTAGACTCGGTTTTTTATAAGTTGAGTCTAATAACACCCGGCCGGGGTTGTGACTGAGCTGAGTGCCCACCAAACGCCCCACTATCCCTTGTTGCTGAACAGGAAAGCACTGCCTTCAGGCTGTGATTTTTTCGTCGCTGTACACGAAGTATGGATTGTCTATGTGCCAAATTAACCAGCGACGTTTGGTGGTGACGATATTAGAGGCTTAGGTGGGTGGAGCCTCTTCGTTGATTTCCTCCATCTCGAAAGCACATGGCAAGAAACTCTTTCTCCTTCGCCATTTTTATCGCGTCGGTTCCAACTGTTGTGCGTAGAAGCTGCGCCCGGGCTCGCGTATGCGCACACCGTACGTGACAAACATTCAGTTCACAAACAAGTATTGTGTTCTCCGACAACACCCAGTCCAAAAAGTTATGTTACGTTCATGATTTGAATACAACGCTATTTCACATGGGACTTGCAATGATGATATTAAAGAAATTTTAAATAAATTTAATAAAAAATAAAAGCCCCTTTTTTGACACATTACAGTGTGTTATACCTACACCATCTCTTCTATAAAGATAATCACCCTGGTGATTCTTATATTGACATAATATGTTTTTCTATTCCTTACACCCACAATTACTCTGTTTCTTACAGTCTAACACAATTAACTTAACTGCTCATTCATCATTTGATTATGTTTTGGTTTGTCACACTTGTTTACTATTCTTTTTTCTTAATATTATAAGTTGTTTATTTTAATACACTCATCACTTCACTGTTTATCTTTATCACTCCCTACCTATCTCTCACTCTTGGTTTCAATGATCTTTTAGATATACTTTTACTACTATTCTTTAACATTTTGTGCCTTATTTTCTTATTATTATAAGGTCCTTAACAATATACTTTATTTAACAATAATTGTCTTATTTATTTTTTATGGTTAGTGTACTTTCTTTATTATCGTTTTATTCATTATTAATTACATATTTTCTTTACTTATTTGTGTCTCTTATCATTGATTTGTCATCTCAATCTCTGTGAATCTTTTCTCATATTTTTTGTCTTTATCTGGCCAATCTCTGGGGTTGGGTCAAAGTCATTTGTTTGTCAGTCTAGTCTATTCTTTTAATGATTACGTTTGTTTACAATTCTTCCTTCTTCTTTCTTAACTACATTTTATATTTTTTCTTCATTATTTAAGTATTAAATTATCTTACTTTTTTGCATTTCTATAATACTTATGGATACTTTATATGATCAGATTTCTGCAACGTTATATAATGCCTTTCCACCAAAATTGATCATTTTATAAAACGTGATTCTAAGTTTGATGAAATTATCAATTATATTGTATCTTCTTCTTAAATTCTACTGCTTATTGTTCATTTTCATGTTCAATTCTGTATCTTTTACTTCTTTTCATTCTGAGTCTTTTCTTCATTATTTTCTCCTATTACGATCTGGCTTATTGATTTTTTATTATAAATTATTCCCTATAAATCTTATTTTCCCTAACTATCCCTATTTTGTAGCTGAAATCGATTCGGATGGGCTCTATTGGCTTACCTAACTCCGTCGTTCAAAACTACACTTTTTCTGAGGTCAGGGGAACATCATCCCTGCTCAGTTAAATGATTGCTGGACTTATTCAACAGTCAATCTTAATCAATGAATCTTCAATACAGTCATCTTGTGACTAATAATAATAATAATATTTGTTGGGAATCTTTTATTTTTTATTTCATTATTGCTCAGTTCGAGTCCTATTTAATTCTCATTTCTCTCTGTTGATATCATTTGATAATACTTGAAGCGTTGATATTTATTGACACAATTAACATTTTTATTCATTTTCAATTACTCTTTGATTCATATCATTTTATATTATAACTCTTAGAATATTTATTTTAATTACTTCATTCTTGATCATTGGTTTGTTTATTTTATCTAACATATTTTTTCTAAATTGTAGTGGAAGTTGATCATTTTGTTTGTTTATTTTATCTCATATATTTTTCAGATAATGGCGTAAGTTTATCTTACATATATATATATATATATATATATATATTTTTTTTTCTTTATCTCACATGTTTTTAAATATCATAGTAAGTTTGTTATTCTTACTATTTACGAATTTTCGTAACTTATTCCTTTATTTTTCTTTTATATTTTACCTCATATCTTATTTAAATATTATTGTAAGTTGATCTTACTTTGTAGGAATTTTTGTAACTTATTCCTTCATTTTATATTTTGCCTCATATGTTATCTAAATATTTGCGTAAGTTGATCTTACTTTGTAGGAATTTTGTAACTTATTCCTTCATTTTATATTTTGCCTCATATGTTATTTAAATATTATTGTAAGTTGATCTTACTTTGTAGGAATTTTTGTAACTTATTCCTTCATTTTATATTTTGCCTCATATATTATCTAAATATTTGCGTAAGTTGATCTTACTTTGTAAGAATTTTTGTAACTTATTCCTTCATTTTATATTTTGCCTCATATGTTATCTAAATATTTGCGTAAGTTGATCTTACATATTTTTTGGAATTTTGAAATTCATCTTACATATTTTTTCTTTATTATTATACATCATTGATTTGTTTATTTTTTATCTCATCTATACTCTAAATAACAGTGTAAGGTGATCTTACATAATTTTGAATTTTGTAGTTTATTTATTCTTCATCATTTATTATTCTATGATTCACTTTTATTTGTAAACTTATTCGTTTGTTTTGTTATATTTTTTTTTATTTAATTTACTTCAGTTGTTTATTCACCTTTGGTTTTTTCAGTCAGTTCCTTCCATTTGTCTTAAGTATTCATCTAGGTTTTCCCTTCGATGATTATTACTTATTTTATTTAATTTAGTGTTACTTCTTTTCCATTGGTTTACTAGTTTGGTAATCAGGAAATCAGTCCCATATTTCAGTGTTCCTATTCATTCCACCTGTCTGGCGTGGAGTCTCCTTCATTCTCCTCCTGTTTCTCGACCTGAGGTGTGTTACAATGGTTAACATTCCTTCTTTGGAGAATCCATTATTCTGGTGGGTTCCTTTGGTTATACGCGATTCTATAATTCTCTGCAGGATTATCGCTGAATGGTATCCAATCATAATCCTCTGTTATTTGGGCGTTCTCGTTATTCCTACCCTTTTGGACCTCATACCTGTAATCATTTCCGGAGGTTATGTCCCGTCCTTGGTCTCTGGTTCCGGATCTGGGTTCTTCTACGCCATTATTCCGTTGTGCAGGCCTATTATCATCCTCCCTTTGTCGTTGGTCACTGCTCTGTGTTTGATTATTATTCATGTTGGCTGTTTGTGGTCTCGAATAGTGTCTTCTTGGACTCCCTCTGTTCTGATAGCGCAACATAGTTTACCTGTGGTCGATATCCTCGGTTTGTGTTATTACCGTTCCCTGGACGATAATAATTGTTTGGACCGTTCCGTTGGTAATTATCCCTGTAGTCGTTTCTAAAATTCCCGTTGACATTACCATTTTGGTTATAATTCCTTGGTGTGTTATTTCCGCATTGATTCACCTGGTAATTTGGCATGTTATCTCCACGTTGGTTCCCCTGGTAATTATTGTGGTGGTTCGTCGGCAGCTTATTATCACCCTGCTGGTTTGGTGGGGATGGACCTTCATTAATTTGACTATTCCGGGAACTCATGATACGGTTCTTTCGGTATTGCCACTCGTGCTCATGGCTTTCTAATAGACTTGGCCATGTCCTGAATTGTTTTTACTTGGCTATACATGCGTGCCTTTTGTATCGCATCATCATAGTGGTATGACAATGACCAGGCACTCTTCAGGAATGCGGGGTTCCAAATTTCTGGCCATGCAGATTTCCCCCAGAAAGTATGGCGTGAGAGACTGTCCATTCTGGTTCTCATACCTTCTATTACTCCAGTTGTTGTGGACCATATTTTGGGTCGATTCTGACCAGTACTTTGCCTTGAACTCCTGTATGCTCTGGATGTCTGGTCTTGTGGCGGTCCACCAGTTGTCATAGGTTTCCTTAAACATCTCATCCAGCATTCCTCTCACAGTTGTCCGTCGGGTTTCGCGATTTTTTACAATTAATTCTTCCACCCGTTTCAGAAATTTTATGGGATTACGCTTATAGTTGCGGAAGTTGATAGTCTCACGATTGTCATTGTTAATTATATGATTACTGTTACATGGTCAGCCACGCCAGGCATCCACTTCTTCCTGTAGTATTTTTTCTCGTCTATTTATTTCGTCAATTCTTTGTTTATTTTTGTCCACCTTGCTGTCGATTTTATTTAGATTACTGTATACTCCTTCCATTCTTTCTCCCAGGTCCGTTTGTATGACTGTTATCTCCTTCTGGTTTTCTTCTCGGACTTGACGTATGTCCTGTTTCACCTGTTCACATTTTTTTGGTTGTTTCCTCGTGACATTCATCAATTCTCCTTTTGTTTTCGCCTTAGAGGTCGTTTATCTTATTTATTACCTCCTTACGGACTTCTGAAACAGTTTTGTTAGTTTGCTCCAACCTCTCCAGCGTCTCCTCTAATTTCTCATTGGTTTCTGTGATCTGCTGTTTTGTTTCTTCCCGGTACTCCATAATTGGTGCCTCATTTGCTGCTTCATTTCTTCTTTATTTTTCTCGTGGTCCTCCTTCAATTGTTCCCTCAATTCTTCTTTCAACTCTTCATTTCTTTGTTGAATGTCCTCCGTCAATCGCTGTTGGAAGGTTTCATTATTTTTGTTAATTGTCTGCCTTAACTCTTCTTTAGCACTTTCGTTTGTACTAACTATTTTTTCATTTATTTGTTTCTAACTCTCCTCACGCTTGTCAAATTTTTCATTAATTTGTTTTAAATTGTCATTGGTTTCTTCCTTCATGCCGTCAAATTTTTCGTTCATTTGTTTTAAATTATGATTGGTTTCTTCCTTCATACTATTCAGACTCTCCTCATTCTTGTCGAATTTATCGTTAATTTGTTTTAAATCTTCCTTCATTTCTTCTTTCTGCTTCTGAAAATTGTCATTAATCAATTCCCATAGTTATAATTATTTAAAACTTCCGGGCTGAAAGGCTGTGGTTGAATGCTTGATGTTCTACAGCTAGACGTTTCGGCCACACCACCGGTGGCCATCTTCAGTAGCAAAAAATGTTCGAAATAGGGTGGTATGCCAAACAAGTAGTTGCTTGTTCCCAGTTCATTGGGCGACTTGTTCGGCATACCACCCTATTTCGAACATTTTTTGCTACTGAAGATGGCCACCGGTGGTGTGGCCGAAACGTCTAGCTGTAGAACATCAAGCATTCGACCACAGCCTTTCAGCCCGGAAGTTTTAAATAATTATAGTGACACCGGCCGTGAAAGCCTACGTACTAAAATTCCCATAGTTGTTGTAAATCCATGCCTCCTCTGGCTTCCTCCCTTACTACCGTTTCCACGTCCTCAACCGATGTTACTTCTTTTTCTTCCCCTCTACCTTCTTCCGTTTCTTGGTCCTTTTCGAACCTTTTCGTCACTCCTCTTGTATGCATCTTGTTATCCTTTCGTAATCGCCGCTAGAACGTCGTACTTTCTTTTCTTCTAGCCTCACCAGTTGGTCGCCAATTTGTAATACTGCTCTTCCACCGTTCTTTGTAACTTCTGTAAAATGTAGAGTATAATTTGTGTAATGATGTGTCTTACCAAGTCGTCGTCGCTCTGAAACGTAACTCCCGCAGACAGCGTTCATCGCGAACGTACGAATAACCAGTACCGAAGTTCTTACCTGTCCTATTTGGTATTTATAATTCCCGAATGGCGCCAAATTGTTTTTCATAAAACAATTAAAATGTTCACAGTGAGATTGTCTCCTGTACTGTGAAAAATAATTCGAATTGCTTCGCTGACTGGCGGGAATTCGACTTTGCTTGGTTTTTGGACGTGTTGCCAACATAAAATTTGAGCAAAGTATTCTATGCTCCGCTAAAGTACATAACATACACAATACAGATTAAATAGACACAGGACAGGTAGTAATTATTCGTACTGATTTATTTAATTCAACAATTCATTAAATTTGTATAATTGTCGTACAACAAATGTTTTTATAATAAAGTTTATGTCTCGGCCACAAATTAGTTTTCACTCAGCGGATAGCAGGGTGGCAACGCTTCAGTCGTAGACTGCTATGTCTGACATGCGTATTTATTTACACAAGTTAATTTGCCAATGGATTCTTTTCAGTACGAAAAAGGTTTATAACAAGATGTTTAAATAAAGTACACCACCTTACTAATTGTGGTACTTAAATACTAACAAGGTTTACATGATAATTCAACTTTACTGTGTTAAAACTGTGTGTTGGTTTTATCAGTTTAGGACATAGGTTATATTTCTTTTACATACAGTGTTATTAAATATGAATCATTAATCCTTGAAAGAAATTAGTGTTCAAAGTTTAGAGTGAGAGTTATCTATTAGGAAAATGGTTAATCAATTTTGTAATTATTTATAATTTATTTCATACTTAACAAAATCACGTTGTTCGTTTTATGGATCATCAAGTGTCTTCACCAATGAATTATTTCTTTCAATTATTTCCAAAGATAGGGATGCCGTCTACTTCTGGCGTCTGTTTCTTTTTACATCCAGTTTTTATTTCATTGTAGTTTTAATATTCGTTTATTGTTCCTTCATGTGTTACTGGAACAATTGTTAACATCAGTTAATCAATTGGGTTTCATTACAGTTTGATTTTCTTCGTTATTTGTCTTTCAAATGGTCAGCATCAATACGTCTGTCCCTCTGGATAGTTAATAATGGAACTCTCGTTTCATAACGGTCAAAATTATAATAACGTTCAGTAGTCATTGTAACTGACTTAACTCTGATTGGCTAAGTACATTTGAAATTATTGTTATAAATCCTGGTTTTTTTGTTCAAAATGAATAAATATTTTATAATGACTATATTTACTTGGGTATAATTTCAATGCTTGTAATATTTACATAGATGTTTCTATTTTCTTTCAAAGATCAGTTTGACATCTCACAAGACTGGTCTAAGCCATGTATTAATGCTTTTGTAGAAAATTGATAATACTATGTTTATACATAATTTACTTATTTCTATCCTTTATCATAATTCTGACATGTTATTTTTGTTAGTTGATGGTATGAATCGTTTATTTCAGAAACCCGCCAAGTACACTTTTTCAAACTTTCGGAAAACAAAAAAAAACTTTCTACTTTTAATATTACTGTAGATTTTTGCCTACAAAAAATTTACAGTGTTTCTCAATATCTCCTAAAAACAAACAATGTTTGTATTTAATTTTAAAATTATACTCTATTCATAAAAATTTATAAAAATTTTGTATTTGACGGGTTTCTGCAATAAAATAACTTTTTTCTAAAAAAAATTTATTTTTTTAGTAAAATTATGACTTTTTAAACAGCAGTGGGATGTTAAACACATTATACTTTATACTTAAATTTATTAAATATCAAAGAAAAAAAATTAAACAATCAGTTTGGCCTTAAACAAAGAACAAAAACTAAAGAGAGAATCAAAATTTTTGTGCTTAAATTCTATTAAACTTAAAATCACTATCAACAGTAGAGAATCAAAAACTACCGTCTATTCATAACTAAAAACAAAAAGCAGAACAATATAGGCCTACTTATTTGTGTGTTCAATCTACTCATCCTCATACACCCTGTCTACGTTACAGTCAGCTTCTGCTGTAGGCCACTGGAGGATGTCATTGTAAAAATCTTCGTACCCTGTAGTGTACTTGGCCAACTTCTTCAGGTCACTGATTTTCTTGATATTGATGGGAAGCTTTCCAGATGGACATGCCAGCACTGTAGGGAGCTCCGGAACAGTACTATATTTTTTCAGTGTGAACGTTGAGAAGGTGAAACCGTCGATAAAGTGCTTAATAACCACTTTTCCTTGGTCAGCTTTGTTGTAATAAAATTCTTTGTATGTGGACACTTTAAAAGGAATCTTGCCTTCCCTTTGAATTCCCCTTCCAGAAGTTTCATCTGAGTTTACAGTCCTCTTGTAAAACTGAGGCCACCAAGTATTAAAACTATAGATCATCTCGCTTGTTACTTGGTGAACAGTAAAGCGCCCTGTTTTACTTGATTTAAGAATCATCTCAGCATACTGATTTGGTGTGTAAACTCTATCTACTCTTCGAACAAGACGTTTAATACACCTAAAATCACGATCACAGGGTAAAAATGAGTGTCCCCTGACTGGGAAGTAGTGACAAACAGTCTCGAAAATTCCCCTATCACAAAGATTCATTAGGAATCGCAGAATACAATGATTTTTGTTTTGCCCTGAAGGGCCATCACTGAAGAGAACAAGATGCTTAGTTCCACTAGGAACTTCAGTTTTCAAATAGTGCAATAACATCGAGCAAACCTCCTCTGAGGATTTATTGGCCTCGCCTTCGTGATATATATAAATTTTTGCCTTGTTAGTCTTCATGTCATGAATACAAAATACATTAAGCCAAAGCTGGCGCATGTAAAACACCTCCTGTACAGGTATGTTTGGAAGTGGTAAATTTTGCATAAAGTCAAAACAAAGCACCACTGTATCTTCATCAGTGTTGTTAATCATCTCCTTTTGTTTTATATAAAACTTCTTGGCTCTGCGCTTGTGAACGATTTGTTCAGCTGCAACGCTGCGCTTTACATTGTCGCTTAGACAAGGGTCTCTTAGTTTGGATTTGAAATTCTCACATTGGCTGCAAACATCAACTTGCGGCCGCCCGAATGATAGATTGAAGTTTTCCTTAAAGTAACTATAATAAAAACTATATTTTACTTTATCTCTCAACTCAGGGTGGTCGGTTTGGAACATTTCATACATTTTTGAGATATTTAGCTGTGCATCCAAATATTGTTTTTTCCTAGAACCATAATGTGTTTCTCTTACCTCAAATTTAGAAATGTGTTCATGGATAAGGACACATATATTGCCATCAATCGCATTTCCACTACGATTTTTGCCTCTCATATCGACAGGTGTTCTATTCTGCAATAATAGGATACATAACCTTGCAACTCGCTCTTGAGAAACTCCATGTATTTGTAAAAAGACATTTTTGCAAACTGGAGTAAACTCGCCATTGATTTTAACATTGTATACAAAAGATTTACTTTTTGTCTGTGGGATTTGAGTTGCAAATGAAGCAGCACTACAATCATCATTATCTGAGTTTTTCTTCTTTCTACGCTTAACTTCCCTAGCTTCTATCAATGTTTGCAAATGTAAATCTTGTTGGTTTTTAGTTTCTAACGAATAGAATTTGTTCCAGATCGCACTTTTCGTTTCGTTATCAATAGACAAACTGCATTTTCGAGAGCAGTTGCGAACAAGCTCATCAGGAATAGATTTACCAGAAACAAGGTTACCTTTGTAGTTTGTGTACTCTTCACCTTTCACTCTTGCTTTCCTTATGACATTACGTTTATATTTATCTTCATTTACAACACCTCGTTTTCTTTTTGCCCCAGGTTCATCATCAGAACTTCCACTGTGCATTTTTTAAAACGAAATAATCATAACACACTAAGTGAAACCACTAAACAATAATATTAACCTCAAAAACTGTAGTATTACTCAATCTCTCACAACAACTGTTTGGTTTGTGGAAAACAAAGCATTAAAAACAGGTGATGCACCCGCTAAAACAATAATCAGCAGGGTTGCCACAAGACGAACATGAAATTTACTGCAGAAAGCCACCATGTGATTTCGCTTGACGGGTTTCTGCACTAAACAGAAATTTCAAAATAAAATATCACCCATTGGGAGGCTTGACAGTTGACGGGTTTCTGCATAAAACGGTGTGTTTACAGTAGGCCATTCAGAATCTATTCATATCCCATTTTCGATAAAAATGTCAGTTGACGGTTTTCTGAAATAAACGAAATAACTTAATGGTCTGTATATGGTTCAGCCATGTTTCTTCTCATTAAATATAATTATTATATTGCCTGTCATTACTTATAAAGGCCCTGCCACTACTCTCGTTATAACTTCATTACTTACATAAAACATACAAACAAATTACTATAAAATTATTTCTTCTTGTATATACTCCCTTAAACACTAAACCAATAACTTAACTTTCTTTAAATTAAAAATAACAATTTTGGTAAGTGTTATACCTACACCATCTCTTTTATAAAGATAATCACCCTGGTGATTCTTATATTGACATAATATGTTTTTCTATTCCTTACACCCACAATTACTCTGTTTCTTACAGTCTAACACAATTAACTTAACTGCTCATTCATCATTTGATTATGTTTTGATTTGTCACACTTGTTTACTATTCTTTTTCTTAATATTATAAGTTGTTTATTTTAATACACTTATCACTTCACTGTTTATCTTTATCACTCCCTACCTATCTCTTACTCTTGGTGTCAATGATCTTTTAGATATACTTTTACTACTATTCTTTAACATTTTGTGCCTTATTTTCTTATTATTATAAGGTCTTTAACAATATACTTTATTTAACAATAATTGTCTTATTTATTTTTTATGGTTAGTGTACTTTCTTTATTATCGTTTTATACATTATTAATTACATATTTTCTTTACTTATTTGTGTCTCTTATCATTGATTTGTCTTCTCAATCTCTGTGAATCTTTTTTCATCTTTTTTGTCTTTATCTGGCCAATCTCTGGGGTTGGGTCAAAGTCATTTGTTTGTCAGTCTAGTCTATTCTTTTAATGATTACTTTTGTTTACTTTTGTTTAACTACATTTTATATTTTTTCTTCATTATTTAATTATCTTACTTTTTTGCATTTCTATAATACTTATGGATACTTTATATGATCAGATTTCTGCAACGTTATAATATATATATATATATTGTAGTAAAACAACAAATACTCTAATTAAATATAATGATAAATAATAAATGTGTAATATGTGTTGATAATGAAAAAATTTTTGGTTAGTTATAAATTTTGTTTGTTTGTTTGATTAATTAATTGATTAATCATTAATTAATTGTATGCTTTTCAATTATTTCTGATCAAATAAGTGAGATTTTGCGTTTTTATAAATATTTGTTCAATAGACAATCTATTTATGTTGTCGGATTTATTATCCTCTCTTCTAACTTGGCTGTTCTTCTTCTTCCTTCTGGTATATTTCTTGAACGGCTCTAAATAATTTTTGGAAGAAGTAACTAACTAATATTTACTATACAAATAAATACAAACTCTTGTAACTGAATAATTATGTTCATTTATTAACATTTAAAATTATGCGCCACATTGATGCGCGTGGACCAGGCTTTAGTTGAGCTCCGCTAGGGTCGCTAATGAACAAAATGACAAAGTATAAAGTTTACAAAATTAATTATTTCGGATTCTTTTAACTGTCGAAGTGGTCAGAGAGGACAAGGAACAAGATACAATGTTTACAACTATTTTAAAATAAATAATTATTGCTGAAAACGAAATAACAGTATTATGCAAATTGTCAATTATTAAAATGAAATCGAACCATCTGTCGAATGACGTCACTGACTCGATGAGGCTGTGTTCAGTCGTTGGTTAGTAATTCAAGTATGGCCGCCATCACCTCAATTTCTGCGATGTAATGCCGACACGATGTTGGATCTTCTCCCTCAGAAATAAATGAGAATTCCTTTCTCTGCGAAGTTGTCGTATTCCTGGAATATAGTGTTGGTGTTAATATAGTGTTGGAATTTTCAAATGTTGGTGTTAGGTTTCGTTTGATAACCTCTGTTACACCTTTTGAGGTTTCACTCAATGTTTTTTCACTAATTCATACTTTTTGGTCTTCTGTCGGTAATTTCTGAACTATTCACATTAACGATTAACAATAGACTGATGACTGAAAGTCGTCGTTTTGGGGTAATTTATAAAATGTCTTTTTCCTCTTCCCATTGTCTTTTTATAAATTTGCATGTCTTGGATTTGTTTCAACTCCTAAATATACTTAACAAGTTTTCCTATTTATTGCTGTAACTCAATTATTTATTAATTTTACAAAAATCTAACTAGTCAGCAATATTCTTAAGTTAATTTTACATAATTTGATATATAACTGGGTCTGTTTTAAGTTCAGATAAGCCTAAAATTTACAATTTTTTATATTTATTGTAGGCCTCATATTTTTTACAAATTTAGTATTTAAATGGTTTACAAGTGTTTTTATGTTAATATTTCCATGAAATAATATTACTCACTCCATAATTATTGCTGGTTGTTAATAATATGCTATTATAATACACCAATATTGATTAATTTACTTTTTATTTGAGTTGAGTACTCCTTAAGCCTAGTTTTACCTATTTCCAAATAAAGTTAATTTTCTTCTTTTGTCATTACATTTGTTATTATTTGTATCTGTACTGATTACATTTTCATATTTTTGTGTTGTATAGACTAGATTCTATTCATTATATTATGTAGTTTGATTGAATTTATTTATTTGGGTTTGACTCTATGATAGATGATTTTGATTCACAATACTGGTTTGTTTTTCTATTTTGGGGTGTTAGTTAGTTTGACTTATACTTTTTATACGGTTTACAATTTAATAAATAAAATATACAACATTCCTATTACCTACTTGCCTTCTCTGCCTTAACAAATTTGAAAATTATTTAACATTATTTTGAATAAACATAATATCTTATATCTACTAATTTTTATATCACTTAATCATAACAAAAAATATCTTATGCCTATTATTTTTTACTGTATCATCTAATGATAACAAAATATCTTATACCTATCATATTCCCTAGACATAATTTAATTAGAAAATAAAAACATCTTATTACTAGCAATACTGTCAGTCATTAACTGTCTTTTGTATTTATGTTTCTTCTGGTAACAACTTAACTGTAATAAAAACATCTTATATCTATTATCCTTATTTATCTAATCCTTAAAACACTTTTATTACTAAAACTATTCTCAGTCATTAGACTGTCTTTTATTCTTATGTTTTTTATATTGTATACATTGAAGGTAGTCTTCCTTTTTTTTTTTAAATAATTTTTACATCCTACACTATTTTTTATTATAGTGTGTCACTTGTTATTCTCTACACTCACTGTAGTCTCTAACTTTTATTGTATTTATTATGGTATTTTACCTTATATTTCCTACTCTAATGGTAGTCTTTTGTTTGTTTTTACTCTGTTCTTAAATTAGGCTTACATTTAGTTTACAATTTATTTTAATTGTATTGTATCTTGTAACTTGAGTTACTGGGTCTAACATATATGGGTTTTAATTTAGTTTCAATTGGGTATATATTCCTTTATCAACCTTTTGGGAATAGCTCTTCTTATTTCTATGTTCTTTTTAGGAACCTTGACATAGTTTGTCTCTTCTTTCTTATTATATAAGTAAATTCCTCCTCTTGTGTTTTCAAGTCTTTGTGGCATTAATTCCATGTATCTTATTTGAATATGGTCCACTTGTTATCGGTTTCGTGTCTTGGGGTTTCTCTGCTTCTTAACTTTATATTTTTCCCTTATTAAAAATTTGTTTACCTCTTATCTTTTTTTCTTTCCTTTTTACTGCTCCCCCAACCTACTGGGTATACTGCTGGTTTATTGGGTTTTTATATTGTAGGTTATTTATCTATTGACCAAGAGTTTTCTTTGTTATTTAGTGTGATTTTATTACCATTTTATTGACTTAATGTACAGTTTCTTGGTTTAATCTTTAACCATTTATTATTCTCACTCACTATGGATGTTTTCTTCTTTATTTATGTTGTATTAAGTTAAAATTTTAATGTGATTATTCTGTTATGCTACATATGCTCTCCTGTAAAAGTGATTACTTCAGATCATATTCTTAGTATGGATGAAATAATTACTACTAATTCATTTTCTTTACCATATTTTCTTCGTGATTTCACTTTATATACCTTCTTTTTCCACCGTTGCCTTCTCTCAGATGATGTGTATCTCCTTCATTAGTTTCTTTTTTCATTAATAAGTAATCATCAATCTTGTGTATAACATTATCATTTCATATCTTTTCTTATTTGGTGCTTCCTCACCAGTATGTTTACTCCCTAACATATGAGTTGGAACAGTTCAGAGTGGCACTTTTGGCTTCAATCCCTGCTGTCCAATACTTCAATTAATTGAGCCCAGAGGCACTATCATCTCTGCTCAAAATATAAGACTGATGGAATTTTTCTACATCCAGTCATAAAAATAAATAATCAGTAAAAGTAGTCTCTTTTGACTATTAATAAACATCCTTGGATTCTTCACTTCATAATATTTTATATCAATTAATACTTTCATACACTTGACTCTTCTTCTCTATTAAAGCTTATTCCATATTATGTGGTTTAGGTATGTGGTATAATATACATTTCATCGTTTCATCATTTCATTTTCTTATCTTGTTTACATAGTAATTAGCATTTATATAGATTTTTTCTACCATTTGGTATCCAATGAGTTATTTTATTGCTCATGGCATAACATTAATTATTTCTTTATCATTTATCACTATAACAATGGTTATTACAACAATATTTTCATCATGGTACCAGGGTTTTTGGTTTCTGGTCTTAATATTTGGTTTTTACTTAGTTGGTCTTTCTTCATTGTTCCATCTTTATCAAATTATTTTCTTTGTGAGTTTGGTTAATTTGTTTTGATTAAATTATGAAATATTCTGGTTTCTTCTCTCCTTTTCTTTTCATTTGAAATTCTGTATCATTTTTGTCTTAAATTGTCTCATTTACATAATTTATAATAGTTGTTATTGTTAGCATAGTCACTATTATCATACAAACTATAGTATGGTTTTTTTATAGCTGTGGTAGTTTATTGAGGGTTTTTTTTCTCTCTTTATTAACACTGGTTTTTATGAGGATTTGTTACGTTCCTTCTTCTGACATTTTTAACATTTATTAATATATTGTTCTGGTAACATTAAACTATTCAATTGTTTAATATGGGTTGTTCTCTTTCTTTACTGGAACATGTTCTTTTTGCTTTATCTCTGGAGAGTTTCAGAGAGTTTACATATTTGTACTCCATTTACTTTCAAGTTCTTTTATGTAAGAGTTCACTCAAATTATGAGTGTAATTTGTTCTTACTCTCTTAGAATTTTGTATCTCTTTCTTACAAAATTTCTTTTTATATTGAATAGTTATAGCTCATCATTTGTATGAGTTGTACTTACTATCTTTTAACTTTAGATATTTTTATTCAACTAAATTCTTTCTTATTCATAATAGTTTTTCAAATATTTTGGTGTAGGTTACACTTACAATTGTTTGAATTTTGAAATTTTTATTCATCAAAATTCTTGTTTCTTCATTATAATGGTTTTTCTAATGATTAGTGTAAGTTCTCCTTACAATCTTTTGGATTTTGATATTTTTATTCATCAAAATTCTTTTCTATTCATCATAATGGTTTTTCTAATATTTTGGTGTAAGCTGTTCTTACAATTTTTTGGATTTTGCAATTTTTATTCATCAAATTCTTTTTTCTTTAATAATAGTTTTTCAAATGATTAGTGTAAGTTGTACTTACTATTTTTTGGATTTTGAAATTTTATTCATCAAAATTCTTTTTTCATTCATAATAGTTTTTCAAATGATTAGTGTAAGTTGTTCTTACAATTTTTTGAATTTTGATATTCTTTATCTCTCCTCTATATATTTTTTAATTGATAATTGATTATAAGTTCCTTTTACTTTATTTGAATTGACATCCTTTAATACATACGTATTGTTGTTATTATTTTTAACAATTAGGTATGGGCCGGTATACAGCAGTAACAACTTTTTGGTAATGCCTTCCAAAGTACTGGGTAGTTCCCTGTTTTCCAGTAGTACCTTTTCTCCAACTTCATAGCTTATTATCTTCTTAATCGCCTTTTGATACTTGTTCTTGCACCTTTCCTGGTCTTCTGCCAATTTATTGTAGAACTTGATTCGATTGAACTTGTATTCTTGACTCATGGGGAATTCTATTATGTCTTGTATTTCTCTTGGAGGTGGTTTCTCATACATTGCCGTGTATGGCGTGGTACCTATAGCAGGGTGATATGCCAAATTAAGGAATTTTTCAGTAGCTGATAGATATTCTTGCCACTACCTTTGTTGATTATGGCAATAAGTCCGTAATATTCTTCCGACTTCTCGCAGTACCCTCTCCGCTGGATTGCTGCTGGGGTGATAGACAGATGTCTTGTACGTTTTAATGCCCAATGTATTTAGAGTGTTTTTCCACCTCCTACCCTTAAATTGCGTTCCATGGTCTGTGATTATGGATGCCGGGCTCCCTATCTCTGGAATATAATGGTTTGTTATCACTCCTAGAGTCTTCAAAGTGGTGGCTCTGTTCACCGGGTACAGTTTTATAAATTTCGTGAGGTGATCCATCATGATAATAATGTATTTGTATCGATGGCGTCCGCCACTGCGGGGAAATGGACCACAGATGTCCAGAAAAACCTTTTCCATTTTTGCTTGTGAGGTAATTGGTATCATCATACCCTCTTTTCTCTCATTGTTGGTTTTCACCAATTGACATATCAGACAGGTTTTGAGGTAGTTTCTCATCTTTCTATTTATATTTTTTATATGGCAATTCTCTTCTATCGCCTTGATCACCTTCATGGCTCCCATGTGACCGTATCGGAGATGATAATCCAGGATCATATCCTTCTCGATTGTATTAGGGATCACGATCTTCCATATCTCTTCATCAAGGGATGTTTTGATGAATAATATTTCATTGTGTATACAATAAAACTTAGTTATTGTGTCATCTTGGTTGGAGAGACGAAGTTTAATATTGTTTAGCTTCGGGTCAGACTGCTGGTGTTTGCTGATGTCTTGCACTATCTTTTCTAGATCGGATCTGTCCTTTATAATATTATAGATTTTCAGGATGCTCTCCTTTTCGCCTTTGAACGTCTGTTCTTCCAGATTTACTCTCGACAACACGTCAGCTACTACATTTTTACTCCCAGGAACATACTCCCACTGTATATCATATTCCTGCAGGGCAAGTACCTATCTGGTCAATCTACCATGGCTTAACTTGCATCTTCTAAGAAATGATATAGATTTGTGATCTGTTCGGACGGTCACGGGATATCCAAGAATATACGTCCGAAACTTCCCACAGGCAAAGACTACACTTAGCAGTTCCTTTTCAATTTCTTTTATGAATTTGCTAACTGCTATAATTTTTTATTGTTCGACTAAGCTTTTCGTCATTACTGACATCTTCAGGTCTTAAACAACGGAAGTTCCTTTTCCGTCACGTTGTAGTTCTTTTCACACTGGTTAAGGGTTCGGCTAGCAAAGCTCACTACTAGATGGTTTCCACTTTCGTCTTCTTGGTACAATGTTGATCCCAAGCTAATGTTACTAGCGTCACAGTTTAGAAAGAAGGGTCGGTTAAAATCTGGATTGTTAAGCATTACTGCTTCTAAGAACTTCTCCTTAATTGATTTGAAAGTTTCGTCATGTTCTTGACCCCATCGCCACTTATTCTTGGACGATAACTGGTACTGAAATCGGGCCGTCAGTTCGGAATAATTATTTTGGAACTTCCTGTAGTAGTTACACAGGCCTAAAAATGATTGTAGTTGCCTTCTGTTTTTTGGTATAGGGAATCGTTGTATGGCGTCTACCTTTTCTGTTGACGGTGTTATTCCTTGACTGTTTAACTGGAAACCCAAAAATTGTACTTCTTTAGCTATAAGCTTGGACTTGTCTAGCTTAAGGGTAACATTATTCTCAGCCAGTTTCTTCAAGACATGCTCCACACGGTAACAATGTTCTTCCCAATTGGTTGATGTTATTAGGAGATCATCAACGTAGACAGTCGTGAATTGGAGCGCTTCTGGTCCAAGTATTTGATCCATACAGGTGACAAAAACAGCTACTGAGTTCACTAACCCGAAGGGCAACCGCTTAAACTGATAGTTGCGCCCTTCGAAGATGAACGCCATGTATTGCCGGCTTGCTGGGTGCAACTCCACCCACATACGGTATCCCACATAGTAATAAACTTCGTTCTGTGGAATCTCTTCAATATCTCATCAATTTTGCCAGGTGAGGTACGATCGTTGATAATCATTTTATTTATCTCACGTGCGTCAAGGCAAAGTCTTACCTTCCCATTTTTCTTTTGTATAGCCACAATTGGACTAGTGTATGGAGATTGACTGCTTTCAATAATATCTTTACTGATCATGTTCTGGATCTCTACGCGTACGGCTTCCTTCAAAGATTGTGCTATGGGATACGACTTTCGGTTGAATTCTACCGGTTCTCTGAATCGTATGGAACATTGGTAGTTCCTAATCTTTCCAGGTTCGTCCGAAAATACAGCTCGATATTTTTCATACTGTATATGTTGACTAACTGATCCAGCTGGTTTTCATCTAATTGCTCATTGGTATTTTGGCATTGGAAGTCACGTATCTCCTGAATCTTTTGTGGCCATAGGTCATCCTCCGTATTCTGCTGTACTGGCTTGTTGTTTGACGAGTAGTTTGACAAGTAATTCACCTTATTCTTGTGGTCGATAAGTTGTTTGGAGTCTAACATCTTGTTGTTAGTTAAATTGGCTACCCAGGTCAAACCTTCAGAAAAGAGTGATACCTTCCCTCGGCACAAATCGATAACTGCTGAGTTCCTACGCAATATGTCACACCCTATCATGATGTTGAAAGGTAATCTGGCTGCAACAAGAAATATCATATCCACACTAATGCCCTGACTGTGGACACTTAAGGATACCTGTTTTCTTATGGTTTTGTTCTGTCGGCCGGTAGCTCCTACAAGCACAATATTATTAATAGGTAGTACCGGTAAGTAATTATTCGCATTCCTGCTGTATCCGGTCCAATTCATTATGATTTATTATAGACACATTTGCTCCAGTGTCTATCATTATGGGAACAGAAATACCCTCAATTTCTGCAATTATATATATTATTTCGTTATCATTATTATTTATGTTAATTTCATTTTCTTGTAGTAAGTCCTTACGGATATCTTTCAAATAATTATTGTATATTATTGTAACATTTTTTTTCTTCTTTCGGTTTTATCTCTTGGTCAAACCGAGCAGATTGGAGCAGTAAAGGGTTATTGGGGTTTATTACTGCCTCCGTTCGTTTAAATGCTCCGCATCATTACGGATTAGGCTATTAGCAGCATCAACTTGGAGTCCTGAAACTGCTTCGTTTGGTTCAGCACGATCGTCCTGTTGGGCTTCCGTTACAGGTAGTCTTCGTTGATTGTCGAGGCTGGAACTGCGTCTGGGTTCACACTCTCTGTAACGATTACTTCCCTGACAAGTTTCATACTCATAATATCGGCTCCTTCGTTGAGGCTGGTACCTCCTCTGTCCACTGCCTTCCGCTCTGATGTAGTTGATATGGGGTCGATATGTCCTGTAATTATTGTTATTACCTCCATTCGGGTAATTTCTATTATAATTATTATGATAATTGTTATTAGGGGGGTTGGGGTTTCTCTGACCATTTGGAACATAGTTATGGTTGTTATAATAACCGTTGTTGTTGTGCGGATGGTTATTATTATTATTATTGTTACCCTCATTATTATTTCTGGGAACATTATTATTATTATTATTATGGTTATTATATCTAGTCACATTATTGTTACCACGAGGGTTATCATTGTATTCGGCATTATTCAGGTTTGCGGAATTATAATTATTGTTGTTGCTACCGTTCTGCCGATTATTATTATTTGAATTATTCGCATTACTCCTTGTCTCCGGCCTCTCGTATCTCCTGCGACTTTGGCGGTAGTAATCCTCGTGCTCGTACATTTCTAATAGTTCGGTCATTGCTTGTACAGTCTTTATTTGACTGTTTCTTCTAGCTCTTATAATGTCTTCCTCATAGTGGTATGAGAGCTTGCTGACCAGGCATTCTTCCAGTATTCGGGGCTCTAAATGTTTGGCCACACACACCTTTCCCAAGAAATAAGCCGTTAGAGTCTGGTTTCCATACGGGTTGTATTTTCCGTGACAGATCCCGTCTCTGGCGATATTTTGTGTCGATTCAGACCAATATTTGGCCTTGAATAGTCTTTTGAATTGGTAGTCGGTCACTTCATCTCTTATCGCCATCCACCAATTATCAGCTATCTCCTTGAATGATTCGTCAAGTACTTCTTTATTCTCCCTCCAGCGATTGCCTCTGTGTTTAGTGAAGTACTCTTCGATTCTGGCTAGGAACTCCATAGGTTTATTTTTATAAAACCTGAAGTTAATACCTTCACGATTCTCGTTGTTCGGACAACTAGTAATGCTGGTTGGTCGACTATGGAACAGGTCTATATCTGTTTGATTCTGTCGCACCTGACTGTTGATACTGGTCACAGCAGCTTCAATACCGTTACATTTTTCTGTGAATCAGTCCTGCACTCGCTCCCAGTCTTCTTGTTTTTCCTTTAGTTTTTCCTCTAAAGTCTTCCTATTCGTTTCTTCGATGTTGTTAACCTTAGTATTTATTTCGGTCTTGATACTCTGTACTTCTCGTTCCGTCTGACTCCATCTTTCGTCAGCCCTTGTAATCTTTTGTTCGATCACCGTTATTTCCTCTTCTACCTTCTTGCTGATTGTTTCATTGTTTTCAGCTATCTTTTGACTCAATTCTTCCTTCAATACTTCCATCCTCCCATCTAAACGATTCATGTTCTCTTGGTTAGTCTCCCTCAATTCTTCTCTTAATTGTTGATTATTGCTTTCCATCTTCTGACTTATTTCTTCCATCCTCTTGTTGGTCTCTTCCAGTTTTTGGCTTATCCGGGTTAATTCCTCCTTCGACTGTTTATTGTCAGTTTTTATTTCCTCCATTTTCTCCTCAATTTTCTGAATATTTTCTTCCATCTTCTCTTCTATTTTCTGAATATTTTCCTCCATCTTCTCCTCGATCTTCTTAATATTTTCCTCCATTAATAATTTATTCTCGTTTTTTATTTCGTCCACCTTCTCCTCCATCTTCTTACTGGTATCTCCAATTTTATTACCCAATTCTTCCTTCATTCTTTGGTTATCATTTTCCAGTTTCTTACTATTTTCTTCCATTCTCTCCATCATTTGCTGGGCTAATTCTTCTCTTGATTTCTTACTATTTTCTTCCGCCTTCTTGCTATTTTCTTCCGCCTTCTTACTAGCCTCTTTCATTTCCATCATCATTCTCATCATAGTTTCTTGGAAATTGATCTCCTCTGTTTGTTCCGGCTTATCAGCTTGTTTCCCTTGGGGTATTGGTTCGGTTGGTTCTGCTGGAGGTAATCTCGATTCTATATCTTCCACAGGTGTCACCTCCTTATCCTCCATATCTATTTCCTGTTCGGCCTCCACAGCCCTTTTCTTTGATGTCGCCCTCCTGTGCATCTTGTTTCTTTTTCTGACCTGTCGACAGCTGCCGAGCTAAAATATGAAATTGGACGAATTGTCCTTATTTTATAAATCTATTAACTCCTATTTTCAGCCTCTCAGTTGGACGCCAATTTGTAGTAAAACTACAAATACTCTAATTAAATATAATAATAAATATGTAATATGTGTTGATAATGAAAAAATATTGGTTAGTTATAAATTTTTGTTTGTTTGTTTGATTAATTAATTTAATTAATTAATTAATAATTAATTAATTGTATGCTTTTCAATTATTTCTGATCAAATAAGTGAGATTTTGCGTTTTTGTAAATATTTGTTCAATAGACAATCTATTTATGTTGTCGGATTTATTATCCTCTCTTCTAACTTGGCTGTTCTTCTTCTTCCTTCTGGTATATTTCTTGAACGGCTCTAAATAATTTTTGGAAGAAGTAACTAACTAATATTTACTATACAAATAAATATAAACTCTTGTAACTGAATAATTATGTTCATTTATTAACATTTAAAATTATGCGCCACATTGATGCGCGTGGACCAAGCTTTAGTTGAGCTCCGGTAGGGGCGCTAATGAACAAAATGACAAAGTATAATGTTTACAAAATTAATTATTTCGGATTCTTTTAACTGTTGAAATGGTCAGAGAGGGCAAGGAACAAGATACAATGTTTATTTAGAATTAATATTAGGCAATTACCTGTACTAACTTCCGTCTTGTGACTTCTTTAGTTTTTTCCTTAAAACAACGCGTTTCGAGAATAAATTCTCATCACTAGGTTTAAAAAAAAAAAAAAAAAAAAAAAAAAAAAAAAAAAAAAAAAAAAAACATCAAATTCACCCAAAAGGTGTCGTCAACTATTTAAAATACACAAACACAAAAACACCACACATAATTATTATTATACATAATTAGTATTTTAAATAGTTGACGACACCTTTTGGGTAAATTTGATTTTTTTTTTTTTTTTTTTTTTTTTTTGACCTAATGATGAGAATTTATTCTCGAAACGCGTTGTTTTAAGGAAAAAACTAAAGAAGACACAAGACGAAAGTTAATACAGGTAATTGCCTAATATTAATTCTAAATATTAGTAACGTTGGAGACAATTAAAACAAAATGAAGATACAATGCTTACAACTATTTTAAAATAAATAATTATTGCTGAAAAAGAAATACCAGTATTATGCAAATTGTCAATTATTAAAATGAAATCGAACCATCTGTCGAATGACGTCACTGACTCGATGAGGCTGTGTTCAGTTGTTGGTTAGTAATTCAAGTATGGCCGCCATCACCTCAATTTCTGCGATGTAATGCCAACATGATGTTGAATCTTCTCCCTCAGAAATAAATGAGAATTCCTTTCTCTGCGAAGTTGTCGTATTCCTGGAATATAGTGTGGAGTGTTCTTCCTTCTTCAGTGATGTTGTTCTGTGATCGTTGGTTGGTACAGTGTTCGGTGTTCAAATGTGTTGGATTCGTGTTCTGCCAATATGGTTTAAAATTTCTTCAAAATGGTGGTTGCTATCTCTTTTTCGTAACTGGTGTTATTATTGTAGTTGTTCTGGACTAGTTTGGTGCTAATTTTCAAATGTTGGTGTTAGGTTTCGTTTGATAACCTCTGTTACACCTTTTGAGGTTTCACTCAATGTTTTTTCACTAATTCATACTTTTTGGTCTTCTGTCGGTAATTTCTGAACTATTCACATTAACGATTAACAATAGACTGATGACTGAAAGTCGTCGTTTTGGGGTAATTTATAAAATGTCTTTTTCCTCTTCCCATTGTCTTTTTATAAATTTGCATGTCTTGGATTTGTTTCAACTCCTAAATATACTTAACAAGTTTTCCTATTTATTGCTGTAACTCAATTATTTATTAATTTTACAAAAATCTAACTAGTCAGCAATATTCTTAAGTTAATTTTACATAATTTGATATATAACTGGGTCTGTTTTAAGTTCAGATAAGCCTAAAATTTACAATTTTTTATATTTATTGTAGGCCTCATATTTTCTACAAATTTAGTATTTAAATGGTTTACAAGTGTTTTTATGTTAATATTTCCATGAAATAATATTACTCACTCCATAATTATTGCTGGTTGTTAATAATATGCTATTATAATACACCAATATTGATTAATTTACTTTTTATTTGAGTTGAGTACTCCTTAAGCCTAGTTTTACCTATTTCCAAATAAAGTTAATTTTCTTCTTTTGTCATTACATTTGTTATTATTTGTATCTGTACTGATTACATTTTCATATTTTTGTGTTGTATAGACTAGATTCTATTCATTATATTATGTAGTTTGATTGAATTTATTTATTTGGGTTTGACTCTATGATAGATGATTTTGATTCACAATACTGGTTTGTTTTTCTATTTTGGGGTGTTAGTTAGTTTGACTTATACTTTTTATATGGTTTACAATTTAATAAATAAAATATACAACATTCCTATTACCTACTTGCCTTCTCTGCCTTAACAAATTTGAAAATTATTTAACATTATTTTGAATAAACATAATATCTTATATCTACTAATTTTTATATCACTTAATCATAACAAAAAATATCTTATGCCTATTATTTTTTACTGTATCATCTAATGATAACAAAATATCTTATACCTATCATATTCCCTAGACATAATTTAATTAGAAAATACAAACATCTTATTACTAGCAATACTGTCAGTCATTAACTGTCTTTTGTATTTATGTTTCTTCTGGTAACAACTTAACTGTAATAAAAACATCTTATATCTATTATCCTTATTTATCTAATCCTTAAAACACTTTTATTACTAAAACTATTCTCAGTCATTAGACTGTCTTTTATTCTTATGTTTTTTATATTGTATACACTGAAGGTAGTTTTGCTTTTTTTTTTTTAAATAATTTTTACTTCCTACACTATTTTTTATTATAGTGTGTCACTTGTTATTCTCTACACTCACTGTAGTCTCTAACTTTTATTGTATTTATTATGGTATTTCACCTTATATTTCCTACTCTAATGGTAGTCTTTTGTTTGTTTTTACTCTGTTCTTAAATTAGGCTTACATTTAGTTTACAATTTATTTTAATTGTATTGTATCTTGTAACTTGAGTTACTGGGTCTAACATATATGGGTTTTAATTTAGTTTCAATTGGGTATATATTCCTTTATTAACCTTTTGGGAATAGCTCTTCTTATTTCTATGTTCTTTTTAGGAACCTTGACATAGTTTGTCTCTTCTTTCTTATTATATAAGTAAATTCCTCCTCTTGTGTTTTCAAGTCTTTGTGGCATTAATTCCATGTATCTTATTTGAATATGGTCCACTTGTTATCGGTTTCGTGTCTTGGGGTTTCTCTGCTTCTTAACTTTATATTTTTCCCTTATTAAAAATTTGTTTACCTCTTTATCTTTTTTTCTTTCCTTTTTACTGCTCCCCCAACCTACTGGGTATACTGCTGGTTTATTGGGTTTTTATATTGTAGGTTATTTATCTATTGACCAAGAGTTTTCTTTGTTATTTAGTGTGATTTTATTACCATTTTATTGACTTAATGTACAGTTTCTTGGTTTAATCTTTAACCATTTATTATTCTCACTCACTATGGATGTTTTCTTCTTTATTTATGTTGTATTAAGTTAAAATTTTAATGTGATTATTCTGTTATGCTACATATGCTCTCCTGTAAAAGTGATTACTTCAGATCATATTCTTAGTATGGATAAAATAATTACTACTAATTCATTTTCTTTACCATATTTTCTTCGTGATTTCACTTTATATACCTTCTTTTTCCACCGTTGCCTTCTCTCAGATGATGTGTATCTCCTTCATTAGTTTCTTTTTTCATTAATAAGTAATCATCAAGCTTGTGTATAACATTATCATTTCATATCTTTTCTTATTTGGTGCTTCCTCACCAGTATGTTTACTCCCTAACATATGAGTTGGAACAGTTCAGAGTGGCACTTTTGGCTCAATCCCTGCTGTCCAATACTTCAATTAATTGAGCCCAGAGGCATTATCATCTCTGCTCAAAATATAAGACTGATGGAATTTTTCTATATCCAGTCATAAAAATAAATAATCAGTAAAAGTAGTCTCTTTTGACTATTAATAAACATTCTTGGATTCTTCCAGTTTCTTGGTTTAATCTTTAACCATTTATTATTCTCACTCACTATGGACGTTTTCTTCTTTATTTATGTTGTATTAAGTTAAAATTGTAATGTGATTATTCTGTTATACTACATATAGTTAAAAAAAAAAGAAACATACTATTATTATTATAAATATTTATATATATATATATTGCGACAACACAAATTACTAAACTATTGGCGCATAGGATATGATAGTATGTGTATCTCAAATTAAAAGTCTATATTGGAGGGTTTAAGATTATTTATTGCACAAAACACAAGTAATTGTTTATATGGTAAATTTGATATGTACAGAAGTTAATGTTTGATATAGAGTCTTTCTTTTAAAATGTTAAATACTGTTCATACGCAAGACGTGATACGTTACATAAAGAAGATTCCCACGATGATGTTGCTGAAGAGAAGGGCAGGTCTTTGCGGTGTAGTTGGTTCGTCAGGTGCGGCTTATAAATGACAGACGTTTCCCCAGAAACGTTTACAGCTGGGCTGGTGTCCTATAACAGCTGGGCTGGTGTCCTATAACAGCTGGGCTGGTGTCCTGACAGCTGGGCTGGTGTCCTGTAACAGCTGGGCTGGTGTCCTGACAGCTGGGCTGGTGTCCTGTAATTCCCACGATGAATCTGACGCTTCGCACACACAACGGTACTACGGATCTTATTACTCGCAAAATTAATATAGAGTTTATGACCAAGTAATATCTCAGGTGACAGTGAGTTTAATCAAAAAACGGTATATTGAACTTATACCACTCCGGCTTCTTCAAGTGTTCACGCGAATATCAAGGTCTACCGCGATCAGCAGACCACCCTATGAGGAAATCTTGCACTAACACGGAAACGTCTTGATGGAACAACTTACTATTGCGTAACTATTAATGATACTGACACTGCGGAAAATCACACACAGTGGTACAGTTACACTCACTTATTACACACGTAATACTACAATATTAATATCGTGTGTAAAGAGTTAATATTCAACCGTTCTGCGTCACACGCGTTACTATCCCCGAATAGTCTTTACAGATTCCTGCAAGCGACAGAATCTTGAACAAGAATTGTATGTACCGTTCGCGGTAGCAGCAGTGAAGAACTGCCTGTAATTATACGCGCAATGCATTAAAACAATACCGTGTGCAGATGTACTACACACACAGTTCTGAGTTTTCCCGTTTCACTAACAACGAATAGTCTTTACAACACCTTGCATGCGGTAGAATCTTGTACAAGGAGTGCACGTCCCGTTCGCGGTAGATGGCGTAGAAGAACTGTCGTAATTATACGCGCAATGCGTTAAAACAATACTGTGTGCAGGTATACTACACACACAGTTCTGAGTCTTCCCGTTTCACTAACGACGAATAGTTTTTACAACACCTTGCAAGCGGTAGAATCTTGTACAAGGAGTGCACGTCCCGTTCGCGGTAGATGGCGTAGAAGAACTGTCGTAATTATACGCGCAATGCGTTAAAACAATACTGTGTGCAGGTGTACTACACACACAGTTCTGAGTCTTCCCGTTTCACTAACGACGAATAGTTTTTACAACACCTTGCAAGCGGTAGAATCTTGTACAAGGAGTGCACGTCCCGTTCGCGGTAGATGGCGTAGAAGAACTGTCGTAATTATACGCGCAATGCGCTAAAACAATACGGTGTGTAGGTGTAATACACACACAGTTCTGAGTCTTCACGCTTCACTATCGACGAATAGTCTTTACAACACCTTGCAAGCGGTAGAATCTTGTACAAGGATTGCACGTCCCGTTCGCGGTAGCTGGCGGTGAAGAACTGCCTGTAATTATACGCTTAAGAAAATTTCCAACCACCCCTCAGCATTCTATTGGTGGACGGAAGTCACATGGTTAGTACACCGTGACATGCACTTTTCATGCTGTAAAGTGCATTTACTTTGTAACAGCATGCATAGCGGTAATCAGAAGACCCTTATCACATGCATAACTGCATACTTTACCAATATCATACATGAACGTAAACAATAGTCAGAAATATATAGGGATTGTAGCAATACATATGTCTATGTTCAGTACAATGTCAAACACAATGATAATCAATTCACGCACAGCCCGGGAAACGTTTACCACTCGCGCACGCGCGCACATTTCCACAAACACAGTACATGAATAACAATAAATAAATAATGCACAGTTTTACTAAACTAAACCCTTATCCTTACTAAATACAACTGATAACATAACCAAACTTAACCATCTACCAATATAACATGAATGTCCATAGTCTGTGTAATATATGAGCTTGCCCCGCATATCATGATCCTGTGATTCGTTGCAGGATTAACCCCTTCCCGCATAAAAAAAAATTTTTTTTTTTAGTTAACTAACAAAAAATAAAAATTTTTTTTTTTCGATATAACCAAAACAATTTCCTAATCCTGAAACAATAATACTAATATCTTCACACTAAAATCAAATAAACATCCTCAAATCAATACTAACATTTCCTAACTGTCACTTTGACAGAAGCACCAAATCAAAGACACGTGGTAACCTTAAACCAAAACAAACACACATGTTCTTGACAAGCAGATAAACGAAATTTTATGCAGGGTCACAAAGTACACAGACGGCATTCCTTATCTTAACTAGATTATTGTTCATTCACAGAGTCATCTTACATATAACATTTAAACCTGAACTGACATATTTAAATAGCTACACATTCTTACCCCTATATCCTGACATTTATTTCTGAGTTTTTTTTTTGTAAAAAATCTTCTCCGTTTTTAAACGCACGCATTTACTTGGAAATGTAGATTTGCATTTGTTTAATATACGCCGTATTTGCTTTATCTCGCAACCCCTGAACTGAAACTTGCGGGTTAGTGAGTTATTCGTTATCTTATCTTTCGAGCGTCCTAGTCTGATAAGGTGCTCTACACTATCGACTTTACCTCGTAATGTATTGTTTGGAAATCCAACTGGCAGTTTATTCAATTCGTCGACTTTCAATATAATATTATGTCCGAGTTTTCTAACTCCAAGTACGGTCGCATCAATTCTCGTATCCTGTACGTATTCTGTTTTAAGTGCCTGTTTTTCAATTATCTGCGACTCATACGTTGCTGATTTTATCCTTGTGTGACTTACCGGCCGAACCGGAGTTTGTAAAAAGTGGTTTTTATACCTCTTGAGTAACTGCTCGTCCAACAGTGATATTTCTGTGCCACTGTCGGACAACATCTCGTCAACATAACCACTGATTTTTGCTTCGACAACAAGGTCGGTGCAATTTTCAATACTAACAATCTTCTTACCTTCATTATTATTATTATTGCAAATTAAACTATCTCTGCTTTCTGCAGGATATAGGCCAGACATAACAGTTTTATTCTTATAACTAACATTTTTCATACTTGATTGATTGAACTGCTTTTTAACTGAATCACTTTCAGTAACTGTTGCTAATAAGTTGGTATTAAATTGCTGAGTTGTATTTTTATGTTGTTGTGATTGCGGCTGTTTTTGTGGTGTTTGAACATGAAACTGATTACGCGGCGGTTCATTATTATTTATCATATTTGTTGTCACCTTATTGTCACCCGTATCATTCACCTCTCCGTCCTCCATAAACACCTCAGTACCTGATATAGATTCATTAAGTGTCTCATCATACCGACATGTGTCAGAAATACCTGCACCGGTAGTATCCATACTAGTTCCAGGCTCTACTACTGGTTCATTTCTGTTATCTTCACTACAATTTGATGCAGAATCTAAATACTCGACTTTACCGAGATATGAACTACTAGGCCCTAATAAGGTTGTTTCTGTATAATCACTTTCAATTTCATCTACTACGCTACTGTTCTCCGTTAATCCTCCAGATGTAACATCTTGGTTAACTTCCATATTACTTTCTTTGAGAGTATGTTCCACAAGGACATTTGGTACTTCAAAATTATCACAAGGTACAATATTCTCAACAGATAAATCTACTTCAATATCAGCTGACATTTCCTGTAGTTTCGCCATCCTCTCCTCTCTATCGGCGTCCATTTCTTCCCAAAATTTCTGCCTAATGGCTATCATCTCCTCATCTCTGGCTTTACTTTCCTCTGAAATTCTTTGCATATCCGCTATCATCTCTTCTTCCTCGGCTTTCATCTTCTCACGCCAGGCTTTATTTTCCTCAGACATGGTTTTTAGACTAGCTAATATGGCCGCAAAAGTATCCTTTATTTCTGCTGTATCCGCCATAGTGATCAAATTTCAATTTAAAAATTTTTAACAAATTTAATATATTGATTTATACGCAAAGAAAGTTATTATTACTACAAGATTAGGACGTATTGTAACCAGTTTATATGCACACAGAAAGCAGTTCAAAATATCAACATGTAAATAAACCTTATCTAACATACAACAACTAATAATCTACCTCCAATATACTGATAAAATCTGTTCATATATGACACACAAGAGAATATGCACAATTGATAAATTATACCCTCAGATTATCATATGAACTATACACATACAATTATTACGTTAATTATAATTATACATAGGATTTTACCAACAAATTTTTTTTTATAGACAATATATAATAGCGTAAAATTTCCGCTATTTTTCGAGCCCCAAGATGCTAAGCGCCAAAATATCTCTATGCGACAACACAAATTACTAAACTATTGGCGCATAGGATATGATAGTATGTGTATCTCAAATTAAAAGTCTATATTGGAGGGTTTAAGATTATTTATTGCACAAAACACAAGTAATTGTTTATATGGTATATTTGATATGTACAGAATGTAATGTTTGATATAGAGTCTTTCTTTTAAAATGTTAAATACTGTTCATACGCAAGACGTGATACGTTACATAAAGAAGATTCCCACGATGATGTTGCTGAAGAGAAGGGCAGGTCTTTGCGGTGTAGTCGGTTCGTCAGGTGCGGCTTATAAATGACAGACGTTTCCCCAGAAACGTTTACAGCTGGGCTGGTGTCCTATAACAGCTGGGCTGGTGTCCTATAACAGCTGGGCTGGTGTCCTGACAGCTGGGCTGGTGTCCTGTAACAGCTGGGCTGGTGTCCTGACAGCTGGGCTGGTGTCCTGTAATTCCCACGATGAATCTGACGCTTCGCACACACAACGGTACTACGGATCTTATTACTCGCAAAATTAATATAGAGTTTATGACCAAGTAATATCTCAGGTGACAGTGAGTTTAATCAAAAAACGGTATATTGAACTTATACCACTCCGGCTTCTTCAAGTGTTCACGCGAATATCAAGGTCTACCGCGATCAGCAGACCACCCTATGAGGAAATCTTGCACTAACACGGAAACGTCTTGATGGAACAACTTACTATTGCGTAACTATTAATGATACTGACACTGCGGAAAATCACACACAGTGGTACAGTTACACTCACTTATTACACACGTAATACTACAATATTAATATCGTGTGTAAAGAGTTAATATTCAACCGTTCTGCGTCACACGCGTTACTATCCCCGAATAATCTTTACAGATTCCTGCAAGCGACAGAATCTTGAACAAGAATTGTATGTATTGTTCGCGGTAGCAGCAGTGAAGAACTGCCTGTAATTATACGCGCAATACATTAAAACAATACCGTGTGCAGATGTACTACACACACAGTTCTGAGTTTTCCCGTTTCACTAACAACGAATAGTCTTTACAACACCTTGCAAGCGGTAGAATCTTGTACAAGGAGTGCACGTCCCGTTCGCGGTAGATGGCGTAGAAGAACTGTCGTAATTATACGCGCAATGCGTTAAAACAATACTGTGTGCAGGTATACTACACACACAGTTCTGAGTCTTCCCGTTTCACTAACGACGAATAGTTTTTACAACACCTTGCAAGCGGTAGAATCTTGTACAAGGAGTGCACGTCCCGTTCGCGGTAGATGGCGTAGAAGAACTGTCGTAATTATACGCGCAATGCGTTAAAACAATACTGTGTGCAGGTGTACTACACACACAGTTCTGAGTCTTCCCGTTTCACTAACGACGAATAGTTTTTACAACACCTTGCAAGCGGTAGAATCTTGTACAAGGAGTGCACGTCCCGTTCGCGGTAGATGGCTTAGAAGAACTGTCGTAATTATACGCGCAATGCGTTAAAACAATACGGTGTGTAGGTGTAATACACACACAGTTCTGAGTCTTCACGCTTCACTATCGACGAATAGTCTTTACAACACCTTGCAAGCGGTAGAATCTTGTACAAGGATTGCACGTCCCGTTCGCGGTAGCTGGCGGTGAAGAACTGCCTGTAATTATACGCTTAAGAAAATTTCCAACCACCACTCAGCATTCTATTGGTGGACGGAAGTCACATGGTTAGTACACCGTGACATGCACTTTTCATGCTGTAAAGTGCATTTACTTTGTAACAGCATGCATAGCGGTAATCAGAAGACCCTTATCACATGCATAACTGCATACTTTACCAATATCATACATGATCGTAAACAATAGTCAGAAATATATAGGGATTGTAGCAATACATATGTCTATGTTCAGTACAATGTCAAACACAATGATAATTAATTCACGCACAGCCCGGGAAACGTTTACCACTCGCGCACGCGCGCACATTTCCACAAACACAGTACATGAATAACAATAAATAAATAATGCACAGTTTTACTAAACTAAACCCTTATCCTTACTAAATACAACTGACAACATAACCAATCTTAACCATCTACCAATATAACATGAATGTCCATAGTCTGTGTAATATATGAGCTTGCCCCGCATATCATGATCCTGTGATTCGTTGCAGGATTAACCCCTTCCCGCATTAAAAAAAAATTTTTTTTTTTAGTTAACTAACAAAAAATAAAAATTTTTTTTTTTCGATATAACCAAAACAATTTCCTAATCCTGAAACAATAATACTAATATCTTCACACTAAAATCAAATAAACATCCTCAAATCAATACTAACATTTCCTAACTGTCACTTTGACAGAAGCACCAAATCAAAGACACGTGGTAACCTTAAACCAAAACAAACACACATGTTCTTGACAAGCAGATAAACGAAATTTTATGCAGGGTCACAAAGTACACAGACGGCATTCCTTATCTTAACTAGATTATTGTTCATTCACAGAGTCATCTTACATATAACATTTAAACCTGAACTGACATATTTAAATAGCTACACATTCTTACCCCTATATCCTGACATTTATTTCTGAGTTTTTTTTTTGTAAAAAATCTTCTCCGTTTTTAAATGCACGCATTTACTTGGAAATGTAGATTTGCATTTGTTTAATATACGCCGTATTTGCTTTATCTCGCAACCCCTGAACTGAAACTTGCGGGTTAGTGAGTTATTCGTTATCTTATCTTTCGAGCGTCCTAGTCTGATAAGGTGCTCTACACTATCGACTTTACCTCGTAATGTATTGTTTGGAAATCCAACTGGCAGTTTATTCAATTCGTCGACTTCCAATATAATATTATGTCCGAGTTTTCTAACTCCAAGTACGGTCGCATCAATTCTCGTATCCTGTACGTATTCTGTTTTAAGTGCCTGTTTTTCATGTATCTGCGACTCATACGTTGCTGATTTTATCCTTGTGTGACTTACCGGCCGAACCGGAGTTTGTAAAAAGTGGTTTTTATACCTCTTGAGTAACTGCTCGTCCAACAGTGATATTTCTGTGCCACTGTCGGACAACATCTCGTCAACATAACCACTGATTTTTGCTTCGACAACAAGGTCGGTGCAATTTTCAATACTAACAATCTTCTTACCTTCATTATTATTATTATTGCAAATTAAACTATCTCTACTTTCTGCAGGATATAGGCCAGACATAACAGTTTTATTCTTATAACTAACATTTTTCATACTTGATTGATTGAACTGCTTTTTAACTGAATCACTTTCAGTAACTGTTGCTAATAAGTTGGTATTAAATTGCTGAGTTGTATTTTTATGTTGTTGCGATTGCGGCTGTTTTTGTGGTGTTTGAACATGAAACTGATTACGCGGCGGTTCATTATTATTTATCATATTTGTTGTCACCTTATTGTCACCCGTATCATTCACCTCTCCGTCCTCCATAAACACCTCAGTACCTGATATAGATTCATTAAGTATCTCATCATACCGACATGTGTCAGAAATACCTGCACCGGTAGTATCCATACTAGTTCCAGGCTCTACTACTGGTTCATTTCTGTTATCTTCACTACAATTTGATGCAGAATCTAAATACTCGACTTTACCGAGATATGAACTACTAGGCCCTAATAAGGTTGTTTCTGTATAATCACTTTCAATTTCATCTACTACGCTACTGTTCTCCGTTAATCCTCCAGATGTAACATCTTGGTTAACTTCCATATTACTTTCTTTGAGAGTATGTTCCACAAGGACATTTGGTACTTCAAAATTATCACAAGGTACAATATTCTCAACAGATAAATCTACTTCAATATCAGCTGACATTTCCTGTAGTTTCGCCATCCTCTCCTCTCTATCGGCGCCCATTTCTTCCCAAAATTTCTGCCTAATGGCTATCATCTCCTCATCTCTGGCTTTACTTTCCTCTGAAATTCTTTGCATATCCGCTATCATCTCTTCTTCCTCGGCTTTCATCTTCTCACGCCAGGCTTTATTTTCCTCAGACATGGTTTTTAGACTAGCTAATATGGCCACAAAAGTATCCTTTATTTCTGCTGTATCCGCCATAGTGATCAAATTTTCAATTTAAAAATTTTTAACAAATTTAAATTTATTGATTTATACGCAAAGAAAGTTATTATTACTACAAGATTAGGACGTATTGTAACCAGTTTATATGCACACAGAAAGCAGTTCAAAATATCAACATGTAAATAAACCTTATCTAACATACAACAACTAATAATCTACCTCCAATATACTGATAAAATCTGTTCATATATGACACACAAGAGAATATGCACAATTGATAAATTATACCCTCAGATTATCATATGAACTATACACATACAATTATTACGTTGATTATAATTATACATAGGATTTTACCAACAAATTTTTTTTTATAGACAAATATATAATAGCGTAAAATTTCCGCTATTTTTCGAGCCCCAAGTTGCTAAGCGCCAAAATATCTCTATGCGACAACACAAATTACTAAACTATTGGCGCATAGGATATGATAGTATGTGTATCTCAAATTAAAAGTCTATATTGGAGGGTTTAAGATTATTTATTGCACAAAACACAAGTAATTGTTTATATGGTATATTTGATATGTACAGAATGTAATGTTTGATATAGAGTCTTTCTTTTAAAATGTTAAATACTGTTCATACGCAAGACGTGATACGTTACATAAAGAAGATTCCCACGATGATGTTGCTGAAGAGAAGGGCAGGTCTTTGCGGTGTAGTTGGTTCGTCAGGTGCGGCTTATAAATGACAGACGTTTCCCCAGAAACGTTTACAGCTGGGCTGGTGTCCTATAACAGCTGGGCTGGTGTCCTATAACAGCTGGGCTGGTGTCCTGACAGCTGGGCTGGTGTCCTGTAACAGCTGGGCTGGTGTCCTGACAGCTGGGCTGGTGTCCTGTAATTCCCACGATGAATCTGACGCTTCGCACACACAACGGTACTACGGATCTTATTACTCGCAAAATTAATATAGAGTTTATGACCAAGTAATATCTCAGGTGACAGTGAGTTTAATCAAAAAACGGTATATTGAACTTATACCACTCCGGCTTCTTCAAGTGTTCACGCGAATATCAAGGTCTACCGCGATCAGCAGACCACCCTATGAGGAAATCTTGCACTAACACGGAAACGTCTTGATGGAACAACTTACTATTGCGTAACTATTAATGATACTGACACTGCGGAAAATCACACACAGTGGTACAGTTACACTCACTTATTACACACGTAATACTACAATATTAATATCGTGTGTAAAGAGTTAATATTCAACCGTTCTGCGTCACACGCGTTACTATCCCCGAATAATCTTTACAGATTCCTGCAAGCGACAGAATCTTGAACAAGAATTGTATGTATTGTTCGCGGTAGCAGCAGTGAAGAACTGCCTGTAATTATACGCGCAATGCATTAAAACAATACCGTGTGCAGATGTACTACACACACAGTTCTGAGTTTTCCCGTTTCACTAACAACGAATAGTCTTTACAACACCTTGCAAGCGGTAGAATCTTGTACAAGGAGTGCACGTCCCGTTCGCGGTAGATGGCGTAGAAGAACTGTCGTAATTATACGCGCAATGCGTTAAAACAATACTGTGTGCAGGTATACTACACACACAGTTCTGAGTCTTCCCGTTTCACTAACGACGAATAGTTTTTACAACACCTTGCAAGCGGTAGAATCTTGTACAAGGAGTGCACGTCCCGTTCGCGGTAGATGGCGTAGAAGAACTGTCGTAATTATACGCGCAATGCGTTAAAACAATACTGTGTGCAGGTGTACTACACACACAGTTCTGAGTCTTCCCGTTTCACTAACGACGAATAGTTTTTACAACACCTTGCAAGCGGTAGAATCTTGTACAAGGAGTGCACGTCCCGTTCGCGGTAGATGGCTTAGAAGAACTGTCGTAATTATACGCGCAATGCGTTAAAACAATACGGTGTGTAGGTGTAATACACACACAGTTCTGAGTCTTCACGCTTCACTATCGACGAATAGTCTTTACAACACCTTGCAAGCGGTAGAATCTTGTACAAGGATTGCACGTCCCGTTCGCGGTAGCTGGCGGTGAAGAACTGCCTGTAATTATACGCTTAAGAAAATTTCCAACCACCACTCAGCATTCTATTGGTGGACGGAAGTCACATGGTTAGTACACCGTGACATGCACTTTTCATGCTGTAAAGTGCATTTACTTTGTAACAGCATGCATAGCGGTAATCAGAAGACCCTTATCACATGCATAACTGCATACTTTACCAATATCATACATGATCGTAAACAATAGTCAGAAATATATAGGGATTGTAGCAATACATATGTCTATGTTCAGTACAATGTCAAACACAATGATAATTAATTCACGCACAGCCCGGGAAACGTTTACCACTCGCGCACGCGCGCACATTTCCACAAACACAGTACATGAATAACAATAAATAAATAATGCACAGTTTTACTAAACTAAACCCTTATCCTTACTAAATACAACTGACAACATAACCAATCTTAACCATCTACCAATATAACATGAATGTCCATAGTCTGTGTAATATATGAGCTTGCCCCGCATATCATGATCCTGTGATTCGTTGCAGGATTAACCCCTTCCCGCATTAAAAAAAAATTTTTTTTTTTAGTTAACTAACAAAAAATAAAAATTTTTTTTTCGATATAACCAAAACAATTTCCTAATCCTGAAACAATAATACTAATATCTTCACACTAAAATCAAATAAACATCCTCAAATCAATACTAACATTTCCTAACTGTCACTTTGACAGAAGCACCAAATCAAAGACACGTGGTAACCTTAAACCAAAACAAACACACATGTTCTTGACAAGCAGATAAACGAAATTTTATGCAGGGTCACAAAGTACACAGACGGCATTCCTTATCTTACCTAGATTATTGTTCATTCACAGAGTCATCTTACATATAACATTTAAACCTGAACTGACATATTTAAATAGCTACACATTCTTACCCCTATATCCTGACATTTATTTCTGAGTTTTTTTTTTTTGTAAAAAATCTTCTCCGTTTTTAAATGCACGCATTTACTTGGAAATGTAGATTTGCATTTGTTTAATATACGCCGTATTTGCTTTATCTCGCAACCCCTGAACTGAAACTTGCGGGTTAGTGAGTTATTCGTTATCTTATCTTTCGAGCGTCCTAGTCTGATAAGGTGCTCTACACTATCGACTTTACCTCGTAATGTATTGTTTGGAAATCCAACTGGCAGTTTATTCAATTCGTCGACTTCCAATATAATATTATGTCCGAGTTTTCTAACTCCAAGTACGGTCGCATCAATTCTCGTATCCTGTACGTATTCTGTTTTAAGTGCCTGTTTTTCATGTATCTGCGACTCATACGTTGCTGATTTTATCCTTGTGTGACTTACCGGCCGAACCGGAGTTTGTAAAAAGTGGTTTTTATACCTCTTGAGTAACTGCTCGTCCAACAGTGATATTTCTGTGCCACTGTCGGACAACATCTCGTCAACATAACCACTGATTTTTGCTTCGACAACAAGGTCGGTGCAATTTTCAATACTAACAATCTTCTTACCTTCATTATTATTATTATTGCAAATTAAACTATCTCTACTTTCTGCAGGATATAGGCCAGACATAACAGTTTTATTCTTATAACTAACATTTTTCATACTTGATTGATTGAACTGCTTTTTAACTGAATCACTTTCAGTAACTGTTGCTAATAAGTTGGTATTAAATTGCTGAGTTGTATTTTTATGTTGTTGCGATTGCGGCTGTTTTTGTGGTGTTTGAACATGAAACTGATTACGCGGCGGTTCATTATTATTTATCATATTTGTTGTCACCATATTGTCACCCGTATCATTCACCTCTCCGTCCTCCATAAACACCTCAGTACCTGATATAGATTCATTAAGTATCTCATCATACCGACATGTGTCAGAAATACCTGCACCGGTAGTATCCATACTAGTTCCAGGCTCTACTACTGGTTCATTTCTGTTATCTTCACTACAATTTGATGCAGAATCTAAATACTCGACTTTACCGAGATATGAACTACTAGCCCCTAATAAGGTTGTTTCTGTATAATCACTTTCAATTTCATCTACTACGCTACTGTTCTCCGTTAATCCTCCAGATGTAACATCTTGGTTAACTTCCATATTACTTTCTTTGAGAGTATGTTCCACAAGGACATTTGGTACTTCAAAATTATCACAAGGTACAATATTCTCAACAGATAAATCTACTTCAATATCAGCTGACATTTCCTGTAGTTTCGCCATCCTCTCCTCTCTATCGGCGCCCATTTCTTCCCAAAATTTCTGCCTAATGGCTATCATCTCCTCATCTCTGGCTTTACTTTCCTCTGAAATTCTTTGCATATCCGCTATCATCTCTTCTTCCTCGGCTTTCATCTTCTCACGCCAGGCTTTATTTTCCTCAGACATGGTTTTTAGACTAGCTAATATGGCCACAAAAGTATCCTTTATTTCTGCTGTATCCGCCATAGTGATCAAATTTCAATTTAAAAATTTTTAACAAATTTAAATTTATTGATTTATACGCAAAGAAAGTTATTATTACTACAAGATTAGGACGTATTGTAACCAGTTTATATGCACACAGAAAGCAGTTCAAAATATCAACATGTAAATAAACCTTATCTAACATACAACAACTAATAATCTACCTCCAATATACTGATAAAATCTGTTCATATATGACACACAAGAGAATATGCACAATTGATAAATTATACCCTCAGATTATCATATGAACTATACACATACAATTATTACGTTGATTATAATTATACATAGGATTTTACCAACAAATTTTTTTTTATAGACAAATATATAATAGCGTAAAATTTCCGCTATTTTTCGAGCCCCAAGTTGCTAAGCGCCAAAATATCTCTATGCGACAACACAAATTACTAAACTATTGGCGCATAGGATATGATAGTATGTGTATCTCAAATTAAAAGTCTATATTGGAGGGTTTAAGATTATTTATTGCACAAAACACAAGTAATTGTTTATATGGTATATTTGATATGTACAGAATGTAATGTTTGATATAGAGTCTTTCTTTTAAAATGTTAAATACTGTTCATACGCAAGACGTGATACGTTACATAAAGAAGATTCCCACGATGATGTTGCTGAAGAGAAGGGCAGGTCTTTGCGGTGTAGTTGGTTCGTCAGGTGCGGCTTATAAATGACAGACGTTTCCCCAGAAACGTTTACAGCTGGGCTGGTGTCCTATAACAGCTGGGCTGGTGTCCTATAACAGCTGGGCTGGTGTCCTGACAGCTGGGCTGGTGTCCTGTAACAGCTGGGCTGGTGTCCTGACAGCTGGGCTGGTGTCCTGTAATTCCCACGATGAATCTGACGCTTCGCACACACAACGGTACTACGGATCTTATTACTCGCAAAATTAATATAGAGTTTATGACCAAGTAATATCTCAGGTGACAGTGAGTTTAATCAAAAAACGGTATATTGAACTTATACCACTCCGGCTTCTTCAAGTGTTCACGCGAATATCAAGGTCTACCGCGATCAGCAGACCACCCTATGAGGAAATCTTGCACTAACACGGAAACGTCTTGATGGAACAACTTACTATTGCGTAACTATTAATGATACTGACACTGCGGAAAATCACACACAGTGGTACAGTTACACTCACTTATTACACACGTAATACTACAATATTAATATCGTGTGTAAAGAGTTAATATTCAACCGTTCTGCGTCACACGCGTTACTATCCCCGAATAATCTTTACAGATTCCTGCAAGCGACAGAATCTTGAACAAGAATTGTATGTATTGTTCGCGGTAGCAGCAGTGAAGAACTGCCTGTAATTATACGCGCAATGCATTAAAACAATACCGTGTGCAGATGTACTACACACACAGTTCTGAGTTTTCCCGTTTCACTAACAACGAATAGTCTTTACAACACCTTGCAAGCGGTAGAATCTTGTACAAGGAGTGCACGTCCCGTTCGCGGTAGATGGCGTAGAAGAACTGTCGTAATTATACGCGCAATGCGTTAAAACAATACTGTGTGCAGGTATACTACACACACAGTTCTGAGTCTTCCCGTTTCACTAACGACGAATAGTTTTTACAACACCTTGCAAGCGGTAGAATCTTGTACAAGGAGTGCACGTCCCGTTCGCGGTAGATGGCGTAGAAGAACTGTCGTAATTATACGCGCAATGCGTTAAAACAATACTGTGTGCAGGTGTACTACACACACAGTTCTGAGTCTTCCCGTTTCACTAACGACGAATAGTTTTTACAACACCTTGCAAGCGGTAGAATCTTGTACAAGGAGTGCACGTCCCGTTCGCGGTAGATGGCTTAGAAGAACTGTCGTAATTATACGCGCAATGCGTTAAAACAATACGGTGTGTAGGTGTAATACACACACAGTTCTGAGTCTTCACGCTTCACTATCGACGAATAGTCTTTACAACACCTTGCAAGCGGTAGAATCTTGTACAAGGATTGCACGTCCCGTTCGCGGTAGCTGGCGGTGAAGAACTGCCTGTAATTATACGCTTAAGAAAATTTCCAACCACCACTCAGCATTCTATTGGTGGACGGAAGTCACATGGTTAGTACACCGTGACATGCACTTTTCATGCTGTAAAGTGCATTTACTTTGTAACAGCATGCATAGCGGTAATCAGAAGACCCTTATCACATGCATAACTGCATACTTTACCAATATCATACATGATCGTAAACAATAGTCAGAAATATATAGGGATTGTAGCAATACATATGTCTATGTTCAGTACAATGTCAAACACAATGATAATTAATTCACGCACAGCCCGGGAAACGTTTACCACTCGCGCACGCGCGCACATTTCCACAAACACAGTACATGAATAACAATAAATAAATAATGCACAGTTTTACTAAACTAAACCCTTATCCTTACTAAATACAACTGACAACATAACCAATCTTAACCATCTACCAATATAACATGAATGTCCATAGTCTGTGTAATATATGAGCTTGCCCCGCATATCATGATCCTGTGATTCGTTGCAGGATTAACCCCTTCCCGCATTAAAAAAAAATTTTTTTTTTTAGTTAACTAACAAAAAATAAAAATTTTTTTTTTTCGATATAACCAAAACAATTTCCTAATCCTGAAACAATAATACTAATATCTTCACACTAAAATCAAATAAACATCCTCAAATCAATACTAACATTTCCTAACTGTCACTTTGACAGAAGCACCAAATCAAAGACACGTGGTAACCTTAAACCAAAACAAACACACATGTTCTTGACAAGCAGATAAACGAAATTTTATGCAGGGTCACAAAGTACACAGACGGCATTCCTTATCTTAACTAGATTATTGTTCATTCACAGAGTCATCTTACATATAACATTTAAACCTGAACTGACATATTTAAATAGCTACACATTCTTACCCCTATATCCTGACATTTATTTCTGAGTTTTTTTTTTGTAAAAAATCTTCTCCGTTTTTAAATGCACGCATTTACTTGGAAATGTAGATTTGCATTTGTTTAATATACGCCGTATTTGCTTTATCTCGCAACCCCTGAACTGAAACTTGCGGGTTAGTGAGTTATTCGTTATCTTATCTTTCGAGCGTCCTAGTCTGATAAGGTGCTCTACACTATCGACTTTACCTCGTAATGTATTGTTTGGAAATCCAACTGGCAGTTTATTCAATTCGTCGACTTCCAATATAATATTATGTCCGAGTTTTCTAACTCCAAGTACGGTCGCATCAATTCTCGTATCCTGTACGTATTCTGTTTTAAGTGCCTGTTTTTCATGTATCTGCGACTCATACGTTGCTGATTTTATCCTTGTGTGACTTACCGGCCGAACCGGAGTTTGTAAAAAGTGGTTTTTATACCTCTTGAGTAACTGCTCGTCCAACAGTGATATTTCTGTGCCACTGTCGGACAACATCTCGTCAACATAACCACTGATTTTTGCTTCGACAACAAGGTCGGTGCAATTTTCAATACTAACAATCTTCTTACCTTCATTATTATTATTATTGCAAATTAAACTATCTCTACTTTCTGCAGGATATAGGCCAGACATAACAGTTTTATTCTTATAACTAACATTTTTCATACTTGATTGATTGAACTGCTTTTTAACTGAATCACTTTCAGTAACTGTTGCTAATAAGTTGGTATTAAATTGCTGAGTTGTATTTTTATGTTGTTGCGATTGCGGCTGTTTTTGTGGTGTTTGAACATGAAACTGATTACGCGGCGGTTCATTATTATTTATCATATTTGTTGTCACCTTATTGTCACCCGTATCATTCACCTCTCCGTCCTCCATAAACACCTCAGTACCTGATATAGATTCATTAAGTATCTCATCATACCGACATGTGTCAGAAATACCTGCACCGGTAGTATCCATACTAGTTCCAGGCTCTACTACTGGTTCATTTCTGTTATCTTCACTACAATTTGATGCAGAATCTAAATACTCGACTTTACCGAGATATGAACTACTAGGCCCTAATAAGGTTGTTTCTGTATAATCACTTTCAATTTCATCTACTACGCTACTGTTCTCCGTTAATCCTCCAGATGTAACATCTTGGTTAACTTCCATATTACTTTCTTTGAGAGTATGTTCCACAAGGACATTTGGTACTTCAAAATTATCACAAGGTACAATATTCTCAACAGATAAATCTACTTCAATATCAGCTGACATTTCCTGTAGTTTCGCCATCCTCTCCTCTCTATCGGCGCCCATTTCTTCCCAAAATTTCTGCCTAATGGCTATCATCTCCTCATCTCTGGCTTTACTTTCCTCTGAAATTCTTTGCATATCCGCTATCATCTCTTCTTCCTCGGCTTTCATCTTCTCACGCCAGGCTTTATTTTCCTCAGACATGGTTTTTAGACTAGCTAATATGGCCACAAAAGTATCCTTTATTTCTGCTGTATCCGCCATAGTGATCAAATTTTCAATTTAAAAATTTTTAACAAATTTAAATTTATTGATTTATACGCAAAGAAAGTTATTATTACTACAAGATTAGGACGTATTGTAACCAGTTTATATGCACACAGAAAGCAGTTCAAAATATCAACATGTAAATAAACCTTATCTAACATACAACAACTAATAATCTACCTCCAATATACTGATAAAATCTGTTCATATATGACACACAAGAGAATATGCACAATTGATAAATTATACCCTCAGATTATCATATGAACTATACACATACAATTATTACGTTGATTATAATTATACATAGGATTTTACCAACAAATTTTTTTTTATAGACAAATATATAATAGCGTAAAATTTCCGCTATTTTTCGAGCCCCAAGTTGCTAAGCGCCAAAATATCTCTATGCGACAACACAAATTACTAAACTATTGGCGCATAGGATATGATAGTATGTGTATCTCAAATTAAAAGTCTATATTGGAGGGTTTAAGATTATTTATTGCACAAAACACAAGTAATTGTTTATATGGTATATTTGATATGTACAGAATGTAATGTTTGATATAGAGTCTTTCTTTTAAAATGTTAAATACTGTTCATACGCAAGACGTGATACGTTACATAAAGAAGATTCCCACGATGATGTTGCTGAAGAGAAGGGCAGGTCTTTGCGGTGTAGTTGGTTCGTCAGGTGCGGCTTATAAATGACAGACGTTTCCCCAGAAACGTTTACAGCTGGGCTGGTGTCCTATAACAGCTGGGCTGGTGTCCTATAACAGCTGGGCTGGTGTCCTGACAGCTGGGCTGGTGTCCTGTAACAGCTGGGCTGGTGTCCTGACAGCTGGGCTGGTGTCCTGTAATTCCCACGATGAATCTGACGCTTCGCACACACAACGGTACTACGGATCTTATTACTCGCAAAATTAATATAGAGTTTATGACCAAGTAATATCTCAGGTGACAGTGAGTTTAATCAAAAAACGGTATATTGAACTTATACCACTCCGGCTTCTTCAAGTGTTCACGCGAATATCAAGGTCTACCGCGATCAGCAGACCACCCTATGAGGAAATCTTGCACTAACACGGAAACGTCTTGATGGAACAACTTACTATTGCGTAACTATTAATGATACTGACACTGCGGAAAATCACACACAGTGGTACAGTTACACTCACTTATTACACACGTAATACTACAATATTAATATCGTGTGTAAAGAGTTAATATTCAACCGTTCTGCGTCACACGCGTTACTATCCCCGAATAATCTTTACAGATTCCTGCAAGCGACAGAATCTTGAACAAGAATTGTATGTATTGTTCGCGGTAGCAGCAGTGAAGAACTGCCTGTAATTATACGCGCAATGCATTAAAACAATACCGTGTGCAGATGTACTACACACACAGTTCTGAGTTTTCCCGTTTCACTAACAACGAATAGTCTTTACAACACCTTGCGAGCGGTAGAATCTTGTACAAGGAGTGCACGTCCCGTTCGCGGTAGATGGCGTAGAAGAACTGTCGTAATTATACGCGCAATGCGTTAAAACAATACTGTGTGCAGGTATACTACACACACAGTTCTGAGTCTTCCCGTTTCACTAACGACGAATAGTTTTTACAACACCTTGCAAGCGGTAGAATCTTGTACAAGGAGTGCACGTCCCGTTCGCGGTAGATGGCGTAGAAGAACTGTCGTAATTATACGCGCAATGCGTTAAAACAATACTGTGTGCAGGTGTACTACACACACAGTTCTGAGTCTTCCCGTTTCACTAACGACGAATAGTTTTTACAACACCTTGCAAGCGGTAGAATCTTGTACAAGGAGTGCACGTCCCGTTCGCGGTAGATGGCTTAGAAGAACTGTCGTAATTATACGCGCAATGCGTTAAAACAATACGGTGTGTAGGTGTAATACACACACAGTTCTGAGTCTTCACGCTTCACTATCGACGAATAGTCTTTACAACACCTTGCAAGCGGTAGAATCTTGTACAAGGATTGCACGTCCCGTTCGCGGTAGCTGGCGGTGAAGAACTGCCTGTAATTATACGCTTAAGAAAATTTCCAACCACCACTCAGCATTCTATTGGTGGACGGAAGTCACATGGTTAGTACACCGTGACATGCACTTTTCATGCTGTAAAGTGCATTTACTTTGTAACAGCATGCATAGCGGTAATCAGAAGACCCTTATCACATGCATAACTGCATACTTTACCAATATCATACATGATCGTAAACAATAGTCAGAAATATATAGGGATTGTAGCAATACATATGTCTATGTTCAGTACAATGTCAAACACAATGATAATTAATTCACGCACAGCCCGGGAAACGTTTACCACTCGCGCACGCGCGCACATTTCCACAAACACAGTACATGAATAACAATAAATAAATAATGCACAGTTTTACTAAACTAAACCCTTATCCTTACTAAATACAACTGACAACATAACCAATCTTAACCATCTACCAATATAACATGAATGTCCATAGTCTGTGTAATATATGAGCTTGCCCCGCATATCATGATCCTGTGATTCGTTGCAGGATTAACCCCTTCCCGCATTAAAAAAAAATTTTTTTTTTTAGTTAACTAACAAAAAATAAAAATTTTTTTTTCGATATAACCAAAACAATTTCCTAATCCTGAAACAATAATACTAATATCTTCACACTAAAATCAAATAAACATCCTCAAATCAATACTAACATTTCCTAACTGTCACTTTGACAGAAGCACCAAATCAAAGACACGTGGTAACCTTAAACCAAAACAAACACACATGTTCTTGACAAGCAGATAAACGAAATTTTATGCAGGGTCACAAAGTACACAGACGGCATTCCTTATCTTACCTAGATTATTGTTCATTCACAGAGTCATCTTACATATAACATTTAAACCTGAACTGACATATTTAAATAGCTACACATTCTTACCCCTATATCCTGACATTTATTTCTGAGTTTTTTTTTTTTGTAAAAAATCTTCTCCGTTTTTAAATGCACGCATTTACTTGGAAATGTAGATTTGCATTTGTTTAATATACGCCGTATTTGCTTTATCTCGCAACCCCTGAACTGAAACTTGCGGGTTAGTGAGTTATTCGTTATCTTATCTTTCGAGCGTCCTAGTCTGATAAGGTGCTCTACACTATCGACTTTACCTCGTAATGTATTGTTTGGAAATCCAACTGGCAGTTTATTCAATTCGTCGACTTCCAATATAATATTATGTCCGAGTTTTCTAACTCCAAGTACGGTCGCATCAATTCTCGTATCCTGTACGTATTCTGTTTTAAGTGCCTGTTTTTCATGTATCTGCGACTCATACGTTGCTGATTTTATCCTTGTGTGACTTACCGGCCGAACCGGAGTTTGTAAAAAGTGGTTTTTATACCTCTTGAGTAACTGCTCGTCCAACAGTGATATTTCTGTGCCACTGTCGGACAACATCTCGTCAACATAACCACTGATTTTTGCTTCGACAACAAGGTCGGTGCAATTTTCAATACTAACAATCTTCTTACCTTCATTATTATTATTATTGCAAATTAAACTATCTCTACTTTCTGCAGGATATAGGCCAGACATAACAGTTTTATTCTTATAACTAACATTTTTCATACTTGATTGATTGAACTGCTTTTTAACTGAATCACTTTCAGTAACTGTTGCTAATAAGTTGGTATTAAATTGCTGAGTTGTATTTTTATGTTGTTGCGATTGCGGCTGTTTTTGTGGTGTTTGAACATGAAACTGATTACGCGGCGGTTCATTATTATTTATCATATTTGTTGTCACCATATTGTCACCCGTATCATTCACCTCTCCGTCCTCCATAAACACCTCAGTACCTGATATAGATTCATTAAGTATCTCATCATACCGACATGTGTCAGAAATACCTGCACCGGTAGTATCCATACTAGTTCCAGGCTCTACTACTGGTTCATTTCTGTTATCTTCACTACAATTTGATGCAGAATCTAAATACTCGACTTTACCGAGATATGAACTACTAGCCCCTAATAAGGTTGTTTCTGTATAATCACTTTCAATTTCATCTACTACGCTACTGTTCTCCGTTAATCCTCCAGATGTAACATCTTGGTTAACTTCCATATTACTTTCTTTGAGAGTATGTTCCACAAGGACATTTGGTACTTCAAAATTATCACAAGGTACAATATTCTCAACAGATAAATCTACTTCAATATCAGCTGACATTTCCTGTAGTTTCGCCATCCTCTCCTCTCTATCGGCGCCCATTTCTTCCCAAAATTTCTGCCTAATGGCTATCATCTCCTCATCTCTGGCTTTACTTTCCTCTGAAATTCTTTGCATATCCGCTATCATCTCTTCTTCCTCGGCTTTCATCTTCTCACGCCAGGCTTTATTTTCCTCAGACATGGTTTTTAGACTAGCTAATATGGCCACAAAAGTATCCTTTATTTCTGCTGTATCCGCCATAGTGATCAAATTTCAATTTAAAAATTTTTAACAAATTTAAATTTATTGATTTATACGCAAAGAAAGTTATTATTACTACAAGATTAGGACGTATTGTAACCAGTTTATATGCACACAGAAAGCAGTTCAAAATATCAACATGTAAATAAACCTTATCTAACATACAACAACTAATAATCTACCTCCAATATACTGATAAAATCTGTTCATATATGACACACAAGAGAATATGCACAATTGATAAATTATACCCTCAGATTATCATATGAACTATACACATACAATTATTACGTTGATTATAATTATACATAGGATTTTACCAACAAATTTTTTTTTATAGACAAATATATAATAGCGTAAAATTTCCGCTATTTTTCGAGCCCCAAGTTGCTAAGCGCCAAAATATCTCTATGCGACAACACAAATTACTAAACTATTGGCGCATAGGATATGATAGTATGTGTATCTCAAATTAAAAGTCTATATTGGAGGGTTTAAGATTATTTATTGCACAAAACACAAGTAATTGTTTATATGGTATATTTGATATGTACAGAATGTAATGTTTGATATAGAGTCTTTCTTTTAAAATGTTAAATACTGTTCATACGCAAGACGTGATACGTTACATAAAGAAGATTCCCACGATGATGTTGCTGAAGAGAAGGGCAGGTCTTTGCGGTGTAGTTGGTTCGTCAGGTGCGGCTTATAAATGACAGACGTTTCCCCAGAAACGTTTACAGCTGGGCTGGTGTCCTATAACAGCTGGGCTGGTGTCCTATAACAGCTGGGCTGGTGTCCTGACAGCTGGGCTGGTGTCCTGTAACAGCTGGGCTGGTGTCCTGACAGCTGGGCTGGTGTCCTGTAATTCCCACGATGAATCTGACGCTTCGCACACACAACGGTACTACGGATCTTATTACTCGCAAAATTAATATAGAGTTTATGACCAAGTAATATCTCAGGTGACAGTGAGTTTAATCAAAAAACGGTATATTGAACTTATACCACTCCGGCTTCTTCAAGTGTTCACGCGAATATCAAGGTCTACCGCGATCAGCAGACCACCCTATGAGGAAATCTTGCACTAACACGGAAACGTCTTGATGGAACAACTTACTATTGCGTAACTATTAATGATACTGACACTGCGGAAAATCACACACAGTGGTACAGTTACACTCACTTATTACACACGTAATACTACAATATTAATATCGTGTGTAAAGAGTTAATATTCAACCGTTCTGCGTCACACGCGTTACTATCCCCGAATAATCTTTACAGATTCCTGCAAGCGACAGAATCTTGAACAAGAATTGTATGTATTGTTCGCGGTAGCAGCAGTGAAGAACTGCCTGTAATTATACGCGCAATGCATTAAAACAATACCGTGTGCAGATGTACTACACACACAGTTCTGAGTTTTCCCGTTTCACTAACAACGAATAGTCTTTACAACACCTTGCAAGCGGTAGAATCTTGTACAAGGAGTGCACGTCCCGTTCGCGGTAGATGGCGTAGAAGAACTGTCGTAATTATACGCGCAATGCGTTAAAACAATACTGTGTGCAGGTATACTACACACACAGTTCTGAGTCTTCCCGTTTCACTAACGACGAATAGTTTTTACAACACCTTGCAAGCGGTAGAATCTTGTACAAGGAGTGCACGTCCCGTTCGCGGTAGATGGCGTAGAAGAACTGTCGTAATTATACGCGCAATGCGTTAAAACAATACTGTGTGCAGGTGTACTACACACACAGTTCTGAGTCTTCCCGTTTCACTAACGACGAATAGTTTTTACAACACCTTGCAAGCGGTAGAATCTTGTACAAGGAGTGCACGTCCCGTTCGCGGTAGATGGCTTAGAAGAACTGTCGTAATTATACGCGCAATGCGTTAAAACAATACGGTGTGTAGGTGTAATACACACACAGTTCTGAGTCTTCACGCTTCACTATCGACGAATAGTCTTTACAACACCTTGCAAGCGGTAGAATCTTGTACAAGGATTGCACGTCCCGTTCGCGGTAGCTGGCGGTGAAGAACTGCCTGTAATTATACGCTTAAGAAAATTTCCAACCACCACTCAGCATTCTATTGGTGGACGGAAGTCACATGGTTAGTACACCGTGACATGCACTTTTCATGCTGTAAAGTGCATTTACTTTGTAACAGCATGCATAGCGGTAATCAGAAGACCCTTATCACATGCATAACTGCATACTTTACCAATATCATACATGATCGTAAACAATAGTCAGAAATATATAGGGATTGTAGCAATACATATGTCTATGTTCAGTACAATGTCAAACACAATGATAATTAATTCACGCACAGCCCGGGAAACGTTTACCACTCGCGCACGCGCGCACATTTCCACAAACACAGTACATGAATAACAATAAATAAATAATGCACAGTTTTACTAAACTAAACCCTTATCCTTACTAAATACAACTGACAACATAACCAATCTTAACCATCTACCAATATAACATGAATGTCCATAGTCTGTGTAATATATGAGCTTGCCCCGCATATCATGATCCTGTGATTCGTTGCAGGATTAACCCCTTCCCGCATTAAAAAAAAATTTTTTTTTTTAGTTAACTAACAAAAAATAAAAATTTTTTTTTTTCGATATAACCAAAACAATTTCCTAATCCTGAAACAATAATACTAATATCTTCACACTAAAATCAAATAAACATCCTCAAATCAATACTAACATTTCCTAACTGTCACTTTGACAGAAGCACCAAATCAAAGACACGTGGTAACCTTAAACCAAAACAAACACACATGTTCTTGACAAGCAGATAAACGAAATTTTATGCAGGGTCACAAAGTACACAGACGGCATTCCTTATCTTAACTAGATTATTGTTCATTCACAGAGTCATCTTACATATAACATTTAAACCTGAACTGACATATTTAAATAGCTACACATTCTTACCCCTATATCCTGACATTTATTTCTGAGTTTTTTTTTTGTAAAAAATCTTCTCCGTTTTTAAATGCACGCATTTACTTGGAAATGTAGATTTGCATTTGTTTAATATACGCCGTATTTGCTTTATCTCGCAACCCCTGAACTGAAACTTGCGGGTTAGTGAGTTATTCGTTATCTTATCTTTCGAGCGTCCTAGTCTGATAAGGTGCTCTACACTATCGACTTTACCTCGTAATGTATTGTTTGGAAATCCAACTGGCAGTTTATTCAATTCGTCGACTTCCAATATAATATTATGTCCGAGTTTTCTAACTCCAAGTACGGTCGCATCAATTCTCGTATCCTGTACGTATTCTGTTTTAAGTGCCTGTTTTTCATGTATCTGCGACTCATACGTTGCTGATTTTATCCTTGTGTGACTTACCGGCCGAACCGGAGTTTGTAAAAAGTGGTTTTTATACCTCTTGAGTAACTGCTCGTCCAACAGTGATATTTCTGTGCCACTGTCGGACAACATCTCGTCAACATAACCACTGATTTTTGCTTCGACAACAAGGTCGGTGCAATTTTCAATACTAACAATCTTCTTACCTTCATTATTATTATTATTGCAAATTAAACTATCTCTACTTTCTGCAGGATATAGGCCAGACATAACAGTTTTATTCTTATAACTAACATTTTTCATACTTGATTGATTGAACTGCTTTTTAACTGAATCACTTTCAGTAACTGTTGCTAATAAGTTGGTATTAAATTGCTGAGTTGTATTTTTATGTTGTTGCGATTGCGGCTGTTTTTGTGGTGTTTGAACATGAAACTGATTACGCGGCGGTTCATTATTATTTATCATATTTGTTGTCACCTTATTGTCACCCGTATCATTCACCTCTCCGTCCTCCATAAACACCTCAGTACCTGATATAGATTCATTAAGTATCTCATCATACCGACATGTGTCAGAAATACCTGCACCGGTAGTATCCATACTAGTTCCAGGCTCTACTACTGGTTCATTTCTGTTATCTTCACTACAATTTGATGCAGAATCTAAATACTCGACTTTACCGAGATATGAACTACTAGGCCCTAATAAGGTTGTTTCTGTATAATCACTTTCAATTTCATCTACTACGCTACTGTTCTCCGTTAATCCTCCAGATGTAACATCTTGGTTAACTTCCATATTACTTTCTTTGAGAGTATGTTCCACAAGGACATTTGGTACTTCAAAATTATCACAAGGTACAATATTCTCAACAGATAAATCTACTTCAATATCAGCTGACATTTCCTGTAGTTTCGCCATCCTCTCCTCTCTATCGGCGCCCATTTCTTCCCAAAATTTCTGCCTAATGGCTATCATCTCCTCATCTCTGGCTTTACTTTCCTCTGAAATTCTTTGCATATCCGCTATCATCTCTTCTTCCTCGGCTTTCATCTTCTCACGCCAGGCTTTATTTTCCTCAGACATGGTTTTTAGACTAGCTAATATGGCCACAAAAGTATCCTTTATTTCTGCTGTATCCGCCATAGTGATCAAATTTCAATTTAAAAATTTTTAACAAATTTAAATTTATTGATTTATACGCAAAGAAAGTTATTATTACTACAAGATTAGGACGTATTGTAACCAGTTTATATGCACACAGAAAGCAGTTCAAAATATCAACATGTAAATAAACCTTATCTAACATACAACAACTAATAATCTACCTCCAATATACTGATAAAATCTGTTCATATATGACACACAAGAGAATATGCACAATTGATAAATTATACCCTCAGATTATCATATGAACTATACACATACAATTATTACGTTGATTATAATTATACATAGGATTTTACCAACAAATTTTTTTTTATAGACAAATATATAATAGCGTAAAATTTCCGCTATTTTTCGAGCCCCAAGTTGCTAAGCGCCAAAATATCTCTATGCGACAACACAAATTACTAAACTATTGGCGCATAGGATATGATAGTATGTGTATCTCAAATTAAAAGTCTATATTGGAGGGTTTAAGATTATTTATTGCACAAAACACAAGTAATTGTTTATATGGTATATTTGATATGTACAGAATGTAATGTTTGATATAGAGTCTTTCTTTTAAAATGTTAAATACTGTTCATACGCAAGACGTGATACGTTACATAAAGAAGATTCCCACGATGATGTTGCTGAAGAGAAGGGCAGGTCTTTGCGGTGTAGTTGGTTCGTCAGGTGCGGCTTATAAATGACAGACGTTTCCCCAGAAACGTTTACAGCTGGGCTGGTGTCCTATAACAGCTGGGCTGGTGTCCTATAACAGCTGGGCTGGTGTCCTGACAGCTGGGCTGGTGTCCTGACAGCTGGGCTGGTGTCCTGTAATTCCCACGATGAATCTGACGCTTCGCACACACAACGGTACTACGGATCTTATTACTCGCAAAATTAATATAGAGTTTATGACCAAGTAATATCTCAGGTGACAGTGAGTTTAATCAAAAAACGGTATATTGAACTTATACCACTCCGGCTTCTTCAAGTGTTCACGCGAATATCAAGGTCTACCGCGATCAGCAGACCACCCTATGAGGAAATCTTGCACTAACACGGAAACGTCTTGATGGAACAACTTACTATTGCGTAACTATTAATGATACTGACACTGCGGAAAATCACACACAGTGGTACAGTTACACTCACTTATTACACACGTAATACTACAATATTAATATCGTGTGTAAAGAGTTAATATTCAACCGTTCTGCGTCACACGCGTTACTATCCCCGAATAATCTTTACAGATTCCTGCAAGCGACAGAATCTTGAACAAGAATTGTATGTATTGTTCGCGGTAGCAGCAGTGAAGAACTGCCTGTAATTATACGCGCAATGCATTAAAACAATACCGTGTGCAGATGTACTACACACACAGTTCTGAGTTTTCCCGTTTCACTAACAACGAATAGTCTTTACAACACCTTGCAAGCGGTAGAATCTTGTACAAGGAGTGCACGTCCCGTTCGCGGTAGATGGCGTAGAAGAACTGTCGTAATTATACGCGCAATGCGTTAAAACAATACTGTGTGCAGGTATACTACACACACAGTTCTGAGTCTTCCCGTTTCACTAACGACGAATAGTTTTTACAACACCTTGCAAGCGGTAGAATCTTGTACAAGGAGTGCACGTCCCGTTCGCGGTAGATGGCGTAGAAGAACTGTCGTAATTATACGCGCAATGCGTTAAAACAATACTGTGTGCAGGTGTACTACACACACAGTTCTGAGTCTTCCCGTTTCACTAACGACGAATAGTTTTTACAACACCTTGCAAGCGGTAGAATCTTGTACAAGGAGTGCACGTCCCGTTCGCGGTAGATGGCTTAGAAGAACTGTCGTAATTATACGCGCAATGCGTTAAAACAATACGGTGTGTAGGTGTAATACACACACAGTTCTGAGTCTTCACGCTTCACTATCGACGAATAGTCTTTACAACACCTTGCAAGCGGTAGAATCTTGTACAAGGATTGCACGTCCCGTTCGCGGTAGCTGGCGGTGAAGAACTGCCTGTAATTATACGCTTAAGAAAATTTCCAACCACCACTCAGCATTCTATTGGTGGACGGAAGTCACATGGTTAGTACACCGTGACATGCACTTTTCATGCTGTAAAGTGCATTTACTTTGTAACAGCATGCATAGCGGTAATCAGAAGACCCTTATCACATGCATAACTGCATACTTTACCAATATCATACATGAACGTAAACAATAGTCAGAAATATATAGGGATTGTAGCAATACATATGTCTATGTTCAGTACAATGTCAAACACAATGATAATTAATTCACGCACAGCCCGGGAAACGTTTACCACTCGCGCACGCGCGCACATTTCCACAAACACAGTACATGAATAACAATAAATAAATAATGCACAGTTTTACTAAACTAAACCCTTATCCTTACTAAATACAACTGACAACATAACCAATCTTAACCATCTACCAATATAACATGAATGTCCATAGTCTGTGTAATATATGAGCTTGCCCCGCATATCATGATCCTGTGATTCGTTGCAGGATTAACCCCTTCCCGCATTAAAAAAAAATTTTTTTTTTTAGTTAACTAACAAAAAATAAAAATTTTTTTTTTTCGATATAACCAAAACAATTTCCTAATCCTGAAACAATAATACTAATATCTTCACACTAAAATCAAATAAACATCCTCAAATCAATACTAACATTTCCTAACTGTCACTTTGACAGAAGCACCAAATCAAAGACACGTGGTAACCTTAAACCAAAACAAACACACATGTTCTTGACAAGCAGATAAACGAAATTTTATGCAGGGTCACAAAGTACACAGACGGCATTCCTTATCTTAACTAGATTATTGTTCATTCACAGAGTCATCTTACATATAACATTTAAACCTGAACTGACATATTTAAATAGCTACACATTCTTACCCCTATATCCTGACATTTATTTCTGAGTTTTTTTTTTGTAAAAAATCTTCTCCGTTTTTAAATGCACGCATTTACTTGGAAATGTAGATTTGCATTTGTTTAATATACGCCGTATTTGCTTTATCTCGCAACCCCTGAACTGAAACTTGCGGGTTAGTGAGTTATTCGTTATCTTATCTTTCGAGCGTCCTAGTCTGATAAGGTGCTCTACACTATCGACTTTACCTCGTAATGTATTGTTTGGAAATCCAACTGGCAGTTTATTCAATTCGTCGACTTCCAATATAATATTATGTCCGAGTTTTCTAACTCCAAGTACGGTCGCATCAATTCTCGTATCCTGTACGTATTCTGTTTTAAGTGCCTGTTTTTCATGTATCTGCGACTCATACGTTGCTGATTTTATCCTTGTGTGACTTACCGGCCGAACCGGAGTTTGTAAAAAGTGGTTTTTATACCTCTTGAGTAACTGCTCGTCCAACAGTGATATTTCTGTGCCACTGTCGGACAACATCTCGTCAACATAACCACTGATTTTTGCTTCGACAACAAGGTCGGTGCAATTTTCAATACTAACAATCTTCTTACCTTCATTATTATTATTATTGCAAATTAAACTATCTCTACTTTCTGCAGGATATAGGCCAGACATAACAGTTTTATTCTTATAACTAACATTTTTCATACTTGATTGATTGAACTGCTTTTTAACTGAATCACTTTCAGTAACTGTTGCTAATAAGTTGGTATTAAATTGCTGAGTTGTATTTTTATGTTGTTGCGATTGCGGCTGTTTTTGTGGTGTTTGAACATGAAACTGATTACGCGGCGGTTCATTATTATTTATCATATTTGTTGTCACCTTATTGTCACCCGTATCATTCACCTCTCCGTCCTCCATAAACACCTCAGTACCTGATATAGATTCATTAAGTATCTCATCATACCGACATGTGTCAGAAATACCTGCACCGGTAGTATCCATACTAGTTCCAGGCTCTACTACTGGTTCATTTCTGTTATCTTCACTACAATTTGATGCAGAATCTAAATACTCGACTTTACCGAGATATGAACTACTAGGCCCTAATAAGGTTGTTTCTGTATAATCACTTTCAATTTCATCTACTACGCTACTGTTCTCCGTTAATCCTCCAGATGTAACATCTTGGTTAACTTCCATATTACTTTCTTTGAGAGTATGTTCCACAAGGACATTTGGTACTTCAAAATTATCACAAGGTACAATATTCTCAACAGATAAATCTACTTCAATATCAGCTGACATTTCCTGTAGTTTCGCCATCCTCTCCTCTCTATCGGCGTCCATTTCTTCCCAAAATTTCTGCCTAATGGCTATCATCTCCTCATCTCTGGCTTTACTTTCCTCTGAAATTCTTTGCATATCCGCTATCATCTCTTCTTCCTCGGCTTTCATCTTCTCACGCCAGGCTTTATTTTCCTCAGACATGGTTTTTAGACTAGCTAATATGGCCGCAAAAGTATCCTTTATTTCTGCTGTATCCGCCATAGTGATCAAATTTCAATTTAAAAATTTTTAACAAATTTAAATTTATTGATTTATACGCAAAGAAAGTTATTATTACTACAAGATTAGGACGTATTGTAACCAGTTTATATGCACACAGAAAGCAGTTCAAAATATCAACATGTAAATAAACCTTATCTAACATACAACAACTAATAATCTACCTCCAATATACTGATAAAATCTGTTCATATATGACACACAAGAGAATATGCACAATTGATAAATTATACCCTCAGATTATCATATGAACTATACACATACAATTATTACGTTAATTATAATTATACATAGGATTTTACCAACAAATTTTTTTTTATAGACAAATATATAATAGCGTAAAATTTCCGCTATTTTTCGAGCCCCAAGTTGCTAAGCGCCAAAATATCTCTATGCGACAACACAAATTACTAAACTATTGGCGCATAGGATATGATAGTATGTGTATCTCAAATTAAAAGTCTATATTGGAGGGTTTAAGATTATTTATTGCACAAAACACAAGTAATTGTTTATATGGTATATTTGATATGTACAGAATGTAATGTTTGATATAGAGTCTTTCTTTTAAAATGTTAAATACTGTTCATACGCAAGACGTGATACGTTACATAAAGAAGATTCCCACGATGATGTTGCTGAAGAGAAGGGCAGGTCTTTGCGGTGTAGTTGGTTCGTCAGGTGCGGCTTATAAATGACAGACGTTTCCCCAGAAACGTTTACAGCTGGGCTGGTGTCCTATAACAGCTGGGCTGGTGTCCTATAACAGCTGGGCTGGTGTCCTGACAGCTGGGCTGGTGTCCTGTAACAGCTGGGCTGGTGTCCTGACAGCTGGGCTGGTGTCCTGTAATTCCCACGGTGAATCTGACGCTTCGCACACACAACGGTACTACGGATCTTATTACTCGCAAAATTAATATAGAGTTTATGACCAAGTAATATCTCAGGTGACAGTGAGTTTAATCAAAAAACGGTATATTGAGCTTATACCACTCCGGCTTCTTCAAGTGTTCACGCGAATATCAAGGTCTACCGCGATCAGCAGACCACCCTATGAGGAAATCTTGCACTAACACGGAAACGTCTTGATGGAACAACTTACTATTGCGTAACTATTAATGATACTGACACTGCGGAAAATCACACACAGTGGTACAGTTACACTCACTTATTACACACGTAATACTACAATATTAATATCGTGTGTAAAGAGTTAATATTCAACCGTTCTGCGTCACACGCGTTACTATCCCCGAATAGTCTTTACAGATTCCTGCAAGCGACAGAATCTTGAACAAGAATTGTATGTATTGTTCGCGGTAGCAGCAGTGAAGAACTGCCTGTAATTATACGCGCAATGCATTAAAACAATACCGTGTGCAGATGTACTACACACACAGTTCTGAGTTTTCCCGTTTCACTAACAACGAATAGTCTTTACAACACCTTGCAAGCGGTAGAATCTTGTACAAGGAGTGCACGTCCCGTTCGCGGTAGATGGCGTAGAAGAACTGTCGTAATTATACGCGCAATGCGTTAAAACAATACTGTGTGCAGGTATACTACACACACAGTTCTGAGTCTTCCCGTTTCACTAACGACGAATAGTTTTTACAACACCTTGCAAGCGGTAGAATCTTGTACAAGGAGTGCACGTCCCGTTCGCGGTAGATGGCGTAGAAGAACTGTCGTAATTATACGCGCAATGCGTTAAAACAATACTGTGTGCAGGTGTACTACACACACAGTTCTGAGTCTTCCCGTTTCACTAACGACGAATAGTTTTTACAACACCTTGCAAGCGGTAGAATCTTGTACAAGGAGTGCACGTCCCGTTCGCGGTAGATGGCTTAGAAGAACTGTCGTAATTATACGCGCAATGCGTTAAAACAATACGGTGTGTAGGTGTAATACACACACAGTTCTGAGTCTTCACGCTTCACTATCGACGAATAGTCTTTACAACACCTTGCAAGCGGTAGAATCTTGTACAAGGATTGCACGTCCCGTTCGCGGTAGCTGGCGGTGAAGAACTGCCTGTAATTATACGCTTAAGAAAATTTCCAACCACCACTCAGCATTCTATTGGTGGACGGAAGTCACATGGTTAGTACACCGTGACATGCACTTTTCATGCTGTAAAGTGCATTTACTTTGTAACAGCATGCATAGCGGTAATCAGAAGACCCTTATCACATGCATAACTGCATACTTTACCAATATCATACATGAACGTAAACAATAGTCAGAAATATATAGGGATTGTAGCAATACATATGTCTATGTTCAGTACAATGTCAAACACAATGATAATTAATTCACGCACAGCCCGGGAAACGTTTACCACTCGCGCACGCGCGCACATTTCCACAAACACAGTACATGAATAACAATAAATAAATAATGCACAGTTTTACTAAACTAAACCCTTATCCTTACTAAATACAACTGACAACATAACCAATCTTAACCATCTACCAATATAACATGAATGTCCATAGTCTGTGTAATATATGAGCTTGCCCCGCATATCATGATCCTGTGATTCGTTGCAGGATTAACCCCTTCCCGCATTAAAAAAAAATTTTTTTTTTTAGTTAACTAACAGAAAATAAAAATTTTTTTTTTTCGATATAACCAAAACAATTTCCTAATCCTGAAACAATAATACTAATATCTTCACACTAAAATCAAATAAACATCCTCAAATCAATACTAACATTTCCTAACTGTCACTTTGACAGAAGCACCAAATCAAAGACACGTGGTAACCTTAAACCAAAACAAACACACATGTTCTTGACAAGCAGATAAACGAAATTTTATGCAGGGTCACAAAGTACACAGACGGCATTCCTTATCTTAACTAGATTATTGTTCATTCACAGAGTCATCTTACATATAACATTTAAACCTGAACTGACATATTTAAATAGCTACACATTCTTACCCCTATATCCTGACATTTATTTCTGAGTTTTTTTTTTGTAAAAAATCTTCTCCGTTTTTAAATGCACGCATTTACTTGGAAATGTAGATTTGCATTTGTTTAATATACGCCGTATTTGCTTTATCTCGCAACCCCTGAACTGAAACTTGCGGGTTAGTGAGTTATTCGTTATCTTATCTTTCGAGCGTCCTAGTCTGATAAGGTGCTCTACACTATCGACTTTACCTCGTAATGTATTGTTTGGAAATCCAACTGGCAGTTTATTCAATTCGTCGACTTCCAATATAATATTATGTCCGAGTTTTCTAACTCCAAGTACGGTCGCATCAATTCTCGTATCCTGTACGTATTCTGTTTTAAGTGCCTGTTTTTCATGTATCTGCGACTCATACGTTGCTGATTTTATCCTTGTGTGACTTACCGGCCGAACCGGAGTTTGTAAAAAGTGGTTTTTATACCTCTTGAGTAACTGCTCGTCCAACAGTGATATTTCTGTGCCACTGTCGGACAACATCTCGTCAACATAACCACTGATTTTTGCTTCGACAACAAGGTCGGTGCAATTTTCAATACTAACAATCTTCTTACCTTCATTATTATTATTATTGCAAATTAAACTATCTCTACTTTCTGCAGGATATAGGTCAGACATAACAGTTTTATTCTTATAACTAACATTTTTCATACTTGATTGATTGAACTGCTTTTTAACTGAATCACTTTCAGTAACTGTTGCTAATAAGTTGGTATTAAATTGCTGAGTTGTATTTTTATGTTGTTGCGATTGCGGCTGTTTTTGTGGTGTTTGAACATGAAACTGATTACGCGGCGGTTCATTATTATTTATCATATTTGTTGTCACCTTATTGTCACCCGTATCATTCACCTCTCCGTCCTCCATAAACACCTCAGTACCTGATATAGATTCATTAAGTGTCTCATCATACCGACATGTGTCAGAAATACCTGCACCGGTAGTATCCATACTAGTTCCAGGCTCTACTACTGGTTCATTTCTGTTATCTTCACTACAATTTGATGCAGAATCTAAATACTCGACTTTACCGAGATATGAACTACTAGGCCCTAATAAGGTTGTTTCTGTATAATCACTTTCAATTTCATCTACTACGCTACTGTTCTCCGTTAATCCTCCAGATGTAACATCTTGGTTAACTTCCATATTACTTTCTTTGAGAGTATGTTCCACAAGGACATTTGGTACTTCAAAATTATCACAAGGTACAATATTCTCAACAGATAAATCTACTTCAATATCAGCTGACATTTCCTGTAGTTTCGCCATCCTCTCCTCTCTATCGGCGTCCATTTCTTCCCAAAATTTCTGCCTAATGGCTATCATCTCCTCATCTCTGGCTTTACTTTCCTCTGAAATTCTTTGCATATCCGCTATCATCTCTTCTTCCTCGGCTTTCATCTTCTCACGCCAGGCTTTATTTTCCTCAGACATGGTTTTTAGACTAGCTAATATGGCCGCAAAAGTATCCTTTATTTCTGCTGTATCCGCCATAGTGATCAAATTTCAATTTAAAAATTTTTAACAAATTTAAATTTATTGATTTATACGCAAAGAAAGTTATTATTACTACAAGATTAGGACGTATTGTAACCAGTTTATATGCACACAGAAAGCAGTTCAAAATATCAACATGTAAATAAACCTTATCTAACATACAACAACTAATAATCTACCTCCAATATACTGATAAAATCTGTTCATATATGACACACAAGAGAATATGCACAATTGATAAATTATACCCTCAGATTATCATATGAACTATATACATACAATTATTACGTTAATTATAATTATACATAGGATTTTACCAACAAATTTTTTTTTTATATAATAGCGTAAAATTTCCGCTATTTTTCGAGCCCCAAGTTGCTAAGCGCCAAAATATCTCTATGCGACAACACAAATTACTAAACTATTGGCGCATAGGATATGATAGTATGTGTATCTCAAATTAAAAGTCTATATTGGAGGGTTTAAGATTATTTATTGCACAAAACACAAGTAATTGTTTATATGGTATATTTGATATGTACAGAATGTAATGTTTGATATAGAGTCTTTCTTTTAAAATGTTAAATACTGTTCATACGCAAGACGTGATACGTTACATAAAGAAGATTCCCACGATGATGTTGCTGAAGAGAAGGGCAGGTCTTTGCGGTGTAGTTGGTTCGTCAGGTGCGGCTTATAAATGACAGACGTTTCCCCAGAAACGTTTACAGCTGGGCTGGTGTCCTATAACAGCTGGGCTGGTGTCCTATAACAGCTGGGCTGGTGTCCTGACAGCTGGGCTGGTGTCCTGTAACAGCTGGGCTGGTGTCCTGACAGCTGGGCTGGTGTCCTGTAATTCCCACGATGAATCTGACGCTTCGCACACACAACGGTACTACGGATCTTATTACTCGCAAAATTAATATAGAGTTTATGACCAAGTAATATCTCAGGTGACAGTGAGTTTAATCAAAAAACGGTATATTGAACTTATACCACTCCGGCTTCTTCAAGTGTTCACGCGAATATCAAGGTCTACCGCGATCAGCAGACCACCCTATGAGGAAATCTTGCACTAACACGGAAACGTCTTGATGGAACAACTTACTATTGCGTAACTATTAATGATACTGACACTGCGGAAAATCACACACAGTGGTACAGTTACACTCACTTATTACACACGTAATACTACAATATTAATATCGTGTGTAAAGAGTTAATATTCAACCGTTCTGCGTCACACGCGTTACTATCCCCGAATAGTCTTTACAGATTCCTGCAAGCGACAGAATCTTGAACAAGAATTGTATGTATTGTTCGCGGTAGCAGCAGTGAAGAACTGCCTGTAATTATACGCGCAATGCATTAAAACAATACCGTGTGCAGATGTACTACACACACAGTTCTGAGTTTTCCCGTTTCACTAACAACGAATAGTCTTTACAACACCTTGCGAGCGGTAGAATCTTGTACAAGGAGTGCACGTCCCGTTCGCGGTAGATGGCGTAGAAGAACTGTCGTAATTATACGCGCAATGCGTTAAAACAATACTGTGTGCAGGTATACTACACACACAGTTCTGAGTCTTCCCGTTTCACTAACGACGAATAGTTTTTACAACACCTTGCAAGCGGTAGAATCTTGTACAAGGAGTGCACGTCCCGTTCGCGGTAGATGGCGTAGAAGAACTGTCGTAATTATACGCGCAATGCGTTAAAACAATACTGTGTGCAGGTGTACTACACACACAGTTCTGAGTCTTCCCGTTTCACTAACGACGAATAGTTTTTACAACACCTTGCAAGCGGTAGAATCTTGTACAAGGAGTGCACGTCCCGTTCGCGGTAGATGGCTTAGAAGAACTGTCGTAATTATACGCGCAATGCGTTAAAACAATACGGTGTGTAGGTGTAATACACACACAGTTCTGAGTCTTCACGCTTCACTATCGACGAATAGTCTTTACAACACCTTGCAAGCGGTAGAATCTTGTACAAGGATTGCACGTCCCGTTCGCGGTAGCTGGCGGTGAAGAACTGCCTGTAATTATACGCTTAAGAAAATTTCCAACCACCACTCAGCATTCTATTGGTGGACGGAAGTCACATGGTTAGTACACCGTGACATGCACTTTTCATGCTGTAAAGTGCATTTACTTTGTAACAGCATGCATAGCGGTAATCAGAAGACCCTTATCACATGCATAACTGCATACTTTACCAATATCATACATAAACGTAAACAATAGTCAGAAATATATAGGGATTGTAGCAATGCATATGTCTATGTTCAGTACAATGTCAAACACAATGATAATCAATTCACGCACAGCCCGGGAAACGTTTACCACTCGCGCACGCGCGCACATTTCCACAAACACAGTACATGAATAACAATAAATAAATAATGCACAGTTTTACTAAACTAAACCCTTATCCTTACTAAATACAACTGACAACATAACCAAAATTAACCATCTACCAATATAACATGAATGTCCATAGTCTGTGTAATATATGAGCTTGCCCCGCATATCATGATCCTGTGATTCGTTGCAGGATTAACCCCTTCCCGCATTAAAAAAAAATTTTTTTTTTTTAGTTAACTAACAAAAAATAAAAATTTTTTTTTTCGATATAACCAAAACAATTTCCTAATCCTGAAACAATAATACTAATATCTTCACACTAAAATCAAATAAACATCCTCAAATCAATACTAACATTTCCTAACTGTCACATTGACAGAAGCACCAATTCAAAGACACGTGGTAACCTTAAACCAAAACAAACACACATGTTCTTGACAAGCAGATAAACGAAATTTTATGCAGGGTCACAAAGTACACAGACGGCATTCCTTATCTTAACTAGATTATTGTTCATTCACAGAGTCATCTTACATATAACATTTAAACCTGAACTGACATATTTAAATAGCTACACATTCTTACCCCTATATCCTGACATTTATTTCTGAGTTTTTTTTTTGTAAAAAATCTTCTCCGTTTTTAAATGCACGCATTTACTTGGAAATGTAGATTTGCATTTGTTTAATATACGCCGTATTTGCTTTATCTCGCAACCCCTGAACTGAAACTTGCGGGTTAGTGAGTTATTCGTTATCTTATCTTTCGAGCGTCCTAGTCTGATAAGGTGCTCTACACTATCGACTTTACCTCGTAATGTATTGTTTGGAAATCCAACTGGCAGTTTATTCAATTCGTCGACTTCCAATATAATATTATGTCCGAGTTTTCTAACTCCAAGTACGGTCGCATCAATTCTCGTATCCTGTACGTATTCTGTTTTAAGTGCCTGTTTTTCATGTATCTGCGACTCATACGTTGCTGATTTTATCCTTGTGTGACTTACCGGCCGAACCGGAGTTTGTAAAAAGTGGTTTTTATACCTCTTGAGTAACTGCTCGTCCAACAGTGATATTTCTGTGCCACTGTCGGACAACATCTCGTCAACATAACCACTGATTTTTGCTTCGACAACAAGGTCGGTGCAATTTTCAATACTAACAATCTTCTTACCTTCATTATTATTATTATTGCAAATTAAACTATCTCTACTTTCTGCAGGATATAGGCCAGACATAACAGTTTTATTCTTATAACTAACATTTTTCATACTTGATTGATTGAACTGCTTTTTAACTGAATCACTTTCAGTAACTGTTGCTAATAAGTTGGTATTAAATTGCTGAGTTGTATTTTTATGTTGTTGCGATTGCGGCTGTTTTTGTGGTGTTTGAACATGAAACTGATTACGCGGCGGTTCATTATTATTTATCATATTTGTTGTCACCTTATTGTCACCCGTATCATTCACCTCTCCGTCCTCCATAAACACCTCAGTACCTGATATAGATTCATTAAGTATCTCATCATACCGACATGTGTCAGAAATACCTGCACCGGTAGTATCCATACTAGTTCCAGGCTCTACTACTGGTTCATTTCTGTTATCTTCACTACAATTTGATGCAGAATCTAAATACTCGACTTTACCGAGATATGAACTACTAGGCCCTAATAAGGTTGTTTCTGTATAATCACTTTCAATTTCATCTACTACGCTACTGTTCTCCGTTAATCCTCCAGATGTAACATCTTGGTTAACTTCCATATTACTTTCTTTGAGAGTATGTTCCACAAGGACATTTGGTACTTCAAAATTATCACAAGGTACAATATTCTCAACAGATAAATCTACTTCAATATCAGCTGACATTTCCTGTAGTTTCGCCATCCTCTCCTCTCTATCGGCGCCCATTTCTTCCCAAAATTTCTGCCTAATAGCTATCATCTCCTCATCTCTGGCTTTACTTTCCTCTGAAATTCTTTGCATACCCGCTATCATCTCTTCTTCCTCGGCTTTCATCTTCTCACGCCAGGCTTTATTTTCCTCAGACATGGTTTTTAGACTAGCTAATATGGCCACAAAAGTATCCTTTATTTCTGCTGTATCCGCCATAGTGATCAAATTTCAATTTAAAAATTTTTAACAAATTTAAATTTATTGATTTATACGCAAAGAAAGTTATTATTACTACAAGATTAGGACGTATTGTAACCAGTTTATATGCACACAGAAAGCAGTTCAAAATATCAACATGTAAATAAACCTTATCTAACATACAACAACTAATAATCTACCTCCAATATACTGATAAAATCTGTTCATATATGACACACAAGAGAATATGCACAATTGATAAATTATACCCTCAGATTATCATATGAACTATACACATACAATTATTACGTTGATTATAATTATACATAGGATTTTACCAACAAATTTTTTTTTATAGACAAATATATAATAGCGTAAAATTTCCGCTATTTTTCGAGCCCCAAGTTGCTAAGCGCCAAAATATCTCTATGCGACAACACAAATTACTAAACTATTGGCGCATAGGATATGATAGTATGTGTATCTCAAATTAAAAGTCTATATTGGAGGGTTTAAGATTATTTATTGCACAAAACACAAGTAATTGTTTATATGGTATATTTGATATGTACAGAATGTAATGTTTGATATAGAGTCTTTCTTTTAAAATGTTAAATACTGTTCATACGCAAGACGTGATACGTTACATAAAGAAGATTCCCACGATGATGTTGCTGAAGAGAAGGGCAGGTCTTTGCGGTGTAGTTGGTTCGTCAGGTGCGGCTTATAAATGACAGACGTTTCCCCAGAAACGTTTACAGCTGGGCTGGTGTCCTATAACAGCTGGGCTGGTGTCCTGACAGCTGGGCTGGTGTCCTGTAACAGCTGGGCTGGTGTCCTGACAGCTGGGCTGGTGTCCTGTAACAGCTGGGCTGGTGTCCTGACAGCTGGGCTGGTGTCCTGTAATTCCCACGATGAATCTGACGCTTCGCACACACAACGGTACTACGGATCTTATTACTCGCAAAATTAATATAGAGTTTATGACCAAGTAATATCTCAGGTGACAGTGAGTTTAATCAAAAAACGGTATATTGAACTTATACCACTCCGGCTTCTTCAAGTGTTCACGCGAATATCAAGGTCTACCGCGATCAGCAGACCACCCTATGAGGAAATCTTGCACTAACACGGAAACGTCTTGATGGAACAACTTACTATTGCGTAACTATTAATGATACTGACACTGCGGAAAATCACACACAGTGGTACAGTTACACTCACTTATTACACACGTAATACTACAATATTAATATCGTGTGTAAAGAGTTAATATTCAACCGTTCTGCGTCACACGCGTTACTATCCCCGAATAGTCTTTACAGATTCCTGCAAGCGACAGAATCTTGAACAAGAATTGTATGTATTGTTCGCGGTAGCAGCAGTGAAGAACTGCCTGTAATTATACGCGCAATGCATTAAAACAATACCGTGTGCAGATGTACTACACACACAGTTCTGAGTTTTCCCGTTTCACTAACAACGAATAGTCTTTACAACACCTTGCGAGCGGTAGAATCTTGTACAAGGAGTGCACGTCCCGTTCGCGGTAGATGGCGTAGAAGAACTGTCGTAATTATACGCGCAATGCGTTAAAACAATACTGTGTGCAGGTATACTACACACACAGTTCTGAGTCTTCCCGTTTCACTAACGACGAATAGTTTTTACAACACCTTGCAAGCGGTAGAATCTTGTACAAGGAGTGCACGTCCCGTTCGCGGTAGATGGCGTAGAAGAACTGTCGTAATTATACGCGCAATGCGTTAAAACAATACTGTGTGCAGGTGTACTACACACACAGTTCTGAGTCTTCCCGTTTCACTAACGACGAATAGTTTTTACAACACCTTGCAAGCGGTAGAATCTTGTACAAGGAGTGCACGTCCCGTTCGCGGTAGATGGCTTAGAAGAACTGTCGTAATTATACGCGCAATGCGTTAAAACAATACGGTGTGTAGGTGTAATACACACACAGTTCTGAGTCTTCACGCTTCACTATCGACGAATAGTCTTTACAACACCTTGCAAGCGGTAGAATCTTGTACAAGGATTGCACGTCCCGTTCGCGGTAGCTGGCGGTGAAGAACTGCCTGTAATTATACGCTTAAGAAAATTTCCAACCACCACTCAGCATTCTATTGGTGGACGGAAGTCACATGGTTAGTACACCGTGACATGCACTTTTCATGCTGTAAAGTGCATTTACTTTGTAACAGCATGCATAGCGGTAATCAGAAGACCCTTATCACATGCATAACTGCATACTTTACCAATATCATACATAAACGTAAACAATAGTCAGAAATATATAGGGATTGTAGCAATGCATATGTCTATGTTCAGTACAATGTCAAACACAATGATAATCAATTCACGCACAGCCCGGGAAACGTTTACCACTCGCGCACGCGCGCACATTTCCACAAACACAGTACATGAATAACAATAAATAAATAATGCACAGTTTTACTAAACTAAACCCTTATCCTTACTAAATACAACTGACAACATAACCAAAATTAACCATCTACCAATATAACATGAATGTCCATAGTCTGTGTAATATATGAGCTTGCCCCGCATATCATGATCCTGTGATTCGTTGCAGGATTAACCCCTTCCCGCATTAAAAAAAAATTTTTTTTTTTTAGTTAACTAACAAAAAATAAAAATTTTTTTTTTCGATATAACCAAAACAATTTCCTAATCCTGAAACAATAATACTAATATCTTCACACTAAAATCAAATAAACATCCTCAAATCAATACTAACATTTCCTAACTGTCACATTGACAGAAGCACCAATTCAAAGACACGTGGTAACCTTAAACCAAAACAAACACACATGTTCTTGACAAGCAGATAAACGAAATTTTATGCAGGGTCACAAAGTACACAGACGGCATTCCTTATCTTAACTAGATTATTGTTCATTCACAGAGTCATCTTACATATAACATTTAAACCTGAACTGACATATTTAAATAGCTACACATTCTTACCCCTATATCCTGACATTTATTTCTGAGTTTTTTTTTTGTAAAAAATCTTCTCCGTTTTTAAATGCACGCATTTACTTGGAAATGTAGATTTGCATTTGTTTAATATACGCCGTATTTGCTTTATCTCGCAACCCCTGAACTGAAACTTGCGGGTTAGTGAGTTATTCGTTATCTTATCTTTCGAGCGTCCTAGTCTGATAAGGTGCTCTACACTATCGACTTTACCTCGTAATGTATTGTTTGGAAATCCAACTGGCAGTTTATTCAATTCGTCGACTTCCAATATAATATTATGTCCGAGTTTTCTAACTCCAAGTACGGTCGCATCAATTCTCGTATCCTGTACGTATTCTGTTTTAAGTGCCTGTTTTTCATGTATCTGCGACTCATACGTTGCTGATTTTATCCTTGTGTGACTTACCGGCCGAACCGGAGTTTGTAAAAAGTGGTTTTTATACCTCTTGAGTAACTGCTCGTCCAACAGTGATATTTCTGTGCCACTGTCGGACAACATCTCGTCAACATAACCACTGATTTTTGCTTCGACAACAAGGTCGGTGCAATTTTCAATACTAACAATCTTCTTACCTTCATTATTATTATTATTGCAAATTAAACTATCTCTACTTTCTGCAGGATATAGGCCAGACATAACAGTTTTATTCTTATAACTAACATTTTTCATACTTGATTGATTGAACTGCTTTTTAACTGAATCACTTTCAGTAACTGTTGCTAATAAGTTGGTATTAAATTGCTGAGTTGTATTTTTATGTTGTTGCGATTGCGGCTGTTTTTGTGGTGTTTGAACATGAAACTGATTACGCGGCGGTTCATTATTATTTATCATATTTGTTGTCACCTTATTGTCACCCGTATCATTCACCTCTCCGTCCTCCATAAACACCTCAGTACCTGATATAGATTCATTAAGTATCTCATCATACCGACATGTGTCAGAAATACCTGCACCGGTAGTATCCATACTAGTTCCAGGCTCTACTACTGGTTCATTTCTGTTATCTTCACTACAATTTGATGCAGAATCTAAATACTCGACTTTACCGAGATATGAACTACTAGGCCCTAATAAGGTTGTTTCTGTATAATCACTTTCAATTTCATCTACTACGCTACTGTTCTCCGTTAATCCTCCAGATGTAACATCTTGGTTAACTTCCATATTACTTTCTTTGAGAGTATGTTCCACAAGGACATTTGGTACTTCAAAATTATCACAAGGTACAATATTCTCAACAGATAAATCTACTTCAATATCAGCTGACATTTCCTGTAGTTTCGCCATCCTCTCCTCTCTATCGGCGCCCATTTCTTCCCAAAATTTCTGCCTAATAGCTATCATCTCCTCATCTCTGGCTTTACTTTCCTCTGAAATTCTTTGCATACCCGCTATCATCTCTTCTTCCTCGGCTTTCATCTTCTCACGCCAGGCTTTATTTTCCTCAGACATGGTTTTTAGACTAGCTAATATGGCCACAAAAGTATCCTTTATTTCTGCTGTATCCGCCATAGTGATCAAATTTCAATTTAAAAATTTTTAACAAATTTAAATTTATTGATTTATACGCAAAGAAAGTTATTATTACTACAAGATTAGGACGTATTGTAACCAGTTTATATGCACACAGAAAGCAGTTCAAAATATCAACATGTAAATAAACCTTATCTAACATACAACAACTAATAATCTACCTCCAATATACTGATAAAATCTGTTCATATATGACACACAAGAGAATATGCACAATTGATAAATTATACCCTCAGATTATCATATGAACTATACACATACAATTATTACGTTGATTATAATTATACATAGGATTTTACCAACAAATTTTTTTTTATAGACAAATATATAATAGCGTAAAATTTCCGCTATTTTTCGAGCCCCAAGTTGCTAAGCGCCAAAATATCTCTATGCGACAACACAAATTACTAAACTATTGGCGCATAGGATATGATAGTATGTGTATCTCAAATTAAAAGTCTATATTGGAGGGTTTAAGATTATTTATTGCACAAAACACAAGTAATTGTTTATATGGTATATTTGATATGTACAGAATGTAATGTTTGATATAGAGTCTTTCTTTTAAAATGTTAAATACTGTTCATACGCAAGACGTGATACGTTACATAAAGAAGATTCCCACGATGATGTTGCTGAAGAGAAGGGCAGGTCTTTGCGGTGTAGTTGGTTCGTCAGGTGCGGCTTATAAATGACAGACGTTTCCCCAGAAACGTTTACAGCTGGGCTGGTGTCCTATAACAGCTGGGCTGGTGTCCTGACAGCTGGGCTGGTGTCCTGTAACAGCTGGGCTGGTGTCCTGACAGCTGGGCTGGTGTCCTGTAACAGCTGGGCTGGTGTCCTGACAGCTGGGCTGGTGTCCTGTAATTCCCACGATGAATCTGACGCTTCGCACACACAACGGTACTACGGATCTTATTACTCGCAAAATTAATATAGAGTTTATGACCAAGTAATATCTCAGGTGACAGTGAGTTTAATCAAAAAACGGTATATTGAACTTATACCACTCCGGCTTCTTCAAGTGTTCACGCGAATATCAAGGTCTACCGCGATCAGCAGACCACCCTATGAGGAAATCTTGCACTAACACGGAAACGTCTTGATGGAACAACTTACTATTGCGTAACTATTAATGATACTGACACTGCGGAAAATCACACACAGTGGTACAGTTACACTCACTTATTACACACGTAATACTACAATATTAATATCGTGTGTAAAGAGTTAATATTCAACCGTTCTGCGTCACACGCGTTACTATCCCCGAATAGTCTTTACAGATTCCTGCAAGCGACAGAATCTTGAACAAGAATTGTATGTATTGTTCGCGGTAGCAGCAGTGAAGAACTGCCTGTAATTATACGCGCAATGCATTAAAACAATACCGTGTGCAGATGTACTACACACACAGTTCTGAGTTTTCCCGTTTCACTAACAACGAATAGTCTTTACAACACCTTGCGAGCGGTAGAATCTTGTACAAGGAGTGCACGTCCCGTTCGCGGTAGATGGCGTAGAAGAACTGTCGTAATTATACGCGCAATGCGTTAAAACAATACTGTGTGCAGGTATACTACACACACAGTTCTGAGTCTTCCCGTTTCACTAACGACGAATAGTTTTTACAACACCTTGCAAGCGGTAGAATCTTGTACAAGGAGTGCACGTCCCGTTCGCGGTAGATGGCGTAGAAGAACTGTCGTAATTATACGCGCAATGCGTTAAAACAATACTGTGTGCAGGTGTACTACACACACAGTTCTGAGTCTTCCCGTTTCACTAACGACGAATAGTTTTTACAACACCTTGCAAGCGGTAGAATCTTGTACAAGGAGTGCACGTCCCGTTCGCGGTAGATGGCTTAGAAGAACTGTCGTAATTATACGCGCAATGCGTTAAAACAATACGGTGTGTAGGTGTAATACACACACAGTTCTGAGTCTTCACGCTTCACTATCGACGAATAGTCTTTACAACACCTTGCAAGCGGTAGAATCTTGTACAAGGATTGCACGTCCCGTTCGCGGTAGCTGGCGGTGAAGAACTGCCTGTAATTATACGCTTAAGAAAATTTCCAACCACCACTCAGCATTCTATTGGTGGACGGAAGTCACATGGTTAGTACACCGTGACATGCACTTTTCATGCTGTAAAGTGCATTTACTTTGTAACAGCATGCATAGCGGTAATCAGAAGACCCTTATCACATGCATAACTGCATACTTTACCAATATCATACATAAACGTAAACAATAGTCAGAAATATATAGGGATTGTAGCAATGCATATGTCTATGTTCAGTACAATGTCAAACACAATGATAATCAATTCACGCACAGCCCGGGAAACGTTTACCACTCGCGCACGCGCGCACATTTCCACAAACACAGTACATGAATAACAATAAATAAATAATGCACAGTTTTACTAAACTAAACCCTTATCCTTACTAAATACAACTGACAACATAACCAAAATTAACCATCTACCAATATAACATGAATGTCCATAGTCTGTGTAATATATGAGCTTGCCCCGCATATCATGATCCTGTGATTCGTTGCAGGATTAACCCCTTCCCGCATTAAAAAAAAATTTTTTTTTTTTAGTTAACTAACAAAAAATAAAAATTTTTTTTTTCGATATAACCAAAACAATTTCCTAATCCTGAAACAATAATACTAATATCTTCACACTAAAATCAAATAAACATCCTCAAATCAATACTAACATTTCCTAACTGTCACATTGACAGAAGCACCAATTCAAAGACACGTGGTAACCTTAAACCAAAACAAACACACATGTTCTTGACAAGCAGATAAACGAAATTTTATGCAGGGTCACAAAGTACACAGACGGCATTCCTTATCTTAACTAGATTATTGTTCATTCACAGAGTCATCTTACATATAACATTTAAACCTGAACTGACATATTTAAATAGCTACACATTCTTACCCCTATATCCTGACATTTATTTCTGAGTTTTTTTTTTGTAAAAAATCTTCTCCGTTTTTAAATGCACGCATTTACTTGGAAATGTAGATTTGCATTTGTTTAATATACGCCGTATTTGCTTTATCTCGCAACCCCTGAACTGAAACTTGCGGGTTAGTGAGTTATTCGTTATCTTATCTTTCGAGCGTCCTAGTCTGATAAGGTGCTCTACACTATCGACTTTACCTCGTAATGTATTGTTTGGAAATCCAACTGGCAGTTTATTCAATTCGTCGACTTCCAATATAATATTATGTCCGAGTTTTCTAACTCCAAGTACGGTCGCATCAATTCTCGTATCCTGTACGTATTCTGTTTTAAGTGCCTGTTTTTCATGTATCTGCGACTCATACGTTGCTGATTTTATCCTTGTGTGACTTACCGGCCGAACCGGAGTTTGTAAAAAGTGGTTTTTATACCTCTTGAGTAACTGCTCGTCCAACAGTGATATTTCTGTGCCACTGTCGGACAACATCTCGTCAACATAACCACTGATTTTTGCTTCGACAACAAGGTCGGTGCAATTTTCAATACTAACAATCTTCTTACCTTCATTATTATTATTATTGCAAATTAAACTATCTCTACTTTCTGCAGGATATAGGCCAGACATAACAGTTTTATTCTTATAACTAACATTTTTCATACTTGATTGATTGAACTGCTTTTTAACTGAATCACTTTCAGTAACTGTTGCTAATAAGTTGGTATTAAATTGCTGAGTTGTATTTTTATGTTGTTGCGATTGCGGCTGTTTTTGTGGTGTTTGAACATGAAACTGATTACGCGGCGGTTCATTATTATTTATCATATTTGTTGTCACCTTATTGTCACCCGTATCATTCACCTCTCCGTCCTCCATAAACACCTCAGTACCTGATATAGATTCATTAAGTATCTCATCATACCGACATGTGTCAGAAATACCTGCACCGGTAGTATCCATACTAGTTCCAGGCTCTACTACTGGTTCATTTCTGTTATCTTCACTACAATTTGATGCAGAATCTAAATACTCGACTTTACCGAGATATGAACTACTAGGCCCTAATAAGGTTGTTTCTGTATAATCACTTTCAATTTCATCTACTACGCTACTGTTCTCCGTTAATCCTCCAGATGTAACATCTTGGTTAACTTCCATATTACTTTCTTTGAGAGTATGTTCCACAAGGACATTTGGTACTTCAAAATTATCACAAGGTACAATATTCTCAACAGATAAATCTACTTCAATATCAGCTGACATTTCCTGTAGTTTCGCCATCCTCTCCTCTCTATCGGCGCCCATTTCTTCCCAAAATTTATGCCTAATAGCTATCATCTCCTCATCTCTGGCTTTACTTTCCTCTGAAATTCTTTGCATACCCGCTATCATCTCTTCTTCCTCGGCTTTCATCTTCTCACGCCAGGCTTTATTTTCCTCAGACATGGTTTTTAGACTAGCTAATATGGCCACAAAAGTATCCTTTATTTCTGCTGTATCCGCCATAGTGATCAAATTTCAATTTAAAAATTTTTAACAAATTTAAATTTATTGATTTATACGCAAAGAAAGTTATTATTACTACAAGATTAGGACGTATTGTAACCAGTTTATATGCACACAGAAAGCAGTTCAAAATATCAACATGTAAATAAACCTTATCTAACATACAACAACTAATAATCTACCTCCAATATACTGATAAAATCTGTTCATATATGACACACAAGAGAATATGCACAATTGATAAATTATACCCTCAGATTATCATATGAACTATACACATACAATTATTACGTTGATTATAATTATACATAGGATTTTACCAACAAATTTTTTTTTATAGACAAATATATAATAGCGTAAAATTTCCGCTATTTTTCGAGCCCCAAGTTGCTAAGCGCCAAAATATCTCTATGCGACAACACAAATTACTAAACTATTGGCGCATAGGATATGATAGTATGTGTATCTCAAATTAAAAGTCTATATTGGAGGGTTTAAGATTATTTATTGCACAAAACACAAGTAATTGTTTATATGGTATATTTGATATGTACAGAATGTAATGTTTGATATAGAGTCTTTCTTTTAAAATGTTAAATACTGTTCATACGCAAGACGTGATACGTTACATAAAGAAGATTCCCACGATGATGTTGCTGAAGAGAAGGGCAGGTCTTTGCGGTGTAGTTGGTTCGTCAGGTGCGGCTTATAAATGACAGACGTTTCCCCAGAAACGTTTACAGCTGGGCTGGTGTCCTATAACAGCTGGGCTGGTGTCCTGACAGCTGGGCTGGTGTCCTGTAACAGCTGGGCTGGTGTCCTGACAGCTGGGCTGGTGTCCTGTAACAGCTGGGCTGGTGTCCTGACAGCTGGGCTGGTGTCCTGTAATTCCCACGATGAATCTGACGCTTCGCACACACAACGGTACTACGGATCTTATTACTCGCAAAATTAATATAGAGTTTATGACCAAGTAATATCTCAGGTGACAGTGAGTTTAATCAAAAAACGGTATATTGAACTTATACCACTCCGGCTTCTTCAAGTGTTCACGCGAATATCAAGGTCTACCGCGATCAGCAGACCACCCTATGAGGAAATCTTGCACTAACACGGAAACGTCTTGATGGAACAACTTACTATTGCGTAACTATTAATGATACTGACACTGCGGAAAATCACACACAGTGGTACAGTTACACTCACTTATTACACACGTAATACTACAATATTAATATCGTGTGTAAAGAGTTAATATTCAACCGTTCTGCGTCACACGCGTTACTATCCCCGAATAATCTTTACAAATTCCTGCAAGCGACAGAATCTTGAACAAGAATTGTATGTATTGTTCGCGGTAGCAGCAGTGAAGAACTGCCTGTAATTATACGCGCAATGCATTAAAACAATACCGTGTGCAGATGTACTACACACACAGTTCTGAGTTTTCCCGTTTCACTAACAACGAATAGTCTTTACAACACCTTGCAAGCGGTAGAATCTTGTACAAGGAGTGCACGTCCCGTTCGCGGTAGATGGCGTAGAAGAACTGTCGTAATTATACGCGCAATGCGTTAAAACAATACTGTGTGCAGGTATACTACACACACAGTTCTGAGTCTTCCCGTTTCACTAACGACGAATAGTTTTTACAACACCTTGCAAGCGGTAGAATCTTGTACAAGGAGTGCACGTCCCGTTCGCGGTAGATGGCGTAGAAGAACTGTCGTAATTATACGCGCAATGCGTTAAAACAATACTGTGTGCAGGTGTACTACACACACAGTTCTGAGTCTTCCCGTTTCACTAACGACGAATAGTTTTTACAACACCTTGCAAGCGGTAGAATCTTGTACAAGGAGTGCACGTCCCGTTCGCGGTAGATGGCTTAGAAGAACTGTCGTAATTATACGCGCAATGCGTTAAAACAATACGGTGTGTAGGTGTAATACACACACAGTTCTGAGTCTTCACGCTTCACTATCGACGAATAGTCTTTACAACACCTTGCAAGCGGTAGAATCTTGTACAAGGATTGCACGTCCCGTTCGCGGTAGCTGGCGGTGAAGAACTGCCTGTAATTATACGCTTAAGAAAATTTCCAACCACCACTCAGCATTCTATTGGTGGACGGAAGTCACATGGTTAGTACACCGTGACATGCACTTTTCATGCTGTAAAGTGCATTTACTTTGTAACAGCATGCATAGCGGTAATCAGAAGACCCTTATCACATGCATAACTGCATACTTTACCAATATCATACATGAACGTAAACAATAGTCAGAAATATATAGGGATTGTAGCAATACATATGTCTATGTTCAGTAAAATTTCAAACACAATGATAATTAATTCACGCATAGCCCGGGAAACGTTTACCACTCGCGCACGCGCGCACATTTTTCTACAAACACAGTACATGAATAACAATAAATAAATAATGCACAGTTTTACTAAACTAAACCCTTATCCTTACTAAATACAACTGACAACATAACCAATCTTAACCATCTACCAATATAACATGAATGTCCATAGTCTGTGTAATATATGAGCTTGCCCCGCATATCATGATCCTGTGATTCGTTGCAGGATTAACCCCTTCCCGCATTAAAAAAAAATTTTTTTTTTTTAGTTAACTAACAAAAAATAAAAATTTTTTTTTTCGATATAACCAAAACAATTTCCTAATCCTGAAACAATAATACTAATATCTTCACACTAAAATCAAATAAACATCCTCAAATCAATACTAACATTTCCTAACTGTCACTTTGACAGAAGCACCAAATCAAAGACACGTGGTAACCTTAAACCAAAACAAACACACATGTTCTTGACAAGCAGATAAACGAAATTTTATGCAGGGTCACAAAGTACACAGACGGCATTCCTTATCTTAACTAGATTATTGTTCATTCACAGAGTCATCTTACATATAACATTTAAACCTGAACTGACATATTTAAATAGCTACACATTCTTACCCCTATATCCTGACATTTATTTCTGAGTTTTTTTTTTGTAAAAAATCTTCTCCGTTTTTAAATGCACGCATTTACTTGGAAATGTAGATTTGCATTTGTTTAATATACGCCGTATTTGCTTTATCTCGCAACCCCTGAACTGAAACTTGCGGGTTAGTGAGTTATTCGTTATCTTATCTTTCGAGCGTCCTAGTCTGATAAGGTGCTCTACACTATCGACTTTACCTCGTAATGTATTGTTTGGAAATCCAACTGGCAGTTTATTCAATTCGTCGACTTCCAATATAATATTATGTCCGAGTTTTCTAACTCCAAGTACGGTCGCATCAATTCTCGTATCCTGTACGTATTCTGTTTTAAGTGCCTGTTTTTCATGTATCTGCGACTCATACGTTGCTGATTTTATCCTTGTGTGACTTACCGGCCGAACCGGAGTTTGTAAAAAGTGGTTTTTATACCTCTTGAGTAACTGCTCGTCCAACAGTGATATTTCTGTGCCACTGTCGGACAACATCTCGTCAACATAACCACTGATTTTTGCTTCGACAACAAGGTCGGTGCAATTTTCAATACTAACAATCTTCTTACCTTCATTATTATTATTATTGCAAATTAAACTATCTCTACTTTCTCCAGGATATAGGCCAGACATAACAGTTTTATTCTTATAACTAACATTTTTCATACTTGATTGATTGAACTGCTTTTTAACTGAATCACTTTCAGTAACTGTTGCTAATAAGTTGGTATTAAATTGCTGAGTTGTATTTTTATGTTGTTGCGATTGCGGCTGTTTTTGTGGTGTTTGAACATGAAACTGATTACGCGGCGGTTCATTATTATTTATCATATTTGTTGTCACCTTATTGTCACCCGTATCATTCACCTCTCCGTCCTCCATAAACACCTCAGTACCTGATATAGATTCATTAAGTGTCTCATCATACCGACATGTGTCAGAAATACCTGCACCGGTAGTATCCATACTAGTTCCAGGCTCTACTACTGGTTCATTTCTGTTATCTTCACTACAATTTGATGCAGAATCTAAATACTCGACTTTACCGAGATATGAACTACTAGGCCCTAATAAGGTTGTTTCTGTATAATCACTTTCAATTTCATCTACTACGCTACTGTTCTCCGTTAATCCTCCAGATGTAACATCTTGGTTAACTTCCATATTACTTTCTTTGAGAGTATGTTCCACAAGGACATTTGGTACTTCAAAATTATCACAAGGTACAATATTCTCAACAGATAAATCTACTTCTACTTTCAGCTGACATTTCCTGTAGTTTCGCCATCCTCTCCTCTCTATCGGCGTCCATTTCTTCCCAAAATTTCTGCCTAATGGCTATCATCTCCTCATCTCTGGCTTTACTTTCCTCTGAAATTCTTTGCATATCCGCTATCATCTCTTCTTCCTCGGCTTTCATCTTCTCACGCCAGGCTTTATTTTCCTCAGACATGGTTTTTAGACTAGCTAATATGGCCGCAAAAGTATCCTTTATTTCTGCTGTATCCGCCATAGTGATCAAATTTCAATTTAAAAATTTTTAACAAATTTAAATTTATTGATTTATACGCAAAGAAAGTTATTATTACTACAAGATTAGGACGTATTGTAACCAGTTTATATGCACACAGAAAGCAGTTCAAAATATCAACATGTAAATAAACCTTATCTAACATACAACAACTAATAATCTACCTCCAATATACTGATAAAATCTGTTCATATATGACACACAAGAGAATATGCACAATTGATAAATTATACCCTCAGATTATCATATGAACTATACACATACAATTATTACGTTAATTATAATTATACATAGGATTTTACCAACAAATTTTTTTTTATATAATAGCGTAAAATTTCCGCTATTTTTCGAGCCCCAAGTTGCTAAGCGCCAAAATATCTCTATGCGACAACACAAATTACTAAACTATTGGCGCATAGGATATGATAGTATGTGTATCTCAAATTAAAAGTCTATATTGGAGGGTTTAAGATTATTTATTGCACAAAACACAAGTAATTGTTTATATGGTATATTTGATATGTACAGAATGTAATGTTTGATATAGAGTCTTTCTTTTAAAATGTTAAATACTGTTCATACGCAAGACGTGATACGTTACATAAAGAAGATTCCCACGATGATGTTGCTGAAGAGAAGGGCAGGTCTTTGCGGTGTAGTTGGTTCGTCAGGTGCGGCTTATAAATGACAGACGTTTCCCCAGAAACGTTTACAGCTGGGCTGGTGTCCTATAACAGCTGGGCTGGTGTCCTGACAGCTGGGCTGGTGTCCTGTAACAGCTGGGCTGGTGTCCTGACAGCTGGGCTGGTGTCCTGTAACAGCTGGGCTGGTGTCCTGACAGCTGGGCTGGTGTCCTGTAATTCCCACGATGAATCTGACGCTTCGCACACACAACGGTACTACGGATCTTATTACTCGCAAAATTAATATAGAGTTTATGACCAAGTAATATCTCAGGTGACAGTGAGTTTAATCAAAAAACGGTTTTGAACTTATACCACTCCGGCTTCTTCAAGTGTTCACGCGAATATCAAGGTCTACCGCGATCAGCAGACCACCCTATGAGGAAATCTTGCACTAACACGGAAACGTCTTGATGGAACAACTTACTATTGCGTAACTATTAATGATACTGACACTGCGGAAAATCACACACAGTGGTACAGTTACACTCACTTATTACACACGTAATACTACAATATTAATATCGTGTGTAAAGAGTTAATATTCAACCGTTCTGCGTCACACGCGTTACTATCCCCGAATAATCTTTACAGATTCCTGCAAGCGACAGAATCTTGAACAAGAATTGTATGTATTGTTCGCGGTAGCAGCAGTGAAGAACTGCCTGTAATTATACGCGCAATGCATTAAAACAATACCGTGTGCAGATGTACTACACACACAGTTCTGAGTTTTCCCGTTTCACTAACAACGAATAGTCTTTACAACACCTTGCAAGCGGTAGAATCTTGTACAAGGAGTGCACGTCCCGTTCGCGGTAGATGGCGTAGAAGAACTGTCGTAATTATACGCGCAATGCGTTAAAACAATACTGTGTGCAGGTGTACTACACACACAGTTCTGAGTCTTCCCGTTTCACTAACGACGAATAGTTTTTACAACACCTTGCAAGCGGTAGAATCTTGTACAAGGAGTGCACGTCCCGTTCGCGGTAGATGGCTTAGAAGAACTGTCGTAATTATACGCGCAATGCGTTAAAACAATACGGTGTGTAGGTGTAATACACACACAGTTCTGAGTCTTCACGCTTCACTATCGACGAATAGTCTTTACAACACCTTGCAAGCGGTAGAATCTTGTACAAGGATTGCACGTCCCGTTCGCGGTAGCTGGCGGTGAAGAACTGCCTGTAATTATACGCTTAAGAAAATTTCCAACCACCACTCAGCATTCTATTGGTGGACGGAAGTCACATGGTTAGTACACCGTGACATGCACTTTTCATGCTGTAAAGTGCATTTACTTTGTAACAGCATGCATAGCGGTAATCAGAAGACCCTTATCACATGCATAACTGCATACTTTACCAATATCATACATGAACGTAAACAATAGTCAGAAATATATAGGGATTGTAGCAATACATATGTCTATGTTCAGTAAAATTTCAAACACAATGATAATTAATTCACGCATAGCCCGGGAAACGTTTACCACTCGCGCACGCGCGCACATTTTTCTACAAACACAGTACATGAATAACAATAAATAAATAATGCACAGTTTTACTAAACTAAACCCTTATCCTTACTAAATACAACTGACAACATAACCAATCTTAACCATCTACCAATATAACATGAATGTCCATAGTCTGTGTAATATATGAGCTTGCCCCGCATATCATGATCCTGTGATTCGTTGCAATATATATATATATATATATATATATATAGTAACGTTACCAAATATGGTAGTTACATAATATAAGCTAATATAACGTCAAGTAAGAGAAAAGCATGGAAGTATGTCTAGATAAATAAACCTAAGTGTATAAAAGTGTGTATCTACAAATATATTAATATAAAAAATCCAACGATAAAGAAGATAATATTAACATAGCAACATCAAATACAAAGTGAAGAAAGAAAATGCCATGAGCCAAAACAAAATATCAGTAACCAGACCCAATAGGATCCAACAGTGAGGGGAACCGACAAAATAAGGACCAACACACTCCAACAGCGAGGGAAATAAATAAAAATAATGACTACAACGAAAATATTGAAGAAGAAGAAAGAAGAAGGACAAGGAAGCATACCATGAAGAGAGAAAAAGATGGATGGATCATGCAAGGACTCAACATAAACCACGTGTACTAAAGACTATATAAGAGACCAAAGGAAGTGATGATTATCAAATATGAAAAGAAAACCAGTGTTTAACATTTAAGGAACCACAAACAATTGCAGTGAGTACTTGATATATATGTGAAACCTGTGAAAAGTTAACTAATTTCAACTGAATAAACCACACAAACAATCCCAGTGATGAAGTTTATAGTGTAAGAAAATATGTTAATTTCATAATGAAACAGCAAGAATTAAAATAGTCAAATAAACACAGACAATGAGTGTGACTAATTTAATAAAGGTTGTGATCAATACAGATAATCATAAGACCACCAGAATAGAATAAAATAGAACAATTATGTTATTGTTCATAGAGAACTGACAACAAATAAAAACCTTTGTTATGTATCAAACAAAGTGACAGGAATTGAATTCAACCAATGACCAGAAAAATATTGTAATTAATACAAAAAGATTTGTGTTATTGTTTAAGAAGGAGTTGTATAAACATGTGTAACAAAATAATTAAAATATTATAGTAAGATACCATATTGAAGTCAAGTTAGTAGTAGAAAAATACTGCATTAAAACATGTGGTACATTTGTTACATAACCCCATAGGGAAGACACCTATGAAACAGAAAATCATACATGTTGATATAAATAAATGATCATCAACTATGATATCAATCAAGAATTTGTTATAAATAATAATAAATCCTAAGAGACAATGTATTATATTGCAGCACAATGCAAATAAAACAAAGCAAATATGATGACACAGAGATAGTAGAGATGGAACAAGTATGACAATTTAGTTAGACAAAATACAATATCAAAACAAATACCAATGTTAATAAAAGTATTACCAGTAGAGAGATAAATATCTGGTACTACCTTGAGAACAGATTCTGAACATAATAATGACAGTATTGTAACCAAAATATTATAAACTAACTAACTATGTACATATAACCAGAAGTAAGCTGAACCATTGTATAACCAACTAGTTAAGAAAAATACTGTATCAAAGCTTGAACACAGATTGTTAAGGTTGTTACCAGTAGTAAGAGGGAATCCCAATGCTACTTTGAGAACAGACTATGACCATAAAAACAGTCATTTTTTATACAAATAATTAAAAACCAAATGACTATAATGAAAGCATCCAGATGTAAACAAACCATGAGGAGCAAGTTATTTATGAAAAATATAACATGTAAACTTGTTTAAAAGTAAATGAAAACATTATCAAGAGTTAGAATAATGTCTAATACTACTTTGGAAACCCAAACCAAGGGTAACAATAACAACTTAGTTGTTGTATTAACAAAAATAAATGACTACTATGATATGACACAACATAAACAGATCCATTACTGAAAAATTGAAGGGTTCTGAACTAGCCAAAAGCTAACCATTATGTATAATGAATTAGGTACAATGTGTGTACACTAATTACAACTAGTACATGATATCATTTATATAGAAAAAACCAAAAATAAGGTAACAATTGTATAAGAGAAATAGGAGGGGACTAAAACAATGTAAATAGTAGATTAAACACAGTCATGTACAAATATTCTAGTGTAAAATTATATAAATAGACATTACTAGTATTATTAGATCGCAATACTACTGTTTTAAATAAGAAAAATTAGTTTTAAGCACATTTATGAAAAATCAAATATGGACGCCTAATGACGCCATAGCGAGATATTGTTTAGGGAACAACTATTCCCAAATTTTGAATCAAACCAATTGAGATATGGACTCAAGAGTGTTTATTTAAAAAGTGTTTTAATATAAATAAGTGAAATTTGGTGTAATAGACTTATAAATATAAGATACACCAGAAATAATTAATAAAATTGTTATAGTGATAGAAGTGATGGACGGAAAATAATCATTCTTGGACTTAAATTAAAGCGTAGGATGTCCGCAAGTCACTGACATCAACCATTTAACGATAGGACATAGATTAAGAAAGTTATTGTGATTTTAAACTTTTCAATTAAATTTTTGTACCAGTGCTGACGTCACAAAGCCTCAACCTCAAAATCGAATTTGTTAAAAAATTAAATGTTTTAAGAAAACAAAGGCTTTTGGGTCAGAGAGTATAATTTTTCCAACCAATAGAATGAATGAACCTTAGCCAGACGAGCAGGAGACGCTTAGTAGAAGCATCACAGTTCACGATCAGTCTTTCGACGGAGAGGCCACGCCGCTCGCCAACATGAAAAAGTTTTAATTTTGAATTTGTGCGCGGCATTGACATTAAGTAAATCAACATACATAACCTTAACACTACACCAATATTTACGAGTGAAAGGTGCGGAGTTATTTATTTAAACAAGTACGATTAGTGTATAATGTCAATCGTACTTGCGAGTGTTGTGAAAGATAAAAAACAGGGAGTACAATTTTTTATTTAAATAATATTGAAACAGAAATAATAATTTTGTAACAAGTAATTTTGACACTACGCAAGTCAGAAAAGGCGAAGTATCAAAAACCATGATTGAATTATCAGAATTAAAAGAAATATTAATTCACAATAATTATTAAAATATTGGAAAAATATTTTAATTATTCATCATTATTAAAAAATTATGTTAGAAGCATTTACTACTAAATACGAGTAATTACAATAGTCACTCATTTGACTAAAATTGTTTTCTTGATTTCTCGATGTTTTAAAGTAAACATTATTAATTTTAATACGAAAGAATAAATGTAATCCTGATAATAACACATCAATATATTACGAATAATGTGTTTATATTTAGATTAAGAAATAATAAATATTAAGAAATAGTTAACCATTATAACAATACCCGTTATAACATAACCTTAGAATCGTAACGGTAACTTGCCAGTTTCACTGTTACCGGTCTGTTCTCAAGTAAAATCCAAACCAGATGGAAATAATAACAAGAGTTTTTTAAGAAATTTTTCTCTTGCAAATAGATAATACTCAAAACGAATTATTAAAATAAAGTGATACATTTTAACTGTACAAGCCAACGAGCTTGTTAATTGTCAGAAGAATACTAAAAGTTGCGTGCGCATTCCCGCGTACGATAGTACCATAAATATCAGATATATGGTATTAATTTTCGATTTTTTATATTTGTTTGTTTATTCTTAATTATTGTTCATTTTATATCGTTACTAATATTACATCTTGTACCTGGTATCATGTTACCTAAAAGAACCTTACGAATATGGTAATTCACTGATACAAGAGAACATAACCTCTTGAAATTAACTTATTGTACAAATAACAGGTTTACCAGCCTTGAGGCTGAACAGAGTCTTATTTTGAATTTTTATTTGTAATTATTATCTAAAAGGTTGTTAGCTATTGATTGTTCATTGTTCAAAGCTTTTATAATATCTCGAATTGTTAATAAACCTCCACATTTATTACCAGTGAAAAAGAGTATCATTTCAATTCTAAATTAGTTCATTTATTTTTAATCAGTTCTACCAAAGGTGGCGGAAGAGTTTAAATAGATCTAATAATTCAGAATATTATTTAGATATTATTTCATTTATATTGTGTGTGATAACTATATTGAATATTCAACCTGAATATTTATCTGTATGTAAAGTGTATGTATTTCAGCGGAACCGTCACTGAACAGGACTGAAATATCCACGTGTGGTAAGTGAGGGAGGTATATAACAGAGTGCGCGAAACATTTTAAATCAAAAAGTGGACTATTAATACGCACCCATTAAACAATACAATCACACTAATAACCATAATAGTTACAATTACGACATTTTCTAAAAAACAACATTACCGTAGATACCAGTGCGTATCTACACTCACACTACTACACCATTACAAATCTACATTATCGAACATGTACTTGTACATTATATCGAACTTGTATGTAGATATTCATCTATAAAGTTCCTTTATAGATTACACTCACACTACCACACCACCATAAATACTTGTTTTATTACAAGTTTGGCGCTCTATCGCGGGGCGGAAGTGAGTGAAGATCCACTAAGAAGAGGTATAAAATATTATCGTACTATCTACGAATCTATAAATATCACACCACACAACAAACTATATATCAACACTTTAACTTGTACTTGTAATAACTTGTTTTGTTACAAGTTGGCGCCCAACGTCTGAGCGCGGATTAGGGAAAATATACCATAACAAGTAACCTAATCACCCCAATCCGTGAAAAGACAGCAGGTACATTACCAGCATATCAAGATGTACACCAGCAGATTAAAATCGAGATCAAAGTCGAGATCAACGTCGAGAAAGAGGGCAACAGAAGCGGAGAAGGAGGCCAGAAGGGAACAAAAGGAGGCTATGTGGACGGAAGACGGCGAAGAAATTTTATTGGAAGTAAAGGACAAACCAATTGAACCGGCAGAGGGGGTTCAACAACCAGACGAGGAGGAACCGGAAGTGATGCCTCAAGAAGCCCTACCGGAAACAAGCCAACCTGAAAAAACAACGTCAATAGGAGAATCAGCATTTCAAGAGTGGATGAGAAATATGATGGAATCACTGAAGGCAGACTTGAATAGCAAGCTGGACGAAAATAGTCAATCCAACAAGGAGACCAATAAATCTATAGAATCACTGAGGGCGGACTTAAACAGTAAAATAAAAGAAGCCCATCAATCCACCAAGGGTTTAAGCAAACAAATAGAGTCATTAAAGGAAGGCCAGAAATCCACTGACCAGAAAATAGAAGAGGGCCACAGAGAGAGCCAGAGAAATATGGAGTTATTAAAAGAAGAATTTAATAACCAAATAAATGAGACGAACAGGAGGATGGAAGATGGGCAAAAGAAAACCGAAGAATTATTAGAAAAGAAAATGGCCATAATGAAAGGAGAATTATCGGCAGAGTTGGGAATAAAAATCGACAAGATCAACAGGAAATTAGACCGAATGAATAAGAGAATAAAGGGAGGTGACAAGGAGATCGTGGAGTCAATAAACACGGTAGTGAAGGATGATTACAAGCAATCAGGAAAGGCAATAAAAAGATGTTGTGAAGAGGCAGAAGAGGGTGTTAAGAAGATAAGAAGAGAATTAATAGTAGACGAACAAAGGGAAGTTGAAGAAGTACCTGAAAATAAAAACATGGAACAAGCGAATCCAAAGCCTGAAGAGAATAGAGAAAAGAAGATCCAAATTATTCAAGAAAAGGAAGAGGTGAAGATGGAAGAAAGAAGAACCCTACGTCCAAGGAAGGCAAGAATTACAAAAGAGTTAATTGAAATGACTAGGAATGGTCTGATTAATGTGGTCAACATACCAATCGTTAACCATGAAGAAGGGGTCTTCAGGAAGGAGTATCGGAGGAGTATCATGGAGATGGACGAGGAGGAAGATTACGTAACAATGAAGAAGAAGATGACCAACAGAATATCTCAACCACGTATTTCCAAGAGAAGAGTGAGATACTTTAAGAAAAAGGAAGGCTACCAAGAGAAATGGGACTGGATTGTCGAAGGATACGCCAGAGAGATAAGAGAACTACGGAAGAAGAGGAGCCAATTAACGAAGGTACCCAATCAGAAGATAGATGACGATACCCAAACCAAATTGAGAGAGTTACCAAACATCAGTACTGACAGCCACCAGAAGAACAATGGAAACAAATATATTGAAGAAAGAGAGAGAAAGAAGACAGAAGAATGGAAGGCAGACTCAGCCCAAATAACTTTCAAATGGAAAAACCAGATGATAGCCCGATATAGATCAAGAACGGACAGGAGTATGGATGCTAAAGAAGTCCGATCGACAAGAAGAGAGGAGAACGACGATTACGGTTAAAATGAATAAAATATACACTGAATTATGGGACCGTCTATTATGATAACCAGTAATACCTATAATCAGACTTCAATGAAAAGATATATCGACAATTAAAATATGGGACTAAAAGTGAAAAGTTAGCGATAAGAATTATTTTATTATGGATATTATGTAAAGGATGAAAATGTTTGTTATGAAAAATGAAAATATAATTATGAATATAACTGTTGACTATATCAAGATGAAAAATGAAATGTGGCCATGAAGATTATTGTTTCCTAAAAATGTGAAAAATGAAAGTATGCTTATAAAAATAGATGTTGACTAAAGAAAAAGATGTATTATTACTATGAAGACTATTATGTGTTTATATCAAATGAAATGTAACTATATAACTATGTATTGAACATTGAATATATATTGTAATTTTATAATGTGAGAAAACATGCTCCCAAAGAATTTATGTAAAGGATTCAGAACAGTGTATTTATAAATAATAGCGTACTATAAAGAAAAAAGAAGAGCAACTTACGAGATCGACACCCTACATCCACGGCATATATGAGATACATATATTTCCAAGAGCCACGTCAACCAGTAAAAATTTAACATCTTACCCGTACTAATAAAAAGAAGAGTAATTTACGAGACGGACACCCGAGATCTATGGCATAACTATATATAATATATATACTTCCTAGAGCCTAGTCAACAAGTAAAAATTTAACACCATACCCGTACTAATAATAAAGATGAATATACGAGAACGACGAATTACATCCTAGGCACAAACATTTCCAAGAGCCACGTCAACAAGTAATAAGAACATCTTACCCGTACTATAGAAAAAAGAAGAAGGAGCAAATGAGAAGTTGGAAGAATAAACCTAAAGAAATGTATTAATGTAGACGAACCACCACACACAACCACAATATTCTAGTGTATTTTACTAGAGGAAAAGCCAATACCACATGGAATATAAATACCAACGAAAACCATGAGAAAGAAGAAAAAATAAATGTACTTATGAATTATATCTAGAAGAATGAAACCTGAAATGAAGAATATGACGAAATGACGTTCAAAATGATACAAAATGAAGAGATTAATCAATGATAAAGAAGAATGAAAAGTAATATACTAACGAAGATAATCATGAGAGTATACCAGTGAGGAAATGTAAAACAAACTATCCCTATAATATGTGAAGAACATCGTTAAGTTGAATCAAGAAAAGAGAGAATAACAATGTATAAACCGCAGATGCGTGAATTAATCCCAAGAATATTTATTATTTGTCGGAAGAACGACCACTATTATTATTTTGATGATTTGAGATGAATTGACTGATGAGTAATGCCAGCAATCATTTATTATTATTGAAGGAGATGATCTGCCTCCATATTTATTGAAGTTAGTATGGCCAGTAGAGTTGAATAGCCCAAGTGAGCCGCTCTAAACTGCCCCAGCTAAACTTATGTTAGGGAATTAGGGAACTAAATAAACGAGGGAGATGATTACATAGAGAAGATATAAATATGATTCAAATAGAAGAAAGTAAAGGGATATATGGAAAAAACATGTGAATCGACATGGAATGTACAACAATTGATAAATTCTTCAATGAAAAATATAGTATAATAATAATTCAGAATTAATCAGTTCTTATAGGAAGGCATATGTAACGTTACCAAATATGGTAGTTACATAATATAAGCTAATATAACGTCAAGTAAGAGAAAAGCATGGAAGTATGTCTAGATAAATAAACCTAAGTGTATAAAAGTGTGTATCTACAAATATATTAATATAAAAAATCCAACGATAAAGAAGATAATATTAACATAGCAACATCAAATACAAAGTGAAGAAAGAAAATGCCATGAGCCAAAACAAAATATCAGTAACCAGACCCAATAGGATCCAACAGTGAGGGGAACCGACAAAATAAGGACCAACACACTCCAACAGCGAGGGAAATAAATAAAAATAATGACCACAACGAAAATATTGAAGAAGAAGAAAGAAGAAGGACAAGGAAGCATACCATGAAGAGAGAAGAAGATGGATGGATCATGCAAGGACTCAACATAAACCACGTGTACTAAAGACTATATAAGAGACCAAAGGAAGTGATGATTATCAAATATGAAAAGAAAACCAGTGTTTAACATTTAAGGAACCACAAACAATTGCAGTGAGTACTTGATATATATGTGAAACCTGTGAAAAGTTAACTAATTTCAACTGAATAAACCACACAAACAATCCCAGTGATGAAGTTTATAGTGTAAGAAAATATGTTAATTTCATAATGAAACAGCAAGAATTAAAATAGTCAAATAAACACAGACAATGAGTGTGACTAATTTAATAAAGGTTGTGATCAATACAGATAATCATAAGACCACCAGAATAGAATAAAATAGAACAATTATGTTATTGTTCATAGAGAACTGACAACAAATAAAAACCTTTGTTATGTATCAAACAAAGTGACAGGAATTGAATTCAACCAATGACCAGAAAAATATTGTAATTAATACAAAAAGATTTGTGTTATTGTTTAAGAAGGAGTTGTATAAACATGTGTAACAAAATAATTAAAATATTATAGTAAGATACCATATTGAAGTCAAGTTAGTAGTAGAAAAATACTGCATTAAAACATGTGGTACATTTGTTACATAACCCCATAGGGAAGACACCTATGAAACAGAAAATCATACATGTTGATATAAATAAATGATCATCAACTATGATATCAATCAAGAATTTGTTATAAATAATAATAAATCCTAAGAGACAATGTATTATATTGCAGCACAATGCAAATAAAACAAAGCAAATATGATGACACAGAGATAGTAGAGATGGAACAAGTATGACAATTTAGTTAGACAAAATACAATATCAAAACAAATACCAATGTTAATAAAAGTATTACCAGTAGTGAGATAAATATCTGGTACTACCTTGAGAACAGATTCTGAACATAATAATGACAGTATTGTAACCAAAATATTATAAACTAACTAACTATGTACATATAACCAGAAGTAAGCTGAACCATTGTATAACCAACTAGTTAAGAAAAATACTGTATCAAAGATTGAACACAGATTGTTAAGGTTGTTACCAGTAGTAAGAGGGAATCCCAATGCTACTTTGAGAACAGACTATGACCATAAAAACAGTCATTTTTTATACAAATAATTAAAAACCAAATGACTATAATGAAAGCATCCAGATGTAAACAAACCATGAGGAGCAAGTTATTTATGAAAAATATAACATGTAAATTTGTTTAAAAGTAAATGAAAACATTATCAAGAGTTAGAATAATGTCTAATACTACTTTGGAAACACAAACCAAGGGTAACAATAACAACTTAGTTGTTGTATTAACAAAAATAAATGACTACTATGATATGACACAACATAAACAGATCCATTACTGAAAAATTGAAGGGTTCTGAACTAGCCAAAAGCTAACCATTATGTATAATGAATTAGGTACAATGTGTGTACACTAATTACAACTAGTACATGATATCATTTATATAGAAAAAACCAAAAATAAGGTAACAATTGTATAAGAGAAATAGGAGGGGACTAAAACAATGTAAATAGTAGATTAAACAGAGTCATGTACAAATATTCTAGTGTAAAATTATGTAAATAGACATTACTAGTATTATTAGATCGCAATACTACTGTTTTAAATAAGAAAAATTAGTTTTAAGCACATTTATGAAAAATCAAATATGGACGCCTAATGACGCCATAGCGAGATATTGTTTAGGGAACAACTATTCCCAAATTTTGAATCAAACCAATTGAGATATGGACTCAAGAGTGTTTATTTAAAAAGTGTTTTAATATAAATAAGTGAAATTTGGTGTAATAGACTTATAAATATAAGATACACCAGAAATAATTAATAAAATTGTTATAGTGATAGAAGTGATGGACGGAAAATAATCATTCTTGGACTTAAATTAAAGTGTAGGATGTCCGCAAGTCACTGACATCAACCATTTAACGATAGGACATAGATTAAGAAAGTTATTGTGATTTTAAACTTTTCAATTAAATTTTTGTACCAGTGCTGACGTCACAAAGCCTCAACCTCAAAATCGAATTTGTTAAAAAATTAAATGTTTTAAGAAAACAAAGGCTTTTGGGTCAGAGAGTATAATTTTTCCAACCAATAGAATGAATGAACCTTAGCCAGACGAGCAGGAGACGCTTAGTAGAAGCATCACAGTTCACGATCAGTCTTTCGACGGAGAGGCCACGCCGCTCGCCAACATGAAAAAGTTTTAATTTTGAATTTGTGCGCGGCATTGACATTAAGTAAATCAACATACATAACCTTAACACTACACCAATATTTACGAGTGAAAGGTGCGGAGTTATTTATTTAAACAAGTACGATTAGTGTATAATGTCAATCGTACTTGCGAGTGTTGTGAAAGATAAAAAACAGGGAGTACAATTTTTTATTTAAATAATATTGAAACAGAAATAATAATTTCGTAACAAGTAATTTTGACACTACGCAAGTCAGAAAAGGCGAAGTATCAAAAACCATGATTGAATTATCAGAATTAAAAGAAATATTAATTCACAATAATTATTAAAATATTGGAAAAATATTTTAATTATTCATCATTATTAAAAAATTATGTTAGAAGCATTTACTACTAAATACGAGTAATTACAATAGTCACTCATTTGACTAAAATTGTTTTCTTGATTTCTCGATGTTTTAAAGTAAACATTATTAATTTTAATACGAAAGAATAAATGTAATCCTGATAATAACACATCAATATATTACGAATAATGTGTTTATATTTAGATTAAGAAATAATAAATATTAAGAAATAGTTAACCATTATAACAATACCCGTTATAACATAACCTTAGAATCGTAACGGTAACTTGCCAGTTTCACTGTTACCGGTCTGTTCTCAAGTAAAATCCAAACCAGATGGAAATAATAACAAGAGTTTTTTAAGAAATTTTTCTCTTGCAAATAGATAATTCTCAAAACGAATTATTAAAATAAAGTGATACATTTTAACTGTACAAGCCAACGAGCTTGTTAATTGTCAGAAGAATACTAAAAGTTGCGTGCGCATTCCCGCGTACGATAGTACCATAAATATCAGATATATGGTATTAATTTTCGATTTTTTATATTTGTTTGTTTATTCTTAATTATTGTTCATTTTATATCGTTACTAATATTACATCTTGTACCTGGTATCATGTTACCTAAAAGAACCTTACGAATATGGTAATTCACTGATACAAGAGAACATAACCTCTTGAAATTAACTTATTGTACAAATAACAGGTTTACCAGCCTTGAGGCTGAACAGAGTCTTATTTTGAATTTTTATTTGTAATTATTATCTAAAAGGTTGTTAGCTATTGATTGTTCGTTGTTCAAAGATTTTATAATATCTCGAATTGTTAATAAACCTCCACATTTATTACCAGTGAAAAAGAGTATCATTTCAATTCTAAATTAGTTCATTTATTTTTAATCAGTTCTACCAAAGGTGGCGGAAGAGTTTAAATAGATCTAATAATTCAGAATATTATTTAGATATTATTTCATTTATATTGTGTGTGATAACTATATTGAATATTCAACCTGAATATTTATCTGTATGTAAAGTGTATGTATTTCAGCGGAACCGTCACTGAACAGGACTGAAATATCCACGTGTGGTAAGTGAGGGAGGTATATAACAGAGTGCGCGAAACATTTTAAATCAAAAAGTGGACTATTAATACGCACCCATTAAACAATACAATCACACTAATAACCATAATAGTTACAATTACGACATTTTCTAAAAAACAACATTACCGTAGATACCAGTGCGTATCTACACTCACACTACTACACCATTACAAATCTACATTATCGAACATGTACTTGTACATTATATCGAACTTGTATGTAGATATTCATCTATAAAGTTCCTTTATAGATTACACTCACACTACCACACCACCATAAATACTTGTTTTATTACAAGTTTGGCGCTCTATCGCGGGGCGGAAGTGAGTGAAGATCCACTAAGAAGAGGTATAAAATATTATCGTACTATCTACGAATCTATAAATATCACACCACACAACAAACTATATATCAACACTTTAACTTGTACTTGTAATAACTTGTTTTGTTACAAGTTGGCGCCCAACGTCTGAGCGCGGATTAGGGAAAATATACCATAACAAGTAACCTAATCACCCCAATCCGTGAAAAGACAGCAGGTACATTACCAGCATATCAAGATGTACACCAGCAGATTAAAATCGAGATCAAAGTCGAGATCAACGTCGAGAAAGAGGGCAACAGAAGCGGAGAAGGAGGCCAGAAGGGAAGAAAAGGAGGCTATGTGGACGGAAGACGGCGAAGAAATTTTATTGGAAGTAAAGGACAAACCAATTGAACCGGCAGAGGGGGTTCAACAACCAGACGAGGAGGAACCGGAAGTGATGCCTCAAGAAGCCCTACCGGAAACAAGCCAACCTGAAAAAACAACGTCAATAGGAGAATCAGCATTTCAAGAGTGGATGAGAAATATGATGGAATCACTGAAGGCAGACTTGAATAGCAAGCTGGACGAAAATAGTCAATCCAACAAGGAGACCAATAAATCTATAGAATCACTGAGGGCGGACTTAAACAGTAAAATAAAAGAAGCCCATCAATCCACCAAGGGTTTAAGCAAACAAATAGAGTCATTAAAGGAAGGCCAGAAATCCACTGACCAGAAAATAGAAGAGGGCCACAGAGAGAGCCAGAGAAATATGGAGTTATTAAAAGAAGAATTTAATAACCAAATAAATGAGACGAACAGGAGGATGGAAGATGGGCAAAAGAAAACCGAAGAATTATTAGAAAAGAAAATGGCCATAATGAAAGGAGAATTATCGGCAGAGTTGGGAATAAAAATCGACAAGATCAACAGGAAATTAGACCGAATGAATAAGAGAATAAAGGGAGGTGACAAGGAGATCGTGGAGTCAATAAACACGGTAGTGAAGGATGATTACAAGCAATCAGGAAAGGCAATAAAAAGATGTTGTGAAGAGGCAGAAGAGAGTGTTAAGAAGATAAGAAGAGAATTAATAGTAGACGAACAAAGGGAAGTTGAAGAAGTACCTGAAAATAAAAACATGGAACAAGCGAATCCAAAGCCTGAAGAGAATAGAGAAAAGAAGATCCAAATTATTCAAGAAAAGGAAGAGGTGAAGATGGAAGAAAGAAGAACCCTACGTCCAAGGAAGGCAAGAATTACAAAAGAGTTAATTGGAATGGTCTGATTAATGTGGTCAACCTACCAATCGTTAACCATGAAGAAGGGGTCTTCAGGAAGGAGTATCGGAGGAGTATCATGGAGATGGACGAGGAGGAAGATTACGTAACAATGAAGAAGAAGATGACCAACAGAATATCTCAACCACGTATTTCCAAGAGAAGAGTGAGATACTTTAAGAAAAAGGAAGGCTACCAAGAGAAATGGGACCGGATTGTCGAAGGATACGCCAGAGAGATAAGAGAACTACGGAAGAAGAGGAGCCAATTAACGAAGGTACCCAATCAGAAGATAGATGACGATACCCAAACCAAATTGAGAGAGTTACCAAACATCAGTACTGACAGCCACCAGAAGAACAATGGAAACAAATATATTGAAGAAAGAGAGAGAAAGAAGACAGAAGAATGGAAGGCAGACTCAGCCCAAATAACTTTCAAATGGAAAAACCAGATGATAGCCCGATATAGATCAAGAACGGACAGGAGTATGGATGCTAAAGAAGTCCGATCGACAAGAAGAGAGGAGAACGACGATTACGGTTAAAATGAATAAAATATACACTGAATTATGGGACCGTCTATTATGATAACCAGTAATACCTATAATCAGACTTCAATGAAAAGATATATCGACAATTAAAATATGGGACTAAAAGTGAAAAGTTAGCGATAAGAATTATTTTATTATGGATATTATGCAAAGGATGAAAATGTTTGTTATGAAAAATGAAAATATAATTATGAATATAACTGTTGACTATATCAAGATGAAAAATTAAATGTGGCCATGAAGATTATTGTTTCCTAAAAATGTGAAAAATGAAAGTATGCTTATAAAAATAGATGTTGACTAAAGAAAAAGATGTATTATTACTATGAAGACTATTATGTGTTTATATCAAATGAAATGTAACTATATAACTATGTATTGAACATTGAATATATATTGTAATTTTATAATGTGAGAAAACATGCTCCCAAAGAATTTATGTAAAGGATTCAGAACAGTGTATTTATAAATAATAGCGTACTATAAAGAAAAAAGAAGAGCAACTTACGAGATCGACACCCTACATCCACGGCATATATGAGATACATATATTTCCAAGAGCCACGTCAACCAGTAAAAATTTAACATCTTACCCGTACTAATAAAAAGAAGAGTAATTTACGAGACGGACACCCGAGATCTATGGCATAACTATATATAATATATATACTTCCTAGAGCCTAGTCAACAAGTAAAAATTTAACACCATACCCGTACTAATAATAAAGATGAATATACGAGAACGACGAATTACATCCTAGGCACAAACATTTCCAAGAGCCACGTCAACAAGTAATAAGAACATCTTACCCGTACTATAGAAAAAAGAAGAAGGAGCAAATGAGAAGTTGGAAGAATAAACCTAAAGAAATGTATTAATGTAGACGAACCACCACACACAACCACAATATTCTAGTGTATTTTACTAGAGGAAAAGCCAATACCACATGGAATATAAATACCAACGAAAACCATGAGAAAGAAGAAAAAATAAATGTACTTATGAATTATATCTAGAAGAATGAAACCTGAAATGAAGAATATGACGAAATGACGTTCAAAATGATACAAAATGAAGAGATTAATCAATGATAAAGAAGAATGAAAAGTAATATACTAACGAAGATAATCATGAGAGTATACCAGTGAGGAAATGTAAAACAAACTATCCCTATAATATGTGAAGAACATCGTTAAGTTGAATCAAGAAAAGAGAGAATAACAATGTATAAACCGCAGATGCGTGAATTAATCCCAAGAATATTTATTATTTGTCGGAAGAACGACCACTATTATTATTTTGATGATTTGAGATGAATTGACTGATGAGTAATGCCAGCAATCATTTATTATTATTGAAGGAGATGATCTGCCTCCATATTTATTGAAGTTAGTATGGCCAGTAGAGTTGAATAGCCCAAGTGAGCCGCTCTAAACTGCCCCAGCTAAACTTATGTTAGGGAATTAGGGAGCTAAATAAACGAGGGAGATGATTACATAGAGAAGATATAAATATGATTCAAATAGAAGAAAGTAAAGGGATATATGGAAAAAACATGTGAATCGACATGGAATGTACAACAATTGATAAATTCTTCAATGAAAAATATAGTATAATAATAATTCAGAATTAATCAATTCTTATAGGAAGGCATATGTAACGTTACCAAATATGGTAGTTACATAATATAAGCTAATATAACGTCAAGTAAGAGAAAAGCATGGAAGTATGTCTAGATAAATAAACCTAAGTGTATAAAAGTGTGTATCTACAAATATATTAATATAAAAAATCCAACGATAAAGAAGATAATATTAACATAGCAACATCAAATACAAAGTGAAGAAAGAAAATGCCATGAGCCAAAACAAAATATCAGTAACCAGACCCAATAGGATCCAACAGTGAGGGGAACCGACAAAATAAGGACCAACACACTCCAACAGCGAGGGAAATAAATAAAAATAATGACCACAACGAAAATATTGAAGAAGAAGAAAGAAGAAGGACAAGGAAGCATACCATGAAGAGAGAAGAAGATGGATGGATCATGCAAGGACTCAACATAAACCACGTGTACTAAAGACTATATAAGAGACCAAAGGAAGTGATGATTATCAAATATGAAAAGAAAACCAGTGTTTAACATTTAAGGAACCACAAACAATTGCAGTGAGTACTTGATATATATGTGAAACCTGTGAAAAGTTAACTAATTTCAACTGAATAAACCACACAAACAATCCCAGTGATGAAGTTTATAGTGTAAGAAAATATGTTAATTTCATAATGAAACAGCAAGAATTAAAATAGTCAAATAAACACAGACAATGAGTGTGACTAATTTAATAAAGGTTGTGATCAATACAGATAATCATAAGACCACCAGAATAGAATAAAATAGAACAATTATGTTATTGTTCATAGAGAACTGACAACAAATAAAAACCTTTGTTATGTATCAAACAAAGTGACAGGAATTGAATTCAACCAATGACCAGAAAAATATTGTAATTAATACAAAAAGATTTGTGTTATTGTTTAAGAAGGAGTTGTATAAACATGTGTAACAAAATAATTAAAATATTATAGTAAGATACCATATTGAAGTCAAGTTAGTAGTAGAAAAATACTGCATTAAAACATGTGGTACATTTGTTACATAACCCCATAGGGAAGACACCTATGAAACAGAAAATCATACATGTTGATATAAATAAATGATCATCAACTATGATATCAATCAAGAATTTGTTATAAATAATAATAAATCCTAAGAGACAATGTATTATATTGCAGCACAATGCAAATAAAACAAAGCAAATATGATGACACAGAGATAGTAGAGATGGAACAAGTATGACAATTTAGTTAGACAAAATACAATATCAAAACAAATACCAATGTTAATAAAAGTATTACCAGTAGTGAGATAAATATCTGGTACTACCTTGAGAACAGATTCTGAACATAATAATGACAGTATTGTAACCAAAATATTATAAACTAACTAACTATGTACATATAACCAGAAGTAAGCTGAACCATTGTATAACCAACTAGTTAAGAAAAATACTGTATCAAAGATTGAACACAGATTGTTAAGGTTGTTACCGGTAGTAAGAGGGAATCCCAATGCTACTTTGAGAACAGACTATGACCATAAAAACAGTCATTTTTTATACAAATAATTAAAAACCAAATGACTATAATGAAAGCATCCAGATGTAAACAAACCATGAGGAGCAAGTTATTTATGAAAAATATAACATGTAAACTTGTTTAAAAGTAAATGAAAACATTATCAAGAGTTAGAATAATGTCTAATACTACTTTGGAAACCCAAACCAAGGGTAACAATAACAACTTAGTTGTTGTATTAACAAAAATAAATGACTACTATGATATGACACAACATAAACAGATCCATTACTGAAAAATTGAAGGGTTCTGAACTAGCCAAAAGCTAACCATTATGTATAATGAATTAGGTACAATGTGTGTACACTAATTACAACTAGTACATGATATCATTTATATAGAAAAAACCAAAAATAAGGTAACAATTGTATAAGAGAAATAGGAGGGGACTAAAACAATGTAAATAGTAGATTAAACACAGTCATGTACAAATATTCTAGTGTAAAATTATATAAATAGACATTACTAGTATTATTAGATCGCAATACTACTGTTTTAAATAAGAAAAATTAGTTTTAAGCACATTTATGAAAAATCAAATATGGACGCCTAATGACGCCATAGCGAGATATTGTTTAGGGAACAACTATTCCCAAATTTTGAATCAAACCAATTGAGATATGGACTCAAGAGTGTTTATTTAAAAAGTGTTTTAATATAAATAAGTGAAATTTGGTGTAATAGACTTATAAATATAAGATACACCAGAAATAATTAATAAAATTGTTATAGTGATAGAAGTGATGGACGGAAAATAATCATTCTTGGACTTAAATTAAAGCGTAGGATGTCCGCAAGTCACTGACATCAACCATTTAACGATAGGACATAGATTAAGAAAGTTATTGTGATTTTAAACTTTTCAATTAAATTTTTGTACCAGTGCTGACGTCACAAAGCCTCAACCTCAAAATCGAATTTGTTAAAAAATTAAATGTTTTAAGAAAACAAAGGCTTTTGGGTCAGAGAGTATAATTTTTCCAACCAATAGAATGAATGAACCTTAGCCAGACGAGCAGGAGACGCTTAGTAGAAGCATCACAGTTCACGATCAGTCTTTCGACGGAGAGGCCACGCCGCTCGCCAAAATGAAAAAGTTTTAATTTTGAATTTGTGCGCGGCATTGACATTAAGTAAATCAACATACATAACTTTAACACTACACCAATATTTACGAGTGAAAGGTGCGGAGTTATTTATTTAAACAAGTACGATTAGTGTATAATGTCAATCGTACTTGCGAGTGTTGTGAAAGATAAAAAACAGGGAGTACAATTTTTTATTTAAATAATATTGAAACAGAAATAATAATTTCGTAACAAGTAATTTTGACACTACGCAAGTCAGAAAAGGCGAAGTATCAAAAACCATGATTGAATTATCAGAATTAAAAGAAATATTAATTCACAATAATTATTAAAATATTGGAAAAATATTTTAATTATTCATCATTATTAAAAAATTATGTTAGAAGCATTTACTACTAAATACGAGTAATTACAATAGTCACTCATTTGACTAAAATTGTTTTCTTGATTTCTCGATGTTTTAAAGTAAACATTATTAATTTTAATACGAAAGAATAAATGTAATCCTGATAATAACACATCAATATATTACGAATAATGTGTTTATATTTAGATTAAGAAATAATAAATATTAAGAAATAGTTAACCATTATAACAATACCCGTTATAACATAACCTTAGAATCGTAACGGTAACTTGCCAGTTTCACTGTTACCGGTCTGTTCTCAAGTAAAATCCAAACCAGATGGAAATAATAACAAGAGTTTTTTAAGAAATTTTTCTCTTGCAAATAGATAATTCTCAAAACGAATTATTAAAATAAAGTGATACATTTTAACTGTACAAGCCAACGAGCTTGTTAATTGTCAGAAGAATACTAAAAGTTGCGTGCGCATTCCCGCGTACGATAGTACCATAAATATCAGATATATGGTATTAATTTTCGATTTTTTATATTTGTTTGTTTATTCTTAATTATTGTTCATTTTATATCGTTACTAATATTACTTCTTGTACCTGGTATCATGTTACCTAAAAGAACCTTACGAATATGGTAATTCACTGATACAAGAGAACATAACCTCTTGAAATTAACTTATTGTACAAATAACAGGTTTACCAGCCTTGAGGCTGAACAGAGTCTTATTTTGAATTTTTATTTGTAATTATTATCTAAAAGGTTGTTAGCTATTGATTGTTCGTTGTTCAAAGATTTTATAATATCTCGAATTGTTAATAAACCTCCACATTTATTACCAGTGAAAAAGAGTATCATTTCAATTCTAAATTAGTTCATTTATTTTTAATCAGTTCTACCAAAGGTGGCGGAAGAGTTTAAATAGATCTAATAATTCAGAATATTATTTAGATATTATTTCATTTATATTGTGTGTGATAACTATATTGAATATTCAACCTGAATATTTATCTGTATGTAAAGTGTATGTATTTCAGCGGAACCGTCACTGAACAGGACTGAAATATCCACGTGTGGTAAGTGAGGGAGGTATATAACAGAGTGCGCGAAACATTTTAAATCAAAAAGTGGACTATTAATACGCACCCATTAAACAATACAATCACACTAATAACCATAATAGTTACAATTACGACATTTTCTAAAAAACAACATTACCGTAGATACCAGTGCGTATCTACACTCACACTACTACACCATTACAAATCTACATTATCGAACATGTACTTGTACATTATATCGAACTTGTATGTAGATATTCATCTATAAAGTTCCTTTATAGATTACACTCACACTACCACACCACCATAAATACTTGTTTTATTACAAGTTTGGCGCTCCATCGCGGGGCGGAAGTGAGTGAAGATCTACTAAGAAGAGGTATAAAATATTATCGTACTATCTACGAATCTATAAATATCACACCACACAACAAACTATATATCAACACTTTAACTTGTACTTGTAATAACTTGTTTTGTTACAAGTTGGCGCCCAACGTCTGAGCGCGGATTAGGGAAAATATACCATAACAAGTAACCTAATCACCCCAATCCGTGAAAAGACAGCAGGTACATTACCAGCATATCAAGATGTACACCAGCAGATTAAAATCGAGATCAAAGTCGAGATCAACGTCGAGAAAGAGGGCAACAGAAGCGGAGAAGGAGGCCAGAAGGGAAGAAAAGGAGGCTATGTGGACGGAAGACGGCGAAGAAATTTTATTGGAAGTAAAGGACAAACCAATTGAACCGGCAGAGGGGGTTCAACAACCAGACGAGGAGGAACCGGAAGTGATGCCTCAAGAAGCCCTACCGGAAACAAGCCAACCTGAAAAAACAACGTCAATAGGAGAATCAGCATTTCAAGAGTGGATGAGAAATATGATGGAATCACTGAAGGCAGACTTGAATAGCAAGCTGGACGAAAATAGTCAATCCAACAAGGAGACCAATAAATCTATAGAATCACTGAGGGCGGACTTAAACAGTAAAATAAAAGAAGCCCATCAATCCACCAAGGGTTTAAGCAAACAAATAGAGTCATTAAAGGAAGGCCAGAAATCCACTGACCAGAAAATAGAAGAGGGCCACAGAGAGAGCCAGAGAAATATGGAGTTATTAAAAGAAGAATTTAATAACCAAATAAATGAGACGAACAGGAGGATGGAAGATGGGCAAAAGAAAACCGAAGAATTATTAGAAAAGAAAATGGCCATAATGAAAGGAGAATTATCGGCAGAGTTGGGAATAAAAATCGACAAGATCAACAGGAAATTAGACCGAATGAATAAGAGAATAAAGGGAGGTGACAAGGAGATCGTGGAGTCAATAAACACGGTAGTGAAGGATGATTACAAGCAATCAGGAAAGGCAATAAAAAGATGTTGTGAAGAGGCAGAAGAGAGTGTTAAGAAGATAAGAAGAGAATTAATAGTAGACGAACAAAGGGAAGTTGAAGAAGTACCTGAAAATAAAAACATGGAACAAGCGAATCCAAAGCCTGAAGAGAATAGAGAAAAGAAGATCCAAATTATTCAAGAAAAGGAAGAGGTGAAGATGGAAGAAAGAAGAACCCTACGTCCAAGGAAGGCAAGAATTACAAAAGAGTTAATTGGAATGGTCTGATTAATGTGGTCAACCTACCAATCGTTAACCATGAAGAAGGGGTCTTCAGGAAGGAGTATCGGAGGAGTATCATGGAGATGGACGAGGAGGAAGATTACGTAACAATGAAGAAGAAGATGACCAACAGAATATCTCAACCACGTATTTCCAAGAGAAGAGTGAGATACTTTAAGAAAAAGGAAGGCTACCAAGAGAAATGGGACCGGATTGTCGAAGGATACGCCAGAGAGATAAGAGAACTACGGAAGAAGAGGAGCCAATTAACGAAGGTACCCAATCAGAAGATAGATGACGATACCCAAACCAAATTGAGAGAGTTACCAAACATCAGTACTGACAGCCACCAGAAGAACAATGGAAACAAATATATTGAAGAAAGAGAGAGAAAGAAGACAGAAGAATGGAAGGCAGACTCAGCCCAAATAACTTTCAAATGGAAAAACCAGATGATAGCCCGATATAGATCAAGAACGGACAGGAGTATGGATGCTAAAGAAGTCCGATCGACAAGAAGAGAGGAGAACGACGATTACGGTTAAAATGAATAAAATATACACTGAATTATGGGACCGTCTATTATGATAACCAGTAATACCTATAATCAGACTTCAATGAAAAGATATATCGACAATTAAAATATGGGACTAAAAGTGAAAAGTTAGCGATAAGAATTATTTTATTATGGATATTATGCAAAGGATGAAAATGTTTGTTATGAAAAATGAAAATATAATTATGAATATAACTGTTGACTATATCAAGATGAAAAATTAAATGTGGCCATGAAGATTATTGTTTCCTAAAAATGTGAAAAATGAAAGTATGCTTATAAAAATAGATGTTGACTAAAGAAAAAGATGTATTATTACTATGAAGACTATTATGTGTTTATATCAAATGAAATGTAACTATATAACTATGTATTGAACATTGAATATATATTGTAATTTTATAATGTGAGAAAACATGCTCCCAAAGAATTTATGTAAAGGATTCAGAACAGTGTATTTATAAATAATAGCGTACTATAAAGAAAAAAGAAGAGCAACTTACGAGATCGACACCCTACATCCACGGCATATATGAGATACATATATTTCCAAGAGCCACGTCAACCAGTAAAAATTTAACATCTTACCCGTACTAATAAAAAGAAGAGTAATTTACGAGACGGACACCCGAGATCTATGGCATAACTATATATAATATATATACTTCCTAGAGCCTAGTCAACAAGTAAAAATTTAACACCATACCCGTACTAATAATAAAGATGAATATACGAGAACGACGAATTACATCCTAGGCACAAACATTTCCAAGAGCCACGTCAACAAGTAATAAGAACATCTTACCCGTACTATAGAAAAAAGAAGAAGGAGCAAATGAGAAGTTGGAAGAATAAACCTAAAGAAATGTATTAATGTAGACGAACCACCACACACAACCACAATATTCTAGTGTATTTTACTAGAGGAAAAGCCAATACCACATGGAATATAAATACCAACGAAAACCATGAGAAAGAAGAAAAAATAAATGTACTTATGAATTATATCTAGAAGAATGAAACCTGAAATGAAGAATATGACGAAATGACGTTCAAAATGATACAAAATGAAGAGATTAATCAATGATAAAGAAGAATGAAAAGTAATATACTAACGAAGATAATCATGAGAGTATACCAGTGAGGAAATGTAAAACAAACTATCCCTATAATATGTGAAGAACATCGTTAAGTTGAATCAAGAAAAGAGAGAATAACAATGTATAAACCGCAGATGCGTGAATTAATCCCAAGAATATTTATTATTTGTCGGAAGAACGACCACTATTATTATTTTGATGATTTGAGATGAATTGACTGATGAGTAATGCCAGCAATCATTTATTATTATTGAAGGAGATGATCTGCCTCCATATTTATTGAAGTTAGTATGGCCAGTAGAGTTGAATAGCCCAAGTGAGCCGCTCTAAACTGCCCCAGCTAAACTTATGTTAGGGAATTAGGGAGCTAAATAAACGAGGGAGATGATTACATAGAGAAGATATAAATATGATTCAAATAGAAGAAAGTAAAGGGATATATGGAAAAAACATGTGAATCGACATGGAATGTACAACAATTGATAAATTCTTCAATGAAAAATATAGTATAATAATAATTCAGAATTAATCAATTCTTATAGGAAGGCATATGTAACGTTACCAAATATGGTAGTTACATAATATAAGCTAATATAACGTCAAGTAAGAGAAAAGCATGGAAGTATGTCTAGATAAATAAACCTAAGTGTATAAAAGTGTGTATCTACAAATATATTAATATAAAAAATCCAATGATAAAGAAGATAATATTAACATAGCAACATCAAATACAAAGTGAAGAAAGAAAATGCCATGAGCCAAAACAAAATATCAGTAACCAGACCCAATAGGATCCAACAGTGAGGGGAACCGACAAAATAAGGACCAACACACTCCAACAGCGAGGGAAATAAATAAAAATAATGACCACAACGAAAATATTGAAGAAGAAGAAAGAAGAAGGACAAGGAAGCATACCATGAAGAGAGAAGAAGATGGATGGATCATGCAAGGACTCAACATAAACCACGTGTACTAAAGACTATATAAGAGACCAAAGGAAGTGATGATTATCAAATATGAAAAGAAAACCAGTGTTTAACATTTAAGGAACCACAAACAATTGCAGTGAGTACTTGATATATATGTGAAACCTGTGAAAAGTTAACTAATTTCAACTGAATAAACCACACAAACAATCCCAGTGATGAAGTTTATAGTGTAAGAAAATATGTTAATTTCATAATGAAACAGCAAGAATTAAAATAGTCAAATAAACACAGACAATGAGTGTGACTAATTTAATAAAGGTTGTGATCAATACAGATAATCATAAGACCACCAGAATAGAATAAAATAGAACAATTATGTTATTGTTCATAGAGAACTGACAACAAATAAAAACCTTTGTTATGTATCAAACAAAGTGACAGGAATTGAATTCAACCAATGACCAGAAAAATATTGTAATTAATACAAAAAGATTTGTGTTATTGTTTAAGAAGGAGTTGTATAAACATGTGTAACAAAATAATTAAAATATTATAGTAAGATACCATATTGAAGTCAAGTTAGTAGTAGAAAAATACTGCATTAAAACATGTGGTACATTTGTTACATAACCCCATAGGGAAGACACCTATGAAACAGAAAATCATACATGTTGATATAAATAAATGATCATCAACTATGATATCAATCAAGAATTTGTTATAAATAATAATAAATCCTAAGAGACAATGTATTATATTGCAGCACAATGCAAATAAAACAAAGCAAATATGATGACACAGAGATAGTAGAGATGGAACAAGTATGACAATTTAGTTAGACAAAATACAATATCAAAACAAATACCAATGTTAATAAAAGTATTACCAGTAGTGAGATAAATATCTGGTACTACCTTGAGAACAGATTCTGAACATAATAATGACAGTATTGTAACCAAAATATTATAAACTAACTAACTATGTACATATAACCAGAAGTAAGCTGAACCATTGTATAACCAACTAGTTAAGAAAAATACTGTATCAAAGATTGAACACAGATTGTTAAGGTTGTTACCGGTAGTAAGAGGGAATCCCAATGCTACTTTGAGAACAGACTATGACCATAAAAACAGTCATTTTTTATACAAATAATTAAAAACCAAATGACTATAATGAAAGCATCCAGATGTAAACAAACCATGAGGAGCAAGTTATTTATGAAAAATATAACATGTAAACTTGTTTAAAAGTAAATGAAAACATTATCAAGAGTTAGAATAATGTCTAATACTACTTTGGAAACCCAAACCAAGGGTAACAATAACAACTTAGTTGTTGTATTAACAAAAATAAATGACTACTATGATATGACACAACATAAACAGATCCATTACTGAAAAATTGAAGGGTTCTGAACTAGCCAAAAGCTAACCATTATGTATAATGAATTAGGTACAATGTGTGTACACTAATTACAACTAGTACATGATATCATTTATATAGAAAAAACCAAAAATAAGGTAACAATTGTATAAGAGAAATAGGAGGGGACTAAAACAATGTAAATAGTAGATTAAACACAGTCATGTACAAATATTCTAGTGTAAAATTATATAAATAGACATTACTAGTATTATTAGATCGCAATACTACTGTTTTAAATAAGAAAAATTAGTTTTAAGCACATTTATGAAAAATCAAATATGGACGCCTAATGACGCCATAGCGAGATATTGTTTAGGGAACAACTATTCCCAAATTTTGAATCAAACCAATTGAGATATGGACTCAAGAGTGTTTATTTAAAAAGTGTTTTAATATAAATAAGTGAAATTTGGTGTAATAGACTTATAAATATAAGATACACCAGAAATAATTAATAAAATTGTTATAGTGATAGAAGTGATGGACAGAAAATAATCATTCTTGGACTTAAATTAAAGCGTAGGATGTCCGCAAGTCACTGACATCAACCATTTAACGATAGGACATAGATTAAGAAAGTTATTGTGATTTTAAACTTTTCAATTAAATTTTTGTACCAGTGCTGACGTCACAAAGCCTCAACCTCAAAATCGAATTTGTTAAAAAATTAAATGTTTTAAGAAAACAAAGGCTTTTGGGTCAGAGAGTATAATTTTTCCAACCAATAGAATGAATGAACCTTAGCCAGACGAGCAGGAGACGCTTAGTAGAAGCATCACAGTTCACGATCAGTCTTTCGACGGAGAGGCCACGCCGCTCGCCAAAATGAAAAAGTTTTAATTTTGAATTTGTGCGCGGCATTGACATTAAGTAAATCAACATACATAACTTTAACACTACACCAATATTTACGAGTGAAAGGTGCGGAGTTATTTATTTAAACAAGTACGATTAGTGTATAATGTCAATCGTACTTGCGAGTGTTGTGAAAGATAAAAAACAGGGAGTACAATTTTTTATTTAAATAATATTGAAACAGAAATAATAATTTCGTAACAAGTAATTTTGACACTACGCAAGTCAGAAAAGGCGAAGTATCAAAAACCATGATTGAATTATCAGAATTAAAAGAAATATTAATTCACAATAATTATTAAAATATTGGAAAAATATTTTAATTATTCATCATTATTAAAAAATTATGTTAGAAGCATTTACTACTAAATACGAGTAATTACAATAGTCACTCATTTGACTAAAATTGTTTTCTTGATTTCTCGATGTTTTAAAGTAAACATTATTAATTTTAATACGAAAGAATAAATGTAATCCTGATAATAACACATCAATATATTACGAATAATGTGTTTATATTTAGATTAAGAAATAATAAATATTAAGAAATAGTTAACCATTATAACAATACCCGTTATAACATAACCTTAGAATCGTAACGGTAACTTGCCAGTTTCACTGTTACCGGTCTGTTCTCAAGTAAAATCCAAACCAGATGGAAATAATAACAAGAGTTTTTTAAGAAATTTTTCTCTTGCAAATAGATAATTCTCAAAACGAATTATTAAAATAAAGTGATACATTTTAACTGTACAAGCCAACGAGCTTGTTAATTGTCAGAAGAATACTAAAAGTTGCGTGCGCATTCCCGCGTACGATAGTACCATAAATATCAGATATATGGTATTAATTTTCGATTTTTTATATTTGTTTGTTTATTCTTAATTATTGTTCATTTTATATCGTTACTAATATTACTTCTTGTACCTGGTATCATGTTACCTAAAAGAACCTTACGAATATGGTAATTCACTGATACAAGAGAACATAACCTCTTGAAATTAACTTATTGTACAAATAACAGGTTTACCAGCCTTGAGGCTGAACAGAGTCTTATTTTGAATTTTTATTTGTAATTATTATCTAAAAGGTTGTTAGCTATTGATTGTTCGTTGTTCAAAGATTTTATAATATCTCGAATTGTTAATAAACCTCCACATTTATTACCAGTGAAAAAGAGTATCATTTCAATTCTAAATTAGTTCATTTATTTTTAATCAGTTCTACCAAAGGTGGCGGAAGAGTTTAAATAGATCTAATAATTCAGAATATTATTTAGATATTATTTCATTTATATTGTGTGTGATAACTATATTGAATATTCAACCTGAATATTTATCTGTATGTAAAGTGTATGTATTTCAGCGGAACCGTCACTGAACAGGACTGAAATATCCACGTGTGGTAAGTGAGGGAGGTATATAACAGAGTGCGCGAAACATTTTAAATCAAAAAGTGGACTATTAATACGCACCCATTAAACAATACAATCACACTAATAACCATAATAGTTACAATTACGACATTTTCTAAAAAACAACATTACCGTAGATACCAGTGCGTATCTACACTCACACTACTACACCATTACAAATCTACATTATCGAACATGTACTTGTACATTATATCGAACTTGTATGTAGATATTCATCTATAAAGTTCCTTTATAGATTACACTCACACTACCACACCACCATAAATACTTGTTTTATTACAAGTTTGGCGCTCCATCGCGGGGCGGAAGTGAGTGAAGATCTACTAAGAAGAGGTATAAAATATTATCGTACTATCTACGAATCTATAAATATCACACCACACAACAAACTATATATCAACACTTTAACTTGTACTTGTAATAACTTGTTTTGTTACAAGTTGGCGCCCAACGTCTGAGCGCGGATTAGGGAAAATATACCATAACAAGTAACCTAATCACCCCAATCCGTGAAAAGACAGCAGGTACATTACCAGCATATCAAGATGTACACCAGCAGATTAAAATCGAGATCAAAGTCGAGATCAACGTCGAGAAAGAGGGCAACAGAAGCGGAGAAGGAGGCCAGAAGGGAAGAAAAGGAGGCTATGTGGACGGAAGACGGCGAAGAAATTTTATTGGAAGTAAAGGACAAACCAATTGAACTGGCAGAGGGGGTTCAACAACCAGACGAGGAGGAACCGGAAGTGATGCCTCAAGAAGCCCTACCGGAAACAAGCCAACCTGAAAAAACAACGTCAATAGGAGAATCAGCATTTCAAGAGTGGATGAGAAATATGATGGAATCACTGAAGGCAGACTTGAATAGCAAGCTGGACGAAAATAGTCAATCCAACAAGGAGACCAATAAATCTATAGAATCACTGAGGGCGGACTTAAACAGTAAAATAAAAGAAGCCCATCAATCCACCAAGGGTTTAAGCAAACAAATAGAGTCATTAAAGGAAGGCCAGAAATCCACTGACCAGAAAATAGAAGAGGGCCACAGAGAGAGCCAGAGAAATATGGAGTTATTAAAAGAAGAATTTAATAACCAAATAAATGAGACGAACAGGAGGATGGAAGATGGGCAAAAGAAAACCGAAGAATTATTAGAAAAGAAAATGGCCATAATGAAAGGAGAATTATCGGCAGAGTTGGGAATAAAAATCGACAAGATCAACAGGAAATTAGACCGAATGAATAAGAGAATAAAGGGAGGTGACAAGGAGATCGTGGAGTCAATAAACACGGTAGTGAAGGATGATTACAAGCAATCAGGAAAGGCAATAAAAAGATGTTGTGAAGAGGCAGAAGAGAGTGTTAAGAAGATAAGAAGAGAATTAATAGTAGACGAACAAAGGGAAGTTGAAGAAGTACCTGAAAATAAAAACATGGAACAAGCGAATCCAAAGCCTGAAGAGAATAGAGAAAAGAAGATCCAAATTATTCAAGAAAAGGAAGAGGTGAAGATGGAAGAAAGAAGAACCCTACGTCCAAGGAAGGCAAGAATTACAAAAGAGTTAATTGAAATGACTAGGAATGGTCTGATTAATGTGGTCAACATACCAATCGTTAACCATGAAGAAGGGGTCTTCAGGAAGGAGTATCGGAGGAGTATCATGGAGATGGACGAGGAGGAAGATTACGTAACAATGAAGAAGAAGATGACCAACAGAATATCTCAACCACGTATTTCCAAGAGAAGAGTGAGATACTTTAAGAAAAAGGAAGGCTACCAAGAGAAATGGGACTGGATTGTCGAAGGATACGCCAGAGAGATAAGAGAACTACGGAAGAAGAGGAGCCAATTAACGAAGGTACCCAATCAGAAGATAGATGACGATACCCAAACCAAATTGAGAGAGTTACCAAACATCAGTACTGACAGCCACCAGAAGAACAATGGAAACAAATATATTGAAGAAAGAGAGAGAAAGAAGACAGAAGAATGGAAGGCAGACTCAGCCCAAATAACTTTCAAATGGAAAAACCAGATGATAGCCCGATATAGATCAAGAACGGACAGGAGTATGGATGCTAAAGAAGTCCGATTGACAAGAAGAGAGGAGAACGACGATTACGGTTAAAATGAATAAAATATACACTGAATTATGGGACCGTCTATTATGATAACCAGTAATACCTATAATCAGACTTCAATGAAAAGATATATCGACAATTAAAATATGGGACTAAAAGTGAAAAGTTAGCGATAAGAATTATTTTATTATGGATATTATGTAAAGGATGAAAATGTTTGTTATGAAAAATGAAAATATAATTATGAATATAACTGTTGACTATATCAAGATGAAAAATGAAATGTGGCCATGAAGATTATTGTTTCCTAAAAATGTGAAAAATGAAAGTATGCTTATAAAAATAGATGTTGACTAAAGAAAAAGATGTATTATTACTATGAAGACTATTATGTGTTTATATCAAATGAAATGTAACTATATAACTATGTATTGAACATTGAATATATATTGTAATTTTATAATGTGAGAAAACATGCTCCCAAAGAATTTATGTAAAGGATTCAGAACAGTGTATTTATAAATAATAGCGTACTATAAAGAAAAAAGAAGAGCAACTTACGAGATCGACACCCTACATCCACGGCATATATGAGATACATATATTTCCAAGAGCCACGTCAACCAGTAAAAATTTAACATCTTACCCGTACTAATAAAAAGAAGAGTAATTTACGAGACGGACACCCGAGATCTATGGCATAACTATATATAATATATATACTTCCTAGAGCCTAGTCAACAAGTAAAAATTTAACACCATACCCGTACTAATAATAAAGATGGATATACGAGAACGACGAATTACATCCTAGGCACAAACATTTCCAAGAGCCACGTCAACAAGTAATAAGAACATCTTACCCGTACTATAGAAAAAAGAAGAAGGAGCAAATGAGAAGTTGGAAGAATAAACCTAAAGAAATGTATTAATGTAGACGAACCACCACACACAACCACAATATTCTAGTGTATTTTACTAGAGGAAAAGCCAATACCACATGGAATATAAATACCAACGAAAACCATGAGAAAGAAGAAAAAATAAATGTACTTATGAATTATATCTAGAAGAATGAAACCTGAAATGAAGAATATGACGAAATGATGTTCAAAATGATACAAAATGAAGAGATTAATCAATGATAAAGAAGAATGAAAAGTAATATACTAACGAAGATAATCATGAGAGTATACCAGTGAGGAAATGTAAAACAAACTATCCCTATAATATGTGAAGAACATCGTTAAGTTGAATCAAGAAAAGAGAGAATAACAATGTATAAACCGCAGATGCGTGAATTAATCCCAAGAATATTTATTATTTGTCGGAAGAACGACCACTATTATTATTTTGATGATTTGAGATGAATTGACTGATGAGTAATGCCAGCAATCATTTATTATTATTGAAGGAGATGATCTGCCTCCATATTTATTGAAGTTAGTATGGCCAGTAGAGTTGAATAGCCAAAGTGAGCCGCTCTAAACTGCCCCAGCTAAACTTATGTTAGGGAATTAGGGAACTAAATAAACGAGGGAGATGATTACATAGAGAAGATATAAATATGATTCAAATAGAAGAAAGTAAAGGGATATATGGAAAAAACATGTGAATCGACATGGAATGTACAACAATTGATAAATTCTTCAATGAAAAATATAGTATAATAATAATTCAGAATTAATCAATTCTTATAGGAAGGCATATGTAACGTTACCAAATATGGTAGTTACATAATATAAGCTAATATAACGTCAAGTAAGAGAAAAGCATGGAAGTATGTCTAGATAAATAAACCTAAGTGTATAAAAGTGTGTATCTACAAATATATTAATATAAAAAATCCAACGATAAAGAAGATAATATTAACATAGCAACATCAAATACAAAGTGAAGAAAGAAAATGCCATGAGCCAAAACAAAATATCAGTAACCAGACCCAATAGGATCCAACAGTGAGGGGAACCGACAAAATAAGGACCAACACACTCCAACAGCGAGGGAAATAAATAAAAATAATGACCACAACGAAAATATTGAAGAAGAAGAAAGAAGAAGGACAAGGAAGCATACCATGAAGAGAGAAGAAGATGGATGGATCATGCAAGGACTCAACATAAACCACGTGTACTAAAGACTATATAAGAGACCAAAGGAAGTGATGATTATCAAATATGAAAAGAAAACCAGTGTTTAACATTTAAGGAACCACAAACAATTGCAGTGAGTACTTGATATATATGTGAAACCTGTGAAAAGTTAACTAATTTCAACTGAATAAACCACACAAACAATCCCAGTGATGAAGTTTATAGTGTAAGAAAATATGTTAATTTCATAATGAAACAGCAAGAATTAAAATAGTCAAATAAACACAGACAATGAGTGTGACTAATTTAATAAAGGTTGTGATCAATACAGATAATCATAAGACCACCAGAATAGAATAAAATAGAACAATTATGTTATTGTTCATAGAGAACTGACAACAAATAAAAACCTTTGTTATGTATCAAACAAAGTGACAGGAATTGAATTCAACCAATGACCAGAAAAATATTGTAATTAATACAAAAAGATTTGTGTTATTGTTTAAGAAGGAGTTGTATAAACATGTGTAACAAAATAATTAAAATATTATAGTAAGATACCATATTGAAGTCAAGTTAGTAGTAGAAAAATACTGCATTAAAACATGTGGTACATTTGTTACATAACCCCATAGGGAAGACACCTATGAAACAGAAAATCATACATGTTGATATAAATAAATGATCAACTATGATATCAATCAAGAATTTGTTATAAATAATAATAAATCCTAAGAGACAATGTATTATATTGCAGCACAATGCAAATAAAACAAAGCAAATATGATGACACAGAGATAGTAGAGATGGAACAAGTATGACAATTTAGTTAGACAAAATACAATATCAAAACAAATACCAATGTTAATAAAAGTATTACCAGTAGTGAGATAAATATCTGGTACTACCTTGAGAACAGATTCTGAACATAATAATGACAGTATTGTAACCAAAATATTATAAACTAACTAACTATGTACATATAACCAGAAGTAAGCTGAACCATTGTATAACCAACTAGTTAAGAAAAATACTGTATCAAAGATTGAACACAGATTGTTAAGGTTGTTACCAGTAGTAAGAGGGAATCCCAATGCTACTTTGAGAACAGACTATGACCATAAAAACAGTCATTTTTTATACAAATAATTAAAAACCAAATGACTATAATGAAAGCATCCAGATGTAAACAAACCATGAGGAGCAAGTTATTTATGAAAAATATAACATGTAAACTTGTTTAAAAGTAAATGAAAACATTATCAAGAGTTAGAATAATGTCTAATACTACTTTGGAAACCCAAACCAAGGGTAACAATAACAACTTAGTTGTTGTATTAACAAAAATAAATGACTACTATGATATGACACAACATAAACAGATCCATTACTGAAAAATTGAAGGGTTCTGAACTAGCCAAAAGCTAACCATTATGTATAATGAATTAGGTACAATGTGTGTACACTAATTACAACTAGTACATGATATCATTTATATAGAAAAAACCAAAAATAAGGTAACAATTGTATAAGAGAAATAGGAGGGGACTAAAACAATGTAAATAGTAGATTAAACACAGTCATGTACAAATATTCTAGTGTAAAATTATATAAATAGACATTACTAGTATTATTAGATCGCAATACTACTGTTTTAAATAAGAAAAATTAGTTTTAAGCACATTTATGAAAAATCAAATATGGACGCCTAATGACGCCATAGCGAGATATTGTTTAGGGAACAACTATTCCCAAATTTTGAATCAAACCAATTGAGATATGGACTCAAGAGTGTTTATTTAAAAAGTGTTTTAATATAAATAAGTGAAATTTGGTGTAATAGACTTATAAATATAAGATACACCAGAAATAATTAATAAAATTGTTATAGTGATAGAAGTGATGGACGGAAAATAATCATTCTTGGACTTAAATTAAAGCGTAGGATGTCCGCAAGTCACTGACATCAACCATTTAACGATAGGACATAGATTAAGAAAGTTATTGTGATTTTAAACTTTTCAATTAAATTTTTGTACCAGTGCTGACGTCACAAAGCCTCAACCTCAAAATCGAATTTGTTAAAAAATTAAATGTTTTAAGAAAACAAAGGCTTTTGGGTCAGAGAGTATAATTTTTCCAACCAATAGAATGAATGAACCTTAGCCAGACGAGCAGGAGACGCTTAGTAGAAGCATCACAGTTCACGATCAGTCTTTCGACGGAGAGGCCACGCCGCTCGCCAACATGAAAAAGTTTTAATTTTGAATTTGTGCGCGGCATTGACATTAAGTAAATCAACATACATAACCTTAACACTACACCAATATTTACGAGTGAAAGGTGCGGAGTTATTTATTTAAACAAGTACGATTAGTGTATAATGTCAATCGTACTTGCGAGTGTTGTGAAAGATAAAAAACAGGGAGTACAATTTTTTATTTAAATAATATTGAAACAGAAATAATAATTTCGTAACAAGTAATTTTGACACTACGCAAGTCAGAAAAGGCGAAGTATCAAAAACCATGATTGAATTATCAGAATTAAAAGAAATATTAATTCACAATAATTATTAAAATATTGGAAAAATATTTTAATTATTCATCATTATTAAAAAATTATGTTAGAAGCATTTACTACTAAATACGAGTAATTACAATAGTCACTCATTTGACTAAAATTGTTTTCTTGATTTCTCGATGTTTTAAAGTAAACATTATTAATTTTAATACGAAAGAATAAATGTAATCCTGATAATAACACATCAATATATTACGTATAATGTGTTTATATTTAGATTAAGAAATAATAAATATTAAGAAATAGTTAACCATTATAACAATACCCGTTATAACATAACCTTAGAATCGTAACGGTAACTTGCCAGTTTCACTGTTACCGGTCTGTTCTCAAGTAAAATCCAAACCAGATGGAAATAATAACAAGAGTTTTTTAAGAAATTTTTCTCTTGCAAATAGATAATTCTCAAAACGAATTATTAAAATAAAGTGATACATTTTAACTGTACAAGCCAACGAGCTTGTTAATTGTCAGAAGAATACTAAAAGTTGCGTGCGCATTCCCGCGTACGATAGTACCATAAATATCAGATATATGGTATTAATTTTCGATTTTTTTATTTGTTTGTTTATTCTTAATTATTGTTCATTTTATATCGTTACTAATATTACATCTTGTACCTGGTATCATGTTACCTAAAAGAACCTTACGAATATGGTAATTCACTGATACAAGAGAACATAACCTCTTGAAATTAACTTATTGTACAAATAACAGGTTTACCAGCCTTGAGGCTGAACAGAGTCTTATTTTGAATTTTTATTTGTAATTATTATCTAAAAGGTTGTTAGCTATTGATTGTTCGTTGTTCAAAGATTTTATAATATCTCGAATTGTTAATAAACCTCCACATTTATTACCAGTGAAAAAGAGTATCATTTCAATTCTAAATTAGTTCATTTATTTTTAATCAGTTCTACCAAAGGTGGCGGAAGAGTTTAAATAGATCTAATAATTCAGAATATTATTTAGATATTATTTCATTTATATTGTGTGTGATAACTATATTGAATATTCAACCTGAATATTTATCTGTATGTAAAGTGTATGTATTTCAGCGGAACCGTCACTGAACAGGACTGAAATATCCACGTGTGGTAAGTGAGGGAGGTATATAACAGAGTGCGCGAAACATTTTAAATCAAAAAGTGGACTATTAATACGCACCCATTAAACAATACAATCACACTAATAACCATAATAGTTACAATTACGACATTTTCTAAAAAACAACATTACCGTAGATACCAGTGCGTATCTACACTCACACTACTACACCATTACAAATCTACATTATCGAACATGTACTTGTACATTATATCGAACTTGTATGTAGATATTCATCTATAAAGTTCCTTTATAGATTACACTCACACTACCACACCACCATAAATACTTGTTTTATTACAAGTTTGGCGCTCCATCGCGGGGCGGAAGTGAGTGAAGATCTACTAAGAAGAGGTATAAAATATTATCGTACTATCTACGAATCTATAAATATCACACCACACAACAAACTATATATCGACACTTTAACTTGTACTTGTAATAACTTGTTTTGTTACAAGTTGGCGCCCAACGTCTGAGCGCGGATTAGGGAAAATATACCATAACAAGTAACCTAATCACCCCAATCCGTGAAAAGACAGCAGGTACATTACCAGCATATCAAGATGTACACCAGCAGATTAAAATCGAGATCAAAGTCGAGATCAACGTCGAGAAAGAGGGCAACAGAAGTGGAGAAGGAGGCCAGAAGGGAACAAAAGGAGGCTATGTGGATGGAAGACGGCGAAGAAATTTTATTGGAAGTAAAGGACAAACCAATTGAACCGGCAGAGGGGGTTCAACAACCAGACGAGGAGGAACCGGAAGTGATGCCTCAAGAAGCCCTACCGGAAACAAGCCAACCTGAAAAAACAACGTCAATAGGAGAATCAGCATTTCAAGAGTGGATGAGAAATATGATGGAATCACTGAAGGCAGACTTGAATAGCAAGCTGGACGAAAATAGTCAATTCAACAAGGAGACCAATAAATCTATAGAATCACTGAGGGCGGACTTAAACAGTAAAATAAAAGAAGCCCATCAATCCACCAAGGGTTTAAGCAAACAAATAGAGTCATTAAAGGAAGGCCAGAAATCCACTGACCAGAAAATAGAAGAGGGCCACAGAGAGAGCCAGAGAAATATGGAGTTATTAAAAGAAGAATTTAATAACCAAATAAATGAGACGAACAGGAGGATGGAAGATGGGCAAAAGAAAACCGAAGAATTATTAGAAAAGAAAATGGCCATAATGAAAGGAGAATTATCGGCAGAGTTGGGAATAAAAATCGACAAGATCAACAGGAAATTAGACCGAATGAATAAGAGAATAAAGGGAGGTGACAAGGAGATCGTGGAGTCAATAAACACGGTAGTGAAGGATGATTACAAGCAATCAGGAAAGGCAATAAAAAGATGTTGTGAAGAGGCAGAAGAGAGTGTTAAGAAGATAAGAAGAGAATTAATAGTAGACGAACAAAGGGAAGTTGAAGAAGTACCTGAAAATAAAAACATGGAACAAGCGAATCCAAAGCCTGAAGAGAATAGAGAAAAGAAGATCCAAATTATTCAAGAAAAGGAAGAGGTGAAGATGGAAGAAAGAAGAACCCTACGTCCAAGGAAGGCAAGAATTACAAAAGAGTTAATTGCAATGACTAGGAATGGTCTGATTAATGTGGTCAACCTACCAATCGTTAACCATGAAGAAGGGGTCTTCAGGAAGGAGTATCGGAGGAGTATCATGGAGATGGACGAGGAGGAAGATTACGTAACAATGAAGAAGAAGATGACCAACAGAATATCTCAACCACGTATTTCCAAGAGAAGAGTGAGATACTTTAAGAAAAAGGAAGGCTACCAAGAGAAATGGGACCGGATTGTCGAAGGATACGCCAGAGAGATAAGAGAACTACGGAAGAAGAGGAGCCAATTAACGTAGGTACCCAATCAGAAGATAGATGACGATACCCAAACCAAATTGAGAGAGTTACCAAACATCAGTACTGACAGCCACCAGAAGAACAATGGAAACAAATATATTGAAGAAAGAGAGAGAAAGAAGACAGAAGAATGGAAGGCAGACTCAGCCCAAATAACTTTCAAATGGAAAAACCAGATGATAGCCCGATATAGATCAAGAACGGACAGGATTATGGATGCTAAAGAAGTCCGATCGACAAGAAGAGAGGAGAACGACGATTACGGTTAAAATGAATAAAATATACACTGAATTATGGGACCGTCTATTATGATAACCAGTAATACCTATAATCAGACTTCAATGAAAAGATATATCGACAATTAAAATATGGGACTAAAAGTGAAAAGTTAGCGATAAGAATTATTTTATTATGGATATTATGTAAAGGATGAAAATGTTTGTTATGAAAAATGAAAATATAATTATGAATATAACTGTTGACTATATCAAGATGAAAAATGAAATGTGGCCATGAAGATTATTGTTTCCTAAAAATGTGAAAAATGAAAGTATGCTTATAAAAATAGATGTTGACTAAAGAAAAAGATGTATTATTACTATGAAGACTATTATGTGTTTATATCAAATGAAATGTAACTATATAACTATGTATTGAACATTGAATATATATTGTAATTTTATAATGTGAGAAAACATGCTCCCAAAGAATTTATGTAAAGGATTCAGAACAGTGTATTTATAAATAATAGCGTACTATAAAGAAAAAAGAAGAGCAACTTACGAGATCGACACCCTACATCCACGGCATATATGAGATACATATATTTCCAAGAGCCACGTCAACCAGTAAAAATTTAACATCTTACCCGTACTAATAAAAAGAAGAGTAATTTACGAGACGGACACCCGAGATCTATGGCATAACTATATATAATATATATACTTCCTAGAGCCTAGTCAACAAGTAAAAATTTAACACCATACCCGTACTAATAATAAAGATGAATATACGAGAACGACGAATTACATCCTAGGCACAAACATTTCCAAGAGCCACGTCAACAAGTAATAAGAACATCTTACCCGTACTATAGAAAAAAGAAGAAGGAGCAAATGAGAAGTTGGAAGAATAAACCTAAAGAAATGTATTAATGTAGACGAACCACCACACACAACCACAATATTCTAGTGTATTTTACTAGAGGAAAAGCCAATACCACATGGAATATAAATACCAACGAAAACCATGAGAAAGAAGAAAAAATAAATGTACTTATGAATTATATCTAGAAGAATGAAACCTGAAATGAAGAATATGACGAAATGACGTTCAAAATGATACAAAATGAAGAGATTAATCAATGATAAAGAAGAATGAAAAGTAATATACTAACGAAGATAATCATGAGAGTATACCAGTGAGGAAATGTAAAACAAACTATCCCTATAATATGTGAAGAACATCGTTAAGTTGAATCAAGAAAAGAGAGAATAACAATGTATAAACCGCAGATGCGTGAATTAATCCCAAGAATATTTATTATTTGTCGGAAGAACGACCACTATTATTATTTTGATGATTTGAGATGAATTGACTGATGAGTAATGCCAGCAATCATTTATTATTATTGAAGGAGATGATCTGCCTCCATATTTATTGAAGTTAGTATGGCCAGTAGAGTTGAATAGCCAAAGTGAGCCGCTCTAAACTGCCCCAGCTAAACTTATGTTAGGGAATTAGGGAACTAAATAAACGAGGGAGATGATTACATAGAGAAGATATAAATATGATTCAAATAGAAGAAAGTAAAGGGATATATGGAAAAAACATGTGAATCGACATGGAATGTACAACAATTGATAAATTCTTCAATGAAAAATATAGTATAATAATAATTCAGAATTAATCAATTCTTATAGGAAGGCATATGTAACGTTACCAAATATGGTAGTTACATAATATAAGCTAATATAACGTCAAGTAAGAGAAAAGCATGGAAGTATGTCTAGATAAATAAACCTAAGTGTATAAAAGTGTGTATCTACAAATATATTAATATAAAAAATCCAATGATAAAGAAGATAATATTAACATAGCAACATCAAATACAAAGTGAAGAAAGAAAATGCCATGAGCCAAAACAAAATATCAGTAACCAGACCCAATAGGATCCAACAGTGAGGGGAACCGACAAAATAAGGACCAACACACTCCAACAGCGAGGGAAATAAATAAAAATAATGACCACAACGAAAATATTGAAGAAGAAGAAAGAAGAAGGACAAGGAAGCATACCATGAAGAGAGAAGAAGATGGATGGATCATGCAAGGACTCAACATAAACCACGTGTACTAAAGACTATATAAGAGACCAAAGGAAGTGATGATTATCAAATATGAAAAGAAAACCAGTGTTTAACATTTAAGGAACCACAAACAATTGCAGTGAGTACTTGATATATATGTGAAACCTGTGAAAAGTTAACTAATTTCAACTGAATAAACCACACAAACAATCCCAGTGATGAAGTTTATAGTGTAAGAAAATATGTTAATTTCATAATGAAACAGCAAGAATTAAAATAGTCAAATAAACACAGACAATGAGTGTGACTAATTTAATAAAGGTTGTGATCAATACAGATAATCATAAGACCACCAGAATAGAATAAAATAGAACAATTATGTTATTGTTCATAGAGAACTGACAACAAATAAAAACCTTTGTTATGTATCAAACAAAGTGACAGGAATTGAATTCAACCAATGACCAGAAAAATATTGTAATTAATACAAAAAGATTTGTGTTATTGTTTAAGAAGGAGTTGTATAAACATGTGTAACAAAATAATTAAAATATTATAGTAAGATACCATATTGAAGTCAAGTTAGTAGTAGAAAAATACTGCATTAAAACATGTGGTACATTTGTTACATAACCCCATAGGGAAGACACCTATGAAACAGAAAATCATACATGTTGATATAAATAAATGATCAACTATGATATCAATCAAGAATTTGTTATAAATAATAATAAATCCTAAGAGACAATGTATTATATTGCAGCACAATGCAAATAAAACAAAGCAAATATGATGACACAGAGATAGTAGAGATGGAACAAGTATGACAATTTAGTTAGACAAAATACAATATCAAAACAAATACCAATGTTAATAAAAGTATTACCAGTAGTGAGATAAATATCTGGTACTACCTTGAGAACAGATTCTGAACATAATAATGACAGTATTGTAACCAAAATATTATAAACTAACTAACTATGTACATATAACCAGAAGTAAGCTGAACCATTGTATAACCAACTAGTTAAGAAAAATACTGTATCAAAGATTGAACACAGATTGTTAAGGTTGTTACCAGTAGTAAGAGGGAATCCCAATGCTACTTTGAGAACAGACTATGACCATAAAAACAGTCATTTTTTATACAAATAATTAAAAACCAAATGACTATAATGAAAGCATCCAGATGTAAACAAACCATGAGGAGCAAGTTATTTATGAAAAATATAACATGTAAACTTGTTTAAAAGTAAATGAAAACATTATCAAGAGTTAGAATAATGTCTAATACTACTTTGGAAACCCAAACCAAGGGTAACAATAACAACTTAGTTGTTGTATTAACAAAAATAAATGACTACTATGATATGACACAACATAAACAGATCCATTACTGAAAAATTGAAGGGTTCTGAACTAGCCAAAAGCTAACCATTATGTATAATGAATTAGGTACAATGTGTGTACACTAATTACAACTAGTACATGATATCATTTATATAGAAAAAACCAAAAATAAGGTAACAATTGTATAAGAGAAATAGGAGGGGACTAAAACAATGTAAATAGTAGATTAAACACAGTCATGTACAAATATTCTAGTGTAAAATTATATAAATAGACATTACTAGTATTATTAGATCGCAATACTACTGTTTTAAATAAGAAAAATTAGTTTTAAGCACATTTATGAAAAATCAAATATGGACGCCTAATGACGCCATAGCGAGATATTGTTTAGGGAACAACTATTCCCAAATTTTGAATCAAACCAATTGAGATATGGACTCAAGAGTGTTTATTTAAAAAGTGTTTTAATATAAATAAGTGAAATTTGGTGTAATAGACTTATAAATATAAGATACACCAGAAATAATTAATAAAATTGTTATAGTGATAGAAGTGATGGACGGAAAATAATCATTCTTGGACTTAAATTAAAGCGTAGGATGTCCGCAAGTCACTGACATCAACCATTTAACGATAGGACATAGATTAAGAAAGTTATTGTGATTTTAAACTTTTCAATTAAATTTTTGTACCAGTGCTGACGTCACAAAGCCTCAACCTCAAAATCGAATTTGTTAAAAAATTAAATGTTTTAAGAAAACAAAGGCTTTTGGGTCAGAGAGTATAATTTTTCCAACCAATAGAATGAATGAACCTTAGCCAGACGAGCAGGAGACGCTTAGTAGAAGCATCACAGTTCACGATCAGTCTTTCGACGGAGAGGCCACGCCGCTCGCCAACATGAAAAAGTTTTAATTTTGAATTTGTGCGCGGCATTGACATTAAGTAAATCAACATACATAACCTTAACACTACACCAATATTTACGAGTGAAAGGTGCGGAGTTATTTATTTAAACAAGTACGATTAGTGTATAATGTCAATCGTACTTGCGAGTGTTGTGAAAGATAAAAAACAGGGAGTACAATTTTTTATTTAAATAATATTGAAACAGAAATAATAATTTCGTAACAAGTAATTTTGACACTACGCAAGTCAGAAAAGGCGAAGTATCAAAAACCATGATTGAATTATCAGAATTAAAAGAAATATTAATTCACAATAATTATTAAAATATTGGAAAAATATTTTAATTATTCATCATTATTAAAAAATTATGTTAGAAGCATTTACTACTAAATACGAGTAATTACAATAGTCACTCATTTGACTAAAATTGTTTTCTTGATTTCTCGATGTTTTAAAGTAAACATTATTAATTTTAATACGAAAGAATAAATGTAATCCTGATAATAACACATCAATATATTACGAATAATGTGTTTATATTTAGATTAAGAAATAATAAATATTAAGAAATAGTTAACCATTATAACAATACCCGTTATAACATAACCTTAGAATCGTAACGGTAACTTGCCAGTTTCACTGTTACCGGTCTGTTCTCAAGTAAAATCCAAACCAGATGGAAATAATAACAAGAGTTTTTTAAGAAATTTTTCTCTTGCAAATAGATAATTCTCAAAACGAATTATTAAAATAAAGTGATACATTTTAACTGTACAAGCCAACGAGCTTGTTAATTGTCAGAAGAATACTAAAAGTTGCGTGCGCATTCCCGCGTACGATAGTACCATAAATATCAGATATATGGTATTAATTTTCGATTTTTTATATTTGTTTGTTTATTCTTAATTATTGTTCATTTTATATCGTTACTAATATTACATCTTGTACCTGGTATCATGTTACCTAAAAGAACCTTACGAATATGGTAATTCACTGATACAAGAGAACATAACCTCTTGAAATTAACTTATTGTACAAATAACAGGTTTACCAGCCTTGAGGCTGAACAGAGTCTTATTTTGAATTTTTATTTGTAATTATTATCTAAAAGGTTGTTAGCTATTGATTGTTCGTTGTTCAAAGATTTTATAATATCTCGAATTGTTAATAAACCTCCACATTTATTACCAGTGAAAAAGAGTATCATTTCAATTCTAAATTAGTTCATTTATTTTTAATCAGTTCTACCAAAGGTGGCGGAAGAGTTTAAATAGATCTAATAATTCAGAATATTATTTAGATATTATTTCATTTATATTGTGTGTGATAACTATATTGAATATTCAACCTGAATATTTATCTGTATGTAAAGTGTATGTATTTCAGCGGAACCGTCACTGAACAGGACTGAAATATCCACGTGTGGTAAGTGAGGGAGGTATATAACAGAGTGCGCGAAACATTTTAAATCAAAAAGTGGACTATTAATACGCACCCATTAAACAATACAATCACACTAATAACCATAATAGTTACAATTACGACATTTTCTAAAAAACAACATTACCGTAGATACCAGTGCGTATCTACACTCACACTACTACACCATTACAAATCTACATTATCGAACATGTACTTGTACATTATATCGAACTTGTATGTAGATATTCATCTATAAAGTTCCTTTATAGATTACACTCACACTACCACACCACCATAAATACTTGTTTTATTACAAGTTTGGCGCTCCATCGCGGGGCGGAAGTGAGTGAAGATCTACTAAGAAGAGGTATAAAATATTATCGTACTATCTACGAATCTATAAATATCACACCACACAACAAACTATATATCGACACTTTAACTTGTACTTGTAATAACTTGTTTTGTTACAAGTTGGCGCCCAACGTCTGAGCGCGGATTAGGGAAAATATACCATAACAAGTAACCTAATCACCCCAATCCGTGAAAAGACAGCAGGTACATTACCAGCATATCAAGATGTACACCAGCAGATTAAAATCGAGATCAAAGTCGAGATCAACGTCGAGAAAGAGGGCAACAGAAGCGGAGAAGGAGGCCAGAAGGGAACAAAAGGAGGCTATGTGGACGGAAGACGGCGAAGAAATTTTATTGGAAGTAAAGGACAAACCAATTGAACCGGCAGAGGGGGTTCAACAACCAGACGAGGAGGAACCGGAAGTGATGCCTCAAGAAGCCCTACCGGAAACAAGCCAACCTGAAAAAACAACGTCAATAGGAGAATCAGCATTTCAAGAGTGGATGAGAAATATGATGGAATCACTGAAGGCAGACTTGAATAGCAAGCTGGACGAAAATAGTCAATTCAACAAGGAGACCAATAAATCTATAGAATCACTGAGGGCGGACTTAAACAGTAAAATAAAAGAAGCCCATCAATCCACCAAGGGTTTAAGCAAACAAATAGAGTCATTAAAGGAAGGCCAGAAATCCACTGACCAGAAAATAGAAGAGGGCCACAGAGAGAGCCAGAGAAATATGGAGTTATTAAAAGAAGAATTTAATAACCAAATAAATGAGACGAACAGGAGGATGGAAGATGGGCAAAAGAAAACCGAAGAATTATTAGAAAAGAAAATGGCCATAATGAAAGGAGAATTATCGGCAGAGTTGGGAATAAAAATCGACAAGATCAACAGGAAATTAGACTGAATGAATAAGAGAATAAAGGGAGGTGACAAGGAGATCGTGGAGTCAATAAACACGGTAGTGAAGGATGATTACAAGCAATCAGGAAAGGCAATAAAAAGATGTTGTGAAGAGGCAGAAGAGAGTGTTAAGAAGATAAGAAGAGAATTAATAGTAGACGAACAAAGGGAAGTTGAAGAAGTACCTGAAAATAAAAACATGGAACAAGCGAATCCAAAGCCTGAAGAGAATAGAGAAAAGAAGATCCAAATTATTCAAGAAAAGGAAGAGGTGAAGATGGAAGAAAGAAGAACCCTACGTCCAAGGAAGGCAAGAATTACAAAAGAGTTAATTGCAATGACTAGGAATGGTCTGATTAATGTGGTCAACCTACCAATCGTTAACCATGAAGAAGGGGTCTTCAGGAAGGAGTATCGGAGGAGTATCATGGAGATGGACGAGGAGGAAGATTACGTAACAATGAAGAAGAAGATGACCAACAGAATATCTCAACCACGTATTTCCAAGAGAAGAGTGAGATACTTTAAGAAAAAGGAAGGCTACCAAGAGAAATGGGACCGGATTGTCGAAGGATACGCCAGAGAGATAAGAGAACTACGGAAGAAGAGGAGCCAATTAACGAAGGTACCCAATCAGAAGATAGATGACGATACCCAAACCAAATTGAGAGAGTTACCAAACATCAGTACTGACAGCCACCAGAAGAACAATGGAAACAAATATATTGAAGAAAGAGAGAGAAAGAAGACAGAAGAATGGAAGGCAGACTCAGCCCAAATAACTTTCAAATGGAAAAACCAGATGATAGCCCGATATAGATCAAGAACGGACAGGAGTATGGATGCTAAAGAAGTCCGATCCACAAGAAGAGAGGAGAACGACGATTACGGTTAAAATGAATAAAATATACACTGAATTATGGGACCGTCTATTATGATAACCAGTAATACCTATAATCAGACTTCAATGAAAAGATATATCGACAATTAAAATATGGGACTAAAAGTGAAAAGTTAGCGATAAGAATTATTTTATTATGGATATTATGTAAAGGATGAAAATGTTTGTTATGAAAAATGAAAATATAATTATGAATATAACTGTTGACTATATCAAGATGAAAAATGAAATGTGGCCATGAAGATTATTGTTTCCTAAAAATGTGAAAAATGAAAGTATGCTTATAAAAATAGATGTTGACTAAAGAAAAAGATGTATTATTACTATGAAGACTATTATGTGTTTATATCAAATGAAATGTAACTATATAACTATGTATTGAACATTGAATATATATTGTAATTTTATAATGTGAGAAAACATGCTCCCAAAGAATTTATGTAAAGGATTCAGAACAGTGTATTTATAAATAATAGCGTACTATAAAGAAAAAAGAAGAGCAACTTACGAGATCGACACCCTACATCCACGGCATATATGAGATACATATATTTCCAAGAGCCACGTCAACCAGTAAAAATTTAACATCTTACCCGTACTAATAAAAAGAAGAGTAATTTACGAGACGGACACCCGAGATCTATGGCATAACTATATATAATATATATACTTCCTAGAGCCTAGTCAACAAGTAAAAATTTAACACCATACCCGTACTAATAATAAAGATGAATATACGAGAACGACGAATTACATCCTAGGCACAAACATTTCCAAGAGCCACGTCAACAAGTAATAAGAACATCTTACCCGTACTATAGAAAAAAGAAGAAGGAGCAAATGAGAAGTTGGAAGAATAAACCTAAAGAAATGTATTAATGTAGACGAACCACCACACACAACCACAATATTCTAGTGTATTTTACTAGAGGAAAAGCCAATACCACATGGAATATAAATACCAACGAAAACCATGAGAAAGAAGAAAAAATAAATGTACTTATGAATTATATCTAGAAGAATGAAACCTGAAATGAAGAATATGACGAAATGACGTTCAAAATGATACAAAATGAAGAGATTAATCAATGATAAAGAAGAATGAAAAGTAATATACTAACGAAGATAATCATGAGAGTATACCAGTGAGGAAATGTAAAACAAACTATCCCTATAATATGTGAAGAACATCGTTAAGTTGAATCAAGAAAAGAGAGAATAACAATGTATAAACCGCAGATGCGTGAATTAATCCCAAGAATATTTATTATTTGTCGGAAGAACGACCACTATTATTATTTTGATGATTTGAGATGAATTGACTGATGAGTAATGCCAGCAATCATTTATTATTATTGAAGGAGATGATCTGCCTCCATATTTATTGAAGTTAGTATGGCCAGTAGAGTTGAATAGCCAAAGTGAGCCGCTCTAAACTGCCCCAGCTAAACTTATGTTAGGGAATTAGGGAACTAAATAAACGAGGGAGATGATTACATAGAGAAGATATAAATATGATTCAAATAGAAGAAAGTAAAGGGATATATGGAAAAAACATGTGAATCGACATGGAATGTACAACAATTGATAAATTCTTCAATGAAAAATATAGTATAATAATAATTCAGAATTAATCAATTCTTATAGGAAGGCATATGTAACGTTACCAAATATGGTAGTTACATAATATAAGCTAATATAACGTCAAGTAAGAGAAAAGCATGGAAGTATGTCTAGATAAATAAACCTAAGTGTATAAAAGTGTGTATCTACAAATATATTAATATAAAAAATCCAACGATAAAGAAGATAATATTAACATAGCAACATCAAATACAAAGTGAAGAAAGAAAATGCCATGAGCCAAAACAAAATATCAGTAACCAGACCCAATAGGATCCAACAGTGAGGGGAACCGACAAAATAAGGACCAACACACTCCAACAGCGAGGGAAATAAATAAAAATAATGACCACAACGAAAATATTGAAGAAGAAGAAAGAAGAAGGACAAGGAAGCATACCATGAAGAGAGAAGAAGATGGATGGATCATGCAAGGACTCAACATAAACCACGTGTACTAAAGACTATATAAGAGACCAAAGGAAGTGATGATTATCAAATATGAAAAGAAAACCAGTGTTTAACATTTAAGGAACCACAAACAATTGCAGTGAGTACTTGATATATATGTGAAACCTGTGAAAAGTTAACTAATTTCAACTGAATAAACCACACAAACAATCCCAGTGATGAAGTTTATAGTGTAAGAAAATATGTTAATTTCATAATGAAACAGCAAGAATTAAAATAGTCAAATAAACACAGACAATGAGTGTGACTAATTTAATAAAGGTTGTGATCAATACAGATAATCATAAGACCACCAGAATAGAATAAAATAGAACAATTATGTTATTGTTCATAGAGAACTGACAACAAATAAAAACCTTTGTTATGTATCAAACAAAGTGACAGGAATTGAATTCAACCAATGACCAGAAAAATATTGTAATTAATACAAAAAGATTTGTGTTATTGTTTAAGAAGGAGTTGTATAAACATGTGTAACAAAATAATTAAAATATTATAGTAAGATACCATATTGAAGTCAAGTTAGTAGTAGAAAAATACTGCATTAAAACATGTGGTACATTTGTTACATAACCCCATAGGGAAGACACCTATGAAACAGAAAATCATACATGTTGATATAAATAAATGATCAACTATGATATCAATCAAGAATTTGTTATAAATAATAATAAATCCTAAGAGACAATGTATTATATTGCAGCACAATGCAAATAAAACAAAGCAAATATGATGACACAGAGATAGTAGAGATGGAACAAGTATGACAATTTAGTTAGACAAAATACAATATCAAAACAAATACCAATGTTAATAAAAGTATTACCAGTAGTGAGATAAATATCTGGTACTACCTTGAGAACAGATTCTGAACATAATAATGACAGTATTGTAACGAAAATATTATAAACTAACTAACTATGTACATATAACCAGAAGTAAGCTGAACCATTGTATAACCAACTAGTTAAGAAAAATACTGTATCAAAGATTGAACACAGATTGTTAAGGTTGTTACCAGTAGTAAGAGGGAATCCCAATGCTACTTTGAGAACAGACTATGACCATAAAAACAGTCATTTTTTATACAAATAATTAAAAACCAAATGACTATAATGAAAGCATCCAGATGTAAACAAACCATGAGGAGCAAGTTATTTATGTAAAATATAACATGTAAACTTGTTTAAAAGTAAATGAAAACATTATCAAGAGTTAGAATAATGTCTAATACTACTTTGGAAACCCAAACCAAGGGTAACAATAACAACTTAGTTGTTGTATTAACAAAAATAAATGACTACTATGATATGACACAACATAAACAGATCCATTACTGAAAAATTGAAGGGTTCTGAACTAGCCAAAAGCTAACCATTATGTATAATGAATTAGGTACAATGTGTGTACACTAATTACAACTAGTACATGATATCATTTATATAGAAAAAACCAAAAATAAGGTAACAATTGTATAAGAGAAATAGGAGGGGACTAAAACAATGTAAATAGTAGATTAAACACAGTCATGTACAAATATTCTAGTGTAAAATTATATAAATAGACATTACTAGTATTATTAGATCGCAATACTACTGTTTTAAATAAGAAAAATTAGTTTTAAGCACATTTATGAAAAATCAAATATGGACGCCTAATGACGCCATAGCGAGATATTGTTTAGGGAACAACTATTCCCAAATTTTGAATCAAACCAATTGAGATATGGACTCAAGAGTGTTTATTTAAAAAGTGTTTTAATATAAATAAGTGAAATTTGGTGTAATAGACTTATAAATATAAGATACACCAGAAATAATTAATAAAATTGTTATAGTGATAGAAGTGATGGACGGAAAATAATCATTCTTGGACTTAAATTAAAGCGTAGGATGTCCGCAAGTCACTGACATCAACCATTTAACGATAGGACATAGATTAAGAAAGTTATTGTGATTTTAAACTTTTCAATTAAATTTTTGTACCAGTGCTGACGTCACAAAGCCTCAACCTCAAAATCGAATTTGTTAAAAAATTAAATGTTTTAAGAAAACAAAGGCTTTTGGGTCAGAGAGTATAATTTTTCCAACCAATAGAATGAATGAACCTTAGCCAGACGAGCAGGAGACGCTTAGTAGAAGCATCACAGTTCACGATCAGTCTTTCGACGGAGAGGCCACGCCGCTCGCCAACATGAAAAAGTTTTAATTTTGAATTTGTGCGCGGCATTGACATTAAGTAAATCAACATACATAACCTTAACACTACACCAATATTTACGAGTGAAAGGTGCGGAGTTATTTATTTAAACAAGTACGATTAGTGTATAATGTCAATCGTACTTGCGAGTGTTGTGAAAGATAAAAAACAGGGAGTACAATTTTTTATTTAAATAATATTGAAACAGAAATAATAATTTCGTAACAAGTAATTTTGACACTACGCAAGTCAGAAAAGGCGAAGTATCAAAAACCATGATTGAATTATCAGAATTAAAAGAAATATTAATTCACAATAATTATTAAAATATTGGAAAAATATTTTAATTATTCATCATTATTAAAAAATTATGTTAGAAGCATTTACTACTAAATACGAGTAATTACAATAGTCACTCATTTGACTAAAATTGTTTTCTTGATTTCTCGATGTTTTAAAGTAAACATTATTAATTTTAATACGAAAGAATAAATGTAATCCTGATAATAACACATCAATATATTACGAATAATGTGTTTATATTTAGATTAAGAAATAATAAATATTAAGAAATAGTTAACCATTATAACAATACCCGTTATAACATAACCTTAGAATCGTAACGGTAACTTGCCAGTTTCACTGTTACCGGTCTGTTCTCAAGTAAAATCCAAACCAGATGGAAATAATAACAAGAGTTTTTTAAGAAATTTTTCTCTTGCAAATAGATAATTCTCAAAACGAATTATTAAAATAAAGTGATACATTTTAACTGTACAAGCCAACGAGCTTGTTAATTGTCAGAAGAATACTAAAAGTTGCGTGCGCATTCCCGCGTACGATAGTACCATAAATATCAGATATATGGTATTAATTTTCGATTTTTTATATTTGTTTGTTTATTCTTAATTATTGTTCATTTTATATCGTTACTAATATTACATCTTGTACCTGGTATCATGTTACCTAAAAGAACCTTACGAATATGGTAATTCACTGATACAAGAGAACATAACCTCTTGAAATTAACTTATTGTACAAATAACAGGTTTACCAGCCTTGAGGCTGAACAGAGTCTTATTTTGAATTTTTATTTGTAATTATTATCTAAAAGGTTGTTAGCTATTGATTGTTCGTTGTTCAAAGATTTTATAATATCTCGAATTGTTAATAAACCTCCACATTTATTACCAGTGAAAAAGAGTATCATTTCAATTCTAAATTAGTTCATTTATTTTTAATCAGTTCTACCAAAGGTGGCGGAAGAGTTTAAATAGATCTAATAATTCAGAATATTATTTAGATATTATTTCATTTATATTGTGTGTGATAACTATATTGAATATTCAACCTGAATATTTATCTGTATGTAAAGTGTATGTATTTCAGCGGAACCGTCACTGAACAGGACTGAAATATCCACGTGTGGTAAGTGAGGGAGGTATATAACAGAGTGCGCGAAACATTTTAAATCAAAAAGTGGACTATTAATACGCACCCATTAAACAATACAATCACACTAATAACCATAATAGTTACAATTACGACATTTTCTAAAAAACAACATTACCGTAGATACCAGTGCGTATCTACACTCACACTACTACACCATTACAAATCTACATTATCGAACATGTACTTGTACATTATATCGAACTTGTATGTAGATATTCATCTATAAAGTTCCTTTATAGATTACACTCACACTACCACACCACCATAAATACTTGTTTTATTACAAGTTTGGCGCTCCATCGCGGGGCGGAAGTGAGTGAAGATCTACTAAGAAGAGGTATAAAATATTATCGTACTATCTACGAATCTATAAATATCACACCACACAACAAACTATATATCAACACTTTAACTTGTACTTGTAATAACTTGTTTTGTTACAAGTTGGCGCCCAACGTCTGAGCGCGGATTAGGGAAAATATACCATAACAAGTAACCTAATCACCCCAATCCGTGAAAAGACAGCAGGTACATTACCAGCATATCAAGATGTACACCAGCAGATTAAAATCGAGATCAAAGTCGAGATCAACGTCGAGAAAGAGGGCAACAGAAGCGGAGAAGGAGGCCAGAAGGGAAGAAAAGGAGGCTATGTGGACGGAAGACGGCGAAGAAATTTTATTGGAAGCAAAGGACAAACCAATTGAACCGGCAGAGGGGGTTCAACAACCAGACGAGGAGGAACCGGAAGTGATGCCTCAAGAAGCCCTACCGGAAACAAGCCAACCTGAAAAAACAACGTCAATAGGAGAATCAGCATTTCAAGAGTGGATGAGAAATATGATGGAATCACTGAAGGCAGACTTGAATAGCAAGCTGGACGAAAATAGTCAATCCAACAAGGAGACCAATAAATCTATAGAATCACTGAGGGCGGACTTAAACAGTAAAATAAAAGAAGCCCATCAATCCACCAAGGGTTTAAGCAAACAAATAGAGTCATTAAAGGAAGGCCAGAAATCCACTGACCAGAAAATAGAAGAGGGCCAGAGAGAGAGCCAGAGAAATATGGAGTTATTAAAAGAAGAATTTAATAACCAAATAAATGAGACGAACAGGAGGATGGAAGATGGGCAAAAGAAAACCGAAGAATTATTAGAAAAGAAAATGGCCATAATGAAAGGAGAATTATCGGCAGAGTTGGGAATAAAAATCGACAAGATCAACAGGAAATTAGACCGAATGAATAAGAGAATAAAGGGAGGTGACAAGGAGATCGTGGAGTCAATAAACACGGTAGTGAAGGATGATTACAAGCAATCAGGAAAGGCAATAAAAACATGTTGTGAAGAGGCAGAAGAGAGTGTTAAGAAGATAAGAAGAGAATTAATAGTAGACGAACAAAGGGAAGTTGAAGAAGTACCTGAAAATAAAAACATGGAACAAGCGAATCCAAAGCCTGAAGAGAATAGAGAAAAGAAGATCCAAATTATTCAAGAAAAGGAAGAGGTGAAGATGGAAGAAAGAAGAACCCTACGTCCAAGGAAGGCAAGAATTACAAAAGAGTTAATTGCAATGACTAGGAATGGTCTGATTAATGTGGTCAACCTACCAATCGTTAACCATGAAGAAGGGGTCTTCAGGAAGGAGTATCGGAGGAGTATCATGGAGATGGACGAGGAGGAAGATTACGTAACAATGAAGAAGAAGATGACCAACAGAATATCTCAACCACGTATTTCCAAGAGAAGAGTGAGATACTTTAAGAAAAAGGAAGGCTACCAAGAGAAATGGGACCGGATTGTCGAAGGATACGCCAGAGAGATAAGAGAACTACGGAAGAAGAGGAGCCAATTAACGAAGGTACCCAATCAGAAGATAGATGACGATACCCAAACCAAATTGAGAGAGTTACCAAACATCAGTACTGACAGCCACCAGAAGAACAATGGAAACAAATATATTGAAGAAAGAGAGAGAAAGAAGACAGAAGAATGGAAGGCAGACTCAGCCCAAATAACTTTCAAATGGAAAAACCAGATGATAGCCCGATATAGATCAAGAACGGACAGGAGTATGGATGCTAAAGAAGTCCGATCGACAAGAAGAGAGGAGAACGACGATTACGGTTAAAATGAATAAAATATACACTGAATTATGGGACCGTCTATTATGATAACCAGTAATACCTATAATCAGACTTCAATGAAAAGATATATCGACAATTAAAATATGGGACTAAAAGTGAAAAGTTAGCGATAAGAATTATTTTATTATGGATATTATGCAAAGGATGAAAATGTTTGTTATGAAAAATGAAAATATAATTATGAATATAACTGTTGACTATATCAAGATGAAAAATGAAATGTGGCCATGAAGATTATTGTTTCCTAAAAATGTGAAAAATGAAAGTATGCTTATAAAAATAGATGTTGACTAAAGAAAAAGATGTATTATTACTATGAAGACTATTATGTGTTTATATCAAATGAAATGTAACTATATAACTATGTATTGAACATTGAATATATATTGTAATTTTATAATGTGAGAAAACATGCTCCCAAAGAATTTATGTAAAGGATTCAGAACAGTGTATTTATAAATAATAGCGTACTATAAAGAAAAAAGAAGAGCAACTTACGAGATCGACACCCTACATCCACGGCATATATGAGATACATATATTTCCAAGAGCCACGTCAACCAGTAAAAATTTAACATCTTACCCGTACTAATAAAAAGAAGAGTAATTTACGAGACGGACACCCGAGATCTATGGCATAACTATATATAATATATATACTTCCTAGAGCCTAGTCAACAAGTAAAAATTTAACACCATACCCGTACTAATAATAAAGATGAATATACGAGAACGACGAATTACATCCTAGGCACAAACATTTCCAAGAGCCACGTCAACAAGTAATAAGAACATCTTACCCGTACTATAGAAAAAAGAAGAAGGAGCAAATGAGAAGTTGGAAGAATAAACCTAAAGAAATGTATTAATGTAGACGAACCACCACACACAACCACAATATTCTAGTGTATTTTACTAGAGGAAAAGCCAATACCACATGGAATATAAATACCAACGAAAACCATGAGAAAGAAGAAAAAATAAATGTACTTATGAATTATATCTAGAAGAATGAAACCTGAAATGAAGAATATGACGAAATGACGTTCAAAATGATACAAAATGAAGAGATTAATCAATGATAAAGAAGAATGAAAAGTAATATACTAACGAAGATAATCATGAGAGTATACCAGTGAGGAAATGTAAAACAAACTATCCTTATAATATGTGAAGAACATCGTTAAGTTGAATCAAGAAAAGAGAGAATAACAATGTATAAACCGCAGATGCGTGAATTAATCCCAAGAATATTTATTATTTGTCGGAAGAACGACCACTATTATTATTTTGATGATTTGAGATGAATTGACTGATGAGTAATGCCAGCAATCATTTATTATTATTGAAGGAGATGATCTGCCTCCATATTTATTGAAGTTAGTATGGCCAGTAGAGTTGAATAGCCAAAGTGAGCCGCTCTAAACTGCCCCAGCTAAACTTATGTTAGGGAATTAGGGAACTAAATAAACGAGGGAGATGATTACATAGAGAAGATATAAATATGATTCAAATAGAAGAAAGTAAAGGGATATATGGAAAAAACATGTGAATCGACATGGAATGTACAACAATTGATAAATTCTTCAATGAAAAATATAGTATAATAATAATTCAGAATTAATCAATTCTTATAGGAAGGCATATGTAACGTTACCAAATATGGTAGTTACATAATATAAGCTAATATAACGTCAAGTAAGAGAAAAGCATGGAAGTATGTCTAGATAAATAAACCTAAGTGTATAAAAGTGTGTATCTACAAATATATTAATATAAAAAATCCAATGATAAAGAAGATAATATTAACATAGCAACATCAAATACAAAGTGAAGAAAGAAAATGCCATGAGCCAAAACAAAATATCAGTAACCAGACCCAATAGGATCCAACAGTGAGGGGAACCGACAAAATAAGGACCAACACACTCCAACAGCGAGGGAAATAAATAAAAATAATGACCACAACGAAAATATTGAAGAAGAAGAAAGAAGAAGGACAAGGAAGCATACCATGAAGAGAGAAGAAGATGGATGGATCATGCAAGGACTCAACATAAACCACGTGTACTAAAGACTATATAAGAGACCAAAGGAAGTGATGATTATCAAATATGAAAAGAAAACCAGTGTTTAACATTTAAGGAACCACAAACAATTGCAGTGAGTACTTGATATATATGTGAAACCTGTGAAAAGTTAACTAATTTCAACTGAATAAACCACACAAACAATCCCAGTGATGAAGTTTATAGTGTAAGAAAATATGTTAATTTCATAATGAAACAGCAAGAATTAAAATAGTCAAATAAACACAGACAATGAGTGTGACTAATTTAATAAAGGTTGTGATCAATACAGATAATCATAAGACCACCAGAATAGAATAAAATAGAACAATTATGTTATTGTTCATAGAGAACTGACAACAAATAAAAACCTTTGTTATGTATCAAACAAAGTGACAGGAATTGAATTCAACCAATGACCAGAAAAATATTGTAATTAATACAAAAAGATTTGTGTTATTGTTTAAGAAGGAGTTGTATAAACATGTGTAACAAAATAATTAAAATATTATAGTAAGATACCATATTGAAGTCAAGTTAGTAGTAGAAAAATACTGCATTAAAACATGTGGTACATTTGTTACATAACCCCATAGGGAAGACACCTATGAAACAGAAAATCATACATGTTGATATAAATAAATGATCAACTATGATATCAATCAAGAATTTGTTATAAATAATAATAAATCCTAAGAGACAATGTATTATATTGCAGCACAATGCAAATAAAACAAAGCAAATATGATGACACAGAGATAGTAGAGATGGAACAAGTATGACAATTTAGTTAGACAAAATACAATATCAAAACAAATACCAATGTTAATAAAAGTATTACCAGTAGTGAGATAAATATCTGGTACTACCTTGAGAACAGATTCTGAACATAATAATGACAGTATTGTAACCAAAATATTATAAACTAACTAACTATGTACATATAACCAGAAGTAAGCTGAACCATTGTATAACCAACTAGTTAAGAAAAATACTGTATCAAAGATTGAACACAGATTGTTAAGGTTGTTACCAGTAGTAAGAGGGAATCCCAATGCTACTTTGAGAACAGACTATGACCATAAAAACAGTCATTTTTTATACAAATAATTAAAAACCAAATGACTATAATGAAAGCATCCAGATGTAAACAAACCATGAGGAGCAAGTTATTTATGAAAAATATAACATGTAAACTTGTTTAAAAGTAAATGAAAACATTATCAAGAGTTAGAATAATGTCTAATACTACTTTGGAAACCCAAACCAAGGGTAACAATAACAACTTAGTTGTTGTATTAACAAAAATAAATGACTACTATGATATGACACAACATAAACAGATCCATTACTGAAAAATTGAAGGGTTCTGAACTAGCCAAAAGCTAACCATTATGTATAATGAATTAGGTACAATGTGTGTACACTAATTACAACTAGTACATGATATCATTTATATAGAACAAACCAAAAATAAGGTAACAATTGTATAAGAGAAATAGGAGGGGACTAAAACAATGTAAATAATAGATTAAACACAGTCATGTACAAATATTCTAGTGTAAAATTATATAAATAGACATTACTAGTATTATTAGATCGCAATACTACTGTTTTAAATAAGAAAAATTAGTTTTAAGCACATTTATGAAAAATCAAATATGGACGCCTAATGACGCCATAGCGAGATATTGTTTAGGGAACAACTATTCCCAAATTTTGAATCAAACCAATTGAGATATGGACTCAAGAGTGTTTATTTAAAAAGTGTTTTAATATAAATAAGTGAAATTTGGTGTAATAGACTTATAAATATAAGATACACCAGAAATAATTAATAAAATTGTTATAGTGATAGAAGTGATGGACGGAAAATAATCATTCTTGGACTTAAATTAAAGCGTAGGATGTCCGCAAGTCACTGACATCAACCATTTAACGATAGGACATAGATTAAGAAAGTTATTGTGATTTTAAACTTTTCAATTAAATTTTTGTACCAGTGCTGACGTCACAAAGCCTCAACCTCAAAATCGAATTTGTTAAAAAATTAAATGTTTTAAGAAAACAAAGGCTTTTGGGTCAGAGAGTATAATTTTTCCAACCAATAGAATGAATGAACCTTAGCCAGACGAGCAGGAGACGCTTAGTAGAAGCATCACAGTTCACGATCAGTCTTTCGACGGAGAGGCCACGCCGCTCGCCAACATGAAAAAGTTTTAATTTTGAATTTGTGCGCGGCATTGACATTAAGTAAATCAACATACATAACCTTAACACTACACCAATATTTACGAGTGAAAGGTGCGGAGTTATTTATTTAAACAAGTACGATTAGTGTATAATGTCAATCGTACTTGCGAGTGTTGTGAAAGATAAAAAACAGGGAGTACAATTTTTTATTTAAATAATATTGAAACAGAAATAATAATTTCGTAACAAGTAATTTTGACACTACGCAAGTCAGAAAAGGCGAAGTATCAAAAACCATGATTGAATTATCAGAATTAAAAGAAATATTAATTCACAATAATTATTAAAATATTGGAAAAATATTTTAATTATTCATCATTATTAAAAAATTATGTTAGAAGCATTTACTACTAAATACGAGTAATTACAATAGTCACTCATTTGACTAAAATTGTTTTCTTGATTTCTCGATGTTTTAAAGTAAACATTATTAATTTTAATACGAAAGAATAAATGTAATCCTGATAATAACACATCAATATATTACGAATAATGTGTTTATATTTAGATTAAGAAATAATAAATATTAAGAAATAGTTAACCATTATAACAATACCCCTTATAACATAACCTTAGAATCGTAACGGTAACTTGCCAGTTTCACTGTTACCGGTCTGTTCTCAAGTAAAATCCAAACCAGATGGAAATAATAACAAGAGTTTTTTAAGAAATTTTTCTCTTGCAAATAGATAATTCTCAAAACGAATTATTAAAATAAAGTGATACATTTTAACTGTACAAGCCAACGAGCTTGTTAATTGTCAGAAGAATACTAAAAGTTGCGTGCGCATTCCCGCGTACGATAGTACCATAAATATCAGATATATGGTATTAATTTTCGATTTTTTATATTTGTTTGTTTATTCTTAATTATTGTTCATTTTATATCGTTACTAATATTACATCTTGTACCTGGTATCATGTTACCTAAAAGAACCTTACGAATATGGTAATTCACTGATACAAGAGAACATAACCTCTTGAAATTAACTTATTGTACAAATAACAGGTTTACCAGCCTTGAGGCTGAACAGAGTCTTATTTTGAATTTTTATTTGTAATTATTATCTAAAAGGTTGTTAGCTATTGATTGTTCGTTGTTCAAAGATTTTATAATATCTCGAATTGTTAATAAACCTCCACATTTATTACCAGTGAAAAAGAGTATCATTTCAATTCTAAATTAGTTCATTTATTTTTAATCAGTTCTACCAAAGGTGGCGGAAGAGTTTAAATAGATCTAATAATTCAGAATATTATTTAGATATTATTTCATTTATATTGTGTGTGATAACTATATTGAATATTCAACCTGAATATTTATCTGTATGTAAAGTGTATGTATTTCAGCGGAACCGTCACTGAACAGGACTGAAATATCCACGTGTGGTAAGTGAGGGAGGTATATAACAGAGTGCGCGAAACATTTTAAATCAAAAAGTGGACTATTAATACGCACCCATTAAACAATACAATCACACTAATAACCATAATAGTTACAATTACGACATTTTCTAAAAAACAACATTACCGTAGATACCAGTGCGTATCTACACTCACACTACTACACCATTACAAATCTACATTATCGAACATGTACTTGTACATTATATCGAACTTGTATGTAGATATTCATCTATAAAGTTCCTTTATAGATTACACTCACACTACCACACCACCATAAATACTTGTTTTATTACAAGTTTGGCGCTCCATCGCGGGGCGGAAGTGAGTGAAGATCTACTAAGAAGAGGTATAAAATATTATCGTACTATCTACGAATCTATAAATATCACACCACACAACAAACTATATATCAACACTTTAACTTGTACTTGTAATAACTTGTTTTGTTACAAGTTGGCGCCCAACGTCTGAGCGCGGATTAGGGAAAATATACCATAACAAGTAACCTAATCACCCCAATCCGTGAAAAGACAGCAGGTACATTACCAGCATATCAAGATGTACACCAGCAGATTAAAATCGAGATCAAAGTCGAGATCAACGTCGAGAAAGAGGGCAACAGAAGCGGAGAAGGAGGCCAGAAGGGAAGAAAAGGAGGCTATGTGGACGGAAGACGGCGAAGAAATTTTATTGGAAGCAAAGGACAAACCAATTGAACCGGCAGAGGGGGTTCAACAACCAGACGAGGAGGAACCGGAAGTGATGCCTCAAGAAGCCCTACCGGAAACAAGCCAACCTGAAAAAACAACGTCAATAGGAGAATCAGCATTTCAAGAGTGGATGAGAAATATGATGGAATCACTGAAGGCAGACTTGAATAGCAAGCTGGACGAAAATAGTCAATCCAACAAGGAGACCAATAAATCTATAGAATCACTGAGGGCGGACTTAAACAGTAAAATAAAAGAAGCCCATCAATCCACCAAGGGTTTAAGCAAACAAATAGAGTCATTAAAGGAAGGCCAGAAATCCACTGACCAGAAAATAGAAGAGGGCCAGAGAGAGAGCCAGAGAAATATGGAGTTATTAAAAGAAGAATTTAATAACCAAATAAATGAGACGAACAGGAGGATGGAAGATGGGCAAAAGAAAACCGAAGAATTATTAGAAAAGAAAATGGCCATAATGAAAGGAGAATTATCGGCAGAGTTGGGAATAAAAATCGACAAGATCAACAGGAAATTAGACCGAATGAATAAGAGAATAAAGGGAGGTGACAAGGAGATCGTGGAGTCAATAAACACGGTAGTGAAGGATGATTACAAGCAATCAGGAAAGGCAATAAAAACATGTTGTGAAGAGGCAGAAGAGAGTGTTAAGAAGATAAGAAGAGAATTAATAGTAGACGAACAAAGGGAAGTTGAAGAAGTACCTGAAAATAAAAACATGGAACAAGCGAATCCAAAGCCTGAAGAGAATAGAGAAAAGAAGATCCAAATTATTCAAGAAAAGGAAGAGGTGAAGATGGAAGAAAGAAGAACCCTACGTCCAAGGAAGGCAAGAATTACAAAAGAGTTAATTGCAATGACTAGGAATGGTCTGATTAATGTGGTCAACCTACCAATCGTTAACCATGAAGAAGGGGTCTTCAGGAAGGAGTATCGGAGGAGTATCATGGAGATGGACGAGGAGGAAGATTACGTAACAATGAAGAAGAAGATGACCAACAGAATATCTCAACCACGTATTTCCAAGAGAAGAGTGAGATACTTTAAGAAAAAGGAAGGCTACCAAGAGAAATGGGACCGGATTGTCGAAGGATACGCCAGAGAGATAAGAGAACTACGGAAGAAGAGGAGCCAATTAACGAAGGTACCCAATCAGAAGATAGATGACGATACCCAAACCAAATTGAGAGAGTTACCAAACATCAGTACTGACAGCCACCAGAAGAACAATGGAAACAAATATATTGAAGAAAGAGAGAGAAAGAAGACAGAAGAATGGAAGGCAGACTCAGCCCAAATAACTTTCAAATGGAAAAACCAGATGATAGCCCGATATAGATCAAGAACGGACAGGAGTATGGATGCTAAAGAAGTCCGATCGACAAGAAGAGAGGAGAACGACGATTACGGTTAAAATGAATAAAATATACACTGAATTATGGGACCGTCTATTATGATAACCAGTAATACCTATAATCAGACTTCAATGAAAAGATATATCGACAATTAAAATATGGGACTAAAAGTGAAAAGTTAGCGATAAGAATTATTTTATTATGGATATTATGCAAAGGATGAAAATGTTTGTTATGAAAAATGAAAATATAATTATGAATATAACTGTTGACTATATCAAGATGAAAAATGAAATGTGGCCATGAAGATTATTGTTTCCTAAAAATGTGAAAAATGAAAGTATGCTTATAAAAATAGATGTTGACTAAAGAAAAAGATGTATTATTACTATGAAGACTATTATGTGTTTATATCAAATGAAATGTAACTATATAACTATGTATTGAACATTGAATATATATTGTAATTTTATAATGTGAGAAAACATGCTCCCAAAGAATTTATGTAAAGGATTCAGAACAGTGTATTTATAAATAATAGCGTACTATAAAGAAAAAAGAAGAGCAACTTACGAGATCGACACCCTACATCCACGGCATATATGAGATACATATATTTCCAAGAGCCACGTCAACCAGTAAAAATTTAACATCTTACCCGTACTAATAAAAAGAAGAGTAATTTACGAGACGGACACCCGAGATCTATGGCATAACTATATATAATATATATACTTCCTAGAGCCTAGTCAACAAGTAAAAATTTAACACCATACCCGTACTAATAATAAAGATGAATATACGAGAACGACGAATTACATCCTAGGCACAAACATTTCCAAGAGCCACGTCAACAAGTAATAAGAACATCTTACCCGTACTATAGAAAAAAGAAGAAGGAGCAAATGAGAAGTTGGAAGAATAAACCTAAAGAAATGTATTAATGTAGACGAACCACCACACACAACCACAATATTCTAGTGTATTTTACTAGAGGAAAAGCCAATACCACATGGAATATAAATACCAACGAAAACCATGAGAAAGAAGAAAAAATAAATGTACTTATGAATTATATCTAGAAGAATGAAACCTGAAATGAAGAATATGACGAAATGACGTTCAAAATGATACAAAATGAAGAGATTAATCAATGATAAAGAAGAATGAAAAGTAATATACTAACGAAGATAATCATGAGAGTATACCAGTGAGGAAATGTAAAACAAACTATCCTTATAATATGTGAAGAACATCGTTAAGTTGAATCAAGAAAAGAGAGAATAACAATGTATAAACCGCAGATGCGTGAATTAATCCCAAGAATATTTATTATTTGTCGGAAGAACGACCACTATTATTATTTTGATGATTTGAGATGAATTGACTGATGAGTAATGCCAGCAATCATTTATTATTATTGAAGGAGATGATCTGCCTCCATATTTATTGAAGTTAGTATGGCCAGTAGAGTTGAATAGCCAAAGTGAGCCGCTCTAAACTGCCCCAGCTAAACTTATGTTAGGGAATTAGGGAACTAAATAAACGAGGGAGATGATTACATAGAGAAGATATAAATATGATTCAAATAGAAGAAAGTAAAGGGATATATGGAAAAAACATGTGAATCGACATGGAATGTACAACAATTGATAAATTCTTCAATGAAAAATATAGTATAATAATAATTCAGAATTAATCAATTCTTATAGGAAGGCATATGTAACGTTACCAAATATGGTAGTTACATAATATAAGCTAATATAACGTCAAGTAAGAGAAAAGCATGGAAGTATGTCTAGATAAATAAACCTAAGTGTATAAAAGTGTGTATCTACAAATATATTAATATAAAAAATCCAATGATAAAGAAGATAATATTAACATAGCAACATCAAATACAAAGTGAAGAAAGAAAATGCCATGAGCCAAAACAAAATATCAGTAACCAGACCCAATAGGATCCAACAGTGAGGGGAACCGACAAAATAAGGACCAACACACTCCAACAGCGAGGGAAATAAATAAAAATAATGACCACAACGAAAATATTGAAGAAGAAGAAAGAAGAAGGACAAGGAAGCATACCATGAAGAGAGAAGAAGATGGATGGATCATGCAAGGACTCAACATAAACCACGTGTACTAAAGACTATATAAGAGACCAAAGGAAGTGATGATTATCAAATATGAAAAGAAAACCAGTGTTTAACATTTAAGGAACCACAAACAATTGCAGTGAGTACTTGATATATATGTGAAACCTGTGAAAAGTTAACTAATTTCAACTGAATAAACCACACAAACAATCCCAGTGATGAAGTTTATAGTGTAAGAAAATATGTTAATTTCATAATGAAACAGCAAGAATTAAAATAGTCAAATAAACACAGACAATGAGTGTGACTAATTTAATAAAGGTTGTGATCAATACAGATAATCATAAGACCACCAGAATAGAATAAAATAGAACAATTATGTTATTGTTCATAGAGAACTGACAACAAATAAAAACCTTTGTTATGTATCAAACAAAGTGACAGGAATTGAATTCAACCAATGACCAGAAAAATATTGTAATTAATACAAAAAGATTTGTGTTATTGTTTAAGAAGGAGTTGTATAAACATGTGTAACAAAATAATTAAAATATTATAGTAAGATACCATATTGAAGTCAAGTTAGTAGTAGAAAAATACTGCATTAAAACATGTGGTACATTTGTTACATAACCCCATAGGGAAGACACCTATGAAAAAGAAAATCATACATGTTGATATAAATAAATGATCAACTATGATATCAATCAAGAATTTGTTATAAATAATAATAAATCCTAAGAGACAATGTATTATATTGCAGCACAATGCAAATAAAACAAAGCAAATATGATGACACAGAGATAGTAGAGATGGAACAAGTATGACAATTTAGTTAGACAAAATACAATATCAAAACAAATACCAATGTTAATAAAAGTATTACCAGTAGTGAGATAAATATCTGGTACTACCTTGAGAACAGATTCTGAACATAATAATGACAGTATTGTAACCAAAATATTATAAACTAACTAACTATGTACATATAACCAGAAGTAAGCTGAACCATTGTATAACCAACTAGTTAAGAAAAATACTGTATCAAAGATTGAACACAGATTGTTAAGGTTGTTACCAGTAGTAAGAGGGAATCCCAATGCTACTTTGAGAACAGACTATGACCATAAAAACAGTCATTTTTTATACAAATAATTAAAAACCAAATGACTATAATGAAAGCATCCAGATGTAAACAAACCATGAGGAGCAAGTTATTTATGAAAAATATAACATGTAAACTTGTTTAAAAGTAAATGAAAACATTATCAAGAGTTAGAATAATGTCTAATACTACTTTGGAAACCCAAACCAAGGGTAACAATAACAACTTAGTTGTTGTATTAACAAAAATAAATGACTACTATGATATGACACAACATAAACAGATCCATTACTGAAAAATTGAAGGGTTCTGAACTAGCCAAAAGCTAACCATTATGTATAATGAATTAGGTACAATGTGTGTACACTAATTACAACTAGTACATGATATCATTTATATAGAACAAACCAAAAATAAGGTAACAATTGTATAAGAGAAATAGGAGGGGACTAAAACAATGTAAATAATAGATTAAACACAGTCATGTACAAATATTCTAGTGTAAAATTATATAAATAGACATTACTAGTATTATTAGATCGCAATACTACTGTTTTAAATAAGAAAAATTAGTTTTAAGCACATTTATGAAAAATCAAATATGGACGCCTAATGACGCCATAGCGAGATATTGTTTAGGGAACAACTATTCCCAAATTTTGAATCAAACCAATTGAGATATGGACTCAAGAGTGTTTATTTAAAAAGTGTTTTAATATAAATAAGTGAAATTTGGTGTAATAGACTTATAAATATAAGATACACCAGAAATAATTAATAAAATTGTTATAGTGATAGAAGTGATGGACGGAAAATAATCATTCTTGGACTTAAATTAAAGCGTAGGATGTCCGCAAGTCACTGACATCAACCATTTAACGATAGGACATAGATTAAGAAAGTTATTGTGATTTTAAACTTTTCAATTAAATTTTTGTACCAGTGCTGACGTCACAAAGCCTCAACCTCAAAATCGAATTTGTTAAAAAATTAAATGTTTTAAGAAAACAAAGGCTTTTGGGTCAGAGAGTATAATTTTTCCAACCAATAGAATGAATGAACCTTAGCCAGACGAGCAGGAGACGCTTAGTAGAAGCATCACAGTTCACGATCAGTCTTTCGACGGAGAGGCCACGCCGCTCGCCAACATGAAAAAGTTTTAATTTTGAATTTGTGCGCGGCATTGACATTAAGTAAATCAACATACATAACCTTAACACTACACCAATATTTACGAGTGAAAGGTGCGGAGTTATTTATTTAAACAAGTACGATTAGTGTATAATGTCAATCGTACTTGCGAGTGTTGTGAAAGATAAAAAACAGGGAGTACAATTTTTTATTTAAATAATATTGAAACAGAAATAATAATTTTGTAACAAGTAATTTTGACACTACGCAAGTCAGAAAAGGCGAAGTATCAAAAACCATGATTGAATTATCAGAATTAAAAGAAATATTAATTCACAATAATTATTAAAATATTGGAAAAATATTTTAATTATTCATCATTATTAAAAAATTATGTTAGAAGCATTTACTACTAAATACGAGTAATTACAATAGTCACTCATTTGACTAAAATTGTTTTCTTGATTTCTCGATGTTTTAAAGTAAACATTATTAATTTTAATACGAAAGAATAAATGTAATCCTGATAATAACACATCAATATATTACGAATAATGTGTTTATATTTAGATTAAGAAATAATAAATATTAAGAAATAGTTAACCATTATAACAATACCCCTTATAACATAACCTTAGAATCGTAACGGTAACTTGCCAGTTTCACTGTTACCGGTCTGTTCTCAAGTAAAATCCAAACCAGATGGAAATAATAACAAGAGTTTTTTAAGAAATTTTTCTCTTGCAAATAGATAATTCTCAAAACGAATTATTAAAATAAAGTGATACATTTTAACTGTACAAGCCAACGAGCTTGTTAATTGTCAGAAGAATACTAAAAGTTGTGTGCGCATTCCCGCGTACGATAGTACCATAAATATCAGATATATGGTATTAATTTTCGATTTTTTATATTTGTTTGTTTATTCTTAATTATTGTTCATTTTATATCGTTACTAATATTACATCTTGTACCTGGTATCATGTTACCTAAAAGAACCTTACGAATATGGTAATTCACTGATACAAGAGAACATAACCTCTTGAAATTAACTTATTGTACAAATAACAGGTTTACCAGCCTTGAGGCTGAACAGAGTCTTATTTTGAATTTTTATTTGTAATTATTATCTAAAAGGTTGTTAGCTATTGATTGTTCGTTGTTCAAAGATTTTATAATATCTCGAATTGTTAATAAACCTCCACATTTATTACCAGTGAAAAAGAGTATCATTTCAATTCTAAATTAGTTCATTTATTTTTAATCAGTTCTACCAAAGGTGGCGGAAGAGTTTAAATAGATCTAATAATTCAGAATATTATTTAGATATTATTTCATTTATATTGTGTGTGATAACTATATTGAATATTCAACCTGAATATTTATCTGTATGTAAAGTGTATGTATTTCAGCGGAACCGTCACTGAACAGGACTGAAATATCCACGTGTGGTAAGTGAGGGAGGTATATAACAGAGTGCGCGAAACATTTTAAATCAAAAAGTGGACTATTAATACGCACCCATTAAACAATACAATCACACTAATAACCATAATAGTTACAATTACGACATTTTCTAAAAAACAACATTACCGTAGATACCAGTGCGTATCTACACTCACACTACTACACCATTACAAATCTACATTATCGAACATGTACTTGTACATTATATCGAACTTGTATGTAGATATTCATCTATAAAGTTCCTTTATAGATTACACTCACACTACCACACCACCATAAATACTTGTTTTATTACAAGTTTGGCGCTCCATCGCGGGGCGGAAGTGAGTGAAGATCTACTAAGAAGAGGTATAAAATATTATCGTACTATCTACGAATCTATAAATATCACACCACACAACAAACTATATATCAACACTTTAACTTGTACTTGTAATAACTTGTTTTGTTACAAGTTGGCGCCCAACGTCTGAGCGCGGATTAGGGAAAATATACCATAACAAGTAACCTAATCACCCCAATCCGTGAAAAGACAGCAGGTACATTACCAGCATATCAAGATGTACACCAGCAGATTAAAATCGAGATCAAAGTCGAGATCAACGTCGAGAAAGAGGGCAACAGAAGCGGAGAAGGAGGCCAGAAGGGAAGAAAAGGAGGCTATGTGGACGGAAGACGGCGAAGAAATTTTATTGGAAGCAAAGGACAAACCAATTGAACCGGCAGAGGGGGTTCAACAACCAGACGAGGAGGAACCGGAAGTGATGCCTCAAGAAGCCCTACCGGAAACAAGCCAACCTGAAAAAACAACGTCAATAGGAGAATCAGCATTTCAAGAGTGGATGAGAAATATGATGGAATCACTGAAGGCAGACTTGAATAGCAAGCTGGACAAAAATAGTCAATCCAACAAGGAGACCAATAAATCTATAGAATCACTGAGGGCGGACTTAAACAGTAAAATAAAAGAAGCCCATCAATCCACCAAGGGTTTAAGCAAACAAATAGAGTCATTAAAGGAAGGCCAGAAATCCACTGACCAGAAAATAGAAGAGGGCCAGAGAGAGAGCCAGAGAAATATGGAGTTATTAAAAGAAGAATTTAATAACCAAATAAATGAGACGAACAGGAGGATGGAAGATGGGCAAAAGAAAACCGAAGAATTATTAGAAAAGAAAATGGCCATAATGAAAGGAGAATTATCGGCAGAGTTGGGAATAAAAATCGACAAGATCAACAGGAAATTAGACCGAATGAATAAGAGAATAAAGGGAGGTGACAAGGAGATCGTGGAGTCAATAAACACGGTAGTGAAGGATGATTACAAGCAATCAGGAAAGGCAATAAAAACATGTTGTGAAGAGGCAGAAGAGAGTGTTAAGAAGATAAGAAGAGAATTAATAGTAGACGAACAAAGGGAAGTTGAAGAAGTACCTGAAAATAAAAACATGGAACAAGCGAATCCAAAGCCTGAAGAGAATAGAGAAAAGAAGATCCAAATTATTCAAGAAAAGGAAGAGGTGAAGATGGAAGAAAGAAGAACCCTACGTCCAAGGAAGGCAAGAATTACAAAAGAGTTAATTGCAATGACTAGGAATGGTCTGATTAATGTGGTCAACCTACCAATCGTTAACCATGAAGAAGGGGTCTTCAGGAAGGAGTATCGGAGGAGTATCATGGAGATGGACGAGGAGGAAGATTACGTAACAATGAAGAAGAAGATGACCAACAGAATATCTCAACCACGTATTTCCAAGAGAAGAGTGAGATACTTTAAGAAAAAGGAAGGCTACCAAGAGAAATGGGACCGGATTGTCGAAGGATACGCCAGAGAGATAAGAGAACTACGGAAGAAGAGGAGCCAATTAACGAAGGTACCCAATCAGAAGATAGATGACGATACCCAAACCAAATTGAGAGAGTTACCAAACATCAGTACTGACAGCCACCAGAAGAACAATGGAAACAAATATATTGAAGAAAGAGAGAGAAAGAAGACAGAAGAATGGAAGGCAGACTCAGCCCAAATAACTTTCAAATGGAAAAACCAGATGATAGCCCGATATAGATCAAGAACGGACAGGAGTATGGATGCTAAAGAAGTCCGATCGACAAGAAGAGAGGAGAACGACGATTACGGTTAAAATGAATAAAATATACACTGAATTATGGGACCGTCTATTATGATAACCAGTAATACCTATAATCAGACTTCAATGAAAAGATATATCGACAATTAAAATATGGGACTAAAAGTGAAAAGTTAGCGATAAGAATTATTTTATTATGGATATTATGCAAAGGATGAAAATGTTTGTTATGAAAAATGAAAATATAATTATGAATATAACTGTTGACTATATCAAGATGAAAAATGAAATGTGGCCATGAAGATTATTGTTTCCTAAAAATGTGAAAAATGAAAGTATGCTTATAAAAATAGATGTTGACTAAAGAAAAAGATGTATTATTACTATGAAGACTATTATGTGTTTATATCAAATGAAATGTAACTATATAACTATGTATTGAACATTGAATATATATTGTAATTTTATAATGTGAGAAAACATGCTCCCAAAGAATTTATGTAAAGGATTCAGAACAGTGTATTTATAAATAATAGCGTACTATAAAGAAAAAAGAAGAGCAACTTACGAGATCGACACCCTACATCCACGGCATATATGAGATACATATATTTCCAAGAGCCACGTCAACCAGTAAAAATTTAACATCTTACCCGTACTAATAAAAAGAAGAGTAATTTACGAGACGGACACCCGAGATCTATGGCATAACTATATATAATATATATACTTCCTAGAGCCTAGTCAACAAGTAAAAATTTAACACCATACCCGTACTAATAATAAAGATGAATATACGAGAACGACGAATTACATCCTAGGCACAAACATTTCCAAGAGCCACGTCAACAAGTAATAAGAACATCTTACCCGTACTATAGAAAAAAGAAGAAGGAGCAAATGAGAAGTTGGAAGAATAAACCTAAAGAAATGTATTAATGTAGACGAACCACCACACACAACCACAATATTCTAGTGTATTTTACTAGAGGAAAAGCCAATACCACATGGAATATAAATACCAACGAAAACCATGAGAAAGAAGAAAAAATAAATGTATTTATGAATTATATCTAGAAGAATGAAACCTGAAATGAAGAATATGACGAAATGACGTTCAAAATGATACAAAATGAAGAGATTAATCAATGATAAAGAAGAATGAAAAGTAATATACTAACGAAGATAATCATGAGAGTATACCAGTGAGGAAATGTAAAACAAACTATCCTTATAATATGTGAAGAACATCGTTAAGTTGAATCAAGAAAAGAGAGAATAACAATGTATAAACCGCAGATGCGTGAATTAATCCCAAGAATATTTATTATTTGTCGGAAGAACGACCACTATTATTATTTTGATGATTTGAGATGAATTGACTGATGAGTAATGCCAGCAATCATTTATTATTATTGAAGGAGATGATCTGCCTCCATATTTATTGAAGTTAGTATGGCCAGTAGAGTTGAATAGCCAAAGTGAGCCGCTCTAAACTGCCCCAGCTAAACTTATGTTAGGGAATTAGGGAACTAAATAAACGAGGGAGATGATTACATAGAGAAGATATAAATATGATTCAAATAGAAGAAAGTAAAGGGATATATGGAAAAAACATGTGAATCGACATGGAATGTACAACAATTGATAAATTCTTCAATGAAAAATATAGTATAATAATAATTCAGAATTAATCAATTCTTATAGGAAGGCATATGTAACGTTACCAAATATGGTAGTTACATAATATAAGCTAATATAACGTCAAGTAAGAGAAAAGCATGGAAGTATGTCTAGATAAATAAACCTAAGTGTATAAAAGTGTGTATCTACAAATATATTAATATAAAAAATCCAATGATAAAGAAGATAATATTAACATAGCAACATCAAATACAAAGTGAAGAAAGAAAATGCCATGAGCCAAAACAAAATATCAGTAACCAGACCCAATAGGATCCAACAGTGAGGGGAACCGACAAAATAAGGACCAACACACTCCAACAGCGAGGGAAATAAATAAAAATAATGACCACAACGAAAATATTGAAGAAGAAGAAAGAAGAAGGACAAGGAAGCATACCATGAAGAGAGAAGAAGATGGATGGATCATGCAAGGACTCAACATAAACCACGTGTACTAAAGACTATATAAGAGACCAAAGGAAGTGATGATTATCAAATATGAAAAGAAAACCAGTGTTTAACATTTAAGGAACCACAAACAATTGCAGTGAGTACTTGATATATATGTGAAACCTGTGAAAAGTTAACTAATTTCAACTGAATAAACCACACAAACAATCCCAGTGATGAAGTTTATAGTGTAAGAAAATATGTTAATTTCATAATGAAACAGAAAGAATTAAAATAGTCAAATAAACACAGACAATGAGTGTGACTAATTTAATAAAGGTTGTGATCAATACAGATAATCATAAGACCACCAGAATAGAATAAAATAGAACAATTATGTTATTGTTCATAGAGAACTGACAACAAATAAAAACCTTTGTTATGTATCAAACAAAGTGACAGGAATTGAATTCAACCAATGACCAGAAAAATATTGTAATTAATACAAAAAGATTTGTGTTATTGTTTAAGAAGGAGTTGTATAAACATGTGTAACAAAATAATTAAAATATTATAGTAAGATACCATATTGAAGTCAAGTTAGTAGTAGAAAAATACTGCATTAAAACATGTGGTACATTTGTTACATAACCCCATAGGGAAGACACCTATGAAACAGAAAATCATACATGTTGATATAAATAAATGATCAACTATGATATCAATCAAGAATTTGTTATAAATAATAATAAATCCTAAGAGACAATGTATTATATTGCAGCACAATGCAAATAAAACAAAGCAAATATGATGACACAGAGATAGTAGAGATGGAACAAGTATGACAATTTAGTTAGACAAAATACAATATCAAAACAAATACCAATGTTAATAAAAGTATTACCAGTAGTGAGATAAATATCTGGTACTACCTTGAGAACAGATTCTGAACATAATAATGACAGTATTGTAACCAAAATATTATAAACTAACTAACTATGTACATATAACCAGAAGTAAGCTGAACCATTGTATAACCAACTAGTTAAGAAAAATACTGTATCAAAGATTGAACACAGATTGTTAAGGTTGTTACCAGTAGTAAGAGGGAATCCCAATGCTACTTTGAGAACAGACTATGACCATAAAAACAGTCATTTTTTATACAAATAATTAAAAACCAAATGACTATAATGAAAGCATCCAGATGTAAACAAACCATGAGGAGCAAGTTATTTATGAAAAATATAACATGTAAACTTGTTTAAAAGTAAATGAAAACATTATCAAGAGTTAGAATAATGTCTAATACTACTTTGGAAACCCAAACCAAGGGTAACAATAACAACTTAGTTGTTGTATTAACAAAAATAAATGACTACTATGATATGACACAACATAAACAGATCCATTACTGAAAAATTGAAGGGTTCTGAACTAGCCAAAAGCTAACCATTATGTATAATGAATTAGGTACAATGTGTGTACACTAATTACAACTAGTACATGATATCATTTATATAGAAAAAACCAAAAATAAGGTAACAATTGTATAAGAGAAATAGGAGGGGACTAAAACAATGTAAATAATAGATTAAACACAGTCATGTACAAATATTCTAGTGTAAAATTATATAAATAGACATTACTAGTATTATTAGATCGCAATACTACTGTTTTAAATAAGAAAAATTAGTTTTAAGCACATTTATGAAAAATCAAATATGGACGCCTAATGACGCCATAGCGAGATATTGTTTAGGGAACAACTATTCCCAAATTTTGAATCAAACCAATTGAGATATGGACTCAAGAGTGTTTATTTAAAAAGTGTTTTAATATAAATAAGTGAAATTTGGTGTAATAGACTTATAAATATAAGATACACCAGAAATAATTAATAAAATTGTTATAGTGATAGAAGTGATGGACGGAAAATAATCATTCTTGGACTTAAATTAAAGCGTAGGATGTCCGCAAGTCACTGACATCAACCATTTAACGATAGGACATAGATTAAGAAAGTTATTGTGATTTTAAACTTTTCAATTAAATTTTTGTACCAGTGCTGACGTCACAAAGCCTCAACCTCAAAATCGAATTTGTTAAAAAATTAAATGTTTTAAGAAAACAAAGGCTTTTGGGTCAGAGAGTATAATTTTTCCAACCAATAGAATGAATGAACCTTAGCCAGACGAGCAGGAGACGCTTAGTAGAAGCATCACAGTTCACGATCAGTCTTTCGACGGAGAGGCCACGCCGCTCGCCAACATGAAAAAGTTTTAATTTTGAATTTGTGCGCGGCATTGACATTAAGTAAATCAACATACATAACCTTAACACTACACCAATATTTACGAGTGAAAGGTGCGGAGTTATTTATTTAAACAAGTACGATTAGTGTATAATGTCAATCGTACTTGCGAGTGTTGTGAAAGATAAAAAACAGGGAGTACAATTTTTTATTTAAATAATATTGAAACAGAAATAATAATTTCGTAACAAGTAATTTTGACACTACGCAAGTCAGAAAAGGCGAAGTATCAAAAACCATGATTGAATTATCAGAATTAAAAGAAATATTAATTCACAATAATTATTAAAATATTGGAAAAATATTTTAATTATTCATCATTATTAAAAAATTATGTTAGAAGCATTTACTACTAAATACGAGTAATTACAATAGTCACTCATTTGACTAAAATTGTTTTCTTGATTTCTCGATGTTTTAAAGTAAACATTATTAATTTTAATACGAAAGAATAAATGTAATCCTGATAATAACACATCAATATATTACGAATAATGTGTTTATATTTAGATTAAGAAATAATAAATATTAAGAAATAGTTAACCATTATAACAATACCCGTTATAACATAACCTTAGAATCGTAACGGTAACTTGCCAGTTTCACTGTTACCGGTCTGTTCTCAAGTAAAATCCAAACCAGATGGAAATAATAACAAGAGTTTTTTAAGAAATTTTTCTCTTGCAAATAGATAATTCTCAAAACGAATTATTAAAATAAAGTGATACATTTTAACTGTACAAGCCAACGAGCTTGTTAATTGTCAGAAGAATACTAAAAGTTGCGTGCGCATTCCCGCGTACGATAGTACCATAAATATCAGATATATGGTATTAATTTTCGATTTTTTTATTTGTTTGTTTATTCTTAATTATTGTTCATTTTATATCGTTACTAATATTACATCTTGTACCTGGTATCATGTTACCTAAAAGAACCTTACGAATATGGTAATTCACTGATACAAGAGAACATAACCTCTTGAAATTAACTTATTGTACAAATAACAGGTTTACCAGCCTTGAGGCTGAACAGAGTCTTATTTTGAATTTTTATTTGTAATTATTATCTAAAAGGTTGTTAGCTATTGATTGTTCGTTGTTCAAAGATTTTATAATATCTCGAATTGTTAATAAACCTCCACATTTATTACCAGTGAAAAAGAGTATCATTTCAATTCTAAATTAGTTCATTTATTTTTAATCAGTTCTACCAAAGGTGGCGGAAGAGTTTAAATAGATCTAATAATTCAGAATATTATTTAGATATTATTTCATTTATATTGTGTGTGATAACTATATTGAATATTCAACCTGAATATTTATCTGTATGTAAAGTGTATGTATTTCAGCGGAACCGTCACTGAACAGGACTGAAATATCCACGTGTGGTAAGTGAGGGAGGTATATAACAGAGTGCGCGAAACATTTTAAATCAAAAAGTGGACTATTAATACGCACCCATTAAACAATACAATCACACTAATAACCATAATAGTTACAATTACGACATTTTCTAAAAAACAACATTACCGTAGATACCAGTGCGTATCTACACTCACACTACTACACCATTACAAATCTACATTATCGAACATGTACTTGTACATTATATCGAACTTGTATGTAGATATTCATCTATAAAGTTCCTTTATAGATTACACTCACACTACCACACCACCATAAATACTTGTTTTATTACAAGTTTGGCGCTCCATCGCGGGGCGGAAGTGAGTGAAGATCTACTAAGAAGAGGTATAAAATATTATCGTACTATCTACGAATCTATAAATATCACACTACACAACAAACTATATATCGACACTTTAACTTGTACTTGTAATAACTTGTTTTGTTACAAGTTGGCGCCCAACGTCTGAGCGCGGATTAGGGAAAATATACCATAACAAGTAACCTAATCACCCCAATCCGTGAAAAGACAGCAGGTACATTACCAGCATATCAAGATGTACACCAGCAGATTAAAATCGAGATCAAAGTCGAGATCAACGTCGAGAAAGAGGGCAACAGAAGCGGAGAAGGAGGCCAGAAGGGAACAAAAGGAGGCTATGTGAACGGAAGACGGCGAAGAAATTTTATTGGAAGTAAAGGACAAACCAATTGAACCGGCAGAGGGGGTTCAACAACCAGACGAGGAGGAACCGGAAGTGATGCCTCAAGAAGCCCTACCGGAAACAAGCCAACCTGAAAAAACAACGTCAATAGGAGAATCAGCATTTCAAGAGTGGATGAGAAATATGATGGAATCACTGAAGGCAGACTTGAATAGCAAGCTGGACGAAAATAGTCAATTCAACAAGGAGACCAATAAATCTATAGAATCACTGAGGGCGGACTTAAACAGTAAAATAAAAGAAGCCCATCAATCCACCAAGGGTTTAAGCAAACAAATAGAGTCATTAAAGGAAGGCCAGAAATCCACTGACCAGAAAATAGAAGAGGGCCACAGAGAGAGCCAGAGAAATATGGAGTTATTAAAAGAAGAATTTAATAACCAAATAAATGAGACGAACAGGAGGATGGAAGATGGGCAAAAGAAAACCGAAGAATTATTAGAAAAGAAAATGGCCATAATGAAAGGAGAATTATCGGCAGAGTTGGGAATAAAAATCGACAAGATCAACAGGAAATTAGACCGAATGAATAAGAGAATAAAGGGAGGTGACAAGGAGATCGTGGAGTCAATAAACACGGTAGTGAAGGATGATTACAAGCAATCAGGAAAGGCAATAAAAAGATGTTGTGAAGAGGCAGAAGAGAGTGTTAAGAAGATAAGAAGAGAATTAATAGTAGACGAACAAAGGGAAGTTGAAGAAGTACCTGAAAATAAAAACATGGAACAAGCGAATCCAAAGCCTGAAGAGAATAGAGAAAAGAAGATCCAAATTATTCAAGAAAAGGAAGAGGTGAAGGTGGAAGAAAGAAGAACCCTACGTCCAAGGAAGGCAAGAATTACAAAAGAGTTAATTGCAATGACTAGGAATGGTCTGATTAATGTGGTCAACCTACCAATCGTTAACCATGAAGAAGGGGTCTTCAGGAAGGAGTATCGGAGGAGTATCATGGAGATGGACGAGGAGGAAGATTACGTAACAATGAAGAAGAAGATGACCAACAGAATATCTCAACCACGTATTTCCAAGAGAAGAGTGAGATACTTTAAGAAAAAGGAAGGCTACCAAGAGAAATGGGACCGGATTGTCGAAGGATACGCCAGAGAGATAAGAGAACTACGGAAGAAGAGGAGCCAATTAACGAAGGTACCCAATCAGAAGATAGATGACGATACCCAAACCAAATTGAGAGAGTTACCAAACATCAGTACTGACAGCCACCAGAAGAACAATGGAAACAAATATATTGAAGAAAGAGAGAGAAAGAAGACAGAAGAATGGAAGGCAGACTCAGCCCAAATAACTTTCAAATGGAAAAACCAGATGATAGGCCGATATAGATCAAGAACGGACAGGAGTATGGATGCTAAAGAAGTCCGATCGACAAGAAGAGAGGAGAACGACGATTACGGTTAAAATGAATAAAATATACACTGAATTATGGGACCGTCTATTATGATAACCAGTAATACCTATAATCAGACTTCAATGAAAAGATATATCGACAATTAAAATATGGGACTAAAAGTGAAAAGTTAGCGATAAGAATTATTTTATTATGGATATTATGTAAAGGATGAAAATGTTTGTTATGAAAAATGAAAATATAATTATGAATATAACTGTTGACTATATCAAGATGAAAAATGAAATGTGGCCATGAAGATTATTGTTTCCTAAAAATGTGAAAAATGAAAGTATGCTTATAAAAATAGATGTTGACTAAAGAAAAAGATGTATTATTACTATGAAGACTATTATGTGTTTATATCAAATGAAATGTAACTATATAACTATGTATTGAACATTGAATATATATTGTAATTTTATAATGTGAGAAAACATGCTCCCAAAGAATTTATGTAAAGGATTCAGAACAGTGTATTTATAAATAATAGCGTACTATAAAGAAAAAAGAAGAGCAACTTACGAGATCGACACCCTACATCCACGGCATATATGAGATACATATATTTCCAAGAGCCACGTCAACCAGTAAAAATTTAACATCTTACCCGTACTAATAAAAAGAAGAGTAATTTACGAGACGGACACCCGAGATCTATGGCATAACTATATATAATATATATACTTCCTAGAGCCTAGTCAACAAGTAAAAATTTAACACCATACCCGTACTAATAATAAAGATGAATATACGAGAACGACGAATTACATCCTAGGCACAAACATTTCCAAGAGCCACGTCAACAAGTAATAAGAACATCTTACCCGTACTATAGAAAAAAGAAGAAGGAGCAAATGAGAAGTTGGAAGAATAAACCTAAAGAAATGTATTAATGTAGACGAACCACCACACACAACCACAATATTCTAGTGTATTTTACTAGAGGAAAAGCCAATACCACATGGAATATAAATACCAACGAAAACCATGAGAAAGAAGAAAAAATAAATGTACTTATGAATTATATCTAGAAGAATGAAACCTGAAATGAAGAATATGACGAAATGACGTTCAAAATGATACAAAATGAAGAGATTAATCAATGATAAAGAAGAATGAAAAGTAATATACTAACGAAGATAATCATGAGAGTATACCAGTGAGGAAATGTAAAACAAACTATCCCTATAATATGTGAAGAACATCGTTAAGTTGAATCAAGAAAAGAGAGAATAACAATGTATAAACCGCAGATGCGTGAATTAATCCCAAGAATATTTATTATTTGTCGGAAGAACGACCACTATTATTATTTTGATGATTTGAGATGAATTGACTGATGAGTAATGCCAGCAATCATTTATTATTATTGAAGGAGATGATCTGCCTCCATATTTATTGAAGTTAGTATGGCCAGTAGAGTTGAATAGCCAAAGTGAGCCGCTCTAAACTGCCCCAGCTAAACTTATGTTAGGGAATTAGGGAACTAAATAAACGAGGGAGATGATTACATAGAGAAGATATAAATATGATTCAAATAGAAGAAAGTAAAGGGATATATGGAAAAAACATGTGAATCGACATGGAATGTACAACAATTGATAAATTCTTCAATGAAAAATATAGTATAATAATAATTCAGAATTAATCAATTCTTATAGGAAGGCATATGTAACGTTACCAAATATGGTAGTTACATAATATAAGCTAATATAACGTCAAGTAAGAGAAAAGCATGGAAGTATGTCTAGATAAATAAACCTAAGTGTATAAAAGTGTGTATCTACAAATATATTAATATAAAAAATCCAATGATAAAGAAGATAATATTAACATAGCAACATCAAATACAAAGTGAAGAAAGAAAATGCCATGAGCCAAAACAAAATATCAGTAACCAGACCCAATAGGATCCAACAGTGAGGGGAACCGACAAAATAAGGACCAACACACTCCAACAGCGAGGGAAATAAATAAAAATAATGACCACAACGAAAATATTGAAGAAGAAGAAAGAAGAAGGACAAGGAAGCATACCATGAAGAGAGAAGAAGATGGATGGATCATGCAAGGACTCAACATAAACCACGTGTACTAAAGACTATATAAGAGACCAAAGGAAGTGATGATTATCAAATATGAAAAGAAAACCAGTGTTTAACATTTAAGGAACCACAAACAATTGCAGTGAGTACTTGATATATATGTGAAACCTGTGAAAAGTTAACTAATTTCAACTGAATAAACCACACAAACAATCCCAGTGATGAAGTTTATAGTGTAAGAAAATATGTTAATTTCATAATGAAACAGCAAGAATTAAAATAGTCAAATAAACACAGACAATGAGTGTGACTAATTTAATAAAGGTTGTGATCAATACAGATAATCATAAGACCACCAGAATAGAATAAAATAGAACAATTATGTTATTGTTCATAGAGAACTGACAACAAATAAAAACCTTTGTTATGTATCAAACAAAGTGACAGGAATTGAATTCAACCAATGACCAGAAAAATATTGTAATTAATACAAAAAGATTTGTGTTATTGTTTAAGAAGGAGTTGTATAAACATGTGTAACAAAATAATTAAAATATTATAGTAAGATACCATATTGAAGTCAAGTTAGTAGTAGAAAAATACTGCATTAAAACATGTGGTACATTTGTTACATAACCCCATAGGGAAGACACCTATGAAACAGAAAATCATACATGTTGATATAAATAAATGATCAACTATGATATCAATCAAGAATTTGTTATAAATAATAATAAATCCTAAGAGACAATGTATTATATTGCAGCACAATGCAAATAAAACAAAGCAAATATGATGACACAGAGATAGTAGAGATGGAACAAGTATGACAATTTAGTTAGACAAAATACAATATCAAAACAAATACCAATGTTAATAAAAGTATTACCAGTAGTGAGATAAATATCTGGTACTACCTTGAGAACAGATTCTGAACATAATAATGACAGTATTGTAACCAAAATATTATAAACTAACTAACTATGTACATATAACCAGAAGTAAGCTGAACCATTGTATAACCAACTAGTTAAGAAAAATACTGTATCAAAGATTGAACACAGATTGTTAAGGTTGTTACCAGTTGTAAGAGGGAATCCCAATGCTACTTTGAGAACAGACTATGACCATAAAAACAGTCATTTTTTATACAAATAATTAAAAACCAAATGACTATAATGAAAGCATCCAGATGTAAACAAACCATGAGGAGCAAGTTATTTATGAAAAATATAACATGTAAACTTGTTTAAAAGTAAATGAAAACATTATCAAGAGTTAGAATAATGTCTAATACTACTTTGGAAACCCAAACCAAGGGTAACAATAACAACTTAGTTGTTGTATTAACAAAAATAAATGACTACTATGATATGACACAACATAAACAGATCCATTACTGAAAAATTGAAGGGTTCTGAACTAGCCAAAAGCTAACCATTATGTATAATGAATTAGGTACAATGTGTGTACACTAATTACAACTAGTACATGATATCATTTATATAGAAAAAACCAAAAATAAGGTAACAATTGTATAAGAGAAATAGGAGGGGACTAAAACAATGTAAATAGTAGATTAAACACAGTCATGTACAAATATTCTAGTGTAAAATTATATAAATAGACATTACTAGTATTATTAGATCGCAATACTACTGTTTTAAATAAGAAAAATTAGTTTTAAGCACATTTATGAAAAATCAAATATGGACGCCTAATGACGCCATAGCGAGATATTGTTTAGGGAACAACTATTCCCAAATTTTGAATCAAACCAATTGAGATATGGACTCAAGAGTGTTTATTTAAAAAGTGTTTTAATATAAATAAGTGAAATTTGGTGTAATAGACTTATAAATATAAGATACACCAGAAATAATTAATAAAATTGTTATAGTGATAGAAGTGATGGACGGAAAATAATCATTCTTGGACTTAAATTAAAGCGTAGGATGTCCGCAAGTCACTGACATCAACCATTTAACGATAGGACATAGATTAAGAAAGTTATTGTGATTTTAAACTTTTCAATTAAATTTTTGTACCAGTGCTGACGTCACAAAGCCTCAACCTCAAAATCGAATTTGTTAAAAAATTAAATGTTTTAAGAAAACAAAGGCTTTTGGGTCAGAGAGTATAATTTTTCCAACCAATAGAATGAATGAACCTTAGCCAGACGAGCAGGAGACGCTTAGTAGAAGCATCACAGTTCACGATCAGTCTTTCGACGGAGAGGCCACGCCGCTCGCCAACATGAAAAAGTTTTAATTTTGAATTTGTGCGCGGCATTGACATTAAGTAAATCAACATACATAACCTTAACACTACACCAATATTTACGAGTGAAAGGTGCGGAGTTATTTATTTAAACAAGTACGATTAGTGTATAATGTCAATCGTACTTGCGAGTGTTGTGAAAGATAAAAAACAGGGAGTACAATTTTTTATTTAAATAATATTGAAACAGAAATAATAATTTCGTAACAAGTAATTTTGACACTACGCAAGTCAGAAAAGGCGAAGTATCAAAAACCATGATTGAATTATCAGAATTAAAAGAAATATTAATTCACAATAATTATTAAAATATTGGAAAAATATTTTAATTATTCATCATTATTAAAAAATTATGTTAGAAGCATTTACTACTAAATACGAGTAATTACAATAGTCACTCATTTGACTAAAATTGTTTTCTTGATTTCTCGATGTTTTAAAGTAAACATTATTAATTTTAATACGAAAGAATAAATGTAATCCTGATAATAACACATCAATATATTACGAATAATGTGTTTATATTTAGATTAAGAAATAATAAATATTAAGAAATAGTTAACCATTATAACAATACCCGTTATAACATAACCTTAGAATCGTAACGGTAACTTGCCAGTTTCACTGTTACCGGTCTGTTCTCAAGTAAAATCCAAACCAGATGGAAATAATAACAAGAGTTTTTTAAGAAATTTTTCTCTTGCAAATAGATAATTCTCAAAACGAATTATTAAAATAAAGTGATACATTTTAACTGTACAAGCCAACGAGCTTGTTAATTGTCAGAAGAATACTAAAAGTTGCGTGCGCATTCCCGCGTACGATAGTACCATAAATATCAGATATATGGTATTAATTTTCGATTTTTTTATTTGTTTGTTTATTCTTAATTATTGTTCATTTTATATCGTTACTAATATTACATCTTGTACCTGGTATCATGTTACCTAAAAGAACCTTACGAATATGGTAATTCACTGATACAAGAGAACATAACCTCTTGAAATTAACTTATTGTACAAATAACAGGTTTACCAGCCTTGAGGCTGAACAGAGTCTTATTTTGAATTTTTATTTGTAATTATTATCTAAAAGGTTGTTAGCTATTGATTGTTCGTTGTTCAAAGATTTTATAATATCTCGAATTGTTAATAAACCTCCACATTTATTACCAGTGAAAAAGAGTATCATTTCAATTCTAAATTAGTTCATTTATTTTTAATCAGTTCTACCAAAGGTGGCGGAAGAGTTTAAATAGATCTAATAATTCAGAATATTATTTAGATATTATTTCATTTATATTGTGTGTGATAACTATATTGAATATTCAACCTGAATATTTATCTGTATGTAAAGTGTATGTATTTCAGCGGAACCGTCACTGAACAGGACTGAAATATCCACGTGTGGTAAGTGAGGGAGGTATATAACAGAGTGCGCGAAACATTTTAAATCAAAAAGTGGACTATTAATACGCACCCATTAAACAATACAATCACACTAATAACCATAATAGTTACAATTACGACATTTTCTAAAAAACAACATTACCGTAGATACCAGTGCGTATCTACACTCACACTACTACACCATTACAAATCTACATTATCGAACATGTACTTGTACATTATATCGAACTTGTATGTAGATATTCATCTATAAAGTTCCTTTATAGATTACACTCACACTACCACACCACCATAAATACTTGTTTTATTACAAGTTTGGCGCTCCATCGCGGGGCGGAAGTGAGTGAAGATCTACTAAGAAGAGGTATAAAATATTATCGTACTATCTACGAATCTATAAATATCACACCACACAACAAACTATATATCGACACTTTAACTTGTACTTGTAATAACTTGTTTTGTTACAAGTTGGCGCCCAACGTCTGAGCGCGGATTAGGGAAAATATACCATAACAAGTAACCTAATCACCCCAATCCGTGAAAAGACAGCAGGTACATTACCAGCATATCAAGATGTACACCAGCAGATTAAAATCGAGATCAAAGTCGAGATCAACGTCGAGAAAGAGGGCAACAGAAGCGGAGAAGGAGGCCAGAAGGGAACAAAAGGAGGCTATGTGAACGGAAGACGGCGAAGAAATTTTATTGGAAGTAAAGGACAAACCAATTGAACCGGCAGAGGGGGTTCAACAACCAGACGAGGAGGAACCGGAAGTGATGCCTCAAGAAGCCCTACCGGAAACAAGCCAACCTGAAAAAACAACGTCAATAGGAGAATCAGCATTTCAAGAGTGGATGAGAAATATGATGGAATCACTGAAGGCAGACTTGAATAGCAAGCTGGACGAAAATAGTCAATTCAACAAGGAGACCAATAAATCTATAGAATCACTGAGGGCGGACTTAAACAGTAAAATAAAAGAAGCCCATCAATCCACCAAGGGTTTAAGCAAACAAATAGAGTCATTAAAGGAAGGCCAGAAATCCACTGACCAGAAAATAGAAGAGGGCCACAGAGAGAGCCAGAGAAATATGGAGTTATTAAAAGAAGAATTTAATAACCAAATAAATGAGACGAACAGGAGGATGGAAGATGGGCAAAAGAAAACCGAAGAATTATTAGAAAAGAAAATGGCCATAATGAAAGGAGAATTATCGGCAGAGTTGGGAATAAAAATCGACAAGATCAACAGGAAATTAGACCGAATGAATAAGAGAATAAAGGGAGGTGACAAGGAGATCGTGGAGTCAATAAACACGGTAGTGAAGGATGATTACAAGCAATCAGGAAAGGCAATAAAAAGATGTTGTGAAGAGGCAGAAGAGAGTGTTAAGAAGATAAGAAGAGAATTAATAGTAGACGAACAAAGGGAAGTTGAAGAAGTACCTGAAAATAAAAACATGGAACAAGCGAATCCAAAGCCTGAAGAGAATAGAGAAAAGAAGATCCAAATTATTCAAGAAAAGGAAGAGGTGAAGGTGGAAGAAAGAAGAACCCTACGTCCAAGGAAGGCAAGAATTACAAAAGAGTTAATTGCAAAGACTAGGAATGGTCTGATTAATGTGGTCAACCTACCAATCGTTAACCATGAAGAAGGGGTCTTCAGGAAGGAGTATCGGAGGAGTATCATGGAGATGGACGAGGAGGAAGATTACGTAACAATGAAGAAGAAGATGACCAACAGAATATCTCAACCACGTATTTCCAAGAGAAGAGTGAGATACTTTAAGAAAAAGGAAGGCTACCAAGAGAAATGGGACCGGATTGTCGAAGGATACGCCAGAGAGATAAGAGAACTACGGAAGAAGAGGAGCCAATTAACGAAGGTACCCAATCAGAAGATAGATGACGATACCCAAACCAAATTGAGAGAGTTACCAAACATCAGTACTGACAGCCACCAGAAGAACAATGGAAACAAATATATTGAAGAAAGAGAGAGAAAGAAGACAGAAGAATGGAAGGCAGACTCAGCCCAAATAACTTTCAAATGGAAAAACCAGATGATAGGCCGATATAGATCAAGAACGGACAGGAGTATGGATGCTAAAGAAGTCCGATCGACAAGAAGAGAGGAGAACGACGATTACGGTTAAAATGAATAAAATATACACTGAATTATGGGACCGTCTATTATGATAACCAGTAATACCTATAATCAGACTTCAATGAAAAGATATATCGACAATTAAAATATGGGACTAAAAGTGAAAAGTTAGCGATAAGAATTATTTTATTATGGATATTATGCAAAGGATGAAAATGTTTGTTATGAAAAATGAAAATATAATTATGAATATAACTGTTGACTATATCAAGATGAAAAATGAAATGTGGCCATGAAGATTATTGTTTCCTAAAAATGTGAAAAATGAAAGTATGCTTATAAAAATAGATGTTGACTAAAGAAAAAGATGTATTATTACTATGAAGACTATTATGTGTTTATATCAAATGAAATGTAACTATATAACTATGTATTGAACATTGAATATATATTGTAATTTTATAATGTGAGAAAACATGCTCCCAAAGAATTTATGTAAAGGATTCAGAACAGTGTATTTATAAATAATAGCGTACTATAAAGAAAAAAGAAGAGCAACTTACGAGATCGACACCCTACATCCACGGCATATATGAGATACATATATTTCCAAGAGCCACGTCAACCAGTAAAAATTTAACATCTTACCCGTACTAATAAAAAGAAGAGTAATTTACGAGACGGACACCCGAGATCTATGGCATAACTATATATAATATATATACTTCCTAGAGCCTAGTCAACAAGTAAAAATTTAACACCATACCCGTACTAATAATAAAGATGAATATACGAGAACGACGAATTACATCCTAGGCACAAACATTTCCAAGAGCCACGTCAACAAGTAATAAGAACATCTTACCCGTACTATAGAAAAAAGAAGAAGGAGCAAATGAGAAGTTGGAAGAATAAACCTAAAGAAATGTATTAATGTAGACGAACCACCACACACAACCACAATATTCTAGTGTATTTTACTAGAGGAAAAGCCAATACCACATGGAATATAAATACCAACGAAAACCATGAGAAAGAAGAAAAAATAAATGTACTTATGAATTATATCTAGAAGAATGAAACCTGAAATGAAGAATATGACGAAATGACGTTCAAAATGATACAAAATGAAGAGATTAATCAATGATAAAGAAGAATGAAAAGTAATATACTAACGAAGATAATCATGAGAGTATACCAGTGAGGAAATGTAAAACAAACTATCCTTATAATATGTGAAGAACATCGTTAAGTTGAATCAAGAAAAGAGAGAATAACAATGTATAAACCGCAGATGCGTGAATTAATCCCAAGAATATTTATTATTTGTCGGAAGAACGACCACTATTATTATTTTGATGATTTGAGATGAATTGACTGATGAGTAATGCCAGCAATCATTTATTATTATTGAAGGAGATGATCTGCCTCCATATTTATTGAAGTTAGTATGGCCAGTAGAGTTGAATAGCCAAAGTGAGCCGCTCTAAACTGCCCCAGCTAAACTTATGTTAGGGAATTAGGGAACTAAATAAACGAGGGAGATGATTACATAGAGAAGATATAAATATGATTCAAATAGAAGAAAGTAAAGGGATATATGGAAAAAACATGTGAATCGACATGGAATGTACAACAATTGATAAATTCTTCAATGAAAAATATAGTATAATAATAATTCAGAATTAATCAATTCTTATAGGAAGGCATATGTAACGTTACCAAATATGGTAGTTACATAATATAAGCTAATATAACGTCAAGTAAGAGAAAAGCATGGAAGTATGTCTAGATAAATAAACCTAAGTGTATAAAAGTGTGTATCTACAAATATATTAATATAAAAAATCCAATGATAAAGAAGATAATATTAACATAGCAACATCAAATACAAAGTGAAGAAAGAAAATGCCATGAGCCAAAACAAAATATCAGTAACCAGACCCAATAGGATCCAACAGTGAGGGGAACCGACAAAATAAGGACCAACACACTCCAACAGCGAGGGAAATAAATAAAAATAATGACCACAACGAAAATATTGAAGAAGAAGAAAGAAGAAGGACAAGGAAGCATACCATGAAGAGAGAAGAAGATGGATGGATCATGCAAGGACTCAACATAAACCACGTGTACTAAAGACTATATAAGAGACCAAAGGAAGTGATGATTATCAAATATGAAAAGAAAACCAGTGTTTAACATTTAAGGAACCACAAACAATTGCAGTGAGTACTTGATATATATGTGAAACCTGTGAAAAGTTAACTAATTTCAACTGAATAAACCACACAAACAATCCCAGTGATGAAGTTTATAGTGTAAGAAAATATGTTAATTTCATAAAGAAACAGCAAGAATTAAAATAGTCAAATAAACACAGACAATGAGTGTGACTAATTTAATAAAGGTTGTGATCAATACAGATAATCATAAGACCACCAGAATAGAATAAAATAGAACAATTATGTTATTGTTCATAGAGAACTGACAACAAATAAAAACCTTTGTTATGTATCAAACAAAGTGACAGGAATTGAATTCAACCAATGACCAGAAAAATATTGTAATTAATACAAAAAGATTTGTGTTATTGTTTAAGAAGGAGTTGTATAAACATGTGTAACAAAATAATTAAAATATTATAGTAAGATACCATATTGAAGTCAAGTTAGTAGTAGAAAAATACTGCATTAAAACATGTGGTACATTTGTTACATAACCCCATAGGGAAGACACCTATGAAACAGAAAATCATACATGTTGATATAAATAAATGATCAACTATGATATCAATCAAGAATTTGTTATAAATAATAATAAATCCTAAGAGACAATGTATTATATTGCAGCACAATGCAAATAAAACAAAGCAAATATGATGACACAGAGATAGTAGAGATGGAACAAGTATGACAATTTAGTTAGACAAAATACAATATCAAAACAAATACCAATGTTAATAAAAGTATTACCAGTAGTGAGATAAATATCTGGTACTACCTTGAGAACAGATTCTGAACATAATAATGACAGTATTGTAACCAAAATATTATAAACTAACTAACTATGTACATATAACCAGAAGTAAGCTGAACCATTGTATAACCAACTAGTTAAGAAAAATACTGTATCAAAGATTGAACACAGATTGTTAAGGTTGTTACCAGTAGTAAGAGGGAATCCCAATGCTACTTTGAGAACAGACTATGACCATAAAAACAGTCATTTTTTATACAAATAATTAAAAACCAAATGACTATAATGAAAGCATCCAGATGTAAACAAACCATGAGGAGCAAGTTATTTATGAAAAATATAACATGTAAACTTGTTTAAAAGTAAATGAAAACATTATCAAGAGTTAGAATAATGTCTAATACTACTTTGGAAACCCAAACCAAGGGTAACAATAACAACTTAGTTGTTGTATTAACAAAAATAAATGACTACTATGATATGACACAACATAAACAGATCCATTACTGAAAAATTGAAGGGTTCTGAACTAGCCAAAAGCTAACCATTATGTATAATGAATTAGGTACAATGTGTGTACACTAATTACAACTAGTACATGATATCATTTATATAGAAAAAACCAAAAATAAGGTAACAATTGTATAAGAGAAATAGGAGGGGACTAAAACAATGTAAATAATAGATTAAACACAGTCATGTACAAATATTCTAGTGTAAAATTATATAAATAGACATTACTAGTATTATTAGATCGCAATACTACTGTTTTAAATAAGAAAAATTAGTTTTAAGCACATTTATGAAAAATCAAATATGGACGCCTAATGACGCCATAGCGAGATATTGTTTAGGGAACAACTATTCCCAAATTTTGAATCAAACCAATTGAGATATGGACTCAAGAGTGTTTATTTAAAAAGTGTTTTAATATAAATAAGTGAAATTTGGTGTAATAGACTTATAAATATAAGATACACCAGAAATAATTAATAAAATTGTTATAGTGATAGAAGTGATGGACGGAAAATAATCATTCTTGGACTTAAATTAAAGCGTAGGATGTCCGCAAGTCACTGACATCAACCATTTAACGATAGGACATAGATTAAGAAAGTTATTGTGATTTTAAACTTTTCAATTAAATTTTTGTACCAGTGCTGACGTCACAAAGCCTCAACCTCAAAATCGAATTTGTTAAAAAATTAAATGTTTTAAGAAAACAAAGGCTTTTGGGTCAGAGAGTATAATTTTTCCAACCAATAGAATGAATGAACCTTAGCCAGACGAGCAGGAGACGCTTAGTAGAAGCATCACAGTTCACGATCAGTCTTTCGACGGAGAGGCCACGCCGCTCGCCAACATGAAAAAGTTTTAATTTTGAATTTGTGCGCGGCATTGACATTAAGTAAATCAACATACATAACCTTAACACTACACCAATATTTACGAGTGAAAGGTGCGGAGTTATTTATTTAAACAAGTACGATTAGTGTATAATGTCAATCGTACTTGCGAGTGTTGTGAAAGATAAAAAACAGGGAGTACAATTTTTTATTTAAATAATATTGAAACAGAAATAATAATTTCGTAACAAGTAATTTTGACACTACGCAAGTCAGAAAAGGCGAAGTATCAAAAACCATGATTGAATTATCAGAATTAAAAGAAATATTAATTCACAATAATTATTAAAATATTGGAAAAATATTTTAATTATTCATCATTATTAAAAAATTATGTTAGAAGCATTTACTACTAAATACGAGTAATTACAATAGTCACTCATTTGACTAAAATTGTTTTCTTGATTTCTCGATGTTTTAAAGTAAACATTATTAATTTTAATACGAAAGAATAAATGTAATCCTGATAATAACACATCAATATATTACGAATAATGTGTTTATATTTAGATTAAGAAATAATAAATATTAAGAAATAGTTAACCATTATAACAATACCCGTTATAACATAACCTTAGAATCGTAACGGTAACTTGCCAGTTTCACTGTTACCGGTCTGTTCTCAAGTAAAATCCAAACCAGATGGAAATAATAACAAGAGTTTTTTAAGAAATTTTTCTCTTGCAAATAGATAATTCTCAAAACGAATTATTAAAATAAAGTGATACATTTTAACTGTACAAGCCAACGAGCTTGTTAATTGTCAGAAGAATACTAAAAGTTGCGTGCGCATTCCCGCGTACGATAGTACCATAAATATCAGATATATGGTATTAATTTTCGATTTTTTTATTTGTTTGTTTATTCTTAATTATTGTTCATTTTATATCGTTACTAATATTACATCTTGTACCTGGTATCATGTTACCTAAAAGAACCTTACGAATATGGTAATTCACTGATACAAGAGAACATAACCTCTTGAAATTAACTTATTGTACAAATAACAGGTTTACCAGCCTTGAGGCTGAACAGAGTCTTATTTTGAATTTTTATTTGTAATTATTATCTAAAAGGTTGTTAGCTATTGATTGTTCGTTGTTCAAAGATTTTATAATATCTCGAATTGTTAATAAACCTCCACATTTATTACCAGTGAAAAAGAGTATCATTTCAATTCTAAATTAGTTCATTTATTTTTAATCAGTTCTACCAAAGGTGGCGGAAGAGTTTAAATAGATCTAATAATTCAGAATATTATTTAGATATTATTTCATTTATATTGTGTGTGATAACTATATTGAATATTCAACCTGAATATTTATCTGTATGTAAAGTGTATGTATTTCAGCGGAACCGTCACTGAACAGGACTGAAATATCCACGTGTGGTAAGTGAGGGAGGTATATAACAGAGTGCGCGAAACATTTTAAATCAAAAAGTGGACTATTAATACGCACCCATTAAACAATACAATCACACTAATAACCATAATAGTTACAATTACGACATTTTCTAAAAAACAACATTACCGTAGATACCAGTGCGTATCTACACTCACACTACTACACCATTACAAATCTACATTATCGAACATGTACTTGTACATTATATCGAACTTGTATGTAGATATTCATCTATAAAGTTCCTTTATAGATTACACTCACACTACCACACCACCATAAATACTTGTTTTATTACAAGTTTGGCGCTCCATCGCGGGGCGGAAGTGAGTGAAGATCTACTAAGAAGAGGTATAAAATATTATCGTACTATCTACGAATCTATAAATATCACACCACACAACAAACTATATATCGACACTTTAACTTGTACTTGTAATAACTTGTTTTGTTACAAGTTGGCGCCCAACGTCTGAGCGCGGATTAGGGAAAATATACCATAACAAGTAACCTAATCACCCCAATCCGTGAAAAGACAGCAGGTACATTACCAGCATATCAAGATGTACACCAGCAGATTAAAATCGAGATCAAAGTCGAGATCAACGTCGAGAAAGAGGGCAACAGAAGCGGAGAAGGAGGCCAGAAGGGAACAAAAGGAGGCTATGTGAACGGAAGACGGCGAAGAAATTTTATTGGAAGTAAAGGACAAACCAATTGAACCGGCAGAGGGGGTTCAACAACCAGACGAGGAGGAACCGGAAGTGATGCCTCAAGAAGCCCTACCGGAAACAAGCCAACCTGAAAAAACAACGTCAATAGGAGAATCAGCATTTCAAGAGTGGATGAGAAATATGATGGAATCACTGAAGGCAGACTTGAATAGCAAGCTGGACGAAAATAGTCAATTCAACAAGGAGACCAATAAATCTATAGAATCACTGAGGGCGGACTTAAACAGTAAAATAAAAGAAGCCCATCAATCCACCAAGGGTTTAAGCAAACAAATAGAGTCATTAAAGGAAGGCCAGAAATCCACTGACCAGAAAATAGAAGAGGGCCACAGAGAGAGCCAGAGAAATATGGAGTTATTAAAAGAAGAATTTAATAACCAAATAAATGAGACGAACAGGAGGATGGAAGATGGGCAAAAGAAAACCGAAGAATTATTAGAAAAGAAAATGGCCATAATGAAAGGAGAATTATCGGCAGAGTTGGGAATAAAAATCGACAAGATCAACAGGAAATTAGACCGAATGAATAAGAGAATAAAGGGAGGTGACAAGGAGATCGTGGAGTCAATAAACACGGTAGTGAAGGATGATTACAAGCAATCAGGAAAGGCAATAAAAAGATGTTGTGAAGAGGCAGAAGAGAGTGTTAAGAAGATAAGAAGAGAATTAATAGTAGACGAACAAAGGGAAGTTGAAGAAGTACCTGAAAATAAAAACATGGAACAAGCGAATCCAAAGCCTGAAGAGAATAGAGAAAAGAAGATCCAAATTATTCAAGAAAAGGAAGAGGTGAAGGTGGAAGAAAGAAGAACCCTACGTCCAAGGAAGGCAAGAATTACAAAAGAGTTAATTGCAATGACTAGGAATGGTCTGATTAATGTGGTCAACCTACCAATCGTTAACCATGAAGAAGGGGTCTTCGGGAAGGAGTATCGGAGGAGTATCATGGAGATGGACGAGGAGGAAGATTACGTAACAATGAAGAAGAAGATGACCAACAGAATATCTCAACCACGTATTTCCAAGAGAAGAGTGAGATACTTTAAGAAAAAGGAAGGCTACCAAGAGAAATGGGACCGGATTGTCGAAGGATACGCCAGAGAGATAAGAGAACTACGGAAGAAGAGGAGCCAATTAACGAAGGTACCCAATCAGAAGATAGATGACGATACCCAAACCAAATTGAGAGAGTTACCAAACATCAGTACTGACAGCCACCAGAAGAACAATGGAAACAAATATATTGAAGAAAGAGAGAGAAAGAAGACAGAAGAATGGAAGGCAGACTCAGCCCAAATAACTTTCAAATGGAAAAACCAGATGATAGGCCGATATAGATCAAGAACGGACAGGAGTATGGATGCTAAAGAAGTCCGATCGACAAGAAGAGAGGAGAACGACGATTACGGTTAAAATGAATAAAATATACACTGAATTATGGGACCGTCTATTATGATAACCAGTAATACCTATAATCAGACTTCAATGAAAAGATATATCGACAATTAAAATATGGGACTAAAAGTGAAAAGTTAGCGATAAGAATTATTTTATTATGGATATTATGTAAAGGATGAAAATGTTTGTTATGAAAAATGAAAATATAATTATGAATATAACTGTTGACTATATCAAGATGAAAAATGAAATGTGGCCATGAAGATTATTGTTTCCTAAAAATGTGAAAAATGAAAGTATGCTTATAAAAATAGATGTTGACTAAAGAAAAAGATGTATTATTACTATGAAGACTATTATGTGTTTATATCAAATGAAATGTAACTATATAACTATGTATTGAACATTGAATATATATTGTAATTTTATAATGTGAGAAAACATGCTCCCAAAGAATTTATGTAAAGGATTCAGAACAGTGTATTTATAAATAATAGCGTACTATAAAGAAAAAAGAAGAGCAACTTACGAGATCGACACCCTACATCCACGGCATATATGAGATACATATATTTCCAAGAGCCACGTCAACCAGTAAAAATTTAACATCTTACCCGTACTAATAAAAAGAAGAGTAATTTACGAGACGGACACCCGAGATCTATGGCATAACTATATATAATATATATACTTCCTAGAGCCTAGTCAACAAGTAAAAATTTAACACCATACCCGTACTAATAATAAAGATGAATATACGAGAACGACGAATTACATCCTAGGCACAAACATTTCCAAGAGCCACGTCAACAAGTAATAAGAACATCTTACCCGTACTATAGAAAAAAGAAGAAGGAGCAAATGAGAAGTTGGAAGAATAAACCTAAAGAAATGTATTAATGTAGACGAACCACCACACACAACCACAATATTCTAGTGTATTTTACTAGAGGAAAAGCCAATACCACATGGAATATAAATACCAACGAAAACCATGAGAAAGAAGAAAAAATAAATGTACTTATGAATTATATCTAGAAGAATGAAACCTGAAATGAAGAATATGACGAAATGACATTCAAAATGATACAAAATGAAGAGATTAATCAATGATAAAGAAGAATGAAAAGTAATATACTAACGAAGATAATCATGAGAGTATACCAGTGAGGAAATGTAAAACAAACTATCCCTATAATATGTGAAGAACATCGTTAAGTTGAATCAAGAAAAGAGAGAATAACAATGTATAAACCGCAGATGCGTGAATTAATCCCAAGAATATTTATTATTTGTCGGAAGAACGACCACTATTATTATTTTGATGATTTGAGATGAATTGACTGATGAGTAATGCCAGCAATCATTTATTATTATTGAAGGAGATGATCTGCCTCCATATTTATTGAAGTTAGTATGGCCAGTAGAGTTGAATAGCCAAAGTGAGCCGCTCTAAACTGCCCCAGCTAAACTTATGTTAGGGAATTAGGGAACTAAATAAACGAGGGAGATGATTACATAGAGAAGATATAAATATGATTCAAATAGAAGAAAGTAAAGGGATATATGGAAAAAACATGTGAATCGACATGGAATGTACAACAATTGATAAATTCTTCAATGAAAAATATAGTATAATAATAATTCAGAATTAATCAATTCTTATAGGAAGGCATATGTAACGTTACCAAATATGGTAGTTACATAATATAAGCTAATATAACGTCAAGTAAGAGAAAAGCATGGAAGTATGTCTAGATAAATAAACCTAAGTGTATAAAAGTGTGTATCTACAAATATATTAATATAAAAAATCCAATGATAAAGAAGATAATATTAACATAGCAACATCAAATACAAAGTGAAGAAAGAAAATGCCATGAGCCAAAACAAAATATCAGTAACCAGACCCAATAGGATCCAACAGTGAGGGGAACCGACAAAATAAGGACCAACACACTCCAACAGCGAGGGAAATAAATAAAAATAATGACCACAACGAAAATATTGAAGAAGAAGAAAGAAGAAGGACAAGGAAGCATACCATGAAGAGAGAAGAAGATGGATGGATCATGCAAGGACTCAACATAAACCACGTGTACTAAAGACTATATAAGAGACCAAAGGAAGTGATGATTATCAAATATGAAAAGAAAACCAGTGTTTAACATTTAAGGAACCACAAACAATTGCAGTGAGTACTTGATATATATGTGAAACCTGTGAAAAGTTAACTAATTTCAACTGAATAAACCACACAAACAATCCCAGTGATGAAGTTTATAGTGTAAGAAAATATGTTAATTTCATAATGAAACAGCAAGAATTAAAATAGTCAAATAAACACAGACAATGAGTGTGACTAATTTAATAAAGGTTGTGATCAATACAGATAATCATAAGACCACCAGAATAGAATAAAATAGAACAATTATGTTATTGTTCATAGAGAACTGACAACAAATAAAAACCTTTGTTATGTATCAAACAAAGTGACAGGAATTGAATTCAACCAATGACCAGAAAAATATTGTAATTAATACAAAAAGATTTGTGTTATTGTTTAAGAAGGAGTTGTATAAACATGTGTAACAAAATAATTAAAATATTATAGTAAGATACCATATTGAAGTCAAGTTAGTAGTAGAAAAATACTGCATTAAAACATGTGGTACATTTGTTACATAACCCCATAGGGAAGACACCTATGAAACAGAAAATCATACATGTTGATATAAATAAATGATCAACTATGATATCAATCAAGAATTTGTTATAAATAATAATAAATCCTAAGAGACAATGTATTATATTGCAGCACAATGCAAATAAAACAAAGCAAATATGATGACACAGAGATAGTAGAGATGGAACAAGTATGACAATTTAGTTAGACAAAATACAATATCAAAACAAATACCAATGTTAATAAAAGTATTACCAGTAGTGAGATAAATATCTGGTACTACCTTGAGAACAGATTCTGAACATAATAATGACAGTATTGTAACCAAAATATTATAAACTAACTAACTATGTACATATAACCAGAAGTAAGCTGAACCATTGTATAACCAACTAGTTAAGAAAAATACTGTATCAAAGATTGAACACAGATTGTTAAGGTTGTTACCAGTAGTAAGAGGGAATCCCAATGCTACTTTGAGAACAGACTATGACCATAAAAACAGTCATTTTTTATACAAATAATTAAAAACCAAATGACTATAATGAAAGCATCCAGATGTAAACAAACCATGAGGAGCAAGTTATTTATGAAAAATATAACATGTAAACTTGTTTAAAAGTAAATGAAAACATTATCAAGAGTTAGAATAATGTCTAATACTACTTTGGAAACCCAAACCAAGGGTAACAATAACAACTTAGTTGTTGTATTAACAAAAATAAATGACTACTATGATATGACACAACATAAACAGATCCATTACTGAAAAATTGAAGGGTTCTGAACTAGCCAAAAGCTAACCATTATGTATAATGAATTAGGTACAATGTGTGTACACTAATTACAACTAGTACATGATATCATTTATATAGAAAAAACCAAAAATAAGGTAACAATTGTATAAGAGAAATAGGAGGGGACTAAAACAATGTAAATAGTAGATTAAACACAGTCATGTACAAATATTCTAGTGTAAAATTATATAAATAGACATTACTAGTATTATTAGATCGCAATACTACTGTTTTAAATAAGAAAAATTAGTTTTAAGCACATTTATGAAAAATCAAATATGGACGCCTAATGACGCCATAGCGAGATATTGTTTAGGGAACAACTATTCCCAAATTTTGAATCAAACCAATTGAGATATGGACTCAAGAGTGTTTATTTAAAAAGTGTTTTAATATAAATAAGTGAAATTTGGTGTAATAGACTTATAAATATAAGATACACCAGAAATAATTAATAAAATTGTTATAGTGATAGAAGTGATGGACGGAAAATAATCATTCTTGGACTTAAATTAAAGCGTAGGATGTCCGCAAGTCACTGACATCAACCATTTAACGATAGGACATAGATTAAGAAAGTTATTGTGATTTTAAACTTTTCAATTAAATTCTTGTACCAGTGCTGACGTCACAAAGCCTCAACCTCAAAATCGAATTTGTTAAAAAATTAAATGTTTTAAGAAAACAAAGGCTTTTGGGTCAGAGAGTATAATTTTTCCAACCAATAGAATGAATGAACCTTAGCCAGACGAGCAGGAGACGCTTAGTAGAAGCATCACAGTTCACGATCAGTCTTTCGACGGAGAGGCCACGCCGCTCGCCAACATGAAAAAGTTTTAATTTTGAATTTGTGCGCGGCATTGACATTAAGTAAATCAACATACATAACCTTAACACTACACCAATATTTACGAGTGAAAGGTGCGGAGTTATTTATTTAAACAAGTACGATTAGTGTATAATGTCAATCGTACTTGCGAGTGTTGTGAAAGATAAAAAACAGGGAGTACAATTTTTTATTTAAATAATATTGAAACAGAAATAATAATTTCGTAACAAGTAATTTTGACACTACGCAAGTCAGAAAAGGCGAAGTATCAAAAACCATGATTGAATTATCAGAATTAAAAGAAATATTAATTCACAATAATTATTAAAATATTGGAAAAATATTTTAATTATTCATCATTATTAAAAAATTATGTTAGAAGCATTTACTACTAAATACGAGTAATTACAATAGTCACTCATTTGACTAAAATTGTTTTCTTGATTTCTCGATGTTTTAAAGTAAACATTATTAATTTTAATACGAAAGAATAAATGTAATCCTGATAATAACACATCAATATATTACGAATAATGTGTTTATATTTAGATTAAGAAATAATAAATATTAAGAAATAGTTAACCATTATAACAATACCCGTTATAACATAACCTTAGAATCGTAACGGTAACTTGCCAGTTTCACTGTTACCGGTCTGTTCTCAAGTAAAATCCAAACCAGATGGAAATAATAACAAGAGTTTTTTAAGAAATTTTTCTCTTGCAAATAGATAATTCTCAAAACGAATTATTAAAATAAAGTGATACATTTTAACTGTACAAGCCAACGAGCTTGTTAATTGTCAGAAGAATACTAAAAGTTGCGTGCGCATTCCCGCGTACGATAGTACCATAAATATCAGATATATGGTATTAATTTTCGATTTTTTATATTTGTTTGTTTATTCTTAATTATTGTTCATTTTATATCGTTACTAATATTACATCTTGTACCTGGTATCATGTTACCAAAAGGACCTTACGAATATGGTAATTCACTGATACAAGAGAACATAACCTCTTGAAATTAACTTATTGTACAAATAACAGGTTTACCAGCCTTGAGGCTGAACAGAGTCTTATTTTGAATTTTTATTTGTAATTATTATCTAAAAGGTTGTTAGCTATTGATTGTTCGTTGTTCAAAGATTTTATAATATCTCGAATTGTTAATAAACCTCCACATTTATTACCAGTGAAAAAGAGTATCATTTCAATTCTAAATTAGTTCATTTATTTTTAATCAGTTCTACCAAAGGTGGCGGAAGAGTTTAAATAGATCTAATAATTCAGAATATTATTTAGATATTATTTCATTTATATTGTGTGTGATAACTATATTGAATATTCAACCTGAATATTTATCTGTATGTAAAGTGTATGTATTTCAGCGGAACCGTCACTGAACAGGACTGAAATATCCACGTGTGGTAAGTGAGGGAGGTATATAACAGAGTGCGCGAAACATTTTAAATCAAAAAGTGGACTATTAATACGCACCCATTAAACAATACAATCACACTAATAACCATAATAGTTACAATTACGACATTTTCTAAAAAACAACATTACCGTAGATACCAGTGCGTATCTACACTCACACTACTACACCATTACAAATCTACATTATCGAACATGTACTTGTACATTATATCGAACTTGTATGTAGATATTCATCTATAAAGTTCCTTTATAGATTACACTCACACTACCACACCACCATAAATACTTGTTTTATTACAAGTTTGGCGCTCCATCGCGGGGCGGAAGTGAGTGAAGATCTACTAAGAAGAGGTATAAAATATTATCGTACTATCTACGAATCTATAAATATCACACCACACAACAAACTATATATCGACACTTTAACTTGTACTTGTAATAACTTGTTTTGTTACAAGTTGGCGCCCAACGTCTGAGCGCGGATTAGGGAAAATATACCATAACAAGTAACCTAATCACCCCAATCCGTGAAAAGACAGCAGGTACATTACCAGCATATCAAGATGTACACCAGCAGATTAAAATCGAGATCAAAGTCGAGATCAACGTCGAGAAAGAGGGCAACAGAAGCGGAGAAGGAGGCCAGAAGGGAAGAAAAGGAGGCTATGTGGACGGAAAACGGCGAAGAAATTTTATTGGAAGTAAAGGACAAACCAATTGAACCGGCAGAGGGGGTTCAACAACCAGACGAGGAGGAACCGGAAGAGATGCCTCAAGAAGCCCTACCGGAAACAAGCCAACCTGAAAAAACAACGTCAATAGGAGAATCAGCATTTCAAGAGTGGATGAGAAATATGATGGAATCACTGAAGGCAGACTTGAATAGCAAGCTGGACGAAAATAGTCAATCCAACAAGGAGACCAATAAATCTATAGAATCACTGAGGGCGGACTTAAACAGTAAAATAAAAGAAGCCCATCAATCCACCAAGGGTTTAAGCAAACAAATAGAGTCATTAAAGGAAGGCCAGAAATCCACTGACCAGAAAATAGAAGAGGGCCACAGAGAGAGCCAGAGAAATATGGAGTTATTAAAAGAAGAATTTAATAACCAAATAAATGAGACGAACAGGAGGATGGAAGATGGGCAAAAGAAAACCGAAGAATTATTAGAAAAGAAAATGGCCATAATGAAAGGAGAATTATCGGCAGAGTTGGGAATAAAAATCGACAAGATCAACAGGAAATTAGACCGAATGAATAAGAGAATAAAGGGAGGTGACAAGGAGATCGTGGAGTCAATAAACACGGTAGTGAAGGATGATTACAAGCAATCAGGAAAGGCAATAAAAAGATGTTGTGAAGAGGCAGAAGAGAGTGTTAAGAAGATAAGAAGAGAATTAATAGTAGACGAACAAAGGGAAGTTGAAGAAGTACCTGAAAATAAAAACATGGAACAAGCGAATCCAAAGCCTGAAGAGAATAGAGAAAAGAAGATCCAAATTATTCAAGAAAAGGAAGAGGTGAAGGTGGAAGAAAGAAGAACCCTACGTCCAAGGAAGGCAAGAATTACAAAAGAGTTAATTGCAATGACTAGGAATGGTCTGATTAATGTGGTCAACCTACCAATCGTTAACCATGAAGAAGGGGTCTTCAGGAAGGAGTATCGGAGGAGTATCATGGAGATGGACGAGGAGGAAGATTACGTAACAATGAAGAAGAAGATGACCAACAGAATATCTCAACCACGTATTTCCAAGAGAAGAGTGAGATACTTTAAGAAAAAGGAAGGCTACCAAGAGAAATGGGACCGGATTGTCGAAGGATACGCCAGAGAGATAAGAGAACTACGGAAGAAGAGGAGCCAATTAACGAAGGTACCCAATCAGAAGATAGATGACGATACCCAAACCAAATTGAGAGAGTTACCAAACATCAGTACTGACAGCCACCAGAAGAACAATGGAAACAAATATATTGAAGAAAGAGAGAGAAAGAAGACAGAAGAATGGAAGGCAGACTCAGCCCAAATAACTTTCAAATGGAAAAACCAGATGATAGCCCGATATAGATCAAGAACGGACAGGAGTATGGATGCTAAAGAAGTCCGATCGACAAGAAGAGAGGAGAACGACGATTACGGTTAAAATGAATAAAATATACACTGAATTATGGGACCGTCTATTATGATAACCAGTAATACCTATAATCAGACTTCAATGAAAAGATATATCGACAATTAAAATATGGGACTAAAAGTGAAAAGTTAGCGATAAGAATTATTTTATTATGGATATTATGTAAAGGATGAAAATGTTTGTTATGAAAAATGAAAATATAATTATGAATATAACTGTTGACTATATCAAGATGAAAAATGAAATGTGGCCATGAAGATTATTGTTTCCTAAAAATGTGAAAAATGAAAGTATGCTTATAAAAATAGATGTTGACTAAAGAAAAAGATGTATTATTACTATGAAGACTATTATGTGTTTATATCAAATGAAATGTAACTATATAACTATGTATTGAACATTGAATATATATTGTAATTTTATAATGTGAGAAAACATGCTCCCAAAGAATTTATGTAAAGGATTCAGAACAGTGTATTTATAAATAATAGCGTACTATAAAGAAAAAAGAAGAGCAACTTACGAGATCGACACCCTACATCCACGGCATATATGAGATACATATATTTCCAAGAGCCACGTCAACCAGTAAAAATTTAACATCTTACCCGTACTAATAAAAAGAAGAGTAATTTACGAGACGGACACCCGAGATCTATGGCATAACTATATATAATATATATACTTCCTAGAGCCTAGTCAACAAGTAAAAATTTAACACCATACCCGTACTAATAATAAAGATGAATATACGAGAACGACGAATTACATCCTAGGCACAAACATTTCCAAGAGCCACGTCAACAAGTAATAAGAACATCTTACCCGTACTATAGAAAAAAGAAGAAGGAGCAAATGAGAAGTTGGAAGAATAAACCTAAAGAAATGTATTAATGTAGACGAACCACCACACACAACCACAATATTCTAGTGTATTTTACTAGAGGAAAAGCCAATACCACATGGAATATAAATACCAACGAAAACCATGAGAAAGAAGAAAAAATAAATGTACTTATGAATTATATCTAGAAGAATGAAACCTGAAATGAAGAATATGACGAAATGACGTTCAAAATGATACAAAATGAAGAGATTAATCAATGATAAAGAAGAATGAAAAGTAATATACTAACGAAGATAATCATGAGAGTATACCAGTGAGGAAATGTAAAACAAACTATCCCTATAATATGTGAAGAACATCGTTAAGTTGAATCAAGAAAAGAGAGAATAACAATGTATAAACCGCAGATGCGTGAATTAATCCCAAGAATATTTATTATTTGTCGGAAGAACGACCACTATTATTATTTTGATGATTTGAGATGAATTGACTGATGAGTAATGCCAGCAATCATTTATTATTATTGAAGGAGATGATCTGCCTCCATATTTATTGAAGTTAGTATGGCCAGTAGAGTTGAATAGCCAAAGTGAGCCGCTCTAAACTGCCCCAGCTAAACTTATGTTAGGGAATTAGGGAACTAAATAAACGAGGGAGATGATTACATAGAGAAGATATAAATATGATTCAAATAGAAGAAAGTAAAGGGATATATGGAAAAAACATGTGAATCGACATGGAATGTACAACAATTGATAAATTCTTCAATGAAAAATATAGTATAATAATAATTCAGAATTAATCAATTCTTATAGGAAGGCATATGTAACGTTACCAAATATGGTAGTTACATAATATAAGCTAATATAACGTCAAGTAAGAGAAAAGCATGGAAGTATGTCTAGATAAATAAACCTAAGTGTATAAAAGTGTGTATCTACAAATATATTAATATAAAAAATCCAATGATAAAGAAGATAATATTAACATAGCAACATCAAATACAAAGTGAAGAAAGAAAATGCCATGAGCCAAAACAAAATATCAGTAACCAGACCCAATAGGATCCAACAGTGAGGGGAACCGACAAAATAAGGACCAACACACTCCAACAGCGAGGGAAATAAATAAAAATAATGACCACAACGAAAATATTGAAGAAGAAGAAAGAAGAAGGACAAGGAAGCATACCATGAAGAGAGAAGAAGATGGATGGATCATGCAAGGACTCAACATAAACCACGTGTACTAAAGACTATATAAGAGACCAAAGGAAGTGATGATTATCAAATATGAAAAGAAAACCAGTGTTTAACATTTAAGGAACCACAAACAATTGCAGTGAGTACTTGATATATATGTGAAACCTGTGAAAAGTTAACTAATTTCAACTGAATAAACCACACAAACAATCCCAGTGATGAAGTTTATAGTGTAAGAAAATATGTTAATTTCATAATGAAACAGCAAGAATTAAAATAGTCAAATAAACACAGACAATGAGTGTGACTAATTTAATAAAGGTTGTGATCAATACAGATAATCATAAGACCACCAGAATAGAATAAAATAGAACAATTATGTTATTGTTCATAGAGAACTGACAACAAATAAAAACCTTTGTTATGTATCAAACAAAGTGACAGGAATTGAATTCAACCAATGACCAGAAAAATATTGTAATTAATACAAAAAGATTTGTGTTATTGTTTAAGAAGGAGTTGTATAAACATGTGTAACAAAATAATTAAAATATTATAGTAAGATACCATATTGAAGTCAAGTTAGTAGTAGAAAAATACTGCATTAAAACATGTGGTACATTTGTTACATAACCCCATAGGGAAGACACCTATGAAACAGAAAATCATACATGTTGATATAAATAAATGATCAACTATGATATCAATCAAGAATTTGTTATAAATAATAATAAATCCTAAGAGACAATGTATTATATTGCAGCACAATGCAAATAAAACAAAGCAAATATGATGACACAGAGATAGTAGAGATGGAACAAGTATGACAATTTAGTTAGACAAAATACAATATCAAAACAAATACCAATGTTAATAAAAGTATTACCAGTAGTGAGATAAATATCTGGTACTACCTTGAGAACAGATTCTGAACATAATAATGACAGTATTGTAACCAAAATATTATAAACTAACTAACTATGTACATATAACCAGAAGTAAGCTGAACCATTGTATAACCAACTAGTTAAGAAAAATACTGTATCAAAGATTGAACACAGATTGTTAAGGTTGTTACCAGTAGTAAGAGGGAATCCCAATGCTACTTTGAGAACAGACTATGACCATAAAAACAGTCATTTTTTATACAAATAATTAAAAACCAAATGACTATAATGAAAGCATCCAGATGTAAACAAACCATGAGGAGCAAGTTATTTATGAAAAATATAACATGTAAACTTGTTTAAAAGTAAATGAAAACATTATCAAGAGTTAGAATAATGTCTAATACTACTTTGGAAACCCAAACCAAGGGTAACAATAACAACTTAGTTGTTGTATTAACAAAAATAAATGACTACTATGATATGACACAACATAAACAGATCCATTACTGAAAAATTGAAGGGTTCTGAACTAGCCAAAAGCTAACCATTATGTATAATGAATTAGGTACAATGTGTGTACACTAATTACAACTAGTACATGATATCATTTATATAGAAAAAACCAAAAATAAGGTAACAATTGTATAAGAGAAATAGGAGGGGACTAAAACAATGTAAATAGTAGATTAAACACAGTCATGTACAAATATTCTAGTGTAAAATTATATAAATAGACATTACTAGTATTATTAGATCGCAATACTACTGTTTTAAATAAGAAAAATTAGTTTTAAGCACATTTATGAAAAATCAAATATGGACGCCTAATGACGCCATAGCGAGATATTGTTTAGGGAACAACTATTCCCAAATTTTGAATCAAACCAATTGAGATATGGACTCAAGAGTGTTTATTTAAAAAGTGTTTTAATATAAATAAGTGAAATTTGGTGTAATAGACTTATAAATATAAGATACACCAGAAATAATTAATAAAATTGTTATAGTGATAGAAGTGATGGACGGAAAATAATCATTCTTGGACTTAAATTAAAGCGTAGGATGTCCGCAAGTCACTGACATCAACCATTTAACGATAGGACATAGATTAAGAAAGTTATTGTGATTTTAAACTTTTCAATTAAATTCTTGTACCAGTGCTGACGTCACAAAGCCTCAACCTCAAAATCGAATTTGTTAAAAAATTAAATGTTTTAAGAAAACAAAGGCTTTTGGGTCAGAGAGTATAATTTTTCCAACCAATAGAATGAATGAACCTTAGCCAGACGAGCAGGAGACGCTTAGTAGAAGCATCACAGTTCACGATCAGTCTTTCGACGGAGAGGCCACGCCGCTCGCCAACATGAAAAAGTTTTAATTTTGAATTTGTGCGCGGCATTGACATTAAGTAAATCAACATACATAACCTTAACACTACACCAATATTTACGAGTGAAAGGTGCGGAGTTATTTATTTAAACAAGTACGATTAGTGTATAATGTCAATCGTACTTGCGAGTGTTGTGAAAGATAAAAAACAGGGAGTACAATTTTTTATTTAAATAATATTGAAACAGAAATAATAATTTCGTAACAAGTAATTTTGACACTACGCAAGTCAGAAAAGGCGAAGTATCAAAAACCATGATTGAATTATCAGAATTAAAAGAAATATTAATTCACAATAATTATTAAAATATTGGAAAAATATTTTAATTATTCATCATTATTAAAAAATTATGTTAGAAGCATTTACTACTAAATACGAGTAATTACAATAGTCACTCATTTGACTAAAATTGTTTTCTTGATTTCTCGATGTTTTAAAGTAAACATTATTAATTTTAATACGAAAGAATAAATGTAATCCTGATAATAACACATCAATATATTACGAATAATGTGTTTATATTTAGATTAAGAAATAATAAATATTAAGAAATAGTTAACCATTATAACAATACCCGTTATAACATAACCTTAGAATCGTAACGGTAACTTACCAGTTTCACTGTTACCGGTCTGTTCTCAAGTAAAATCCAAACCAGATGGAAATAATAACAAGAGTTTTTTAAGAAATTTTTCTCTTGCAAATAGATAATTCTCAAAACGAATTATTAAAATAAAGTGATACATTTTAACTGTACAAGCCAACGAGCTTGTTAATTGTCAGAAGAATACTAAAAGTTGCGTGCGCATTCCCGCGTACGATAGTACCATAAATATCAGATATATGGTATTAATTTTCGATTTTTTATATTTGTTTGTTTATTCTTAATTATTGTTCATTTTATATCGTTACTAATATTACATCTTGTACCTGGTATCATGTTACCTAAAAGAACCTTACGAATATGGTAATTCACTGATACAAGAGAACATAACCTCTTGAAATTAACTTATTGTACAAATAACAGGTTTACCAGCCTTGAGGCTGAACAGAGTCTTATTTTGAATTTTTATTTGTAATTATTATCTAAAAGGTTGTTAGCTATTGATTGTTCGTTGTTCAAAGATTTTATAATATCTCGAATTGTTAATAAACCTCCACATTTATTACCAGTGAAAAAGAGTATCATTTCAATTCTAAATTAGTTCATTTATTTTTAATCAGTTCTACCAAAGGTGGCGGAAGAGTTTAAATAGATCTAATAATTCAGAATATTATTTAGATATTATTTCATTTATATTGTGTGTGATAACTATATTGAATATTCAACCTGAATATTTATCTGTATGTAAAGTGTATGTATTTCAGCGGAACCGTCACTGAACAGGACTGAAATATCCACGTGTGGTAAGTGAGGGAGGTATATAACAGAGTGCGCGAAACATTTTAAATCAAAAAGTGGACTATTAATACGCACCCATTAAACAATACAATCACACTAATAACCATAATAGTTACAATTACGACATTTTCTAAAAAACAACATTACCGTAGATACCAGTGCGTATCTACACTCACACTACTACACCATTACAAATCTACATTATCGAACATGTACTTGTACATTATATCGAACTTGTATGTAGATATTCATCTATAAAGTTCCTTTATAGATTACACTCACACTACCACACCACCATAAATACTTGTTTTATTACAAGTTTGGCGCTCCATCGCGGGGCGGAAGTGAGTGAAGATCTACTAAGAAGAGGTATAAAATATTATCATACTATCTACGAATCTATAAATATCACACCACACAACAAACTATATATCAACACTTTAACTTGTACTTGTAATAACTTGTTTTGTTACAAGTTGGCGCCCAACGTCTGAGCGCGGATTAGGGAAAATATACCATAACAAGTAACCTAATCACCCCAATCCGTGAAAAGACAGCAGGTACATTACCAGCATATCAAGATGTACACCAGCAGATTAAAATCGAGATCAAAGTCGAGATCAACGTCGAGAAAGAGGGCAACAGAAGCGGAGAAGGAGGCCAGAAGGGAAGAAAAGGAGGCTATGTGGACGGAAGACGGCGAAGAAATATTATTGGAAGTAAAGGACAAACCAATTGAACCGGCAGAGGGGGTTCAACAACCAGACGAGGAGGAACCGGAAGTGATGCCTCAAGAAGCCCTACCGGAAACAAGCCAACCTGAAAAAACAACGTCAATAGGAGAATCAGCATTTCAAGAGTGGATGAGAAATATGATGGAATCACTGAAGGCAGACTTGAATAGCAAGCTGGACGAAAATAGTCAATCCAACAAGGAGACCAATAAATCTATAGAATCACTGAGGGCGGACTTAAACAGTAAAATAAAAGAAGCCCATCAATCCACCAAGGGTTTAAGCAAACAAATAGAGTCATTAAAGGAAGGCCAGAAATCCACTGACCAGAAAATAGAAGAGGGCCACAGAGAGAGCCAGAGAAATATGGAGTTATTAAAAGAAGAATTTAATAACCAAATAAATGAGACGAACAGGAGGATGGAAGATGGGCAAAAGAAAACCGAAGAATTATTAGAAAAGAAAATGGCCATAATGAAAGGAGAATTATCGGCAGAGTTGGGAATAAAAATCGACAAGATCAACAGGAAATTAGACCGAATGAATAAGAGAATAAAGGGAGGTGACAAGGAGATCGTGGAGTCAATAAACACGGTAGTGAAGGATGATTACAAGCAATCAGGAAAGGCAATAAAAAGATGTTGTGAAGAGGCAGAAGAGAGTGTTAAGAAGATAAGAAGAGAATTAATAGTAGACGAACAAAGGGAAGTTGAAGAAGTACCTGAAAATAAAAACATGGAACAAGCGAATCCAAAGCCTGAAGAGAATAGAGAAAAGAAGATCCAAATTATTCAAGAAAAGGAAGAGGTGAAGATGGAAGAAAGAAGAACCCTACGTCCAAGGAAGGCAAGAATTACAAAAGAGTTAATTGCAATGACTAGGAATGGTCTGATTAATGTGGTCAACCTACCAATCGTTAACCATGAAGAAGGGGTCTTCAGGAAGGAGTATCGGAGGAGTATCATGGAGATGGACGAGGAGGAAGATTACGTAACAATGAAGAAGAAGATGACCAACAGAATATCTCAACCACGTATTTCCAAGAGAAGAGTGAGATACTTTAAGAAAAAGGAAGGCTACCAAGAGAAATGGGACCGGATTGTCGAAGGATACGCCAGAGAGATAAGAGAACTACGGAAGAAGAGGAGCCAATTAACGAAGGTACCCAATCAGAAGATAGATGACGATACCCAAACCAAATTGAGAGAGTTACCAAACATCAGTACTGACAGCCACCAGAAGAACAATGGAAACAAATATATTGAAGAAAGAGAGAGAAAGAAGACAGAAGAATGGAAGGCAGACTCAGCCCAAATAACTTTCAAATGGAAAAACCAGATGATAGCCCGATATAGATCAAGAACGGACAGGAGTATGGATGCTAAAGAAGTCCGATCGACAAGAAGAGAGGAGAACGACGATTACGGTTAAAATGAATAAAATATACACTGAATTATGGGACCGTCTATTATGATAACCAGTAATACCTATAATCAGACTTCAATGAAAAGATATATCGACAATTAAAATATGGGACTAAAAGTGAAAAGTTAGCGATAAGAATTATTTTATTATGGATATTATGTAAAGGATGAAAATGTTTGTTATGAAAAATGAAAATATAATTATGAATATAACTGTTGACTATATCAAGATGAAAAATGAAATGTGGCCATGAAGATTATTGTTTCCTAAAAATGTGAAAAATGAAAGTATGCTTATAAAAATAGATGTTGACTAAAGAAAAAGATGTATTATTACTATGAAGACTATTATGTGTTTATATCAAATGAAATGTAACTATATAACTATGTATTGAACATTGAATATATATTGTAATTTTATAATGTGAGAAAACATGCTCCCAAAGAATTTATGTAAAGGATTCAGAACAGTGTATTTATAAATAATAGCGTACTATAAAGAAAAAAGAAGAGCAACTTACGAGATCGACACCCTACATCCACGGCATATATGAGATACATATATTTCCAAGAGCCACGTCAACCAGTAAAAATTTAACATCTTACCCGTACTAATAAAAAGAAGAGTAATTTACGAGACGGACACCCGAGATCTATGGCATAACTATATATAATATATATACTTCCTAGAGCCTAGTCAACAAGTAAAAATTTAACACCATACCCGTACTAATAATAAAGATGAATATACGAGAACGACGAATTACATCCTAGGCACAAACATTTCCAAGAGCCACGTCAACAAGTAATAAGAACATCTTACCCGTACTATAGAAAAAAGAAGAAGGAGCAAATGAGAAGTTGGAAGAATAAACCTAAAGAAATGTATTAATGTAGACGAACCACCACACACAACCACAATATTCTAGTGTATTTTACTAGAGGAAAAGCCAATACCACATGGAATATAAATACCAACGAAAACCATGAGAAAGAAGAAAAAATAAATGTACTTATGAATTATATCTAGAAGAATGAAACCTGAAATGAAGAATATGACGAAATGACGTTCAAAATGATACAAAATGAAGAGATTAATCAATGATAAAGAAGAATGAAAAGTAATATACTAACGAAGATAATCATGAGAGTATACCAGTGAGGAAATGTAAAACAAACTATCCCTATAATATGTGAAGAACATCGTTAAGTTGAATCAAGAAAAGAGAGAATAACAATGTATAAACCGCAGATGCGTGAATTAATCCCAAGAATATTTATTATTTGTCGGAAGAACGACCACTATTATTATTTTGATGATTTGAGATGAATTGACTGATGAGTAATGCCAGCAATCATTTATTATTATTGAAGGAGATGATCTGCCTCCATATTTATTGAAGTTAGTATGGCCAGTAGAGTTGAATAGCCAAAGTGAGCCGCTCTAAACTGCCCCAGCTAAACTTATGTTAGGGAATTAGGGAACTAAATAAACGAGGGAGATGATTACATAGAGAAGATATAAATATGATTCAAATAGAAGAAAGTAAAGGGATATATGGAAAAAACATGTGAATCGACATGGAATGTACAACAATTGATAAATTCTTCAATGAAAAATATAGTATAATAATAATTCAGAATTAATCAATTCTTATAGGAAGGCATATGTAACGTTACCAAATATGGTAGTTACATAATATAAGCTAATATAACGTCAAGTAAGAGAAAAGCATGGAAGTATGTCTAGATAAATAAACCTAAGTGTATAAAAGTGTGTATCTACAAATATATTAATATAAAAAATCCAATGATAAAGAAGATAATATTAACATAGCAACATCAAATACAAAGTGAAGAAAGAAAATGCCATGAGCCAAAACAAAATATCAGTAACCAGACCCAATAGGATCCAACAGTGAGGGGAACCGACAAAATAAGGACCAACACACTCCAACAGCGAGGGAAATAAATAAAAATAATGACCACAACGAAAATATTGAAGAAGAAGAAAGAAGAAGGACAAGGAAGCATACCATGAAGAGAGAAGAAGATGGATGGATCATGCAAGGACTCAACATAAACCACGTGTACTAAAGACTATATAAGAGACCAAAGGAAGTGATGATTATCAAATATGAAAAGAAAACCAGTGTTTAACATTTAAGGAACCACAAACAATTGCAGTGAGTACTTGATATATATGTGAAACCTGTGAAAAGTTAACTAATTTCAACTGAATAAACCACACAAACAATCCCAGTGATGAAGTTTATAGTGTAAGAAAATATGTTAATTTCATAATGAAACAGCAAGAATTAAAATAGTCAAATAAACACAGACAATGAGTGTGACTAATTTAATAAAGGTTGTGATCAATACAGATAATCATAAGACCACCAGAATAGAATAAAATAGAACAATTATGTTATTGTTCATAGAGAACTGACAACAAATAAAAACCTTTGTTATGTATCAAACAAAGTGACAGGAATTGAATTCAACCAATGACCAGAAAAATATTGTAATTAATACAAAAAGATTTGTGTTATTGTTTAAGAAGGAGTTGTATAAACATGTGTAACAAAATAATTAAAATATTATAGTAAGATACCATATTGAAGTCAAGTTAGTAGTAGAAAAATACTGCATTAAAACATGTGGTACATTTGTTACATAACCCCATAGGGAAGACACCTATGAAACAGAAAATCATACATGTTGATATAAATAAATGATCAACTATGATATCAATCAAGAATTTGTTATAAATAATAATAAATCCTAAGAGACAATGTATTATATTGCAGCACAATGCAAATAAAACAAAGCAAATATGATGACACAGAGATAGTAGAGATGGAACAAGTATGACAATTTAGTTAGACAAAATACAATATCAAAACAAATACCAATGTTAATAAAAGTATTACCAGTAGTGAGATAAATATCTGGTACTACCTTGAGAACAGATTCTGAACATAATAATGACAGTATTGTAACCAAAATATTATAAACTAACTAACTATGTACATATAACCAGAAGTAAGCTGAACCATTGTATAACCAACTAGTTAAGAAAAATACTGTATCAAAGATTGAACACAGATTGTTAAGGTTGTTACCAGTAGTAAGAGGGAATCCCAATGCTACTTTGAGAACAGACTATGACCATAAAAACAGTCATTTTTTATACAAATAATTAAAAACCAAATGACTATAATGAAAGCATCCAGATGTAAACAAACCATGAGGAGCAAGTTATTTATGAAAAATATAACATGTAAACTTGTTTAAAAGTAAATGAAAACATTATCAAGAGTTAGAATAATGTCTAATACTACTTTGGAAACCCAAACCAAGGGTAACAATAACAACTTAGTTGTTGTATTAACAAAAATAAATGACTACTATGATATGACACAACATAAACAGATCCATTACTGAAAAATTGAAGGGTTCTGAACTAGCCAAAAGCTAACCATTATGTATAATGAATTAGGTACAATGTGTGTACACTAATTACAACTAGTACATGATATCATTTATATAGAAAAAACCAAAAATAAGGTAACAATTGTATAAGAGAAATAGGAGGGGACTAAAACAATGTAAATAGTAGATTAAACACAGTCATGTACAAATATTCTAGTGTAAAATTATATAAATAGACATTACTAGTATTATTAGATCGCAATACTACTGTTTTAAATAAGAAAAATTAGTTTTAAGCACATTTATGAAAAATCAAATATGGACGCCTAATGACGCCATAGCGAGATATTGTTTAGGGAACAACTATTCCCAAATTTTGAATCAAACCAATTGAGATATGGACTCAAGAGTGTTTATTTAAAAAGTGTTTTAATATAAATAAGTGAAATTTGGTGTAATAGACTTATAAATATAAGATACACCAGAAATAATTAATAAAATTGTTATAGTGATAGAAGTGATGGACGGAAAATAATCATTCTTGGACTTAAATTAAAGCGTAGGATGTCCGCAAGTCACTGACATCAACCATTTAACGATAGGACATAGATTAAGAAAGTTATTGTGATTTTAAACTTTTCAATTAAATTCTTGTACCAGTGCTGACGTCACAAAGCCTCAACCTCAAAATCGAATTTGTTAAAAAATTAAATGTTTTAAGAAAACAAAGGCTTTTGGGTCAGAGAGTATAATTTTTCCAACCAATAGAATGAATGAACCTTAGCCAGACGAGCAGGAGACGCTTAGTAGAAGCATCACAGTTCACGATCAGTCTTTCGACGGAGAGGCCACGCCGCTCGCCAACATGAAAAAGTTTTAATTTTGAATTTGTGCGCGGCATTGACATTAAGTAAATCAACATACATAACCTTAACACTACACCAATATTTACGAGTGAAAGGTGCGGAGTTATTTATTTAAACAAGTACGATTAGTGTATAATGTCAATCGTACTTGCGAGTGTTGTGAAAGATAAAAAACAGGGAGTACAATTTTTTATTTAAATAATATTGAAACAGAAATAATAATTTCGTAACAAGTAATTTTGACACTACGCAAGTCAGAAAAGGCGAAGTATCAAAAACCATGATTGAATTATCAGAATTAAAAGAAATATTAATTCACAATAATTATTAAAATATTGGAAAAATATTTTAATTATTCATCATTATTAAAAAATTATGTTAGAAGCATTTACTACTAAATACGAGTAATTACAATAGTCACTCATTTGACTAAAATTGTTTTCTTGATTTCTCGATGTTTTAAAGTAAACATTATTAATTTTAATACGAAAGAATAAATGTAATCCTGATAATAACACATCAATATATTACGAATAATGTGTTTATATTTAGATTAAGAAATAATAAATATTAAGAAATAGTTAACCATTATAACAATACCCGTTATAACATAACCTTAGAATCGTAACGGTAACTTGCCAGTTTCACTGTTACCGGTCTGTTCTCAAGTAAAATCCAAACCAGATGGAAATAATAACAAGAGTTTTTTAAAAAATTTTTCTCTTGCAAATAGATAATTCTCAAAACGAATTATTAAAATAAAGTGATACATTTTAACTGTACAAGCCAACGAGCTTGTTAATTGTCAGAAGAATACTAAAAGTTGCGTGCGCATTCCCGCGTACGATAGTACCATAAATATCAGATATATGGTATTAATTTTCGATTTTTTATATTTGTTTGTTTATTCTTAATTATTGTTCATTTTATATCGTTACTAATATTACATCTTGTACCTGGTATCATGTTACCTAAAAGAACCTTACGAATATGGTAATTCACTGATACAAGAGAACATAACCTATTGAAATTAACTTATTGTACAAATAACAGGTTTACCAGCCTTGAGGCTGAACAGAGTCTTATTTTGAATTTTTATTTGTAATTATTATCTAAAAGGTTGTTAGCTATTGATTGTTCGTTGTTCAAAGATTTTATAATATCTCGAATTGTTAATAAACCTCCACATTTATTACCAGTGAAAAAGAGTATCATTTCAATTCTAAATTAGTTCATTTATATTTAATCAGTTCTACCAAAGGTGGCGGAAGAGTTTAAATAGATCTAATAATTCAGAATATTATTTAGATATTATTTCATTTATATTGTGTGTGATAACTATATTGAATATTCAACCTGAATATTTATCTGTATGTAAAGTGTATGTATTTCAGCGGAACCGTCACTGAACAGGACTGAAATATCCACGTGTGGTAAGTGAGGGAGGTATATAACAGAGTGCGCGAAACATTTTAAATCAAAAAGTGGACTATTAATACGCACCCATTAAACAATACAATCACACTAATAACCATAATAGTTACAATTACGACATTTTCTAAAAAACAACATTACCGTAGATACCAGTGCGTATCTACACTCACACTACTACACCATTACAAATCTACATTATCGAACATGTACTTGTACATTATATCGAACTTGTATGTAGATATTCATCTATAAAGTTCCTTTATAGATTACACTCACACTACCACACCACCATAAATACTTGTTTTATTACAAGTTTGGCGCTCCATCGCGGGGCGGAAGTGAGTGAAGATCTACTAAGAAGAGGTATAAAATATTATCGTACTATCTACGAATCTATAAATATCACACCACACAACAAACTATATATCGACACTTTAACTTGTACTTGTAATAACTTGTTTTGTTACAAGTTGGCGCCCAACGTCTGAGCGCGGATTAGGGAAAATATACCATAACAAGTAACCTAATCACCCCAATCCGTGAAAAGACAGCAGGTACATTACCAGCATATCAAGATGTACACCAGCAGATTAAAATCGAGATCAAAGTCGAGATCAACGTCGAGAAAGAGGGCAACAGAAGCGGAGAAGGAGGCCAGAAGGGAAGAAAAGGAGGCTATGTGGACGGAAGACGGCGAAGAAATTTTATTGGAAGTAAAGGACAAACCAATTGAACCGGCAGAGGGGGTTCAACAACCAGACGAGGAGGAACCGGAAGTGATGCCTCAAGAAGCCCTACCGGAAACAAGCCAACCTGAAAAAACAACGTCAATAGGAGAATCAGCATTTCAAGAGTGGATGAGAAATATGATGGAATCACTGAAGGCAGACTTGAATAGCAAGCTGGACGAAAATAGTCAATCCAACAAGGAGACCAATAAATCTATAGAATCACTGAGGGCGGACTTAAACAGTAAAATAAAAGAAGCCCATCAATCCACCAAGGGTTTAAGCAAACAAATAGAGTCATTAAAGGAAGGCCAGAAATCCACTGACCAGAAAATAGAAGAGGGCCACAGAGAGAGCCAGAGAAATATGGAGTTATTAAAAGAAGAATTTAATAACCAAATAAATGAGACGAACAGGAGGATGGAAGATGGGCAAAAGAAAACCGAAGAATTATTAGAAAAGAAAATGGCCATAATGAAAGGAGAATTATCGGCAGAGTTGGGAATAAAAATCGACAAGATCAACAGGAAATTAGACCGAATGAATAAGAGAATAAAGGGAGGTGACAAGGAGATCGTGGAGTCAATAAACACGGTAGTGAAGGATGATTACAAGCAATCAGGAAAGGCAATAAAAAGATGTTGTGAAGAGGCAGAAGAGAGTGTTAAGAAGATAAGAAGAGAATTAATAGTAGACGAACAAAGGGAAGTTGAAGAAGTACCTGAAAATAAAAACATGGAACAAGCGAATCCAAAGCCTGAAGAGAATAGAGAAAAGAAGATCCAAATTATTCAAGAAAAGGAAGAGGTGAAGATGGAAGAAAGAAGAACCCTACGTCCAAGGAAGGCAAGAATTACAAAAGAGTTAATTGCAATGACTAGGAATGGTCTGATTAATGTGGTCAACCTACCAATCGTTAACCATGAAGAAGGGGTCTTCAGGAAGGAGTATCGGAGGAGTATCATGGAGATGGACGAGGAGGAAGATTACGTAACAATGAAGAAGAAGATGACCAACAGAATATCTCAACCACGTATTTCCAAGAGAAGAGTGAGATACTTTAAGAAAAAGGAAGGCTACCAAGAGAAATGGGACCGGATTGTCGAAGGATACGCCAGAGAGATAAGAGAACTACGGAAGAAGAGGAGCCAATTAACGAAGGTACCCAATCAGAAGATAGATGACGATACCCAAACCAAATTGAGAGAGTTACCAAACATCAGTACTGACAGCCACCAGAAGAACAATGGAAACAAATATATTGAAGAAAGAGAGAGAAAGAAGACAGAAGAATGGAAGGCAGACTCAGCCCAAATAACTTTCAAATGGAAAAACCAGATGATAGCCCGATATAGATCAAGAACGGACAGGAGTATGGATGCTAAAGAAGTCCGATCGACAAGAAGAGAGGAGAACGACGATTACGGTTAAAATGAATAAAATATACACTGAATTATGGGACCGTCTATTATGATAACCAGTAATACCTATAATCAGACTTCAATGAAAAGATATATCGACAATTAAAATATGGGACTAAAAGTGAAAAGTTAGCGATAAGAATTATTTTATTATGGATATTATGTAAAGGATGAAAATGTTTGTTATGAAAAATGAAAATATAATTATGAATATAACTGTTGACTATATCAAGATGAAAAATGAAATGTGGCCATGAAGATTATTGTTTCCTAAAAATGTGAAAAATGAAAGTATGCTTATAAAAATAGATGTTGACTAAAGAAAAAGATGTATTATTACTATGAAGACTATTATGTGTTTATATCAAATGAAATGTAACTATATAACTATGTATTGAACATTGAATATATATTGTAATTTTATAATGTGAGAAAACATGCTCCCAAAGAATTTATGTAAAGGATTCAGAACAGTGTATTTATAAATAATAGCGTACTATAAAGAAAAAAGAAGAGCAACTTACGAGATCGACACCCTACATCCACGGCATATATGAGATACATATATTTCCAAGAGCCACGTCAACCAGTAAAAATTTAACATCTTACCCGTACTAATAAAAAGAAGAGTAATTTACGAGACGGACACCCGAGATCTATGGCATAACTATATATAATATATATACTTCCTAGAGCCTAGTCAACAAGTAAAAATTTAACACCATACCCGTACTAATAATAAAGATGAATATACGAGAACGACGAATTACATCCTAGGCACAAACATTTCCAAGAGCCACGTCAACAAGTAATAAGAACATCTTACCCATACTATAGAAAAAAGAAGAAGGAGCAAATGAGAAGTTGGAAGAATAAACCTAAAGAAATGTATTAATGTAGACGAACCACCACACACAACCACAATATTCTAGTGTATTTTACTAGAGGAAAAGCCAATACCACATGGAATATAAATACCAACGAAAACCATGAGAAAGAAGAAAAAATAAATGTACTTATGAATTATATCTAGAAGAATGAAACCTGAAATGAAGAATATGACGAAATGACGTTCAAAATGATACAAAATGAAGAGATTAATCAATGATAAAGAAGAATGAAAAGTAATATACTAACGAAGATAATCATGAGAGTATACCAGTGAGGAAATGTAAAACAAACTATCCCTATAATATGTGAAGAACATCGTTAAGTTGAATCAAGAAAAGAGAGAATAACAATGTATAAACCGCAGATGCGTGAATTAATCCCAAGAATATTTATTATTTGTCGGAAGAACGACCACTATTATTATTTTGATGATTTGAGATGAATTGACTGATGAGTAATGCCAGCAATCATTTATTATTATTGAAGGAGATGATCTGCCTCCATATTTATTGAAGTTAGTATGGCCAGTAGAGTTGAATAGCCAAAGTGAGCCGCTCTAAACTGCCCCAGCTAAACTTATGTTAGGGAATTAGGGAACTAAATAAACGAGGGAGATGATTACATAGAGTAGATATAAATATGATTCAAATAGAAGAAAGTAAAGGGATATATGGAAAAAACATGTGAATCGACATGGAATGTACAACAATTGATAAATTCTTCAATGAAAAATATAGTATAATAATAATTCAGAATTAATCAATTCTTATAGGAAGGCATATGTAACGTTACCAAATATGGTAGTTACATAATATAAGCTAATATAACGTCAAGTAAGAGAAAAGCATGGAAGTATGTCTAGATAAATAAACCTAAGTGTATAAAAGTGTGTATCTACAAATATATTAATATAAAAAATCCAACGATAAAGAAGATAATATTAACATAGCAACATCAAATACAAAGTGAAGAAAGAAAATGCCATGAGCCAAAACAAAATATCAGTAACCAGACCCAATAGGATCCAACAGTGAGGGGAACCGACAAAATAAGGACCAACACACTCCAACAGCGAGGGAAATAAATAAAAATAATGACCACAACGAAAATATTGAAGAAGAAGAAAGAAGAAGGACAAGGAAGCATACCATGAAGAGAGAAGAAGATGGATGGATCATGCAAGGACTCAACATAAACCACGTGTACTAAAGACTATATAAGAGACCAAAGGAAGTGATGATTATCAAATATGAAAAGAAAACCAGTGTTTAACATTTAAGGAACCACAAACAATTGCAGTGAGTACTTGATATATATGTGAAACCTGTGAAAAGTTAACTAATTTCAACTGAATAAACCACACAAACAATCCCAGTGATGAAGTTTATAGTGTAAGAAAATATGTTAATTTCATAATGAAACAGCAAGAATTAAAATAGTCAAATAAACACAGACAATGAGTGTGACTAATTTAATAAAGGTTGTGATCAATACAGATAATCATAAGACCACCAGAATAGAATAAAATAGAACAATTATGTTATTGTTCATAGAGAACTGACAACAAATAAAAACCTTTGTTATGTATCAAACAAAGTGACAGGAATTGAATTCAACCAATGACCAGAAAAATATTGTAATTAATACAAAAAGATTTGTGTTATTGTTTAAGAAGGAGTTGTATAAACATGTGTAACAAAATAATTAAAATATTATAGTAAGATACCATATTGAAGTCAAGTTAGTAGTAGAAAAATACTGCATTAAAACATGTGGTACATTTGTTACATAACCCCATAGGGAAGACACCTATGAAACAGAAAATCATACATGTTGATATAAATAAATGATCAACTATGATATCAATCAAGAATTTGTTATAAATAATAATAAATCCTAAGAGACAATGTATTATATTGCAGCACAATGCAAATAAAACAAAGCAAATATGATGACACAGAGATAGTAGAGATGGAACAAGTATGACAATTTAGTTAGACAAAATACAATATCAAAACAAATACCAATGTTAATAAAAGTATTACCAGTAGTGAGATAAATATCTGGTACTACCTTGAGAACAGATTCTGAACATAATAATGACAGTATTGTAACCAAAATATTATAAACTAACTAACTATGTACATATAACCAGAAGTAAGCTGAACCATTGTATAACCAACTAGTTAAGAAAAATACTGTATCAAAGATTGAACACAGATTGTTAAGGTTGTTACCAGTAGTAAGAGGGAATCCCAATGCTACTTTGAGAACAGACTATGACCATAAAAACAGTCATTTTTTATACAAATAATTAAAAACCAAATGACTATAATGAAAGCATCCAGATGTAAACAAACCATGAGGAGCAAGTTATTTATGAAAAATATAACATGTAAACTTGTTTAAAAGTAAATGAAAACATTATCAAGAGTTAGAATAATGTCTAATACTACTTTGGAAACCCAAACCAAGGGTAACAATAACAACTTAGTTGTTGTATTAACAAAAATAAATGACTACTATGATATGACACAACATAAACAGATCCATTACTGAAAAATTGAAGGGTTCTGAACTAGCCAAAAGCTAACCATTATGTATAATGAATTAGGTACAATGTGTGTACACTAATTACAACTAGTACATGATATCATTTATATAGAAAAAACCAAAAATAAGGTAACAATTGTATAAGAGAAATAGGAGGGGACTAAAACAATGTAAATAGTAGATTAAACACAGTCATGTACAAATATTCTAGTGTAAAATTATATAAATAGACATTACTAGTATTATTAGATCGCAATACTACTGTTTTAAATAAGAAAAATTAGTTTTAAGCACATTTATGAAAAATCAAATATGGACGCCTAATGACGCCATAGCGAGATATTGTTTAGGGAACAACTATTCCCAAATTTTGAATCAAACCAATTGAGATATGGACTCAAGAGTGTTTATTTAAAAAGTGTTTTAATATAAATAAGTGAAATTTGGTGTAATAGACTTATAAATATAAGATACACCAGAAATAATTAATAAAATTGTTATAGTGATAGAAGTGATGGACGGAAAATAATCATTCTTGGACTTAAATTAAAGCGTAGGATGTCCGCAAGTCACTGACATCAACCATTTAACGATAGGACATAGATTAAGAAAGTTATTGTGATTTTAAACTTTTCAATTAAATTTTTGTACCAGTGCTGACGTCACAAAGCCTCAACCTCAAAATCGAATTTGTTAAAAAATTAAATGTTTTAAGAAAACAAAGGCTTTTGGGTCAGAGAGTATAATTTTTCCAACCAATAGAATGAATGAACCTTAGCCAGACGAGCAGGAGACGCTTAGTAGAAGCATCACAGTTCACGATCAGTCTTTCGACGGAGAGGCCACGCCGCTCGCCAACATGAAAAAGTTTTAATTTTGAATTTGTGCGCGGCATTGACATTAAGTAAATCAACATACATAACCTTAACACTACACCAATATTTACGAGTGAAAGGTGCGGAGTTATTTATTTAAACAAGTACGATTAGTGTATAATGTCAATCGTACTTGCGAGTGTTGTGAAAGATAAAAAACAGGGAGTACAATTTTTTATTTAAATAATATTGAAACAGAAATAATAATTTCGTAACAAGTAATTTTGACACTACGCAAGTCAGAAAAGGCGAAGTATCAAAAACCATGATTGAATTATCAGAATTAAAAGAAATATTAATTCACAATAATTATTAAAATATTGGAAAAATATTTTAATTATTCATCATTATTAAAAAATTATGTTAGAAGCATTTACTACTAAATACGAGTAATTACAATAGTCACTCATTTGACTAAAATTGTTTTCTTGATTTCTCGATGTTTTAAAGTAAACATTATTAATTTTAATACGAAAGAATAAATGTAATCCTGATAATAACACATCAATATATTACGAATAATGTGTTTATATTTAGATTAAGAAATAATAAATATTAAGAAATAGTTAACCATTATAACAATACCCGTTATAACATAACCTTAGAATCGTAACGGTAACTTGCCAGTTTCACTGTTACCGGTCTGTTCTCAAGTAAAATCCAAACCAGATGGAAATAATAACAAGAGTTTTTTAAGAAATTTTTCTCTTGCAAATAGATAATTCTCAAAACGAATTATTAAAATAAAGTGATAGATTTTAACTGTACAAGCCAACGAGCTTGTTAATTGTCAGAAGAATACTAAAAGTTGCGTGCGCATTCCCGCGTACGATAGTACCATAAATATCAGATATATGGTATTAATTTTCGATTTTTTATATTTGTTTGTTTATTCTTAATTATTGTTCATTTTATATCGTTACTAATATTACATCTTGTACCTGGTATCATGTTACCTAAAAGAACCTTACGAATATGGTAATTCACTGATACAAGAGAACATAACCTCTTGAAATTAACTTATTGTACAAATAACAGGTTTACCAGCCTTGAGGCTGAACAGAGTCTTATTTTGAATTTTTATTTGTAATTATTATCTAAAAGGTTGTTAGCTATTGATTGTTCATTGTTCAAAGATTTTATAATATCTCGAATTGTTATAAAACCTCCACATTTATTACCAGTGAAAAAGAGTATCATTTCAATTCTAAATTAGTTCATTTATTTTTAATCAGTTCTACCAAAGGTGGCGGAAGAGTTTAAATAGATCTAATAATTCAGAATATTATTTAGATATTATTTCATTTATATTGTGTGTGATAACTATATTGAATATTCAACCTGAATATTTATCTGTATGTAAAGTGTATGTATTTCAGCGGAACCGTCACTGAACAGGACTGAAATATCCACGTGTGGTAAGTGAGGGAGGTATATAAGAGTGCGCGAAACATTTTAAATCAAAAAGTGGACTATTAATACGCACCCATTAAACAATACAATCACACTAATAACCATAATAGTTACAATTACGACATTTTGTAAAAAACAACATTACCGTAGATACCAGTGCGTATCTACACTCACACTACTACACCATTACGAATCAACATATATCTACACTTGTACTTGTAAAGTTATGTTACAATATATATATAGAACAATTTCTCAAATTATTTCCCTCTCCTCCCGGGACACTCTGTATATATAATTTTCTATTTAAGTAACTCGATGTTTCTTGCAGTAATTATATAATTTGTGATGTTTTCAATTTGTTTCTTCTGCAAGTAGTATAATTTTGTATGTTCTTTTTATATAAAGAATATATTTATTTATTTTTATATTTTTTTTGTATAAAAATATACAAAATTATACTACTTGCAGAAGAAACAAATTGAAAACATCACAAATTATATATATATATATATATATTGTAACGTAACAAAGTTAAGGTCCCAGACGTTACATAAAAACTTTGTCCATAGAAACTCAAACAATACCCAATGTATGCCATAATTAAGGTCAGGAAGGCAAACCTCACCTAAAAAATATATGAATAATACCTAGTAAGGTTACTAGGTAATAAAATAGTAAAAATGTATCTAAATATAAAATATGGAGTGATCAGTGGAAGATGTAAACTATAAACACAGTGTCTAATGAGATGAATTTACTATAGACAAGTTTGAAAATAATAGACTGTTTAATTGATATTTAATGTTTTATAAAGATGTACATGTTGTTGTGCTTTATCATGATATTGTGTTTACATGATATTTATTTTGTGTTTTGTATGTAGCAGGTGTGAAGCCATTGCTTTAAGAAAGTATTAAGTAATGGGTACTAATTTCATCCATGTTAAACTTGTATTTAAGTAATTAAATACAAGTGTATTTATTTTGTATGGTATCATGTTAAGTGTATTTACTTTGAATAATTAATGAAGATGTCTTAAAATAATATTTGTAAACTTGGCCAGGAAGACAATAATTGTTAATAAATTGTCAAGTGGTCACTATAATTATGTTATAAACCAATAAAGGGTTCAATGATAAAATAAATAATAATAATCATAAATTGAAATCAGGATAAATTAAAATTAGAATAATTGACCGTAAGCCAGTGAATCTTTGTACAGTAGGTCAGGTCAGAAAAGTTAAATTAAAAACAAAAAATTATAACACATGTAGTAAAACAAATAGGCCTAAAATTAGTATTTTGTAAAAGGAAAATAATACCTTTTAAAATAAGTTGAGCAATAAGAAAATGTAGTAAAATGTATATGGTTTAATAATGCATATTAGGTGGAAGTTTTATGTGATTTAATGTAATTATAATAAGGGAGTATTTTATTAAATAAGTGTAAGAATATTTCCTAATTACGGCTCTAGGATAACAAATATTATCCAATAACATAAGAGGAAGATGGTTGTTAGGGACAACAAAATGCAAGATATCTTGTTGATTTCAACATTCAATTGTTATATGTTAATGGGTAAAGTTCAGCATACAAATTTAAAAAAGAGAAGACCAAATTACGTGAATAAAATTAACTAAATTAAATGTCATAAAAGAAATCCATTTAAAAGGACTGAGTAGTAACTCCTGTATCTATACCTCAGCAAATATAATTCTGCATACCATTAAAGTTAACTGAATTAAAAAAATAACTCATTCAACCTACTTACAGGAGAAGTGTAATGATGAAAATGAACTATAATTAAGCAAAGATGATCCATAGCGAAGGAATGCAAAATTAATTAAAATATATATTAAAAAACAAACGAAGAACTTTTGTATTGAAGTACCAAACCTCACTTTCAACAAACAAACGAAGTCTTAATACTACACAAATTCCATTGCGACTGGCAACTACTAGAATCGTGAAGAATAACGAAGACCAGAACTGAACTTCTATTACATTCCGGGACATCAAATCTAAACTTTTATTGAGAAGCTGGATGTTGTTTTTATTCAAGAGTTGCGTCACCATTCCGTTCTCGCCTCGTCGTAACCAGACACTGCCACATTAAGTATCTGATCCAGTTTGGTAACAAACCTGCTTATGTTTAATTTTATATAATAAGAGTTTATAAATATTGTAATACTTAGTAACCTTAAATTTGCATTACCTGACCCTACTAATAGTTAAAAGAACTACATGTACCCTGAGATAAAAGACAAACTGAAAATTATAATTAAATTGTAACATCTAAAACACGAGTTCAATAACAAATCGATTCTGTATTGTGTGATCGATATGATGTATTAGTAGCAGGAGGAAGCAGCTGTTGGAATTTAAACATATATAAAATAAAGAACCCTTCTTGACTTTGACGATTTTGTATTATTTGTAGAATAATTACTGTATTTCGAATAGGGTGTATTTTACAGAGAAAGGAACGTGAGAAATGCATCAAGTGGAACGACTTAACCTATAATAACGGGTCAATCGCCAATCACAGTGCTCGCTTGTTGACAGCTGGTGAATACGGGAGAATAGAGAACTAACTTACGCTCTTCGCTCTCTTCTCTTTTCAATTCAGATAATACATACCGACTAGGGTTGGAGACAAATACTGAATTTTTCACTATAAGAACTGGAATATAGCGTTTTTCTCTGGTAAAACACTTGATAACTATTTAACACAGGTCTATGATCAAGAACTGAATAATATCAACCACATAATATATAATTTCTTTATAAATAAATTAACATTGATTTGCAGAAGATCTCATCTGCAGTAAAACTTTACAAATCGACGCATTCAACAGTGGAGCTTTTGATCTTCATTTAATTAAATAAGTAACGACATATAATTTATTATAAATTGATGCTCATAACGTAGGGCTGAAATAACGATAAACCCGCAACACTAGTAACTCATTCACAGTTTATTTACAAATTGACGAACCCAACAGTGGGGCATAACATATTACAAATATAATGTAATCTTTTAGATTACAATATTTTTCCACGTTAGTCTCCTTCCAGATGCATCCCAAGGTACTTAGCAGCTTCAGCTTGCGGTATTGGTTGACCGTTAATTGTTACTGGAGGGCAGTTTGCCTTACGTGTGGTGGAGGTAACGTGGACTGACTTGGATGAATTGATTTTTATGCGCCATTTATCAAGCCATAACTGAACGTTGTTTAATGATTCTTGTAGTATAAGAGATGCTATTGAGGGGTCGGAGTGTGTCGCTAGGATTGCTGTGTCATCGGCGTAGGTTGCAACAGTGGTTTCACTTGCTGATTGCTGATGGTAAGTCCAAGGTGAACAGGAGGTAGAGCAGAGGACCCAGGACACTACCCTGTGGAACACCTGACCCCACTGGTAATAGAGAAGTAGCATCCGAGTACTTGACTTGAAACACTCTGCCCACTAAGTAGGAATGTAGAATACTGTAACAATTATGTGGCAGATGTTTCTTTATTTTGTATAAGAGTCCAAGATGCCAGACTTTGTCAAATTCCTGGGAAACATCGAGAAACACACCTGAGCAGAACATCTTCGATTCCAACGATTTATTGATAACATTTGTTAGTCTGTGTATTTGATCTACTATAGAGTGCTTTTATCAAAAGCCAAATTGGTGATCCGGAATTAGGTTGTTTTCTATAATTGTTGGCATAAGTCGTTTTACAAACAGCTTCTCAAAGATCTTACCAATTATCGTTAGAAGGCTTATGGGTCGATACGAAGAGGGTTCTTGAGGGTTTTTACCAGGTTTTAAGACCATGATTACTTGAGCCAATTTCCAGAGAAGAGGAAAGTATTCGAGTCTGAGTATGGCGTTGAAAATGTATGTTATTAGTACGACGCCTTTGTGAGGCAGCTCCTTTAGAATTTTCCCCTATAACAAATCAATGCTGGGAGCCTTTTTACTTTTCAAATTATACAGGATTATTTCCTTGATTTTGTTAACTTTAAATGGCTTAATAGGTAGAGTCAGTTGGAGTGGGGAGTATAAATATCTTTGTACTTCTTCATCGAAAGAGACGTTCTTGCTGGCTTCAGGTTGAAAAACGTTGACCAAATGTTCGGCAAAAGTCTGGGACTTCTCTGTATTGCTTCGCGCCCAGCTACCATCTGGTTTATGTATTGGTGGTATTTGTAATAGTGGCCTTTTTAATCGTTTTGTAGCCTTCCACAAGGAATAATCAGTACTTTCATTAGGTGACAGATTTTCTAGATAATCCTGAATGCCTTCATTCTTTAAATTTTATACTCGTTTTAATTTTCTGGCCGCGGAATTCCACTTTCTTTTATCATCCGGATGATGAGTATGCTGCCAAATTCGTCACAATCTACGCTTCTCAGGTAATTTCTTTCTGACAACCAGAGGAAGGTTTAAGTGCTTACTCTTTGCTGTATTGCAACGTGTAGCTTCCCAGGCTGATTTTTGAAATTTATTGGTGAGATAATTTACAGCCGCGTCCAATTCAGCAGGGGTGTGGAGTGGAAGTTCTAGCGAGATATTATCATATATAAGCTCTCTAAAGTAGACCCAGTCAGTATTACGATTTGTGAGTATTGGTAGACTTTCAGGCTCAATTATAGTATTGCTAATAGTGGCAATAATTGGAGTGTGGTCAGAGGACAAATCAAGGCAAGATTCAACTTTGTAGTATTTATGAGACAAGCCTCGTATTAAAAAGAAATCAATGAGGTCAGGTATTTTATTTGTATCAGAAGGCCAATAGATTGGTTGATCAGTGAACAGAAAGGACAGGGATTCTTGTCTAATGACATTATATAAAATTCTACCTCTTGGATTAGCTAATCTTGAACCCCATTGTGGGTGTTTTGCATTGAAGTCACCTCCCACCATAAAACGTGCAACAAGGTTCTAAGAAAGGAGCTGAAGTCAGTTTCATTGATTCTGTGTTTTGGGGGACAGTAGACTGCAGAAACAATTAGAGGGCCTCTTTGATCTTCAATTAAAATGTTTGTTGCCTGTAGGTGAGCAGTTTTGACTTTAGAGAAGAGATAATCTTTTATATTGTTTCGGATTAACTGAGCTGTTCTGCCACAAGCTGTACCATCAGGATGTTGGGTATCATAAACAGTAAATCCTGGAATCCTAATATGAGTTCTGTCTGTGAAATGTGTGTCATATATAAGCATTACGTCTAACCTGTTGTCAATAAGAAAAGCTTTGAGTTCTAGGCTGCGTTGAGAGAGTCCACTGGCATTCCATAATCCAATCCTGTAATTGTTATTCCTTATTAATTAGAAAGTTTATTGACAAGTGTTGTAAGGAGATTAAGCATGGCACTATTTTTCTGCATGAGTTGACTGAGCATGGTCTCAAATTTTGTCAGGAAGTGTGATGTCCTCATTTGCTGTGTTTGGGATTGCTGTCATCAAGGGGCGAAGATACTGAGTATCGCTGTAGTCCTGCAATTTGAGCGAAAGTAGGAAAAGAGACATTACGGGTATTCATGTTCTGTTCCGTGTTCATAGTCCTAAAAATTGAAGGGGTTCTCCTAGGTGTGGTGTTAGGTACGGGGCTTTTTCTGGCCTGCAGATTTTGATAAACTCCACAGCCTTTATAATTAGCTGTATGAGGACCATTGCATAATGCACATGTGGCTGGTGTATCCTTAGGTTTGGAAAGTTCATCTCCGCACTTGACATACTGGAAAGATTTTCTACAGTACGTCTTACTGTGACCGTATGACTGACAACGAGTGAACTGGATTACAAAGTTTTTTCTCCGAGGTGGCTCTACAGTAATCTGCATGTTACCTAAAGACCTTAGGTTATATATTTGTTTATTGTTTGCTGCAGGTTCAAGATCAACAAAGAAGAGAGGGAAGGGTGTTTTCTCTACTCTGTGTCTAACATTCATTATATTTCTGACAGTTCCTTTTTCTTTTAGTGCTTCTTTAATAAAGTGTACACCAATACTAGGATGAATGTTTCTTATGACAACCTGGTATGCTCGCTGGTCTTTAATTTGATATGTACGGTAAATAATTTTTTTTGTCGTCCTCGAGGTGACGGATTAATTTTCTGTAAGAATCAGGTACAAAAGTGTTGATTTTCACCGTATTGCATCGAACGATTTAGTACCGTACTGTTCTGATTCCAAAATGTTTGTAAGGTTATTGATCATTTCATTGTAACTGACAACACCATGAAGGTATACAGGAGGAGGTCTAGGTACTTTCGGCTGAGCCAAGACTTGAGTAGGTTGGACGTCATCAGGGTCATCTGTAGGTAACACCGTAAATCTGTTGTGTTCATTAAGCTGAGTGTGTGTTTCAGATGGTTTTCTGAAGATTGGCGACTTCTTTTTCGTTTTTTCACCATCTGCCAGCTGTGGGATCTGTGTTGTGTGAAATCAACATTAACATTTCTGCCTGGCTGTTGACTGTTATACGATTGAATGGGATTTTGCGACACTTGAGGTAATGTAGGCAGGATATTTTCAGTTCCTGAGTGGACTGTAGGAACAGGTTCAACGTTAGTTGAGAGGCCTGGTTGCTGATAATTCATTATTGTCGATAATTACAGTAGACAGATAAATTAAAAGACGCGTGTATTTCAAGATGAGTAATTTCTGGCCTTGTGTTTATGTTTTGTAGAGAATCAAACTGCAACCACAGACAGACACACAGTCCTACACAAACGAGCAGACACACGCACGGCCCCCTGAATAGCTGTTCGGATTTGTCCGAGTAATCAGATAAAACTTTTATTGTTATTTTTGTTGCAGTATTACTTACAAATATAGTCTATTTAGTAAGAAAGATAGTGATAATATTAAGTTACCGCACACGACAGTACAACCGCACCGAACAGCTGCTCATACAAGACTGACAAAAAAAGTGTTAAAACGTTTTGTTTTAAGCCAAGAAGCAGAAGAAAATTGACAGCTTTTTCATTCCAATGGAATGGTACTGTACATTACTCTGCGAGTTTCATTTTTTCCTACGTTTGACTAAATAATAAACATAAAATTAATTTGAACAATTTTAAGAAAAAATAGAAGATACATTCTTATTCCGATGTTTTAATCTGGTGTAAGTTTTTTCATGTTTTACCATATAAAACAAGGTTAAACCACATATTTCATGTAGAAAATATGCTGGTTTTTGCCATTTAAATGTTTTTTTTCTAATAACCATCCATTAATCTGGCATTTCCACTGATTAATCCTGGTCTGATATCTGCCAGATTAGTAAGAGTGTACTGTATGACCTAAAGACTGGTGTTGCTTTTATGAATGTTGCCAATTCATCATGTGTGTATTCAAAATAAAATATAGACAATTTAATATACCAGTCAGAAGCAACATTGGCAATTATGATAAAACAGTCAATTAAACGAGCATTTACAAACCAGTTCAAACCGGATGTTAGTGAAACAACCATTCACATAACAACTGTTACAAAATTAAGTGGTAGTTAGAAACAGTCCATTTGGAAGAAAATTAACATACATTCTTGTTTAGGCTATAGAAACTGCAAAAAATAGTTGAAGTTCTGTAATTTATCTCTATTTTGCGTTGAAGTTGCCAATAAAATGAGTTGTAAAATAAGTGTCAGATATGAAAATGAATGACAAACTTTGGTTTAACGTTTCCAAAATTATAATTTAAATAAATATAAATCTTATATTACTGACGTCTTGTAATATGTCAGCGAAGTGTGTGAATTGTGGTGGACAGCATTCATCTAGGACCAAGAACTGCCCTACATACGAAACAGAACTATGTTTACAAGAAGTAAAAACACTTAATAAAATACGCTATATGGAGGCAAGGAAACTTGTCATTCCAGAGATACAAAGACAAGGGCAACCACAGAGTTATGCACAAGTAACAAAAGCAACACCTTCAAAATCCCAGACGACTTATTGAGAAATATTTGACGGAGTTCTGTGCCGGTTCGAAGCCGGCGGTTGCAAAATATGAATTCTAGAAGGTTTTCATGGTTGTAATATGCGTGAGTGAGGCGCGGAGCCGGCTTTTACAACATATTTTAGAACAAGTCAGTTTACGGTAACATAACGTGATACACTCGCGGACTTTGGTCGACGGTATGAGGGGAGCGGTGCGGTGTGCGGTTGCGCGCGCAGCTCGGCCAGTGAGGTGGAAATTGTTCTCTGCCGGATTCAGTCAACGCTCGTCCTTGCTCACAGAGTTCTTCCCCCTTCGTCTCCGCTCTTTGTATTCGTTTCTGCGCAGTTGAATCTTTCTATAGGATGGAGTAGAGAATAAAACGACTTCCCGGTAAGATGTAATTATTTTCATTAGTTGTGTGGATATTTAATAGCAAGATTTATGCTATTGTGTGAAGTACGTATTTATGTGTGTGTGCGACCTGACAAATTAATGTAAGAGAAACTCATTTTTTTTTCCTGTTGTATGTAACGCCCTTTGTATAGCCATGCCTTGTTATTTTCTGTTATAATGCGAGAAGTTTCAAGAGTCATTCTCAGAGTAAAAGTGCTTTACATAAAAAATTAATTACAAAAACTTGGTGTGCAGTCAAGTAGTGAACTGTGTGGTGCATGTAGCATACTGTCCCCGTCTTTGTTAATTATGTTCACAAATAGAGAATGAAGTGTGAGAGCTTCTGTGTATGAAACTTAATTGAAGGTAAAACATTCTCAAAGCTGTGAGTGACTTGCTGTTAAAATTTTTCTGACTAAATTATGATTACTGCTCTGCACGTGGCCGGTTTAACCTGCAAAAGTTTGTCGAAGCATGTTGACTGAGTACAGTTCACTTTATATGATGCCACAATGTAATAAGTTCTGTTCATAATGCAAATTCACTTATTCCATAGCTGAATGTAGACTATTTAAGCAGGTTGTAAAAAAACTTTAATTAATTATTTTTGTGCCTTTGGTGAGAGTTAGCTGGCGGCCCGTTAAGAGGTTAATTACCTTAACTCGGGTGTACATTCTTTTAGACTGTTCTCTAATTTACTTGATTCCTTAGGGTTATCGCCCTAAGTCGGGTTCCTGGCTGGCTGTGAGCCGATCACCTGCTCAAGCTGTGAACCATGTCAAGACCGCCTACGAAGAGGGAGATGGAGACGGGATCACCACGTTGCACTCACCAGCACTTATGAGGTGACATTTATGCTTTTTCTTTTTTGGGGGCCGAACCGGCAGTGTGCCTGTTTTATGAGAATAACTTAGATGCCCGGGGACCACGTGTCCAGACTCTATTTGGGAAGTGAACTGTGATCATGACTCTGAACACTTTAACTTAAAATTTCATATACCTTTTATAACTCAGTTAAGTAACACTAAATGCTATGTCTGTAAGTGCGTGCTGCACTGCGAGAGCGCGCCATAGAGAGATTTTAATCTTGTACCATTTTTATTGTTGCATCCGATTTACTCTTTCAAATTTAATTAATGCTCAGTAGTTCTGTTCCGGCTGGAACAGCTGCGTATAAATTTTTAATTTGACTAGGGATTTCATATTTAAGGGCTGGGGACTTTCCGGGGGTTTTTCTTGGGGACTTTTCTGGGTTTACTATATGGGACTTAGTTTTCTGACACGCTGGTACAACTTCAGACAGGTTGATTGCCTGTCAACTTTTGTCAACTACATGTGGGCGCGCTCCCACAGATGCCAGAGCACAACCACCTTATTGTATTCTTTTTCTAATTATTTTATACAGTTATCTGAGGCTCATCGAAACGATTTATTAATGTTCTTAAAATATCTTAGCCGATTTTGCCCCTTGCACAAGGGCTAAGCTGATTGTTTTCTTAACTGGCAAACACATATGGGTTGACTTCACACGTAGAGAAGTTGCTGTTTAATTTTGAATATTAACTGGTTTTCATCCTCTTCTTTTTGGGTAAATTAAATAGATATACATATTGTCAAAATCTTCTGAAATTGTAAAGCCTCAATCAATTAATTTCTGTTATTAAAGTACCTAAGGATTTAATTCCTTTTTGGGAATTTTGTGAAGTCAATACTGTCTAGAATTTTATAAACACTGTCTGGAAGTAGGTGAGGAGTTTGTTAACATTACCTGGTGCTGTGAACAGAACAAAGGTTCACACACTCATCATGGGTCATTAATAAACGGAATGCTAGACAAATGGGTGGTCCAGTTTCAGTTATGCTTCATGAATTATTCGTCTTTAAAGGGGTTGGAGTTTGGGTTGTCCTACTGAACGGGTTGCTGACGAGCGTATATTTTATCACTGCCGGGGCATAAGATGATAGTTGCTTTACCCAGTGGGTGGGTGCGTTACAGGGGCATGCGTGTTGAAAGTAAATGACTGTGAGTTGTGTACCTTGTGTTCTGTATGTGTGTTGTTATGTGTCTAGCTAGCCACACGACGGGGAGAATTTTACATGTGTTTGTGCATTCTATATTTTATTTATGTATGTACATTTAACTTATATGCTGTTATATACACTTGTTCTGATGTAATTCTATTCAATTATATACACTTGTTCTTAGGTAAACTGGAATTATATATGCTAGTTGTGATTCAAATTTTTTCTATTATATATATGTATACACATTTACTTTGTGCACACTTATGTTGATGTACACTTAATTTATACATGCTTGACATGATGTACCTTTTGGTAGTTTTTTTTATAGACACATATATTCATCTTGTACACATGTATGAATTCCAGAGATATAATAAATCTGTTATTGTTATATTATGGCTGAGTTCATTGCAAGTCCCGCCATACTGGACCCGGCATAATTTTGCTTCTCTAGGCTCCTGCCTAGTTCTATATAACTTGTAACCTCTCTTTAAATATCAAAAGCATAGAGAGGTTACAAATGGTAGCGGAGCGTGGTTCATTTTAGGCCTGAACCCTTGGGTCCTGGTGTGTGACGGGGCTTGCAGACTCGGGAATATTAAGGCAGTTGTAAATTAATGATTGTTGTAAAATAGTGGATAGATGCCAGTGTAGGCTAATTGTAGGTTGTTTAAATTGTGAGTCGGGTCGCACCACTGAGGCGGTTAATTATGTTTGAAAAAAAAAAAAAAAAAAAAAAGATGTTTGATAGCTTGTATTGCCGGGGAGTCTCAAGTGTAGCCGGGGATTATGGAGAGTTGATTAGGGAGTTTAGTTGGAGTTTCGCGTGTTATATGGATGGGATGCGGTATGGCCCGATCGGAAATCGGTACCGGAACCGATTTGTGTCCGGTTGATGTCGAATGATTCTGCATTTCTGAATTAGGACTTGTAGTTGAGGGTTAGTAGGTTGTTGTCAATTATGTGTTGGTACGACGTGTGTGTCGAGTTGCTGTTTGCTGTTATGTGTGTGTTGTATTCTTGCTTGTCTCTTGTCTCCTTCCATCGTGGAGTGCATGGTTCTGAATAGGCCAGGTTTCCGCAGCGCTAGAGAACCCGGGGGTCTACTCAAAGGAAGGACAGTACTTGAGTTTTTCCGTTTCTTGTAAATATGCTTTTGTGGATTATGTTTTGTGTTCAGTGTGTTGTGTGATTCTGGCGGGGGTAGGGTATCAAGGACTACCCAATCCTATTTCCGGCATCCTCCAGAGACTTCCGGTAGTGGATGGAGAAGATGAGGGCAAATTGTTGGTTTTTCTGGACATCGTCCTGGAGTTGGCGGATTTTCCGGGGCTGTCCGATGAGGTCCTCTTGTCCGTTATATATCCGTACTGCCGGGGTTTATTGGCTGAGCTGGTCATCCGCACTCTGCGTCGTGGTGGCAGTATCGACTCTCTCCATGGGGAGGTGTTGGACTCTTTCATACCCCGTCGGCGACGTTGGCGTTTGGAACTTAGCCGGTTCTATCGTGCACAGGCCAACGGAGAGGCGTTGGGGGATTTTGTGCAGGATATCCGTAAATGTGCTCGGGTTTTGAGGTTGGGGTTGCCCGAGAAGGATGTCGTTGGAAGAATTTTAGAAGGGGTGACGCCCCAAGAGAGATCCCGTTTGGTGTTCGCGGACCGTCCACGTTGTTTTGCGGACCTCGCACGGCTATGTGCGTTTTCTAAAACGATCCAGGTGATTGACGAGTCCCGTGAGCACGGGACCCATGATGAGTTAAGACACGAGAGGCATGGGGGGCGAATTGTTCCACCCTCATGCGGTAATGAAAATAGTATTGCAAATTCTTGTAGCGAGAGGCGCCGTCGTTCGCCTAATGTGACTTGTTTTAAGTGTGGTAGGTTGGGCCACGTCAGACGATTTTGTACCGGGGTTGGGTCGAGTCCAACGTCCCTCCCCAGGGCGCCCAAGGTCATTCAGAAAAGGCTCAATGAGGGGAAGATATGTCGGAGGTCTTCCCCTACCTGTCGCGGGTCTTCTAAGGTACGCGCCTCCAGGCCAGTTGTAGGTCCCAAGTCTTTGGGTAGCAAGGTCCTCCAAACCATCTCTAGACCCACTTCCGTATGCCCCTTCTTGCTGTTGGAGTTGAAAAAGAGTCAACTCAGAGCATTAGTTGACTCCGGATCAGCAAGATCCATCATTTCATCTAAAGTGTGCGAGGACCTTGAGCGACAGGGTTTGATTAAACGGTTAGAAAAGTCTTCCGTAGTGTGCTGGACGGCATCCCAGGAAATTCTGCCCATTTCCCGGGTAGTTTCATTCAAGTTTAAAATCGAGGGATTTTCTTGGGTGTGGAGCTTTCTGGTTTCTCCTGCTCTGGGAGTTGAATGCATTATTGGTGCCGATTTCATCTGCAAAAGTGGTCTCGTTATTGACATCCAAGAGCACCAATGTTATTTTAAGTTCAATCGGGGAGTTGTAATCCCGTTCCTTGGATATCAGGGGACCAGGCAAGATATCCAAGAGGTTAAGTGCCCCGACACATCTAGAGACCACCTCTCCCAGTCCCAGCGGTCCGCTTTAGATCAGTTGTGTGAGCGTTTCCCCACTGTATTAACTCCGGCCCTTGGGCTCACACATCTCTTGGAGTATAAGATCCGCCTAACGGACTCCAAGGTGGTGCGCTCCCACCCTTATAAGTTTGCCCCTCCGAAGATGAACATCTTGAGGGAGAAGGTTCAAGAATTATTAGATCAAGGGGTGATAGAACCTTCTCAATCCAGTTATGCCAGTCCAGCGTTCCTAGTGCCCAAGCCTGGAGGTAAGCACAGGATGGTCATCGACTACCGCAAGCTGAACGCTAACATCGAGGTAGATTCGGTCCCACTTCCTGACCTTCATTCCGCGTTCGATTGGTTCAGTGAGGCGAGGTATTTTACCATCATCGACCTCAACTCTGCATATCACCAGATTCCCTTGACGAAAGAAAGTAGGCCCTACACGGCATTCTGTGTTCCGTGGAACCTCTATCAGTATACTAGGGTTCCTATGGGTCTAGCGGTAGGGGCCCAAACACTCACCCGTTTGCTTGACACCGTTTTTCACGATGTCAAGTTCAAGTATGTTTTTAATTATCTTGATGACTTGCTGGTGTACAGCAAGGGGTATGAGGAACATTTGAGTCATCTTGAGGAGGTGATGTGCAGGTTGAGGGGTGCCGGCCTCACTGTCAATCCTGAAAAGGTGAAGTTTGCCCGGACACAAATTTCTTTTCTGGGCCACCTGATTTCCCATAGAGGTGTCACTGTGGATCCTGAGCGAACACAGGGGATCAGGGACTTTCCCCCACCAAAGGATGCCAAAGGCATCGCGAGATTTGTGGGGATGGTCAACTTCTATCGGCGTTTCATCCCAAACGCGGCGGAGATTGCGGCACCTCTGAATGAACTCCGGAAGAAGGGCGCCAAATTTGTATGGGGGGAAAAGCAACAGAGGGCTTTCGAGACTCTGAAGGAAGCCATTATTTCCCCCCCAGTACTGAGAATGCCAGACTTCTCGAGACAGTTTATCTTACAGACGGACGCGAGTTCGGTGGCGCTCGGGGCGGTTCTGTCCCAAGTGGTTGATGGTGCTAGGCAGCCTGTAGCCTTCATTTCTAGAACTTTGACCCAACAAGAACGGAAGTCTTCAGTGTATGAGCTAGAGTGTTTGGCTGTTGTATACGCTCTAGATAAGTTCAGGCGTTTTCTGGAACACGCTGAGTTCCTGCTCGAGACCGACAACCAGGCTCTCTCTTGGCTTCTTGCTCATCCCCGGCAGCTGGGTAAGATTGGACGATGGGTGGTTAAAATCTCATCCTTTAAATTTAAGGTGCAACACATTCGGGGAACTCAAAATGTGGTTGCAGATGCGTTGTCCCGTATGTTCTCCCAGCCCAGCGAAGCCCAACCGGAGCAACCCTGTTCTGTTCTACTGGACTTTCCGTTAGCTTTTACTGATGTGTTGCCCCATCAGTTAGATGATGAAGAGTTGGGTCCGATCATCCAAAATCTAAAAGAGGGTAACGTGCAGGTCCCCTACTTCTTGTCCAGGGGCGTCCTATGTTGCAGAGAGAAGAAAGGACGGGCCCCGAAAATAGTGCTGCCTAGCAAACTTGTGCCCATGGTCTTCAGTTACTATCACAATTCCCCGGTAGGTGGACATAAGGGAATTTCGAAGACCATTTCCAGTATTAGGAAAAACTTCATCTGGAAGGGCATGGATAGGGACATAGCAACTCGGGTGAAGGCATGTCATCTCTGTGGCTTAAGCAAGCCTGCCCAAAACACAAAGTTGGGGCTGTTGTCATCTGATGTGGCGAGCAGACCGATGGAGAAGCTGTTCATCGACTACGTGGGACCCTTCCCGCGTAGCAAGTCAGGTAATGCTTACCTACTTGTCTGTGTGGATGCTTTTTCGAAGTTTGCCTGGCTACTGCCCTTACGGCAGGCAACTGCTCGATTGACCATAAACGCGCTCCAGAGTCATGTATTTCAGCACTTCGGTCTTCCGGCCATCATTGTCTCGGACAATGGTCCACAATTTATTTCTGGCGACTTTCGGCGAATGTGCTTCGCCAATGGCATCAAGCATGTAACCACTTCCCCGTATTACCCGCAGCCGTCCCATGCGGAGAGGTTCAATAGGAATCTACGGTCCGCACTTATTGCCTATCACGCTGAGCAACAGACTACCTGGGACCAGAACTTAAAGTGGTTACAACTAGCTTTCAATACGGCCCTGCATGACAGTCATAAGGCCGTTCCTTTTGAAGTTATGTTTGGTTTCTCGCCCACGCTTCCCTTGGCCAACCTATGGAATATAGACGATCTTCTGCCGAGTAACCCAGACATCAGGACGGCAGATAGGTGGAAAGAGGCCCGGAAGAATTTGCTCCGTGCGCACGAGCGCGTCCGTGCTCGGTATAATCAGGGGCGTATTCCAAATCCCTTTAAGGTAGGAGATTTGGTCTACTGCCAGAGCCACCCGATCAGCTCGGCTGCCGATAAAAGAGCCGCCAAATTATGCTATCGTTGGTCGGGGCCGTACCGTATCCTCGGGTTTACGTCACCGGTGACGGCGCGGTTGGAGGAGCCAGGTGGTGATGCTAAAGAGATCACTACACATATCTCCAAATTGAAATTGTGTAGAAAAGGGTAAACGGGCTATAAACAAAAGGGGGGGTAAATGATGGCGGTCTCTGTGCGGGTGGGGATGTTTTCGGTTTTGAGAGGGTGTGCTCCGGGGGCGAGATTGAGCATAGGGTAGCGAGTAGATGTTTCCCACAGTCCCAGTGGGGTTCGTCTACTTCAGGGATGCGCCCCTGCCTGCGCGAGCCTTGGCTTTCTCCAATTGTCCTTATGTCCGGAGGGAGCCATGTCCTTACCTTCTGTCCCAGCCCCTGACCGTTTAATCATCCTTGATCATCCATCTTCCGATTTTCCTACCCTCACAAAAAAAAAAAAAAAAAAAAAAAAAAAAAAAAAAAAAAAAAAGGAGTTAGAGAGAGGAGCGAAACTTGTCGCGTCGATGAGGTCGGACGTGCACTTCATCTACTCGGTAAGTTTTGGGCATGCCCTTGGAGCGCACTTGTAAAACACAATATATATATATATATACATTGGAAAGGTGCCATTGTCACAGTTGACATGGTTTGCCGTTAGGTCCCAGCGGGGACCACCGCATCATGGGGACTGTCGTCGCCCCTCTTTCCCCTTGGCCCGTGCAGTATGGTAGTGTGTAAAATGGGGAATAGTATTAGGGGATCTTCCCGTAATTACATGGGGGCAGATTCCCCTGTATAGGTGGCTATCGTGTTCTGGCTTGGGTGGACAAGCCTCAGGAGGTCGGAACTCAGGGAGCTCCCGAACTTTCTTTTATCTTTCTTCTCTGTCCCTCTTTGCTGTGGGCTGGCCCTGATCAGGTCAGCGTGCAGCAACCGCACACTTACACTATACACCTCTTCTTTCGTCTCTTTCGTTTTCCCTTCTGAGCCTCTGTTCTCCTGGGAGCGGGTTTGCCTAGCCACCTTACCCACGATATCTACCGGAATTGTCAGTTGGGAGTACACTGCAGGGTACTTTCCCGAGTTTCAGAGTGGGGCAACCGGGTTGCCCTTTCGGGGTGGGGGTGTGCCGGTTCGAAGCCGGCGGTTGCAAAATATGAATTCTAGAAGGTTTTCATGGTTGTAATATGCGTGAGTGAGGCGCGGAGCCGGCTTTTACAACATATTTTAGAACAAGTCAGTTTACGGTAACATAACGTGATACACTCGCGGACTTTGGTCGACGGTATGAGGGGAGCGGTGCGGTGTGCGGTTGCGCGCGCAGCTCGGCCAGTGAGGTGGAAATTGTTCTCTGCCGGATTCAGTCAACGCTCGTCCTTGCTCACAGAGTTCTTCCCCCTTCGTCTCCGCTCTTTGTATTCGTTTCTGCGCAGTTGAATCTTTCTATAGGATGGAGTAGAGAATAAAACGACTTCCCGGTAAGATGTAATTATTTTCATTAGTTGTGTGGATATTTAATAGCAAGATTTATGCTATTGTGTGAAGTACGTATTTATGTGTGTGTGCGACCTGACAAATTAATGTAAGAGAAACTCATTTTTTTTCCTGTTGTATGTAACGCCCTTTGTATAGCCATGCCTTGTTATTTTCTGTTATAATGCGAGAAGTTTCAAGAGTCATTCTCAGAGTAAAAGTGCTTTACATAAAAAATTAATTACAAAAACTTGGTGTGCAGTCAAGTAGTGAACTGTGTGGTGCATGTAGCATACTGTCCCCGTCTTTGTTAATTATGTTCACAAATAGAGAATGAAGTGTGAGAGCTTCTGTGTATGAAACTTAATTGAAGGTAAAACATTCTCAAAGCTGTGAGTGACTTGCTGTTAAAATTTTTCTGACTAAATTATGATTACTGCTCTGCACGTGGCCGGTTTAACCTGCAAAAGTTTGTCGAAGCATGTTGACTGAGTACAGTTCACTTTATATGATGCCACAATGTAATAAGTTCTGTTCATAATGCAAATTCACTTATTCCATAGCTGAATGTAGACTATTTAAGCAGGTTGTAAAAAAACTTTAATTAATTATTTTTGTGCCTTTGGTGAGAGTTAGCTGGCGGCCCGTTAAGAGGTTAATTACCTTAACTCGGGTGTACATTCTTTTAGACTGTTCTCTAATTTACTTGATTCCTTAGGGTTATCGCCCTAAGTCGGGTTCCTGGCTGGCTGTGAGCCGATCACCTGCTCAAGCTGTGAACCATGTCAAGACCGCCTACGAAGAGGGAGATGGAGACGGGATCACCACGTTGCACTCACCAGCACTTATGAGGTGACATTTATGCTTTTTCTTTTTTGGGGGCCGAACCGGCAGTGTGCCTGTTTTATGAGAATAACTTAGATGCCCGGGGACCACGTGTCCAGACTCTATTTGGGAAGTGAACTGTGATCATGACTCTGAACACTTTAACTTAAAATTTCATATACCTTTTATAACTCAGTTAAGTAACACTAAATGCTATGTCTGTAAGTGCGTGCTGCACTGCGAGAGCGCGCCATAGAGAGATTTTAATCTTGTACCATTTTTATTGTTGCATCCGATTTACTCTTTCAAATTTAATTAATGCTCAGTAGTTCTGTTCCGGCTGGAACAGCTGCGTATAAATTTTTAATTTGACTAGGGATTTCATATTTAAGGGCTGGGGACTTTCCGGGGGTTTTTCTTGGGGACTTTTCTGGGTTTACTATATGGGACTTAGTTTTCTGACACGCTGGTACAACTTCAGACAGGTTGATTGCCTGTCAACTTTTGTCAACTACATGTGGGCGCGCTCCCACAGATGCCAGAGCACAACCACCTTATTGTATTCTTTTTCTAATTATTTTATACAGTTATCTGAGGCTCATCGAAACGATTTATTAATGTTCTTAAAATATCTTAGCCGATTTTGCCCCTTGCACAAGGGCTAAGCTGATTGTTTTCTTAACTGGCAAACACATATGGGTTGACTTCACACGTAGAGAAGTTGCTGTTTAATTTTGAATATTAACTGGTTTTCATCCTCTTCTTTTTGGGTAAATTAAATAGATATACATATTGTCAAAATCTTCTGAAATTGTAAAGCCTCAATCAATTAATTTCTGTTATTAAAGTACCTAAGGATTTAATTCCTTTTTGGGAATTTTGTGAAGTCAATACTGTCTAGAATTTTATAAACACTGTCTGGAAGTAGGTGAGGAGTTTGTTAACATTACCTGGTGCTGTGAACGGAACAAAGGTTCACACACTCATCATGGGTCATTAATAAACGGAATGCTAGACAAATGGGTGGTCCAGTTTCAGTTATGCTTCATGAATTATTCGTCTTTAAAGGGGTTGGAGTTTGGGTTGTCCTACTGAACGGGTTGCTGACGAGCGTATATTTTATCACTGCCGGGGCATAAGATGATAGTTGCTTTACCCAGTGGGTGGGTGCGTTACAGGGGCATGCGTGTTGAAAGTAAATGACTGTGAGTTGTGTACCTTGTGTTCTGTATGTGTGTTGTTATGTGTCTAGCTAGCCACACGACGGGGAGAATTTTACATGTGTTTGTGCATTCTATATTTTATTTATGTATGTACATTTAACTTATATGCTGTTATATACACTTGTTCTGATGTAATTCTATTCAATTATATACACTTGTTCTTAGGTAAACTGGAATTATATATGCTAGTTGTGATTCAAATTTTTTCTATTATATATATGTATACACATTTACTTTGTGCACACTTATGTTGATGTACACTTAATTTATACATGCTTGACATGATGTACCTTTTGGTAGTTTTTTTTATAGACACATATATTCATCTTGTACACATGTATGAATTCCAGAGATATAATAAATCTGTTATTGTTATATTATGGCTGAGTTCATTGCAAGTCCCGCCATACTGGACCCGGCATAATTTTGCTTCTCTAGGCTCCTGCCTAGTTCTATATAACTTGTAACCTCTCTTTAAATATCAAAGGCATAGAGAGGTTACAGTTCCACCATCATGTATAAGATGATGTCCATGTTGAATAACCTAGAATAACAACTGATCGGCCTGTAGACAGACAATGGCAGGCTTCAGCTGGAACAATTCAATCCTTACCCACGGCTGCTATAGCAGTCACCTCCAGCTGTGATGAGAAGCCAGTAGATGATCGCTTTCCATCACCCCTCCCTCCAAGATACAGGAGGAGACTTTCTAAAGGAGAGACAGATGGACAAGAAAGCCCCCAGTGTTCTTGAGATGAGCTCTGATCAGAGCTCGGCTTCCTGCCTAGTGACTTCACTGATCTTGGGGACCTGGCAGAACTGTGGGAGATAGGAAAACGAAAAATGGATGGCTGAAGGGCAATCCCAGAAAGTAGATTGTTACAACAGTCTGATCAGTGAAATTTTCATCAGAAGACATTTATTGGAAATATTATCTATCACACATTATTTTAAAGTAAGTATTTCACTCCATTACTTGTTTTTTGTTTTATTGTTATTAAATTCATTATCTACATACACACACACACACACACACACACTGTAAATTTTGATGCTTCTAATGTAGGTTTCAACACAACCATGAGTATCATACTTTTCAGGTTTACCAGCACTTTTTATCATATGCATATTTTCAGAAATATACTTATAATAATGTGAACTGACCCTTCTGTTACTCAGATTGCACATGGTAATTTATATTTATAATTAAATATGGTTGCTACAGATGTTTAAACATAACTATGAAGTTCATTTTTTTGGTACAGTCTCCAAGTTGTGTAATTTAATAAATTATATAGATTGATAATTACCTTAACTGTGGTGGAGAGGAGGAAACACTGGAGCATATCCTGATGCGGCGCACCTCACAAAACCCAGCAAGAGAAAACCTGAAGACCTTGGTTGGACAAGATGGAGGTTTGGAGAGCATTCTCAAAAGAAGAGAAAACTGGGCACTGGACGCTGCAGCGTACAATGGACATCGGACCATCAGGGTCCCATAGTCCCTGGAAGTCCGTAAGAAGAAGGAAGAAGGAAGGCAATTACCTTTATCTAATTCCTTCCTTGCAACTTAATTATTTGCGTAACAACGCGTTTCAGGATCACAGTCCCATCATCAGGTTATAAAATTAAATCATGCACTAGTCACTCATCGTTAAATTTTTAAAATTATAAAACCACTGCACAACATTCGTATTCGCGTAAACACATAGCTATGTGTATTCACTCACTTGCACGTCGTCGTAAAGTTAAAGGTCGACTGATTTGTTATCACAAACTTACACAGGCAGTCGTCTGCTTTCTTCTTGTTGTGCGCGTATTACTGTGTCAAAGAAGACATTGGATTTAAATGACAACATATCATTCAATAACTCATCACACTGGAATTTACTTGCTTTGTAGATTATAAATTCTTTCATTGCATCCATGAAACGTCCTTTCTTACAGTAATGTAGAGGCTTTAAATTTTGTACAAAACTGGTATAATTGTGGTTGTATTCCATTAAATGCTGCGCATAACTGGACTTTATATTATTGACATTCTGCCCAAGAAGACAACATCGCTAAAACCAAGGGTCGAGGTGCTTGGTACATTTAGCAATTGACCATGACTGCAATCTTTATCGCGCCACAGTCTTTAACGTTACCATGATCCACTCAGTATTGAAATGAATGGAACCACCTAGAATATCTGAGAGCGTCCTTGACCCGTCCCCCGCCTAGTCGTTAAAGTACTTTCCAGGACACTTGAATACACATTGAGGATGGAAGATTTCTAGAAGGCCATAACAGCTGGCTTGTCAGTTCAGTGGTGCTGAGCGATTTCTTTAGCGCGGATCGAGTGTTTGTAGAAGTATTGTAGAGAAGTGTTGTGTGATAATTAGTGTGGAATTGTTTATAGTTTACATTATAATTGTGTGTGGACAATTTTTACTTGAATTGTTGTAAGAGACTATCTTGTTGATTACAAATTATTAATTTATTGTTATTTTGGAGTAACAATTATATTATCTCAAATATTTCGACTAGTAATTTTATACAAACCACTATGTTGTATTTGGTACTGACGAGCACTTTCGGCAGTCAAGTCATCTTCAGGTCATTTACCAACCTTGGCGCTCGTCAGTACCAAATACAACATGTTGGTAAATGACCTGAAGATGGCTTGACTGCCGAAAGCGCTCGTCAGTACCAAATACAACATAGTGGTTTGTATAAAATTACTAGTAGAAATTATTAATTGTGATAAATAAAGCTGGTTATTAGTGATTTCATTGGTGTCTTGTATTTTGTTTTCCACTGTACCATACGACGATCAGTTAGACCATCGTAGCAGTGGGTCAGAAGTGCGACCCGTTAACAGTGGACACTTTGTACAAGACAAGAGTAATTTGTAATTAATTGGTAAACAATGGATGCCAGTCAGATGATGGGGAATTTCCAGGTGCTGCTGTTGCAGACAGAGGAATAACAACGACAAGAGGCAGAAGAAGCAGAGAAATGACAGGACGAGAAACGCAGACAGGAAAGAGAAGAAACAGAGAAAGCAGGAAGCAGATGACATCAAAGCATTGATACAAGAACAAAAGCAGATGCAAGAACATAGTACCGCAGAATTGGGTCTCCTACATGGTGACTTAGTGAATTATGAGGTGAGCTTAATAAAGAAGTTACTAGAATATCGGAGGTACAAGAATCAATGACATTAAAAATAGCCGAATTAGAAAAGTCTGTCTTGAGTCTGGAAGAAGCTACGTCTACAAAAATATCTGTTGTAGAAGAATCCATGTCAAATAAAATGTCTGAAGTAGAGGAGACCGTAGCAGTTATGAAAGACTCAGTCGCAACGATAAAAAACTCAATCACAACCATAAAATAACAAATTAAAAGACATGGAAAATAAGACAACAGAGAAAGTCACTTTGCCTGCAGCTGGAGCGGTTCATGTCAAGGCCCCAACATTTGATGGAAGCACTCACTGGGCAACATATCTTCACCAATTTGAGCAGCTGCTAGCGCAAATAACTGGATGGAGAAAGACAACGCAGTTTCACTCGTTCTCACTTTAAAAGGACCTGCTGCAAAGCTACTACAGAAAGTCCCACCTGACGGCCAGAACACCTATACTGAATTGATAAAAGCTCTAGAACTACGGTATGGTGATAAACATTTGGGAGATGTGTATTGCACTCAGTTGAGAGCAAGGTGACAGCACTCCAGGGAGAGTCTTCAAGAGTTTGAAGCAAGTATCGACAGACTGATTAGACTGGCCTATCCTGAAGCACCAGAAGATTTTCATATGAGGTTTGCGGTGCAGAATTTATTGATGGCATCAGAGATTGTGAACTTCACCAAGTGTTACAAATGGCAAGACACCAGCATAGTATGGATGCCCTGGTATATGGTATTGACCTAGGTGTAATTTGAGGCCACAAAGTCAGCGTTTGGTTGGGCAAGTCGTAAAGTGCACGCTAAAAGATCGCGACGGCACAGATGATGAAGAAGAAGAGCAAGGAGCACAGACCCAATGAGCGCCGCCACAGAGGAAAGTAAGGAAGGATGGAAGACCAAAGTGTTATAGACGTGGGAAACCTGGACATCTACAAGATTGTTGGGTTAGAGTTCAGCAGCAGGGAAACGAGCAGTAGTCGGTACAACAGGGTGTGTGCTGACTAACTGGAGGAACAAAGCCCCTAGACAATACACAATTTCTACGCTTCAGAAAAATAGCGGAAACTTGGTGGTTTTGGATTCATACAAGAAACCCCAAACTTGATTACAGTTGACACAGGCACAACAGTTTCCATTGTGTGCCCTGATGTGGTGAAAAATCTGGTGCTCTTGCAGCTAGCAAACAGCTACTGGACAGATTGTAAAAGTGTTTGAAAAAGCGGAGACATACCACTTTGATCATAAAGTACTTGTTGCAGACATTGTGGATGAAGCAATTGATAGTGTGGATGTTATGAACGCATATGGATTTATAGTCGACTTCAAAAAAAATGTTGTGATAATCAGAAAAGAAGAAGTAATGCTCTCCACAATGAGTACATCAGAAAAATTAAAGGACATGATAAATCAAATGGCCATAACTGCCCTGCCAAACTCCAAAAAGATCATCATGGTTAGAACTGAGGTAGGTACTAGAGGGAACCAGTGCTCTATATTCGAACCCCAGGTAGTCAACACACCGGGCATACTAATTGCCAGAAGTTTAGTAAAACCTGACGAAACCAGAAATGTACCTATTAGAGTGGCAAATATTTTGAATCAAGCTGTCACTTTATAAAGCAATATGCACCTTGGTAAAATGTCTCCTGTGGCCTGAGTAGCCGAAATGACACAACAAAGTCCAGTGGTTCGGACACATCCAAATTACCAGAGGAACTTCAGGAATTGCTGAACAGATATTCTAATGATCTCTCAAGTGGTGAGGTAAAAGAACTGTTTTTACATGAATTTAAAATTTAAAGATTCTTTTGCAGTTCGTGGCCAGTCACTGTGAAGAACCTCTCTGGTACAACATCACATCAATACTGGGAATACAACACCAATACACCAACCTCCTCGGAGGCCTCCATTACCTAAGCAAGAGGAAATGTCTCGTTTGTACAGGACATGTTGACAGAGGGAATAATTGAGCCTTCGTCAAATGCTTGGTCTTCTCCAGTAGTGCTGGTAGCGAAGAAGGACAGTGAATTACTTTTCTGCGTAGACTAACGGAGGTTGAATTATGTGGCAAAGAAAGATTGCTATCCACTACCTCGTGTTGACAATACACTTGACATGCTGTCTGGAGCACAGTGGTTTTCCATATTGGACTTGAAGAGTGGATATTGTCAAGTGGGTCTGCATGAAGAAGACAAGGAAAAGACAGCTTTCTTGACCCCAAGTGGCCTATTCCAATATAAAGTCATGCCATTTGGACTCTGCAATGCACTGGCAACATTTGAAAGATTGATGGATCTAGTCCTCCGAGGCCTGACATGGAAAACTTGCCTTGTTTATTTAGACGTTGTCATAGTCATCGGGAAGACTTTCAAAGACCATTTGGAAAACCTTAAGGAGGTTCTAACTAGAATGCATGGTGCCCAACTGAAGCTGAGAACGAAGAAGTGTTCTCTATTCCAGAAGGAAGTACAGAATCTGGGCCATCTGGTGTCGGCAGCGGGGGTTAGCATAATCCTAATAAAGTAGACACAGTAAGAGACTGGCCAGTTCCGAAGAGTAAACACGAAGTTCAGTGTTTCCTGGGGTTATGATCATATTACGGATGTTTTGTAAAAGGATTTGCTAACTGATGCTAAACCGCTGCATGAGCTAACAGAAAATAAATGAAACTTCCAGTGGTCGAGGGAGTGTGATCAGGCATTTAGGACTTTTAAAAATGCATTATGTTCCCAGCCAATTCTTGCTTTCCCAGCTTCCAAAGGAAAGTACATCATAGACACAGACACAAGCAATACTGATCTAGGAGCAGTTTTGTCTCAAGTGAAAAACGGTGAAGAACGAGTAATAGCATATTACAGCAAGATGCTTTCTGAACCAGAGAGAAATTATTGCGTTACAAGGAGCTAGTTGCTGGAAATCATTCGAGCTTTGGAGCACTTCCATAAACACCTCTATGGGAGGGAGTTTTCACTACACACCAACCATGCCATGCTTGCATGGATCTTGAGATTTAAAAATCCCGAAGGGCAGTTGGTAAGGTGGCCCTAACATCTGCAAGAGTACAGCTCCAAGGTAAAACATCAGCAGAGGCCCCTGCATGGTAATGCAGATGGCTTATCCCTAAGACTGTGCTCAGAAGATTGCCGACATTGGCGCAGAAAGGAGAAGTAGAACACCTGTGAATATGTTCAAGTCATCACTGTAGATTTCCTGGCAGATGGCTGGGCGACACAAACTTTTCGACAAGAACAGATGACGGATGAAGATATTGGACTGATCTTGACAGCAAAAGAGGAAGCTTGCCCCCTGGTTTGGCAAGATCTCTGCCATGGCTCCAAAGTGCTGAAGGGCTACTGGGCACAATGGTAATCTCTTACCTTAGAGAACGGATTGCTGAAAAGGGCTTGGGAAAGTGCAGATGGATGAGACATGGTAATGCAGTTGATAGTTTCCCGAAGTAAAGTGCAGTCTGTTTTGAAAGCAATGCATGATGGAATGTCTGGAGGTCATCTTGGCATTAACAAAACCCTTGACAAAATACAGAAGCGATTCTATTGGCTAGTTATTTCGAAAGAGAAATTTTGAATCAGGAGTGTTTAAAGAATTATGCCGTCTACTTGGAATTCGAAAGATCAGGACAACACCTCTCCATCCTTAGTCGGACGGAATGGTTGAGAGATTCAATAAGACACTTGAGCAGCATCTTTCGAAGGCTGTTGACAAGAACCAAACAGACTGGGATCAACATGTACCACTATTCCTCATGGCATATAGATCATCAGTACACGACACAACCGGCATGACTCCTGCAAAATTGGTGTTTGGGCAGTAGATTCGTCTTCCTGGGGGACTTGATGTCTCGATCACCTGAGACTCAGCCCCAAAAGCCACAGAACTAATCCTTGGAATTATAAAACCAACTGGGAGAAATGATCCGCATGATAAGATGGCTGAAGATGCCAGTGAGAAAATGAAAACTCGGTATGGCATTTGCAGCAATAGTGTGGGCTTCCATGAAGGAGAACCCCAGGTATGGTTGTTCAACCCAAAGTACCATCGTGGTCACTCAACTAAACTACAGACCAACTGGGAAGGACCTTACACTGTGAAAAAAAGAATTAACGATATTGTCTATCAGATTCAACAGGAAGGACAACGAAAATTAAAGGCCATCCACCTAGATCGCCTGGGCTAGATTACTTCAGAGAGGGTTTGCCAGTTCGATACAACAGGCTTAAGGAGGGGGCAGTGAAACGAATGGAACCACCTAGAATAGCCAAGAGCATCCTTGACCCGTCCCCTCCCTAGTCTGGCAAGTGTTGCCTCAGTCAAGGCAGGGTTGAAGTACTTTCCTGGACACTTGTACACATTAAGTGGCGTGCACATTGAGGATTGAAGATTTCTAGAAGGTGCATGCTAGCTATAAAAAGCTATAGCATGTCAGTTCAGTGGTGTTGAGCGATTTCTTTAGCATGAATCAAGTGTTTGTAGAAGTATTGTAGCGGAGTATTGTTGTGTTATAATTACCGCAGAATTCTTTATAGTTGACATTATTATTGCATGTGGACAATTTTTACTTGAATTGTTGTAAGAGACTATCTTGTTGATTACAAATTATTAATTGCGATAATTAAAGCTGTTTATAAGTGATTTCATTGGTGTCTTGTATTTTGTTTTCCACTGTACCATATGTCGATCGGTTAGACCTTTGTAACAGTATGTATTTTATTCTTAACAGTAGCTATCAAAATTTTTCAGTTATGCACAAGGAGCATTGATAGGTTTGTTGAATTACCAAATTTACGATATAACAATACACTTTCAAGGTAAGCTATACTTTGATTTGAGAGAGTTAGTAAATAATTTAAAGGAATATGGTAACTTTAGGTTACTTTTTTTAATTGCTAGTAAAATCTTTCCTTTTACAATAAACGATTTTTAACTGAAAAATAAATAATTATACTGGAATTGGAAGTTTTATTAACAACTTATTCTAAGATATTTAATCTACCAAATTTTTTAATAATAAAGCAACATGAATGAACATGAACACTGAAAACTACACACACACACTTGTACAAAATGTTACATGAAAAGTATCAGTTAACACAACAGAAGTCACCATTTACATTATATTGAATTCTATTATTGAAGAAACACATCGTGCTAGATGTATATATATTATTTCAAAAATTTGGATAAAGAGGTCAGCATTTTCCAGTTTTGTTGATGGCCAGTAGTATCATCACATGATGCATTATACTGTCCTAAGCACCAACTGGCAACTGTCTTACTGGGTAGAATTTGCTAACTGTTGCGACCATGTGTAACTGATATGAAACATTTGGTGTAGTCCGTGCATTTCCATTTTAACATAGTGGTTCTCAAACAGAAACCAACAGTTGAGCAACAGTCCTGCAACTGTTTTGGTGGTAGTGTGTACTATGCCCAATTCAAACTGTAAATAAATAGAGTTATACAACAAAGTTGTGTATTACCTACCAGCTATTGTGTATACTGTCTTACCTTTTCATATTTTAGTTTAACTTAACCCAAGTTCCTAAATGTTCTGAGAAAATGAATATAAGTTTAAACTTTTTAATTTCAACCAGATTAAAGATAAACTAGTTTTGTGCTAATACTTTGAACAACTCTTAGTATATGTAAAATGTCTACGTTTGGCAATTTGCTGAAACAATCAGTTACTATATTCTCTACATACTTCAAATTGTCCAATTTTAATTTTAAGTTAATTGCTTTTATGTTTTAAGTTTCTCAGTGGAATATAAATGGCTGTGTCTCGCATTATGGTGAACTTAAGAATCCCCATGTGTCGGTGCATTAAGGAGACGCACTTGAAACCAGCGAGCATTTCACCATCAGAGGAAATGAGAGCTTCCGCTCTGATGCTGAGCCCAATATTAGAGCTAGAGGGGGTACTGCTATCTTTATTAGCAATACCTATCTTGCTAGGGAGGTGCCCCTCATCACACCTCTGCAGGCAGTAGCCATAAACATATTTCAACCGCAGAAGATGACAGTTCGCTGCATATCTCTACCTGACACCTGATGGTAGTTTGCACATAGGAGGTGGTGCACAGACTGTACAAACTGGGCTGGCTTTGTGGAAGATTTATAAATCCTTTCGATGTCAAGCAGGACACCTGTCACTTCGTGGATGCCATCATGGAAGCAGCTGAGAGTCACGTCCCACAGACTGGAGGTTCTGTATGGAGGACACCAGTGCAATGGTGGAATGGGAAAGTTAAGCAAGCAATCAGGGAGAACCATAGAGCTTTCACCAGATTTAAATGGGTGCCGAGTTTAGACAATCTGATCTCTTACAAGTGTCTCAGTGAAAATTGTAGCTGCAATCCAGCATCACCCGGTCAGCCCCAGCAGTGGAGGTCTGGAGACATGTGTGGGTAATCAGTAGTTCATCGGTGTACTGCATTATGCCATGGTTAGTAGTTTGAATAGCTATAGAGAAGACTTCATCATCCAAAAATATGAAAGCCAGCAAAGCGCTCCAGACTTCAGGAACGCTGGAAAGAGGTCATACAATCGCCTGTTTACAATGAGGGAATTAAACGCTGCATTAAATGCTGCTGGTAGCAGCAGGACTAGATACCATCCCACACAGCATCTTAAACATCTCTCAGAGATGAAATCGATTTTTTTTAAACATTTACAACAACTTGGGACACAAGGGGCTTATCCACAAGCATGGAAAGAAGCAATTGTTATTCCCCTTTTTAAATCTGGTAAAAAACTGGTGAAATTGGAGAATTATCATCCCGTAACATGCTGTTTAGGAAAGTTATTGGAGAAAATGGTCAGCAATAGGTTGACCTGGTGTCTGGAGAATTATAATCTACTTTGTGTTCACCAGTGTGAATACTGAAAACTCCAATCGACTACTGACCAACTGGTACACCTGGAAAACAGTTCAAACGTGTTTTAGAGATAGAAAACACAAGCTTGCTGTCTTTTTTGACTTAGAGAAGGCCTTCGACACAACACGGAGGCACAATAGATTGAAACGACTTTACAGGTGGGGATTTTGGGGGAACCTTCAGAGATTTATACCAAGCTTCCTCTCGGGACGTTCTTTCTGTGTTCATGTTGGGGAGACTATCCCAACTCTGCATGTGTTGGAGAAAGATGAGCTCTCCGCTGAGTGGTATGTTGTTTATTATCGCCATAAATGGTATCTTTAAAGGCATTAAGGCATGTATAGGAAATGCTAGAATTTGGTCTGGGGGGGGGGACTTCATACAAAGGAAAAAACAAGTTAAGACTAATCAACATTACTGTCTTTACAGTGGTTGAAAAACATGTGATTACATCCTGAAATCAATCCCATTAAAGTAAACGGTAATAACACAATAAAATGCGTGTTACTGAAACATGGTTTAAAAGATACTTATTGACTGAATTGATTTTCCTATATTTCATATTTCAAGCATGTACCCAAACGCATGTAATAAACCTGTTTGTACATTTAAAAAGAGTTACTACTATATTAGCATACACAACTGAAAAAATAATAAAATGGCCTAAAAATTAAGAAATTAACAAATTTTTCAACTTTTATCAACCTTTTGAGGTGGCCCAGTCCTGTTTGCCCCCTTTCTATAAATATGCCCCCAGTGAAGACAACCTGTGTTCATTTCTGTCGAAAAAGAGTGAAATGTCCGAATCCAACTCTGAAGAAAACAAATATGATAGATTCAGTATCAAAGATGTAAATCAGCACTCAATGCTATCAGATGCAACTCCCACATCAACTGGGGAGCAGATAGAGAAGTTCTGCTGCACTTATATATAGCCCTGATCCTTTCAAAAGTGGACTATGCATGTGCACCCTACTGCTCAGTCAGGAAGTGTAATATCAAACTGTTGATGTAGTGCAGAAAAAGAATTCGTTATACCACTGTAGCTTTTGCACTAGCCCAACGCTTAGCCTTCATTGCAATGAAGGAATGATGTCACTACACCTTAGATGTCATAAGTCGCTACTGAGCTATGCTTCAAAGATCGGTGCACTGTCAACTCATGTGAATCACATGGCGTTCGCTAAGGACAGATGAGGCATCGCTGAGGACAGTGAGTGTGTACACTGCTGAGTTATATGCCATTTGGGAGGCTCTTCGGTATGATGAACACTGAGGCGTTTTGCCATCTGCACAGACTCTCTGAGCTTCATCACTGCTTTGGGCAACACAGGCACAGATGACCACTATTACAACAGGTAGTGTCTCTGTGCCATGTCATAGAACATCAGGGATACAATTTACTTTTATATGGGTGCCAAGCCACATAGGCATCAAGGGAAATAAAAATGCTGACTCTGCAACATGAACTGTTGCAGACATTCCAGAAGTAGATGCCTTTAATATCAGACCCACTGATTTAAAGATTGTTGCCACACCAGCAATTCTTACCTCTTTGACAGGAAACATGGCACACCTTATGCACAAAACTGCGAGTAGTAAAAGAGAATATCAGCAGCTGGCAACAACAGGAGAAGACAGTCGACAAGAACAGGTTTGTCTCACAAGACTATGTGTAGACCATATGAGTCTGACATCGCCATACCTGCTACAACCTGAACAACAATGACCAGTATGTACATGTGGCAGAGCACTCACAGTAAAACACATCACAGAGGAGTGCTCTGCTTTTTGAGCCTTACGACAGAGTTGCAGGTCACAGGTGACCTCAAAACAGACCTCAATGAGACAACATTGATTGAGAGAACTCTGAAGTTGTTAAAGGCAGCTGACTTGATCAACGTTTACAAAGTACTTCTGGGAGGTAGCCTATATCATTCCTTTCCTTCCTGAGTACTGATTGCAGGTTGAGAAATAAGGGCTTAAGACCCTAGTTGTCAAGTCCAACACTTACAAAAAAAAACTTTATATTTTTAAAACAAGTATATTTTCTTATTGTTTTTGCAGTATTTCAACAGTTTTAAATTACTTTCAACAGATTTTAAGTTATTTATTTAATTATTTATTTGCACATTATTCCAGTAATTTAAAACTGTTGAAACACTAAAATTAATAAAAAATACATCCTTGTTTTAAAAGTATACAGTATTTATTTTATATATATATATATATATATATATATATATATATATATATTCAATCACTTTCTGCTACAGTCCGTTTCTTGATGTATAATACATTTAATATTTCTAAATATTAAATATTTATATTAATATAATATTAAATATATTAAATATTATAATACCTCAATATATCTTGAGGTAAATTTATTTTTATAAATATTAAATGTAATATGTGTGTGTGTGTGTGTGTGTGTGTGTGTGTGTGTGTGTGTGTGTGTGTGTGTGTGTGTGTGTGTGTGTGTGTGTGTGTGTGTGTGTGTGTGTGTGTGTGTGTGTGTGTGTGTGTGTGTGTGTGTGTGTGTGTGTGTGTGTGTGTGTGTGTGTGTGTGTGTGTGTGTGTGTGTGTGTGTGTGTGTGTGTGTGTGTGTGTGTGTGTGTGTGTGTGTTCTGTACATGTATATATCTCCCACAAAATTCAGAGACATATAGTCATTACTCAATTAACTGCCCATACCATTACAAAACCATTTTCAAAGCACTCAACATTGAAAATACACAAAAAACTAACACATACACCACAATCACACACAATAAAACCAATTTGAAATACCAGTAGCCAACAGGAAGCCATAGTCAACCAACAACACATATGTACTTCACCAGACAAAAAACCGGAAGGCTGAGGATGGGTACAAGATAGTACCCGAAACATGTTCCAATAAAGGAAAAAAATAACATCTTGAGGTAAATTTAATAATAAATATTAAATGCATTACAAAATAATATTGCAAAAAATCTGATAAATCGGGCACACAGACTTACATCTGCTATACACAAAAAATAAATTGAAACAGAGTCATAGATTTACTGTTAATAAATGGATACCCCCATAAATTAATTTGCACATTACTAAAACAAAGTAACATACAAATAAGCAATATAACTGGAAAGAGTACGGAAAGTACGTATTTGGTGTTCAAATACCACTGATGTGACCACTGACAAAACAAACAAAAGTATAGGCCTAATCAAAGAAATGACAAAAAATCTTATATTGCACAATAGCCAGGAACAAGCTATCACTACTACTAAATATTTTTCCTTGCCATATACAAAAACACTTCTCTGAAAAAATCTCTAAAATATTTATGAGGACTAACAAAAACTCAAAAATAGTATAAAGAAACGTCAATACAATAAATAAACTTATCGCATACACCAAAGACAGAGATAAAACAGAAGTAAAATCCGATGTCATTTATCAAATTCCATATTAAGAAAACTGTGGTCAAAAATATTACGGATGCTCTGAACAACATTTAAAAACAAGAATATATCAACACACATATAGCTGTGATAAAATAGAAACTAATAAACACAATCCAACAGCCTTAAGACAACATGATCGTGTACATGGCCACACCTTCTAGTTTGAGAAGGTAAAAATAATTTGAAACGGCAGTTCCTAGAAATGGTAACTGACGAAAAAAAAACAGGCAAAATTCTGTAAACAAGAAAACTGATGTACATAATCTCAGTAAGTGTTACTCAAACCTTATACTTTCCCAGAAAACAAACAGAAAATAGAAATCTGACACATTAACAACCCCAACCCCCTCCACTGAAACCTTTATATCTGGACCCTCTTTACTTTGTGCATCCGCTCCTCCAGTCACATAATAGATTCACACACTGTCACTATTGTAACGTATCAAAACCAAGGTCCCCTACGTTATATAAAAATTAAAATAAAAAAACACTAGTTATTCATGGTACTGAAGGTCAGGTAAGTGTAAACCCTTATTGAGTAAAAAAATAAATGATATTAAATAAAATGACAAGGTAGTAGAGTCACAGATAAATGTATAGAAATACAAACTATGAAGGGGTCATATAGTTCATATAGGTCAAATAGTTCTGCACACCAGAGAGATCCGAACAACCAGTACAGAGGAAATAATCGACCACGGATAAACCAAGTGCAAACCAACTATTGGAGAAAAGGGGCGGATTTTATGGATACCGAATAAAGCAAATCAAAGAAAATAATGAGAAACTAATTAAAATATATTAAACTAACTATGAAATGAAATAAACTAATTACGGGGTACAGACAAAGGCTAGAAGATACAAGGAATGACAATAATAAGTATTTGAATAACCATATTAATCATGATAATAACAATAATAAGAACAATTAAGACTAGTTACTATTTGAGAAGGGTTAGAAATGAGTTAGATGAAGGAAGAATATGCCAAAACAATTTATGATAAGGATGAAATTCAGTGTTTAACTGCAGAAGTAAATGGGAGTGAATAAAACAAAAAAATAATAAAATACGGATGCTAAAGAAGAATTAATTGACAGCACGGAACTAAGAAGAATTTAAAATAAATGTCGAACAACTTTACCTACTTTACCTGTGAATAATATGATAATAAATGGAACTACAGAACATCGAGATAAATAAGTTAAGAAAGAAGTATTAGGATACCTCAGAAATAATAGTGTAATCATCCCCAGAGCATTTTTTTGTAGCGAATAGGCTACCTTTTATTATTGTAATTATTTGTGATATGTTGTGACTGAATCCAACAATCATTTGCCTGAGCAGAGATGAAGTTCCTCTGGTCTCAGAAGATATAGTTAGGGAAAACGGCGGAGTAATGGAAGCCAAGAGTGCCCCTCTGAATCCGTACCAGCTATGATATTAGGGAAAAATGTTAGGGAAATATAGTATTTTAGGGATTATACACCAAGCGAGTGAATTAAATATAAATATGACAATAAAAAATGATGGAGTAATAAGTTAGAAGAAATTAAAAGTTCCAGAGAAAAAAGACAGGTCTACAACTGAGTGAGGTACCAGTACATAATTTAATAACAAAATATACAATGAGTATCGACACAGTTTTCCGGTGCACTTAAAAAGTTTAAGGAGTATAAATATGAAATAAATCCCAAAGAACCCATTGAATTACATACGAAAGCAGAAATACAATGAAGAACTGAAACCATTATAAGTTGATAATTTTATCAAACAAATGAATTTGTCTTCCAAAATAATCAAATTTTGGAGGGGGAGTATATGTAACGTGAATTAAATAATTGATGTTAAGTTAGTTTATGGTAATGAACATGTCACCACGGAATTTATGTTAAAATTTATATAGAGTAAATATTTTATACTCACACTGAATAGATAATGTTTGTGTTGGTAGATTATAATTGTAAACTTGGCCAGTAAGGCAATAATTGGTGATAAAATGCCAAAGGGTTTTATTGTAACTATGTTGTGGTGTGAAGGGTTCTATACTAAAAAAAACTATGTAATAATAAATTAAAAATCAGAATGGAGTGAAAAATTGAAATATTGGCCCTAAGCCAGTGACACATTGTACAGAAAGGTTAGGTAACTAAAAAATATAAAGACACTAAATGTTATATAATGAATTAGAATAAAGTAATAGTAGTTATTAATAGCAGCTAAGTGCCAGGAATTACAATAAAATCATAATATATGTAATAGAAAATGGCCCAATATTAGCATTTTGTAATGAGAAGATAGTACTAGTTAGAATGATAAGATTAAAAGGAAAACGGTAGCAAAATGTATGTAATTTTATAACAAAGAATATGTGAAAATTTAATATGATATAATGTGACTTCAGTAAAGGAGTATTTTATTAAGTAAGTGCAAGAACATTTTTTAATTATGGCTCCAGGATTACAAATATTAACCAATAACAGAACAAAGATTGGTTGTCAAGGACGACATAAAGGCAAGAAAGTTTGTTTACTCCATTGTTATCTATGAAAGAGGACAGTTCAGCTTCATGAACAGAGAAAAAAAAGAAAAAATCTAAAAGAACAAATTGTCCAGTTAATCCAAATAACTAATAATTCAAAAAAGAAAGTTTGTTTACTCGATTGTTATCTCTGAAAGAGTATAGTTCAGCTTATGAATAAAATTAAAGAAAGAAAAATCTAAAAGAATACATTTTCCAGTTAATCCAAATAACATGATTCATAATGAAAGTATTAAATAATAAATAAATGAAGAGAACAAATAACTCAAAGAAATTAATGTAACCAAGTACAGTAAAAAACAAATCAAACAAAAAATTAAAATTGAGTGCTGAACCTCACTTTCTTACGATCAAGTGAAGAAAAAAACTATTGCTACACGAAATCCATTGGAACCCGTAACCACAAGAAACTTCAATATTAGCGAAGATTAAGAATTGGAAATTCTACTCCATCCAGGGACAAAAACACCAAACTTTTATTTTCGGAACTGGAGACTGGCAATGATTCAGACATCTGTAGACTAGTTAACCAGCCTTCACGAAATTATCGGTGCGCTGCCATTACGAGTGAACTTCGTCGTCAGACAGTAAAACCAACTTACGTTTAAAGATATTAATTAATAAGATTTTATATTTAAATTTGTAATACCTTGTACTTTTATTTTGCATTTTCTGACCTTCCTAATAGTCACAAGAACCTTTAGAACCCTGAGATTAAGAAAAAATAATAATATAATTCAAATTTAATATCTGAAAATCGAATTCTGTAACATAGTTGATTCATTTAAGTGTGGTCGATCTGTTGAATCCAAGCGAGGAGAGAACATCTGTTATAAAAAAAAATATAAAAATAAAGAATCCTTCATGAAAATGATGACTTATTATTATTGCTGCCTATTTGGTGCGTTTTAGATAATTTGTAGTTTACAGAGAGAAACAAGAGATATATGGTGATTGGAACAACCTAACCTCAAATAACTGGCTGACGATAAACCATAGCACAAGCCCGCGTCCAGCAGTCGAACTGCGAGAGAAGAGAAAAACAATTCTCGGCTTATACTCCCCTCTCTTAACGTTGTGTACAGCCTAGGCCTTAATAGTAACGATATTACCACCAAATATACTAAACTACTTGTTCAGGGCGGATTTACTTATTATAATATATTATAGTTTAGAATACATTCTCTCAGTAGATTTGAATATTACAAATTGACAAGAACAACGTGTGGCATAATTAATTACAATTTATTATTGGTAACAAATCGACGCTTACAACAGTGGGTCAGAAATTAAAGAGTGATACATCAAATCAATCAATAAAGTAAATTATATTAAAAATTAACGCATCCAATGTGTGGATTTTCACAAACAGAAAACACCACATTTGAATTTAATTAAATATATTATAAATTGGCGATCCCAACAGTGGGACTTAAGGTAAAGATAAATACGGGAGTTTTCGTATTGTAACAAATTGGCGATAAACTTGCAGGGCTTGAGTTAAGTAAAACGTAGACTCCATCACTACTACTTAACTTGAGCAAGCGACTATTAGAGGCACAGAAATGCATACAAGAGGTGTTTCTAAAAGGATGGCGAAGGACCAAGAAACGGAAGAAGATAGACAGGAAGAAGAAGCAGAGATAATTACAGACACCGAAATGGAACAACAGGTGGGCGATAAAGAGGAAGCCAGAGGAGGAGTAAATTGGGAAAAATTAATGGAATTAATGAGTAGCATGAAGGAGGATAATAAACGAATGGAGGAACAAAATAAACAAACTAATGAGAAAATAGACAGTATTAAAGAAGATGATTAACAAACTAATAAGTATTAAAGAAGAGGTTAGAAAAATACATGAGAAATTAAATAGCATAAATGAAAGGATACACAAAATTAACAAAAATACGGATGAGAAGATAAAGAATATTAACGAAACAATCAGTCAAAGAGTTGACCAAACACAGGAGGAACTTCTAGTGTTCAAGGAGAAGGTGACTACCCGAGTAAATAACATTGAAAATAATAACAAAATTAGTATAACGGAGGTACAAGCAGAAAAACAAGAAAAATTAGACGAAGTACAAATCAACATAGCCGGAAGAATAGAACTGGTTAACAATGAAATGAAGACAAAGAAAATGAGACAAACACATCAAAGAAAATTAATAAAAACACGGGAAGAGTGGGAGATGAGGAACAATGGACTAGTTACTGTACTTAACATCTTAAGTACTGAATACGGAAGAGTAAGTAAGTTTAAAAATAACAAAAGGACCTTAATAAAAACTTTCAAAAGGAATCACAATATAACAGTGAGTAAAACATTAAGTAAAGCCGTAATTAAGTCGAATACACCAGAAGTAAAAATACATAATAAAATATCAGTGGTAGCATTAACAATGGATATATCATTAACATATTTATTCAATAAGCAAAATGATAAAGTGATCGATGTAGGCATAGATACTACTGAACATGTATTATTAGTAGAATTGCTGTATAAGGTAGCTGAGATCCATATTACAAGGACAGAAATAGTTCTGCACACCAGAGAGATCCGAACAACCAGTACAGAGGAAATAATCGACCACGGATAAACCAAGTGCAAACCAACTATTGGAGAAAAGGGACGGATTTTATGGATACCGAATAAAGCAAATCAAAGAAAAATAATGAGAAACTAATTAAAATATATTAAACTAACTATGAAATGAAATAAACTAATTACGGGGTACAGACAAAGACTAGAAGATACCAGGAATGACAATAATAAGTGTCTGAATAATCATATTAATCATGATAATAACAATGATAAAAACAATTAAGACTAGTTACTATTTAAGAAGGGTTAGAAATGAGTTAGATGAAGGAAGAATACGCCAATACAATTTATGATAAGGATAAAATTCAGTGTTTAACTGCAGAAGTAAATGGGAGTGAATAAAACAAAAAAATAATAAAATACGGATGCTAAAGAATAATTAATTGACAGGACAGAACTAAGAAGAATTTAAAATAAATGTCGAACAACTTTACCTACTTTACCTGTGAATAATATGATAATAAATGGAACTACAGAACACCGAGATAAATAAGTTGAGAAAGAAGTATTAGGATACCTCAGAAATAATAGTGTAATCATCCCCAGAGTATTTTTTTGTAGCAAATAGGCTACCTTTTAATATTGTAATTATTTGTGATATGTTGTGACTGAATCCAACAATCATTTGTCTGAGCAGAGATGAAGTTCCTCTGGTCTCAGAAGATATAGTTAGGGAAAACGGCAGAGTAATGGAAGCGAAGAGTGCCCCTCTGAATCCGTACCACCTATGATATTAGGGAAAAATGTTAGGGAAATATAGTATTTTAGGGATTATACACCAAGCGAGTGAATTAAATATAAATATGACAATAAAAAATGATGGAGTAATAAGTTAGAAGAAATTAAAAGTTCCAGAGAAAAAAGACAGGTCTACAACTGAGTGAGGTACCAGTAGAGAATTTAATAACAAAATATACAATGAGTATCGACACAGTTTTCCGGTGCACTTAAAAAGTTTAAGGAGTATAAATATGAAATAAATCCCAAAGAACCCATTGAATTGCATACGAAAGCAGAAATACAATGAAGAACTGAAACCATTATAAGTTGATAATTTTATCAAACAAACGAATTTGTCTTCCAAAATAATCAAATTTTGGAGGGGGAGTATATGTAACGTATCAAAACCAAGGTCCCCTACGTTACATAAAAATTAAAATAAAAAAAACACTAGTTATTCATGGTAACGAAGGTCAGGTAAGTGTAAACCCTTATTGAGTAAAAAAATAAATGATACTAAATAAAATTACAAGGTAGTAGAGTCACAGATAAATGTATAGAAATACAAACTATGAAGGGGTCAGTGCAAAGAGTGAGTGATAAGTACAGTTTTAAATAATATGAAAAATAGTATTAACAGTTTATTCAATACTCGAAAGTAATTACCTTAAGAGCGTATTAAATAACTGATGTTAAGTTAATTTATAAAAATGAACATGTCATCATGGCATTTATGTTGAAGTTTTGTATGTAGGAGGTGTTAAGCAATTGCATTAATAGTGAATTAAATAATTGATGTTACGTTAGTTTATGGTAATGAACATGTCACCATGGAATTTATGTTAAAATTTATATAGAGTAAATATTTTATACTCACACTGAATAGATAATGTTTGTGTTGGTAGATTATAATTGTAAACTTGGCCAGTAAGGCAATAATTGGTGATAAAATGCCAAAGGGTTTTATTGTAACTATGTTGTGGTGTGAAGGGTTCTATACTAAAAAACTATGTAATAATACATTAAAAATCAGAATGGAGTGAAAAATTGAAATATTGGCCCTAAGCCAGTGACACATTGTACAGAAAGGTTAGGTAACTAAAAAATATAAAGACACTAAATGTTATATAATGAATTAGAATAAAGTAATAGTAGTTATTAATAGCAGCTAAGTGCCAGGAATTACAATAAAATCATAATATATGTAATAGAAAATGGCCCAATATTAGCATTTTGTAATGAGAAGATAGTACTAGTTAGAATGATAAGATTAAAAGGAAAACGGTAGCAAAATGTATGTAATTTTATAACAAAGAATATGTGAAAATTTAATATGATATAATGTGACTTCAGTAAAGGAGTATTTTATTAAGTAAGTGCAAGAACATTTTTTAATTATGGCTCCAGGATTACAAATATTAACCAATAACAGAACAAAGATTGGTTGTCAAGGACGACATAAAGGCAAGAAAGTTTGTTTACTCCATTGTTATCTATGAAAGAGGACAGTTCAGCTTCATGAACAGAGAAAAAAAAGAAAAAATCTAAAAGAACAAATTGTCCAGTTAATCCAAATAACTAATAATTCAAAAAAGAAAGTTTGTTTACTCGATTGTTATCTCTGAAAGAGTATAGTTCAGCTTATGAATAAAATTAAAGAAAGAAAAATCTAAAAGAATACATTTTCCAGTTAATCCAAATAACATGATTCATAATGAAAGTATTAAATAATAAATAAATGAAGAGAACAAATAACTCAAAGAAATTAATGTAACCAAGTACAGTAAAAAACAAATCAAACAAAAAATTAAAATTGAGTGCTGAACCTCACTTTCTTACGATCAAGTGAAGAAAAAAACTATTGCTACACGAAATCCATTGGAACCCGTAACCACAAGAAACTTCAATATTAGCGAAGATTAAGAATTGGAAATTCTACTCCATCCAGGGACAAAAACACCAAACTTTTATTTTCGGAACTGGAGACTGGCAATGATTCAGACATCTGTAGACTAGTTAACCAGCCTTCACGAAATTATCGGTGCGCTGCCATTACGAGTGAACTTCGTCGTCAGACAGTAAAACCAACTTACGTTTAAAGATATTAATTAATAAGATTTTATATTTAAATTTGTAATACCTTGTACTTTTATTTTGCATTTTCTGACCTTCCTAATAGTCACAAGAACCTTTAGAACCCTGAGATTAAGAAAAAATAATAATATAATTCAAATTTAATATCTGAAAATCGAATTCTGTAACATAGTTGATTCATTTAAGTGTGGTCGATCTGTTGAATCCAAGCGAGGAGAGAACATCTGTTATAAAAAAAAATATAAAAATAAAGAATCCTTCATGAAAATGATGACTTATTATTATTGCTGCCTATTTGGTGCGTTTTAGATAATTTGTAGTTTACAGAGAGAAACAAGAGATATATGGTGATTGGAACAACCTAACCTCAAATAACTGGCTGACGATAAACCATAGCACAAGCCCGCGTCCAGCAGTCGAACTGCGAGAGAAGAGAAAAACAATTCTCGGCTTATACTCCCCTCTCTTAACGTTGTGTACAGCCTAGGCCTTAATAGTAACGATATTACCACCAAATATACTAAACTACAGTGGGTATACAAATCGACGCTTACAACAGTGGGTCAGAAATTAAAGAGTGATACATCAAATCAATCAATAAAGTAAATTATATTAAAAATTAACGCATCCAATGTGTGGATTTTCACAAACAGAAAACACCACATTTGAATTTAATTAAATATATTATAAATTGGCGATCCCAACAGTGGGACTTAAGGATAAAGATAAATACGGGAGTTTTCGTATTGTAACAAATTGGCGATAAACTTGCAGGGCTTGAGTTAAGTAAAACGTAGACTCCATCACTACTACTTAACTTGAGCAAGCGACTATTAGAGGCACAGAAATGCATACAAGAGGTGTTTCTAAAAGGATGGCGAAGGACCAAGAAACGGAAGAAGATAGACAGGAAGAAGAAGCAGAGATAATTACAGACACCGAAATGGAACAACAGGTGGGCGATAAAGAGGAAGCCAGAGGAGGAGTAAATTGGGAAAAATTAATGGAATTAATGAGTAGCATGAAGGAGGATAATAAACGAATGGAGGAACAAAATAAACAAACTAATGAGAAAATAGACAGTATTAAAGAAGATGATTAACAAACTAATAAGTATTAAAGAAGAGGTTAGAAAAATACATGAGAAATTAAATAGCATAAATGAAAGGATACACAAAATTAACAAAAATACGGATGAGAAGATAAAGAATATTAACGAAACAATCAGTCAAAGAGTTGACCATAACTAGATAACTAATAATTCAAAAAAGAAAGTTTGTTTACTCGATTGTTATCTCTGAAAGAGTATAGTTCAGCTTACGAATAAAATTAAAGAGAGAAAAATCTAAAAGAATACATTTTCCAGTTAATCCAAATAACATGATTCATAATGAAAGTATTAAATAATAAATAAATGAAGAGAACAAATGACTCAAAGAAATTAATGTAATCAAGTACAGTGGGGGAAAACAAAAAACTTAAATTGAGTGCTGAACCTCACTTTCTTATGATGAAGTGAAGAAAAAACTATTGCTACACCCATAACCACCAGTGGAACCCATAACCACAAGAAACTTCAATATTAGCGAAGATTAAGAATTGGAAATTCTACTCTATCCAGGGACAAAAACACCAAACTTTTATTTTCGGAACTGGAGACTGGCAATGATTCAGACATCTGTAGACTAGTTAACCAGCCTTCACGAAATTATCGGTGCGCTGCCATTACGAGTGAACTTCGTCGTCAGACAGTAAAACCAACTTACGTTTAAAGATATTAATTAATAAGATTTTATATTTAAATTTGTAATACCTTGTACTTTTATTTTGCATTTTCTGACCTTCCTAATAGTCACAAGAACCTTTAGAACCCTGAGATTAAGAAAAAATAATAATATAATTCAAATTTAATATCTGAAAATCGAATTCTGTAACATAGTTGATTCATTTAAGTGTGGTCGATCTGTTGAATCCAAGCGAGGAGAGAACATCTGTTATAAAAAAAAATATAAAAATAAAGAATCCTTCATGAAAATGATGACTTATTATTATTTGCTGACTATTTGGTGCGTTTTAGATAATTTGTAGTTTACAGAGAGAAACAAGAGATATATGGTGATTGGAACAACCTAACCTCAAATAACTGGCTGACGATAAACCATAGCACAAGCCCGCGTCCAGCAGTCGAACTGCGAGAGAAGAGAAAAACAATTCTCGGTTTATACTCCCCTCTCTTAACGTTGTGTACAGCCTAGGCCTTAATAGTAACGATATTACCACCAAATATACTAAACTAGCATTGTACGCTACTTGTTCAGGGCAGATTTACTTATTATAATATATTATAGTTTAGAATACATTCTCTCAGTAGATTTGAATATTACAAATTGACAAGAACAATGTGTGGCATAATTAATTACAATTTATTATTGGTAACAAATCGACGCTTACAACAGTGGACCAGAAATTAAAGAGAGATACATCAAATCAATCAATAAAGTAAATTATATTAAAAATTAACACATCCAATGTGTGGATTTTCACAAACAGAAAACAGTACATTAGTACATTTGAATTTAATTAAATATATTACAAATTGACGCCGACAACGTTGGGGCTTTTAAACATTCTCTCTATTATTTGTAATTATTAAAACACTATGCATTATTACAAAGTGTAATTAAATGTAACCAATATGTGTAGGTATTCATATCTTATTATAGTGTATAGTGTTATATAATATGTGTATCTGGGACTCACAACAATGTATATGTAAGTACCATAATTTACTCTATTACAACAGAACACCACTATTAATAACATAGACCTTGTGAAAATCAATTACAATTATACTATTTTGTTTTTTATGTTGTAGGCATAGTTATGAGATTACAGTAGAAGCCCGATATAGCGCGGTCCGATATACCGCGGATTCGGATATAACGCGGTGAAGAGTATGTCCCCCGTAATTAGCAAAAATTCTTACTTGTAGAGAGTGAGTAAATTATGAATTGTTTATCATGACTTCCGTAGCCACATTGGAATGCGTTGCGTTTATTGTAAACAAAGGCTTGTTGTTGGAAACGGCGTTGTAAACAACAGCCAGAATTGCCAGTTCAAGTGTACCTGTAGACATAAACAATTGCCCTGTATTTACAGTCTCTACGTTTCTAAGAATTCATGCCAAGGCAAGCAGCCAACTAAATCCCTTCTCTCCCTCATAGTGTACTCTTATATTACAGTATAAGATCATACTGTGATATTATCTTATCAAAGTGTATAGTCTTTGTCATAAATTCGCATAGTGTAGAGTTTTGTGATGTCGCAGAAAAGAAAAGCATATTCTGTGAGTGATAAACTCAAAATAATTGATCGTGTGAAGAACGGAGAGTCAAAGGCAAGTTTATCACGTGAGTGTGGCATCCCAGAAGGAACAATTAGAGGGTGGATGAAGGAAGAAGATAAACTTAAAAGTTTTGTGAACACAGTTGAAAGTGAAGTGGGGTTGCAAAGAAAAAAAGACTAAAGTAGGGAAGGATAGTGAACTAGATGAGTGTCTGTACAGGTGGTTTTTAATAAAACGAAGTGAAGGTGTGCCACTGTCAGGACCAGTTATTAGAGCTCAAGCTGTGAAATTCCATAGTGGTTTACATGGCAACAGTGACTTTAATGCATCTGATGGGTGGTTTTCGCGATGGAAATCTCGTCATGGTATAAGCCAGATAAGCATTGAAGGGGAAGCACGATCATGTGACAGTGAAGCTGCAGCACTTTTTCCTCAGACATTAAACAAAGTAATGATCGATAACGATTTAAATGACCATCAAGTGTATAACTGTGATGAAACTGCTCTGTATTTTCGAATGCTTCCTACCAGAACTCTGGATGTGAATAATTCAATAAATAAATCTGGATTAAAAATAAATAAGGATAGAGTTACCCTCCTGTTTGCCACAAATAAATCAGGCAGCCACAAAGTTAAACCTCTCTGTATAGGGAAAAGCCGAAATCCTAGATGCTTTCAACATGTTAACATGACGTCATTAGCCATCACATATCGTATTACAAAAAATGCTTGGATGACAAGTGATATTTTCGGTAAATGGTTCCATGAAGAATTTGTTCCATCTGTGAGAAGCCACCTGCGGTCACTCAACCTCAAAGAAAAAGCTGTACTGACCCTTGACCACTGTCCAGCACATCCACCTGCTGATATGCTACAGTCAAGAGATGGGAAAATCGGAGTCATGTTCTTGCCGATAAACACTACAACACTGATCCAGCCGTTAGATCAAGGCATCATAAAAGCATTTAAAGCGCATTACTGCCGTGAACTTCTGAGTGCTATAATGAATTCTGATGAGGAAATGGAAATTTACCTTAAGTCAATAAACCTGAAAACAGTTGCGTATTCAATAGGTCTTGCATGGGAAAGTATTAGTACGGCTACGATTCAGAATTGCTGGAAGAAATGTTCCTTTGAACAAAACATCACCGATAGAAATTGCTCTGTTGCCGGATTCACTAATAGTGATGTACAGTCTGCGAGTAGTGCTCTGCATTGCAACTTCACTCTAGATGACTTGAATGCTGGGCAGAAGTTGACAACGGTGAGCCTGTTACAGAATGTATAGGAGATAAAGATAACATCGATGCAGTCCGAAATGCAAATTGTGAAGAAAAAGAAGACGACGATGATGGAAATGAAAATGGGGTGGAAGTGAAAGAAGTTATTCCAAATGTTAGTGAAGTGATAATACACATAAACAAAGTAATTTCGTGGATGGAGAGGCAAAGTGAATCTAATAATGTTCATCTGCTGCACCTCACGTTTATAAAACAATACGCGGAAAAAAAACGCTGTGCATTATCCCATCAAACAACAATTACGGACTTTTTTAAGACCAACAATTAGGCCTACAGTAGGTCGAGTGAGCAATGTATAAATAGTGTATTTTATATTCCATTGGATTAAAATAGATTAAAATACAGTTTTTGTATTTTTTTATTTCTACATTTGGTGATGTAATTTATGTACAGTATATAGTAGTGCATTATGCTGTAGCCTTTTTCCCGGTCCTCCCTCCCCATCATTTGTCACTGTACAGGTCACCTTCCGATATACCGCGGTTATGCCTATAACGCGGGGGAAAGTATGTCACCCGACAACCGCGCTATATCGGGCTTCTACTGTATAACTAAATCTCAAAATTTTGCATAGAAACTGGGTTTTTATTGTAATAGGCGAGATTTGCATATAAAATAATAATTTAACACTCAGCGTCAGGGGTGGATTTACGCACAGGCAGACTAGGCACTTGCCTGGGGCGGCAAATTTTGGGGAGCGGCAAAATTTGAGTTAAGAAATGATTTTTTTAGATTCAAACAAATTTATAAGTATAAAAGCCAGTTCAATTGAGCACACACAAATATAAAAAATTATCTCCAATTAATGTTTAACTATAACGCAGTTATCGTTTTTCACCAAAAAGTAATACGGGCGAATGTTTATGTTTTCAACTGCTGAAATATTTGGCGTTGACTGTACTTCTGCAGAACGCGTGAGTCATCCGTCTGTCAAAAAACCTTCTGTAATGTGCCTATTTTTAACTTTATCTAAGTTAGTTGGAGGAACAAGAGGTGGCCAAGGAAAGCCGACATTATAGAGAATAAGTCAGTAGACGTAATACCACGGGAAATAGAAAGCTGCTAGATTTGGTTCACCCCTGTGACTAAGCTGGTACCACTATGATCCATGGAAAGCCTAAGTATGCTCCACTATCCACCACCTGGGGAGGCATCTGATGGAGGTCTAGCAACCCCGCTCAAAGAAGCTTATCCCACACAAGTCAGCTGTGTCATCATGATTTTTTATTGTGCACACTTTGTGACTGGCCCAGTCAGAAGTTGACTTGGTGGCCTCAAACTATACTGCATGTACAAGGCCAACTGCACTATTCTTGTGTCTGGCTGTGCATCTCTGACTCCATTAGTAAAATAAGTGCACTACAGTCTAGATTAAAAAATTCTCCATTGCTTCAGGACAGGCCAATTTGCTGAGTTTGTCAATATTTGCTTCAAACTCCTGAAGACTTTCTGTCAGAATGATCTGTTAAGTGCACAGATGCTGGTCCCTGTACTGTAGTGCCACAGCTTTTAGCATAGGTGTTCTGGCTGTCAGGTGGCACTCTCTGTAGCAGCCTTATCACCACAAGGGCAGGTTCTTCTAAAGTGAGGATGTAATTGCTTTCTATTTCTCTGCTTATTAGTTTGTGGTGCAGCAGCTTCAAATTGTCAAGGATATATCATCCAGGAAGTGTTGCCATCATATATGTTGTGACATAAACTGGCCTAACTACAGGCAAAGTGATTTTCTCTATTGTCTTTCTCTGTTTTTATTATTGGAACCACATAACAATTTGTTTGTATGTATGTTGTCATAACATATGACAGCTTGTTCAACAATTTCTTTTGAAAAGGATGGCTGTACTTTGTAACGATATCTTTTTCGTTACGATTTATGGATGTTAATGCCTCACTTCGGGTTCGTCAACTTGTAACGATAAGAATATATTCGTTACGTACAATGTTATCAGGAATAGGTTACTTGTATTTTATGTTGTGTGCACTTGAATTACATACACTGCCCATTGGAAGTGTCAATTTATAATATAGATAAATAATGTAGCGACTAACTCGCACTGGAGTCGTCAATTTGTAATTATGAATGTGTTATGTAGAACGGCGAATGGTTTTGTAAATTGCCGCTTGCTCCCACTATACCGCACGTTTCCGTGACGTCACTCAACGTTGCCAACCGTCGTGTCTGCTGCAATCTGTGAATTTATTTCCTAAATAGAACAGCAATAATAACGACACAAATTATCATCAAACATATATCCTCATGGGAATCCTTTATTCAGAAAAAACACTGTTTAATTGTTCTTAAATTTGAACAGGATAATCACAATTGTGGCGCAAATTATAAGTCTTCTTTTTACCAGTTGGCAGTAGTAGCCAACATTCAGTATTTCTTTTCTTTCAGACCAAAACAATGCTTCGTTAACGTTTCTATTAAAAATATAAAGTATCTCAGGGCGTATATGGTTCGGGGATTACAATTAAACAAAATATTATTCAATAAATCAAAATACAAGTTTTACAATTAAAGGATATTACAATGTTATAGTGTAACGTGCACACAGGCAGTTGTATAGTGGTTATCAGTTCAAATAGGTTATGTCTAATTTAGGCTTTAATAATTATTATGTAAATCAAAGGTTCTTGTGGTGTTTGAAAAGGTGTCAATCTCAAATCGTGTTATTAGTGAGTGTTCTTGGTGTTGGTGTGATATGGTGTCTGTAGTTTAGTTGATTAGTATTTAAAAAGTCGTGTATACAAATGTGGGTGTTAATGCACAATATAATAAGTTGTCAAAAATCACCAAATCCTCTTCTTTTATGGTTCTTGTCGAATACAGAGTCCTCGTCCACTTCAGATCTTCTTCCTGGTTCTTGGGTCTTCTCTCTCATATAATTGTTGTTCTTCTCTTAGTGTAAAAGGTTTGTGTTGTTTACTTCTAACAGTATTAATATGTTTGTATCGTTTTTACACTGTTTATTATATAATATGTCGGACGTTTTACAAACGCGTCTATCCGCTAAGCGCGTTGTCAAAGAAGTCTCATTTTATTTATCCGAAATTTCTGGTTACTAAGGGTAAACTTGGAATCTGGTTGGCTAATTCGGATATACATTGTCATATACTTTCATTATTTCAAAGTCGAAATTTGTTCAAAATCTTTAAATTAACATAACTTTTCTGTACTGAATGGGAATTTAAAACCATTATCAGCATTATTTTGATCTTTACATTTGTTACATTTAGACACTAAACATGCCTACTTTTACTTAAGAACTACAGATGTTACAATTTTGTTATTTGAAATTTTCTTAAATAACTTGATATGTATTATTTTGTTTCTATATTCGTTTTGTACACTATTACCTATAAATATATTTATCCTTTCACATTTGTTTTACAAAATCTCTAATATTATTGTTCAAAATTTACAAAAGTTGGTTTCACCTGGCCTATGTACTGGTGTTATTTTCATCACCATGTTTAAAATCTTTTTCAGTTAAATTATCTTTTAACAATTATAAAAACTGTTTAACACATAACATTATTTTATCAAAACAAAAAACATACTATTCTATTATTTTAAATTCATGCACACATGGCTATGATTTTACTGAATCCTTGAACAAATTAACTGGTTTTTTACCTAAACTGTATAATTGTTTGACACTTAGCCATAACATCTTTTATAGTCTATTCTGCTTTGCCAAATCAATTTATAACTGTTTAACACCAGTTCTATGGTTATATTTGTTAACATAAAACATGAAATTAATATCATTTAATTGATATTCCTTTAAAATAACTGTTCCACCTACTACATACAAAAAACAACACAAATACTATGATAATAAAACACTGTGCTTAAACCTAATAACATGCACATTTATAAAACAAATTCTGTACTAACTCATTAGTCTTTTGCCAGTTAATTTAATAATTACTCTGACACTGTTTATGTTATGCTTCACTGTTATAATGAACATGTCATTATTTGTTGTTTACTGGACAATCTTATGAACACTATATGTTACAATTATTTGTATGGTTTATGTATCTATAATAATGTGTATTTATATTTTCATTACATCAATTTACTTAATTATTTACTAATATTTCTTGTACATAATATTACATGTTTGGGCCTATTATCCCTGAATTTGTATTTTGATTATCTAGATATTATGATACATTAAATGAAACCATTTGTTTCTTTATAGTACTGGTTCATAAGCCGTCTGTCTTTATAATTCTTTATTTGGTCAATACTGAAAATTCATGTCATAATTGGGGTTGAAGGTATTTTGCATCACTTAGCCTAAATCATTAATTTTGGTACGGTCAGTTGTCTTACTAGTCAGTCTAAAATGGTTAGTCGTTCCTCTTCACTATCATCTTGGAAGATAATGTTCTCCTTGTTAGCTTCTTAACCAAAGTCTTCATTAAATCAGGTACGATATTAAGTTGTTCCAAATGTCATGTTACATACTACCCTGCCACCAAATTTGATCATTTTAATAAAATATTGTTTTTGTTGAAATTATCAATTATCTTATCTTTCACATTATCATTTGTTATTCTTATTATGATCTGGTATACTTGTCTTTAATTATAAGTGTTCTATCCCTGGAACATGTTACTTCCCTAACAAATTAATCACCATATATTCTGGAATCAGTCGGGGGGCTCTCTTGACCTAATACCCCGCTGTCCTTATAATACATAAATAATATCGATTGCTGGAGCTATCTCATCAGTCAATCACATTTAATAATCACTAGTCTATTCACGACTAAATCAAATAAAAATAATATAACATATTCTTGGGATTGTTCACTCAGTCTAACTTCTCAGATCTAAATATTTCTTCTTGTGGCGATATTAATAACATTTTTTATTTTCAATTGGTACTATCTTCTTTCCTTCTTTATCAGTACTGCTTAATCTTCATTCTTTATTCACTATCTTCATTCAATTAAAACATAACAAGTATCTGTATCTATAGTTGTTGTGGATTCTCTCACAATCATGATAGGTTATTTGTAGTAAATTCGTTTCTAGTCTTGTCTTATTTTGATCGTCGATTGTCTACATTTGTCCTTTCTTATTCATTTTATAGCACTATGGTTTCTTCTAATTTATGGATGTTGCATCTTTCTTTTATATTCCAATAATAAGTTCTTAATTATATTTAATAAGAGGTGCTCATTTTGTTTAGAATTTGGAAATTTATTCCCAGTTGTTTATCTGCTTGATTCATAATAACATTATCAAACTGTACTGTAAGTTGTCCTTACTATTTATTGGAATTCTGAGATATTCAAATTTGTTTATTTGGCTTCATTTAAAATTATATTCTGGATTATCAAAGTTGGTAAGATGAGCTTACTATATTCTTTCAATTTTGAGGTATTATAATAATAAATTCTTCAGTTCCAAATTAATTCTCATAAATAATTAGTTGTAAGTTGTTCTTACTATTTCTTTGGAATTTTGGTGGTATTATAATAATAAATTCTTCAATTCCATATTAATTCTCATAAATAATTATTTGTAAGTTGATCTTACTATTTCTTTAGAATTTTGTGGTTTATTCAACTTTGTTTATTAGGTTCATAATACATTTTTAAGGAAACTTGGTTGTATGTCCCCTTAATCTTTTTTGTTTCCACATCACTAATGACATAAGTATTATTGTTATTGTTTTTTATAACAACATATGGTCCATTATACAGTAATAATAGCTTTTTTGCTATTCCTTCCTTCCTTAGAGCTTGGCAATTCACGGTTTTTTAACAATACCTTGTCTCCAATCTTGTACTGGATCACTTTCTGCTGAATTATTTTGTATTTTTTCCTTCTTTTCTCCACTTGTTCATTCAGTTTGCTGTGGAATCTCACATTGTCGAACTGGTAAGCTGGGTTGTTTGGGAAATTGATTATTTCACTAATTTCTCGGGGTGGTAGTCTTTCATGGATTATGGTATATGGAGTATCTTGTATTGTTTCATGGTAAGCTAAGTTGATAAAGCTTTCTGTTTGTGTAATGTAGTCACTCCACTTCTGGTGTTTATCAAAACAATATGTTCTGAGTATACGGCCGACCTCCCTCAGTACTCTTTCCGCCGGGTTGCTATTTGGGTGATAGACAGATGTTTTATATGTCTTGACACCTAAGTCTAACAAAGTCTCCTTCCAGACCCTTCCTCGAAACTGAGTTCCGTGATCGGTAATAATTGATCGTGGAGCTCCTAACTCTGGTATGTATTGTTGGATCACTATTTGCAAAATCTTTTTTGTAGTTGCCCGATTAATGGGGTATAGTTTTGTAAACTTGGAGTAATGGTCGAACATGATTATAATAAACTTATACTGTTTTCTCCCTCCACTACGAGGTAACGGTCCACACACATCTAAAAATACTCTCTCTAATTTACCAGTTGATGTAATAGGTTGCATAATTCCTTCTGTTTTTTCGTTATTGCATTTTGCCAATTGACAGATGTGACACTGCCGAATACATTCTCTAACTCTTCTGTTGATATTCTTAATGTAAGTGTGTTCCTCAAGTGCCTTCATTATTTTTAATGCACCCATAAGCCCATATCGACTATGGTAGTCCAGTATTAATTCTGTTTCTAACGCTTTAGGTATCACCACCTTCCATGAGCCTTGGTTATTATTTGGTTTGTAAAATAATATGTCTTCATGTAGACAGTAATATGCAGTGATTTTTTCATCCTGTTGGATCAGTCTTTGTCTAAAATTGTTGATTTTTGTATCCTCTGTTTGTTGTTGTGCAATTGATTTCATGATGTTTTTCAAATCTGACTTGTTTTTTATTATAGTGTATACCTTTATGATTGTTTCTTTTTCCCCTTCAAAAGTTTGTTGTTCTATGTTAATCCGGGACAATATATCTGCAGCAATATTCTGTTTTCCTGGAACATACTCCCAATTTATATGGTACTCCTGTAGTGCGAGTATCCACCTTGTCAATCTCCCATGGTTAATCTTGCAATTTTTTAGGAAAGATATTGACTTATGATCGCTCCTCACAGTTATCGGGTATCCAAGAATGTAGGTTCTGAATTTCCCACAAGCGAATACAACGCTTAATAACTCCTTCTCCGTTACACTATAATTGCGTTCACATCCATTAAGTATTCTGCTTGCAAAACTCACCACCTGATGTTCTCCCTCACTATCTTCTTGATATAATACAGATCCTAAACTTATATCACTGGCATCACAGTTCATGAAGAAAGGTTGATTGAAATTAGGATGTTTTAATACAACTGAACTTAGGAAATTATGTTTGATCATTTGGAGTAAATTGTCTTGTTCCTGTCCCCAGGACCATTTGTTCTTAGAGGATAATTGTGGAGAAAACTTTGCTGTCATTTCAGAATAATTTCTCTGAAACTTCCTATAATAATTGCAAAGTCCCAGAAATGATTGAAGTTGCTTTTTATTTTTAGGACTTGGGAACTTCTGGATAGCTTCAATTTTTTCATTGGATGGTGTTATTCCTTGCCTTGTTAAGTTAAAACCCAGGAATTGGACTTCACTGACGATAAGCTTGGATTTTTGAAGTTTTAGGGTAACGTTATTGTCCGATAGTTTTTGTAATACTTGTCCTACTCGGTCACAATGATCTTCCCAATTCACTGAAGTAATCAACAAGTCATCAACATATATGGAAGTATATCATATGGTCATTCCATATGGTCAAGTCATATGTGGTATATGGAATAGTATCTGGACCCAACACCTGGTCCATACATCTTACGAATACAGCTACTGAGTTTACCAGTCCAAACGGTAGTCTCTTGAACTGATAGTTCCTTCCTTCGAAAATAAAGGCGACGTACTTTCGACTATCTGGGTGTAACTCCACCTGCCAATACCCACAAACCGTATCCCAGGTGCTAATAAATTGTATGCCATTGAATTTTTTTCAATCGCCTCAATCTCTCCGGGAGATGTTCTGTCATTAACTATGATCTTATTAATCTCTCTAGCATCCAAACAGAGTCGTACTTTGCCATCTTTCTTTGGAACTGCTATGAACGGACTGGTATATGGGGAACAGCTATACTCAATAATGTCTTCTGCTATCATTTTGTCTAGTTCAGTCCTCACTGCTTCTTTTAATGCATAAGCAACGGGATATGATTTTTTATTAAAATTTACAGGCTCCTTGAATTGTAATGTAAATTGATAATCTTTTACTTTGCCAGGTATATCAGAGAAAACATAGCGGTATTTATTATATATTGATATTAACTTTTCTATTTGTTGTGTAGTTAAATTACATTCATTTTGTTCTGACTGAAATTGTCGGATCTCTTCTAATTTTTCCAACCATAAACTGTCTTCACTCCCAAAGTATTCCCTTCTTACATTCCATGACTCATCTTGATTATTATTGAATTTTCTTATACTATTGCATGAAGGTACATTTTTATTTTCTACTAATTTTGCTGTCCATTCTATATTATCCACTTTTAACGACACTATGGCTTGTCTCATGTCAATTATTGCTGAGTATTTTCTCAAAATATCACAGCCTATTAGTAGATTAAATGGTAGATTACTAGCTATTAGAAAAATCACAGGTATAGCTACATTTCCGCTAGTCACTGTTAATGATACCTGTTTCCTTATTGACTTGTTTTGCCTTCCAGTGGCTCCGATTAAAATTATATTTTGAATTGGTAAAGTTGGTAAGATGGCCTTACTATATTTTTGAATTTTGATGTACTCATTGTTGTCGATTAACGACACGTTTGCGCCCGTATCTATCATACATCTTGTCTCTAATCCATTCACTTGGGCGATGATATAAACGATCTCATTATTTAAACTATTTTGCGTTATCGTGTCTTCGTTCAGTAGCTCTTCTCTAACATTTTTTAAGAAGTGATTGTGCACTTTCGTCAAGGTATCGTCAGTCATTTTGTCTTGTCCTAGTAAGTACCCAAATTGCCGGTTCAGTGATGGGACCTGATGGATTTTCACTGCCGCGGTCCGTTTAAATCGGGGCTGATCTCCTCAGTCCTGTTGTCTGATTGATTGGGTCTGTCTCTACTCTGTGACTCTTGTACCTCAATGGCGTTATTATTGAACGTCACTGAGTTTCGGTTATTTCTGTTGTCGTCGCAGCTTCTACTTCGCCGATGTTCATTGCGGTAGTGCTGGTTACTCTCCTCCTGAAAACTTCTTCCACGGTTCCCATTATAATTTGCTCGTCCCTGGTACCAACGTCTTCCCACATCTCTATCGTCAATGCTTACATAATTTACTTGTCTTCGATATGTTTGATTTTGATTGTTATTATTGCTGTTATTATTATGCCTGTATCGGTTATCGTAGTTGTTGTTATAACCTCGGTTGTTCTGGTACTGGTGGTCTCTGTCATTGGCGCGCTGGTATCCATTATTGTTATTATTTGTAGGAAGGCTACGGTAATAGTGGTTGTTGTTATTGTTGTCATTATTCGCATTATTTCGTGGATAGTTGTTAATGTTATTCTGGTTTTGGTAACCGCGTTGATAGTGGTTACCGTTGTTGTTATAACTATTGTTCGGTCGTTGCCCGTTGTTTTCATATTGGGCGTCGCGGCGACCATTATTTCTATTTATTTCATCGTTCCTTCGTCGGTACTGGAGGAAGTTCTTCTCTTGTTCCATCTCCGCTAATAATGTTGACATCTCCTCGATGGTTTGTATGCGTCCGTTTATTCGGCCTCTTGTAATTTCGCCACCATAGTGGTAGGCTAATAGCCGCACTAAACATTCTGTAGGAATTGCAGGCTCTAAATGTCTGGCTATATTTATTTTGCCAAGAAAATATGCGGTTGGAGTTTGCTTGCCGTGCAGGTCATATCGGCCCAATCCTATGTCACTTCTTATCATGTGTTGCGTGGCATCAGACCAATATTTAGATTTGAACTGCTTTTTAAACTCTTGGAAGTTCTGTATACTCGGCCGCATCGCCGTCCACCAATTGTCATATACTTTTCGGAACATTTCGTCCAGCATGCTCCTTATTACAAACCATCTGTCTTCTCCGGTTTTGGCTATCTTCTCTTCGACTCATTCTAAGAATAGCATGGGGTTTCTTCTATAGTTTTGAAAATCGATCACTTCTCGATTTTCCTCGCATGTTGTATGGGCACCGGTACACTGTCTGTTTTTTAGGGAATTGATTTCATCTCTATGAGCAGTTGTTTGGTCTTGTACTCGATTGAGACTAGTACTCATACCTTCTAATCTTTCTCCCATCACTGCTTGGTTGGTTCTTATATTTTCAACTCGTCCGTTCGTTTCTTCCCGGACGCTCAGTATCTCTTGGCTCATCCGCTCACACTTTTCCTTGGTCTCGGATTCTACCCTTTTAATTTCAGTCATCGGTTCTTCCAGCTTCTTGTCCCATTCTTCCTGCAATTGCCGGTTATTAATTTCCATCTTGTTATTCCACTCTTCTTTTAATAACTCCTTGTGTTCATCCAATTTTTTCATGGTTTCCTGGTAATTTCCCTTCAATTCTTCCCTCAGTGCTCTATTATTTTCGTCTATTTTCTCCTCCATTTTCTTGCTATTCTCTTTCAATTCTCAGCTCAATTCCTCCTTAGATTGTTTATTGTCCGTTTTTAATTCTTCCTTCAATTTTTCTAAGTTCTTATTACTGTTCTCACTTAATTCTTCCATTTTCTTACTAGTTTCCTGCATTAATTCCATCATACATTTGGACATTTCTTGCGTCTTCTCGCCTTCCGTTTGTGTGGTTTCTTCTGGTTGTTTCTCCGGATCCTTCCTTGTTATAATTTCTATTTCCTCAACCGGTGTTGCTTCTTTGTCTTCCATGTTTAACTCGTCTACCTTCTCGGTTTCGGCCGCTCGTTTTCGCGATACTTCTCGCTTCCTCATTTTGTTTATTTTTGTTGGTTTGTCTAAAAATTATAATTTAATTTATATTAAATTAAACGCCTCACACGTTGGTTCGCCAATTCTGTAACGATATCTTTTTCGTTACGATTTATGGATGTTAATGCCTCACTTCGGGTTCGTCAACTTGTAACGATAAGAATATATTCGTTACGTACAATGTTATCAGGAATAGGTTACTTGTATTTTATGTTGTGTGCACTTGAATTACATACACTGCCCATTGGAAGTGTCAATTTATAATATAGATAAATAATGTAGCGACTAACTCGCACTGGAGTCGTCAATTTGTAATTATGAATGTGTTATGTAGAACGGCGAATGGTTTTGTAAATTGCCGCTTGCTCCCACTATACCGCACGTTTCCGTGACGTCACTCAACGTTGCCAACCGTCGTGTCCGCTGCAATCTGTGAATTTATTTCCTAAATAGAACAGCAATAATGACACAAATTATCATCAAACATATATCCTCATGGGAATCCTTTATTCAGAAAAAACACTGTTTAATTGTTCTTAAATTTGAACAGGATAATCACAATTGTGGCGCAAATTATAAGTCTTCTTTTTACCAGTTGGCAGTAGTAGCCAACATTCAGTATTTCTTTTCTTTCAGACCAAAACAATGCTTCGTTAACGTTTCTATTAAAAATATAAAGTATCTCAGGGCGTATATGGTTCGGGGATTACAATTAAACAAAATATTATTCAATAAATCAAAATACAAGTTTTACAATTAAAGGATATTACAATGTTATAGTGTAACGTGCACACAGGCAGTTGTATAGTGGTTATCAGTTCAAATAGGTTATGTCTAATTTAGGCTTTAATAATTATTATGTAAATCAAAGGTTCTTGTGGTGTTTGAAAAGGTGTCAATCTCAAATCGTGTTATTAGTGAGTGTTCTTGGTGTTGGTGTGATATGGTGTCTGTAGTTTAGTTGATTAGTATTTAAAAAGTCGTGTATACAAATGTGGGTGTTAATGCACAATATAATAAGTTGTCAAAAATCACCAAATCCTCTTCTTTTATGGTTCTTGTCGAATACAGAGTCCTCGTCCACTTCAGATCTTCTTCCTGGTTCTTGGGTCTTCTCTCTCATATAATTGTTGTTCTTCTCTTAGTGTAAAAGGTTTGTGTTGTTTACTTCTAACAGTATTAATATGTTTGTATCGTTTTTACACTGTTTATTATATAATATGTCGGACGTTTTACAAACGCGTCTATCCGCTAAGCGCGTTGTCAAAGAAGTCTCATTTTATTTATCCGAAATTTCTGGTTACTAAGGGTAAACTTGGAATCTGGTTGGCTAATTCGGATATACATTGTCATATACTTTCATTATTTCAAAGTCGAAATTTGTTCAAAATCTTTAAATTAACATAACTTTTCTGTACTGAATGGGAATTTAAAACCATTATCAGCATTATTTTGATCTTTACATTTGTTACATTTAGACACTAAACATGCCTACTTTTACTTAAGAACTACAGATGTTACAATTTTGTTATTTGAAATTTTCTTAAATAACTTGATATGTATTATTTTGTTTCTATATTCGTTTTGTACACTATTACCTATAAATATATTTATCCTTTCACATTTGTTTTACAAAATCTCTAATATTATTGTTCAAAATTTACAAAAGTTGGTTTCACCTGGCCTATGTACTGGTGTTATTTTCATCACCATGTTTAAAATCTTTTTCAGTTAAATTATCTTTTAACAATTATAAAAACTGTTTAACACATAACATTATTTTATCAAAACAAAAAACATACTATTCTATTATTTTAAATTCATGCACACATGGCTATGATTTTACTGAATCCTTGAACAAATTAACTGGTTTTTTACCTAAACTGTATAATTGTTTGACACTTAGCCATAACATCTTTTATAGTCTATTCTGCTTTGCCAAATCAATTTATAACTGTTTAACACCAGTTCTATGGTTATATTTGTTAACATAAAACATGAAATTAATATCATTTAATTGATATTCCTTTAAAATAACTGTTCCACCTACTACATACAAAAAACAACACAAATACTATGATAATAAAACACTGTGCTTAAACCTAATAACATGCACATTTATAAAACAAATTCTGTACTAACTCATTAGTCTTTTGCCAGTTAATTTAATAATTACTCTGACACTGTTTATGTTATGCTTCACTGTTATAATGAACATGTCATTATTTGTTGTTTACTGGACAATCTTATGAACACTATATGTTACAATTATTTGTATGGTTTATGTATCTATAATAATGTGTATTTATATTTTCATTACATCAATTTACTTAATTATTTACTAATATTTCTTGTACATAATATTACATGTTTGGGCCTATTATCCCTGAATTTGTATTTTGATTATCTAGATATTATGATACATTAAATGAAACCATTTGTTTCTTTATAGTACTGGTTCATAAGCCGTCTGTCTTTATAATTCTTTATTTGGTCAATACTGAAAATTCATGTCATAATTGGGGTTGAAGGTATTTTGCATCACTTAGCCTAAATCATTAATTTGGGTACGGTCAGTTGTCTTACTAGTCAGTCTAAAATGGTTAGTCGTTTCTCTTCACTATCATCTTGGAAGATAATGTTCTCCTTGTTAGCTTCTTAACCAAAGTCTTCATTAAATCAGGTACGATATTAAGTTGTTCCAAATGTCATGTTACAACTTCCATAAATTAGTTGATTTCAGTTAGAATACTTTTTCTAAATAAAGGGCCGTGTGGTGAGGATGCTAACTGGAATGTATGTTCCGACCGAGCCGCGCTGTGATGTTTGGTTGCTGCGCCCACTGTTTGTGGCATACTGCAGTCCTGTTCGTCTTACGGCAGCGGTATGTAGAGCCCGCTGCCATCCCAGTCGATGTCCATCGCTGGTTCTTCTTTTTCTTACAGGACAAGAAAGGAAAGAAAGTCCATTCTTCTCTCCGTTCTTTTCCTTCTAGGTGGCTTCGCGTTGTCTGATGGAATGGCGATTTTCTTCCCAGCCAGGCTCTTCTTATTCCTAATTTTTGCTGGTTGCAGCGAACCTCTAAGATGGCTCCTATCTTCCAGTCTCTTCTGATTTGTGCGCTGTAAATTCATCCACATGCTTGCCAGGTGTTAGCGGCAACCTCTCTGCTGGTACCGGGAGCAGATGTTTGCCTCGCTGCTGTCACAAAACATAAATTTTTATAATCGTTTAAGACAACTACAAAATATATGGCCATATCTGCATTTTCAAATTATATGAACACAAGTACCTGTTACCTCAAAAACGTTAGGTTCTTTATTTTAAGAGTTACTGTGTTATAAGCATTGTATATACACATTAAACGTTGTTTTCCTCAACCATGGCTTTTATTTATTTCTGGAATAAACTAAAAACCAAAAACCGTTGTCACCTAACCTCACAAATGAAAACAACACGTATTTTCGCTTTGCATTAAGAAATAGGACAATTTACAATTACAAAGTTTAAAAAAAAAAAATATACAAACACTTGGTAAGTTTCACAGTTTTTATATACCTCCGACAGCTGTTTCAGCTTATTAAGCTATTCTCAAAGAGATCAAGGAACAAACTAAACAAAGAATGTAAGGGTGGTGAACATGTGTTTAGGGTGTGTATCTGGATATGTGTGGGAAGTGTATGATGGAGGGGGTGGAGAAGCTAGTGGGAAGGTCAAGTGTCTGTAAAAACTAAATATACTTTGGAAGGCAGAATACAAAAATTAACTAAACTAAATAACAACTTTTAATAAAGGGGATACACAGAATTCAGTTTGTTAAAATTTTGATTTTGATTGCTTTTTTAATTTCTTGAAGTTCTAATAAATCCATTTTTTACCTTTACGTATGTTGTATAGTAGTGTTGTTTTTTGTATCTATGAAGTGATTGTGTTGTAAGCAATTATCTGTACAACCTGCACTGGCTGTATTAATTAAAATCGCTTTCTTATGTTCAGAAATGCGATGTTTTAGAGCATGGCCATATTTTCCAATATAAATAGCATAGCATTCTGCACAGTGTATTTTATAAACTCCATTTTTCTCCAGTATGTTTGATTTTTCTTTATTGTTTACTATGTAATGGGACAAAATGGGCATAACCATTTTATATAATAATTGTATGAAATCCATTGTTAGTGACGTATTGGAAGTTATAACCAAGTAGGTAACTCATGTCCCAAGTCGAACAGACCTTACCATATAAGGTGAGGTATTTGCTTAATTACCATCACGTCATGCTTGGATCATGAGAGCTCCACGTGTGTTCGATGTTACAACGAACTTCTGGAGTCGAGAAACGTCTAGAATCTTCGATGCTTGAAGGCAGGAAATGGGGGGACATCCAGATGAACCTCGTGGCCAATACACAAAAGAATGCGGATAGCGTGCCCAAGCCATCTCAGATCGCCCAGTCAACAGTTCACCATCAAACAATGCAGACGTAATTTAACCGTAGCCTCGGGCGAGTTTTTTTTGGTAGGCCGAAAATGTTACAGTAGGCCTACCAAAGAGAATAAAATGTAATAACAGTTTTTAAAATGGTAAAGAGAACAACAGTGACGATTATATAGCAGTTTGATTTGGTCGGTGTGAGTGTCTTAACAAAAAGTGTAAAACGACATGTGGTGTACGTTATGGATACTGAATACAGATAAGTAAAAGTGAAAAGACCAATTGGGCAATAGTTTGTACAGTAAAACATTAATAGTAAATTAATGAGCTCGATAAAAGGGGGTTAAAAGAAAAAATAGAGAGAGAGTGTGAGAGATGAAGGGGAAGTAAGAGAAAGAGAAAAGTACTGGTTTGTGGTAAAAGATTTCTATATAGTAAATTAAAGTATAATAGTTTTTGTATCATTATATAAAGAAGAGAAAAAGATTAGTGGGATAAAATAAAATCATATTTGTTTTACAATAACCATGTGTTAGAGTAGTTATTACGTCTAATTACCAACACCTATTTCTGTGCCGAAAGCTCGCTTAAACGAACCTGTGAGTTTATGAATTAAGGGAATCATTATCTAAATTATTTAATGGGAAGAGTGTTATGGTTTCGATATTGAACCTCAAAATATCATGGCGACCTTGAGAGTTTGAGATCCTCTGGTGGTTTAATAAGGTAAGTTCGTAAAAAGATCGTAGTCAGCGGGGTAAGTAAGGTAGTATATTCATGTCTTGTATGTTTTGAAATTATTTATATCGTTACAATTGGCGGTCCCTGCCAGGATACTTGTATAATTTTTATATGAGTTAGGCCTGCTTTTTGACACACGGAAATAGGGTTGGTGATGGCACTCTTTTTGAATAATTAGTATAGGTTATAAGGTGTTCATAGTAGCACGTGGTGTTTAAAGTTTTTTGTTGCGTATATAAACTTTCATTTATATAAATATTTAATTATAAATAATTAAAATGGAAGATAATGAGAATGAAGTTAGTCTGACTGAATCAGCTATAATGAGTGAATCGGGGTTACATTCGACCCCAGAGTCAATAAAAGAAACCAAAGTAGGTAGATCATGGGAGGACAAGCTAAGGAATATTATAGATAGAATGTCTGATGATGATTGGCGTAGACTGAATGATGATATTAGACAAATGAGAGAACAAAAAACGGGATTATTCGCTGAAATGAAAGAGCATTGTGATGACGCTATTAATGATAATAAAAAACAAATTAACGAGTTAAGAGAACAAACTGAAGAGTGTAAACGAGATACAGATAAATTAAATGAGAACAGAGAGAGTAACTTCAATCAGGTAATGGATAAGAAGGTAAGTGAAGGTGTTAGTGAAAGCAACAGTGGTAGTGATATGACGAATAGTAATGGTAAAATAGTTGAAGAGGTAGTGTTAGAGAATAAAACATTGAATAATGATGAGAGTGTAGTGGGGGTAGAAAATGGTAGAGAGACAGATCAATTAAACGAGAACAAAGGGGATCAGGTAACAGATAATAAGGTAAGTGATGATAATATAAGTGATAGCTATAATAATGACATGACGATGAAGAGACAACAAAATGTTAATTTGTCTAGTGATAATAATAAGATTGATAAGTGTTTTGATGCATATAAAGAAAAGTGGGAGCAGCGTACACAGGATTACGAAAAAGAAACGAAAGAGTATTGTGATAACATTTGTAATAAGATTAAAAAACCGACTAACGAGTTAAGAGAACAAAATGAAGAGCTTAGACGAGGGTTGGAGGAATTAAAAGAGAAGCGGAGAAGAGACGGAGATGAAAAAAGGAAAGAACGAAATGGAAGGTGGACATGAGACATAGTAAATTAAGGGAAGATACCACAAGGAGAAATCTAAATGAGCCACAAAGACAAAGTATTGAGAAAATGGAAAGGAGAATAGATACAGGTAAGTGTAATGAGAATAAAAATAATCAGGTAATACATGACAAGTTAAGTGATGATATTAATACAAGTGATAATTATAATGGTGATATAATTGAAAATGTGGTATCAGAGAGTGATACATTGAATAACAGTAGTGATAATGAGTATAGAAGGAGTAGAAGTTAATGATAGGGTAGTAATTAGTAATGAGATTGAGTGTAAGAAGAGTTTAAATGAGAAGGGAGGGCAGAGGGCAAATTTTCCCAGTGGTGTGAGTGAAGTAAAGACTCCACAAGTGTTGTTGGAGGACAAAGGTTCCTCTAGAGTTTATGTGGGAGACATGTCTCCAAATAGACCCCTAGTTTTTTGTGTTGATGTACCTGGTAAAGCCAGGAAGAGTTTTAATAATGTTGTGTTGCCCTCTGCATGGAGTGAGATAGTTCAGGGGGGTTGTGAGAGGTATTATGAGAAGAGAGAGAGAGGTAGAGATTTTTAAGATTAATAGAGTTTATAAAGAATTAGTAGAGAAGTTAGATATTGAAAGAATTGATGATATTAAGTACTTACCTTGTGACATAATTAGTGCAGGAGTAAATAATTATAATGTTGATAATGAGCACTTACCTTGTGATGAAACTGGTGTAGTAGCAGATGATGAGAATAATGAAGAGATTATAACTTACTTAATTGTGAAAAATCATACTAAGGGCGACTTGACCATACCCAATGTTGACAAGTTATATGATATAATAATCTGGAATAATCCTATTGATTATTATGGTATAGTGGATAAAACATGTTTAAATGGGTATTATATTGATAGTGATAATATAATGAACTTAGTTAGAAATGAAATGTACTTGTATAACGTAAGACTAGTTTTTGATGATGGAGGTTAGACACATAGTGTTGATGGACATTTAATTATTCGAGTTAATGGTTTGAATACTTGGCTGAATAATATAATGATTTTTGGTGAACACTAACATTTGATATGAAACAGACTGTATATAATTCTGTATTGGTGTTAAATGTGTTATGTATTAGGTTAAGTTATTGTTATGATAGGGTATCAGAGGATACATTGTATTGTGTGTGTGCCGCAATGTTTATAATTTTATTTTGATTGAATAATTGACATTACTGAAATTTTATTATGGAATTAAAATTAATGTGAAATGTTTAAAAGATAGAAAGTTCAGTAATAAATTTGAAAAATTTATTTTTTAGATTTGACTTGTATAATAAATGGTAAATGATTAAAGTTTGATGATTAAAGTAGTGAATAGAGAATCAGAGTTGAAGTTATAGTGTGACAATTGGAAGATTTAATAGAAGGTTAAAACTAAAGTTACGTGATGTTTGTAATTTTTACTCAAATATAAAACATATATTATATGTTTTAACTGTTGATTCCCCAACTTTCGGGCGGTCACGGCCTCACCGAACCCTGACCGTGGATTTGGCTTATCGGTAACAAGCTATGGGCAGACTTATTGTACCCTGGCCATAGTTTGTTATTTTTTAAATTGGTGGACCTAGAAATTTAACTGTGGAGGCATAAGGGAAATCTAAATAATTTTGGAACCGTGGCTATACACCTAAGGGGGTGACAGACCGCTTAAGGGCTTATAGATAATTATTTTACTACGTTTGCTGGTATCCTGTACACCAGTAAAACCGAACTTTATGTAAGGCCGAAGCAAGGACGGAGTAAAATAAAAGAAAAAAATGTTTACTCCCAGCAGCTATAGTCCTTGTGGAAGCAACTGGGCGAGACAGTCCAGCCATGGGGGGAAATAGAGTAGTGGATAGGGGGTAGCAACGTTACAAGCTACGTAAATAAATTTCGTAATTGATGTAATTTCGAACTAGGATGAGGCCACTGGTCAAAACGCCTGGAGCGTATTATACAAAATTGTAATGAGTTAGGTTAAGGGGTTTTGAAGGGGGGGTTTAAGAAATTATGTAAGTGGAGAATTTTAAAATGAATTATAAATAAGTGAAAGTTGATGATTACACGTTATAATACGGTTAGTAGTGGAGCATTGGAGTACATATTTTGTTGTCTATGTATTTTTTGTATGGAGTAATTTTCTATTTTGTATAATCATATTTTGCAGTAGGTAAATATGACAATAGAAATCTGAATTGGTAACTGAAGTTGAATATATTTGAATGAGATAACTGGAATCTTTAAAATGATGTAAATAGAGAATTGTATTTGTAATGAGATTGGAGAATCATTTTGTGGAATTGGAATTAAATTGTGAAAAATTTGTTTCTGATAAGACTTTCAACTGTATGTTAATGTTAGGTGTTTTAAATAAAATGTATTATGTTAGTGATAAGGCTATATATTGTAGAAGAATAAGGTTATATGTGTATTCAGATATTTAAGAGAACAAATCAGTACTTTGATAAAGGCAAACCAGTACGTCTAGGAGGAACCCACATTGGTTAAGGATATGGAATGGTGAAAGGCCATTTGTTAGTGTTTTTACTTGATTGTTACAGAGTCTGGGTGGTACTGTGGAGGCGGACCTGTGCTGGCCAGCGCGTTAGGGCAGGGTCGCCTAGCGCCTGTCTGGCTTTATGGTGTTGGGATCCTGAGGAAGTCCAGTAAAGTCATGCAGGTGCGGCCACAGACACCGGATTAGGGGGGTGAGAAACCCACCGTTTAATAAGGAAATAAGGGGGGTTGTGGTGCCATATCCTAGCTGATCCTCTTAGGTTTAGGCAATGAGAGTTTTCATGTTTTTACATAAAACCTCTCATTGGGGGGGGGTATTGTAATGGGACAAAATGGGCATAACCATTTTATATAATAATTGTATGAAATCCATTATTAGAGACGTATTGGAAGTTATAACCAAGTAGGTGACTCATGTCCCAAGTCGAACAGACCTTACCATATAAGGTGAGGGTATTTGCTTAATTACCATCACATTACGCTTGGATCATGAGAGGTCCACGTGTTTTCGATGTTACAACAAACTTCCGGAGTTGAGAAACGTCTAGAATCTTCGATGCTTGAAAGCAGGAAATGGGGGGACATCCGGATGAACCTCGTGGCCAGTACACAAAAGAACGCGGATAGCGTGCCCAAGCCATCTCAGATCGCCCAGTCGCCAGTTTACCATCAAACAGTGAACACAAAACAAATACCTGAACAAATATAAATCAATACAAAACATGACACAATATTCAAAGCACTCAACATCGAAAATAGACAAAAAACTAACACATACACACAATAAAACCAATTTGAAGTACCAGAAGCCAACAGGAAGCCACAATAATAATAGTCAACCAACACATATGTACTTCACCAGACACAAAAACCGGAAGGCTGAGGATGGGTACAAGATGGTACCCGAAACATGTTCCTAATAAGGAAAAAAAGGTATATCTTGAAGTACATTTATTTATTATTCCAACCAACTCTTGAGGTTCAAATCTTATTCCAACCTTATGAGAGAAAAGAACATTTTTATGTGGTCGTGGGTAATTTTATATTTGAGGAGGTATTCAGTTTTGTCAGTTTGCAGAAGATCTTGGAATAATTCTTGCACAGAATGCCATAGGTAATATATCGTAATACAGCAGTCTTTCTTGTGCTTTTATATAATGCCTACCACTTAGGCTCACTTACATTACTTAAATAAGCCAGCATCTTCTGGAGAAAAGGCTCCCATTTATTTCTAGTTTCAGAAGAAAGAAGAGCTTTATGATCTTTAGCAAAATGATTTTTTGAATTAAAAAGGACAAACAATTGATCACATAAAAGACAAGAGTCAGCTGTAGCCTCAGGCCGTTGGAAATCTGACAGCTTCAAGTCACAGCACAGATATTTTAATGCATTACCAACTGACGCACTTAAAACTTGAACAGCTAATTTCACCTTCATCTTTTGTTGGTCAGAGTTGAGATGCATTAATCTCAGTTTTTTTGCCAGATGTAGTGGTGGAAATGAAATCCCAGGATACTGTCATACCTTGATCATTAATTATTACTTATTGGCATACAAACTAATTCCTCACTAGTTTGATTAAATGACAGGGATCACGAATAAAATATACAATGATTCCTGTTACAGGATGGGGAATGAATGAATGAATGACTCATTGCATATGGGTGGGTTTTACACTGCCATCACATGTAGCTTGGAAGAACACAGCAAGGGGCTAATAGCAAGCGCTTCAACAATGGAGTCGCACAGAGTAGTGGCAGGGTAGGCACACAGTTATGTCCTACAATACATCCTACGCAGGAAGAGACAATGATGGTGGCCGTTTGCCCATACTGGTTAGAGAATGCTAATTTATCAAGTCAGCTGGTACATACTAAACAACTTCAACAGCACCCTGAGAAATTCTAAACACTTTACAGAATGGAAAAAGAACATTTAAGAAACTTTTATCAGCATGAAAAGTTATTTTACCATCAAAGATACAAACCGTCGCAAGGCTGTCAGTGTAGAAGACTGCAGACTTTTTTAAGGTAAGTCAGTAAAATTTAATTTTTTTATAATTAAAGGTATTGAATAATCAACAAGCATTTGTTAAACTACTAATTATAAAATTGATAGTATTATCAACTCAGTTTGATAGTGCTGTATATCAATTACATGTGCATTTCTCCTAAGCATATGACAGCATACCGAGAGACATATTACATAGTAAAGTGCCAGGATTTAGAATGCCAACAAAACTGGTTAACCTAATAAAAACGACCATGGCTGATGCACGGGTTCAGAAGAGAATATAGAAAGAACTTTTGAGCTCACCCAGGGTCTAAAATAGGGCAATAAGCTGGCTACCGTCCTCTTCAGTCTGGCTCTATAATACGAGGGCTACTCGGAAAGTAACCTCTGTTGCCACATAGTGAGAGAAGTAATGGGGGAAGTGGCGTTATTCCTGTGGCGACTTGTATAGTAGCTCAGTACGCTTCCAGCTGTACAGTGGGAAGGTCGTGCTGCCATTCTTTCACTCGTTATAGCCTTTCAAAATAAGTGCTGTACTAGAAAACCCTGCCAAATGCAAAGTGCATGCTGTGATAAGATTTCTGATGGCAAAAAAAACCTTTCTGCGGCAGACATTCATCGTGAACTGTGTACTGTATACAGCCAAAACATTATGAGTGAAAGTGTTGTGCGTCAGTGGGTTCATTTGTTTAAAAGTGGAAGAACAAACATTCACGATGAGGAAAGAAGTGGAGGCCATCCTTAGTCAGTGATGAATTCGTTCAGAAAATTGATGAAAAAGTCCGTAAAAACCAGCGGTTCACAATCTGAATCTTTTTGAACAGTTCGCACAAATTTCTCGGACTGTTTTGTATGAGGTAGTCACAGAAAAGTTAGGCTACCGGAAGTTCTGTGCTCGGTGGGGACTGAAAATGCTTTCCGAGAACCACAAAACACAACGAATGGGCTCTGCCTTAGACATTTTTTCACGTTACGACATGGAAGGGGAAACGTTTCTCAACAAAACTGTGACTGGCTATAAGACTTGGGTGTCATACATAAATGATGAGACAAAAGAACAGTCAATGGTATGGGGTCACACCGTCTCACCAAACAAACCACAGAAACCCCGGCAAACTTTGTCTGCCAGGAAGGTTATGGTAACCGTTTTTTGGGAAGCGAAAGGAATACTGCTTGTGGAGTTCATGGAACGTGGAATGACCATCAATTCTGCAGTTTATTGTGAGACTTTAAAAAACTAAGAAGAGTCATCCAGAACAAATGCCAAGGTCTGCTGACTTCTGGTGTCATATTTTTGCACAAAAAAGCTTGCCCACACACCGCTCGGCAAACACAAGATCTGTTACGTTAATTCAAATTGGATGTTTTTGATCATCCGCCATATAGTCCGGATTTGGCTCCCAGTGATTTTCACCTGTTAATGAAAATGAAGAAGTGGCTTGGATCCCAGCACTTTGATGACAACGAAGAACTTCAAGATGCTGTGACAGGCTGGCTGCGATCCCAGATGGCAGAATTTTATGAAGAGGGGATTTACAAACTGGTCAACCGCTACGATAAGTGCTTAAATTTAAATAGCAGTTATGTAGAAAAACTGTGGAAAGCTGTAGTTTTAAGATGTATATAATAAAATTTATGTATCTACGTCTTTGTTTTATTTGTAGTCAAATGGAAGTTACTTTCCGAATAGCTCTCATATACAATAACACAAAATACAGCATAGATCACTTAAGAGTACTGTACAAGTCAGTGCAAATAGCAGCATACAGTGTTGATATAGCCATCACAGCTTGATCAAATATAGCTATGAAGGAGACATCTATAAACCTAAAACAAATACAGAAATACGCATAAAACTGATATAAGTGACATAAGATCTACCTGACTCAGCCATAGCCTTATCATAGAAGAAGGCTGCACAGAAGCAGTCAGGTGTTTCACATAGCTCAAAACAACAATATCAGAAGATGGAAATGAAGAGACAGAGATAAAAAGGGTAACTATGGCCAATACAGCATACTTTGCACATATCACCATTTTTAAATCATAGGATATTCATAGGCTGACAAAAATAACCTTACATAATTCTGTTATATGAATCATTCTGTGCTGTGGTAGTGAAATCTTGATACTACCCCAAAGAGCACTGGAATGCCTGCCTGAAAATGTTTTTTTTTCTTTTAGAAGCTCCTGAGGGAGATCTTGAGCCCTGTACACAAAAATGGGGATGGAAGATATGACACAACCAGGATTTATTATCATTTCAATGATCCAACAGTGGAAATATATATGAAATGAGGAGACTGCAAGGAACTGGATAGATCAGCAACTATGTTTATGTTCAAGCAACTAGGGCACATTTCAATTCCTGGTCTGATTTTAAGAAACCTTTATTGTTACATTAACAGTATCTGTTTCTTGGTACTACGGGGCAGAAAGGCTCATCAGCTTCATTGTGTACAGAATTAGAGTTTAATGAGACAAATGCTGCAGCATCAAGCATAGACACTGTAGCTGCAATACAGTTGGGGCTTGAAATCATTTGTATTGTTATCTAGATAATGAATAATAAATCTTTCAATGGTGTCGTTTGGGTAGAAATCAAAACTTATTTTTCCCTTACATACAGACATACAGAAACATAGGAAATATTGGAAAAATAAATACACTACTCACAATAATTTAAAGTCTAGTGAACATGTTTACTATTACTAAAGAACACTTTATAAACATATTATATACAACTTCATATACAATACATGTAACTTGTTAATTCGTGTTACTCTCCAGTCATAAACATGTGAACAGGCCTATCAGACATCAACATACGAGATGCTCTCTCTGATCCTACAATAGCTGCTAACTGTGGTGCATCGTACTTACTATACACTACATTAACAGTCATGTTCAGTTCAATGTTTTCACCATCTTTGGTTAGTGAATTCTGAAACAAATACATAAATATATACATATAAATTTACTCAGATGTTAAGATTAATTAAAATAAGAATTTTATTTATTTATAATATTAAAAAATAAATTACTATTACAATGTATTTTTTAGTGGCTAATGCTTTTCAGATTTAGTTAGTTGATTACTTATAATTTCCAAATGTTTCAAAATTCTATGACAATATTAGAATTAAAAGGAGAAGAAACGTTCTTTCTTAAACATAAGAGAGGAAAACAAATTCTGTCTAAAAACTAAAGCAGCTCTGAAATGGAACAACTGTATTAGAATTTTATGTAAGGAAGTGTTTTAAATAATGGTAATCATTGTATACTGTACATGATGCTGGCTTGACCACGTTATTTGGGTTTGTGTGTGTGTGCGTGTCACAGCATTTGGAGTACTGCAGCAGAATAGTGTACGGCCCATGTGGCATGGTATTTAGTGATTATTTAATAGGACTGTAAATGATATTCAGTGGCGTATGCAGAAATCAAACGGGGGGGGGGGGTCTTGAACCTTAGCAGTCCATATATTAGCCTACTCTTTTACAACTTATAGTATAAGACAGAGTACATATGCCAGTTAATGGTTAAAATTTATTAATAGGCGTATTATTTTCAGTAGGTTTCACGTTTTCTTTGTTAAAAATGTGATATTTGTGATTGGGGGACTTATGTCTCATTCCATTTTTTAATCAGTAATTTTAAAACATTACTTCTTCTTTCAAAAAATAAATATTTTTAAATTGATTTTTGTATGTTCATTGTAATATTTAACAATAGATTCATTTTACTGCAATTAGACTACAATATTTTATACATTAATGTCAGTAGCACTGGGAATAAAGTTTTGCAACATAGGTATTTTAACAACTATATATTTCAAAATGACTTGCTAATAACTAATTGTGTCAATACAGAAAACAGTCATTAAACTATTATACTTCTTACTGTTATACTACTATTTTACTAATACTTTATTAATGAAAAATTACACAAGTGCATATTAGCTGAATTCTTGCTAAATTAACATCAGTATTTGAAAAATGAAAAAGAAACAACATACAGTAAATAAGAATCAAATTAACTATTAATTTACAATAGGTAAAGCATTTGTGTCCAAGCAAGCAATTTGTAATTTAAAAAGCCAAGTCCATTCGCCTATTTCCTTGATTGGCAAACCGCTCAACATCTTTAGGATAGATGTCGATTTCCCTGTGAATATTGGGTGAAGCTAGCCCATTAAGCCTTGTCTCCGATGTTGTAGGGCTCAGCCACGTCTTCAACTGCCTCAGAGTAGAGAAGGAGCATTCTGAGTACTTCTAAAATTTTTCGGACGTTGGGAAATATATCTGGATTGCAAGCTTGCAAAGAAGACAGAGCTGTGTCTGGAACATTCATATCTGATTCATCCACCCACATTTGGTTCCATATTTCTGCCTCAAGTTTAAGTTCCAATTTGGAAATGTCAGAGTACATGATAGGGCCAACAGATTGCTTGATCTCTTGAGTAGCCTTAATGATGAAATGAGACATGAATACTTGAAGATGACAAATTTTATCAAACTCAGGTCCGAAACGGGCTTCTAACTCAACAATGCAGTAATCAACAAAAGGAATATATAAATTTAGCTTGTAGTGTTGTTTCACATCCAATTCCTGGCCAGCATTTGCTCTATGTGATTGCCTATTACATTTTCTAGGCACCTTAGACTGAACCTCATGTTCATCTGTAATTTCTTTGATTTGTTCAAACAGTGAATTGGAAGATTCATCCACATTTCTCCGCCTTTCTTTCAAAGCATTTTGCAGATTAGTTACTGACTTTTTGACTTAGGAGAGATCAGTATTACGTTTCTGCAAGTATCTTGTTACTGGCAGCATTAGACCGCTGATTTCAGCACAAACTACCAAGCTAGCTAAAAATGCATAGCTTAAAATAGCTTGCAAAAGAGAGAAGGCCATAGAAGGTTTTGAGCATAACTCGTTTACTTCCTCAAGAGTTGTGACAATGGTGACAAAAAATTTCAAGAAATCGATAAATGCTGAGTGTCCTCCACCCACCTTGTCTCACAGAGCTGTGTCAAAAGAGTTTTGTTGGTTTCTTTCATACAAAGACGTTTCTTAAATATTTCTCGTCTTATATAGCTATCTCTGGTAAAATTAGTAATTTTAACAGTAAAGTTAACAGTACCTAGCATATTCTTTATCTATCGGGAGGCAGAGTCGCTATTTGTAGCTGAGACAACTGTTAAGTTTAAAACGTGGCTCCAGCAATGAGTATATTCAGTGTATGGTTGTTTTCTCTTCATTTTAGCTTGAACACCCTGCAATTTCCCTGACATATTTGATGCCCCGTCATACCCTTGACCACTTACCAATTTGTTAATATCTAAACCATAGTCTTTCAAAACTTTTAATATGACATCTGCCGCCAAGTCCTCTCCTGATAATGAGGTCAATGCAACAAAGGTAAGAAATATTTCAATATTTTTTTCTTTTTTCAAAAAACGGATACAGACATTTGTTCTGTACCGGCAATGTCTGTGGTCTCATCACACAAAACTGAGAAATATGGTGACTTTTTAATATCAGCTATTATTTTTTTATTGATCAGGTCTCCATATATTGCAATTAACTCATTCTGAACACGGGGACTTACGTACAATGCATTTTTTGAACCCTTTTCGAGATGCTCTTTTAATATAAGTCACCAGCATCTACTCTGAATCTAAGGAGAGCATTGAAGGTTCCTCAATTTTGTTCATCTTCTTCCAGATGAGACCAGAAGAGAGGAGCAACTGCCTTCTCTGTGCCCTCGAAGAGTAATATTTTCCCTACCATGTAAAATAATTGTTTTCACAATACTCACCAACTTCTTCCTATTTTCAGCCACCTTCTTTCTTCACTGAACTGTTTGCAAGTTATATTTTTGTATATCTGTTTAAACGATTCTGCATCCAGTACACTGTTTACATGGTACTGAGATGAACAATGATTTTTAAATGTTTCTAAGCTTTTTTTTCCACTTTTTAAGTGGACGATTAACAAGAGTGCCAATATCAGTGTTGTGAGAAGTGGTTTTCCCAAAAAGAATACAATATTTACAATATGCGCCATCTTCATATTTCGAATAAACCAACCAATATTTCACCAACCAAGAATACTGGAGTGCTCACATAATTGCACCTTCTTTTTTTACAGGAAAATTATGGTCAGCCATACTTTCAGTGTAATTTTTACAAAGAACGGCATACTTCAGGTTATCATAAAATTTAGATTTATATTGTAATTATAAATTACTAATGTCTGCTACTTTACCTAATAATGAAGACTCATTTTGTGAAAGAACATTTGTATCACAACAGCCAGGATTTATAGTTTCACTATTGTCAGAGAATTCAGAAACAAGCCCAGAAACATTGTTGACATTGCCACAAGCCTCACTAATACAAGTATCTTGCTGAGACGATGTAGAAGTTGATAAAGAACATGTAGGCCTTTGTGTTACACTATCACACTTCACTAATTTAGTTTTTGTTACAAAGAAATCCAAAGTGCTGACTTTCCTTTTTGGTAATTTTGTCTTTTTTGGTAAGTTTGGACTTATTAAGTCTCCATCTTTGACGCAACAAACAATCAAACAATCCCTAATAAAACTATAAAAACAGCAGATTTAATAAACACTATACTGCTAAACAAACACAAACGTAATAATAGCGGATGATGACAGCAACGTGTGCACGAATGGTGTAAGTATCGCCTGAACGACTACCTCCGATCACTGCCAAAAATAGACGAATATATGGAAGCTTGTAGGGGCCATCTCTCACCCATGGGGTTCGTGCAGCGAATTTCTGTTTGCACGCCACAGGCATGCCTGAAAACTCAAAATTTTACATGCACGCTGTGGAGTGCATGCATGATTCGAAGGACCTGGATGCTGCAGGCAGGCATGCAGGATTTGGTAGGCAGGTTAGTTATGTTTATACGTTCGGAAAATAGGATAAATTGTAAATAAAATATTATTTCTAGAAACTATTTTATAATAATATATTGCAACAGAACACAGGATGATAAGCTATGGTGTTTATATCAGAGCACATGGATGACGTGCATTTTCTTGTTTAAATTGGTTTTATGTAAAATTTTGTCTTTTAGCCGTAAGTTTTGTATTTAGAAATGGATAAGCATGTAGGGTATACAAACTCTTTATAAAAAGGTGTTCTATATTGTCACGTATTTTTTGAATGAATTTGTGCGCGTGTGCGGGTGTGATAAAGTGTGATCGCTATAGCTTCAGTGGTAGTTAACCGATTGACGTGAAACTTTGAAAAGCAATTATTTAGGTAAATAGCTTTAATTTGTGTATACTCTGAGGTTCATAACTATTTTAGAAATATGGTTTTTTTTAAGTGAAGAAAAACTCGATTGTAACTCTTATCAATGGTAGGGTAATAAAATTTGGAGATAATTTCCATGCAGGACTTTGCTAAATTATACAAAGTTTTTCATGAAATTCGTATATCTGTTTGTTCCAACAATCATGTGACTTGGGCTTAGCCTATCAGAATACACTAAATTCAGTGAGATTCATACATTGTAGAGCAAGGATGGACACAGTGATATGTTTGATATTATTGACATTAACAAAATAAATACACATGAGTGAGCATACTTACTTTTTCGGTTTGATTTTGTTAGGAGCCATCTTGTTGTTAACACCTATACACGTAAAATTATTACACACCAGGGTTCTTATAAGCGAACAGGAGAAACAGATTATGGTTGTTTAAATAAAGAAAACTTTACTTGTTTCCCAAGAATTACTGAGGTTTATTAATGATTAGATATTCACATCATTTTAAAATCATCATCATACTACCTCCTTCAGCTGTTACATAATTCTCATCAAAAGAAACTTACATGAATAAAATTGAAACCTCATATAAAATTTTAATTAACAGAAAAATCAAGATATTAAATAGAAATAAAACTAAATAATTTTTGTACAAACGCAAACCAGACTTCTTCATTTAAATATATTTACTCACATACTCACGCACACACACACACACACACAATGATTTTTATGATTTGAGAGCTCTCGTGTTACATGTTATTAAAATTTCTTTCCCCATTACTTAATTAATTTTAAAAGAAAACCTTTGTTGAAATTTTAATATGGATGCATGGCTACTTAGCTGTTCAGTAAGTTGGTGGCGTCACACTTTTACGCACATTGTCCGTTTTAATGAATAATTGCCGAAAACTGTTTTTATAATGAAGAAACAAAACTGTTAGTTACTTTTGTATTTTTCTAGACTTTACTTCACATTTTTTATATGTTGCGGGCCCGCACTTACTGCCGAAACTTTTGATAGCTACCACTCGCGAGTGGTGATGGCTTTATACTGGGAAGAGAAAACAGCGCTATTTTTTGAAGCGCTGTTGTAGGATGTTCAATTGTCTTTGTTTTCCAGTTTGTATCACTCCGCCAGCTGCATGTCATCGTTATGTAACTGAATTACTCATCAAGGATAGGCTCTGACGTCACGCTCGCCTGATGTTTCATTGCATAATTTGTTTACTGTTATGTTTGTCCTTGAACTGACTTTTGCACAGTTTGTCGATTATTAAAACTGTCCACACAATATTATTAAAAAATTCTGCATCGGATAAAGTCGACAGCAGTGTAGCCACGTTGCGATCGTTTCAAACAGAAAATTTACCTAAGTTTTGTTTATGGTTGTCCCTATTGCCAATTATGTTATTTATTATCAAGAAAATATAAACTTCTTTACATTGTCTCAGGTAGGCCCCAAAATGCCCCGCTACAATACCCCCTCAATGAGATATCTTATGCCGAAGCATAAAAAATCTCATTGACACATTCATACTTGCTAGAGGGATCAGCCAGGATATGTCGCCACAACCCCCTGTATGTTTTACAACAAAAAATTATAATCAACTCACCCTTGGTCCGGTGACTGTGACCGCATCTGCATGACAATACTGGACTTCTCTCTCGAGATCCCAACACCGTAGAGTCAGACAGATACTCAACGCCCCTGCTCTGACACGCTGGCCAGCTCAGGTCCGCCGCCACAGCACCACCAAACACTGAAACAACAAATCAAAATATCAAATATTGGCCTTATACAACACCATATCCCCAACTGATCTGTTTCCCCCTAGCGGTGCTGGTTTGCGCTAAGAAGCACTGGTTTTGTTTTCATTTACTTATTCCTAACATATCAAAACATCTAATATAACATAATATAACATAAGAAAACATCTTAAAATAAACAATTTGTATGTAAAATTTATACACTTCACATCATTAAGTTGGCATATCAAATCAGAAAATTACTTTTAAACTTGATTTACTCTTATTCATTCGTTTCTCAAAATTACAAAAAAATTTTTTTTTTTTTTTTTTTTTTTCAATCATGGCCATCATTATTCCATTTCATTACTTTGGGTGATTCCACGTTATTCATTATAATTTACTTTATCAACTTTGCATTTACTCATAATCTTCCCCTTTTATTACTCTAACGCTCCCTTACAAAATCTTTAACTAGTATGACACCCCTCTATCAAAAATCTACTAACCCTTCTCTACCTCTAACTACTTACTATTTTAACCCAAATCGCCACCTTATCTCTACATATATAAAAAAAAAATACTCTCTAACCCTTTGTACATAGGATACGTGTTCCCCCCCCCCCAAAAAGCTCAATTCCCGTTCTCTGGTTCCTGGATTTTACCTAAGGCAACCCCTTCCCACTAAAACTATACCAAATCCCGTCCCAACCCTTATGTTGCGGACTCCCACACTACACTACCCCTACTACAAAATTGCCATCCCCAAAAAATCTCAATCTCATTACCTTACTACAACTACAACAAAATAACATCAACAAAATAAACAACAATATATCACTCAAAACTCTACATAAATTCTCCAATTCTACTGTGTCTCCACTTATACTTCTCAAAATTCTATAACATACATTAACTCAAAACAACATTGCATTATTTTCATCTCTACTATTTCTTTAACTCTGACTTCGATTTGGACAGATCTATATGTCCCACAAAATTCAACTTGAACTGATTCAAACATTTTATTCAAACAATTACTATCACCCATTTCTATCTTTTACAACCCATTGAAAATTTCACCTATCACAACTAATTTTCATTTTATTTTAAAATCTATAAACACATTGAAAACATATTATCATATTTTTATAATTCTTATTCCTAACATACTAAATGCAATCAACACACTAATACATAATAAACACAATATAAGAAGTATTTAGTGCATCTATTTTTTAAATTCAAACAAAATTATTGAGTAGCAAATCATCATTATTAATTAAAATATAGCAAATTTTTAATACGTTATCCCCTTGGATAACCTCCCAGCCACACACACTATTTCAAATTATGTAAGACTGTGGCGCCTTTCCGCTTCCACAGAGACTGTATATTTTGGAGCAGGTTTTACCTCTCCGTGTCTCTGCTTCCGCTATTAAGTTTTAAAATTAGTGAACATCATCATGTTCTTGTTAAATAATTACACCCTTAAGACGGATCTACCACCTGGCTCTGCTGTTCCTCCTCGAACAGAGTGGCAGCCGCTGTTCCATAGTTCCCGGGATTTCCCCTAAGTTCTCCCCCCATTAAATTTCAAATCTGTACCAATTTCAAGCCAGCTATGGTCAAGGGACTTGGTATGACCATAGCTAACCGCTCGCCAAAACCACGATTAGTGCTGGTAAGGCAGTAATCGCCCGAAAAGTCAGGGAAATCATCTCTTCCTTCAGGCATGTCTACATCATTATTATTATGCACGACACGGCAATTTATCAAGTACAATATAAAATTATACAAAAGGGTGTGCCGTGCATTTTCGCCATGTTGGCCTCCGATGGAGGTAACACTCTCGGTTACCCCCAACACTTTCCGCTATCTACTGGGGCACATGCCACCCCAGCGACAGCAACTTACTAACTAATTAATTACAATGGATAACTAAACTTTCAACCGTTGCAGTTCCACACTCCACTGTTCTATCACTTCACTGAGCACCAAACTACCCCCCAAAATTATCCCCACATCTTGTATTGATAACAAGTTTTTATTTTGCTACACATTTCTTCAAAACGTTCCTGTACTCACTGATACTAAAATTTAACAATTATATTTGGTCACCTATTTCTAAAAATTTATTTAAATTTATTTTAAATTTAAAATTATACACATCCAAAGTTATTTTGGGTTTTTTTTTTTTATACTATTTACATAGGAGGCTGACTCTATTGTGACTTACTCTACGTCTAGGAAGGTCGCAGCCGCCTGAAATGCCGGGTCCTGCCGCAAAACGTATTGGAACAAGATAGAGCCACTACGTAAATTCACGTCCCCTACTACACCAAAACTACCCCCCACTCTTCTACCATTTCTTCAAACCCGCTTTCTATCTTACTCCAAACCGTCCTGCCCCAAAACTCGTCATTTCGGGCCAAACAGAAAATATTGTCAAGGGCTCCATTTTAATTTTGCCCTTGACACTAAAATATTTAAATTTGTTTGCACTGCCTTTTACTTAAATGCAGCCTCCATTATTTACAAACACTCTAAGGCAGTGCAGGCACGTGACAGGTACACCGAAACCGCTGCGCCTGGAGTGTATAAAAAATAATTTGTCACGTACCTGTTGGGGTCCCCCTTCCCCGTTCAAATATGAAGCTAAGTTTTCTACTTTATACCAATTTTGGTGGAGCCGGACCATCGTTGTTTTCACCGCCCGAAGGAAGATCCGCCAACCATGGCCCACCTCCGAGTTCCGAATTCCACGGCCAGGACTGGTAAGATCGTGACCGCCCGAAAATGGGGGAGGATCCCTTCTGAAAACATACAATAATATTTGAAAAACTTATTTATAAACATAACAATTAAAGTGACCTATATAATTTTAAATTCGTCGCATTTTGAGTACCTACTATTTCCTGCGTCGCTGGGTTCCTCAGCACATACGCATTCTGCATTTTTATTTCTATGATTTCATAAGGTCCTTCATATAACAAGAAAAACTTTTTTATTTCCCTATCTTGAGCACTGGACAAATCATGTCTTTTTACTAACACTAACTGACCTACCTCATACTTGGTCCATTTACCCTTAGCATCATGTTTCTGTTTTCGTCGCTCTCCTCTAGTAAGTAAATTCTCGTTCGCCAATCTAATCTTCATGTTTCTGTCCAAAACCTGACCTTCGGGTGGGTATGTGAAAAGTTGTTCCAATATCCTGGGCGGCCTTGTTCCCCTGATCAACTCATGCGGCGTAAATCCCGTGGACTCATGGGTGGTACAATTCAGCCACTCCTCTACTTTTTTCACGTAGGATGGCCATTCTGTGTGTTTGGCGTGACAGTACGCCCGGAATATCCTGCCAATCTCTCTCATCACCCGTTCTGCTTGATTCGACTGAGGATGGTACACTGCCGTATGCTTGGGTATGATGCCTTCCCATCCAAGCGTCTGCCGCCACTTGCCGCTTATAAACTGTGGACCATGGTCAGATAATATAATTTTCGGCTTTCCCACATTAAGCATATAATCTTTTACTATTCTCTCACTAAGTACTTTACTCGTTGCTCTCTTAATACTATATAACTTTACAAATTTTGAAAAAGTGTCTAAAACTACAAATACATATAACACACCCCCTCTACCTCTGGGTAATGGTCCATATAAATCAACCGCAACTAGATCGAAAGGTTTATCTACTTTTATGTAATTCATCTCTCCTTCCACTCTATAATTCACTACTTTCGACTTTTGACATAAATCACACTCTCAACACTTTCCTCACTCTTCTCTCCATATTCTTAAATATACATGACTCTTTCAAAACATTCGCACACTTCCTCGCACCAAAATGACCATACCTTATATGACAATCCCAAACAATTTTATCTATTAACCCCTCGGGTATAACTAACCTCCAATCACGCTCCCCACCATCTACTTTTTTGAACAAAATACCTTGATATACTTGAAATCGCTCATTATATTCAGATCCCTCTACATCTGTTTCTAAACTAACAATTATTTTACCCAGTTTGCTATCAGATCTTTGCAAGTTTTTAATGTCACTTAATTCCTCACCAAAAATTCTATCTTCCCTAGTTAGTCTAAAAATTTCTATTTCTTTGAGATCCCTACCAGTTTTATTATCTATAACATCTACTCTAGAAAGTGTATCTGGTACCTTATTATCTGACTCCTTTATGTACTCCCATGAAAAGTTATATTCTTGTAAGGCTAATACCCACCTGGTTAATCTGCTGTGTGTTAGCTTACATGAATTCAGAAATGACAATGCCTTGTGGTCCGTCCGGATTATCGTAGTATTCCCTAGGATGTAGGTGCGGAATTTACCCACGGCGAACACGATACTTAGAAGCTCCTTTTCAGTTGTCGTGTAATTCTTTTCCGCCGATAACAGCGATCTACTGGCGAAGGCGATCGTCAGGTGTTCCTTGTCGCAGCTCTCCTGGTATAACTCGGCACCTAGCGCTACATTGCTGGCGTCGGTCTGCAAATAAAAAGTCTTATTAAAATCGGGATGATTCATCATGATCATGTGACTGAACTTCCTCTTAATTTCATTAAAAGCATTTCGTTCCGTATCGCCCCATCTCCACTGTTTATTCTTCTGCAGTACAGCACTTAGTTTGGATGTTGTGTGTGCGTAGTTCTCCTGAAATTTCCTGTAAAAATTGCATAGGCCTAAAAAACTCTGTAGTTGCTTAATGTTTTTTGGTTCAGGGAATCGCATTATGGCTTCGACTTTGTCAGGGTTGGCTAATATCCCCTCCTGTGTAATAATAAATCCTAAAAAGTGTATTTCTGTCTGCAGAAACTTAGACTTGTCCCAATTCACTGTTAAACCCCCTACTTGTAGCTTATCTAATACATATTCTATGTGCTCTAAATGTTCAGTGAATGTTCTAGAGGCTATCAAAATATCATCGACATATACAGTTAAAAAGTCTAAGTCCTTAGGTTGTAAAATATTATCTAAACATTTGATAAAACTGGCAACACTGGTGTTTAATCCAAAAGGTAAGCGTTTAAACTGGTAATTCTTACCGTTAAAAAGAAAAGCTGTGTATTTCCTACTCTCTGTTGCTAATGGTACCTGCCAGTATCCAGCGGTCAGGTCTAAGGACGTCATGTATTTGACTCCGCTAAACTTTTGTAAAATCTCATTTATGGGTTCCGGAGATTCCCTGTCAGGTATAATAATTTGATTAATTTTCCTAGCATCTAAACATAACCTTACCTTGCCATCCTTCTTTATCACTACCACCAAAGGATTTGAATAAGGTGATACTGAGCGTTCAATTATGCCTCCTTGCATCATACAGTCTAATTCCTCCTGTACAGCTCTCCTCTTCGAAAACAGCACTGGGTAGCTTCTCTGCATGTATGGTGCGTGGTCCCGAACTTTCAGCTCGCAGATGTAGTCCTTCGCTTTCCCTGGTGATTCATCAAACACCTCTCTGTACCGCTCGACAACTGCCCACAACTCCTGTTGTTGAGTATTTCCTACAACTGTATTTTCATTGAAAAATTTATCGGCTCTATTTGCCCACACACTCTCATTACGCTCATGCATCTCTCTCTCCTCATTTTCTAGACCATCACTCTCTAGACATATATTTATTTTAGTTTCTATCTCTCTATCACTTATCTGTTTATGTAACATTTTTATTCCCGTGACTTTATTTTCATTTACTACTTTCTTAAACTCTACTCTGACTGGTTTATTCCCCTTCTCAAATTTTACTATTTGTTTATTGAAATCTATTACTGCTCCGTTTCTTTCCAAAAAATCATTTCCTAATATTACATCTAGACTCAACCCTTTAACTACTAGGAAAGTGTTTTCAAATTCAACTTCATTTATTAAAATATTTAACTGTACTTGTCTGGTTATTCTTTTACTTCTCACCCCAGTTACCCCCACTACTGTAACCCCTGCAACTGGTAATGACGGTATATTCTTGTTTAACTCTTTTAATTCACCCATGACATTTTCAGAAATTACTGAGATCTCGCTACCGGTATCAATTAAAGTTTTATAATTCTTACCTTCAAGGTTAATCGTCACCTCAGTTAATCCTGCTCTGCGTTCCATCACCTTGTTCTCCTCTTCTTCTAACAGTTCCTTCGCCATGTCCATCTTGATAACGTTATTATGGTATCTGTTGATTATTTGGACCCTCCTGTTTTCCGTAGACAATGGTTCGGCCCGCTTCTCCATTGTCCTACCTAGTTTTCCGTGGAGGGACCCGCCACAGCTGGATGATTTCCCCCTCTCCCTCTGTTATAATGTCCTCCTCCTCTCGGCGCTCCTCTGTGAAATTCTCCTCCTCTCGACTGTTGATTGGGTGGTGGGTTTGCTCGCTCGTTCCTGGCGCACTCCCTGTTTCGATGACATCTGAAACAATTTGTTCTATTAGCATAATTGTCGGTTTCACATGTTCTACACCGCCAACTCTCGCCCCTGTTATCGAAATTTCCTCCCCGCGCTCCTCTATGAAAATTCTGTGTACCCCTGTTATGATGGAAATTATTATTATTATTATGGTGTGGTACTACTGGTGTGTTTGGACGTCGCCCTATGTCGCGTTCCCCTATATTCTGTAATACATCTAACATGTTTTCTAACTCGCTTATATTTGTAATCTCTCTAGTCATTAACGTAATTTGCACCTCTCTGGGCAGGTGTTTGCTAATGTGTCTTACAAATGACCGGAATGGTAACGGTGGTTCTAGATACTTAGCTTCGTTATAAATGGTCATCACATATATGGTTAGGTGGTTATTAATCCTACCAAAATTCCCGTTACCCATTATTTTACTTCTTAATATTTCTTGGTCTTCTTCTGACCACTATTTGTTTCGAAAAGCTATCTTAAAATCTTCATAACTTTCCCATTCGGTATGGTGTACTTCCGACCATATCTCGGCACTACCTTTAAAACATTTGATAATCTTCAGCAACTTAACCTCCCAGCTACTACTATTAAACCGATTAAACTCCCTAACCCTATTTAAAAATTGCATTGGGTGTACTCTACGATTGTCACAATTAAAAGTTTCTAATTCTACTTCATTATTTGTGTCTCGTGTCATAAATATGCGTTCAGTAACATTGTTTACATTTTGATTTTTCACTAAACTTAATTCATCTCGCATACTACTAATATTTTGTTCAAGTGAATATAATTTTTTGTCATTACTATATTCAGACTGTACATTATTTTTTGCTATTACTTCAATAGATTCATTTACTGCTTGTATTTCTGTCTTATAATTACTTTCAATTTCATATATTTTAGAGTCTATCTTATTTTGGTGTTCATCAATATTCTGACTAAATTTTTCAACTGTCATTACTACGCTACTCAACTTACCTTCAGTTTCAATATTACATTTAATAATTTTAGATTCTATGTCATTGTTATACTCATTCATTGAATTTATTAATATTTCATTGTTTTCATTGATTTGCTTCTCAACTCTGTCTATCTGGCTATCTATTGCATTAAATTTAATATCTATCTTTTGTATTGAATCATCTAACTTAGTTTCTACTTGGCTGATTTTATTAGTAAATTCTACTTTGGTATTTTCACAATGTTTATTAATTTCTTGTATCTCACTTTTCAACTCGTCAAATTTCTCATTCTGTATATCTAATTTCTTATTTATACTACTTTTAAATTCTTGCATCTCGTTTTTCTGTTCATCTAATTTATTGTTCTGAACGTCAAACTTCCCGTTGAAACTACTATTCATTTTATTGATATCACTACTCAAATTCTCAGACATTGTTTTCATTAAATTGAATATATCTGCCATCGACAACTCTGCAACTCGTGTTGTCGACGGGGTAGATTGAGCCGATACATTATCAAGTACCATCGACTCCGTAAGAGTGTTTTCTAAATTTACTTCTTGATTCTCCATTTTTTAATAGTAAGCTTATTACTTTAAATAAAAATACTAATATATCATATCTACTTTTCCCACAACAATGTACTCTTCTTACACAACACTTTGCGTTACTTTACGTAACTTTCTATACATCTTATTTATACTTCATTCATTTCCAAAATCTATTTATATAATACCCTTTATTCATACTACTTAATAATTATCATACATATTAATTATTATGCATATTGCTTCACAATACCAGCTATAAAATATCAACATCAACCTTTCACACTCATCACAACATAACCCCTATCTACGTCTATTTTACGTACGAGAAAAAAAAAATTTTATTTTTACCTCAACAACCATTCTGTTCTCCCCGTAGGCTTATATTTATATAATTATATTATATAAATTGTCCCTGTTCGGGCGCCATTGATATGTTTGATATTATTGACATTAACAAAATAAATACACATGAGTGAGCATACTTACTTTTTCGGTTTGATTTTGTTAGGAGCCATCTTGTTGTTAACACCTATACACGTAAAATTATTACACACCAGGGTTCTTATAAGCGAACAGGAGAAACAGATTATGGTTGTTTAAATAAAGAAAACTTTACTTGTTTCCCAAGAATTACTGAGGTTTATTAATGATTAGATATTCACATCATTTTAAAATCATCATCATACTACCTCCTTCAGCTGTTACATAATTCTCATCAAAAGAAACTTACATGAATAAAATTGAAACCTCATATAAAATTTTAATTAACAGAAAAATCAAGATATTAAATAGAAATAAAACTAAATAATTTTTTTTTTACAAACGCAAACCAGACTTCTTCATTTAAATATATTTCCTCACATACTCATGCACTCACACACACACACACACTTATTTATGATCTGAGAGCTCTCGTGTTACATGTTATTAAAATTTATTTCCCCATTACTTAATTAATTTTAAAAGAAAACCTTTGTTGAAATTTTAATATGGATGCATGGCTACTTAGCTGTTCAGTAAGTTGGTGGCGTCACACTTTTACGCACATTGTCCATTTTAATGAATAATTGCCGAAAACTGTTTTTATAATGAAGAAACAAAACTGTTAGTTACTTTTGTATTTTTCTAGACTTTACTTCACATTTTTTATATGTTGCGGGCCCGCACTTACTGCCGAAACTTTTGATAGCTACCACTCGCGAGTGGTGATGGCTTTATACTGGGAAGAGAAAACAGCGCTATTTTTTGAAGCGCTGTTGTAGGATGTTCAATTGTCTTTGTTTTCCAGTTTGTATCACTCCGCCAGCTGCATGTCATCGTTATGTAACTGAATTACTCATCAAGGATAGGCTCTGACGTCACGCTCGCCTGATGTTTCATTGCATAATTTGTTTACTGTTATGTTTGTCCTTGAACTGACTTTTGCACAGTTTGTCGATTATTAAAACTGTCCACACAATATTATTAAAAAATTCTGCATCGGATAAAGTCGACAGCAGTGTAGCCACGTTGCGATCGTTTCAAACAGAAAATTTACCTAAGTTTTGTTTATGGTTGTCCCTATTGCCAATTATGTTATTTATTATCAAGAAAATATAAACTTCTTTACATTGTCTCAGGTAGGCCCCAAAATGCCCCGCTACAACAGTCTGTCTGTAGAAGTTGCAAGGGGAAGTTGTGCCCGGTGAAGAGAGTTGTTCTCTTACGAACGTCGAAATATCATATATAAAATAAACCGTGGTAATTCTTAACGAAGTTTCGCGTTAAGAACCGAGTGGGTAAAATATTTAGATAAAATTGAAAATATAATACAGTGCTGTTTTGTGTAAGTTAAGATATCCGCTTAGGGAATTTAAAGACACTTCAAGATATCGTGGAAGGTGTACATTAAACGCACCGCATTAAGTAATACCCAGATTAATCCCGAGGTTACGAAAATATAAGATATAAATTAATAATAAACTGTACGAGTGGAATTTATAAGCATTGTGAGTGAACAACTTATGAAGAAACTAATTAATGTTAGCAGTCAAACATAACAACAAGACTCAGTGAAATATCGCCGCTGGAGCCGCCTGACGTAGAAGAGGACGACATGACGAAGAGGACACCAGGACGAAGAGGATCCCAGAAAGGAGTGACGCTGTAGAAGAGGATGCCAGGACGAAGAGGACACCAGGAAGGAGTGATGCTGAAGAAGAGGACGCCAGGACGGGAGGGATGAATCAAGGAGGCGTTGCAGAAACCAAGTAAAATCGATTTATATTATCGAACAATACAAACAATTAATTCTATTATCAATACATGACAATTTATAATATAATATACATCTTTAAAAACAATATTGGTGTATAATAAATAATTTTTCATCTCCTCCATAATAGACTTGTTCGTGATTTTTACACACTCACTATATCCTTATTAGTATAATAAAATTTGATCTGTTGCATAAGGATATTTGGCGCTGGCCAACGTTGGGCTCGATTTTTTGCATTAGTTTTAAAAAAGAAATATTTATTTGAGTGTGTAGAGACTAAATTCATTGAACTATTTATATGTGCTGTTCTGTGTTATCAGGGAGTGTAGATAAAAGTTTGAATACTCTCTCTTATGAGATAGTTGAACAATAGTAGTAATTATCTATATGGAGATTGAATTATTATTGGTATTTATGTTAGATTAAGATTGTTTACATTTGATTGAGAGACTGGACTATAATAATAAATAACATAAACGGACGTTATTAGTAATAAAAAGTATAAAAAAATATTGCCGTTACTATAAATAAAAACTATAATATTTTATAAATTTAAAAATAAATAAATCAGTATGGCCGAATCACAAGAATTACAGAATACATTAGCAGCAATCCTAGCTAATATACAAAAGCTCTCAGAAGAAAATAAGGTTGGTAGAGACCAAGCGTTGAAGCAAAATAAGTCGCTACAATCACTTCATGATGAGAATACAAAAATTTATACAGCCGTTCATGACCAGGCTAAACAAAGTAAACAACTTTTAGAGTCAACCGAAAAACGTATAGGCGAAAAGGTAGAAATAATTCGCAGCAATATTGAGACCGCTTTAGAAGCGAACAATTCTTGCATCAGTGAATGTGAAGCTAAAATCACTGGAATAGAGGAATAGAGGAAAGAGTAGTTCAACACACATCTACGGTGAGTGAGCTCGTAGCTGAACAAGATCAGGAGATACAAGAATTGAAACAACAGCTGACCCGACTCCAGAGTACCTTGACAACGGCGAACCAGACCACGTTCATCTATAGAACTTTAGAAGAAAACAATTCACAATAGAAATTCTTTGGCAGGGACTCCGAAAATCCGCTTCTCTTCCTGAATAACTGCCAGAGAGAAATGGACACAATAGGCGACACCCTGAGTGAGATGGATAAAATAAACTATGTAGTCAGGAGATTAAAGGGTACTGCAGCTGAGTGGTTTACGGTAGTACAAGATAAAATAGTTACATATCAAGATCTGGTACAACATTTTAGGGCGAGATACTGGAACAGCGAAATACAGCGAAAAATACGCGTACAGCTGGAGTTTGGTAGGTATTCCAGTTGAAAAGGGTCTAAAGAAAATTATTTAATCCAACTCATATCTCGTGCAAAGTATCTTGAACCAGAATTGGCAGAGTCAGAGACAGTAAATAAATTAGCTCATCATTTCAGATGAGGTATTCAAATCACTGTAATTACACAAGGTATTAAATCATTGGAGGAACTACTCCTATTGTTAACAAAATGGGATAATGTTGACAGTCAAAGCAATAGTAATAATAATAGTGAACCGGCTCGTAAACAATTTCAGCCAGAACAACAACAACAAAAACAACCACAACAATTTAAAAATAAACCAAATTTCCAAAAGTTCAATCAAAGTAATGTAGTGGCAAGTAATAAAACATACCATATCAAACAGCAGTATCAAAAATCTCATATTAACAAGACTAGCGATAAGAATGTATACATTGCTTCAGGCCTATATTCTGAAGATGTTAAAGATGAATTGAAGTATAGTAATTATGTTAATGATGATGTGGAACATGTTAGAAATAAGAGTGATAATGATACGGTTGTGGGCACAAAAATTAATGGATGTGTCGGTAATATATTATTCGATACCGGGGCTCAAATTTCTCTAATCAGTAAGGAATTTATCGACGAACACAGACACCAATTTAAAAAAACACCAATCTTACCTGTCAACGATGCAATTGTCACGACAGCCACAGGTGATTCACAAACTATTAATAAGCAAGCACTTATCACAATAAATTCACAAGGGATGGAAATGGAAATACCCATGTTTATAGTCAAAAATCTAGTGTACGACGTTATAGTAGGCACTGACACATTAAAAAAAATACACGCCACAATTGATGTTAGTAGCAAAACACTGACCTGCATAATTCAAAATAAGCTACATAATATTAGTTTGGGGCATAAACAGAATAATATGAATGAATGCGAGCGGAAGGTTAATCTAGAGCTGCCAGCTGTTTATCGCATAGATAAGATAATGAGACACGGGTTGTGCACTAGTGATAAGCAGACTGCTTGTCAAGAGAAACAATTAATTAATAATTCAAGTAAACATAAATCGGTTTTAAAAATTCTAGCAGTCAAGTATACATTACCAGATGACTTAAAGAATAGGTTGAAATTGGTAAATCTTGAACAACAGAAGAATGCAAAATTAAGAAAAATTATTGAAGAAATACAAAGGCAAGACAACCCGAAGTACAGAATCGACAGAGATGTACTGTATAAAATAATCGACGGACAATGGAAGATTATGGTTCCTGATGATCTCGTAGAAGATTTAACGTGGGCTTGTCATGAAAGTCTTGCTCATGCTGGAGCTTATAAGTGTTATTTGGCGATGAGAGAAGACTTCGTATGGTTGAACATGGCAAGGAAAGTTAAGTCTATTTTGCGAACATGTCACATATGCCAAACAGCTAAATACCCAAATCAACACGATTTTTTAGGTCCGCTACCACGTGCTGCAAGGGGTATGAATAACCTGGTTGTTTGCACAGATGCATTTTCTAAGAACATAGTTTATATGCAATTGGATGACCTACCACGATGGCAGTATTAAATGTTGTATTAAATAAATACATTTTGAAATATGGTCCGCTGAAGAAAATTCTATCTGACCAGGGTAAGCAATTCACCAACAAGAAGTGGCAGTCCGAATTAGAGAAGCACAATATACAGGCAGTGTTGACAGCAATCCGGACACCGCAAGGTAACCTCGTCGAAAGGGTCAACAGGGAGTTAGGGCGTCTGTTTCGCACTTATTGTAATACCAACCAGAGTAGGTGGCCAGATTATCTCGAGTTTTTCGAGGCGTCCATCAACGGGAATTACAATGACGTGACAGGATTTACACCTAACGAACTACAAACCGGGGAAATGCCAAAGCGTGTCTGGGATGGGTGCATCAGGAGGATTGCAACGCAGAATTTGCTTATTCCAAATTTGGTTAAAAAGATAGAGGCAAGGAGACGCATTAAAAAGTGTGCCGAAGAACAGACGGAGAAATTTAATGCGGATCACAAACTGGTAACGTTCAAAACTGGCAAGAAGGTACTCTTGCGTGCGTTAAATGTTGGCCACAGGGAAGATAATACGGCAGCAAAATTCTTTAGATTATACAACGGTCCATATATTTTATCGGAACAAGTGGGTAAAAATACATACATTGTCACTAACCTAAATACAAACAGAGTGATAGGGAAGTTCCATGCATCATCCATAAGAAAATATTACGCTAAAGATAATTAAAATTAGAATGCCAGGATATAGGTGGAATGACTGGTAGGAAATTGTATAAAAATATGTGTAAGTAAGAAAAATTGTAATCATGTTGGAAAAATGCTTTGGGTGAATTGTAGATATAGCCGAATGACGTCAGACATGGACATCCTTATCAGTGTTCAGGAATGTTTGGTGATATCTGACAATGTGTGTGTTTGTTTACAATAGTGCTGTCAAAGTGACAGTTGGGGAAATGTTTGATAGAAGCTACTCAGTTATTTTGATTTTTGAACTTATTATGTTATTATTTGGATGATTATAATTATTGGGAGGAAGTTATGTCAATTTAGGTTGGAAGAAAAAAAAATTTGGTATACCATATAAAATTTTTTTTTTCACAGGTGGTGTAACCCCACCTGCGACAGAACACAGGATGATAAGCTATGGTGTTTATATCAGAGCACATGGATGACGAGCATTTTCTTGTTTAAATTGGTTTTATGTAATATTTTATCTTTTAGCCGTAAGTTTTGTATTTAGAAATGGATAAGCATGTAGGGTATACAAACTCTTTATAAAAAGGTGTTCTATATTATCATGTATTTTTTGAATGAATTTGTGCGCATGTGCGGGTGTGATAAAGTGTGATCACTATAGCTTCAGTGGTAGTTAACCGATTGACGTGAAACTTTGACAAGGAATTATTTAGGTAAATAGCTTCAATTTGTGTATACTCTGAGGTTCATAACTATTTTAGAAATATGGTTTTTTTTAAGTGAAGAAAAACTCAATTGTAACTCTTATCAATGATAGGGTAATAAAATTTGGAGATAATTTCCATGCAGGACTTTGCTAAATTATACAAAGTTTTTCATGAAATTCGTATATCTGTTTGTTCCATCAATCATGTGACTTGGGCTTAGCCTATCAGAATACACTAAATTCAGTGAGATTCATACGTTGTAGAGCAAGGATGGACACAGTCTGTCTGTAGAAGTTGCAAGGGGAAGTTGTGCCCGGTGAAGAGAGTTGTTCTCTTACGAACGTCGAAATATCATATATAAAATATACCGTGGTAATTCTTAACGAAGTTTCGCGTTAAGAACCGAGTGGGTAAAATATTTAGATAAAATTGAAAATATAATACAGTGCTGTTTCGTGTAAGTTAAGATATCCGCTTAGGGAATTTAAAGACACTTCAAGATATCGTGGAAGGTGTACATTAAACGCACCGCATTAAGTAATACCCAGATTAATCCTGAGGTTAAGAAAATATAAGATATAAATTAATAATAAACTGTACGAGTGGAATTTATAAGCATTGTGAGTGAACAACTTATGAAGAAACTAATTAATGTTAGCAGTCAAACATAACAACGAGACTCATTGAAATATCGTCGCTGGAGCCGCCTGATGTAGAAGAGGACAACAAGACGAAGAGGACGCCAGGACGAAGAGGATCCCAGGAAGGAGTGATGCTGTAGAAGAGGATGAAGAGGACACCAGGAAGGAGTGACGCTGAAGAAGAGGACGCCAGGACGGGAGTGACGAATCAAGGAGGACGTTGCAGAAACCAAGTAAAATCGATTTATATTATCGAACAATACAAACAATTATTTCTATTATCAATACATGACAATTTATAATATAATATACATCTTTAAAAACAATATTGGTGTATAATAAATAATTTTTCATCTTCTCCATAATAGACTTGTTCGTGATTTTTACATACTCACTATATCCTCATTAGTATAATAAAATTTGATCTGTTGCAATATATAACGATTTTCTTTTTCTTTTTAAGTAATAAAAGAAGTGTTTTTAAAGTAATTGTTTTTCATTATTACAGCAGCATTATTCAAGATATCAAATTAGGAACATTATGAAAAAGGTCTATGTACTTATTTAAGTATCATAAAAATATTATTTAATACTTTAGTAAAATTTCTTAGGGTTCATTGGTAGTAGTGGCCGGTGGCCATGCCGCCGCGCCATCAAATGAGAGAGAGAGAGAGAGAGAACAGGTAGTTTACTGAACATTACACTCAGCGTAATACACCACTCAATGAACTATAAATTATAATTGAAGTAACAATTGTTATTATAAAGTACTTATTTTGTTAGTATTTATATCCCAGTCCAAATTGGCCGAAATATGCAATTTTGTAATTTTAAATGAGAGCCTAAGTAAACTAAGGAAGTGCATATTACATTTTTGGGGTTGGGGGGGAGGGGCTTGAGCCACCTGAGCCCCCCTGTGTACGCCATTGGTGACTAATAAGACTCTTCAATAATTATAGAGTTTAATATGTATACTTTTCCAATACAGAATACAATGTGTTAAATAAAAATGATAAAAAAGTTTATCTTTGCCTTAGCCACAAGCTTTTGTTCACTGTGAGCTTCATCAGAGGTAATAAAGAAAAACTAGAGTTCTGTCTAAGAATATGTGCATGTGATACTGATACTTGGACATGTAACGGACAACAAAGTCCAAGAATTATAGAAATCTACCACTACTACACACTGGCTTAACGCATTTGTGAAGAAGGGTTGTTGAGTTTAATGTGCATGTTGATGTTGAATTAGATGTTGGTGTTAAATAAAGACTGTGATTATTTCATTGGTTTTGATTTGAATTTTCTTGAAGATGGATATAGTCTTCACCGTACAAATCGCTCTCTCTCTCTCTCTCTCTCCCTCACACACACACACACACACACACACACACACACACACACACACACACACACACACACACACACACACACACACACACACACACACACACACACACACACTTACATTTGATTAATATTCGTATTACTGGACTTCATTACTAGTATCCTTTACTTACAAATACAAGTTACTGGATCAGTTATGTTTCTCATAATTCTGCAGAATACTTCTTACCTGCATTAAATTGCACAGTTCACTATAAAAATGTGGTATTGTTGGTGGTTGATAAAATAGTATATGATGTATTCCTTTTATACGAATACGCCTGTAGAAATGGAAACGTTCACTGTATAGCATAAAGTGAGCATCACCATGGAAAAACATATCACGAGCTCGAGCAATTTTTCTTTCCTTAAAAGAATCAAGAATCCATTAATGAAGAAAATTATTAAAAAGCCACTATAAAAAAGAAAATATTATACAACATAATTAATAATTATAATACACAATAATTACAAATTCTGAATATCTGCATCTAAATTGGTGTGACCAGCCATTTATATAAGTCTGCATATGTGTGACACTAGATGTGTAGATTTATTAACTCTTATCTATTCTGACATGCTTCTGAGGTCAACTGTGTTTGTGGTTTTATTAGCATCTGTTTATATTTTTAGTTAGAGCTCATGTAATACATACAAACATATATAATCTACTCGCGGCTTCAAAAAATTTGATGTGTTAACAAATAAATTTAACGATAAATTTAAAAAACAAAATGACAAAATTGATAGTAATGTTCAAGGGGTGATTGAGGAGTGTGAGCGAATTAAAGAAACAAATAAGATACAAGAAAATATTAATAATGATGTCAAAAATAATATTGAACAAATTGATACAATTAAAACTAATGTAACTAATTTGAAAAGTAAACAAACAGAACACGAACAAGAAATAATTAAAGTCAGAGAAGATTTAAGTTTAGCAATTAACCAAAAATTAACTAACGTGAGTGAGAGAGTGAACATTGAAGTTGAGTTAGGTTATTTCAGTAATGAAAGTAGGGGGGGTGAACCCCATACAATTTTTAAACTCAATAAAAAGTTTCAATAAATATAACCAAGAAAGTTGGGAAATAAAATTGGTACGCATTTTGAAATATTTTAAAGGGGATGCTAAAATTTGGGCGGACGCTCATAATGATAACTGGGCAGATTTTAATGAATTCGAAAGAGCATTTAAAAAAAATACTGGTCACAAGAAAAACAAGAGGGTTTGCGTAGCACCATAATGGGGTGGGGCAATTTTAATATTAAACATATGAGTATTACTGCATATGTAACGCGACTATACAGCCAGGTCAAATATTTAGAACCACCGATGCCTCTTCCATCGTTTATAAGATACATTAGTAAACATTTACCTAAGGACATACGGTCCACAATCAGAACCCGGGAGTTTGATAGTATAGCTGAGTTAGAAAAAATACTAGAAGCGTACCAGAGTATGAGAGAAGAAGAAGACAATAAGTATCAGTTTAGAGATAATGAATCGAGGCAAATAAAAACCGAAGTAAGACAACCAGACCGTTTTGTTAATAATATGAGTAGATCAGAGGGGGGTGCATGGTTATGTCCAAACCCTAATTGTAGAGCTAGCAACTATAATAGTTCTCGAAATCAGTGTTATAGGTGTCGGGGTCCTAGGGGTGGAGCCCAAGGGAGAGTAGATAATTATAATAGAGGTTTTGATAATAGTGAGTATAGTAGAAGGGAGAATTATGGTAACGAGTTTAGAGGGAATAATAGAGGGAGAGGTTTTGTCAGTAGTAGGGGAATGCCGGGAGGTATGAACCACAGAGGGAGAGGGGGATATGTTAGTAATATGAATGAGACTAGGGGTACGGAAGTATTTTCTAATAATCATGATAGTAGGTAAATCATAGGGGGGCGTGCAACGAACCACCATCTCCAGCACAGTTAAACTAATGAGGACGGTTGAAAAGGAAAGTCCCCAGCCATCTAGTAGTAACATAACAATAGGGTCACTTATTATTACAAATATACATAACGAATTATTGGAAGAAGAAATAGATGAAAAAGGTAGTAACTTTAGCATGCCTTTTGCCAGTAGATCCTTGGTAGCTAGTGAAAAGAACTATACGATAACGGAAAAGGAAGCACTATCGATAGTGTTCGCCTGTAAAAAATTTAGAACATATTTGTTGGGAAATAAAATAATCATAAGATCAGACCATCAAGCTTTAACATTTTTAAAAAACTATAAACTAACACATGGTAGATTGGTGCGTTGGATGTTAATATTACAAGAGTATGACTTAACCATAGAATATTGTAGGGGTAAAGAGAACGTAGTAGCTGATGTCCTATCTAGAACTGATTTTAATAATAATATTGATGTAGATACAGCAAACACCTATAAAATATTTGTAATCAAAGAAGCGGAGGGGATAGATATGAAAAAATTAACGCACAACCTAGCGGCAGAACAAGAAAAAGATCCAGAACTTGGTAAAATAATAACAGCATTAAATAAGATGCCAAATACACCTAACAAATGGGAAAAACATTTTAGCCTGTATGATAAACATTTATTTCACCGAACAAGTGAACAAGGTGATGATTGGAAGTTATGCGTTCCTAAGTTTTTAATATCTGAAGTAGTGAAAGATTGTCATTTGAGATATGGTCACGTAGGTCCTAAGAAATGCAGTGACATATTAAAAGAATCATGTAAATTTAATAATATGGAAAGAACCGTGCGTAAAATGTTAAAAACATGTGAAATTTGTCAAAAAGCCAAGATAAATATCGTAAACAGGAGGGTTTAATGCAACATGTAATACCGGACAGTCCTCTGGCGATAGTTGCCGTTGATTTATATGGTCCACTACCCAAGAGTCGAGGAGGAGTGACTTATTTATTCGTAGTACAGTGCACGCCGCTTATTGTGATCACGGATAATGTTATCATTCGGATATTCTTATCACTTTCATGAAGACCCGTCCGGACGAATATTAAAACATTGAAAAAATGTCACTTATTGTAATCAATAATTTGGTTTATATTATCACATTTTTGCTTTCATAAAACTTTTGTCTGAGAATATCTGGGATGACTGTACTGCATTCACAAAACGCATTACACTGTCTGCGACTCTTTGTCCCTCTGGTCATAGTGTTTACAAGTTCTGAAGGACGAAATAGAAAGGGGTGCAGTCAGCCATTCACCCACTCAACTTTCACTTTCGAGCAATAAACCCACGTTCGACCCTTCAGTATAGCTACAGCTTTTACATTGTGAAGTTTACGTTATTGCAGTGAAATTATGGCTAGTGTGGAGAATAAACGTAAAGATTGAAACCTTAAATAAAAACTTTCAATCATAGAATGCTATGACAAATTGCCTAAAATGAGTCAATGCAGTGCGGCAGTGCAGTTACAGATTTCACAACCTCTTCTGTGCAGATTGTTAAAAAATCGGGACAGTATTGTGAGGGCTGGAAAAGAAAACCAAAACTTGAATTGTAAGAGGTTTCGTGGTGGAAAAGACAATGAGGTTGAATCAGCTCTAAAACTTTGGTTCACTAATGTTCGTGAACAAGATGCTCGTGTTGATGGACCTCTGATGCGACAAAAAGCAGAATAACTTGCTAAGAAAATGGGAAAAGATGATTTTGTAGCAACAGAAGGATGGTTTCATCGTTGGAAGAAACAAGAGAACATTGTGTACAAACGAATGCATGGTGAACAGAAGGATGCTGATTTCTCTGGTGCTGAAAGATGGATAGAAGAGGAGTGGCCAAAAATTATATCCATGTACTCTCTGGATTGTGTGTTTAATGCAGACGAGACCGGACTGTATTATCACGCCTTGCCTGAGCATACTTATTTGTTCAAGAATGAAAGTGCTAAAGGGTGTAAGACATCCAAGGGACGGTTAACTGTCTTGTGCTGCGTAAATATGAATGGTGACAAAGAAAGGCTTTTGGTAATTGGCAAAAGCAAGAACCCACGATGCTTTAAAGGTGTGAAGAAATTTCTAGTAGACTATCATTCAAACTCTAGTGCATGGATGACTGCACTAATATTCAAAGAATGGCTATTAAAATGGGATAGTAGGTTAAACAGGAAGATCGTCTTGCTGATTGAAAATTGTACAGCACACAATGTAAACTGTGAGTTAAAGAACATCAATCTTGTGTTCTTACCTGCCAACACGACTTCATTGATACAACCATGCGACCAGGTGATCATTCGAACCCTAAAGGGATATTATCGCCATGAGATGCGCACAAGAATCCTATAAAACATGGAGAATACAAAAGAACTGAGTGCAAATGACCTTGCAAAACAAACCAATGTTCTTGAGGCCCTGCATCTCCTGGCCATGTCATGGAATAATGTCTCAGGAAGTACGATTCGGAACTGCTTCAAGCATGGAGGATTTTAAAAACAGGCCCCAGAATCTGAAGATACAGCAGACATTCGTCCATTAGACATGACTGTAGACGAATTTCAAGAATGTATGGAGATCAACGAAGACATAATTGTTACTGCTAGATCGACAGAAGACGACGTGTGTGAAGCTGCTACATCCTCATACTCACAAGTGGGAGAAGAAGAGGCTGAAGCAGAAGATGATGATGCTACTGAACCTCCTCAACCTCCAACAAACGCTGAAATGAGAGGCATTAAAAGTGTTACGATGCGGTGTCCAGCACAGGTCAGTAGATTTTCAGAAACATTATGAGTATGAATGCTTTATTAATGATCTATTGAGAGAAAACCAGAGGCAAACAACAATAAAGACTTTTTTAATTGATGCTGATACAGTTGGCCTACATGTAAGTTTGTGTTGTACTGTACTACGTTTCATTATACTGTATGTAGTGTACTAGCAAGTGAATAAACAACTTTCCAAAGTTCTACTTGGTTCTTTCATTCATTGTTATCAATCGGTTAATGTTATCAGGCTAGCTATGTCCTAAAGTGATCACAATAAGCGGCGTGCACTGTATTAGATGTTTTTACTAAATTTGTAAAGTTGTACCCTGTAAAAAAAGCTACATCTCTGGTATTAGCACAAAAGATAATAAATGAATACATTGCTGAAGTGGGTAAACCTAAAATAGTATTATCGGATCATGGTTCTCAGTTTACCAGCAACACTTGGAGGGAAACGTTAGGTTGGGAAAATATTTTAGTTAAGCATACATCGGTATATCATCCCCAATCAAACCCTAGTGAGCGTGTTATGCGGGAATTAGGGCGTATGTTTAGAACATTTTGCCACCAAAAACATTCATTGTGGGCCACATTTGTGAATAAAATAGAAGGGTACATTAACTGTAGTTTGCATGAGTCCACAAGCTATAGTCCCCATGAGTTAATGTTTCAGAGGAGACCATCACGCATGTTAGAGGAACTAGTAAACTTTCCGACGCGAACTGAGGTGCCACATGGAAGAAAACTGGTGCTGGCCAAGGAGCGGCTCTTAAGTAAAGCAGAACAACGGAAAAGAAGGCATGATAGGAATATAACACCCACCAAATATGAGGTAGGGCAACTGGTATTAATAAAAAACCATGATCAATCATCAGCTCTGGATAAAGAGATAAAAAAAATCTTCTTGTTATACACAGGTCCATATGAGGTTAGTGAAGTAAAAATGGAAAATGCTTATGTATTAATTGACCTGCAAACCCGAGAAATAAAAGGGACTTGTAATGTAACACAATTAAAAAGATATTATTTATCTGAGTAAGGTTAATTATTCTTTGAATTCATTAAAGTCATTAATAAATAAACACAGAGTATTTTATAATGAATTGGTAGGTACATAAAAGTATAATCTTGGGGCTTCCCCATTTTCAGGCGGTCACAGATACACCACCTCTGGCCATGGATTTTGACACTCTGGAGGCGGACCATGGTTGACGGTAGCTCTAAACATAGGGCGAAACCAACGATGGTTCTACTCCACAAATTGGTGAAAAAATAGAAATTTTAACATTGTTCATATAACGGGGAGGGGAACCCCAAAGGTTCGTGGATAGATGCACATTGAGAAGTGCATTATTTGGCCCATTCCACGAACTAAGGGTTGCCTTATTTTCTAAATTAACTTACATAAGGCAATATTCAAATAATTAACTAGCGTTATATAACGTGACGTAGTTTTTCAGTTTAACTTAACAAAATTCTGGTTTATAGGGCTGGAGAAATGAAACAATAAAGTAACAGTAGGAAATGTAAGTTGATATGATGTACATTCCAGTCTAGAAAGTGATCAGTAATAAGATGGAATCATAATTTATTATATAATGTAACTATTAAGGAAGTTTTTTTTTAAATTGAAATTACAATTGTTGTGTTTATAGAGTTAGTACGGTACAGATCCAGAAATGAAAGATGTGCCTAAAGATAATATTGATACCATGACATGTTTTGATATAGTTGTTTATTGCGTATAAGATATATACTACCTGTGTTAAGTGTGTAACAGTAGATTCCCCACCTAAGTGCGGTCATGACCTCACCGGATCATGACCGTGAAAGTAGTTAATTATAGCAAACCATAAATTTTAATTGTTGCCAAGTAGTTGCGTGGCGCAGAAGTCGTCACTATGTATCAAGTAGTTCGATAACAAGAATGGGGTTATAACAGTAGATTCAAACAAAAAAGAAAATGTCATGTTGAAGAAAATAAAGTATAATTTTATTTTAACTTGATAAATACGCATTTTGTTATTTGTGTTTGCCTATTATTCTCTGCCACAGTACACTAGACAAAATCCTGGTTAAACTTTGCATTTCGTAAAATCTATTATTACGTAATACATACGATACAGTTTTACTATTTCTTTTATGAATTTGCTAACTGCTATAATTTTTTATTGTTCGACAAAGCTTTTCGTCATTACTGACATCTTCAGGTCTTAAACAACTACCATCTTCAGGTTGGTTGTTTAAGACCTGAAGATGTCAGTAATGACGAAAAGCTTAGTCGAACAATAAAAAATTATAGCAGTTAGCAAATTCATAAAAGAAATAGTAAGGATGGCTGCTAATTTAAACAATACGAAGGATACAGTTTTAGTTGGAATCCGAACTAAGGAACAAATTTAATAACTTAATTTCTGAGTAATTCTTCAACAGATAGCAGGAAATTTATGAAGTTTTGGACTTTGTTAATATAACATCAGAAGGAGTCAAATTAAAATTATCACTGACACTCCAGGTTGGTTATAATATAAATGACTTTGGGACAAAGGACACAGAATAGAATTTCTTAAAAGGAAAAGTAGTCTTATGCGCTATGCTTAATTAGGACAGCATGCTTTTTTGACATATATATACTGCAGTATAAAGTCAATATTGCTTTCCTTTCTCCGTCCCTTTTGAAGTTTTGAAGGTGAATCATTAGCATTAGCATTATCAGCAAGCTCTTAGTTTTGGTTTGATTTCTTTTTTCTCTTTCTTCCTTTCCCTATCCTTTAAGGATTCCTCCTATCACTATTGTTTTATATTTTCAGAAATATCTAACTTCAACTAGTGTTACTTGTGAGCACGTTTATTATTACTGTGTCATTCACATTCATACTAAGTTTGTTGAATCAGCAAATGCTGATTATTTTCACAGGTTTTTACTTTTTGTAAACAGTTAACTTTTTAACTTTCAAATTTTGGAGCCTCAAAAAATGGCATGTGAAAACCTGCCACTACCAAAAAATTACGTTCTGGACAACATGAACATGAAATACCATCTGTCCTGTATCAATCACTGTTGTTTACTGGAGGTAAGAAGCTATGTAAGATCTCTGACGTTCCATACAGGAAAAAATTGTGAAAAGAATATACAGTATATGAAATGGGAAATAGTGTGTATTCCACAAATATAAATATCAATAGTAATTTGTGTGGCATAAAATAATAATTGTAACAAGAGAATTAAAATTGGTATACTTTTAACCTTTTTTTCAATTTATTACATTTACACTTACACCCACCTATGCTGATAGAAGCAGGTTTCCCCATGTTCCCCAAAACAAGAACATTGCTGTATTATAGAATAGCATAAGAAGATAAAATTCTATCAGTATTGTTTAAATAAGGGATGACAGATTTAATGTTTTAACCAGACAATTGGAGGACTTGGATTACTGAGACAAGGCAAAATATTATTAATTGACACCAAGAATGTACTAATTGAATTAAAGAGTGAAATTTATAGACAATTATGTCTGTGTATCTACAGACTTGTTGTTAGGAGACAGCTGACCTTAATATTTATCGCATGCACTTTTTGTTGACCCCCCCTCTCCGTACTTATCTGTTCAGGCACTTTTCTGTATAGCCTACACAATCTTTACAGAAATTATGTGACAACGAATCATCCTGATACTGAAAAAATACTTGACAGTATTCAAGGAAGCTCAACAATCATCCAACACTTATGCATTAACCACATTATGTAGCTAAAGCCTGATGAAGGACATTCACTTATCAAACTTTTTATAAGATAAAGTGATTTTCTATTAAACAATGAATAATTCAGAATTTTTACAAAACTGACAAAACTTAATAAATTATGAATAGAATATTACACAACTAAAAAAGAGAAAGGCACTGAATAATGTCTCTGCATCAAACAAGATCTTAGACAAATGATGAACTTACACTGACCTGATTCAAAAACACAGTAAATAAAGGGACATGTGAGACACTGAACACTGATTTGAATGGAACCACCTTCAGTAAATAACAACTTACACACTGATACTAACAAAACTGAAAGACCAAACCATGTAGGAGAGAAATGCAAAGGGCTGATGCAACGGAAGTGTTTGGGCTGAAAATTAATACAGCCCAATAATGATAACCTGGAAAAAATAGTCTTGTGTTTCGTATAAGCAGTTTTTTTTAATTATCAGGAGCATGTACCAATGACTGTTTTAGGCAACACTGGAATGCAATACTATTCATGAAATCAGTGTTTTTGGCTCACTCCACTCTTTTCAAAGATAATTTTTTTCAGTGCCACCCTCAGGAAAATCTATCTCAATATCAAAAAAGAATAAAATTATAAGTATAGCTGTGCATGGAATGTTCGACTAATTATAAGTAAAATGCTACCGACTTGGAACACTTAAGTTTTTTTATTGGTAAAAATGTAAAATTTTTACTTTATAGCCCAGGAACCAGTTTTTGCTTATTATAAGCTTCGTCACAGGCTGCCACTAGGAAGTTTTTACCAACAAAAAACTTAGTATTTCGAGTCAGTAGTTGTGAAGTTATTTATTTAATATATTTTTATAATAATAATGTACATCTCCCATCTAGCTTGTTTCTGCCCAGGGTTACGTCACACGAACATTGAAATGCAAGTGAGGCTCCAAGGTTATTTGAAAAATGTACTCATTTATGTGATGGAATTCAAAAATTTTATTATTATATCATTATTTCATTTTATATTCTTCTCTAAAAATTCAATTTTTCTCTCTTGTTTAAGACATTACAGGTTTCTAAGAATTAAGTTAACCAAACATGATTTCTACAAGTTACTTACCCTAATTCTTATACTAAAGAAAGCACCCAGTATGCTCACACACTCGTTCATTCATAAAAGTTAATATATGTGGAAAATAATAGTAATATTAAGTTTTGTGGAACGTTACGTGGGTGGCGTCCTTTTTCCCGACCGCATGGCGCGTCTCACTGAATTTCTTTTGCTTGATGTCAAAGTTTATGACTGCATTTTTTATACTTTTCTTGTTTCACGGTTTCGTACTGTTTAACACTGTTACACACTTACAGAGAATTAACTTGAATTTTGGCCGGCCGACCGTAATTAATGAAGAACAAATTTTATAGAACCACGCGTGGTCTGGTGTTGAGGTGGACTGGGTGGAGCGCTACCAAAATTTCTCCAACCATTTGTCTTGCTGGAGAGGAAAAGCAATGCCTGCTACATGAAAATGTTCGTCACTGTTCATTTAACATGTGTTATGTACGGGTGTTGGACGTCGACGAAATTTTGAGTCCACTGGTTACGTCACTAAATAGGCGTATTCTTGTGTCATGCTTCCGTCCGCACCCAACGACCTGGCAAATAAACTTTACAATTAAGCCATGTTGGTTTTAGCGTCTTAGCGTCGTTTGTGCGCCCCGCTGGTGTTTGTGTGTTTGTGTGCGGCACACTGCACTACAGTTCTTAGAATTGTATTGCGTTCTCCGGTCACACCTTGCATTCCAACGCCACAACTACACATCACTGTTCCTTTCTTCGATGAAACTTTTATTCAACATGTGACTGACCACACAGATGGAAAACAATTTATAAAACCCTCTCCCTTTTAGCCCCGTTACAATACCCCCCCAATGAGAGATCATCTGCTGGAACAGAAGAACTCTCATTGCTAAACCCCAAAGAGGATCGGAGAGGATATGGTGCCAACAACCGCCCCATTAATTCTTAACACATCATGGGTAAACTACTCCCCTAGCTCGGCGACTATGGCTGCACCTGAACGAGATTACTGGACTTCTCTATACGAGATCCCAACACCATAAAATCGAACAGACACGCACCACAGTGCACCTAACCTTCTCTCATTCTACCCCCAAACTCAAAACCATGCCATGCCATGCTGGTCTTATACCATGCCAGATCCTCAACCGGTATGTTCCCCCTTGTCATGCATACTGGGTCGCCTTCAGCAATACTGGGCGCATACACATACTCATGATTACTTTCTAAACAAACTCATCATTTAAAATTCCCAAAATATTTATCTTTAAATTCAAAAAAAAAAAATTCATTTACGTTTAAAATCAAATTGTTATATCTCCATTACTTTCTCAAAAAAAAAAAAAAAAAAAAATCTTTTACATGAATCCATCAACTCTATTAATTTTCTCCACTACTAATAACAATCCTAAAGAAAAACAAATTGAACACCTTATTAAAACATGAATTCACTTACTCTAACATTTATTTGTACAGATATACTAAACAATGTAATTCAATAAAACACTAGTAATACACATAAACAATAATACACTTGCAATTCAAACATCACCTATATGGCAGGCAAAAAAAAAATCAAAATTTTTTTTTCAAAAATTAAATTTATCAAAATATACTTTTCTCAATGTTCAGAAACATTTAAAATCATTTAATTCAATTGCAAATTGCATCAATCAATTTCTAAGAAACTGGTTTTGTCTATAACATCAACCATCAGCTGATCTCTCTGGGTCAAGTCAACGACCTTGACATACATATGTTACACAGAGCTACATCATAAAATACATGAAACATCTTTAAAATTCTTTACCTTCAAACATAGTACAACATAATAAAAATATCGGTATGGAGAACCATACATGACTTCCATATTCTAAGATTTATATTTAAAATCATTTTCGAAATGAAATATTACCATAGAAACTACTTCTTTCTACTTACTGCTTCAGCCTTAACCACAGTACTGTGGTCACTAACGTATACCACCTCACGTTATCGCACTCGATTTTCACTGATGATGGAAGTCGATGGCATTGCCGAAACGTCTGGTTTTGTAGAAAACATTGGACTACGGCCAAATATCCCGGGAAGGAATTTTAACAAAAACTACTTCTTTGTTGCCGATAACGTTGTACACATATATATAAAAAATATGCATAAAATTAATGGCTTGTATAAGTTAATGATTGATCTCCATTAAGTAGTGCTCAAGTTTCCAAAGTTTTAATATTACGATGTCCGTAATTAAAACATCAGAGCAGGTTTAGTGTGAATGAGGGTACACTGTGGACAAAAATTTTCAACATTTCCTATTGAGCGTTGCTTAGAGTAAAGCTGCAAATCTACAGTGTATGTTTCACAGAACAAACACGCGAAAAAGAAGGAGCGCTCCGAAGTCACTCATGGACCCTCAGCATCTTGCAGAGGGTTCATTCCCTAAAGACGAAAAGTCTGTCTATGAATCGTTCCTCTGTAAACACGTGCAGTTACACTGCCCAGCGATCCACAGGAAGCAAATTGATGTCCATTTTTTCAGCTTGCACGCGTTATGTTGGTGTGGGTTTCGGCACTTTCCATTTAAAAAGCGTGCAAATGTAAGAAAATAAACATGAGTGAGGCCAGAAATAACGTGAAGTGTGTGTGTGTGTGTGTGTGAGTCTTACCTGCCTTTTTATTGCTGTAGGCATAATAATAAAATGGAAACGTAAACATTACATAACTGAGATATGCTTACCTGCCACGAACGATATTATTTTATACATGGAGGAGTTCAGTGACATACACACGTACAGAAGAATTATATATATAAAGATATTAACTCATACATAATTTACATTAAAATGAAAAAATTAGAATTTTATTCCCTGGCAACAAAATTATTTTATTACTTCCATATTCCTTAAGGAAATGGAAGTATGGTGATGGCAAAAAAAATCGTGTTCGAGATTATTGCAGATTCTGATTGTACTACACTCAAAACATGAAAAAAGTCGTTTTTCGAAAAGTGTCTGTGTGTCTATCTGTCTATAGATTTTTTTTTCTATGGCAAACGATAACAGCTGCAAATTCAAACAGAATCAAATACTTTTTTGCATACAGCCCTGATTTGTAGAGTACTCACGACGTATTGTTTTTGGTGAAGATCGGTTGAGGGAAAGGGGTAGTTTACCTGCAACGGTTTTTTTATCAAGCGTATTTTCTATGGCAAATGATAACAGCCGCAAATTCAAACAGAATCAAATAATTTTTTTCATACGTCCCTGAATTGTAGAGATCTCAAGGATTTTCGATTTTGGTGAAGATCAGTTAAGGGGAAGGGGTAGTTTACCTGCAACCTTTTACGTTTTAACAACAGTAAAGTACTTGAAAATTCATTTAAACTTTTTCAAACAATGGTAATTGTTAAAAAATATTGGTATGGAGAACCATACATGACTTCCATATTCTAAGATTTAAATTTAAAATCATTTTCGAAATAAAATATTACCATAGAAACTACTTCTTTCTACTTACTGCTTCAGCCTTAACCACAGTACTGTGGTCACTAACATATACCACCTCACGTTATCGCACTCGATTTTCAATGATGAAGGAAGTCAATGGTATTGTCAAAACGTCTGGTTTTGTAGAAAACATTGGACTACGGCCAAATATCCCGGGAAGGAATTTTAACAAAAACTACTTCTTTGTTGCCGATAACGTTGTACACATATATATAAAATATATGCATAAAATTAATGGCTTGTATAAGTTAATGATTGATCTCCATTAAGTAGTGCTCAAGTTTCCAAAGTTTTAATATTATGATGTCCGTAATTAAAACATCAGAGCAGGTTTAGTGTGAATGAGGGTACACTGTGGACAAAAATTTTCAACATTTCCTATTGAGCGTTGCTTAGAGTAAAGCTGCGAATCTACAGTGTATGTTTCACAGACAAACACGCGAAAAAGAAGGAGCGCTCCGAAGTCACTCATGGACCCTCAGCATCTTGCAGAGGGTTCATTCCCTAAAGACGAAAAGTCTGTCTATGAATCGTTCCTCTGTAAACACGTGCAGTTACACTGCCCAGCGATCCACAGGAAGCAAATTGATGTCCATTTTTTCGGCTTGCACGCGTTATGTTGGTGTGGGTTTCGGCACTTTCCATTTAAAAAGCGTGCAAATGTAAGAAAATAAACATGAGTGAGGGCAGAAATAATGCGAATTTTGTGTGTGTGTGTGTGTGTGTGTGTGTGTGTGTGTGTGTGTGTGTGTGTGTGTGTGTGTGTGTGTGTGTGTGTGTGTGTGTGTGTGTGTGTGTGTGTGTGTGTGTGTGTGTCTTCCCTGCCTTTTTATTGCTGTAGTCATAATAATAAAATGGAAACGTAAACATTACATAACTGAGATATGCTTACCTGCCACGAACGATATATTATTTTATACATGGAGGAGTTCAGTGACATACACACGTACAGAAGTCATCTTCAAAAATACTAGAAGTCGTCCACGCTTTTATGTTGGCAGTGTAACTTACAGGAAGTTTTTTGATGTTTTTAAAACATCTAGGATGCAAACTTTTCCCGATAACTAAAAGTTTCCTTTTTTCGGTTCCCGTCGTGTTCGCACAAACAAAAACTGTAACTCTTTGTTTAGAGAGCTTCCCACCAACGCACTTTTCATTTGTAAATTTGAAAGTCTTATCTGGAGTTAATTTATAAAAAATTCCGGCTTCATGTCCATTAAAGATGTCTTCATCTTTATATGATCGTCTAATTTCTGGCCAAGTGTTATGCACCCAATCGCCTGTAACGTTCAGATCTACGCATTTTGCCTCACCACAAATTTTTGCAAAGGAAATCGAGTGTCGGGCCTTAAATCGATCTAGCCATCCGTTGGAGCACGCAAAATGGCTGGCGCCGGCAGTCCTGTTACAGTGCTTATCGCTTGCATACAATGTATGTCTGTAGCCATGGGCTAGCGCGCGCGCACATATATACGTTTATATGAAATTTAGAGTAAAATATCTGAGAAATATTTGACGCTATAACAGAGTAGTACAATATTTAGTGACGTTAAAAACCGGGAATTTTTATAATGCTAAAGATATCAGTTTGACCGGACTTATGACAAAATAACGCTACACCAGAGTTGACGTAACAGCCGAGGCCGTAATAACCAAGTTCCACTGTATATATAAAGATATTAACTCAAACATAATTTACATTAAAATGAAAAAATTATAATTTTATTGCCTGGCAACAAAATTATTTTATTTTTAACAATTACCATTGTTTCAAAAAGTTTAAATAAATTTTCAAGTACTTTACTCTTGTTAAAACGTAAAAGGTTGCAGGTAAACTACCCCTTCCCCTTAACCGATCTTCACCAAAATCGAAAGTCATTGAGACCTCTACAATTCAGGGACGTATGCAAAAAATTATTTGATTCTGTTTGAATTTGCGGCTGTTATCGTTTGCCATAGAAAATACGCTTGATCAAAAAACGTTGCAGGTAAACTACCCCTTCCCCTTAACCGATCTTCACCAAAAACAATAGGTCTTGAGTACTCTACAAATCAGGGCTGTATGCAAAACATTATTTGATTCTGTTTGAATTTGCGGCTGTTATCGTTTGCCATAGAAAATACCCTTGTTAAAAAAACGTTGCAGGTAAACTACCCCTTTCCCTCAACCGATCTTCACCAAAAACAATAGGTCTTGAGAACTCTACAATTTAGGGCTGCATGCACATAATCTTTTGATTCTGTTTGAATTTGCGGCTGTTATCGTTTGCCATAGGAAATACCCTTGTTAAAACATAAAATGTTACAGGTAAACTACCCCTTTCCCTTAACCGATCTTCACCAAAATCAACAGATCTTGAGAACTCTACAATTCAGGGCTGTATGCGAAACATTATTTGATTCTGTTTGAATTTGCGGCTGTTATCGATTGCCAAACAAACAAAATTACCTTGATTCTGTTTGAATTTGCGGCTGTTATCGTTTGCCAAACAAACAAAATTACCCTTGCTAAAAAAAAACCGTTGCAGGTAAACTACCCCTTTCCCTCAACCGATCTTCACCAAAAACAATAGGTCGCGAGTACTCTGCAAATCAGGGCTGTATGCAAAAAATTATTTGATTGTTTGAATTTGCGGCAGTTATCGTTTGCTACAGAAAAAAAATCTACAGGCAGACACACAGACACACAGACACTTTTCGGAAAACGACTTTTTTTCATGTTTTGAGTGTAGTAGAATCAGAATCTGCAATAATCTCGAACACGATTTTTTTTGCCATCACCATACTTCCATTCCTTAAGGAATATGGAAGTAAAATAAAATAATTTTGTTGCCAGGGAATAAAATTATAATTTTTTCATTTTAATGTAAATTATGTATGAGTTAATATACGAGGTGTGTTCATAAAAAGACCAAACTTTTTGAGTAACACATCAATACGCATAAACGATGCGCCGCGACTTTGCGTGCACCTAGCAATAGGTTTTGACAACAAACTACCACTTATTGTGTTCCGCTATTGACAGTAGTCTTTGAGGTATATCACATTGAGTGGGGACGTGCACACGCTGGCCGGCGGATTAGTGACAAAGCGATTAAGAAAGACCGCGAGAACTATGTGTGCGTATGAAATTTTGCAGCAAAACTAGGTTAAAACTTTTCAGAGACATTCTGGTTTTCAATTAAGCATACGCAGAAGCCTGCGTGAGGCGAACGATTAGTTTAAGAATTTTTAAAGAGGGAAAAGCAATGGTCGGTGCAGATCAAAGCGATATCGAAGATCATGGTAAGAGAGCTCGTGATGTGGTAATTGTAAATCATCATTTAAATGCCGATACTTTCTGACAGAATCCATTTAGGATCGTAAAATTAAATTTTGATAGAAAAATTTAAATGTATCGTATCACTGAAAAATTCTTACTGTGTTTGTTGACGACGATCAGAAAGAGACTCGTTTTGAAATCGGTCAACAACTGTGTACCAATGCAAATGGTAATGAAAACTTTGGAAGACAATGGAAATAGCTCTGTAAAGATTTTACGAAGTCAGCAGCAAAATTTTATACACACACGTTGTGTTAAGATCTTCATTCTCATTTCCTTATAAATCCGCCGGACGGTGTGTGCCCGTGCCCACTACAGCGCATGTAGCTCGAAGACTGAAGATCGTGACGGAACAGAGAAAACGGCACTCAGGCGTCAAAAACTGTCGCTAGCAGCACTTAATTCTGCAGCTCGCTCTATGCGCTAGTTGACGTGCTACACAAATAGTTCGGTCTTTTTTTGAACACACCTCGTACATGTATAAAATAATATATCGTTCGTGGCAGGTAAGCATATCTCAGTTATGTAATGTTTACGTTTCCATTTTATTATTATGACTACAGCAATAAAAAGGCAGGGAAGACACACACACACACACACACACAAAATTCGCATTATTTCTGCCCTCACTCATGTTTATTTTCTTACATTTGCACGCTTTTTAAATGGAAAGTGCCGAAACCCACACCAACATAACGCGTGCAAGCCGAAAAAATGGACATCAATTTGCTTCCTGTGGATCGCTGGGCAGTGTAACTGCACGTGTTTACAGAGGAACGATTCATAGATAGACTTTTCGTCTTTAGGGAATGAACCCTCTGCAAGATGCTGAGGGTCCATGAGTGACTTCGGAGCGCTCCTTCTTTTTCGCGTGTTTGTCTGTGAAACATACACTGTAGATTCGCAGCTTTACTCTAAGCAACGCTCAATAGGAAATGTTGAAAATTTTTGTCCACAGTGTACCCTCATTCACACTAAACCTGCTCTGATGTTTTAATTACGGACATCATAATATTAAAACTTTGGAAACTTGAGCACTACTTAATGGAGATCAATCATTAACTTATACAAGCCATTAATTTTATGCATATATTTTATATATATGTGTACAACGTTATCGGCAACAAAGAAGTAGTTTTTGTTAAAATTCCTTCCCGGGATATTTGGCCGTAGTCCAATGTTTTCTACAAAACCAGACGTTTCGGCAATGCCATCAACTTCCATCATCAGTGAAAATCGAGTGCGATAACGTGAGGTGGTATATGTTAGTGACCACAGTACTGTGGTTAAGGCTGAAGCAGTAAGTAGAAAGAAGTAGTTTCTATGGTAATATTTCATTTCGAAAATGATTTTAAATTTAAATCTTAGAATATGGAAGTCATGTATGGTTCTCCATACCAATATTTTTTAACAATTACCATTGTTTGAAAAAGTTTAAATGAATTTTCAAGTACTTTACTGTTGTTAAAACGTAAAAGGTTGCAGGTAAACTACCCCTTCCCCTTAACCGATCTTCACCAAAATCGAAAGTCCTTGAGATCTCTACAATTCAGGGACGTATGCAAAAAATTATTTGATTCTGTTTGAATTTGCGGCTGTTATCGTTTGCCATAGAAAATACGCTTGATAAAAAAATGTTGCAGTTAAACTACCCCTTCCCCTTAACCGATCTTCACCAAAAACAATAGGTCTTGAGTACTCTACAAATCAGGGCTGTATGCAAAACATTATTTGATTCTGTTTGAATTTGCGGCTGTTATCGTTTGCCATAGAAAATACCCTTGTTAAAAAAACGTTGTTGGTAAACTACCCCTTTCCCTTAACCGATCTTCACCAAAAACAATAGGTCTTGAGAACTCTACAATTTAGGGCTGTATGCAAATAATCTTTTGATTCTGTTTGAATTTGCGGCTGTTATCGTTTGCCATAGGAAATACCCTTGTTAAAACATAAAACGTTACAGGTAAACTACCCCTTTCACTTAACCGATCTTCACCAAAAACAATAGGTCTTGAGAACTCTACAATTCAGGGCTGTATGCGAAACATTATTTGATTCTGTTTGAATTTGCGGCTGTTATCGTTTGCCAAAAAAAAAAAAAAAAATTACCCTTGATAAAAAAAACCGTTGCAGGTAAACTACCCCTTTCCCTCAACCGATCTTCACCAAAAACTATAGGTCGTGAGTACTCTACAAATCAGGGCTGTATGCAAAAAATTATTTGATTCTGTTTGAATTTGCGGCAGTTATCGTTTGCAATAGGAAAAAAATCTACACACAGACAGCAGACACACAGACACTTTTCGAAAAACGACTTTTTTTCATGTTTTGAGTGTAGTACAATCAGAATCTGCAATAATCTCGAACACGATTTTTTTTGCCATCACCATACTTCCATTTCCTTAAGGAATATGGAAGTAATAAGACATTTAAAACTAACATGGTTATTATTACAATAAACAATAAAATTGACCAAAAATTACACATTTTATAGTTTCATATCATTCTCAACTTCTATTAAAATCTGTCACTTGTTTCAATTAATTTTATATTTTGACTATGACTTTCTTTCTTTAATATTTTCATTCTCAGTTAGTTTGGGTGACTGAATTATTCATAATAACTCATTTTATCAACTTGGCATTGGTATATATAATCTTACCCCACTTCTGACTCTAATACTCACTAACAGCTTTAACTAGTACGACACCCATCTATCAAAACATCTACCAACCATTCCCTACCTCTAACTTACTATTCAAACTCAATTCGCATCATCCTACCCTTATAACAAAAAATACTCTCTACCCCTTTGTACTCAGGATGTGTGTTCCCTTCCCACTGCTCATTCCCTTATGTTGGTTCCTGGACTCCCCCTAGGTAACCCTTTCCGGCGCTAATCGGTTCCCTTCCTGCCACAACGCTTTTCGTTGAGGACTTCTTATCACACCACCCCCCTTTACAAAATTACCCATCAACTAATTACTCTCCCCTTATATCACGTTCACTTAGAAAATATCTCCATTTATTTATTATCTCAAAATATCAACCATTACTCTACATATTTTCCCCATAGCTACTGTGTCACTATTACATCTCAAATTCTACATTACTTTTATTCATAACAATCTTACTTTGTTCAACTCCCCTTTTAAACTTAACTTGGACTGATCTAAATGTCCTAACGAAATAACAATCACCCAAATTCTAACATTTACTACATTTTACAGTACAGTTACCATTGAAAAATCAAAATTATCTTAAACACATTTTACCATTTAATTCAAAATCTCTTAAACCACATTGAAAATCTATTATTCCAACATTAATTATTCAAACATTTAATTACATTGATAAAAAAATCTGCAGACTATTTCTAAGTGACATAGTACATTTATAATTCCAGCAATCAGCTGATTTTCTTGGCAAGGTGAATGACCTTACTACAGATATGTTTTAAAATTATATCAAGTTTTACTTTACATAAATTACATTATAAAATTTATACTTACAGTATATCACTCATACACTGTCATAAACACACAAATATAAACCCCAAACACCAATAACTCCATGTACCTTCTGAAACATTTTAACAACCATGTTATTCCACAAACTAAACACAATTTAACATTTATTTATTTATTAATTATTATCAAATTTAAATCTCATAAAATAATTTAAATTCATCATCAAAATTCAATTATATACCATTTTAAATCAATCAAAAATATTTAAACATCTCAACTTATTTTAATTCCATCCATTATTAACACAACATATTTTAATTACATTAGTTCAAAACAATTACATTTCCTTTATTACAAACTCATTATTTATTTAGTCTGCTAAAATATTATTATTATTACAACAATTTCTACTACCTACACCCCTTGTTTACATTACATACTTGTTACAATACAAACACAATTAATTTCACTAAAATTTATTTACAATTCTTTGTCATTATTGTTCAGTTTTCCACACCTCATTTCCTAATTCAGCAGGGTCATAACCATAAATTAAAAATATTTAAAATGTTCATTTATTGATTTCTTATCTAACCGCCATCGTTGTATAATAGTCTTATTTTTTTATAACACTTCTCATTCTTACTCACACTCAATTTATTATTATTATTATAATAACCCTTATCTACATAATATTTGACACCATTATTACCTATTGATTCATAAAACCGGTCTCCATTTGTGATTTCAATTCTGTCTCGGTAAGTATTTTTATTCAACATAAAGTAGTTTATTTTCTCATCATATTCATTGACTCTATTCATTAAAACCTCAGGTAAGTTATTATCATTTATAACAGTATTATCAAAATATTCATCTATCTCTATCTTACAAGGTAAGTTACTTTTTTCATCTATCTCAATATCTAACCCCTGCACTAACCTTTCATAACCTCTATTTATTTCAAAAATCTCTATCTCTCTCTTTCTCTCATCACTACACCATATCACATTTTCTCTCTCACTCCATGCAGAGGGTACTGCTACATTAAAACTTTTCCTGCTTTCTCCAGGAACAACAAAAAAATTCAAAAAACAATTATTAGTAGAACACTTTTCTACCCAATACCTTCGTGAAGCTCTTTCTTCACCCCCAACACCTCAAAAAAAATTTACCCTCTGCCATCCCTCTACTTGTACACTATCTTCATACTCTCTCACTAACTGATCAACATTTGTTTCTACTACTTCATTATCACATACTGCTTCCACTATATTCTCATAATTGCAATTAACATCATTATCATCACTACTCAATACTTTATTATCTAACACTATCTCTTCCACTATTTTGTCATCATCAATATTTGTCATCACTATAACATTGTCATCTAACTTCTTATGCATTATCTGATTTAATTTTCAGTCTAGATTTCTATTCATTTCGTTAATCTTTTCCTCGCAACTGCTACTTATTAATTCTAATATTTGGTCTTTAATTGTATCAAAACATTCATCCATCTCATATCAAAACATTCATATTAACCTCAAACTTAGCATTTTGTGTATTTATTTCGTCAAAACGACTATTTATAATATCAAATTTAATATTTTGTTCATTGAATCGACTATTCTGTTCATCAAATTTAGCGTCAAATTTACAGTTCATTTTCTCGAATTGATTTAGTATAACACTCATCATATCATTGTCTAATTTGTTACTACATTTTGTTGAGGTTGGAGTCAACTGGACTCCCGAGTCCTCAGTCACATTACTTTGATCTGTTACATTTAATTCTACTATTTTATCTTGACTCGCACTTGGAGTCGAATGTACCTCAAAATTACTCATAATATTTGATTCATCAAAATTGTCGACACTAGTCATTTCATTTATATCGCTTTCATCATTTCCTGCCATTTTAAGTTGTAACTTTACTGACTTTTGTTTTCACTAATCTTTAATTTACATCTACAACATATACATACAACTTATATACTTTACGTAATTTTTTCGTAATTATATACTCAACCCCTCAACCACACTTGCATTTTGCCGTAGGTGCGGAATTTCATATATAAAATTTATTTAATAAAATTCGTTCCAGTTCGTGGCGCCATCTGTGAAGTTATGATTATTGAAAATTAATTAAGTCCCTAGTTCTGGGCGACATCTGTGAAGTTATTTATTTAATATATTTTTATAATAATAATGTACATCTCCCACCTACCTTGTTTCTGCCCAGGGTTACGTCACACGAACGTTGAAACGCAAGTGAGGCTCCAAGGTTATTTGAAAAATGTACGCTACGCTCATTTATGTGATGGAATTCAAAAATTTTATTATATCATTATTTCATTTTATATTCTTCTCTAAAAATTCAATTTTTCTCTCTTGTTTAAGACATTACATGTTTCTAAGAATTAAGTTAACCAAACATGATTTCTACAAGTTACTTACCCTAATTCTTATACTAAAGAAAGCACCCAGTATGCTCACACACTCATTCATTCATAAAAGTTAATATATGTGGAAAATAATAGTAATATTAAGTTTTGTGGAACGTTACGTGGGTGGCGTCCTTTTTCCCGACCGCATGGCGCGTCTCACTGAATTTCTTTTGCTTGATGTCAAAGTTTATGATTGCATTTTTTATACTTTTCTTGTTTCACGGTTTCGTACTGTTTAACACTGTTACACACTTACAGAGAATTAACTTGAATTTTGGCCGGCCGACCGTAATTAATGAAGAACAAATTTTATAGACCCACGCGTGGTCTGGTGTTGAGGTGGACTGGGTGGAGCGCTACCAAAATTTCTCCAACCATTTGTCTTGTTGGAGAGGAAAAGCAATGCCTGCTATGTGAAAATGTTCGTCACTGTTCATTTAACATGTGTTATGTACGGGTGTTGGACATCGACGAAATTTTGAGTCCACTGGTTACGTCACTAAATAGGTGTATTCTTGTGTCATGCTTCCATCCGCACCCGACGGCCTGGCAAATAAACTTTACAATTAAGCCATGTTGGTTTTAGCGTCTTAGCGTCGTTTGTGCGCCCCGCTGGTGTTTGTGCGTTTGTGTGCGGCACACTGTACTACAGTTCTTAGAATTGTATTGCGTTCTCCGGTCACACCTTGCATTCCAACGCCACAACTACACATCACTGTTCCTTTCTTCGATGAAACTTTTATTCAACATGTGACTGACCACACAGATGGAAAACAATTTATATTAATAAAATAAAATAAAAACCTCTCCCTTTTAGCCCCGTTACATAGTCTTGTTCTTCATGACGGCACTGTCGTTTGAAAAATCAATGTTGTGTGTGCACAGTATGATATGTTCTAATAATACATATGATTTGAATTGTATCTGTTCGTTTAGGATGTCGTTTTTATATTTCTAGTTGTTCAAGAGTGTCTAGTTTTCAGCCTTTTGTGTGTATGTGTAGAATATCCATGTTGACTTTTATGTTTGTGTATGTGTGGTTTGCTTCAGTGAGGTGGTTTGCAAATGTGCAAACCTTTGCAAACAATTTGCACCTTTACGAACCACCTCATGAAGTATTACATTGAGAAATATTACAGTCACTTCATCAAAAATAAGAAGAGAGTTTGTTAATCTAACGGTTGGTGTTGATGCCTGGGAGTGTTATATAACATGATGAATTCAGTAATGAACTTCAGTAATGCATGCTTTTAATGAGTGGCAACCATGTAACCATGAGCCAGGGTATGTTATATAATAACATGCCATAGTTACACACACACAATGCATATCATATCCATGTATAATTTATACATCCGTGATAATATATTTTATAAATTACGCACAATGTGAAACGTCCCCCAAAAGTTTTGTTAGTTTTTTTTTTTAAACTAGACGCGTGGCCTAGATTAAAAAGATGCGCTGAGCCCATCGTGACAGGACTTGCAATAAAACACTTGTTTAACGGCAAAACAACATTTTTATTAGTGCATTTGTTAATTCTAGACATATTCCTTTTACAAAACTCCTTTTTTTTGTTATAGTTATCAAGCTAAATTTCAATCAATCTCATTTTATAAACACTAGTATTGTTGACTTGCACTAACAACATCCAATTGTAACGTGACAAATACAGGGGATTTTATTTTATTAAATTTTTGGGGTTCATAGAAAATATTTGTAAATTTTATTTCCAACTGTGACCAGGCCACATGTAGTATTGTAGTAACAGTGTTCTAACAAAGGAACAATACGTTTCAACAATTGTGCAATCGCTAACGAGGAATGCACCCAACCTCAGTTCCAAGAACTTTGTGAATGTGTGACAGTGCGCCCGACCGCACCCGCCAACCATGCGCGCGGAGCGACGCCAGTTTTGTGCAACTCCAAGATGGCTAAGAGTAACAAATTCAGAGCACATGTCCCAAGGTGCCGGATGTAAAGCCTAAGTCCCACCTATCTCGTGACGTCAGCCAGTGCTGCACAAATATCTTATACGAACAGCAAACAAACACTTACATGGATTAAATAGGACGTAGCTGTGGCCACGAACCATGAGGCCTTGGTTTCCACCTGGAGAGAGACGTAATATAGTTGGCATTGAAGTAGAGATGCTTCTTCCCAGTTCGCCTAGAGATTTTATCTCGCCAGGTATTGCCCAAAGGGGCTCGTCAAAATTTTATAAGTTCAAATATTAAAACTCGAGTTGCCATTAACCATTATGTGACAGTGATGTGAGTCAACGGAAGAACACCAACTTGTATATTGTTTGTTGGACGTCAATGAAGTTAGACATGAAATAAATTGAGGTTGCGCGGACGCCTCGTGCCGGCGTGGGGTATATGTTTTCAAGTTATATAGCAATGGGGTACATATTTAAATAACGGGGGTTTTTAAATAAGAATGTGTGAGAGAGAGAGAAGCAGACTGGGCGGTCTACATAGTTGTAAGTAAAACAATTTAATTATGATAATAGAAAACGTATTACCAAAATGTATGAAAATTTTAAGTTAAGTTGATAAATTTCATTGGAAAACTAACAGTATAACCTGGAAATAATTGATTATTAAAAAATGTTAATTCTCTTCAAATAATGAGTAGAGTACATTATTACAAAAAACCCGTAACACATGTCTGCATCTTACGTTTGTGTGATCGGATTTTGGACCCAAATCGAATCTTTGCAGGTAGGTGGAAATGAATTATATATTTGTATTTATGTAAGTGAGTAAGTAATATCTCAGTGGCGCAGCCGACAGGGACCGTTTTTATGAATCAAAATTTTAAGTAAAAACCGCATCTACAAAAAAGATGCAAACGTGTGTTTAAGGTTAGCGTAATGAAATAAAAGTGCGTCATTTACGCAAAATTGGTTATATTGTATATTATATATTGATTATATTATATTTACACACAAATATCAATTATAAAGAGTAAGAGATGGCAGAGAATAACGAAGTCAGCTTTTCTGACAGTCAGACCGAGAGTCAAATAAATACAGACTCCGGTATTCAAACAGAGTCACTATCAAGAGATGACCATAATGTAGAAGAATCTGTAATTAGTACGCCGGGAGCGACTTCCACTCCCGTAACAATTAAAACAAGAGAAAAAGAGTTGTCATTAAATGACTTATTTGATCTAATTAACAATAGATTTGATATGAATAATAGCGATTTCAATACAAAATTCAATGAACAGAAAAACAAAATTCAAGAATTTAAAAGTAGTGTAAATGAGAAATTAGATATGCAGAATAACAAATTTGATGAGTTAAAAAATGATATTCGAGAAATTAATAGACGTTGTGAAAATACCAATGAAGAATTTAATAATAAAATTAACCAATTAGATACCAAGTTAGATAATTCAATAAAGGAGAGAGATGTTAAATTTAATGAGATAGATAGTCAGATAGACAGAGTTGAGAAACAAATAAATGAGAGTAATGAGATGTTAATAAATTCAATGAATGAGTATAATAATGAAATAGAATATAAAATAAATACGTGTCATATAGAAACTGAATGTAAGCTTAATAGCGTAGTAATGACAATTGAAAAAATGAGTCAGAATATCGATGAACACCAAAATAAGGTAGACTTTAAGGTAAATGAAATTGAGAATAATTGTAAGACAGAAATACAAGCATTGAATGAATCTATTAATGTAATATCAAAAAATAGCATACAGTCTGAGTGTAGTAACGACAAAAAATTATATTCACTGGTACAGAACATTAGTAGTGTGAAAGATGAGTTAAGTCTAGTAATAAACCAGAAATTAAGTAATGTTACTGAACGTATATTAATTACACGAGATGCGAATAATGAAATTGAACTAGAAACCTTTAGTAGTGAGAATCGTAGAGTACATCCGATGCAATTTTTGAACCGAACACGGGAGTTTAATCGTTTTAATAGTAGTAGTTGGGAGGTCAAACTGCTGAAAATTTTGAAGTGTTTTAAGGGTAATGCCGAGATATGGGCGGAAGTACACAATGCCGAATGGGGTAGTTACGAGGAATTTGAGGTAGCTTTTCAAAACAAATATTGGTCAGAAGAGGACCAAGAAATCTTAAGGAGCAAAATAATGGGTACTGGGAATTTTGGTAGAATTAATAACCACCTAACCATATACGTGATGACTATATATAACGAGGCCAAGTATCTAGAACCGCCTTTACCATTCCGGTCATTTGTGAGACATATTAGCAAACACCTGCCCAGAGAGGTGCAAATGACTTTAATGACTAGAGAAATTACGAATATAAACGAGCTAGAGAACATGTTAGACGTGCTACAGAATATCGGGGAACGTGACATAGGGCGGCGTCCAAACCCACCAGTAGTACCAAACCATAATAATAATTACCATCAGAATAGGGGTACACAGAATTTTCATAGAGGAGCGCGGGGAGGAAATTTTGATAATCGGGGCGAGAGTTGGAGGTGTCGAGAATGTGACGTAGATAATTATGATAACAGAACCAATTGTTTTAGATGTCATCAAAACCGGGAGTGTACAAGGAACGAGAGGATGCATCCACAGCCAAATCAGCAGTCAAGAGGAGCAGAATTTCATAGGGGAGCGCTGAGAGGAGGAGTCCATTACAACAGAGGGAGAGGAGGAAACCATCCAGCCGTAGCAGGTCCATCCACGGTACACTAGGGAGGACAATGGAGAAGCGGGCCCAACCATTGTCAACAGAGAACCGGGTCCAAGTAACCGAGGAATATTTGAGCAATATTATCAAAGTAGACATGGCAAAGGAGTTATTGGAAGAAGAGGACAACAAAGTGATGGAACACAAAACAGGACTGACGGAGGTGACAGTCAACATCGAAGGTAAGAATTATAAAACCTTAATTGATACAGGTAGCGAGATCTCTGTAATTTCTGAAAATGTCATGGGAGAACTAAAATAGATAAATAAGAATATACCATCATTACCAGTTGCGGGAGTTACAGTAGTGGGGGTAACTGGGGTAAGAAGTAAGAGAATAACCAGACAAGTACAATTAAATATTTTAATAAATGAAGTTGAGTTTGAAAACACATTCCTAGTAGTTAAAGGGTTGAGTTTAGATGTAATATTGGGAAATGATTTTTTGGAGAGAAATGGAGCAGTAATAGATTTCAATAAACAAATCGTAAAATTCGAAAATGGGAGTAAACCAGTTGGGGTAAAGTTTAAGAGAGTAGTAAATGAAGTTAAAGTCACGGGAATAAAAATGTTACATAAGCAGATAGGCGATGGAGAAATAGAGACCAAAATAAATATATGTCGAGAGAGTGATAGTATAGAAAATGAGGAGGGAGAGATACATGTGAGTGATGAGAGTGTGTGGGTAGATAGAGCCAACAAATTTTTTAATGAAGGTGTAGTTGTAGGAAATACTCAGCGAGAGGAATTGTGGGCCGTTGTGGAGCGTTTCAGAGAGGTGTTTGATGAATCACCAGGGAAAGCGAAGGACTACATCTGTGAGTTGAAGGTTCGGGACCACGCACCATACATGCAGAGGAGTTACCCGGTGCCATTTTCGAGGAGGAGGGCTGTACAGGAGGAACTAGACCAGATGATGCAGGGAGACATAATTGAACGCTCGATATCGCCTTACTCAAACCCGTTAGTCGTAGTGATCAAGAAGGATGGAAAGGTAAGGGTATGTTTAGATGCACGAAAGATTAACCAAATTATTATACCTGACCGGGAATCGCCGGAACCAATTAATGAGATTTTACAGAAGTTCAGCGGAGTCAAATACATGACCTTGTTAGACTTGACCGCAGGATATTGGCAGGTGCCATTAGCAGTGGAGAGTAGAAGATATACAGCTTTTCTTTTTAATGGTAAGAATTCCCAATTCAAACGCCTACCTTTTGGATTAAACACCAGTGTTGCTAGCTTTATTAAATGCTTGGATAATATATTACAACCTAAAGATCTAGATTTTTTAACAGTATATGTAGATGACATCTTGGTAGCATCCAGAACATTCACTGAACATTTAGAGCATATAGAGTATGTGTTAGATAAGCTGCAAAAAGGGGGTCTAACAGTTAATTGGGACAAATCGAAATTTTTGCAAACAGAAATACATTTCTTAGGATTTATTATTACACAGGAGGGGATATTAGCTAACCCTGACAAAGTAGAAGCTATAATGCGATTCCCCGAACCAAAGAACATTAAACAATTGCAAAGTTTTTTAGGTTTATGCAATTTCTACAGAAAGTTCCAGGAGAACTACGCACACACAACATCAAAACTAAGTGCGGTACTCCAGAAGAACAAGCAGTGGAGATGGGGAGATACGGAGCGAAATGCATTCAATGAGATTAAGAGAAAATTTAGCCACATGATTATGATGAATCATCCCGACTTTAATAAAACTTTTTATTTACAGACCGATGCCAGCAATGTAGCGCTAGGTGCGGAGCTCTACCAGGAGGGCTGCGATAAGGAGCATCTGACTATCGCCTTCGCCAGTAGGTCGCTGCTGTCTGCTGAAAAAAATTACACTACTACTGAAAAAGAACTTTTAAGCATTGTGTTCGCCGTGGGGAAATTCCGGACATACATCCTGGGCAATGAAACAATAATCCGGACGGACCACAAGGCATTATCATTTCTCAATTCATGTAAATTGACACACAGTCGTCTGACCAGGTGGGTATTAGCTTTACAAGAATATAACTTTTCCTGGGAGTACATAAAGGGGTCAGATAATAAAGTACCAGACACACTTTCTAGAGTAGATTTTATAGAAAATAAAACTGGTAGGGACCTTAAGGAGATAGAAATTTTTAGATTAACTAGAGAAGATAGAATTTTTGGTGAAGAGTTAAGCGATATTAAGAATATGCAAAGATCTGATAGTAAATTGGGTAAAATAATTGTTAGTTTAGAAACGGAGGTAGAGGGATCTGAATATAGTGCACGTTTTCAAGTATATCAAGGTATTTTGTTTAAAAAAGTAGAGAGTGGGGAGCGTGATTGGAGGTTAGTTATACCCGAGGGGTTAATAGATAAAATTGTTTGGGATTGTCATATAAGGTATGGTCATTTTGGGGCGAGAAAGTGTGCTAATGTTTTGAAAGAGTCATGTATATTTAAGAATATGGAGAGGAGAGTTAGAAGAGAGTTAAGAGTGTGTGATTTATGTCAGAAATCGAAAGTAGTGAACTATAAAGTAGAAGGGGAGATGAATTACGTAAAAGTTGAGAGACCATTTGATTTGGTTGCAGTAGATTTGTATGGGCCATTACCCAGAGGTAGAGGGGGTGTATTGTATGTATTTGTAGTTTTAGACACTTTTTCAAAATTTGTGAAGTTGTATAGCATTAAAAGAGCGACGAGCAAAGTGCTCAGTGAAAAAATAGTAAGAGACTACATGATTAATGTAGGAAAACCGAAAATCATATTATCTGACCATGGACCACAGTTTATAAGCGGCAAGTGGCGACAGACGCTTGGATGGGAAGGCATCATACCCAAGCATACGGCAGTGTATCATCCTCAGTCGAACCAAGCAGAACGGGTGATGAGAGAGATTGGAAGGATATTTCGGGCGTACTGTAACGCCAAACATACAGAATGGCCATCCTATGTGAAGAAAGTAGAGGAGTGGCTGAATTGTACCACCCATGAATCCACAGGATTTATGCCGCATGAACTGATCAGGGGAACAAGGCCACCCAGGAAATTGGAACAACTCTTTGAATACCCACCAGAAGGTCAAGTTTTGGACACAAACATGAAAATTAGATTGGCGAATGAGACTTTACTTACAAAAGGAGAGCGGAGGAAACAGAGACATGATGCGAAGGGTAAGTGGACCAAATACGAGGTAGGTCAATTAGTGTTAGTAAAGAGGCATGATTTGTGCAGTGCTCAAGATAGAGAAATAAAGAAGTTTTTCTTGTTGTATGAAGGGCCCTATGAAATTATAGAAATAAAGATGCAGAATGCGTATGTGTTAAGGAATCCAACGACGCAGGAAATAGTAGGTACTCAAAATGCGACGAATTTAAAATTATATCGGTCACGTTAATTATTTAATGTTTATGAATAGTATTTAAAATGTTGTTTTGTGATTACAGAAGGGACTCTCCCCCATTTTCGGGCGGTCACGATCTTACCAGTCCTGGCCGTGGTATTCGGAACTGGGAGGCGGGCCATGGTTGGAGGATCTTCCTTCGGGTGGTGAACACAACGATGGTCCGGCTCCACCAAAATTGGTTGAAATTTGAAAATTTACTCCACATTTGAACGGGGAGGGGGACCCCAAAGGTACGTGACACACATTATATTATTAACACACTCATGGTGCAGCGGTCTGGTGTACCTGTCATGTGCCTGCACTGCCTTAGAGTGTATGTATATAATGGAGGCTGCACCTAAATAAAAGGCAGTGCGTACAAATATAAAAGTTTCAGTGTCAATGGCAAAATTAAAATTAGCCATTGACAATAGTATCTGTGTAGTCTGAAAAGACGAATTTTGTGGCAAGGGGGTGGGAGACAAAATAGACAGTGGGTTTGGATAAATGGAAGGGGAGAGGGAGTAGTTTGGTTTAGAGGGGGGACGTGAATTCACGTAGTGGCTCTATTTTGCCACCAACTTTGCCTTGCGGCGAAACCCGACTTTTCGGGCGATTACTGTCTACCAGCACTATTCTTGATTTGGGAATGTTAGTCAGCCTCCAATGTAAATAAATAAAAATCAAAATATTTTGGATGTTTATAATTTTAAATTTAGATAAATTTTAGAATTAAGGGACCAAATGATTGGAAAGTTTTAGCATCAGTGAGAATGGGAACGTTTTAAAGAATGTGAAATAAAATAAATCAGAACTTGTTGCTAATACAAGATGTGGGGATAATTTTGGGGGGTAGATTGGTGCTCAAAGAAGTGTTATAATAGTGGAGTGCAGAAACTGCAAATTGTAGAAGGTTTTAAATGTTATTATTTAGTTATTAAGGCACTATTGCTGGGGTGGCCTGTGCCCCAGTAGATAGTGGAATAGGTTGGGGGTAACAGTGAGTGTTACCTCCACCGGAGGCCGAAATGGCGTAAATGTACGGCACACCTTTTTTTTTTTGTACAATTACTTAATTGTACCATGATAGACTTTCGTGCCGTACATAATAATGATGAATAGAACAGGCATTAAAGTAAAGTTTGATTGCCCCGACTTTTCGGGCGATTACTGCCTTACCAGCACTAATCGTGGTTTTGGCTAGCAGTCAGCTATGGCCATAATCAAGTCCCTTGACCACAGCTGACTTGAAATTGGTTGATACTAGAAATTAATAGGGGGGTAAAACTAGGGGAAATCCCTGGAACTATGGAACAGCGGCTGCCACTCTGTCCGCGGAGGGACAGCAGAGCCAGGTGGTAGACCCGTTTTAAGGGCTTATAACTATAAACGAAGGTATGTCGATACCTAAACTCTTTAAAATGTAAAGCCGAAGCAAGGACAAGGAGATGTTCAATTCCTCCAACCATGCAGTCCTTGTGTAGACAAATGGGCGTCACAGCCCAACATAAAATGCAATAGTGTGTGTGGATTGGGTGGTTGCTCAGATGAGCAACGAATTTAAATTTCATCCATGTTTTTCGGTATCCAAGCCACTTATAGTATATATTAGTAAAATAGTTTACCTTTTTCTTGTCCGTCTGGTGGCCTTTTCTCTATATTTCAATCGACGCGTTTCAGGGCATATGCCCCATCATCAGGATATCCCTTGTTAAAGGTCGTCAATAGTTAAAATATTAAAAACACTGCACACACAATTCTAACACACAACAATAAATGTAATACAAACATAAAAACACATAAAATGCCCAAATTATAGACACACACGATATCGATGGTGCGCACCACGACATGCTATAGTCGACTGCAGTGTTCATGTTGTTATATGTCGTGCACTATGGACCTTGTTCTGTATTCTTATCGCTGTGTCGTATAATAGATTGGACTGGAAATACAGCTGATCGTTAAGGATGACTTCTTCTGTTTTTTTATATTTTATATTTTATATTTTTATATTTTTTTGTAAAAGCTTACAAAATTAAAAAAACAGAAGAAGTCATCCTTAACGATCAGCTGTATTTCCAGTCCAATCTATTATACGACACAGCGATAAGAATACAGAACAAGGTCCATAGTGCACGACATATAACAACATGAACACTGCAGTCGACTATAGCATGTCGTGGTGCGCACCATCGATATCGTGTGTGTCTATAATTTGGGCATTTTATGTGTTTTTATGTTTGTATTACATTTATTGTTGTGTGTTAGAATTGTGTGTGCAGTTTTTTTAATATTTTAACTATTGACGACCTTTAACAAGGGATATCCTGATGATGGGGCATATGCCCTGAAACGCGTCGATTGAAATATAGAGAAAAGGCCACCAGACGGACAAGAAAAAGGTAAACTATTTTACTAATATATTAAATTTCATAATATAAAAAATGATAACTCAGTTTTGCTCTAATAAAATGCTTGTATTACGCTTTGAGAAATAGGTGTTCGTACGTTCAGTATAATGTGTTCATTCTGTATTTTATAAATGTATTATTTTGTGTTAGAGGTAAGAATTGATAAAAAATGTGTTTTATATAATTTGTGTAAGTTTGAAATGAGTATAACAAAGTAAATAACTAGACCGACTGGCAGGCGGTTTACATAATTGTACCAGAGTCAGAAAGAGGGGAAACAATGATGGTAGATGTAAGGATTGATAACCATATGTATTTCATAGAATGTGTGTAATTTTGAAATGTGTTTTCACTTTGCTAGGAATGTCAGCTGATCAGTAGTAAAATGTCACTGTTAAATTGTTTATTAATGTCCAAGGTAATTAATGTCAAATATAATGTTGAATGTGTTAAAGACACTATTTCAAATAATGAGGAAAGTAATTTGACAAAGTTAAGATTTTAAATAATTTGTGAAAGTTAATAAAAGATAGTTTTTGGGTGATTAGTATTTTGTTGGGACATGTAGATCAGTCCAAGTTAAAGTTAAAGTGGTAGCAGAGAGAATAATATTGTTTTGAATTAATGTAATGTTGTTGTGAGGTAATGTAATAGAATTTGAGAAGTATTGATGTTGACACAGTAGATATGGGGAATATATGTAGAGTATTGATTGATATATTGATGTTTATAAATGATGATGTTATTTTATAGTTGAAGTGAGGTAATAAGAATGAGATTTGGGGATGGTAATTTTGTAAGAGGGGATAGTGTAATGGAGGAGTCCGCAAAAAAAGGGTTGGGACGGGAAGGGACCGATTTGGCGGGAAGGGGTTGCCTTAGGTAGAATCCAGGAACCAGATTAAGGAAATGAGCTTTTGGGGGGGGGGGAACACTTATCCTAAGTACAAAGGGTTAGAGAATATTTTTTTTATATATCGAGAGAATGTGGCGAATTGAGTTTAATAGTAAGTTGGGTTTAGAGATTGTTTGACAGATGTTTTGATAGAGGTGGGTGTCATGTTAGTTAAAGCTGTTAGTGGTATAGAGTCAGAGTGAGAAAGATTATATATGTATAAATGCCCAGTGGCAAATCAAGTTAGTATAAATAATTAGATCACCCAAAGTAAAGGAAGGTGAGAATAGTAAAGAAAAGAGGTTCATAGTAAGAATATAAAATTTTGATTGAAACCAGTGACAAATTTTGATAGAGTTTGAAAATAATGTAAAGCTATAAAGTGTTTATTTTGAGTAATTTAAATATCCACTTTATTGTAAATTGTATTAATATTTTGTTAATTTTAAATGTTTTATTTTATTATGTTTTTGTGTTTGAAGGTAGAATTTTAAAGATGTTCAGTGTATTTTCAGATGTAACTTGTGTATAATTTATGTAGGTCAAGGTTCTTGACTTGACCCAGTTTTGATCAGCTGATAGGGGATGCCCTATACTAGACACGTTTAGCAAGGAAGTAAAGCCAATTTTGCTTTTAATTAATTTAAATAATTTTAAATAATTTCAACATAAAAAAAAATTAATAAATTTAAATTTTTTGAATTTAAATTTTATTGGAAAAAAAAATTTTTCTTGATTTTGCACCTGCCATCTAATTGATATTTTTGAACTTTGATGATGTTATTGTTTGTGTATTAACAGTGTTTTTATTGAATTGTATTGTTAGGGCATATGTATAATCACATGTAGGTTAAGGATGTTCCTATTTTAAGAAATGTTCAATTTGTTTATTTTCTACTAATAGAACATAATGAAGAGAATTATTCGATTTAGATAAAAGATTTTAGTTTGATTTTTTGGATTTTTAACTTAAATGAAATGGTATAGCTAAGAGTATGTCAATGTTGATAGTATGTAGATAAGTGTGTGTGTGAGCCCAGTAACTGCTAAAGGCAGCCCAGTTTGCATGTAAGGGGGAACATATCGGTTGAGGATCTGGCATGATCTAAGCCAGGGATTTGGATTTTTTGGGGAAACATGTTAGAAGGTGAGGTGCGCTGTGGTGCATATCTGTTCGATTTTTCGGTGTTGGGATCTCGCACAGAGAAGTCCAGTGATCTCGTTCAGATGCGACCATAGTCGCCGAGCCAGGGGGGTCGTTTACCCATGAGGTGTAAGAACGAAAGGGGGTTGTTGGCACCAGTTCCTCACCGGTCCTCTTAGGGGTTTTAGCAATGAGATTTCTTCTGTTTCGGCAGAAGATCTCTCATTGGGGGGGGTATTGTAACGTGACAAATACAGGGGATTTTATTTTATTAAATTTTTGGGGTTCATAGAAAATATTTGTAAATTTTATTTCCAACTGTGACCAGGCCACATGTAGTATTGTAGTAACAGTGTTCTAACAAAGGCACAATACGTTTCAACAATTGTGCAATCGCTAACGAGGAATGCACCCAACCTCAGTTCCAAGAACTTTGTGAATGTGTGACAGTGCGCCCGACCGCACCCGCTAACCATGCGCGCGGAGCGACGCCAGTTTTGTGCAACTCCAAGATGGCTAAGAGTAACAAATTCGGAGCACATGTCCCAAGGTGCCGGATGTAAAGCCTAAGTCCCACCTATCTCGTGACGTCAGCCAGTGCTGCACAAATATCTTATACGAACAGCAAACAAACACTTACATGGATTAAATAGGACGTAGCTGTGGCCACGAACCATGAGGCTTTGGTTTCCACCTGGAGAGAGACGTAATCTAGTTGGCATTGAAGTAGAGACACTTCTTCCCAGTTCGCCTAGAGACTTTACCTGGCCAGGTATTGCCCAAAGGGGCTCGTCAAAATTTTATAAGTTCAAATATTAAAACTCGAGTTGCCATTAACCATTATGTGACAGTGATGTGAGTCAACGGAAGAACACCAACTTGTATATTGTTTGTTGGACGTCAATGAAGTTAGACATGAAATAAATTGAGGTTGCGCAGACGCCTCGTGCCGGCGTGGGGTATATGTTTTCAAGTTATATAGCAATGGGGTACATATTTAAATAACGGGGGTTTTTAAATAAGAATGTGAGAGAGAGAGAGAGAAGCAGACTGGGCGGTCTACATAGTTGTAATTAAAACAATTTAATTATGATAATAGAAAACGTATTACCAAAATGTACGAAAATTTTAAGTTAAGTTGATAAATTTCATTGGAAAACTAACAGTATAACCTGGAAATAATTGATTATTAAAAAATGTTAATTCTCTTCAAATAATGAGTAGAGTACATTATTACAAAAAACCCGTAACACATGTCTGCATCTTACGTTCGTGTGATCGGATTTTGGACCCAAATCGAATCTTTGCAGGTAGGTGGAAATGAATTATATATTTGTATTTATGTAAGTGAGTAAGTAATATCTCACAATAACATATCTCACAAATAAATTACTACAACTGTATAACAACCAGACACAAATTATTTTCATTTTTCAATCTAGAAATTTTCTATTTACATTAACAATAGTTGAGAATTTACTCAGCAATGAAATTACTAGAACTATATAACAAAGAGTGCAAGTTGTTCATTGTATAACTGCTACAATTTTGAGTATGGTTATCTAAATGATTTCCAAGTTACTTCCATCTATCTACCCCAAGCATTTGCAATTAATAATAATAATAACATGTAACGATAAGATCAACCACTGTAATCCAGACATTACATTTTTTGAGTTATAAATTCTAAGTTATTTTCAAATTATGATTTTAAAAGTAGTTCCCAAATTATTTTCATTTCATAAATACAAGCAAGTTTCAATTCATACTAATGACATCTGGTAATATGGTTAACCCATGAAATTACAAGGTTAAATGACAGGTAGATGCAAGTTGTTCATTGTCTAGATACCGTAATTTTTAAAGTTTAGTTTTAAGTTAATTTCAAATTGGCTTCATTTTGCAGAGATTAAAAATTTAAATTGTAATAATCATAACCTTTAACACCACATACAATTAAATTACTAAAATACATTATAAGCATATTCATAATAACAGTCATCACAATAATCACATTATACAGCATGTCTGCACAGAACATGTTCCAAGCAATCTTAACTCTTAGATATGAGTCTACTTTGTTTAACTGAGTTTTTGTTGGTTACACTATAACGGGTGGAGTACTGTGTGTGTGGTGAATAAAAGAATCCTCCCACCTGCTCTCTGAAGACACATACAATAGGGATTCCTGCTATGTAAGCCTGGGTGTGAGTGATGGTGATGATTACCATGACGAGCTTCTCCGAATAGTGGAATTCTTTCTCTGCAGCGGTTCAGCTGGATGTTGATTGGTCTAACCTGGTGTGACGGCGTTGGGGATCCTTTCGCTCAGCTCTGCGGATGGGGATGGATGGTAATGTCCCCATCTCGACAACCCTTTTTCCTCCCGACTATGCGGGGAACCCTGAAGCTCTTTATAAAATCACAGACTCATTATAAAGGTGTCGACGAATGCACGCCGCCACGACCCGCTCTGTAAGAGTGTTGGAAGAGAAAAGCCGACTTATTCAAGCAGCAACAGATCGAGTAGAGTTACAAACAGCTGATGCACGACGGACCAGATACCGTCACAGCTCGTTGCAGCGCGGCCTCCTCGATTATATCGACGATCAAAGTCACGGCGACTGACTAAATAATGCTATCGCTGGCGACTTGCCTAACTCGAAACGTTAACGTTTTCATTTAAAACAGCTGGCAGTGAAATTTAAATTTAAAATTGCCACGGCACAAATGTAGTAATAACTGCACACTCAAACATGACATATCGAGTGTGAAGTGACTACAATTGCATTTGAAGGCATATGGAATCAGCAGGAGTGTTCAATATTCCTGTAAACTCCAATTTAAATGTTGTGTAACAAGTGTTAGAAATGGTACTCTATACTAGGAAGACAAACCAACATCTATGTAAAACAAAGTGTAATACTTGTGTTGGACTTTCTTTCAAAGGTAATGTCGTAATATAATGTGCGTGGATACATAACAAACTACATCATACATCAGTAACAATCTGCCATTATAAATTATTCTTAGAATGTCAGTAATCTCTATTTTGATACACTATTTGTATAAAAAATTATGTTGAATGGGGGCCTCACTGCTTGACTGATAAACAGCAATAAATTCACCTGGGCATCGCAACGTTATTATACCACAGATTTGTCACTGAAGGTCACATATTACTATTGCCAACTGTCATGAGCACAATCAAAGGTCAAGAAAATGACAATCTTTGATTAAATAACCAAAGGATCTTCGTGCCAGATAGACTGCCACGTAGAACAAGAATGGCAGCATCATACTGTTGTAACTTCATACAACCAGTGTATAGATAAATGCAAAAGGGACCGCTAGACTTCAACTCATTCTCCAAGTTAAAAGAATCCAAGCATGGACAGTATTTTCCTCTAAGGAAGAGCTTTCTACAGTGGTTATCTGATGCATCTGAGGTTGAACAAAAGTGGGAACCTGACCAGAAAAAAAGAATTAAAAAAAAAACTGGGAAGACAGAAGATGATATTGCCTAAAATATAATATACATGTAAATACAAAAACAGTAAATTTTTTATGAAATGATCCTTGTACTTCACAGAAGTTCTGGGAGTGACTGAGTCATAATTCTACTTGCCTTTGAAGAGACAGAGAGCTTGAAAAGTAGTTAAAGTATGACAGGAATGTACAGTTTTACATATGACTACAATAATGACAATTCTGTGTTAATATATAATGTCTGAAATATACACAGGTTTGAAAGCATTACTTACATTTAACTTGAATTCTTCTGTTAATGTTTTACCTTTTTTAAAGCATTTTTAACTTAAACTTATGATATAATTTATATCTTACTGTATAATTCGAACCTTAGAATATTCACATAACTGGACAAAGCTAATGGTCTCCTTTTTAAAATAATTCCTAAGTCTCACATAATCAAAATACATCGGCACATAAATGAGTGTATGGCCCATAATACTCTCCTTGTACTGTGGGAGAACCTTTGTGATGAAAAGCCTGAATCGTGAATCTGCTGACTCAATAGCTGACGTAGACTCAAACTTGTGGAACACCTTGGAACAAAATGATTTAATTGTAAGGTACATATAATCAACATGTCTAGAAATGAGCTATCTTATGAACTTAACAACTTTTACTACTCATTTTTAATAGATAATATTTATGAAACCTCCAAATTTGAGTAGGAGTTTATAATCAGGCCAGCCACAAAACAACATTCAAACATTTATTGCAGTTTGTAAGCCAATATATTGTAGAAATTTGTTCACATTGTCATATTGACACCCTGTGTTGCCATATTCTTCTTCAGACCTGTTGGCTTCTTCAGTGGGTAGTTAGCAAACAGGTCTGAAGTGGACATAACAAATTGTATACTGTAGAATCTGACAGTGTGCATTTGAATTTTGATCAATATGAATTATATAAAAATTTTGTCTATTAAATGTTTCTGTTTTTAGTTAAACAATATTACTTATTTTGAAAATGGTTTATCTCATTACTGTTAAGAAAACGAGCAATCACTAACACTACCACAAAGCTGTAGTTATACACTGCTAAGGTGAGATTATGCTTGAAGTGTTGGCAACATCACTGACAACTATGAGAGTTGTTTTCTTGCTGGCTTAAGTCTAATTACTCAAGTAAGACTTGTCATTTTTACTCGTGTCATATTCATATGGGTGATTCCAAACATAATGGTCATAGTTTGTAAAAAATATAAATTTACATCTCTTCGTTCCTTATTATTTGTTTCATAGTTAAATTTATTTTGTGTAAGCCTAGAAATTAATAAGAAATAACAATAAATACACAATTTCTCTATCCCAGGTACTGAACAACATTACACAGTACTGCAATCAATATAATTTTAATATACTGTAATAATATACAAAATTACTTTAATTTTCTTTGTATGGTTATGCTAGACTACAGACATACTGACTTAATTTTAATGAATACTGAATTACATATAAATATTAATATATTTTAAATATTATATATAATAAATATATATGAATATATTTATTATATTATATATAATATACGGTATATCATTATACTATAAATATATAAATATTGTAATGTAACATAACATTACATATGAAAGTCAGAGTAAATTACATTAAGAAGAGAATTCTTTCTCCTCAAATAAGAAACCAATTATGTAAAAAATAGTAAATAATAGATAACCTGTTAAAACATAGTAGGCCTACACATAATTAATATGATAACAATGTAGAAAATATTAATCTAAATCAACAACTGTAAGGTTAGGTTGAGTATCCAAAATTATAACAGTGTTAAGTAATTGTGCAACTGACTAATAACAATGAGTCATTTAAAATACTGAAATAGAAATAGTAAAATGTCATTAAGCAATACATTAGATTTTAATGTTCAATAACTTATAAAATAGGCTCTTGAAAAATAGAGAACAAATGACCACAATTAAGTAATATTGTTTTATATGTTGTGTACTATATAGTAAAACTATTTGAACATTAAGTAGAATTAAATAAATTGTATATATGTTCAGGAATAAGCAAATATATTGTAAATTATACAGAATGGTAACTTTATGCTTATGGTGTATCTAGGCCTATAACATATAAATGTAAACCAGATAGAAAACAAATAATATGTAGGCTAAATGGAAACATAAAAATGATGGAAAATGTAGTTTTAAAACATAATATGCAGTTTTTAGTTAAAAAAGTAATGTCTAATACCAAAAAACACAGAAATCTTAATATGAGGCCTAGAAATGTCATCGACATTTCATTTTGACCTAAATTTCATGGGTAATTCAGATCTATACTTAGTGTTTTGATTAAGGGGCAAGATATATGTTATCTCGGAATTTTGAGAAAAAAATGTAGATTCTGAGATGTTTATTGCGGATAAAGTTTAACGCAGATTTAATTTTCAACCAATCACATTCGTAATTGAAAAATGAGGTGACGCGTTCTTTAGGTTTCGAAATAAAATCAATTATTGTTGGGCACTGTTAAAACTCATGCTGAATGCCAACTGGAAATTGCTCATTAGCATGCTTTAAATGTTCTAATATCAGTTAGAAAAATAGAAAGTCAAAATTGACCAGGATGTCATATGGTTCCACAGGAATGCAAGTGAGCTGAAGTAAGCCAAGTCACAAACACAGGACTCAACAATGTGGGCCGAAGCAAAATTTAAGACACATGTCATAACAAACCTGATTTTAATGTATTACTATTAATCATAACCCCTGCACAAGACACACAGTGATCATCAGTAAGCAGGTAAGCAAACTGGTTATTCATTCACACTTAATCTGTAGTTTTCAGGCAACAATCATACAACACATGTGCAAATTAATGTTAACAATTATTATGAAAAACAAAAATGATTACTTACTTGTGGTAGCTGAAACACTACCTGGCTAATTGTGCCAGATAAGACTGGATTAATAATACACACTTTGCCAGCGTAATTTTTACATTTTCTGTTAAACAGTGCACTAATCTGGGGTAAAGGATATGCTGTAAAAACAAGAGTTTGACGGTAATAATGACTCCACCCATTCAGTGTCCATGAACGCACTCTAGCAAAATTGGTTCCATGAGACTGCTTAGGTTGCAAATGAAAATGATCCAAAATGTGTAGCACATGGTCCCAGTTCTACAAAATAAAAACCACATGATTCAAAAGTTGTCACAATAACTTATGTACTTAATCAGTACTACATCAACATTACAAATTTAATATTTTTTCATTGTCTCTAGTAACTGTACAAAATGTATTTAATAGGAGTATGGATAACTAAAACCGATCACTGGGTGCATATGTAAATGTAAGCTGTACCCGATAGTGAGCTACAAATAGTGAAGTTGAGCAGATCGTCATATAAAATTCCATCACACTGGGACACAATTTTTAAGTTATACATTTTTTTTCTTTTTACTGATTCACTGATACTGTTACTATGCCATTTTATCCTCTTTCCTATAAATTCTATTTACTGTAATAAACAGTTTCCTAGTAAAACACAAATTTTATAAATATACAGACTTTAGTGAGGAATTAATGACCTTTTCATTTTAGTTCAGCTAGTTGACCTATCACTACTTTGATCTAAATTTTTTGAACTTTTTGATTTTCATTTTGCAAATTCTACATTTACTGTTTGTTTTCCAGTGATCATTTGGTTGTGTTTGAAGCCTACAAATTATAGCTGTACTTGAGTATCAGATTGTAAATATTCATATTTACTATATTATGACCCATTTCTCTTTGTACTTTTTCCACAAACAGCACAGATTGCTCTGAAGTGAAACTACTGATTGCTTTTTAGTTGGTATCATTTTAAAGGCCAATATTATCCACCCACACAAAAATGTAGTTCAAAAATATCAATTGTTCTCTCTATACAATGCTTTATTGTTTAGCCTTTGTTACTCTGAAAAGTAATTTACGCTAAATTAAGGCAAGACATTTCTAAATTTATTCACTTTACAGCCCACTTGCTACACACTTGTAATCATTTCCCAGTAAAATTTATGTAACCTTATATATTTTACTGGCCTAGTACGATTCTGTCAACCAAATAAAGTTAATATTCCTTTATCTTTAAATTTAATTAATTATATTTAATAATTTAGTAAATATATTGTCATGAATACCAAACTTTATTAATCTTGTGGTTTTCTCTTTTATGCCTTAGTATAAAACTATTTGTTCTCTAATCTAATTTCAAACCTTTACTTTCTATTTTGTTTAACAGTCTTATTTTCAGTATGTTACAAGGAAATTCTGCTTCACCACAAGCTTAATTACTACTATTGTACAACTGTTTTAATATTTTTGGAAAAGTCGAATTTTCATTTCATTCATTATCCTTGTTCCACTATGATGAATAGGGAAACAGAAAATTCAGTTTCCAAGTATAAGTACATCATTATTAAGTTATTTCAGGACCGCTTTAATAATTATACAAAGAAAGATAAAAGAGTTAGAAAACTGATCACTTTTCCCTGCTATGAACTCAAGACTACATGGTGGATCTTTCTAAAGATTCTGTTGAGGTATTTGTATTACAAAAGATCTAAGTTTCCTCTTCACAGGTATCCTGTTTGAATTTTTGTTATCTTTCCTTGCAACAACCAGTTACTTGGCCAACTAATTAGAATCACTGTTAAGTTTCTGCAATACCTGTCAGGAAAGCTTTTTAACTCTCGAACTTGTTTAAATGTATCATCAAAAAGGTAAAATTCATTTACCATTTATAGTGAACAACAGTTACCTAAACAGTAATTTTATATTACATGAAAATATTCTTGGAAACATGATAACTACTCCCTCCCCCCCCCCCACACACACACACACACCTGTTTAATACCTTAATATATTAGATAACACACAATTCAAAATATTTAATTTATATAATACAACATTAATATAAATGAATATTATGCAAATGTACACATGGTTTTTTTCTTATTTGAGATAAGAATGCAGTATGCTCATTGTCAGTCATGTTGAGTCAATGCCTGATGAAGCATTTGTATTTTGGTTGAATTGGCGTTGATGGAGTTTTTCATTTCATTGCTGTGAAGGGTTTCAGTGAATAATTTTGTTTTGCGTTTCCCTTATCGAGTCATCATTGTTTTTATTCACTTTGTATTTGTTTTTTTTTATGTTTGTATAAGTAGGTTTTACACAGGGAGAAGCTCAAGAAAGCACACAGAATCAAGAAAACATTGGGTAATAAAGCAGTAACCAGCAACAAACTTTGAAAAGTGATTATGGAACACTTATAATATTAGAAGAAGAAATGAAATGTTGGTGAACACTTTTACTTTATAGTGGGTTGCACACCTGATGATAATCACACTGAAGGAACTCTGCAACTGATGCTACAAATAAATGCTGACCATACAGGAAATAAAGGTGACTATTACGAAGCAAAAAACAGAAAATCACATAATATTCCACCACAATGTTGAAGACAAATATTCCTGAATTATTTACTTTTCTCAACCCACCTTTCAAGAATCAATCCTTGAAGACTGAAATGTGGTGGAATGTGGAAGTACACTATAGTGCAGCTTTCAAAGAAATAAGACCTCACAAAATACTGCGACTAGAGGGGAATTATATTACTAAACATGATCAATAAATATGTGGCTTCAATAATCTACAATAGCTTAATAAAAAATATTGAAAGCACAATAAGGAGTGAACTAAATGGGTTTGGACGTGATAGATCATGTGTAGACAACATAAGAACATTACACTTAATTCTAGAATAATGTAAAAAATGGAGATCACTATACCTGCAATATGTAGATTTAAGTGTATATTTGATACAACACAGTAGTAGGAAATTCCAAAATAATAATATGATAAAAAGATTATATAAAGGAGTGGGCTGTAGGACATTGCACAGAGTTGCTCACTGTCTCCACTGTTATTTAACTTTATTCTTGATTGGATCCTAACAAACTCATGCTTTGATCAGTTTGGTATTATCTGGACACTGTATAGCCAGTTACATGATTTGGTTATGCTGAATTAAATTGATAGATTTATAGTAGAAGCTGAACTGGTGGGTCTACAGGTAAATGTGGCCACGACAAAAACATTGCCACTCAACAGAAAATCATCATCCAATTAAAATATTGTTACGACAGTCTCACTGATTGTCGTATGGTATAGTGGAAAACAAAATTACAGACACCATTTGAGTCACTGATCACCAGTTTTAATTAATCACAATTAACAGTTTGAAATCAACAAGTTATTCAACAAGATTATACTCGTGCAATAATACTGTATTGTTCCGAATACAAGCCGCACCCGAATGTAAGCCGCACCCAAAAAATTACCGTAGGTTAAAGATTAAAAATTAGAAAAAAGTGTAAAGTCACCGTTTGAATAAAAATTACTAAATCTTATTAAGATGAAGAAAGAAATAGCACATAAAAGTACACTATTGTTACCTAATTATTATTATTTACTAACCATTTATAAACATTATACTTTTTTATTGTTGTTATTTTATAGTAGTGTACAGTAGTTTATATTTTGTGCACTTTAAAATATTCCCATACTTAATCACTGTCACTGTCTTCAATTTCACTGTCACTTATCCCTGAGACAGTCGCTTTGTCCTCTTCATAAATAACATCGTCTTCCATTCCATCCATGCAGTCCAATATGCAGCACTTTTTAAAACCACAAATTATGAATTCTGGTGGGATGCTTTCCCACGCACTCTTGATCCAGTTGCCGAATTCTGTTACAGATGGTTTTTTATTTTCCCTGTAGGAGTCAAAGGACAATTTCTTGCCACCAACCAATTATTATACAAAGGCTGCGGGTTATCTTTAAAAGGTTTATTTACTACAACATCCATCACCTGCAACTGACTTGTCATTCCTCCAGGAATAACGGCGGTATCAGTGTTCATTTCTTCATAAAGAAGCTTTTTTATTTCATTCATAGTGTGACCACGAAAGAAATCTAGCACTAACAAACCGCGCCATTTTAATAATGCTCCTGGCCGTTTATTCCATACACATTTTAACCAATCTAGCATAAGATCGTTTGTTATCCAACCTTTTTCATGACAGCGAAAAATTATACCCGATGGTAACTTCTCTTTTGACATGGTTTTTCATTTTAATATTACGTAAGGTGGAAGTTTATGTCCATCGGCTAATGCAGCAAGCATTACAGTGACATGTAATTTTTCATTTCCCATAGTCTTTACTGTTACAGATTTGGTTCCCTTTTGGTCCACCATAAAGTTAGAGGTCATGTAAAAAAACAGGTGTTTCATCGGCATTTCCCATGTGTTCAAGGGAATAATTATGCTACTTGCATAAATTAATGATGACATACCACTGATACTGAAGGAGTTTTTCTTTGTAGTCACTTGGTAGTTTTTGTGCGAATGGTGTACATCGTCTAAGCGCGAATCCATTTTGCCGCATCAATCGTCTTATCCACCTGAAGCTGTTTTTGAAACCAGAGACTGTTAATACTTCTGCAATTTCTAAAGCTTTTAATTTAAAAAATGTCTAGTGACAGGGAGTCCTTCCTTCTTAAAAGCCATATGCATTCGCAGATGCTGGACTCTACTGCTACAAAACGCCCAACTTGAGGTCCCATGAATGATCGTCACGCAGTATTTGCATTTAAAAGCCATTCCTTCTGTTTTCTCCATCTTCGAATACATGATTCATCAATATCAAATTTTCTTGTTGCTTCACGATTGCATGTTTTTCTGCATGTTGTATCACAATTAATTTATAATTTGCATCGTACATATTACGTTTACTTTTTGGAATATGATTTGACTGAGTGCCTTTAGTCTCCACAATATCACTCATACCGCAAACGCACTACAAAAATGCCGAATGAAAACAAAGTACAGATAAGCAATGTTGTCGCTGTTACAACAGAAAACCACACTGGCAGTTTACCCGGTGTTTAGAAACATGTTACTCACATCCCTCTCTACTCATCCTTTGTCTTGCCGCTTACAGATGGGTGCGAGGACTCGCACGTGCGCACTCACATTTTTCTTCCTATTCTTTGTTCAGTTTGCAGTTAAAACGTACGGTTGCAGTTATAAATCATAATGCCAGAGTTAACAACAGCCAGGCAAACTGCTGTTGTTTAGGCAGTAAACAACTCATAGATACCAAAAGTATTCGTCCCGCCTGAAGTCAGGTATAACTTCGAATTTCATTAGCGCGCGAATGCAAGCCGCAGGCCAAATTAGCGACCATGTTTTTAGGAGAAAAAGTGCAGCTTGTATTCGGAACAATACGGTAATTCAGTTAAATTTGTCCACATGCAACAATAATGTCAAATAATGAGTCCCGCATAATAATCACTTTTCACTAATAACCACTTGAACACACAGAGTAATTGACCTACGTAAACTGACTTCTAAGTGGCAGCTATCGTATATATAGTAGCACAAGTGTTCCAGAATAATCATTAATATGTGTCAACAGGCACTCGAAAATTCTAGATGACACTTCAGCACGGCCTTGGCACAAACACACACCTGCTCGGCTGGCCAGGAAATACGTAGAACGACACTCTCCATTGTTCAAGGTGTTTCATCGTTACACTGCCCCCTCCTTAAGCCTGTTCGTCCTGAACGGCAACCCATCTCTGAAATAATACTTGGCCAGGCCATGTACGTACTTGGTCTATTTGCAAAGGATAATTCTCCGGCTCTTCAAATACAGTCTCATGTGATCCAAACATCAAGTTCCCAGGAAGACGATCCTTCCACTCAACCACTAGTTTTGCGGAATCACTTCCATTGCATCATGTACTGATGACCTATACACCATCAGCTGGTTCAAGACTGACTGGTTCTCTTCAGCAGCCTTTTGTATAATTCATCTTCAGCAACTTTTCCCCTGGGCGCTTCCATTAACTCAGGAACAAACAAGGGCTTTTCTTTGACACCCATAGTTGGCTTTCCAATCACTTTTTTTTATCGTTACACATATTGGTACTTCCTCTGCTAGTTCTTCCATTTCTGCTTGTAACAGAAAGGGTTCCTCTTGACCACACCTGTTGCCTTCTTCGGCCAGTGTCATTCGGTTGATCGAATGGTTGGCGGACCCTGTCATTTTAGCCATGCAAAGCTTTATATTCTCTTGGCCAACCCTCAAAACATTCTCTCTTAAGTCCACAATGAATCCGAAGGCATTCATAACGTCCGTGCCAAAAATCACTTCATCGACAAAATCTACGAGCATTTGGTGGCTAAACTCGAGAAGACCCAGGCGTACACATACATCTACCTTTCCTAATACTTTGACGCTTCCAGTCACAGTCTGTATTGTACAATAGCTAATTTGAGGCTGGCGGTTGCTGACACAGTCAGAGGGCCCAATGGTCACTGTAGTACCCATGTCAACAGTAAAAGATGTTGCTTTACCTTCTGCAAATCCATTAACGATCAAGTTTCCACTGATCTTGTGTAGCGTGGAAACTGTGTGCTGTTCTGGAGCTTTATTTCTCCAGTTGCTGCAATCACTCTCTTTCTTCTCCCAACAGTCTACCTATAGATGACCACGTTTCCCACACTTGTAACAGTTCGGTCTTCTGTCTTTTCCCATCGTTCCAATCATTGTGGTGCTCTTGAACTTTCGAACTGTTTGTCCGGCAACATTGTTTTTCTATACCCATCGTAACGGCAATGTGATACTGGGATCTTCTGACTACAGTGTGATGACACAAACCCATTAATGTTGCGGGACGCTGACTTGGCAGTTTCAAACTCTAGGGCATGAACAAGAGCTTCTGAGCTATTTCAGTGTCTTGCCATTCGTAACACTTGCTGAAGTTCACAATCTCTGATGCCATCAATAAAAGTCTGCACTGCAAACCTCACTTGAAAATCTTTTGGTGCTTCAAAGGATAGGCCAGTCTAATCAGTCTGTCAATGCTTGCTTCAAACTCTTGAAGACTCTCCCTGGAATGTTGTCTTCTTCTCAACTGAGCGTAGTACACATCTCGCAAATGTTTATCACCATACCGTAATTCTAGAGCTTTAATCAATTCGTCATGGACATTCTGGTTGTCAGGTGGCACTTTCTGTAGTAGCTCTGCGGCAGGTCCCTTTAAAGTGAGAACAAGTGAAACTGTATTCTCTTTATTTGTCCAATTATTTGCGCATGCAGCGGCTTCAAATTGCCTAAGGTACATCGCCCAGTGAGTGCTTCCATCAAATGTTGGGGCCTTGACATAACTGCCCCCAGTTACTTTCTCTGTTGTCTTACTTTTCCATGTCCTTTTCTGTCTTTACACATGGCTGTATTTTCATTAACTGCTCTACTTCACTCTTAATCTGCTCTTTCATACTTGCAATTGAGTCTTCTACTGAAGAGATTTTATTTGACATCATTTGTTCTATATTTGATAAAGATTTTTCAACTCTAGACAATCTTATCTCTTGACCATTCAGTAACTGACTAATTCACCCAAGTTACCACGTAGAAGACCAACTCTGCAGTAGATGTTTTTGCATAGCTTCAACAAGTGCTTCCGTTTTATTTGCTTCCTGCTCATGTTCTTCTTCCTGTTGATCTTCCAACTCAAGCAACAGTGGTTTTTGCCTTTCTTCTGTTTCCAGCATTAGTGCTTTCTGCCACTCTTCAGCTTTTTCTCTTTCCTGTCAGTGTTCTTCTTTTGTCTCTTCTGCCTCTTGTCATCGTTCTAATTTTTGTTGTTCCTGTGTCTGCTGTAGCAGCGATTAGAAAGCTTTCATCTTCTGACTGGCATCCAAGTTTACCAATTAATTACAAATTACACTAGTCTTGTACAAAGTGTCCACTGTTAAGACAGTCTCCTTGATCGTCATACGTCATATGGTACAGTGAAAACAAGATACAAGACACCAATGAAATCAATAATAACCAGCTTTAATTGTCACAATTAATAATTTGTAATCAACAAGATAGTCTCTTACAATAATTCAAGTAAAAATTGTCCACACACAATAATAATGCCAACTAATAGATTCCCGCACAATAATCACTTTTCACTAATAACCACTTGAACGCACAGAATAATCGCCCGATGTAAACTGACTTCTAAGAGATATTTGTTGTTTATATAAGTAGCACAAGTGTTCCTGAATAATCCTTAATACGTGTCAGCAAGCACTCAAAAATTCTAGAGGACACTTCCGCGCGGCCTTGGCAGAAACACACATCTGCTCAGCTGGCCAGGAATCACGTAGAATGACACTCTCCATTGTTCGAGGCATTTTGTCGTTGCAATATATTGCAACAACAAATTAGATTGTTGTTAATGTTTGTGCATGTGTAGTCAGCACCAATGAGATGGTTTGCAAAGGTGGATTCGGCAGAGAAGTGTAATGCAACAAAATGGAAATTCTACATGTACACACAAAAGTTTGAAAACTAGACACACTCGGACAACCAGAAATATACAAATGCATGAGAACAACATTCTAAACCAATGGACACAATTTAAATCACATATACTATCTGAACACACACATACACAAAATAATGGTCTTTCGAATGACAGTGATGTAACGAAAAACATGACGGACAGTGCTCTTAATGGCAGCCTCCGATTAAGTTCGCAATGAGCAGGAACTGGTTCAGGCAGTAAGGTAAAATTCTTATCTAAAATAATTGAGTTCTGTGTCATAATAGTATATTTTTGTCACTGATATCACAGGATCTAATAAGCATAGGTCAAACATGGAGAGAAGTAAAAAAATGTGAAATAGTGGAATTTTGCACATTATATTGGAAAGCACATGGAAACTTGTCATTATGTGATGAGGTGGATGGTTTGGACTGTTAAATTTGGTCAGCAAGTGCAGGTTGCTTTTCTGTGGATAGTGCATATTGTGGTTTTGTGAAATTGGACACGTCCAAATAAATTTTTTGATTGCTTCCCTTTTTTCTCTAACCTTCATATGTGAGTATAATTATGTTGTCCATGTTGTGCAGACATTTAAAAAATTTGTCTGTATGATATTCTTGTCATAGGGACTTACTGGTCACTTTTAACGTGTCTCATTCACCAATGGGGTACAACAATTTTATGAATATATTAGTGCCTGTGTTTCAAAATTTTCTACTATTATACTAGACAAAGATGATCTACAACCAAACTTTACAATGAGGATCCCCCCCTCAACACACACACTCACACACTTCTTCTATGACAATTACATGGTAATAATGTAATAATGACAGAAGTAGGTTAGGAGTTAGGCTTATATGAGTCGTTTGGCATTACATCATTACATAATATAGCCAGTACTATTCTTTAGTGCTTTAGTGACCCATTATTAGCCCAGAATGATATCTCAAGCAATCATTTCCACAGACCGAGTTATGAGTTACCTTAGAAGCTGAAAAACACACAAATTTTCTGGACCAGTTGAGAATTGAATCAGGAGCAGCTGATAAAATGTACCTAGTTTTCTGTATCCACTGGTCTACTAAATTAAATTTACAATTTATTGTCAATTAACTTTTTAATAATTTTACTTTATGTAAATATGTGTATACACAAAATGAGTAAGTGTGTCTGCATACAGTATGTGAACTAACCTGCATTAAAAATATCTCAACTTGATCAAGAATAAGGATTTCAATGGATGAAAGAAAATCAAAATCTCTTTCACTTTCTCCTTCAGCACCTACAATAAGGCGAAGGCCCAGAGGAGATGCAATTATTATATCTGATGAATAGAAGTCTGCAAACAACTACAAATATAAATATATTTCAGTCAGTCAGTTTGTCTTACTATTCTACATAAGAAATCAATAAAATATTAATACCACATTGCCCTGATATAAGTCTAGAAATGTTAAACAAATGCATGTTATTAGCATTAGAAATTACTAAAGTATTATAAATGAAATGTAAATATTAATACAACTACAAATAATAATATACTCTTCAATTTGTGAAAGTTGTAATCCTCTCTATTTCCATGCAGTAAAATCAGAACATACTGGGGAAAAACAAAATTAATATAGCAGCAATTATGGTGAGTTTCATAATTACTGCTCTCTTTCCCTAGACCAACTTTTCTATAGTATTGGTTAACACTGCAACCCCTATTTGTACGCACTGACCAACTTTGACAAAGTTATGCACAATTTCCACAATAATCTTAGGCTAATATATTTTTGAAACAAGTGAAAATGCATTAAGAATTTTTATTCAACAGTATAACATAACTTAGTGGTTCTCAAATTTTTTGAATAGAAGTAACCTTTACATCTATTCCTTATATAACTGGCTTCTACAATAGGATGGGCCGAAAAATAAAAAAATTAATATTTTGAAGTGCTATACCACAGAAAACTTGCCTCTAGAACAGTTGTGTGTAAATAAAAAAGGTAAATTATATTATCTTACACCTGGTGGTAGCGCATTAGCCTGAAACTTTGAGAAAATATACAAATTTCGTACTTTTTCCAAAAAATAAAGTAGAGATAAGAACTCCTGGTACAATCAATTATCAGTTCATTTTAGTAGGACAACATGTAGTAAGGATAAATAAATTGAAAAATAATATATTTTACTTTATTTTATTAGTACATTAAACTTCAAAAACAACATAAAAAACCAAAATTGACATATTTTAAAGAAACAAATAAAAGTTTATTTTCTGTCACTTGGAATGTTTAGTTTGTAAGGCAATGTAGTCTTTTACTTGTCTTATTCAGGTAGTTTGAATTTAGATTTGCTTGAAAAACTTGGCATTGATGATCTTGAAAGAAGTGTCGGTCTTATAAAACCATCTCTTGAACTAAATCCAACCACCTTTTGAGATGCCTCGGTGACAAGCTTGACGCATCGTTCTACTGCTTGGGTATGACATGAGAATTTGTTAAAGTTCCATTCAGCTGCTGTTCCACTTGATTTGACCTTAGACCAAATCTCTTGATCGGTGACTCTTCGCAGCAAAGGTGGTGGTGAAAGTGTAGTAGTGCCCCTGTGAATCATTTCGATGTGGTCCTTAGCTTGGAAATTGATTTTGGGTGTTTGGAAACTCCTGATTGACTTCCTTTTAGAAGCTACGTTTCTAGCCTTTATAATTCTTCTATAACCCAACTCTCTTACATGATCCCTTTTATCTACTATCATACTCAAAAGTAAGTTTTCTGGATGGGCAAAAAATGCGTTTCTCTCAATTACTGGGTCAATGACCTTTAGCAAGTTTTCTGGAAGGAATCTTGACGATTTTATAACTTCAAATACATGTTCTGGTCCATTTGTGAAATATTTACTTGTTTTAATTTGAAACCATACAGGCATATATGATTTTAAGATGAAAGAAGCTAAGATCTTGTGTTCATCTGTTGGGTTTTCGATACTTATATACAATCGGAGAACTCTGTTCGCTGTTGTTAACCACCTTGAGTGGGAAAGTGGGCCAGGTTCACAAGCAGATAAATCTTCAGGGCAGTTACCTGCTTTTATAGCACAACTAATGTCCAGCAGGTACTGTTGATCTCTGCTTAGTATTTTTTGGTCAATATCTGGAATCTCACACTCAATACTGTCAAAATTTACTACCGGGAGTTTTTCACATTTACTGAGTTGTGTGCCAGTCGGACCACTAAATGATTTTGGTCCCGTTGTTTCACCATCTAAAGCTTGAAACAAATGCCGGAATGGCAATTCATTAAAGTGTAAGAGACCCCCCCCCCTGTAGTGGTCTTGTAATGTGTCTTCGATTTTACGAATGACACCTGTTTTCCAACCCGTATTAGTAACGGTGCCATCACATCCAACTACGTCCAGTTCCTGAAGTGAAAATCCAGTTTCAGTTAAATAAGAGATAATGCTGTTAGCAATGTCTTCAGCAGAACCAGAAGAGGGTGAAACATGGCCGATGTAAACAGAACCTGGTTCTTTTAAAATCGTGTAATGCTCCTCTTTTATTGTTCTTTGAAACTGCTTTGAGTTAACTTTTCCAATCACGAGAGTGTTATCCTTCCTTCCATCAAAATACAGTCCTTGAAGTGGGTTATGCTTTTCCTCGTTTTGCATTTGAAGTACTGAACGGTTAACACTTTTTTCCCGTCTAAGTTTATTTTTGTCAACAACATAGGTGTTGTCTTCAGTTACAATACCAAAATCCTGCAACAGACTTGAAGCCACAGCTGCCGTTGCTCTATCTGACAATCCAAAGCGATCACTAGTCAGCGCAGTATTTTTCTATTTAACGCGCATCTGCCATGGTGACTTAATTTCAGACTTTGGTAATTTAAAATCTTCATCGCTGTCATTTTCAGTGTCTTCAGACGAATTACTTACTACCTCTTTTGGCAGGCAAGTTTCTGTATCTGTTTGTCTTGAGCAAGATGGCTGTGCTATCGCGTCAATTGTGGAATGAGTTGTTTTATGTTCGATAACCTTTCTTTCAAGTCTGAGTAATTTTTTTTGTTTCCTTTACGTCCACACTTCCAAATTTTCCTATGCCATGTTTTCTTTGCAAGTACATGAATTTTAGTTCAATGACTGGTATTTTTTTTGCTTTTTCACACGTACAGGTAATAGACACAGGGCACTCACAAACTTCAGTGGCCTTTTGGCAATTGCAGTCTAAAGTTATTTTGCACTTACAAGCAGAGATATCAAATAGTAACAAAGATTTCTGCTTGAATTCCTCAACTCTCTTTTTGAACTTTTCCTTTTCCTTATCCCGCTTATAAGACTTCATAAGATTACGATAACTGTTATGGTATGCATTAATTAACTGAACAATTCTGTAAAGCGTAACTGTTGGTATTGAAGCTTTATCAAACACGGCTTTAACTTGTGGTGCCACAATATTTGAAACTTGAGAAAAACTTACTGACCTGTTGTTTGCTTTCAATGCCAAATTGTAATGTTCATTGAAAAAACACTTGAGAACGTCTTCATACGTCGGAAGTTTACTCGCAGATAACTCCTTTGGGTGACCGAATAACAGACAATTAAACTCGCTGCGAGTAATTTTCTTAGACACAGCCATTAGGACACAGTAATAAAATAATGTTATAAACAAACACTACTAAAACAAACACACTTATCAGTTATAAACTAACATTATTGAAGCAAACACTACTGAAACACACCGTCACGGTCATTGCCTGGCTCAACACTGACAGATACTGTTGTGTCACGGAGCTCACAAATGGCGGGAGGCGCGCGCGCTTTGCATTGCATTGTGGGTAAATTCCATAGCAATGGTGTGGTGGGGGGGGGTGCAGTACAGGTGCAGAGCGACAACCGGAACTCTAGAAGTGGTGACGGGCTGCAATAGACACCGTTGCGCGTCGCGTACGGTTCGTAAAAAATACGTTAAATTACAGATTTGTAATGCTTTGCGCTACCCAGAATAAAGTAATTTTTATAGTTATCTTAATCCAACGTGTGTTTTTGCATTACTTTTAAAGCTTTTTCAATATAGCAATTTTTTATTTTTTATTTTTATAGGTCCAAGATAACCTTGTATTTTTCAATAAATTTCAAATATTTAAGCACAATGCGCTACCGATAGATGTGATATTTTTTTTTAATTTCATCTGCGTTTTACTTAGGTGTCCTAGAGGCAAGTTTTCTGCAGTATAGCGTTTCAAAATAAAAATATTATAAAAATTCGGCCCACCCTATTCTACAATTTATGAATAATAAAGTGTCAATACAATTAATTTAAATTTACTATATAACAATTACTAGTATGTGCAAAAGAAAACAGCAGTAGATATTACAATAATAAGGCAAACATCAAGGAAAAACATTAAAACATTTTGGTGAGACATGTCCCTGATTTAACACTACTGTATTAGATGGGTGTTTAATATATTTCACGAAATCTTCAAGCTGATAGAGAGATCGGTGTATGCATTCTTTTAGTTTATATGTTAGAGTTGGCTGAGAACTTATGCTCACATCCCCTTAGACGCAAAGTGTTTCAAAAAATACATTTGCAAGTACATCATTCAGAACATCTTTGAACCACAATCATTTCTTAGATTTGAAGCTAAGAATCCTGTAACTGACATTCTCCTGCTGAGGTTGTTCATATATATATATATACAAAATAGAGAAAAATAATTGTCTATGTATGAAGATATGAAGGTGAAAAGTGCTCTAAACTTTCATTATACAAGACTTGGGGGATTCCACACTAATGTACAAGTTGTTATTATAGGAAGCTTTGTGATGGTACAATCATGGTACATTTTTGAAATTACCTTAAATATGGTAACTAGAACATAAATATTGTATTTTTCTATTTTTGTCATACCAAACCCAACCTTAAACACCCGATACGAATCTGCAGTGAGTGGACTATATCACAATATTTGTCAGGATTGGAAACAATTCATAGCAAAAAAACGGTGTAACATCACAAAAACAGTGTGCAGTTATTGCGATAACCGAGCCAAGCCTTAATTACGTCAGAGGCTGAGAATGTGTTGACCACGACAAAACGGCGATGTCAACAAGTTAAACAAAGAAAATGTGACGTAGGTTCACCCCACTTCCGCAGAATTCAACAAGGAATTGTCGTCATTTCTGCTGCAGCACTGATTAGAGCCGGCCGGCTGCTCATTCACTCCCGGGTGAAATTTTAACTTTTTAGACCACTATAGGTGGTTAATAAACTGTGTAAAACACCGTACAGTGCGTCGATTACAAAAATGTGACCGAGACGAGTAAACGTAAAACTCGCGGTAGTGGTCGCGAAGTTTTACAGTACCTACAGCGATAACAACCAAAACACGAAATGGGTGAGAACGTTCCTTTTACATTTTCAATCCTTTAATTATTTCCAAATACCAAATTTTAAATCAATTATTATTATTATTATTATTATTTAAAAATTCATTAAAATTTTTCATTATATTTAAAAGGAGCTCCACTATGCATAAATCATTGTACCATGAGTATGGAAGAGCGAGTGGTTGAGTGTGTGGGTTAAAATTTATAAGTGTTGGGTTGTGCTGAAATTTACATTTAAATAATAAATGTATGTCTTATCCTATAACATGTATTATAATGCAGCGTATATTTTTGTATAGTGTAATTTCATGTGGACAACGCCCATGGCGCAATATATCGATCAGAGATCTATATCTATGTAATACTTATCAATGTTTAATATTAATAAATACTTTCTATATGTTATTTGGTGTATGTCTTTATTTCAGGTAATTTGTTTCACTAACTGGTTCGTGTTACACGAAGTCTGGCCCTAAAAGTAAATTTCGATCATGTTACCTTTACCTTAACAAACATGGCGACCGAAATTAATTACGTATAGACAAAAATTATATTGTCACCATAAGTAATAAAACGATAAAATGTAAAAGATTACATTTTGCGCCCGAATTGCAGGGACTAAAAGATTACAGCTTTACTGGAAATGGAAAGTTATTATATTATAATTTGGATAACCTACTGAGGAAAGATTTTTTTTACATTAGCCGAATCAACATGTTTTCATATAGACATACTCATCTGCAATATGGAAGGATCTAATAACAACATGTAATTAAAAATAAACCTAGAAGGATCTACATAAACTTTAAAATAATAAGATCTGGAATATCATCAGAAAAGGCATTCACTAAAAAAGGGTACTTTTTGACGTGCACTTAATGAAACCATTATGGAATCATTTACCAGATCACAGGTTTACACTGCCTGATAGAAAAAAAATGAATAAAGACATTTTTGCAAAACTAGTTAGCACCCCAAAGTAATGATTTAAAGTGGGAAGAATCTATAAATTATAACAAGCCCATCTGATTTTTACTGGGACTAAAGTCAAAAAGCATATATGGCAGAAGAGTTACTGTCTCAGCTTACCGCTACTATAATATTGCACAATTTTCCTGACAATTATTATTTTGTAAAATTTATAAAAGTTATAAATGATAGTTCTGATATTCTACATTCAAGAATTCCCATTCACCCCATAAATAAAATGAAAACTGCTGCCCCATAAATAAAATGTAAATATTAATATTACAGAGTAATAAGTAATATTTTTTGTTACTTTATGCATATCATCATTAAAAAGAATTAGCTCCATTTGAAACTGGATTTTAATATCAATCAGAAGTCTCCAAGGTCTATTTAAAGAATTAAAGTAAGATAGACTATAACGTGTCGGCTATGTTATAATCCAGGGAACCCGTATTAATTGACTCTAGCCAATTATACAGGCTGCCTACGTTGTAACAAACTGAAAAATCAAACACTTCACTAACAATAATTATACTTACTCTAATTAAAGGAAACTAGGGGAGGGAATTTAGCTGATTTGTGCACTCGCTTTAGTATGTAACAAAGATGACATCCCTTTATTTACATTTGATAGGTAACACATTACAAATAAAATTTTACTTACTCAGAAATTGTAAGGGGTTTTCTGTCTTAAAAATGATCATACTGACAAAGTGTTTACCTCGGATCCGAGTCTCTCTTTAACCTAGTTAAGAAGTTTCAAATTTACTTTACTTGTTTAGACGATTACTTTATTACTTAAGTACCATTTGAAGAATGGTTTTATTTAGTTTGAGCAATGATTCAATCTTACATCACAAGAGTTATGTTACAACGTATGATTTCAGAAATTTCTGGTTACACCATTTTAAAAGTTAGCGCTTATAGATTGTCTTTTAAAAGTCTTTTTCATTGATAATTACTTATACTTTAAATATACATAATTCACGGAAGACGAGCTTCCGAATCACCTCTTAGATAAACGTTATCTGTCCATGTCCTCGGAGTGTGATTCTTCTGTACTCTCTTAGTCGGGGTAGTCATAGGGGTAGTCTTTCCAGTGGATGTCCTCGGAGGCAATTAATGATGAAAAGGATGTTGTGGTGTCATCTAGCGGGAAGTCGTCCTGAACATCTGCGATAGTGTAAATGCAGTATAGGTCAAAGTCGTCACTATTCACAGTTTTTCACTTCACATGTTTAGTGGCACCGTCGTATTGCAGTTTACATATTTTCTTAACATTATGTTAGAATTACCTTTAAGTTGAACCATATTTGATGGTTATTTTAATTAACACGAGATGTCACCTTTTACACTTGTTTTCTCTTTTTCACATCTTTGTTTCACAAAAATACTCACTACATCTTAGTTACTTATATCTAGCTCTCCACACTGTCAGTGGAAGCTAACACTCTAATAAAATACAGAAAAATAAACATTTGTGAAGAGCCCCGCTTGGAGCTGTTTACAGTTTGAAAGCCGCATCATAAGTCCTACATTGTTACAACAGGAAAGTTGCAACGACGCGGAGTGAATACTCCGCCATAATATAGTTCCAACTTTTAATTAGCAATACAGTTTTACAGTTTGACAACATAAACAATCGAGACCTTTGCTTGTCTACAGAATTTATTACGACTACTACTAGTGACTTTTAATTATTAATTATTTACATTAAAGTTTTCAGGTATTTCTTATTTAATGCCGGGTCGGTATGCAAGTTGGATCCGGAATACACAGGTCACAGCATGATAAATTTAATAAAGGGTTAACAGTTTTATTTTTAACTTTTGCTTTCACAGTTCAAATTAATTATTTTAGTTAAATTTTCTTATTTAATTCTCATTAGTATTATGAGTTAGTTCAGGGGTATTTAGTTTAATAGTAAGATTTAATGGTTTTCACTAACTTCCCATTTTATATTTTTATTATTAATTTTTTTTTATTTTACAATTTAAATCGTCACAAGACTTAACAACAGTTGTAATACAACCAAATTACTCTCAAAAACTACTTTTCTCAAGTGTAAGAGCTTGGATGGTTTTTATGATTATCCGCTACGTACTACAGTTTCACAACAAATAAAATCAAGTTATTACATGTGAAAGCAAAAATATAATAAAAACAGGATACTGGAACAATGAAGATATTGCACCTGTGGGGTTTTTAGGTTACAAGAAGAATTACATTAACCCCAAGTAATATAAAATTGTATGTTTTTATACACCTAATCCTCTCTTGAGACTTGAGTGAATGGTAAACTGTAAAAAAAAATATATAAAATACATAGAGTCAGCTCACCTCTTTAAAAGCTTTGAAGAAAGTCTGAAAGGGGGAAGAAGCAGGTCCAATTAGAAAGAAAGGATTGAAGGAAAATAGGGAACCGGAATCGTGGAATAATAAACGCTTATAGAGAGTCTGGAGGGCAAATGTATGAACCCTGATTTCTCAAACTGCTCATATGCTGGCCATGTATTGGTCAGAGTCCCAACCAATACTGTTCATTCAAAGGTTTAGGAGAGTGAACAGACGCATGTAGAAATGTATGCTGGAAACATTCAGTGGGGTGCACGAGTCCATCTACACATGTAGTCAAGTTTAACTACATAAATATTTGATGTGCCCCAAAGTACCGAACACCACCCCACATTGGCCAGAACCCCAGATGCCAACTAATCATAACAGGACCACAAGAACGATATGAACGTTATGTATACATATACACAATACAAAAAGCAATAAATTGAAAAAACTTATCCCCAAGACCCAAAATAAAAATAAAACATTGACTCACATGAAATCATACAAAATTATACTTTCTCAAACAGTCAGGGTAGATGCGTGTATTCTGGTGCCCTTATAAAGTCATCCCCCTTAAGTGAAATGGTCATGCATAAACAATTCCCATAAAAACAAACGAAAATAAAGGGGTTCAGTGGCAAGAGGATATCAATCCACCAAGGAAAGATACAATGGGCAGGACTTGACCTGAGCACACACAGTGAAAATTCCTAATGGCCTTACATGCAGGCATATCATCATTTTGGCCCTGACATATGATTAACCCAAACTCAGTGGCAAAAGGTACACACCACTGGATTCACGTGCGAATAGTAAAACCAGCTACAATATACCAGAGTTCAATAGAGAAGCAGCAAGACTGAACATACCAGCATATATATTTAATGGCCAACTGGCTACGGAACAGTGGCAACAATAAATCCCTAAATGGGACGTGAGCCATTTCACAAACAAACTAAATACTCCCATAAAACGAGGCCAGGAGGAAGACCATCAAAGGGGGTAAAGTTTGCCGGGATATTTCAGTTAAACAGTCTGCAGTGCCAGACAGATGATGAAATGCCACCTCAGAAGCTGAATGAGAAGGATCAAGTCTCAATGTAAGATGCTGCATCTGCAGATAGATGTGGGTTAACGCTGTAGGAACATCTGACTCTTCCAGTACCTTAGGCAGACTTTCTGCATTGCAGTATGGTTCCAGAGATGCCTTTGCAGACTGGTACAGTCTGCAGCTCTTCAAGAACAACTTCCCTTTTCAACATCAGCAGGCAAACTACCCATTAAATAATATAATACTCAAAAATACACAAATGTGTGTAATTTTTAGTCAAACTTTCTTAAACAAACAAGTTGGCAAAAACACATAAACCAAGCATAAACCTAAACCTACCCTTATAATAACGGGAAATAAAAAATTCAAGACACCATATAAGGATGCTAATTTATACAAATTGGTATTCAATAAGTGTACAAACACACCAATGAAATTGCAACAACTCGCACTTAAAAAATGGCTAACACCAAGTCACGTGTAAAAATCTTGCAAATTCTAACCTGAATGAATAAAATCTACCACGTTGCAGAAGAAAACATACAGGTTTTGGCATGTCGCAAACATGAACAAACCACTGGGTTATACCATAATTAAAACAAGGATACCAAAAAAATACACATGTGAACAAATTGTTTACCCCTTCAGGATAATCACATGTGTCTGCTGACAATTTAACAGATTACAAATTTAACAGCCTGAGGCAATCAACCTCTGAACAAACACATCTCATTCAGACCATACAAACCATTATTCAACACAAAAGAAATGTGTGTGTAATGGGACACATGCCATAAGCGAGAACTTCAGTGTCGAGTGGCAAGTGAACTGACTCATTGTGTAAACAGTTGCTCGTTATATTTGAAGTAACAGAGATTTTGCAATTAAATGAGACGAGGGCATAGTAGTGTTTGTATATATAGTATTTATATACTATATGTATAGTATTATATGTAATCTACATTTACAATTAACATAAATAGAATCATATTACACGCCATTTTATGTTCAGTATACATACATATACAAACAATATGTCAAAAATATTTTTTGCAATGTAACAATATAATGATGCAATATTTAGCTGAAAAGTAGAATGTGATAATTATTATACATCTATATTATTATATATTTACGATATTTGGATTTAATAAACAAACACTTGGTGAGTTCTAAAGACAATTTTATTTTCCTGGCAATAGTTTCACCAGTTACGGCAGCTTCAGAGGTTGGATTTCTGTTGAAATCTGTTTATCCGTTTGAAATGAATGGATCCATTAATCCATCTGTTTTGAAATCTGTTAATACGTTTGTTAAAATATAGGCTAACAATGAACAATATACAACAAAAGGATTTCAAAAGTATTCGGCTCGATCTCTCAGCATGTGGGTAATTTCCTTTTATCATACATAAATTGTTTGTAATATTTATATTGTTCTTGTAATTGTATTTAAACATTTAGGACATGCTCACATTCTTTAAAATATTACATTCTGCTTAAAGCATACATATTTGTGGCAGTGGGGAAAAGAGGTTTGACTGACCCGGCAACACTGCTTTGTTTGTTACATATAGTTATTTATTTATATATTTAGTTACAGGTTTTATTACTCGTTGAATCAGTTCACTGCCCTAGTACTGCGCTGCAATGTGTACGGGAGTGGCCAGGCACCACAGTGCTGTAAAAAATTGTTTTATACTCGAGTATACAGTAGAAGCCCGATATAGCGCGGTTGTCGGGTGACATACTTTCCCCCGCGTTATAGGTGTAACCGCGGTATATCGGAAGGTGACCTGTACAGTGACAAATGATGGGGAAAGAGGACCGGGAAAAAGGATACAGCATAATGCACTACTATATACTGTACGTAAATTACGTCACCAAATGTAGAAATAAAAAATAAAAAACTGTATTTTAATCCAATATTTTAATCTATTTTAATCCAATGGAATATAAAATACACTATTTATACATTGCTCACTCGACCTACTGCAGGCCTAATTGTTGGTCTTAAAAAAGTCCGTAATTGTTGTTTGACGGGATTATGCACAGCGTTTCTTTTCCGCGTATTGTTTTATAAATGCAAGGTGCAGCAGATGAACATTATTAGATTCACTTTCCCTCTCCATCCACGAAATTACTTTGTTTATGTGTATTATCACTTCACTAACATTTGGAATAACTTCTTTCACTTCCACCCCATTTTCATTTCCATCATCGTCATCGTCTTCTTTTTCTTCGCAATTTGCATTTCGGACTGCATCGATGATATCTTTATCTCCTATACATTCTGTAACAGGCTCACCGTTGTCAACTTCTGCCCAGTCATTCAAGTCATCTAGAGTGAAGTTGCAATGCAGAGCACTACTCGCAGACTGTACATCACTATTAGTGAATCCGGCAACAGACCAATTTCCATCGGCGATGTTTTGTTCAAAGGAACATTTCTTCCAGCAATTCTGAATCGTAGCCGTACTAATACTTTCCCATGCAAGACCTATTGAATACGCAACTGTTTTCAGGTTTATTGACTTAAGGTAAATTTCCATTTCCTCATCAGAATTCACTATAGCACTCAGAAGTTCACGGCGGTAATGCCCTTTAAATGCTTTTATGATGCCTTGATCTAATGGCTGGATCAGTGCTGTAGTGTTTTTCGGCAAGAACATGACTCCGATTTTCCCATCTCTTGACTGTAGCATATCAGCAGGTGGATGTGCTGGACAGTGGTCAAGGGTCAGTACAGCTTTTTCTTTGAGGTTGAGTGACCGCAGGTGGCTTCTCACAGATGGAACAAATTCTTCATGGAACCATTTACCGAAAATATCACTTGTCATCCAAGCATTTTTTGTATTACGATATGTGATGGCTAATGACGTCATGTTAACATGTTGAAAGCATCTAGGATTTCGGCTTTTCCCTATACAGAGAGGTTTAACTTTGTGGCTGCCTGATTTATTTGTGGCAAACAGGAGGGTAACTCTATCCTTATTTATTTTTAATCCAGATTTATTTATTGAATTATTCACATCCAGAGTTCTGGTAGGAAGCATTAAAAAATACAGAGCAGTTTCATCACAGTTATACACTTGATGGTCATTTAAATCGTTATCGATCATTACTTTGTTTAATGCATGAGGAAAAAGTGCTGCAGCTTCACTGTCACATGATCGTGCTTCCCCTTCAATGCTTATCTGGCTTATACCATGACGAGATTTCCATCGCGAAAACCACCCATCAGATCCATTAAAGTCACTGTTGCCATGTAAATCACTATGGAATTTCACAGCTTGAGCTCCAATAACTGGTCGTGACAGTGGCACACCTTCACTTCGTTTTATTAAAAACCACCTGTACAGACACGCATCTAGTTCACTATCCTTACCTACTTTAGTCTTTTTTCTTTGCAACCCCACTTCACTTTCAACTGTGTTCACAAAACTTTTAAGTTTATCTTCTTCCTTCATCCACCCTCTAATTATTCCTTCTGGGATGCCACACTCACGTGATAAACTTGCCTTTGACTCTCCGTTCTTCACACGATCAATTATTTTGAGTTTATCACTCACAGAATATGCTTTTCTTTTCTGCGACATCACAAAACTCTACACTATGCGAATTTATGACAAAGACTATACACTTTGATAAGATAATATCACAGTATGATCTTATACGTACTGTAATATAAGAGTACACTATGAGGGAGAGAAGGGATTTAGTTGGCTGCTTGCCTTGGCATGAATTCTTAGAAAAGTAGAGACTGTAAATACGGGGCAATTGTTTATGTCTACAGGTACACTTGAACTGGCAATTCTGGTTGTTGTTTACAACGCCGTTTCCAACAACAAGCCTTTGTTTACAATAAACGCAACGCATTCCAATGTGGCTACGGAAGTCACGATAAACAATTCATAATTTACTCACTCTCTACAAGTAAGAATTTTCGCTAATAACGGGCGACATACTCTTCACCGCGTTATATCCGAATCCGCGGTATATCGGACCGCGCTATATCGGGCTTCTACTGTAATTTAAAAATGATAATGTATTGCGTGTAATCTATTATTAAAAAAATGACACAAAATCTCTGGCAGGAAGTTGTGGGATTTTTAGGTTATGAGAAAATTTATGTTAACCCAATGTAATGAAAAATGTCATGGTTTAATATATCTAATCCTCTGGTGAGGTTCATGCAAAAGGTAATGGTAAACTGTTAAAAAATATAAAATATATAGATTTGGCTTACCTCTTTAAAAAATTCTCCAAGATTCAAAGAAAGTCTGAAAGGGGGAAGCAGGTCCTTTAGGAAGAAAGCATTGAAGGAAAAATAGGCATTACCTGCATTGTAGAATAATAAACTATTACAGACAATCCAAGGGGTGAATGTATGAAACCTGGTTTCTCAAGCTGTTTGTATGCTGGCCATGTGTTAGTCAGAGAGTCTCAACCAATGATGCTCGTTTGAAGGTTCAGAGAAGACTCAATAGATGTGTACAGAAATGCATACCAGAAACATTCGATGGGGTGTGTGAGTCAATCTATATGCACAATAGTCGAGTTTGCCTACATACATATTTTATGTGCCCCAAAATACCAACAGTACCTTAACTATTGGCATACTGCAGAAAATAAAATACTAGAGAATTTGAACAAGGGAAAAAATTTATTAGATATTTAACATGCAAAAATTTAGACATTGGGGATGTAACTGAGGAAGACAGATTTAATTTTGATGGAACTGAGATAATAGGAAACTGGGAAAAACTCAGAAATAGAACTTTTGGAATTGCTAAATAGTTATATAGCTTATAGAATAATTAAAAATTTGTGATACTGTTGAAAAATATGGATGTTAACAAAATATTTCTACAATTAAAATAAGTTGGCTGTCGAGAATTTCTTGTACCATACAAATGAATGGTTACAAACAATTAAAAAAATTAAAAATAGAGTTTTTCCATTGTCACAAAGAGATTTGAGTATGGAACTGGATGAAAACATTTATTAAACAATTTAAACTGAAATAAAAGAAAACAGATGAGGTAGCCATTACTTTCTAAATAAGAACAAAATCGCTTATAAGAATGACAGTAATAAACAAGAGATGTGTTGAAAGAAATATTAAGAAAGAGAAATAAAAGAAATAGTTATTACTTAGTGCACACATAAGCCTATATAATATAGTATTTTTCTATTCATTACCATTATTATTATATTCTCATCTGTGGTAAAAATACAAAAATATCGGTATGGAGAATCATACACGACTTCCATATTCTAAGATTTATATTTAAAATCATTTTCAAAATGAAATATTACCACAGAAACTACTTCTTTCTACTTACTGCTTCAGCCTTAACCACAGTACTGTGGTCACTAACGTATACGGTACCACCTCACGTTATCGCACTCAATTTTCACTGATGATGGAAGTCGATGGCATTGCCGAAACGTCTGGTTTTGTAGAAAACATTGGACTATGGCCAAACATCCCGGGAAGGAATTTTAACAAAAACTACTTCTTTGTTGCCGATAACGTTGTACACATATATATAAAAAATATGCATAAACTTAATGGCTTGTATAAGTTAATGATTGCTCTCCATTAAGTAGTGCTCAAGTTTCCAAAGTTTTAATATTATGATGTCCGTAATTAAAACATCAGAGCTGGTTTAGTGTGTATGAGGTTACACCGTGGACAAAAATTTTCAACATTTCCTATTGAGCGTTGCTTAGAGTAAAGCTGCAAATCTACAGTGTATGTTTCACAGAACAAACACGCGAAAAAGAAGGAGCGCTCCGAAGTCACTCATGGACCCTCAGCATCTTGCAGAGGGTTCATTCCCTAAAGACGAAAAGTCTGTCTATGAATCGTTCCTCTGTAAACACGTGCAGTTACACTGCCCAGCGATCCACAGGAAGCAAATTGATGTCCATTTTTTCGGCTTGCACGCGTTATGTTGGTATGGGTTTCGGCACTTTCCATTTAAAAAGCGTGTAAATGTAAGAAAATAAACATGAATGAGGCCAGAAATAACGCGAATTTTGTGTGTGTGTGTGTGTGTGTGTGTGTGTCTTCCCTGCCATTTTATTGCGGTAGTCATAATAATACAATGGAAACGTAAACATTACATAACTGAGATATGCTTGCCTGCCACGAACGATATATTTTCTCTCATACATGATTTACATTAAAATGAAAAAATTATAATTTTATTGCCTGGCAACAAAATTATTTTATTTTTAACAATTACCATTGTTTGAAAAAGTTTAAATGAATTTTCAAGTACTTTACTATTGTTAAAACGTAAAAGGTTGCAGGTAAACTACCCCTTCCCCTTAACCGATCTTCACCAAAATCGAAAGGCCTTGAGTTCTCTAAAATTCAGGGACATACGAAAAAAAAAATTGATTCTGTTTGAATATGCGGCAGTTATCGTTCGTCATAGAAAAAAATACCCTAGATAAAAAATGTTGCAGGTAAACTACCCCTTTCCCTTTACCGATCTTCACCAAAAACAATAGGTCTTGAGTACTCTACAAATCATGGCTGTATGCAAAAAATTATTTGATTCTGTTTGAATTTGCGGCTGTTATCGTTTGCCATAGAAAATACCCTTGTTAAAACAAAACGTTGCAGGTAAACTACCCCTTTCCCTTTACCGATCTTCACCAAAAACAGTAGGTGTTGAGTACTCTACAAATCAGGGCTGTATGCAAATAATATTTTGATTCTGTTTGAATTTACGGCTGTTATCTTTGCCATAGAAAATACCCTTGTTAAAACATAAAACGTTGCAGGTAAACTACCTCTTTCCCTTAACCGTTCTTCACCAAAAACAATAGGTCTTGAGAACTCCATAATTCAGGGCTGTATGAGAAACATTATTTGATTCTGTTTGAATTTGCGGCTGCTATCGTTTGACAAAAAAAAAAATATCGGTATGGAGAACCATACATGACTTCCACGTTCTAAGATTTATATTTAAAATCATATTTGAAATGAAATATTTCCATAGAAACTACTTCTTTCTACTTATTGCTTCAGCATTAACCACAGTACTGTGGTCACTAACGTATACCACCTCACGTTTTCGCACTCGATTTTCACCGATGATGGCAGTCGATGGCACTGCCGAAAAGTCTGGTTTTGTAGAAAACATTGGACTACGGCTAAAGAGCCCGGGAAGCAATTTTAACAAAAAACTACTTCTTTGTTGCCGATAACGTAGTACACATATAAAAAATTCTCCCCTCCACCGTCAACTATAATTTTTAATAATAGAAAATTACCCCCACCCCGTTCACCTAACCTCTTCATTTATAGATATTTCATCTACGTTTCTACAGTGGATTACTATGAGCTTCTTATCAGGATACTTTATTTATAAAAATTAAGTACTTTACTCTTGTTAAATCATAAAATGTTTCAGGTAAACTACCCCTTTCTCTCAACCGATCTTCTCTAAAATCAATAGACCTTCCGTCCTCTACAATTCAGGGAAGCATGCAAAAAATATTTGATTCTGTTTCAATGTGCGGCAGTTATCATTCGTCATGGAAACATTTCTCTTGTTACAACATAAAATATAGCAGGTAAACTACCCCTTTCCCTTAACCGATTTTCACCAAAATCAATAGACCTTGAGCTCTCTGCAACTCAGGAAAGAGTGCAAAAAATTATTTGATTCTCATTGAATTTTCGGCAGTTATTGTTCGTCATAAAAAAATTACCCTTTTTAAAACATAAAACATTGCTGATAAACTACCCCTTCCCTTAACCGACCTTCAACAAAATCAACAGACCTTGAGTTCTCTTTAGTTCAAAAATGTATGCAAAAACCTAGTTGATTCTGTTTGAATTTACGGCAGTTATCGTTCGTCATATAAAAAATTACCCTGGTTAAAACATAAAATGTTGCTGGTAAACTACCCCTTTCAATTAACCGATCTTCACCAACACCAATAGGTATTGAGAACTCTACAATACAGGGCTGTATGCAAAACATCATTTGATTCTGTTTGAATTTGCGGCTGTTATCGTTTACTATAGAAAAAAATTACCCTTGATAAAAAACCGTTGCTGGTAAACTACCCCTTTCCCTAAACCGATCTTCACCAAAAACGATAGGTTTTGTGTAATCTACAATTCAGGACTGTATGCAAACAATTATTTGATTCTGTTTGAATTTGCGGCTGTTATCGTTTGCCATAGAAAACACCCTTGATAAAACATAAAACGTTGCTGGTAAACTACCCTATTCCATTAACCAATCTTCACCAAAAACAATATGTCTTGAGAACTCTACAATTCAGGGCTGTATACAAAACATTAGTTGATTCTCTTTGAATTTACGGCAGTTATCGTTCGTCATAGAAAATATCGGTATGGAGAACCATACATGACTTCCATATTCTAAGATTTATATTTAAAATCATTTTCAGCCAAACAGCCAGGCTGTGTCTTACCTGCCTTTTTATTGCTGTATTAAATGAAAAATATTATATTACATTAAAATGAAAAAATTATAATTTTCTTGCCTGGCAACAAAATTATTTTATTTTTAACAATTACGATTGTTTCAAAAAGTTTAAATAAATTTTCAAGTACTTTACTCTTGTTAAAACGTAAAAGGTTGCAGGTAAACTACCCCTTCCCCTTAACCGATCTTCACCAAAATCGAAAGTCATTGAGACCTCTACAATTCAGGGACGTATGCAAAAAATTATTTGATTCTGTTTGAATTTGCGGCTGTTATCGTTTGCCATAGAAAATACGCTTGATAAAAAAACGTTGCAGGTAAACTACCCCTTCCCCTTAACTGATCTTCACCAAAAACAACAGGTCTTGAGTACTCTACAAATCAGGGCTGTATGCAAAACATTATTTGATTCTGTTCGAATTTGCGGCTGTTATCGTTTGCCATACAAAATACCCTTGTTAAAAAAACGTTGCAGGTAAACTACCCCTTTCCCTCAACCGATCTTCACCAAAAACAATAGGTCTTGAGAACTCTACAATTTAGGGCTGTATGCAAATAATCTTTTGATTCTGTTTGAATTTGCGGCTGTTATCGTTTGCCATAGGAAATACCCTTGTTAAAACATAAAACGTTACAGGTAAACTACCCCTTTCCCTTAACCGATCTTCACCAAAAACAATAGGTCTTGAGTACTCTACAAATCAGGGCTGTATGCAAAACATTATTTGATTCTGTTTGAATTTGCGGCTGTTATCGTTTGCCATAGAAAATACCCTTGTTAAAAAAACGTTGCAGGTAAACTACCCCTTTCCCTCAACCGAACTTCACCAAAAACAATAGGTCTTGAGAACTCTACAATTTAGGGCTGTATGCAAATAATCTTTTAATTCTGTTTGAATTTGCGGCTGTTATCGTTTGCCATAGGAAATACCCTTGTTAAAACATAAAACGTTACAGGTAAACTACCCCTTTCCCTTAACCGATCTTCACCAAAATCAACAGATCTTGAGAACTCTACAATTCAGGGCTTTATGCGAAACATTATTTGATTTGTGTTTGAATTTGCGGCTGTTATCGTTTGCCAAACAAACAAAATTACCCTTGCTAAAAAAAAACCGTTGCAGGTAAACTACCCCTTTCCCTCAACCGATCTTCACCAAAAACAATAGGTCGCGAGTACTCTGCAAATCAGGGCTGTATGCAAAAAATTATTTGATTCTGTTTGAATTTGCGGCAGTTATCGTTTGCCATAGAAAAAAAACTACAGACAGACAGACACTTTTCGGAAAACGACTTTTTTTCATGTTTTGAGTGTAGTAGAATCAGAATCTGCAATAATCTCGAACACGATTTTTTTTGCCATCACCATACTTCCATTCCTTAAGGAATATGGAAGTAAAAATACCCTTGTTAAAACATAAAACGTTGCAGGTAAACTACCCCTTTCCCTTAACCGATCTTCAACAAAATCAACAGACCTTGAGTTCTGTATAATTCAAAAAGGTATGCAGAAGAGTAATTGATTCTGTTTTAATGTATGGAAGTTATCGTTCGTCAAACAAAATTCCCCTTGATAAAACATAAAATGTTGCTGGTAAACAACCCAATTCCCTTAACCGATCTTCACCAAAACCAACAGGTCTTGAGAACTCTACAATTCAGAGCTGTATGCAAAATATTATATGATTTTGTTTGAATTTGCGGCTGTTATCGTTTGCCATACAAAATACCCTTGATAAAACAAAAAACGTGGCTGGTAAACTACCCCTTTCCCTTAACCGATCTTCACCAAAAACAATAGCTCTTTAGTACTCAACAAAACAGGGCTGTATGCAAAAACGTATTTGATCCTGTTTGAATTTGCGGCTCTTATCGTTTGCCATAGAAAATACCGTTTTAAAACATAAAACGTTGCAGGTAAACTACCCCTTTCCCTTAACCGATCTTCACCAACACCAATAGGTATTGAGAACTCTACAATACAGGGCTGTATGCAAAACATCATTTGATTCTGTTTGAATTTGCGGCTGTTATCATTTACCATAGAAAAAATTACCCTTGATAAAAAACCGTTGCAGGTAAACTACCCCTTTACATTAACCGATCTTCACCAAAAACGATAGGTCTTGAGAACTCTACAATTCAGAGCTGTATGCAAAATATTATATGATTTTGTTTGAATTTGCGGCTGTTATCGTTTGCCATACAAAATACCCTTGATAAAACAAAAAACGTGGCTGGTAAACTACCCCTTTCCCTTAAACGATCTTCACCAAAAACAATAGGTCTTTAGTACTCAAGAAATCAGGGCTGTATGCAAAAACGTATTTGATTCCGTTTGAATTTGCGGCTCTTATCGTTTGCCATAGAAAATACCCTTTTAAAACATAAAATGTTGCAGGTAAACTACCCCTTTGCCTTAACCGATATTCACCAAAAACAAAAGGTCTTGAGAACTCTACAAATCAGGGCAGTACGCAAAACATTATTTGATTATGTTTGAATTTGCGGCTGTTATCGTTTGCCATAAAAAATACCCTTGTTAAAACATAAAACGTTGCCGGTAAACTACCCCTTCCCATAACCGATCTTTACCAAAATCAACAGATCTTGAGAACTCTACAATTCAGGGCTGTATGCGAAATATTATTTGATTCTGTTTGAATTTGCGGCTGTTATCGTTTGCCAAACAAACAAAATTACCCTTGATAAAAAAAAACTGTTGCAGGTAAACTACCCCTTTCCCTCAACCGATCTGCACCAAAAACAATAGGTCGCGAGTACTCTACAAATCAGGACTGTATACAAAAAATTATTTGATTCTGTTTGAATTTGCGGCTGTTATCGTTTGCCATAGAAAAAAAATCTACACACACACACAGACACTTTTCGAAAAACGACTTTTTTTCATGTTTTGAGTGTAGTACAATCAGAATCTGCAATAATCTCGAACACGATTTTTTTTGCCATCACCATACTTCCATTTCCTTGAGGAACATGGAAGTAAAATACCCTTGATAAAAAAAAACCGTTTCAGGTAAACTACCCCTTTCCCTCAACCGATCTTCACCAAAAACAATAGGTCGTGAGTACTCTACAAATTAGGGCTGTATGCAAAAAATTATTTGATTCTGTTTGAATTTGCAGCTATTATCGTTTGCCATAGAAACAAAATCTACAGACAGACACACACACACACACACACTCTTCTCGAAAATGACTTTTTTTCATGTTTTGAGTGTAGTACAATCAGAATCTGCAATAATCTTAAACACGATTTTTTTTGCCATCACCATGCTTCCATTTCCTTAAGGAATATGGAAGTAAAATGGAAACGTAAACATTACATAATTGAGATATGCTTGCCTGCCATGAACGATATATTTTCTCTCATACATGATTTACATTAAAATGAAAAAATTATAATTTTATTGCCTGGCAACAAAATTATTTTATTTTTACTTCCATATTCCTCCTTAAGGAAATGGAAGTATGGTGATGGCAAAAAAATCGTGTTCGAGATTATTGCAGATTCTGATTGTACTACACTCAAAACATGAAAAAGTCGTTTTTCGAAAAGTGTCTGTGTGTGTGTCTGTCTGTAGATTTTTGTTCTATGGCAAACGATAACTGCCGCAAATTCAAACAGAATCAAATAATTTTTTGCTTACAGCCCTGATTTGTAGAGTACTCACAACCTATTGTTTTTGGTGAAGATCGGTTGAGGGAAACTGGTAGTTTACCTGCAATGGTTCTTTTTTATCAAGGGTAATTTTTTTTTTGTCAAACGATAACAGCCGCAAATTCAAACAGAATCAAATAATGTTTCGCATACAGCTCTGAACTGTAGAGTTCTCAAGACCTATTGTTTTTGGTGAAGAACGGTTAAGGGAAAGAGGTAGTTTACCTGCAACGTTTTATGTTTTAACAAGGGTATTTTCTATGGCAAAGATAACAGCCGCAAATTCAAACAGAATCAAAATATTATTTGCATACAGCCCTGATTTGTAGAGTACTCAACACCTACTGTTTTTGGTGAAGATCGGTAAAGGGAAAGGGGTAGTTTACCTGCAACGTTTTTTTATCAAGGGTAATTTTTTCTATGACGAACGATAACTGCCGCAAATTCAAACAGAATCAAATAATTTTTTGCTTACAGCCCTGATTTGTAGAGTACTCACGACCTATTGTTTTTGGTGAAGATCGGTTGAGGGAAACGGGTAGTTTACCTGCAATGGTTCTTTTTTATCAAGGGTAATTTTTTTTTTGTCAAACGATAACAGCCGCAAATTCAAACAGAATCAAATAATGTTTCGCATACAGCTCTGAACTGTAGAGTTCTCAAGACCTATTGTTTTTGGTTAAGAACGGTTAAGGGAAAGAGGTAGTTTACCTGCAACATTTTATGTTTTAACAAGGGTATTTTCTATGGCAAAGATAACAGCCGCAAGTTCAAACAGAATCAAAATATTATTTGCATACAGCCCTGATTTGTAGAGTACTCAACACCTACTGTTTTTGGTGAAGATCGGTAAAGGGAAAGGGGTAGTTTACCTGCAACGTTTTTTTATCAAGGGTAATTTTTTCTATGACGAACGATAACTGCCGCATATTCAAACAGAATCAAATAATTTTTTGCATACGTCCCTGAATTATAGAGAACTCAAGGCCTTTTGATTTTGGTGAAGATCGGTTAAGGGGAAAGGGTAGTTTACCTGCAACCTTTTACGTTTTAACAACAGTAAAGTACTTGAAAATTCATTTAAACTTTTTCAAACAACGGTAATTGTTACAAATAAAATAATTTTGTTGAGATCACTACAATTCAGGGATGTATGCAAAAAATTATTTGATTCTGTTTGAATATGCGGCAGTTACCATTTGCCATAGAAAATTATCCTTGATAAAAAAAACGTTGCAGGTAAACCGATCTTCACCAAAAACAATAGGTCTTGAGTACGCTACAAATCAGGGCTGTATGCAAAAAATTATTTGATTCTGTTTGAATTTGCGGCTGTTATCGTTTGCCATAGAAAATACCCTTGATAAAAAAATGTTGCAGGTAAACTACCCCTTTCCCTTAACCGATCTTCACCAAAAACAATAGGTCTTGAGAACTCTACAATTCAGGGCTGCATGCGAAACATTATTTGATTCTGTTTGAATTTGCGGCTGTTATCGTTTGCCAAAAAAAAAATTACCCTTGATAAAAAAAAACCGTTGCAGGTAAACTACCCCTTTCCCTCAACCAATCTTCACCAAAAACAATAGGCCGTGAGTACTCTACAAATCAGGGCTGTACGCAAAAAATTATTTGATTCTGTTTGAATTTGCGGCAGTTATCGTTTGCCATAGAACAAAAATCTACAGACAGACACACACACAGACACTTTTCGAAAAACGACTTTTTTTCATGTTTTGAGTGTAGTACAATCAGAATCTGCAATAATCTCGAACACGATTTTTTTTGCCATCACCATACTTCCATTTCCTTAAGGAACATGGAAGTAAAAAACATATTATCTGTCAACAAAAGTACAGGTACTGCCATTAAAAAACCTATTTGTGCATCTCATACACATGGTATTACAAAAGTTTCCAAAGATGTCCCAGCAAAGAGGGTTTTGAGTCTGTTAGTACGGTATCTCCAGTTTTCCATGTCATCGAATAAGTAAAATAAAACAACTACAAATTAAAAGGCTTTTTAAACTATAACATGTTAACTGAGTAGTTCAGCTTAATTACTAATGTTGTTGTGTTATCTCTAAGATTCTAAAAAACAGGTGATGTTAAAACTTCTTCTTCTTCCTTTGGCTCTGCATCCCTCTATGAGATTTGGCCTCCTCAACAATTGTACACCATTCCCTTCTGTTCTGAGCAACGATCTTCCATCCTCTGATCCCCATGGTTTGCAGGTCCTCCTCAATACACTCCATCCATCTCTTTTTTTGGTCTTCTTTTGGACCTAGACTCCAAGGATTTCCATTCTGTGATAGCTCTTGCATTTCTGGTCTTCCCCACTCTATAAATATGTCTAGCCATCTAATTCTCTGTGACTTAATAAACTTTACTACGTTTTTGCTGTTTATTAATGTATCAAGATACATGCGGATCCGCCAAGTGCCATCTTGTTGTACTACTAGCCCAAAAATTCTTCTAAATATTTTTCTCTCAAATCGTCTACGATCTTTTTCAACTTTCTTCCACATGGTCCATGTCTCACAGTCATTAAGTCACTACTGGTCTTATAAATTTTCAGTTTAGAATTACAACTTAGGATCCTAGAGCATATTAAATAAAGAAGTTTTTTAAAAGTTCTGTCTTGATAACGACCTCCTAAGAGGGCAGATGAGCGGGTAAAGTTTAGGGCACCCATTTGCCCTTGGGATGGGAAACTGTTCCTAAAGGCAGAAGAGCCAGTGAACGAGATGGCATAAGACCTACAAGACTAACAATCTTGGTTGTATCTTGGTTAGCTGAAATACTGCAAACCTACCAGCGAAACTTTGTTCAACGGTACAGCATGGTGGAAAGTCACGAACGGAAAACTATTCCAGGTGGTAACCAATCCACTGCTGCTGAGAGCAACGCAAGCAAGTCATCGGATTCTGGAGAACTTGCACTAACATGCATGAAGGACAAGATCAAGCACAAACATAAAAACTTTTCCCCAACCATAAACATAAACTCTCTTCTGAAAATAGGGAAATTAAAACAACTGACTGAACAAAACATTCTGATCACGGCAGTTCAAGAAACAAGATTCACAGATGAATATGCTCTTGAATCGGAGTGATATAGAATTTTTTAAGGAAAAGAGTAATGAAAAATGTTCCACATTTGAACTGGATTTATAGTCAGTCATAAATTTTTGAACTCAATAATAGATTTCTAATCTCCAATTTGTAGAGTATCAACACTTTCCTTTGCTTGCACGAATAAGGCATGTACATTAATTAATGTTTATGCACCAATTAACCGGGAAAATAAAACCAACAGAGAAGGAACCGACAAGTTCTGAGAGGAATTAGAAGAAATCATTACTGAAGTCCCAAAGAGGCATACAGTAATTCTGCTAGGTGATTTAATGCTCAATTGGGCAGGGAGAAAAAATTCAGAAACATTGTTGGAAACTACCAAGCACACAAAAGAACTAATAAGAATGGAGAAAGACTAATAGAACTGTGCGAAGCAACCAATCTAATAATGAAATCTACAGCTTTTAAGCATCTTCCGAGAAAACAGAAAACTTGGATCTCACCAAATTCCAACCTAGGTGAATTCCAAATAGACCATGTAGCAATATCTAGGAAATCCTCAACAGAAATTCAAAATGTCAAAGTAATAAGAAACGCCAAAGTGGACTCAGACCACCATCTTTCTAAAACTAAAGTTAAACTCCAGCCAAGAAACACCAGGAGACAAACGAAACTAGAAACTGCCAGATATGATATAGAAAAACTCAAGAATGAGTCAAGTTTTACAGACAAACTGGAAGAACAAAATCCTGAAAATTGGGAACAACTGAAAGAATCCGAAGTTCGAGCAGCCAAAGAAACAATTCCTCTCATTAAAGTCAGAAAACATGCTCGGTGGAACGCAGAATGTGACAAAGCAATAAATGAAAGACAACAAGCCTGGCAAAAATGGAATGCGCACAAGAACATAGAAAACAGAACAAACTTCTTACACATCACAAAGAAAATATCCAAATTAATTAGGAATGTTAAGAAGAATTATGACAAAAATTAGTTAAATAAAACAGAACAAGATTTTTAAAAAGAATAACACAAGGGACTTTTATAGTACTTTTAAAAAAAACTTAAGTAAATACTCCCCTCCAAGCGTCTGCTTTAAAGACCAGAATGGAAAAGCAGAGTACAATAATGAAGATAATTGTGACATCTTAGCCAGTTATTTTGAAAACCTACTGAATGATGAATGCCCTAAATCAAGATTCAGTTTTAATCAAGTGAACACTCAACAACCCAATTCTCTCCCTCCAGATAAAGAAGAAATCATTGCAATATTCAATCTCTTAAACACAAGGCACCTGGGGAAGACACAATCACTGTTCAACTTTGGAAGCATCCAAATGACAAATATCTAGAAAAACTGACTGAAATTATCCAAACATTTGGACAACTGAGAAAATTCCTGATGACTGGACAACACCATGGATTAATCCAATCCACAAGAAAGGTGATAAAACAGATCACTGATCACAACTGATAACTACAGAGGCACCTTACTTTTGCCAGTTACCTATAAAATCTTATCCAAAACATTATTGTTCAGAGCAGAGAAACAACTTGACTCACAATAGGTGAATACCAATGTGGCTTCCAAAAATGTAGGTCATGCACAGAGCAGATTCTTAACCTAAAATCAGTAATGACATATTTGAAAAGGAGATATAAAGATTTTGTAATTTCCTTTAATGACTTTAAGAAGGTATATGACTCAATTGATAGAGAGTCATTGTTCAAAATCCTTAATGAATAAAACAAGCTTGGATAATAAAACAACAAATTTAATCAAAAAAACGCTGACAAATACCTGCTCCAAAGTGAAATTCAGAGGTGAAATTTCTAGATAGTTTAAGAGTGAAATTAAGACAGGAGTCAGACACAGAAATGGACTTTCAACGTTGCTTTTTAACTGCGTTCTGGAAAAAGTAATACGAGAATGGAGAAAATCATTGGAGGAAAATCACATCAGCCAAGGAATTAGATTAGGCAATAGCAAAGATAACCTATCAATAGACTGTCTAGTGTTTGCAGACAATCTAGCAATCTAGATTCAGTAGAAACAGCCATTAGACATGTCGAATTGCTGATAGAACAAGCCAAAAGAGTACGTAAAAAAAAAAAAAAAAAAAAAAAAAAACATCTAGACAATATCCAAGAAAATGAAACTCGATACGGACAAATCTATGGAACTTTCAAAGTCAAGTATCTTGGAGAAGTTACTGAACACAATGTCTCAGAGAAAGCATGGGTTGATAAGATGAAAGTTGCTTACCATTTAACCAAGGACACATATAACAAGAAATTAATATCCATTAATGCCAAACTTAGGCATGATTCAACAGTAATTTACCTGGAAACACTTTATGCAGCTGAATGTCTGACTCTGAACAAGAAAATGATGATGGAAGAACTGGGAGTCACAGAAAGGGAAATATTTAGAAAACTATTGGGATCACTAAAAGATGGAGAACAGTACAGAAGACGCCACAATAATGACCTGTGCACATGTGTTGAGAAAATCACAGATGTAATTAGAAAAAGAATTACTTTCTACGGAAATGATCAAAGAATGACTCCTGACAGACTAGCAGGGAAGCTTTTTAACTATTTCAAAAAGCTCAAAATGTCCAATACGTGGTTCACAGAAACAGAAAAAGACATAGAAGAACTCCAGATTACTCAAGAAGACATTGAAGAATGCCTGCCACTCAAAGAAAAATTAAAAAATGCCAAAGGTTTTCAGGAAAACCCCAAGAAGAGGACAGGTGTCATCTGGACTGACAAAAGGAATGAGAGACATCGATCAAGAATGAAGGAAGAGAGAGAAGAAGAAGGGAGGAACCAGTTGAACCAAACATAGGCCACAATGACTCATACGCAAAACAAAAAAATTGGTATTATAATAAATGCGAACAAAATGTATTAATTATAATACAAGTACACACAAAGTAATACTATAAGATCATATTGTTACAACACAAATAAGCCAACCCAATACCAGGGATGAACAAGATAATATTGAATCTAAAATAATACTTCACATTAAATAAAAATTATTAATTTAAATAAAATATAAAAACTATGACTCGACAAACGACGACATGACCTAACCCAAGTGATTGACCCAACAAAAGGAAACAAAAGAAGAAGGGAACCACGAAAAACAAACGAGAATACAACCAAAGAAGAGAAGAAAGTGATTAACCAAACCAAAGGAAGAAGGGAAAAAACCAAAACCCAAACAAAAATGAAACAAGTTCATGGAATTAAATGACTCAATGTAACACGTTAAAATGAACCCAAAGGAGAAGGTGGAAAAACCAAGGTATTAACCAAATACAATGAAAATGAAGAAGCAGGGAAATGGATAGAAATAAAAACCAATAATGATACACAAGCAAGTAATAAAGCATAGAAGGAGAAATAATGCACTCAAAAGTAATATTGGAACCAAGACCAATAATGAACCTATGAGAAAGGAAAAAGTAAATGTCATTATCCATTAATGGACAATAATAATTTAGGGAAGAAACCCTCTTAAACAATGTTAAAGATAAAAATGATAAAAAAGCAAACTAAACCCCAATTTAGAATTAGATGTAAGAATAGTATTGTAAGGACATAAAATTGTTAATAGTATTAAGGAAATATTGTAATGAAAGAGAAAAAATGAATAGTGAGATAGTAATTAGAGGGATTACCCATTCAGAAACACTTAAAAAACAAAAATATTTGTGAAGTGCAAAATGAAAGTGTAAAAACCCCAAAGTGTAGTGATAAAGAAAGTACACTAATTAAATTATAATTAACTATAAATAATTTAAGAGTGAAGGTGATGATTTAATGAAAATAGTGTAAAGTATAGAATGGAAATATAGTGAAAAATAGTGAATGATAAAATCATTAACAATTAATAAATCCTAAAGAACACTAAAGGTTTAACAGTGAAAATTAATAGTGAATAAGTATGTTGTGAAAAATAGTATTAAGTATAAACTATAAAGAGGTATTGAACACTGGAAAGTGATAATCACCATAATAAACAAAACAAAAAATATAATTAAGGAGTTTTAAAAGCAAGTAATCATAGTTGAAAGGGAGAATCCCAGGAAAGAGTAAGTTGAAAGTGTTAACATGGAGGGAAAGTAAAGATTGTTTAAAAAGTTAAGAAGTTAGAAACAAATAAAAAAACACCCATGTTATAAGGGATCATTATAAGTTCACAAAAGTGATGTTGCTTGTCGCACTAAAAAGTAATATAAATTAAAATGTATTGTGAACAAAGATCAGCAAATAATAAGTTAGTTAAATAATTATTCAATCAAGTTTATGAATTGGATATGGCTGTAAGAATTATACAGACCATAGGCCTACATGTTATATTTAAATAAGATCAAAAAAGTAGTAAATAATAGCCACCTTGTTATTATTGGCAAAGGAAATAAATAAAAATGTTAAGAAATGTATGACTAGAAAACATGGAAACCAAAGAGTAAATAACTGTGTATAAAATAATAGTGACATAATAATAACACATAAACAGACTCAAACACAACACAACCAATTATAATAACAAAATAAAGCCCATTAGGCTGAAATGAAATGTAATTTAAATGAAATAAGTCAAATACCATAATGGCTACTTATACCTATGAAAGTGCCTAACTGTCAGAAACAAACAACTACAAATTATAACAAATTAACAAAGAAATTAGCAAATCTGAGGTGAAGGATTCACCGAGAATAAATTGTAAATCATTTGTAGAACAAAATATTATAATAAGCATTTATATACAAAAAGAAATGTAATTAACAAGTATTAACATAATTGTAAAAACATAAAATCTAAAATTACCCAAACTTGTGGGGTATCAAAATAATCTATGAAAGGAAATAAATACTATAGTGACAATATTTAATAACCAGGAAGGAAGATAGAGGAATAACAGCAGTCAGAAGATATAGGAAGAATTCGAATTTTGATAACAATATATCATCTCAAAATCAACCAATCAAAATCATTCAGTTACCATAGAAACGACAGTTGAAAGGAGAATTACGGTTGAATACCGTTACAGAAGTGAAGCGTCAGTCAAGCAGTACAGAAGCCAATGTTCGGAAGACCGATTTTCTAATAAAATAATGTAAAACAGTAATCAAGATTCATAACCATGACGGTATAAGAAGCAGACGACCCATTTATAGCAGTCCACTCAAGATCCAGGATAATTAAACTGAAAATTAACCGAAAAGTATGACCAGATACTCCATGAAAAGGGCGCCCAACCCATTGAAGCCCAAAAATTAATGAAAAAACAACTTATTGCAGCCAAATCCTACCCGATCAAATGAACGAAGACACCATGTAACGGGGGTAAAAGGAGGGGCTTTTTATTTTATTAAAATATCATAAATTGTTTTCATCTGTGTGGCCAGCCACGTGTTAAACAAAAGCTTTGTGCAAACAAAGAGTTGTGAGGTGTAGCTGTCTGATGGAATGCGTCAAGGTGAAACCACGTAATGTAATTCTCAGAACTGTAGTGTTGAGTAACACGCGCAAACACCAGCAGGTGCGCAACTGACGCCGATTTGGTAAAACAATATGGCCCGGAGACGATGTTTTTTCACTACGTGCTTTCGGCAAGGTGGAAGTCTTGACGAAGTTCCGCCTACCTTTGTGACGAAACCAGTGGACACTAGATTTCGTCTACTGCCAACACCCACAAATAACACGTGTTGTGGGTGCAACGACGAAGACCTTAGCAGCAAAGGCGGTGAACAGCGACGAAATTTATTAACACCAGCAGGCAGTGAGTTCCCGTATTGAAAAACTGTGGAGAGGGAACCACGAGAAAGTATCTCCCCAGTTCATCTCACCCACAGGCCGCATGCGGTCCGGTTAAAACTTTATTTTAAAAATGTAATCACTAGGCCGACCTAGCCGGTAAAAACCCAGAACATTATTCAAAAGTGAACTAACTAAATCAGAATGAAGTGAGTGAGGCGAAAGAAAAGGCGGTAAACGATGAACTCATAACTTTAGTACATTCAAACGAGGACTTAGTGCGGGCCACGCAACCAGGGCTGTGGAGACGCCGTTGCGCAAGTAAAAGTAGTCATCAAAATTTTAATGATGCCATAAAACTGATCAAATAAATACGGGGTTTTTTGTAAAATTGTATGTGAGTTGAGTGTGTGCAGCAATCTGGGTCGTCTTAATTAATTAATTAAATATTATAGTAATTACAATGTTGAAATAAATGTTTAGATTAGATGCAATAATATCAAGCAGTAATATGTCAATGTTGAAGGAAAGAGTAACAAATTCATGCCTTTTAAAAGTACAGATGATGAAATAAAATCTCAGTTGTTTTCTATATAAGCGAATCGAGTGAATTACTGATATACCCTTGCAATCATCCTTGCATTTCCATGTTCGTGTGATGTGACCCTGGGCAATACAAGGTAAGTGGAATAATTTATGAAATAATTTTTGTGATTTTAATTTATTAATAAGGTAATAACCATCACAACCAAGTCATGCTGAGGTGTTAAGTACAATTAAATTACCTATTTCCAAAAAACCTAATCACTCTAAATTTTACTAAAGGTAAATTTATTTGACTATAAACAGAATATTTCTCTTTCACAGATTATTTAAGTAAAATAAAACTCACTGAAAATTTGTTAAGATAGAACATAACCTATTATTAAAACACGAACTTTCAAAACACATTTAACGACACTACAGAACAGATTGTAACATCACACATTATTATTTATGTATACTTAGCATAAGGTAAAATATTTTTATTGTAACCATAGGAATTCTTTAGCTCATAATCACAAGAATCCCACGATTTTGGGAACAAAAATAATTGTAATAACTTAAACGTTACACAGCCATACTGATGCTGATCGTTCCTTAATCGATTCGTCAACCTTGGGAGGAAGAGCCTTATGTACAAAGTCGGTGCAAATTTATTATAAAATAATTGTCAAATTGAATATTTTAATTATCACCCATTAAAAAATAACTAGTACAGGGAGTAACCGTTGTCATTATTTCATAGGGAGTGTATACATTACTTGTGTTTATTTATGAAGAATAGATTTGATGAGCAGCGAACCAGCCGTCATTTGCACAGCAGCATCGACAATTCAGACGGCCGTACGAGCGAGAATTATTTGAACGCACCGACCGTCACCGCTGAAAACTAATCATACAATAGTTTTAGTTGTTTTAATGACTTGGCGCCACCCGGGATTAACACACCCCTATAAGTAAACAGGTAAGGTTACTGCCGTGTTATACTGGTGATTACCGCAACGCTACGGACATCGTTAGCCGTGAACATTGATGTAACGACCCCGGTGCGAGACGAACGCACTAAAATTTAATACACATACAAAATTGGTGTACATTTTACAGATACGACCAGAACTATTCGTTACAATATGGAACGCTGACAATGGTATATGAGGTTTGATCGAAAAGTTTGTGCAATTTTGCAATTTCCACCACTACAAGTGTCCATTTTTATGTGATGTTGATAGACATGTTGGTGACAATCATCTAAAATTTTAGTCCTATTTGATGTATAGTTTGGATTTCACCGCTAATTGAGTAAGTGGTATTAGGAACTTTTTTGTGATTCTACAATGCAAGATTGAAGAACATGGATTTAATTTTGTGTAAACTGTGAGATAAACGGCTCTGTCCTGGGAAACAAGTTCAGAAGGCCTCTGGCAAGACTGCTGTGCATGAACAAGCAGTTTACTTAGGGTTGCCATACGTCCTGAAAAAGCGGGATTGTCCTGAATTTGAGCATGTGTCCCGACGTCCTGACTGAATTTTTAAAAATCCCTAAATGTCCTGAATTTTAAAAATCATAGCAAGTTATTTAAAATTTGCCTGGGAGCAGCGTGTTTCCGCTTTGGTTATTATTGCTAAGCAGACATTTTACACGATGCTCGACGTGGTTTCGGCATATTATCTGTCTTCAACATTGGTCTATTTTAGTTAATTGGCGTGTTTCTGTAATATATCATTCACGGAAAATAGTTATAAAGGTATTATTCACAAGTTGTAGTATTCAAAGTTGTATTATGTCGAAAAAGAGACTATCAAAATTCAACGAAACATGGACAAAAGATTTTCCATCGGTTAAGCATGGAAGAAATGAACATGAAGCATACTGTGATTTGTGCAAGTAAGTAAATGAAAATAATATTCTGTGGTGTAATAGAATAGGTTAGATTAGAGACATTTATAAGATTTATTTCAATTTACAAGAACGTGAAGTTAGTTCCGACCAATAACGTTCACTGCAGTTAATCTGAACAACCGTATTCACAATTTGGCCTATTTTTTAATAGGCCTACTTTTACTTTTATTCTCGTTAGAAATTATGGCTTAAATTCGAATTGTGATCTTTTAGGTTAAGTTAAAAGGTTAAATTAGGTTAGGTTACGTTAGATTACATTAATTTATAAAGGATTACATAATTACATAATGCTACTATGGTTACCCGTACCACCTAAATTGTACAAGTGCCGGATTGGATTAGGTTATATTAAATCTTTACTCAGCCTAGACAGTAGCAGGCCATGATTCTTTACCGAAATTATTTCGGCACTTGATTATTAAAAGTGAATTGAATGCAAGAGAAGCGTAATTGCGTTTCTTAACAATTGAATTTGTATTTTCAGTACATATGTCAACGTGTCCCATGGAGGTAAAGGGGATGTCTCCAAGCATTCATTAACAGGGAAGCATAAGAAAGCTCTGTCTGCTGTTTCAAGAACACCAGTACTTCAGGGATACTTCATTGAACAAACCAACGAAGCCAAGAATGTCGCAGCAGCTGAAGGTGCTTTTGCGTATCACTCCATTAAGCACCATATGTCATACAATTCAGCCACTTGTAGCTCTAAGATGTATAGCAAGGTATTCAAAGACTCAAATATTGCAAGTAAATTTTCGAGTGCGAAAACAAAAACTGAAGCAATTGTAAATAATGTTCTTGCTCCCCATACTTTAAATGATTTCCAGAATAATATAAAACATGTGGATTTTCTAAGCATAAGTACAGATGCTAGCAACAAAAGGTATCATAAAATGTTTCCAGTGGTTGTTCAGTATTTTGATAAGAATGTAGGTACACAGACTAAGCTTATTGAATTTGATGAACTAGAAAATGAAACTTCTTTTACTATTTCCAATTACTTGTTGAAGACTGTAAAGACATTTGATATTTCAAGAAAGGTAGTTGCATTTGGAGGCGACAACACTAATACTAACTTTGGTGGGCTAAGAAAAAGAGAAGGAAATAATGTATTCAGTCATTTGAAGAATGATTTGGAATGTGGTGACAATCTATTAGGAGTGGGATGCCCAGCCCATATTCTGCATAATACCCTACATGCTGGGACTGATATTTTGAATATTGATATAGAGACACTTGTAATGAAGTTGTTCAATCATTTTTCCATCTACACAGTTAGGGTAAATACCCTTAAAGAGTTCTGTGATTTTGTTACTGTTTCTTATCAAGATCTACTACATCATTCAAAGACAAGGTGGTTAAGCATCTTCCCTGCTGTGGAAAGAGTCCTGTCACTATTTGAACCTCTACAATCCTATTTCCTGTCAATTGAGAATTGTCCAAAATATTTGAAATCTTTTTTTGAAAATCCTCTTGCCAGAGCCTACCTCCATTTTCTTCAATCCTTGTCTCATACATTCCAAATATCCATTCTAAAGATAGAGCAGGAATCTGTATCAGTTATTGAAGTTGTTCAAATATTAGAATCAGTGGCAGAAAATCTCAAGCAAAGACATGAACATTAGGGTGGAATGAAAATGGCCTTTTTTTAATTTTTTTTTTTTTAGTTTTGTAATAGTGGGGAAAAGTTGCCTTTTAGGTTCAAAAAGAAGAAAAAAAAATTTGGTTGCTATACTACAACATCTTGAGGTGCCGCAAAGAGCTTAAAGTTTGTAAAAAAATTAAAAAAAATTGAAAAATTATAAACTTTGATAAATTATTTTTTATGGTTTTCTCGTACATATAATGTTACAAAAGATAGTTGTAAATACATATATAAGCATTAGAATTAGAAAAAATTATTAATTACAAAATATAATAATAATAAAAAAATATTTTTTAATGTCAAAAAGTTTGTATTTTTGCTAATTTTGAAACTTTTGCGAACATTTTGGTTGTTGCAAATAGTAGTAAATAAGATTGAAATAAAAGCTCGTCAAATCAATTATATATATTTTTTATTAGAGCACACGTAAAAAAATATCATAATACACTTTTAAAGACATTGAAAGTTCATTTTTTATGATTTAAAAAACCCTTAATAATTACAAATGTTACAGCTGCAAAATGTTTGTTTCTACTTCATTGACACATTAAACTGTTTTTTTTGTATCAAATTTTGGCATGTTCTCACGTGAGTCAATTTTTGCTCTTATATATCCTTCTCTTGCGATTGAACCAGACATTTTGAGCCGATTCGGTCACCAGTATCACAGCTCTTTCTACTGCTTGCGTGTGACAAGGAAGCCGGGGAAAGTCGATAAGCGGGTCCACTTTACTATTTGGTTGAGCTTCAGATGTCTTCCGTATAAAGTCTTTGAGAGAGTCAATGGAAACATGTTTTACCAAGGGGGGTTCAGTTACATCATTTTCAGCCCATGAGATCATGTCGATGTAATCCTTTGCGTCAAAGTTTATCTTTGGAACTTTAAACTTCCTGACTCCGCCTCTACTTTCTGTTCTTGCTTTTAAAACACGTCGTAAACCAAGTTCTCTTACATTTTTGCGCTCATCACATAGCATGGACAAAAGGAGATTTTCTGCAGCAGCAAAGTACCCATTTCTTTGAATAACCGGGTCTAGAACGTTCTTGAAATCATCAGAGAGATAGCGTGAATACGAGATAAGCTTAAACAGATGTTTGGAACCATAAGTACATGAAGGTTTTAACTTAATGTTAAACCACACAGGTGCATACACTTTCACAATGTACTCAGCCAGAGTCTTAAGGTTTTCAGTTGGATTTTCAGTTGCCACATACAATCTAAGTATACGGTTTGCTAATGTAAGCCACCTGGAGTGAGCAAGTTTTCCAGGGTTTCTTAAAGATAAATCTAGTGAGCAATTTCCACTTGATACAGTGATACACATATCCAATAAATACTTCTGATCTGTACTTAAATCATTTATGTTCTCCAAAAGAGGAAGGTTATTTTCAATTGGCAAGAAAGTAACCACAGGAAGATTAGCACAGTTTTCCAGCTGCTGACCTATTTCGCCTTTAAACTCATTGGGTCCCTTCGTTTTACCATCTAAATGACAAAAAAGATGTCGCAAAGGTAGCTCATTTCCATGGAACAAACAAACTAACCATTGTAAAGGTCTTCCTATTTCATTTTCCATCAAAGAAATCACACAATTATTATGTCCAGTGTTTACAACGGTTCCATCACACCCAATAGCAGTAAAGTTCAAAAGTTGTTCGTTGTGTTCTCTATCTTCAAGAAACTCCAGTATACTGTCTGCTATGTCTTTTCCAGTGCCAGATTTAGGTGTTACGTGGCCTAAAAACTTTGAGTTTGGTTCCTCTATTAGTGAAACGTGCTCTTCTGAAATAACTTTTTTGTACAACTTAATTCCTTTCTTTTCTTGAACAATTGTTTTGTCTCTTCTTCCATCAAAAAACAATCCTCTATAAAATAATCCTCTATTCATATTAAAACGCCTATTTGAAACTTTTTATTGCATAATCGAGACACATAAAATTCTTTGAAAAAGTTACAAAAAGTGTGTTTTTATAAAAATTTACTGCTCTTGCGGCACCTCAAGACATAATCCAAAAAGTTAAAAAAAAATTGTATGTCGTTTTTGATATAAAAACTGCTTTTTTGACAGTATTTGAAATAAAAAAAAAATTTTGACAACTTCTTAAAAAAACTTAAAAATGTAGCGAAAATTGCAATTTTATGAAAATTTATCGTCCTTGCGGCACCTCAAGACGTGCTCCAATATTTTTCATATCTTTTTTTTATCTTATCTACACCAAAAGGCAACTTTTCCGCACTATTACAAATTAAAAATACAAACTTGATTTTTTCGTTCCACCCTAATGAACATTTTGTTTCATTAAGCGTTCAAGAAATCTTAAACAATCTGGATGATCACACAAAGGCAGAGAATTTTCAGAAAGAAGCTGATGAATGTTATGAAACGTGTGACAAATATTTGCGGAAGTGGTTGGGTTCATTCACTGACTTAACATGTTTTAAGTGGATGCTTTTGGAGGATGTTCCAAAATGGAAAGGGCAAATAGAAGAGACTGTTAAATTTTTAATGAAACGGGGCCACAAAATTGATGATTCTATGGCATTTAACCAAGCATTGTGTTTGATAAACTTTGTTAAAGAAAAATTGAATAATGATGAAAATGATTTTGTATCCATGTTAGCTAGTAATAAATGGGTTCAGTTTTTAAAGCAATGCAAATCCAGTGAGAAATATTCTGAAGTGCTTAAATTGGCTCAGTTCTATTTCTGTTTACCTGGCCATAATGCATGTGTGGAAAGAATTTTTTCTTTAATGAATTCACAATGGACAGATGACAGAAATAGACTGAAAGTAGAATCTGTTAAATCAATATTATTGCTGCAATACAATTTTAAAGAAATATCTTGTCAGGAATTTCATGATTACATTTTAAAAAATGATGAGATGCTAAAAAGTGTGTCATGTTCAGAAAAGTATGATTGGTATCAGCATCAGGGCACTTCTGTGTCATAAATATCTTTAAGCAAAGGTAAATAAATGCTGTTTTTAGTTTTCATTTACTCGTGTTATTGAGAAATGAGTAATTCCACGTGAGCTGTCCCATCTGTTACTTAAAAACCTATGCAAATAACATTGAATATTATATAATTTTGGAGTGGTCTGTAAAGTAGGTATTTTACTTAAAGTATGATTTCTTATTATTTCTCTATTTGATTTTTAACATTAACATCATATAACAAGTGTGTCTTTTGGTAACAGACGGGACAGTTCACATGGAATCACCCAAATACACTCGTTGGAACCATAGGCGCCAACTTTTGGTCTTGAGCATGGGGGCAAGGATGAAAATATCAAACATTTTTACGGGAGCAAAAACATGATTGCGTCCCCGTACCACTATATGCACGGGGGCAAGTGCTCCCGTGGAGTCGGCGCCTATGGTTGGAACTTGTCGATGTTGGTGTCCTGAATTTCATCCTGAACCTTATGGCAACCCTAAGTTTACTAGCTTCAAAGACTGCTGTAAATGAGTTGAAGATCATGGGTGTCAGATGAAGATTATGTTTCTGTGTTTCTATAAATTTCATCGCTAGGCACAGTGATAAATAAAGAGTACTATCTGGACATTTTATGCCATTTGTAGAAAATAACCAGATTTACAGAAGAATAAATAAAAATTGCAGCTGATAATGTGCCTGGAAGCACATCATTGCTTGTTAAGAGCTTTACCAGGCTAGGCAAAAGAAAACACCATAATGGCAACTGCTGTATTCACCAGATGTGTCCCAACATTATCTTTCCTACTCCCAACAGTGATAATTTCCACGAAAGGACATTTCATGACCACTGAAGACGTAAAATGAAAATCGCTAAGCGAATTCAAGACTGTACCAAAAAAAAGCATTCTTAAAATATTTTGAAGACTGCAAAAAAAAACAGCTGGCTTAATCATGTTACACTCGACTAAGACTACTTTGAAGGGGACAGTATAAGTCTCGATGAATGAAGGAATAATTTTTGAAGTACACAAGAACTGCATAAACTTTTCTATCAAACCTTGTACATCCACTTGATCAGGAGTGGACATACACATATGCGAGGCCTTTACTCTCTGTCTGTCTGTCTGTCTGTCTGTCTGTCTCCCTCTCTCTCTCTCTCTCTCTCTCTCTCTCTCTCTCTCTCTCTCTCTCTCTCTCTCTCTCTCTCTCTCTCTCTCTCTGTGTGTGTGTGTGTGTGTGTGTGTGTGTATGTGTGTGTGTGTGTGTGTGTGTGTGTGTGTGTGTGTGTGTGTGTGTGTGTGTGTGTGTGTGTGTGTGTGTGTGTGTGTGTGTGTGTGTGTGTGTGTGTGTGTGTGTGTGTGTGTGTGTGTGTGTGTGTGTGTGTGTGTGTGTGTGTGTGTGTGTGTGTGTGTGTGTGTGTGTGTGTGTGTGTGTGTGTGTGTGTGTGTGTGTGATAATACACACACACAACGTTCTTACAATGTTTTGACAACTTTAGTTTAATTTATGATTATAATGTATGATTATAATTCTGATGATAACAGTAAATTAAATTAAAACTGTCAAAACATAGTAAAAACAATAAAAAATATATATTCTTGTTCTTAAAAATATAAAGTATTATTTATTATTAATATAAATAATAAAAATGATGTGAGTAAATATGAATATATATGTGAGATTATATACAAATTTTGTTGTTGTTGTTGTTGTGTACAAACACAAGTCTGTTAAAGAGAAGTAAATACATATATAACATTAATCTGTTTGCAATTCATACGACTGTAGAAAAATTTATAAAATAAAGAAATTTCTAAAAGAGATCTCATTAAACGAAGTCTGTCTATATATGAGCAAATCCATGGGAAATTCCTCATGAGTTGAAAAAAAGGTTTGTGGCACACCTTTCTAGGTTGGACTTTTGGTTTCTTTTGACCACTCTGAATTATAATTTCACTCTGTACAAAATCCACTGTCTTGCGTATTTTTTTTTCAGGCAAATTACTTTCAAAATTTTCATATTTTTGTCAAAATATAATCAGGACTTGTGTTGTTGTTATTGTTGCTAAAGATAAGATTATAGTATAAAACACAAATTGAATTAAAGTTTCAAGAATCTATGTTTATAAAAATTGAATGGTAAGTCTGAGAAATTTGATTTTTACACTTATTCTGACTTATATTAGTTCAATTTTTAAACTAACATAATATGATGTATTAGTTCCATTTTTAAACTAACATACGTCAGTTAAATTCAATTCGGATTGGTTGATTTTGATGCAATAAGGGGCAATTTAAAGCTTGAAATCTTAGCATTAAAATTCCCCAAGTACCATTAAAAAGTTTAAAAATGTTGTTCATGTTATCTCTGGTTAAATATATTAACCATGTAACGGGACAAAATGGGTATAACCATTTTATATAATAATTTTATGAAATCCATTGTTAGAAACGTATTGGAAGTTCCAACCAAGTAGGTGACTCATGTCCCAAGTCGAACAGACATTACCATATAAGGTGAGGCATTTGCTTAATTACGATCACGTAACGCTGGGAACATGAGAGCTCCACGTGTTTTCGATGTTACAACGAACTTCCGGAGTCGAGAAACGTCTAGAACCTTCGATGCTTGAAGGCGGGAGACGAGTGGACATCCGGTGGAGCCTCGTGGCCAATGCGCAAAAAGCTCGGATAGTATACACATGCGAGTCCAGCTCGCGCCAGTCGCCAGCTATCCATCAAACAGTATGGTCGCAGTGTAACAGTGTGGGAGGCCTACGCAGTCAAGTACGATAGGCCTACCAAAGAGTATAAAATGTAATAGCAGTTTTTAAAATGGTAAAGAGAACAACAGTGACGATTATATAGAAGTTTCATTTGGTCGGTGTGAGTGTCTTAACAAAAAAGAAGAATTTCGACGAAACCGAAACATCGAAGTATGATAATGTTTTAGGCTTTTGAAACGTATAATGTGCATAAACTGCAGACTCTCCTGTTCAGCGATGTCCGTACGGATTTCTGACCGATTATATTTCTGTGTGTGGATTATATACAATCTTCAGTTGTATTTGATGAGAATGGAGTATTCATCAAGAATTCATTTCATTCTTCACGATCCCTGTCTTCGCGTTGTCGTTGACGCAGGCATCGCACACGTTCAGTGGAAGTCATCACAACTAACACTGAACAATATACACTGATATGCATCTTATTTCACTGTGACCAAATTTATTTATTACTAACATCACCTGGAGCGTTACATTTTTCGATGGCGTTACACGTTTTGCATCACACATTTTGTGGAAAACATTATCATGTTTTCTATATAACAAATATTTACTATACAACAAATATATTTACTATATAAAACAAACAGAGACCGAAGATTTCTAGACTGTGGGGAATCGAAAGTGTGGAAAAAATATAGTGTTAACATCACCTGGAGCGTTACATTTTTCGATGACGTTACACATTTTGCATCACGCATTTTGTGGAATGATCCCCAGCCTAAAAACATTATCATGTTGAAAGTAAAACGACAGGTGGTGTAACGCTATGGATACTTAATACAGATAAGTAAAAGTGAAAAGACCAATTGGCCAATAGTTTGTACAGTAAAACATTAATAGTAAATTAATGACCTCAATAAAAGGGGGTTAAAAGAAAAATAGAGAGTGTGAGAGAGAGAGAGTAAGAGAAAAGTACTGGTTTGTGGTAAAATATTTCTATATCATAAATTAAAGTATAATAGTTTGTGTATTATTATATAAAGAAGAGAAAAAGATTAGTGGGATAAAATAAAATCATATTTGTTTTACAATAACCATGTGTTAGAGTAGTTATTACGCCAGAACCATACCTTATCTTCTGTGCCAAAAAACCCGCCTAAACGAACCTGTGAGTTTCTGAATTAAGGTAAATAAATCAACTAAATTATTATAGGGAAGAGTATAAAAAGGTTTCCACATTCCCTTTTCCAAATGTGGTGGCGACCTTGAGAGTTTGGGATCTTCTGGTGGTTTATTAAGGTAAGTTCGTAAAAAGATCATAGTCAGCGGGGTAAGTAAGGTGGTATAATTTTGTATTGTGTGTTTTATAATTACAATAATCGTTACAACCAAAACTAATCAATCATTACTAATCATTATTAACCAAAATCTTACCAATATAAAATATAAAAAATTTATTGAGTATTTAATAATGCTTTATTTGCACTTCTGTTGAGTTTTTTAATCTTTTTACAAAAAATAACTTCATTTTTTGTTTGGTCTCCAAGTTGCGTATTTTAATAAATTATATAGACTGGTAATTACCTTAATCTAATTCCTTCCTTGCAACTTTTGATTGTTTGCGTAACGATGCGTTTCAGGAACACAGTCCCATCATCAGGTTATAAAAAAGAAATCATGAATTAATCACCCGTCGTTAAGTTTAAAATAAAACCACTGCACAACATTCGAATACATGCGAACACATAGCTATGAGCATTCACACACGTGCACGTCGTCATAAAGTTAAAAGTCGACTGATTTTGTTATCGCAAACTTATACAGGCAGTCGTCTGCTTTCTTCTTGTTGTGTGCATATTACTGTGTCGTAGAAGACATTGGATTTAAATGACAGCATATCATTCAATAGCTCGTCATGCTGGAATTTACTTGCTTTGTAAATTATAAATTCTTCCATTGCATCCATGAAGCATCCTTTCTTACAGTAATGTAGGGGTTTTAAATTTTGTGCAAAACTGGTATAATTATGGTTGTATTCTATTAAGTGCTGCGCGTAACTGGACTTTATATTATTGATATTCTTCTTGGGTAGATGTTCTATATATCTATCTTTAAAACCGCTTCCTGTTTGTCCAATATAGAATTTATCGCAGTCATCACATACAATTTCATATATATGCCGGAACATGTTTCAGGATTTTTGTTTCTTTTTTTTTGTAATACGTTTGGAATATTATTGTTTGTTTTAAAGGTTACTGTAATGTTACATTTTTTTAATTGATTTTTAATGATTTGTGGCATCAAGTTAGTGTACTCAACGGATACAAATTTATTGTCATGTCTCTGTTTGTTTGTTCCCAGATTCTTTTTGTGTCTGTGTTTATCGATCAACTTGTCAACAATCGTGATGCTATATCCGTTGGTGATTGCTATGCTTTTTATGGTGTCTATTTCTTTGATAAAATCCTCCTTCTCTAGAGGTACATTAAGGAGTCTGTGGACGAACGCGTTATAAGCTGCCATTTTTTGTGATCATGGATGGTATGAGTCTGCATGTATGGTAATATTGGTTGTTGTAGGCTTTCTATAGATATTAAACTTAAAGCAATCTTTCTGTTTAATTAAAGTTAAATCTAAGAAATTCAAACAATTATTATCCTCGGTGTCTAGAGTAAATTTGATTTGGGTGTTTATACTGTTCATGTATTTTCTCATGTTTTCAAGTTGTCTTAATGAACCGTTAAAAACACAAAATGTGTCATCAACATATCGATGATAAGCTATAATATTCTTATGCTGTATATTGTTGTTCGATAATAGATATTGTAACGTCTCGCGGGTAATCTCTAGGAGTCTTATAGACGTACCTTTTTGTTAATTAACTCTAAGTTTTATTTGGCCCACGTTGTTAGCGTCATCTTGTAACGTCTCGCGGGTAATCTCTAGGAGTCTTATAGACGTTTCCTAAAAAGGTTTCTTATCGTCTATTTATGCTCTTCGAAAATCTCGCTTTAATGAGAGTCACAGAATTTGTTATAATTTATGTTCAAAGTTTCCAAAAATCGAGTGTGTGTGTGTGATTATGCAGATATTTCCCTTAGATTTTATTTCGGTGAACTCAATAAAGCTGTTTGACCGTAGTTAGGAGAGAGAGAGTGCAAAAAGAATTATTCTCTTGGCATACAATTAATTAATTTAAATTTCTCCGCTCATGAGACCAGCTGATTGTGACATTTACAAACACATTTGAGGTTAAATTAACACCAAATGGTATGTAATATTTTCTGGTTGTCCGTTCTCTTCTCTGTCTCCAGACAATCTGTAACCAACTACCATCTACTGAAAATAATACACATTTTTATTCAAATAACAAAGTATTCATTGTATTTATTTAGTAAATTTTTGTTTATCTTCTCCCAAAACAGAAAGGTATAATCGATTCTTACTGACAACACAACATTAGTTCGATCTTATTTTTTAAACATATAATGTATAACAAATATTTTTATTTATTTCAAAAAAAAAACAATAAAGAAATAATTTATTAATTTCCCAGGGTTATTTTTGAGTTCTTTGTACTATGAGACGGTCAGAAATGAATATTGGTTAATACCAAGCTTTACATTAATTTATTTATTATAATTTGTAGTATGTAGTTCCGAGGTTATCCGCCAGAGCGCAGATTAGGTTTCTTCACTAAAAACACGAAATTTATTTAATGGCGGCTAGCAATTCACAGGAATCCGTTCTGCTGATTTTTTGGTTAACTAAAATAATAAAGTTTGTTTTCACCTCTTTTCCTGAAGTGTTTAAAGATATGGTGCTGTTCCTAGTGTTATGAAGTTATAGTTGAGATGTAATTTAGTTAAATTTACTTGGAAACGATCTCACCAAAATATCGACGTGCTGTAGACTAGGCCTGGATCTCGTAGTTTGATTTTTCAAAGTTTCATCAAATTAAGGGCATGAATGGTTCTACTTGAAGGAGTTCTAATATGCAGTGGACATCACTCGTCAATTTTATTAATTTGGCACTATTTATTCCAAATGGTATTCGTTAATTTCTCAAATTTTTATAGGCATTACACTTTTCAAAACCGTTCAGTTCCAAATCGTTTTAACAATTAAATTCAAATCTTGTTAGTTGGTTACTATTAGTAACCAAGAATTTTTTATGGTTTTTTTATTGGTGACTCTATATACTTTTTAGTATATAGGCTATTATTAATTATTATAAATTTATTTCTTATTATTTCTTTTTATAAAAATAATCCTTTTTATATTTTATTTATAATCGAATTTAATTTATCTAAGGTTTTTTTTATATTTTTTCTTAATCTTATACATTGGTATTTTATATTTTAATTCCTTTTAATTTGATTCATTTATGATTTATTATTTTCTTAATGTATCCTTACTCTAAACTATTTTCCTATGCTCACATAGTATTATTTTATATTATTATTATTTTATATCTAACCCTGGGTTATCTTATATTTAAACAAAATCATTATATTAAACACAAAGATTATTCCTAGGTACAAGACCTTTGTGGCCTACACAATACAAAATTACACAAAATACAAAACTTGTCAGCAGCAATATAGTCCACTGCTACAATATTAAAAGTTTTTCATCTCCAGTACCAATCTGTGAGATGCTCTTTTTAAAAGTTTACACTCTCACCAAGTACACTATATTTCACTTTGTTATTGTTTACAGTGTTTTGTAGTACAAAGTTTTTTTATAGCTTGGTACATAATACCCATTTCTGACTTTTAGAATGGGGTGATGACTGGTTTTAACGATGGTGATTGTTATCATATTTGGGCATGGGTTATGTAACGTTACACTATTTATTTTCAAAATGGTTGAGATACACTTCTGCTAATGTACCACTTAGGTAGAACCCATAGCGAGCCCCTCACTTTGTGAATAAAACTGACCACTGAAGGTGAAATAGTTCTGTTTTAGAATTTTTTTAACCAATATAATGAGTTCATTTATTTCTTGAATGTTCATTGTGGCCTTTCTTATTAAATTTTCTTTTAGAATTTCAATAGTATCTGTGACTGGCACATTTGTGTATAAGTTTACTATGTCGAAAGAGGCAATTTTATATTGAGGTAGCAATTTTGTTACCTTTATTTTATTTATGAAATCAATATTATTTTTAATACTATGATCATTTTCAAGAGTAATATTATTTTTTATAATTTGTTGTAGTAATTTAGCTATCTTGTAACTTGGGGCTGTTGTGTAATTAATAAGCGGTCTTATAGGGATATTTTGTTTATGTAATTTGAGTAGGCCTGTAAGCTGTGGGGCTTGTGCGTGTACAGGTTTTATGTATCTGCGTGTTCGTTCGTCCAACAAATTAGTGCATTTATTAATTGTTTCATTTAAAATCTTAACATAACGTTTAGTAGGGTCGTCGGCTAATGTCTCAATATTATTTCTATCGATAAACTCATGGATTTTATTTATGTATTCTTGTTGTGGTAATAAAACCACTGTGTTGCCTTTATCTGCTTCTGTTATTATGACATTACTATCATTTAATTATCTTTTATATTTCTGATGTGTCTATAGTCACTGCTGTATTTATCTTTAAATCTTTGGTTTATATTATTAATTTTTAATAGTCGGTTGAGTTTATTATTTATTATCGTACGGGCTTCGTTTTGTGTATTTGTATCAGATAACATTCTTATGGTAGCTTCTGCATTCACAACCTCATGTACAAGGTGATCTTTATCAAGTCTAGGCAAATTGTCGTTAAACCTTTACTTAGTAATATTTCTTCTGCGTTTGTTAGGTTTATATTAGACAAATTTGCTACGCGTCTATAGAAAGTATGATGACTTCATATGTTTATATTGTTCTGTTGATTATCGTGTAGAGAACGAAACTTTTTATTGTGAGTAAATAATATTTTACATGTGATACGTTTGATCTGTTGTTCGATTACTTCGAACACATTGTTACTAACAGCAAGGTGCATTGAATTAAGTAATTCCAAATGAAGTTTATATAACTGATGATTGAGGTTGATTTTATTTATATATAAACTATTAATCTCAGGTTTTATCCAGGTTTTTTGCGCTGTTTGTTGAGCCAAGCATGCCGACTTTGATTTGCTATTGATGTTGATAATAGCGTATTTAGGGGTTATGTTGTTTCGCAGACACATTTTGTTAAATTTAATGTTATTAGTGGTTTTTATTAACTTAACTTTGGTGTTCTTGTATTTATAGACCAGTAATGGCGGATAGGCTTCAAAGTTCATTTTTGGTTTGTTCTCCAAGTTGCGTATTTTAATAAATTATATAGACTGGTAATTACCTTAATCTAATTCCTTCCTTGCAACTTTCGATTGTTTGCGTAACGACGCGTTTCAGGAACACAGTCCCATCATCAGGTTATAAAAATGAAATCATGAATTAATCACTCGTCGTTAAGTTTAAAATAAAACAACTGCACAACATTCGAATACACGCGAACACACAGCTATGTGCATTCACACACGTGCGTGTCGTCGTAAAGTTAAAAGTCGACTGATTTTGTTATCGCAAACTTATACAGGCAGTCGTCTGCTTCTTCTTGTTGTGTGCGTATTACTGTGTCATGGAAGACGTTGGATTTAAATGACAACATGTCATTCAATAGCTCATCATGCTGGAATTTACTTGCTTTGTAAATTATAAATTCTTCCATTGCATCCATGAATGTTATCTGCTACAAATACACAAAACGAAGCCCGTACGATAATAAATAATAAACTCAACCGACTATTAAAAATTAATAATATAAACCAAAGACTTAAAGATAAATACAGCAGCGACTATAGACACATCAGAAATATAAAAGATAAAGTAAATGATAGTAATGTCATAATAACAAAAGCAGATAAAGGCAACACAGTGGTTTTATTACCACAACAAGAATACATAAATAAAATCCATGAGTTTATCGATAGTAATAATATTGAGACATTAGCCGACGACCCTACTAAACGTTATGTTAAGATTTTAAACGAAACAATTAATAAATGCACTAATTTGTTGGATGAACGAACACGCAGATACATAAAACCTATACACGCACAAGCCCCACAGCTTACAGGCCTACCCAAATTACATAAACAAAATATCCCTATAAGATCGCTTATTAATTACACAACAGCCCCAAGTTACAAGATAGCTAAATTACTACAACAAATTATAAAAAATAATATTACTCTTGGTGTGAAAATGATCATAGTATTAAAAATAATATTGATTTCATAAATAAAATAAAGGTAACAAAATTGCTACCTCAATATAAAATTGCCTCTTTCAACATAGTAAACTTATACACAAATGTGCCAGTCACAGATACTATTGAAATTCTAAAAGAAAATTTAATAAGAAAAGCCACAATGAACATTCAAGAAATAAATGAACTCATTATATTGGTTAAAAAAATCCTAAAACAGAACTATTTCACCTTCAGTGGTCAGTTTTAATCACAAAGTGAGGGGCTCGCTATGGGTTCTCCCTAAGTGGTATATTAGCAGAAGTGTATCTCAACCATTTTGAAAATAAATATCTATTATCGAACAACAATATACATCATAAGAATATTATAGCTTATCATCGATATGTTGATGACACATTTTGTGTTTTTAACGGTTCATTAAGACAACTTGAAAACATGAGAAAATACATGAACAGTATAAACACCCAAATCAAATTTACTCTAGAAACCGAAGATAATAATTGTTTGAATTTCTTAGATTTAACTTTAATTAAACAGAAAGATTGCTTTAAGTTTAATATCTACAGAAAGCCTACAACAACCAATATTACCATACATGCAGACTCATACCATCCATGATCACAAAAAATGGCTGCTTATAATGCGTTCGTCCACAGACTCCTTAATGTACCTCTAGAGAAGGAGGATTTTATCAAAGAAATAGACACCATAAAAAGCATAGCAATCACGAACAGATATAGCAGCACAATTGTCGACAAGTTGATCGATAAACACAGATGCAAAAAGAATCTAGGAACAAACAAACAGAGACATAACAATAAATTTGTATCCGTTGAGTACACTAACTTGATACCGCAAATCATTAAAAATCAATTAAAAAAATATAACATTACAGTAACCTTTAAAACAAACAATAATATTCAAAACGTATTACGAACAAAAAGAAACAAAAATCCTGAAACATGTTCCGGCATATATAAAATTGTATGTGATGACTGCGATAAATTCTATATTGGACAAACAGGAAGAGGTTTTAAAGATAGATATATAGAACATCTACCCAAGAAGAATATCAATAATATAATGTCCAGTTACACGCAGCACTTAATAGAATACAACCATAATTATACAAGTTTTGCACAAAATTTAAAACCCCTACATTACTGTAAGAAAGGACGCTTCATGGATGCAATGGAAGAATTTATAATTTACAAAGCAAGTAAATTCCAGCATGACGAGCTATTGAATGATATGCTGTCATTTAAATCCAATGTCTTCTACGACACAGTAATATGCACACAACAAGAAGAAAGCAGACGACTGCCTGTATAAGTTTGCGATAACAAAATCAGTCGACTTTTAACTTTACGACGACGTGCACGTGTGTGAATGCTCATAGCTATGTGTTCGCGTGTATTCGAATGTTGTGCAGTGGTTTTATTTTAAACTTAACGACGAGTGATTAATTCATGATTTCATTTTTATAACCTGATGATGGGACTGTGTTCCTGAAACGTGTCGTTACGCAAACAATCAAAAGTTGCAAGGAAGGAATTAGATTAAGGTAATTACCAGTCTATATAATTTATTAAAAAATAACTGTTTGTTTTTATATACAACAATTCAAGAATAAGGGATAGCAAGTCAAAAAAATGATGTTCACTTTCTAATGTAAAATATATTCCATAAATTACGTAGCTTCATTAATGCGTTAATATTCTTCATCACTCATTTTAAAAACATCTTTTTTGTTGAGTATTTTGGACAGAGGATTAATTCTGCATAAGACTTGTGTCAGAAATACACTCTGAATGTCATACATTTTTGGACACATAAAGCTTTTTCCAATTTCAGTAAAGAACTTAGTCACCAAAATATCTGAATAGCTGATCTCTATGTTCTGGTTTTTGTGGTTAAAAACGTATAACCTTTCTACAACGTTTACAATATAGTTACTCAACAAAAACATTATAAAGTCACATAAGTGTTTAATTTTACCCTTTAAAAAATCTACATTTTGCCCTTCATAGTATTATCTATATTTTAAAATTCATGTCTTAAAAATAATAAAAAATGTTTAATGATTTCTAATATTCAACTAATTTTCATTCAAATGTCTGGAATGATGGTTTTAAAGATTACAAGAAAATAAAATTTATTAATTATTAAAACATAGATATTTTGATTTCTGTAAAAAGCAATATTTTCAAAAAGAGCATTTACAGTGTTACTTTAATTCTTAAAATTGTCCTTAAATTTATAACAAATTTGCAGACTATTTTCTTATATTTTTTTAAGATGACTCAGGTGACAGACTAATTTTTTTTAATACTTATGACTAACTTATTTAACCAGTGATAACATTAACAGAACTTAAATCTTTTTAATGGTATTTATGGGATTTTAATGTTATGATTTCCAGCTTTATAATGCCTCTTATTGTATTCAAATCTGATAGTTTTTGACTGAGTTACGTTGTTTAAAAATGGTAACTTGTAAGGTCAAAATAAGTGGAAAACTCAAATTTTTCAGACCTACCAATTTATTCTTAATATATGTAGATTATTGAATCTTTAATCTAATTTATGTTTTATGGTATAACCTTATTTTTAGAAACAATAACAGTAACGATTGTTCTGATTATATTCTGAAAAAATGTGCACAGCTTCAATAATTTTAAAGAAGTAAATTATACACAACACGATGGACTTTGAATGGGTTAAATTATCATTCAGAATGGTCAAAAGGCTCTGAAATTTCATCCTAGAAAGGTGTGCCACAATCTTTATTTCCACCACTTTTTTCAACTTGAGGAGAGTTTCCTGTGGATTTGCTCATACATACAAATATGTATACGCCTAAAAATATTTAATCTGAAACTTCCAGAAAATATAATAAATGTATTCAGGTTTTCTCTCTGACCCAAATCTCAAAGCAATTAATTACAGATAACACTAAAATAATTTTTTGCAATCGATTACTGGTATAATGAAGTATAGTCACACAATAGCATATAAAAATGCAAACTAACAAATTAATAATAAAGTACAGTAATCCCTCGTCAACCGCGGGTTCTCCAACCGCAGAATTCATTTATACGCGGTTTTATAAATGCACAGTAGTTTCCAACCGCGGGGCTGGAATTCGCTTATACGCGGTTTGTAGTAGCATCCGCTAGGCAGCGCTTCGTGCACACATATCCCTTCAAATCGGATTGAAGTCAGTCAGTCGCGCGTTGCTCTTCTGCCGTGACGTATTGCGTGTTCTTTAGTTTTTAGTGTGCGTTGTTCTTATTATCTAGTGTTAATTTACTCTTTTATAAACTATCCTTTCGTCATAATGTGTTCCAAACGTTCGGAAAACATAATTGGCGGTGATAAGCTAGCCAAAAGGGCTAGGAATGTACTACCGCTGGAGAAAAAGCTCGATGTTTTGAACAGGTTAGGGCGCGGCGAGAGTGCTGCGTCTGTGGCCAGGTTAATGGCTGTCAACGAGTCAACTATAAGAACAATAAAAAAAAGTGGAGATACAATAAAAGCTAGTGTTGCTAGTGGAACTGCTTCTAGTGCTAAAGTTACCTTTATGCCTCGTGATCCCATTATTGAAAAGATGGAAAAGGCACTTAATGTTTGGATCGAAGACCAAACACAAAAGAAAGTTCCTTTAAGTAGCTTAGTTATATGTGAAAAGGCACTGAGAATATACAAACATTTAGAGCAAGATGTTGGCCAATCTAAATTTCAAGCTAGTAAGGGATGGCTTGCTCGCTTCGTCCACTGCCATAGCCTTCACAATTTGAAAATAGTGGGAGAAACAGCCTCAGCTGACCATAGCGCTACTGAGAGTTATCCTGAACAATTAAAAAAATTAATTGAAGATAAAGGATATTTGCCGGAACAGGTATTTAATGCAGACGAAACAGGTCTGTATTGGAAGCGCATGCCCAAGAGGACATACATCTCTAAAGCTGCACGCTCTGCACCAGGTTTCAAGGTCTCGAAAGACCGTATCACCCTGCTCTTGTGTGCTAATGCTTCTGGTGACTGTATGGTAAAACCAATGTTAGTGTATCGATCGCTGAACCCACATGCCTTGAAAGGAAAAAACAAATGTCATCTTCCAGTGTTTTGGCGTGCAAACAAGAAAGCATGGGTGACAGGTGCATTGTCAATGGACTGGCTGAATAACTGCTTCGTTCCTGATGTTGAACGGTATCTATCCAAGAAAAACTTAACCTTCAAGGTTCTCCTGATCTTAGATAACGCTCCAGGACACCCCGAGGCTCTCCAGTTCGCCCATCCAAATGTTGAAGTTGTATTTCTGCCCCCAAATACTACTTCACTCATACAACCGATGGACCAAGGAATTATCGAAACATTCAAGCGATACTATACACGACGCACATTCAACAGGATACTGGAAGCTATGGAGAATGACCCAAGTCTGACAGTCACTGATTGCTGGAAACTGTTCAACATCACTGACTCCATCACCATTATTAAAGACTCTCTTGATGAAGTAAAACAGTCAACTTTGAATGCCTGTTGGTCCAAGCTGTGGAAGGAGTGTGTTAATCAACGTTTGCAACACAAACTCCCAGCCGTTAAGGATATTGTAGATGTTGCAAGACGTCTGGGAGGTGAAGGATTGGCAGACATGAAAGATGACGACGTCGAAGAACTTCTTCAGTCACACAAGGAGGAGTTGAATGAAGATGAATTGGAAGAAATAATACGATCGAGTGAGGATGGGGATGATGACGAGGAGGACAAAGAAGAACAGAGAGAAATGACGTCTTCTAGCCTAAGCAAAGGAATACTTTTGGCTAACAATCTCGCTGAATTTTTTCTTGACATCGATCCCATCATGGAGCGGAGTATAAAATTCAAACGGGGTTTGGAGGATTTATTATCTCCATACAAGCAGCTTCAGAAGGAGTTTCAAAATAAAATGAAGCAGACTTCTCTTTTATGCTATTTTAAATCATCTGGTGGCAAGTCAACTGACGTCCCTCACCCTTCCACAAGTGCCGATTCCCATGCCTCGATTTAAAATTGTTTTGATTAAAATTTTGCGTTTAAATTGTTTGTGTGTTAAAATTGTTTTTATTTTAAAATTTTAAGTTGAAAATTGTAGTAAGCTATAAAACTGGACTTACTTAGCACTAAAAACTGGCCACTATTTTTTCCTTGTCTTAGCGGCTTTTTCGTTATAATGTAATACAGTATGTATTTTAAAAATTTTGAAAATTTTTATAATTTAAGTAACTGTCAGCTATTTGAAATCATTGGACTGGTTTTATACATTCGAACAATGTAGTGTATACTGTATAATAAATAGTTGTACAGTATTTTATATTTCTGGCTTTGTTTCAGATTCCCCTAACCTTACTTTTCCCATATAAAGTTAACTTCACCAACCGCGGATTCACTAACCGCGATGTTTTGTAGGAACCTAACCCCCGCGGTTGGCGAGGGAATACGGTATATGCTTCAGAATAGCATAGAATTATAACTGCGTTAGTTTACTTAAACGATAAATACAATTTAGTGGTTAAGTCTAACTTATGCTAAACTTGTGTTGGTACCACTAATACTCACTTACACTTCCATGAGCGCTTTCAAGCCCTCGGCTCATCTTCAGATGGAAACAGCTTCAGGTTTCAGCGAGAGGCTTGAAAGCACTCATGGAAGTGTAAGTGAGTATTAATGCTTTAGTTTAGTTAAAGATGATTCTTTTCTACCCTTGTTAGACCTTAAGAATTAAAATGGGATACAGACTATATTATTTGTGTAGATAAGTATACTTGTGAAGTATCATGGCTATCACCATTACAACATTGTTCACCCATCCAATGACACAAATGGACACACAGGCCAGCTGAATGTTATGATAATAAACAATTCAACCAAGACGACTTGAATTCATCACAAGTAACCATTATTATAGTCATAAACTTGGCCTTCTACTTGGCTTATTGATATCATCTTTTTATATATTTTAAAAGTATGCACTATTAAGGTTTGGTTAGAAGTTTACTATTTCTTATATTACAGAAAGAAAAAGTAGCTGTACCTTTAAACTTTTTTTTGTCACAGATAAACCAATTCTGAATGTATCGTCAGTGTTCCCCGAGAATATCTTTTCATAGTCTTCAGGTTTAGGATTTTTATATGGCATGATAATTTCATTGCCAGTAAATTCATCAAAAAACCGTTTTTTATTAACTATGTTACTTCTGTTTTCATCTGAGAGAAGAATAGATGATATCTGCTGAACAATTCTAAATCACACAAGACAAAACTTCAATTAAACTGAAAACAGATATGGAAAATAATTGCTTACTGGATAAATAATCTACCTTCCATTTAATTTACCTACAAAACGGACATGCACGTATGCATACATATGTATATATGTGTATGTGTTTATACAAATATGTAGGCTGTTTAATGGTGTCTTAGTAGTAGAACTGCAATGTATATAATTGCAAATACTGCAAGGTGAGGTATAACACAAGCGGGTGCGTTATAATAGTATTTCGTGTACTAGTGTGATTATTATTTGCGATTATGGCTTTAGTAATTAGTTTATTATTGAGGCAAATAGCTGTTTAATATAGTTTTGAAGTATGAAACTGAATAGTTTAATTAAGTACACTTTACACTAAGGTAAGAAAATTTGTAATGGTTTTACTGTGTCTGCTGTTGACTTGTTTCTACCACTGACAATCATACCCTACATGTGTTACATATGATTTCTCAACTTACTTACTGGTGTAACACACTAAATTATAAATTGCAAAGTTACTGAAGAAAAAGGAATAATACCTTAAAGCTGAACTCCGAAATGGAACTAATATGATGACTTTGGGTCGAACCAAACCCTGATCTCTGTAATTGTCTGGAATGTCTGTGATCTTACTCTCCTGCTGTGATAATTTAGCATTGTGATGAGTCACTTTCAATCTGGTTTTCAATACATGATTAACAACGTGTAAACAGTAAGTGAAACGTACTTCTTCCCCATTTTCTAAATTTCGATCAGTAAAGTACAAATCCTGATACACATTGACTATAGAAAACAGCTCTTTCTGAAGCTGTGTAAGAGTGTCGTTAGGTTTAATATCCTTACATACATGAGTGATATTTGCTTTCAATATATTATTTTGAATCTGGGATTTTACATGTAATTTTGACCAATCAAGTGAATTAATAGCTGTTGGAATTTTTCCTGGTTTAGCAAACAGTTGTTCATTTTTAATTAGCACTAAATTTTGCTGTTTTTCTTTCTTTGAACTTTCACAGTCTTTTGGTCTTGGAAGTGTTACTTTTACCTGTCCTAAAACAGGCCACATTTTGCAGTGTTCTTCTAAGTAAGGAGGGTTTGAAGAGACTGTCTCTAATAACTCTTGACTCAGGTCATACTGAAAATGAGAGTTAAAAGGATCCAGTGAAGAATCTATTGCATCCTGCAAACAAAGAACATAACATAAAACTCATGAATCTTTATACACTACATGTTTTCATTACTTCGTATAAATTGTGAAAAATATTTGATATGCATATGATCCACAATTCACACCTCAACAATGTATTTATTAAAAATAAAATTGCTGAGAAGGTGCAGAACATTACTGATGTTCCTTTCCAGTCCACACAGTGGTGAAACATTAAGACCATTATTTGCCATTATTTATATAGTACATCACAAAGTATTAAAAAACATGTAAACAACCAACATTATTGAAACTTGCATGCAATTAATTCCATGTTGGAACTGACCTATAGATATAAATAACTAGAAAGCAGTCATTCCTGAACAGAGATGTTATATAAAAAAGGATATAATGAGCTGAATTAAAACATTCTGGGTTATAGTGCTAAGGTTCAATATTAATGGCTGCCCAGGAAATCATTACTTATTCATGCTATGTCAATTCTTTATAATACTGAAACCAAAATGGCAGTTACAAATCCTCCCAGTTATAGTTGTTTCTTGCTATCAGCTGTTTAAACCAGAAACATTAGTAAAAAAAATCTACCTTGCCAGAATCAGAATTGTTATCAGATAACGTGATTCCCATTATTAAAATTTTATGAATATCTTATACACTATACCCAGTTGACTAATGGCCATGAAATTCAATGTGATACTTGCTACACTAAACATCGTTTGAAGACAAAGGTACACTTTGGCAGTTCCCGTTACTCTGGAAAACTGCAATATTTCCAGAAAAGATCTAAAACTCTACAAATTAATATTACAATATCGTATTTTTAAAAAAGTCTACTTCTACTGCCTTCCTTTTTTTTAATATGGCAAATGCTCTAATTACAGAATGAATAGAAATAATAATGCATTCGTGAAATTATTCTTGTTATTTTGTCAATGTATTTATCCCCAACACTACATTGCATATTCTGATAATGCTTTGTAAGCTGCTTTTGGCTAATTACATTCACATTCATATTTTCAATTCTTTATATACATCATAGACAAAGTTTTGTCTCCAATAATCTCCAAGCTTCCACTACATAAATAAATCTATCCCAAGGGTTGACTGATGTTGTTTATCTATATAAGAAACAAAAGTGAAACACATAAAACACGAAGGCAAAAACAAAAATGGAGCAATTCTATACAATTACACAAACAGTAATTAAAACACAAAACCAAAATATAAGCAATCATAGTCAAACAGTTGTAAGAGAAAAACAACTCTACTGACAGCATCAAACACCAACCAGGGACATACACAAAAAGGGGGAGTAATATGCTACAACAGCCCTAATAAAATAGCCTTTTAAAAGGAATAGTACACTTAGTTGAGCACTCTTATGGAAACTTGTAGAAAAGTATTTACTTTACAAGAATCTAATGAGCCTACAGATATGAGAAGAGTGGAACATAGTCAATGAAAGGGGGTGAGGGTCCCTAAATAACTTTACAAATATGTCCTTAAATTCGTAGTGACCACCAATCAATGAATTTTTCAGTGAAGGGTTAGTGAGGATCGGTCAAAAATAACACAAATTTTAACTTATTTGTGTCAACGTTTCGACAATGTTTATTGTCATCATCAGGACCTGTGTATGAATACAAAAGAAATATCAAACACAACAGAACAATTATTTGGGTGAACGTGTTCATGTATGTGAGTGTGTGTGTGCACATGCGTGTGCGTGCGTATGAATGTATCATTTAATGAAGAAATTTGTGATAGTGGTTGAAATCACAAGCAGATTGATCACTGTTGCACACCACTATATAAAAATTATCCCGATTAGCGCTTCAAGCTTCAGAGCTCATCGTCAGATCGGAACAGACAGAAATTATGTGAAAACAAACCCTTCACCCCTCTCACCCCACCCTGCTCACACACAACAATGAAAGCGCTAATCGGGATAATTTTTATATACTGGTGTGCAACAGTGATCAATCTGCGAATGTATCATTGTATATGTGAAGGAGTTGAGATAATTTGTTTACATCTTCAAATGTTTTCTTTATAAGAAAACGAGAAAATTATAATATCACAGAACTTAATTTATACACTATTACAATTTTAAACTGCTATATGTAATGATATTTTTAATTAATTATTATTTAATAAAATATGTAAATATTTTATTAATTAATAATTTACCATAAACTTGTGTTTGTAACATTGTCAGCTATCTGATGTAAGGTCATAAAGTTCTACAGTTATTGTGTAATGTATATGTTTCTAAATTATGATTGTCTTAATTACCAGTAGTGAGTAAACCATGTTAAAAATAACTTTTAATAATTACATAGTTGAACATCCCTCAATCTGTATTTAGTTATAATATATTTTACTATGCTATATGTCGACTGCTATATGTATAAACATTTTCTGTACCAATCTAATATCTAATTGTTAATTATTGCTTTTACAATTAATTAAAAATATCATTACATATAGCAATTTAAAATTTTAATTGTGTATAAATTAAGTTCTGTGATATTCTTATTTTCTCGTTTTCTTAAAGAAAATTTTTTAAGATGTAAACAAATTATCTCACCTCCTTCACATATACAATGATACATTCATACGCACGCACATGCGTGTCCACACACACTCACATACATGAACACGTTCACCCTAAGGCTCTTTGCTTTCCCTTCCATGTTAACATCATCTTATTACTTTTTCTCGTGATTCACACCTTTAAACTTTACAATACATTCTCAAGTTCTATAACAATATTATTTCATAATCATCACAGTTAATATCACTCCTTAGTGTTCATTATTACTGAATCAATGTTCAATTCTAAATATTATTCATAATAACTTAAATGTTATTGTTCACTCTTAAATCTTAAACATTGGTTATTTTACTAAGTCTTTATCTTAGCATTCTCTACTCTTACTATTTTTATTACAGACCATATTTTTATTTATTTATCACTGTCACTTTTTAAATTATTTTGTGTTCATTATAATTTACTTAGTGTTTCTTTTGTATTATATCACTTTAGGATAATTCACTTTCACTATTTCAACTTCCGTTTATTTCTCACTGTTTTATTCTCTTTCTCTACACACCTGATACATAAAATTATTAATATTATGTCTTTCTTTGTTAACAAATTACATACATTCCTAACTCTTTTGGCTAGTGTACTTCTATCTATTGTTTTTTATTACTGACTATTTACAATGGTCATTCAATCAATACTAACATTCATTAATTGTTTTGGTTCTTAACCGGTTTCATTTTCTTTATTATTTTGTATTACATTATTTCTCCCTTCTCTATTTTTTATTCCTTGTCTGGGTTTTCTTGACGTGTTTCATTTTGTTTTCTTCATCATGGGTTTGTTCTCTCTTGGTTTTCATTCTTCTTCTCCTTCACTCGTCTTGTTTTCTTTATTTAAGTTTCTTAACTGGCCAATCTCTGGGGTTGGGTCAATGTCGTTTGTCTGTCAGTCTAGTAGTTGAGTTTCTTCATTAATCACTTTTGGTTTATTACTCTTTCTCCTTCCTTCTTAATTACCTTTTATATATATTTTTACTCTCCACATTATTTATTTATTCAAATATAGTATTATTTAGCATTTTTTATACATACTTATTGTTATCAAAACTGATCTGAATTTGGCGATGTTATACTATATATATGTGTGTGTGTTTATTTGTTCATAAATTGTTGTTTTGAAACGCTTGAGATAAGTTAAAGACATTATCTATCGTAGTGCAAGTAAGACAATACGTGATTAATTACACTTAATGTTGAAAGATTATTATGTCATGTATTATGTCGTAAATGGATAACATAGGTATCCTCAGTTATTGCTATTATTATAAAACAATTTTATACCTATTTATACATGTATCATATGTAAAAATGCGTTCATTCTTACTCAGATGCATGGCAATAAATTCCTAGAGTCAATTAATAACAAAAAAAAATAAAAAATAAGGAATATATACCAATATACGCCAAGCAGAGGAAACTGGGTCAACGACCGTGACCTTTCCCAAAGAGAACTCCCACCACAAGGACAGAGCGCGGACTCGGTTCAACTCAGATTTACAGCACCACAACAAATTAAACATAGGATACAATACGGTGGCACAGATACGGAGAAATTGTAGCAAACACACGCTGTAAAGTTAATTTGGAGCGTGCTAGCAATAAGAAAAGGATACTCACACAAAGGGTTAGGAGAGTCTTACCCCGTATGAAGACAAAGCAGTGTACACCAAGTAAATGCAGCCAGGAAGTGTGCACAGCATGAAAACATCGTAAGGATGACAACTAGTATTTATGACGGGAGACCGGAGTGGCATCTTGGGGATGACGACACGCAAGGAGCTGCTAATTGACAAAAAAGGGTCGTGGGAAAAGTCAAACAGTAACAAAATGCTACATATTGTTCACATGAGAATAACAGCAGACCTTCGGAGCATACTTGAACAAAAGCTTGATGGACAGGCGCGGGATTGCTCTACATTCTAAGAAATGGTACGGAGCCCTTTCGTAGTGTACTTGAGGGGATGTCCGATAACCAACCAGAGTCTAGCATCTTCCCAGGACGCAAGTGGAGAGGACTGTCGTCATGAGGGCAACGAGAACAGTGAATCAGGGGTCGAGAACCATAGTTCTTCATAGTGGTAGGAATTATCTGACATATCGTGATTGACCAAAGGCATATTTGCCAGGACATTGCATTATGGTAAATGAAGCTTAATAAAAACAAATTACAATATGAATTCATTACGTCGTTCACTGAAAACACACACACACACACACACACACACACACACATATATATATATATAACACAATGAATATACATAAACATAGACAATCAATATATTAATCTTACACTAATGCATTCATTTTGCCTCACATGAATAGTTTTATGTTTAATATTACCATAGTAATTAATCTAAATTCTCAAAGTGTGGTTTCTTTGAAAAGAGTCAGGACAGTAGAGTTGTTATAACAGTAATAACATGAAGATTTACTTGTGATAGTGGGTTATCCAAAAACTCCATTGGTGAAACTCCTTTCCACTGATGATCCAAATAAGTAAAGGTTGCGTAGATTTGATGCTTGTCATCACTTAGCACTCGCGGATAAGATTCACTCGCGGTGTGTGTGTGTCCTCCGTTGGTGTCGACCGTTAATATGAAAGTCTATAAAGTTTTGTGTTGCATAAGTGCATTCATTGTTAATGATCGTGTATAGATAACTGTCTACCGTCAAATTTCTTCGTGCGTATATATACGTTAATGTACTGTGTTTAGTTTACATGATGTATTGTCTCATTATAATATCGTGCTTGAATCTTAGCAGTATTTATAACACTTCACACTGCGTTACCGCGGTACACTTCCGTAACTCGGTAAAATATTGACGTAAAGTTTTGTGAGTCTGTTATTAAATCAAGACTGATTAACTTGTGAATAATTAACTTAGTTCTTAACAAGCGGTAGCTGAGTAAAACTGAGTAACTGAAAGTTTTTAACAACTGAAGTATACTGCATGATTGAGTAACTGCTAATACACTAAGACTGAATAACTTGTGAATAATTGAAAGTACTATGTTAACTGACTAAAGTACTGCGTAACTGAGTTTTAGAAAAAACTGAGAAATATATTAAGACTGCGAAATATAGAAAGACTGAGAGTTATAGTAAGACTGAGGCTCCGTGTGCCCTGTAAACAGTTTTTATTAAGCTTCATTTACCATAATGCAATGTCCTGGCAAATATGCCTTTGGTCAATCACGATATGTCAGATAATTCCTACCACTACGAAGAACTTTGGTTCTCGACCCCTGATTCACTGTTCTCGTTGCCCTCATGACGACAGTCCTCTCCACTTGCGTCCTGGGAAGATGCTAGACTCTGGTTGGTTATCGGACATCCCCTCAAGTACACTACGAAAGGGCTCCGTACCATTTCTTAGAATGTAGAGCAATCCCGCGCCTGTCCATCAAGCTTTTGTTCAAGTATGCTCCGAAGGTCTGCTGTTATTCTCATGTGAACAATATGTAGCATTTTGTTACTGTTTGACTTTTCCCACGACCCTTTTTTGTCAATTAGCAGCTCCTTGCGTGTCGTCATCCCCAAGATGCCACTCCGGTCTCCCGTCATAAATACTAGTTGTCATCCTTACGATGTTTTCATGCTGTGCACACTTCCTGGCTGCATTTACTTGGTGTACACTGCTTTGTCTTCATACGGGGTAAGACTCTCCTAACCCTTTGTGTGAGTATCCTTTTCTTATTGCTAGCACGCTCCAAATTAACTTTACAGCGTGTGTTTGCTACAATTTCTCCGTATCTGTGCCACCGTATTGTATCCTATGTTTAATTTGTTGTGGTGCTGTAAATCTGAGTTGAACCGAGTCCGCGCTCTGTCCTTGTGGTGGGAGTTCTCTTTGGGAAAGGTCACGGTCGTTGACCCAGTTTGCTCTGCTTGGCGTATATTGGTATATATTCCTTATTTTTTATTTTTTTTTGTTATTAATTGACTCTAGGAATTTATTGCCATGCATCTGAGTAAGAATGAACGCATTTTTACATATGATACATGTATAAATAGGTATAAAATTGTTTTATAATAATAGCAATAACTGAGGATACCTATGTTATCCATTTACGACATAATACATGACATAATGATCTTTCAACATTAAATGTAATTAATCACGTATTGTCTTACTTACACTACGATAGATAATGTCTTTAACTTATCTCAAGCGTTTCAAAACAACAATTTATGAACAAATAAACACACACACACACACACACACATATATATATATATATATATTGCAACTCTACTTATATGCGTTGTTGTTGTGTCGTGTTGTGTATGAGTACCTACCTGCTGTCCGATCTTGCGGATTCTTCTGACTAGGGCGTGTGGATTTTGGATTTGAAGTTCGCAAGCTAGTAATCTCAAATTTATTGCAACAACACAGAAAATAAGTTACTTTAAAGAGGGTGAGTTTTGTGAGACTGGTAGGCTTTATCGTACAACAATAAAACACTGTAATATGGGGTAATAAAACGTTGTTTATTACTCCAACAACACACAAGAATAAAATGGTTATTATATTATCAATTATTTTACAGTCTAAACAATGAATCTATGTTGACCAATGTTTTTCGATTGGTTAATAATTGAAAAGAAACTAAGCTCGTTATTTGGCGAGTTAATTGCAATTGAAAATTTAATTAATTGATTGATTTAATTTAATTAAATGGCTTTAACTAAATTGAATTTAACGGTTAATAAAACAAAATATAAAACTCTGAAGTTAATTAGAATAATTTTCAAAAATAAATTAGACGTGACAGTCTAGTTCACGTTATTTCATTTCTAGTGATTCGACTTCTGTTATACTGCAGTATGAACTAATAATTAGATTGTTAGTTAAGATTTGTATAGCGCTTTTATACTACTTCTATTTCTTAACTATAGCTTACTAATGACTTAGACTGCTATACAGATTATCACAATGAATTTATTCTTAATTACTAGAGGCTTTGATTTTTGTATGGCACCTGAATTATTTGAATTACAATGTTTTTAAATGAAAAGATAGAAAATTTGATGTTGAAAAATAAATAAGTGGATTTTGCTTTCCTGTTATTGAAGAGGATGTTGTTCCGATTGTCCCTCGTCGATTCCAATCCGTTCGCTAGAGAAAGTAATCTGCTCTTAGAGCTGCTGGATTCGGTCGTTGAGTTCAAAATTCGGCAACACTCTGCTTCCTTGCTGTTCGTGAATATTTTAACGTCTGCGGCTCTCTGCTGGAACTGGTTACTGTCCCTCGTCGATTCGCACGTCGCACATCAGCGTGTGTGTGTGTGTGTGTGTGTGTGTGTGTGTGCTTCGTTCGAGTGGTAGCTCTGCTCGTCAGCTGTTCACCAATGATTTAGACGGCCTCTCTGCTGTGTTCTTGAAGTCTGGTCTTGAAGTCTGGTGGATCTCTTGCGTGCTTATGACTAGCTGGTAGTACACAATAAGCTTGGTTGATGTACTGAAGAGTATCTCGCCTTTACGCAACAATTACGAGTAGTACAGTTGATCTGTAATTACTGTGTTCGTAATTGCGTGTGTGTTGACCACGTAGAGTCTTCTGATGGATCTTCACCACTATGGTTACGAGACGATCGAAGAACTACGTCTTTACTTCGTGAGTACTGGCAGAAGAGTGATGTTTCAGCCCGAAAACACCGCGCTGGTCGGGGTTTGTGTCAAATGATTTGATTGGCTGACACACTCTCCCTACTACATAAAATTTGAATTCCCTTGGTCCGTGAGAATGAAGTTAGGTTCCCACAGATGGAGAAATAATATTATTACTATTATTATTATCCGGCGGAACCAATTTGTTGGTCCGGATTTCCTGTGCTTTTTTAATTTTGCAATATCTTGGTTGCAAACCAAGTTGTGCGAAATCTAAAATATACAATCTGTCAGAAATTATTATCTTTATAACATACTAAAATCTCATTAATGTAACTCTATTTTTACAGTAGTTATTTAATTATATTAATTAACTCTTTCATTTGTTAATTATATTGCGTAAAATTTGCACACGTCATTATTAATATTTCGGCAAACATTTTGGCTATCATGGATTTCGCCTTAATTTATTAGTTTCCGAGATATTAATAATTAACAGTTTGGGTGTAGCCCTTGTTTGTACAGCGAGCTGATTACATAATGACCACGTGTGCGTCGCTTTACTAAGCATTATTTTCATTGCTCTACATACAAATGGAGTTTTGACTATTATAATTTATTTAAACATGATTTTATTATGCGGGCGACATGTAACCCCAAATAGTTAATATTTGGTACTGTTATATATTCCCCCACCCGTTTAAAAAAAAAATGAATGTAATAATTACAGTTATTTTTTTTTCTTAATCATTACACACTTATTCTGTAATCACTATACTTATTACCTATACATTGTATTACTTATTCAAAAGAAAAACATACATGTGTGTTAATGTTATTCCATTATATACAGCTTAATTCTAATACATCTATTAATAATATTATACTTGCCAATTATTGTGTATCAATATTTTTTTATAATGGGTAGTACCTAACTGCAGTGGTTAAAAGGTTTGTTTGTAAACAGTGGCACACGCGCAAAGGAATTTGCTGACACCGTCTTGTTTACAGCCGTTATCGCCTGCCGCGTAGCACTAATTGCTTGACCTACTTTCAAATGTCGGTCAGCTGTTACCGCGTGACGTAACTATTTCCTGCCATGCGTTTGTTCAGTTCTACGCTCGTTATTCACCGTGATAGAAAAACATTATTATTAATACACAAGCTATCTACAATTATTATTAATAATATTATAAAACACAAGTTATTTATTTTAATTTTACTTATTATAATACAATTACATTATCTTTTAACTGTAATATTTTGTAACCATTTTTACGAACGGTTCTACAGTATTTTGTTAACCATCGGTCATTTTCGTCACCGGATTCGTCGTCTACGTCTTCCCACGCTGACTGTGTGAGAACGTCGTCGTCACTTTCCTGTTGCACCGGACGTACAATTGTCGGAGCCCATTGTTGTATTGTGTTAACGGCCAACCACGGTTCCGTACCTTCCGGTTGAAATACTTTGTCAACTGGCGTACAAATTTCAGTAGAAAAATCACTTTTCTTAAATCTAGCATTTTTCTTATTTTTACCTACTTTATTTCGATACATTTTAGCATGATTTATGGCGCTTCCACCCTGGAGGCGCCCATTTCCAAGTTTTTTGGAAACTTACGATTCTTTTTCTTCCCATTGGGGTCTTTATTGCTTGGGGTATCGCTGTCTTGCTCTACTGTATCAGTTCTAGCTATCTCAACCGTTTGCATAGCTCTAATCGGGGCCCCATCGTTACCCTTATATTGCCCTTTCGGTCTACCAATATTTTGTTTGTCTTTGTAATCAAAGGTCTTATCTGGAGGTTTTGACGATGTCTGGGGTGGAGTAGAACTTGTACTCGGTCTTTGATCAGGTTGCTGATGATACTGTACCCGCGTATTCTGCCCTTCATTATTTCGGCGAAAATCGGGATTATAACGCCACCCGCCCAAATCAAAAACCGTCTCACTTTGGGACACTAGAATGAGGAGTTCATCGACCGTGCGAATACCCTGCGTAAACACAGCTACTCTAATGTTATGATTAAAGTGATAGGCAAGTTTCGTGACTATGTCACAGCTACTCTAATGTTATGATTAAAGTGATAGGCAAGTTTCGTGACTATGTCAATCTCCAAAAATGCTGGGGTTAAATGCTTGGCGCGTTCGACCTGCTGGATTATATAATTTTCCGTGGTAATACCCAATTTTCTATCAAATCTGCCATACTCCAGTTCATTGCGTAGAAGTCTTTGTGTATGCGAGTTCCAGTACCGGCTTTCAAATTTTTGTTTGAACTCCGCGTATGTGGACACTCTATCGCGTACAATGTTATACCACTTACGCGCCGAATCACACATCGCGTTAACTACCCACTGTATTTTGTCTTGATCTTCTAGTCGGGAACCTACTCTAGCCATTTCACTCTCACACGCTAACAAAAATTCAATAGGGTTTTCGTTATTTTCCCCTGTAAAATACACGCGATTTATCTCATCGACAGGACCTTGTACCAAAATATTAGGAGCGGATCTCCTCCGTACCTCCTGTCGTACTTTCAAAATCTCGTCGTTTAACGCTTGTAAGACACTCTCTTTATTAGAGTGTATGTTAGATCATGTCTCTACAATTGAAGCGTCTAATCTATCTATTCGTCGTTGTGTTTCCGTCGCGCCGGCTTGAATCTTTATCTCTAGAGAATCGACTTTCTTTGAAACGTCTTGCGTTTGTTTTTCGCAGCGGCTAATATGCTCTTTGAACCGGCCCTCCATACGTGTTACTTGTTCAATAAACAATTTTTGCATAGTGGTCTCAAAAACCTTAAACCATTCATTTATTTTGGTATCAACCGTATGTACTTTTTCACCGATTTCAGCGACTTTCGCCATTAATTCCTTTTACTCTCACCGATTTCCACGACTTTAGCGGTCAACTCGTGTACGCTTTCGTCTATTTTCGCGGTGGTGCTTTATTACATTGTTTAATTTCCGTATTTATGTCGGCGTTGCTAATTTCTAATGCCTCTGTTAGACTAACTTTTTGTGCTTCGATTTTAGACGATAATTCTGCGATATTTAGCTCAGCTTTGGCTGCACTCTGTTCGAATTTCGCGTCTATTTTCTCAAATCTCGAGTTCATGTTAGCGGTCAAATCCGCGCTCATTTTCTCGTTCATTTGCTGTATTTGTTTAAGTATTTTATCCATATCCATTTTAAATACACAACAATTTCAAATATACCGAACAATATCAAATACACAGAATAGTTTCAAATACACAAAATAATTTCACTGCTGTACGAACACCAGTCACAAAACTCTTTGGGGATTGTTCAGTTGGACGCCAGCTGTTTTATGAGGTAAAACAGCAAAGTTAGTTTTACACGTGAAAATTAAATTTAAATTGGTTTTAATTAATTTAATTTAATCTTGCCCCACGTTCTGGGCAAGCCATTTATAACTCTACTTATATGCGTTGTTGTTGTGTCGTGTTGTGTATGAGTACCTACCTGCTGTCCGATCTTGCGGATTCTTCCGACTAGGGCGTGTGGATTTTGGATTTGAAGTTCGCAAGCTAGTAATCTCAAATTTATTGCAACAACACACAAAATAAGTTACTTTAAAGAGGGTGAGTTTTGTGAGACTGGTAGGCTTTATCGTACAACAATAAAACACTGTAATATGGGGTAATAAAACGTTGTTTATTACTCCAACAACACACAAGAATAAAATGGTTATTATATTATCAATTATTTTACAGTCTAAACAATGAATCTATGTTGACCAATGTTTTTCGATTGGTTAATAATTGAAAAGAAACTAAACTCGTTATTTGGCGAGTTGATTGCAATTGAAAATTTAATTAATTGATTGATTTAATTTAATTAAATGGCTTTAACTAAATTGAATTAAACGGTTAATAAAACAAAATATAAAACTCTGAAGTTAATTAGAATAATTTTCAAAAATAAATTAGACGTGACAGTCTAGTTCACGTTATTTCATTTCTAGTGATTCGACTTCTGTTATACTGCAGTATGAACTAATAATTAGATTGTTAGTTAAGATTTGTATAGCGCTTTTATACTACTTCTATTTCTTAACTATAGCTTACTAATGATTTAGACTGCTATACAGATTATCACAATGAATTTATTCTTAATTACTAGAGTCTTTGATTTTTGTATGGCACCTGAATTATTTGAATTACAATGTTTTTAAATGAAAAGATAGAAAATTTGATGTTGAAAAATAAATAAGTGGATTTTGCTTTCCTGTTATTGAAGAGGATGTTGTTCCGATCGCCCCTCGTCGATTCCAATCCGTTCGCTAGAGAAAGTAATCTGCTTAGAGCTGCTGGATTCGGTCGTTGAGTTCAAAATTCGGCAACACTCTGCTTCCTTGCTGTTCGTGAATATTTTAACGTCTGCGGCTCTCTGCTGGAACTGGTTACTGTCCCTCGTCGATTCGCACGTCGCACATCAGCGTGTGTGTGTGTGTGTGTGTGTGTGTGTGTGTGTGTGTGTGCTTCGTTCGAGTGGTAGCTCTGCTCGTCAGCTGTTCACCAATGATTTAGACGGCCTCTCTGCTGTGTTCTTGAAGTCTGGTCTTGAAGTCTGGTGGATCTCTTGCGTGCTTATGACTAGCTGGTAGTACACAATAAGCTTGGTTGATGTACTGAAGAGTATCTCGCCTTTACGCAACAATTACGAGTAGTACAGTTGATCTGTAATTACTGTGTTCGTAATTGCGTGTGTGTTGACCACGTAGAGTCTTCTGATGGATCTTCACCACTATGGTTACGAGACGATCGAAGAACTACGTCTTTACTTCGTGAGTACTGGCAGAAGAGTGATGTTTCAGCCCGAAAACACCGCGCTGGTCGGGGTTTGCGTCAAATGATTTGATTGGCTGACACACTCTCCCTACTACATAAAATTTGAATTCCCTTGGTCCGTGAGAATGAAGTTAGGTTCCCACAGACGGAGAAATAATATTATTACTATTATTATTATCCGGCGGAACCAATTTGTCGGTCCGGATTTCCTGTGCTTTTTTAATTTTGCAATATCTTGGTTGCAAACCAAGTTGTGCGAAATCTAAAATATACAATCTGTCAGAAATTATTATCTTTATAACATACTAAAATCTCATTAATGTAACTCTATTTTTACAGGAGTTATTTAATTATATTAATTAACTCTTTCATTTGTTAATTATATTGCGTAAAATTTGCACACGTCATTATTAATATTTCGGCAAACATTTTGGCTATCATGGATTTCGCCTTAATTTATTAGTTTCCGAGATATTAATAATTAACAGTTTGGGTGTGGCCCTTGTTTGTACACTGAGCTGATTACATAATGACCACGTGTGCGTCGCTTTACTAAGCATTATTTTCATTGCTCTACATACAAATGGAGTTTTGAATATTATAATTTATTTAAACATGATTTTATTAGGCGGGCGACATATAACCGCAAATAGTTAATATTTGGTGCTGTTATAATATATATATATATATATATATATATATATATATATATATATAGTATAACATCGCCAAATTCAGATCAGTTTTGATAACAATAAGTATGTATAAAAAATGCTAAATAATACTATATTTGAATAAATAAATAATGTGGAAAGTAAAAAATATATAAAAGGTAATTAAGAAGGAAGGAGAAAGAGTAATAAACCAAAAGTGATTAATGAAGAAACTCAACTACTAGACTGACAGACAAACGACACTGACCCAACCCCAGAGATTGGCCAGTTAAGAAACCTAAATAAAGAAAACAAGACGAGTGAAGGAGAAGAAGAATGAAAACCAAGAGAGAACAAACCCATGATGAAGAAAACAAAATGAAACACGTCAAGAAAACCCAGACAAGGAATAAAAAATAGAGAAGGGAGAAATAATGTAATACAAAATAATAAAGAAAATGAAACCGGTTAAGAACCAAAACAATTAATGAATGTTAGTATTGATTGAATGACCATTGTAAATAGTCAGTAATAAAAAACGATAGATAGAAGTACACTAGCCAAAAGAGTTAGGAATGTATGTAATTTGTTAACAAAGAAAGACATAATATTAATAATTTTATGTATCAGGTGTGTAGAGAAAGAGAATAAAACAGTGAGAAATAAACGGAAGTTGAAATAGTGAAAGTGAATTATCCTAAAGTGATATAATACAAAAGAAACACTAAGTAAATTATAATGAACACAAAATAATTTAAAAAGTGACAGTGATAAATAAATAAAAATATGGTCTGTAATAAAAATAGTAAGAGTAGAGAATGCTAAGATAAAGACTTAGTAAAATAACCAATGTTTAAGATTTAAGAGTGAACAATAACATTTAAGTTATTATGAATAATATTTAGAATTGAACATTGATTCAGTAATAATGAACACTAAGGAGTGATATTAACTGTGATGATTATGAAATAATATTGTTATAGAACTTGAGAATGTATTGTAAAGTTTAAAGGTGTGAATCACGAGAAAAAGTAATAAGATGATGTTAACATGGAAGGGAAAGCAAAGAGCCTTAGAAAATAAGTATGTATTAACCTTAAGTAAATACCCATGTTATAAGGGAAGATTAATGAAACAAGTTCAATAGAGGTGAGATTGTTTAGCACCCGAACAATAAATAAGAAATAATGAATTGCACACACATATTAAATAATAAGTGTTGATTAATTGTATAAATTATTGTTTATGAATAGGAGATGGATGGGGTAAATATCCCAAACATAAACCTAAATGTAATATGTTATATTAGAAATAAATAGTAATTAATAGCCATGTTATTGACAGTGGCAGAGTACTTAAAATAAGGAAAGAAAACAATGTTTTGAATTATAAAGGAGAAAACTGTTAGTAAATAATTAGCAAGAAATATTGAATAACACAGTTGTTACATACAAAGATCACAAAAAGACTAAATTAAAACACCTCCAGAGATATTAAACCTAATTATAAAAACAAAATAACGATCTAGGACTAAATGAAATATAATATGTATGAAACCATCAAAAACCAGTAATGGCTACTTAGATGTGAAACAGACCTAACGGTCAAACATAAACAATTACTGATTGTATAAAAATAACCATGTAATTGACAAATCCAAGGTGACTAATTAACCAAGGATGAATGGTAAATATTATTAAAAACAAAATATTAAATTAAGGAATTATATAAACAGAGAAATGTAATTAGTAAGTATGAAATTAATTGTACACTTAGAAAACATGAAAAAAACCCAATATTGTGGAATACCAAAATAATCTTTGTGAGAAAATACAAATGACAGTGCAAATAGATAATAACTAAGAAGGAAGATAAGAGGAGGAAGGAAGTCAGAAGATATAGGAAGATTTGAAAGGAATTCAAATTTTGATAACAATGTGTTTATATCAAGCTCGCCCAATCAGAATAATGGTGTAACCATGGAAACGACGGTTTGAAGAGGTAATTACCGTTGAATACAATTACTCAGAAAGTGACGCTCACGGAAATCAGAAGCCAGAATTCAGAACAACACATTTTCATATTTAAAATGTTTTAAAAGTAAAATAACTTATAGAAATTGAACGAGAAGGAGTCCGACTATTACTGAACACAATTACCTGATGGAGAAGACGTTTATTTCAAGATGAAGTGAATAAATAAATCCAAAAAACTTTGAAAAAGATGCCCGAAGCCCGAATAAATGAAAAATGAATTATATTGCAGCCACAGTCCTGCCTTCCCGACCAACAGAGTAATTACATGCTACAATGCTGTTAAGTATCCATTAAATTATCTCAACTTCCGAAATAACGCACTCTGAATATTTCTCACTATATTTTGAAATACCACTGAATCAATTTTATACTCTTTCAAAGATTAAATCATAATATTAAGACACTGAAAATTTGTTAAGTTATAAAACTAACCTAGTATTAATGTACAACTTTTAAACCACTTGTACGACACTTCAACAAACCATTTATCATTACACATTACAATACTTAAGTAAAAACATTGTAAGGTTGTGTATTTTTATTATTGTAATTGCATCTGAGCCTTTTAACGTGATCAAAAGATCCCACAACAGTCGAACGTAAATATTAGTTGATCGGTGTAATAGAACGCCATGCTGTATGTTTATTTGCATTCAAAATCGATTGGTTAAACCCAGAGAAAAGTCTCATAAAGAATTAACCGGTGCAAAATTATATAAAAAATCAATTATAACTTGTGTCTATGAAACAATAATATCAAATCGATAATAAATCAATACTGTGTATGTTAAAATGTGTTTTATTTTCATTAGGAAAGGGTATTCGTAAAAATATAATTTACAGCGAATGTCTCTGATATGACACCTAGCGCGCAAGCAGCGAATATTGTAACTGCCAACTCGATTAGACAAAACGAGAAAAGGCGGGACGAATTGAATCCTTCACACCGTTTGAATAAATCACTGATAAGGAGACAATTTTAATTGTTTTAAATAAACAATTTGGCGCCACCCGGGAATTATACACTACTATTGAACCTCAGATCGGGAACTACGATACCTGGTTATCCGTACGTTCGCTACGGACTCAAGCATCGTGAGTTACATTACCGTGCGAGGACGAAGTGGTAAGAAACACATACACGAGTTACACTCAGACACACTGTTACATTTTACAGAGATAGATTAACGATGACGGCAGCCACGAAGATTGGTTATAAATTGGCTTCCATCGCGGGGCTTAAAGAAGGCAGGACATCACTGTTGGTTATAAATGGACGCATCCAACGGGTGGCATTATAACAAGGGAGCTGCACAGAACGTCCTTGTTATATTATAATATATAATCACTAATCATCATTAAACATCACTTACAATACGCATTACTATTAACTATATTAATTGACAAAACATATACATGACCTATGAACAATTAAAGGTTCATTTCATATCGTTATGATCATTGATAATTTCATTCTATACTGTTTCGATTGTTCAACCTCATATTTGAATAGTTGATTCTACATCACTTAATTGTTTTATATGTCCGTTCATATGTTCATTATAATGTTTCAGCAATTTATTGCTGCACATCCGATCAAAGTTTTCGCACCATAAGTGTCTCTTATATCGAAATGCTTCATAAATATTAGTCATTTGACATCTAATTAGTGTCATTAAATAGATACATTGTGATCTAAGAAGTCATGTGAATTTTTAAATTACATATGTTACTATGTTACACATCTTATTGTCTAGCTAGTTGGACTGGTTCCACGAGACAATCGCTTAGTGCGTGTGCTCCTTTTCCCATGGTCAACTAACTGCTGATGTCATTTTCACATCCCTGCGTAATTTGCATCTTCTGCTCGTGATACTTCTTGATCTGATGCACATTGAATTTTTCTCTTATTCTGTTGCTGTTATCGCAGTCAGCAAGTTCGTACGTTGCATCGCCGAAGACTCGATTAATCTTATATGGTCCTGCATACAGTTCAAAAAATTTATCAATTTTCTTCATCGCGGCGTCTGATTGATGATAGGTTCTTATCAGCACTTTATCGCCGATAGCGAATTTCGTGATCTTTTTATTATCGTTGATGTGTTTCGCATACTTCTCCCTTTTTTCTTTAATCTTCACGAATACATTGCTGTTCGATCTTCCTTTAACGTCGATGACTTCCTTGTCTAACCATTTCTCCCATGCACGAGTCGGTCTCTTGCCTAAGTGCGCTTCATGAGGGGTTATCTCAATCGTCTCATGGTACACTTCATTTATGCATGTTTCGATCAATCTTATGTACCGTGACCATTTGCTATGTTGGTCGTGTACAAAAATTCGGAATAGGTTTCCAAGCTGATGGTTAATCCTTTCGGCTAAGTTTGCGCAAGGATTCCTTATTGCCGTATACCTTGGTTGTATGTTTAGTTCTTTGAGTCCTTCAATCCATTTCTTCGCGGTGAACTGCGTCCCATTATCGGTCAGGATGACCTTTGGTCGTCCAAACTCCGCACAGTAATCTTTTATTCTTCGTAAGGTAGTGGTGGTTGTCGCTCTTCGTAGCATGAACAACTTGACAAATTTCGTGAAATTGTCTACCATGACAAGCAGGTACTTGAACGCCTCCTGCACCTGTTGGTAGAGGTCCATAATAGTCTGCACTCACGATATCACCTCTAGCTGAAGGTATCATTGCTCTGGTACCACCAAACAGCATCCTGTTGTTCGTGTCTTTTCATTTCTGACATGTGTCGCATGTTTGAATGTACGTTTTCACTTTTTTCAGCATGCCATCAAACGTGAAGTGTTCTTGTAGCATCTTTATACACCTTATCGGGCATAGATGTCCGTACATTTGATGTACTTCCGCAATTAAGTTATTTGACACCCTGACAGGTATGTACAGCTTCCACTCACCTCGCTGTCGTCTATACAACTTATTGCTAGCAACTTTATAAAATTTACTTAATTTATCGTCTAAATCCTTGTCCTTAATCTTATCAATAAGCATCCTAAGTTTATCATCTTCAATCTGGTGTCTTCCGATATCCTTAATTATCTTACCTACATTATGATTCATCTTAATGACTAAATGGTTAATTAAATATTCGTGTGTTTCGTCGTTTGCTTCATCTTGTTTCGCGTCGGCCGGGTTCCTGCTTAATATGTCTGCAACTACATTATCCTTGCCTTTACAGTGGATAATGTCAAATTTGTACTCTTGTATGGCGAGAATCCATCTTGTAATTCTTGAGTTATTTAAGTGGCATTTGTGCATAAACGTTAAGGCCTTATTGTCTGTTATTACTGTCAGTGGTTGACCGAGTATATACATTCGGAACTTTTCTAAACATCTAACAATACTTAGGAGTTCTTTCTCCGTAGTAAAATAATTACGTTCAGCACCTTTAAACGTTTTGCTTGTGAAGGCAATTACACCAATTTTTCCTTCTTCGTCTAGCTGGTAAAGTTGGCCACCATACGCAAAATTACTGGCGCCGCACTGAATGTAATATCTTTGGTTCGGCCATGGGAACCTTAAAATTACTGTGTCTACAAACAAATTCTTAACCCTTTGAAAACAATCACTTAGTTCTTTTGTCCAAGAAAACTTCCGTCCCCCTTTTAACAATTCGTGTAATGGTTGCATCGCTTCCGCGTACTTGCTTGTAAATCGGTTATAAAAGTTGGTAAGCCCTAGGAAACCTTTAAGTTGCTTCGGATTCTTCGGTGCAGGGAAATCCATAATAGCTTTTATCTTATCGTCGGTTGCTTGGATTCCTCTTGTCGTCAAGCGGTATCCAAGAAATGAGATTTCTTGCCTAAAGAATTGTGACTTAGTGAGGTTGACGGTGATGTTCGCTTTATTGAGATTATTCAATAGTGCTTCTAAATGGTCCAGGTGCGTTGGATGTTGTTGTAGTAACACAAACAATCATCCACATAGATAATTGTGTTCTTCTTAATTTCTTCCTCAAGAGCCACATCCAATCCACGTGTCAGCGCTGCAGAGCTGGTGCTGAGTCCAAATGGTGTTACTGTAAAGCGGTAGCACCTTCCCTCGTACATGAACGCCGTGAAGTCCCTGCATTCTTGCTTCAATGGGACCTGCCAGAAGCTACTGGATAAGTCGACCGTTGATAAATACTGCATCTCTCCACATCTGGCCAATACCTCATTTACCGGGGACACCCCTTCATAGTCGGGTATGGTTACACTATTTACCTTTCTTGCATCAAGGCACAGGCGAACCCTCCCATCCTTCTTGATCACCGTCACGATTGGATTGACGTACGGACTGGTGCAACGTTCAATCACTCCATATCGTAGCATTCGGTTGATTTCATCGTTCACCTTACCTTTATAAGCAAGTGGTACAGGCCATCCCCTTTGAAAATAAGGTGTCCTGTCTGTAACATGAAATTCATGTGCGTAACCCTATATTCTCCCCGGGCATTCCCTAAAAACGTTCCTATTCCTTACTAAAATCTCCCTCAGGCGTTGCAGTATCTCTTCATCCACGCAATCTATACTTCCTATCTTTTCGTCGATGCATCGCAGTACTTCCTCTTCTTCTTCACTGTTTATCACTTCAATGTTCATGATCGGTACAGCGTACTCCTCTTCATCAGTTTTGTTCTTTAAGTTGATTATCTTGTTTCCAATGTCAATACGACTTCCAACTTCTTGTAAAAAACTAATCCCTAATATACATGGTTTAACTAGCTCTGGTATTATTAAGAACACACATTCATTCCGAACACCATCAATCTCGATGTCACACAATATTTGCTTCCTAATTAACTTAGACTTATTTTCTACAGCACTTATGATAAGGGTATTCGTCATGGGTAGTGTTTCATATGGTCCGATGCTTTTATGGGGTTGTTGAACCACGTCTCAGATAGGCCATTAATTAGACTTCCTGTGTCGATCAAAGCTGGTACAGTTACACCATTATTAAACTTGATGATAATCTCCGGACATTTTAATATTTGTTTAGTAATAGCTTCATCGTCTTCTTGTAGTAAATCACTCCTTGTCTGGTAATAATATGTTTCCATTCTCGGTTGGGACTACGTCACTCAAAATTTCTATCTTATTTACTAAGCCGAAGTATTTTTTGTTGTTGTTGTCTCCGTTGCCGCTCGTCCTTGGGGTGGTGTCATTAACCGTTCTGCTCGTGCTCGCCTCCCCGGACGTAAACTGTACAGTGTTAACGAATTGTTTATTTTCAAAGCGACCCTTCAGCTGACGGTCGTGCCAAGCCTGTTTCTGGTCGTTTTCACTTTTATTGTAGACTCCCTCCCTCCCTCCCTCTTGTGTTCACTTTCCCCTCACTGGTAGGTCAATAATGTGGCCTACGGTTGTTTTCATTACTCGACTGGTTACTCGTGTATTCGGTAATCAACGCCTCGAAATTTGGTATGGTTGTGATTCCGCGCGTGATTACGGCAAGCTGTAAATCTCTTCCAAAATGGTGGGATATCTTCCTGATAAGCTGTCGGTCAGTCAATGTGGGTGATAACTGCCGGCTTTCTAATAAAATTCTTTCAACGTATTGTATGGCTGTTATCGGTCCATTCCGTTCGTACCTACCGTACTCAAGGTTATCGCGGATATTGTCTTGGCATTCTTGACCCCAGTACTTCAAGGTGAATGCTTCCTTGAATTCCTCGAACGTGGATATCTGGTTTCTTATCACTCGCCACCATATCCCAGCATCCATCTCCAAATGATTTCCTATCCACGTAATGTCGTTGTTGCTGTAGTACAATTCCTGAATCTCCGATAATTCTTTAAGGAATTCCATCAGGAACCTATCAGTCCCGTTGTATTTTAGTTCGACGTGTGCATGTCCGTTGATCCTATTGATTATTCCGGACTCACCTTCGATTAGTTGTCGTTGCAGCCGTTCTATCTGACACTTCAGTTCGTTGATGCGAGTTGTCTTCTCCCTGGCGTTTTCATCCAGTCTTAGCTCTGTCGTCTTTTGTCTTCCGTCTACCTGGTCAATCTTCTGTTGTACTGTGTTGTTCGTGTCTCCCTGTTCTTGTTGTAGCTGTCTTACTGTCTGGAATAGCTCGTCCTTCAACTCCTCCTGTTTCTTGTAGTTTTCTTTAATGTGCGTCTCTACCTTATTACTGTTCTTCTTGATACTCGTTTGTGTGTTTTGGGCGATATTTTTTATTTCTCTGGTTTCTCGTAATTCTCCGAACTTCTTATCAGTATCGTTTTTCAACTCTTTTATGGTCTCGTCCTGCTGCTTCTGAGCTTCATTTATTTTTTGGTCATAAGTATTCATGTATTCGCGCATTTCCGCATGTATTTGCATGACTTGTTCGGCCATCTGTTGCTTAACTTCTTCCTTATGCTTGTCGAGTTTTTCGCTGAGTACCTTGTTGTTTTCATTCTGTTCTCTTCTGATTTCGCTCTGTTCTCTTCTGACTTCCTCCAATTTTTCATTCTGTTCTCTTCTGGTTTCATTCATGAAGTCCATTAATGCACGCAATGTCACCTCTTCTTGTGGTTGGGACTCCTGTCCCCGCGCTCTGACGTTTGACGTCTCCCTCAGTCATTTGTGACTCAATTGGCGATTCTTCGCTTTCGTTATCAGGCACTTCCTGTGGGTTGTTGATTTCGAAGTTCATAGAATCGGAACTACTAGTCATTTTTGCGGCCTTACTTCGCGTTAACATCCAGTCTAACTAGCCTTACACTTATAAATTTTGTTCTAACAACTAACATGTAAAAATATACTTATTCTATCTACTGCCTGCTCTTTTGCCATGCAATGGGCGCCAATTTATATATAATGAATGGAACTGTTACTCTAAGTTAAATTTGTTGTGCCCCATGTTCTTTGGACGCCAATTTATATAATGAATGAATTTACTACAATTTCTTTGGGAGCTAATTCATACAATGTGCAATTATGCTAATTTATGGAATTTAATTATGTAATTATCCAATTAGGTTGATTTATGTCAAATTAATTAAATTACATAATATATTAATTACTTTGATGTGATTGACTGTGTTCATTAACGATTAGCATAATTACTGCACTGAGACTCTTAAAGTTGTATAAAAACGATATAGGAAAATTTACTACAAATAATTCAATTGACGTTAGTGTTTGTTACAAGGTAAAATGACAATAATGAACGCATAAATACTTAGCAAATAAATACTTATTTATTTAACATTATTCAAATAAAGAAAACTTCCGATATATGGATATAAATTATGCCCTGTAAGTACATTCATAAAAGAAAACATATATAAGAATACAAATTACAATATGAATTCATTACATCGTTCGCTGAAAACACACACACGCAAGAGAAGCAAGCAAGAGAAGCAAGATGGCGAAGGTTGAAGATGGGAGAACAGGATCTCCCGAAACATGTCCCTAAAGGAAAAAATACATCTTGAGGTAAAATAGTTATAAGTATTATAGTAATATATATATATGTGTGTGTGTGTGTGTGTGTGTGTGTGTGTGTGTGTGTGTGTGCGTGTGTGTGTTTTCAGCGAACGATGTAATGAATTCATATTGTAATTTGTATTCTTATATATGTTTTCTTTTATGAATGTACTTACAGGGCATAATTTATATCCATATATCGGAAGTTTTCTTTATTTGAATAATGTTAAATAAATAAGTATTTATTTGCTAAGTATTTATGCGTTCATTATTGTCATTTTACCTTGTAACAAACACTAACGTCAATTGAATTATTTGTAGTAAATTTTCCTATATCGTTTTTATACAACTTTAAGAGTCTCAGTGCAGTAATTATGCTAATCGTTAATGAACACAGTCAATCACATCAAAGTAATTAATATATTATGTAATTTAATTAATTTGACATAAATCAACCTAATTGGATAATTACATAATTAAATTCCATAAATTAGCATAATTGCACATTGTATGAATTAGCTCCCAAAGAAATTGTAGTAAATTCATTCATTATATAAATTGGCGTCCAAAGAACATGGGGCACAACAAATTTAACTTAGAGTAACAGTTCCATTCATTATATATAAATTGGCGCCCATTGCATGGCAAAAGAGCAGGCAGTAGATAGAATAAGTATATTTTTACATGTTAGTTGTTAGAACAAAATTTATAAGTGTAAGGCTAGTTAGACTGGATGTTAACGCGAAGTAAGGCCGCAAAAATGACTAGTAGTTCCGATTCTATGAACTTCGAAATCAACAACCCACAGGAAGTGCCTGATAACGAAAGCGAAGAATCGCCAATTGAGTCACAAATGACTGAGGGAGACGTCAAACGTCAGAGCGCGGGGACAGGAGTCCCAACCACAAGAAGAGGTGACATTGCGTGCATTAATGGACTTCATGAATGAAACCAGAAGAGAACAGAATGAAAAATTGGAGGAAGTCAGAAGAGAACAGAGCGAAATCAGAAGAGAACAGAATGAAAACAACAAGGTACTCAGCGAAAAACTCGACAAGCATAAGGAAGAAGTTAAGCAACAGATGGCCGAACAAGTCATGCAAATACATGCGGAAATGCGCGAATACATGAATACTTATGACCAAAAAATAAATGAAGCTCAGAAGCAGCAGGACGAGACCATAAAAGAGTTGAAAAACGATACTGATAAGAAGTTCGGAGAATTACGAGAAACCAGAGAAATAAAAAATATCGCCCAAAACACACAAACGAGTATCAAGAAGAACAGTAATAAGGTAGAGACGCACATTAAAGAAAACTACAAGAAACAGGAGGAGTTGAAGGACGAGCTATTCCAGACAGTAAGACAGCTACAACAAGAACAGGGAGACACGAACAACACAGTACAACAGAAGATTGACCAGGTAGACGGAAGACAAAAGACGACAGAGCTAAGACTGGATGAAAACGCCAGGGAGAAGACAACTCGCATCAACGAACTGAAGTGTCAGATAGAACGGCTGCAACGACAACTAATCGAAGGTGAGTCCGGAATAATCAATAGGATCAACGGACATGCACACGTCGAACTAAAATACAACGGGACTGATAGGTTCCTGATGGAATTCCTTAAAGAATTATCGGAGATTCAGGAATTGTACTACAGCAACAACGACATTACGTGGATAGGAAATCATTTGGAGATGGATGCTGGGATATGGTGGCGAGTGATAAGAAACCAGATATCCACGTTCGAGGAATTCAAGGAAGCATTCACCTTGAAGTACTGGGGTCAAGAATGCCAAGACAATATCCGCGATAACCTTGAGTACGGTAGGTACGAACGGAATGGACCGATAACAGCCATACAATGCGTTGAAAGAATTTTATTAGAAAGCCGGCAGTTATCACCCACATTGACTGACCGACAGCTTATCAGGAAGATATCCCACCATTTTGGAAGAGATTTACAGCTTGCCGTAATCACGCGCGGAATCACAACCATACCAAATTTCGAGGCGTTGATTACCGAATACACGAGTAACCAGTCGAGTAATGAAAACAACCGTAGGCCACATTATTGACCTACCAGTGAGGGGAAAGTGAACACAAGAGGGAGGGAGGGAGGGAGTCTACAATAAAAGTGAAAACGACCAGAAACAGGCTTGGCACGACCGTCAGCTGAAGGGTCGCTTTGAAAATAAACAATTCGTTAACACTGTACAGTTTACGTCCGGGGAGGCGAGCACGAGCAGAACGGTTAATGACACCACCCCAAGGACGAGCGGCAACGGAGACAACAACAACAAAAAATACTTCGGCTTAGTAAATAAGATAGAAATTTTGAGTGACGTAGTCCCAACCGAGAATGGAAACATATTATTACCAGACAAGGAGTGATTTACTACAAGAAGACGATGAAGCTATTACTAAACAAATATTAAAATGTCCGGAGATTATCATCAAGTTTAATAATGGTGTAACTGTACCAGCTTTGATCGACACAGGAAGTCTAATTAATGGCCTATCTGAGACGTGGTTCAACAACCCCATAAAAGCATCGGACCATATGAAACACTACCCATGACGAATACCCTTATCATAAGTGCTGTAGAAAATAAGTCTAAGTTAATTAGGAAGCAAATATTGTGTGACATCGAGATTGATGGTGTTCGGAATGAATGTGTGTTCTTAATAATACCAGAGCTAGTTAAACCATGTATATTAGGGATTAGTTTTTTACAAGAAGTTGGAAGTCGTATTGACATTGGAAACAAGATAATCAACTTAAAGAACAAAACTGATGAAGAGGAGTACGCTGTACCGATCATGAACATTGAAGTGATAAACAGTGAAGAAGAAGAGGAAGTACTGCGATGCATCGACGAAAAGATAGGAAGTATAGATTGCGTGGATGAAGAGATACTGCAACGCCTGAGGGAGATTTTAGTAAGGAATAGGAACGTTTTTAGGGAATGCCCGGGGAGAATATAGGGTTACGCACATGAATTTCATGTTACAGACAGGACACCTTATTTTCAAAGGGGATGGCCTGTACCACTTGCTTATAAAGGTAAGGTGAACGATGAAATCAACCGAATGCTACGATATGGAGTGATTGAACGTTGCACCAGTCCGTACGTCAATCCAATCGTGACGGTGATCAAGAAGGATGGGAGGGTTCGCCTGTGCCTTGATGCAAGAAAGGTAAATAGTGTAACCATACCCGACTATGAAGGGGTGTCCCCGGTAAATGAGGTATTGGCCAGATGTGGAGAGATGCAGTATTTATCAACGGTCGACTTATCCAGTAGCTTCTGGCAGGTCCCATTGAAGCAAGAATGCAGGGACTTCACGGCGTTCATGTACGAGGGAAGGTGCTACCGCTTTACAGTAACACCATTTGGACTCAGCACCAGCTCTGCAGCGCTGACACGTGGATTGGATGTGGCTCTTGAGGAAGAAATTAAGAAGAACACAATTATCTATGTGGATGATTGTTTGTGTTACTACAACAACATCCAACGCACCTGGACCATTTAGAAGCACTATTGAATAATCTCAATAAAGCGAACATCACCGTCAACCTCACTAAGTCACAATTCTTTAGGCAAGAAATCTCATTTCTTGGATACCGCTTGACGACAAGAGGAATCCAAGCAACCGACGATAAGATAAAAGCTATTATGGATTTCCCTGCACCGAAGAATCCGAAGCAACTTAAAGGTTTCCTAGGGCTTACCAACTTTTATAACCGATTTACAAGCAAGTACGCGGAAGCGATGCAACCATTACACGAATTGTTAAAAGGGGGACGGAAGTTTTCTTGGACAAAAGAACTAAGTGATTGTTTTCAAAGGGTTAAGAATTTGTTTGTAGACACAGTAATTTTAAGGTTCCCATGGCCGAACCAAAGATATTACATTCAGTGCGGCGCCAGTAATTTTGCGTATGGTGGCCAACTTTACCAGCTAGACGAAGAAGGAAAAATTGGTGTAATTGCCTTCACAAGCAAAACGTTTAAAGGTGCTGAACGTAATTATTTTACTACGGAGAAAGAACTCCTAAGTATTGTTAGATGTTTAGAAAAGTTCCGAATGTATATACTCGGTCAACCACTGACAGTAATAACAGACAATAAGGCCTTAACGTTTATGCACAAATGCCACTTAAATAACTCAAGAATTACAAGATGGATTCTCGCCATACAAGAGTACAAATTTGACATTATCCACTGTAAAGGCAAGGATAATGTAGTTGCAGACATATTAAGCAGGAACCCGGCCGACGCGAAACAAGATGAAGCAAACGACGAAACACACGAATATTTAATTAACCATTTAGTCATTAAGATGAATCATAATGTAGGTAAGATAATTAAGGATATCGGAAGACACCAGATTGAAGATGATAAACTTAGGATGCTTATTGATAAGATTAAGGACAAGGATTTAGACGATAAATTAAGTAAATTTTATAAAGTTGCTAGCAATAAGTTGTATAGACGACAGCGAGGTGAGTGGAAGCTGTACATACCTGTCAGGGTGTCAAATAACTTAATTGCGGAAGTACATCAAATGTACGGACATCTATGCCCGATAAGGTGTATAAAGATGCTACAAGAACACTTCACGTTTGATGGCATGCTGAAAAAAGTGAAAACGTACATTCAAACATGCGACACATGTCAGAAATGAAAAGACACGAACAACAGGATGCTGTTTGGTGGTACCAGAGCAATGATACCTTCAGCTAGAGGTGATATCGTGAGTGCAGACTATTATGGACCTCTACCAACAGGTGCAGGAGGCGTTCAAGTACCTGCTTGTCATGGTAGACAATTTCACGAAATTTGTCAAGTTGTTCATGCTACGAAGAGCGACAACCACCACTACCTTACGAAGAATAAAAGATTACTGTGCGGAGTTTGGACGACCAAAGGTCATCCTGACCGATAATGGGACGCAGTTCACCGCGAAGAAATGGATTGAAGGACTCAAAGAACTAAACATACAACCAAGGTATACGGCAATAAGGAATCCTTGCGCAAACTTAGCCGAAAGGATTAACCATCAGCTTGGAAACCTATTCCGAATTTTTGTACACGACCAACATAGCAAATGGTCACGGTACATAAGATTGATCGAAACATGCATAAATGAAGTGTACCATGAGACGATTGAGATAACCCCTCATGAAGCGCACTTAGGCAAGAGACCGACTCGTGCATGGGAGAAATGGTTAGACAAGGAAGTCATCGACGTTAAAGGAAGATCGAACAGCAATGTATTCGTGAAGATTAAAGAAAAAAGGGAGAAGTATGCGAAACACATCAACGATAATAAAAAGATCACGAAATTCGCTATCGGCGATAAAGTGCTGATAAGAACCTATCATCAATCAGACGCCGCGATGAAGAAAATTGATAAATTTTTTGAACTGTATGCAGGACCATATAAGATTAATCGAGTCTTCGGCGATGCAACGTACGAACTTGCTGACTGCGATAACAGCAACAGAATAAGAGAAAAATTCAATGTGCATCAGATCAAGAAGTATCACGAGCAGAAGATGCAAATTACGCAGGGATGTGAAAATGACATCAGCAGTTAGTTGACCATGGGAAAAGGAGCACACGCACTAAGCGATTGTCTCGTGGAACCAGTCCAACTAGCTAGACAATAAGATGTGTAACATAGTAACATATGTAATTTAAAAATTCACATGACTTCTTAGATCACAATGTATCTATTTAATGACACTAATTAGATGTCAAATGACTAATATTTATGAAGCATTTCGATATAAGAGACACTTATGGTGCGAAAACTTTGATCGGATGTGCAGCAATAAATTGCTGAAACATTATAATGAACATATGAACGGACATATAAAACAATTAAGTGATGTAGAATCAACTATTCAAATATGAGGTTGAACAATCGAAACAGTATAGAATGAAATTATCAATGATCATAACGATATGAAATGAACCTTTAATTGTTCATAGGTCATGTATATGTTTTGTCAATTAATATAGTTAATAGTAATGCGTATTGTAAGTGATGTTTAATGATGATTAGTGATTATATATTATAATATAACAAGGACGTTCTGTGCAGCTCCCTTGTTATAATGCCACCCGTTGGATGCGTCCATTTATAACCAACAGTGATGTCCTGCCTTCTTTAAGCCCCGCGATGGAAGCCAATTTATAACCAATCTTCGTGGCTGCCGTCATCGTTAATCTATCTCTGTAAAATGTAACAGTGTGTCTGAGTGTAACTCGTGTATGTTTCTTACCACTTCGTCCTCGCACGGTAATGTAACTCACGATGCTTGATATAGTATTGTAGTATTATATACATCAAGAAACGGACTGTAGCAGAAAGTGATTGAAATATATATATATATATATATATATAACACAATGAATATACATAAACATAGACAATCAATATATTAATCTTACACTAATGCGTTCATTTTGCCTCAGATGAATAGTTTTATGTTTAATATTACCATAGTAATTAATCTAAATTCTCAAAGTGTGGTTTCTTTGAAAAGAGTCAGGACAGTAGAGTTATTATAACAGTAATAACATGAAGATTTACTTGTGATAGTGGATTATCCAAAAACTCCATCGGTGAAACTCCTTTCCACTGATGATCCAAATAAGTAAAGGTTGCGTAGATTTGATGCTTGTCATCACTTAGCACTCGCGGATAAGATTCACTCGCGGTGTGTGTGTATCCTCCGTTGGTGTCGGCCGTTAATATGAAAGTCTATAAAGTTTTGTGTTGCATAAGTGCATTCATTGTTAATGATCGTGTATAGATAACTGTCTACCGTCAAACTTCTTCGTGCGTCTATATACGTTAATGTATTGTGTTTAGTTTACATGATGTATTGTCTCATTATAATATCGTGCTTGAATCTAGCAGTATTTATAACACTTCACACTGCGTTACCGCGGTACACTTCCGTAACTCGGTAAAATATTGACGTAAAGTTTTGTGAGTCTGTTATTAAATGAAGACTGATTAACTTGTGAATAATTAACTTAGTTCTTAACAAGCGGTAGCTGAGTAAAACTGATAACTGAAAGTTTTTAACAACTGAAGTATACTGCATGATTGAGTAACTGCTAATACACTAAGACTGAATAACTTGTGAATAATTGAAAGTACTATGTTAACTGACTAAAGTACTGCGTAACTGAGTTTTAGAAAAAACTGAGAAATATATTAAGACTGCGAAATATAGAAAGACTGAGAGTTATAGTAAGACTGAGGCTCCGTGTGCCCTGTAAACAGTTTTTATTAAGCTTCATTTACCATAATGCAATGTCCTGACAAATACGCCTTTGGTCAATCACGATAGGTCAGATAATTCCTACCACTACGAAGAACTATGGTTCTCGACCCGATTCGCTGTTCTCGTTGTCCTCATGACGACAGTCCTCTCCACTTGCGTCCTGGGAAGATGCTAGACTCTGGTTGGTTATCGGACATCCCCTCAAGTACACTACGAAAGGGCTCCGTACCATTTCTTAGAATGTAGAGCAATCCCGTGCCTGTCCATCAAGCTTTTGTTCAAGTATGCTCCGAAGGTCTGCTGTTATTCTCATGTGACCAATACGTAGCATTTCGTTATTGTTTGACTTCCCACGACCCTTTTTTGTCAATTAGCAGCTCCTTGCGTGTCGTCATCCCCAAGATGCCACTCCGGTCTCCCGTCATAAATACTAGTTGTCATCCTTACGATGTTTTCATGCTGTGCACACTTCCTGGCTGCATTTACTTGGTGTACACTGCTTTGTCTTCATACGGGGTAAGACTCTCCTAAACCCTTTGTGTGAGTATCCTTTTCTTATTGCTGGCACGCTCCAAATTAACTTTACAGCGTGTGCTCGCTACAATTTCTCCGTATCTGTGCCACCGTATTGTATCCTTTGTTTAGTTTGTTGTGGTGCTGTAAATCAGAGTTGAACCGAGTCTGTCACAGTCGATTCTACTTTCTATTGTAATGTTGTGTCAGGCGTTCTCACATTGTTTCCTAGCAAGCGTCCAGTTGACATGTTGTTAACTTGTCCCTTTATTTATTACTTCTGGCTTGGGTTGGGGTGACTCGACCTGTGTAACGCACTTCTCAATCAAAATTTATAAAATTAAAATTTTTGGTCATTACAGGTACTTCTACAATTTGTAGTGAACTAATTGTTAATTGTGATTTATTTTGTGCATTAAACATTCACAATACTCCAGTAAACTTGAAGTGTCTTTTTAAATGCCTATGGAGACGATTTTGTACTATACTGTATTAGCACTCAATATTTAATCAACTTACGAACTTTCTGACTTGTGCTTGTGCGCTTTTGTAGACCAATCGTCTTAAAGAGCAGCAATGACCACACATTATTGAGTTCAGAGTGAGACTGAATTATACGCTATGAAGAACAAATTCACAATGAGATTTTAGCCAAATCTCGAGCGTTCATTGGCTAAAAAATTCCCTCACCCTTGCGGCATAAATTCAGATAATGTTCTTCCTGTAAAATACTGTCTATGAACAAAGTGGAGCTTGCAAATAAAACCAGTCTAATTTTATTACTTTTCTTTAAGGTCATAAAACTGTCTTTATAAAAAACTCCTACATTTAGTCCGTTAATTTATGAACAAATATTACCACTCGACAGATCTTTTATTTATGTGTACTCTGGTGTATGTCTAATGTCAGAATTTTTATTTTCACAGAGGTTATTTAATTTAATGTTTTTTATTATTATTCCGTAACATAGTTATACATATGCATACTCACCATATGCCTACGCATATTTTCACACTACCTCACAACACTAATTATTTTTTTACTGTCAAAAATTAACTTAAACTAACAAATTTAACATGTATCTTATTGTCTATTATACAATGTCCAAACCTGCAGTCTTTACTTAAAGACAAATTTTTATTGCAACATGCTATCATATGCTTAGAGTTAAATTACTACTTTATATGCAAATTCCACCTACTGAAGTGTGTGTGTGTGTGTGTGTGTGTGTGTGTGTGTGTGTGTGTGTGTGTGTGTGTGTGTGTGTGTGTGTGTGTGTGTGTGTGTGTGTGTGTGTGTGTGTGTGTGTGTGTGTGTGTGTGTGTGTGTGTGTGTGTGTGTGTTTCTACAACATTAATCAAAAATGTAACTTTATTAAACAACGCAACATATCTATTTTAAGCTTAGAAGATTACCTGTAATTTTTAGTTTGTCCAGGCAGACAATAATTGACTGAGATTCAGTCATATTAAGTTTGGCTTATGACATTACTGATGGTAATGTGTACATTCATGTTTTATTATAACAATGAGTACTATGGTCCATTTAATTAGTATAAACTTTTTAATTATTTTTACATACTACGAACATTAATCCGTCATCATTAAATTTTATTTGTGACAAAAAATAAATATTATATTACTAATTAATTTTTGTTCTAAAAATATTTTTTTATCATCATGTGAGTTTATTTCTTAAACTGAGAGAATTATATGAAAAAATATACTAGTGCAACAAGTAACTATAAAATTTTGAGCAAATACATGATTTTGAAGATGGTATACACAAGACCCATTAGAAGGGAAATATGGAATAAAATATATCTAGGCTACTTATTTATAATGTCTAAATACCCTTACAAACCGGTTGGTGTTGAAAATTCAGTGTGCACAATATGAGCTCTTACTTATATTAGTAAACTGTATATTTAGTTTTAAAAATTAAGGTTTATAAGGATACATGTAAAAATGTCAAAAAAATAAAATACCTACAAAAAATTAAAATCACTTGGATCCAAATCAACTGTAATAGGGTTAGATGTAGTTTTAAGAACGTTTCAAAATCTAAAAAATATAGCAGTAAACTGTCAGTTAATCAAGTAATGGGGTTGTATTTAAAATTTAAGTACAAAAATTTTCCTAAGTGGAATTGCCTTATGGACAGATTAACATACTCATTAGTTTATGATGGAAATCTGATATTAATTTCATGATATTGTAGTTCCATGTGTGACTCGAGACACAGTCAACACTGGGCAAAATTATTTCTATCACACACACACACACGCGCGCGCGCGCGCGCAAACACCAGATAGTGATATTCCAACTGTGACATATTAAAGCGAAAGACCCACACACATAAACTAAATATTGGCAATATATACAAGTATATACAGGTGCCAAATGAACTGCTTTAAATAAAGCAGCATTTACATGAATTAAAAAACATGCTGTGTCATTTCTAAACTGTATGTTCAAATAACAATAATAAGGAAATCATAAAGAGCATAATAACTTAGTAAATATGATGTGAACTTGAGATGCCAGTTACTATCAATAATCTTGTGAATGATATAATAAAGATGGATCATAGTACATATAAATGCCATCATAACGTTACAACAAAACATGATTATATATACACACACACCAACAAATGTATTCTACACAAAATATAGCAGACACACAAATTCTAAATATAAAAATAATATAGATGTGCATAGTGGTTGGTTTCTAAAATTAAAGGTGCCGGAACGCATTAATCCAAAAGTACAAATATACTTATATTTTATATTTAAGTATACTTACATTTTATGTAGATATACTTATACTCGATGCAACCCAACATGTGCTCAACATGTTCTTCCAATTTTCAGCAATTCAGTTTCCAGCAAACTAGCACACACTTGTAGTTCTGCTGTTTTGGAGCGAAGCATGATATAAAACATATTGTTAAGATGGTCTACTTGATCGTCGTAGGTACAGTGGAAAACAAAATAAGTTCAAGACACCAATTAAGTCACTAATCACCAGCTTTAATTTTCACAGTTAACAGTTCATAATTAACAACACAGTCTCTTATAACAAATCAAATAAAAATTGTTCACACGCAAATTTTATGTCAACTAATATTAAACTCAATTGTTATTACAATTATACTCCCTGATTATAAAACACAATACTTCACTAATAACCACTTGAATGTACACAGTAATAACTCGAACTGCACTATAAATATATTGCCACTAATACTGAAAACTAAGGCCACTGCCGCCAGGTATTTATACCTGCGCTCACAGACCAGAACGTTCCTAATTGTGTCTTAGCGCCAGTGTACGACGTAATTAATTGTGGCCTTGACACAGTCCGCGCGGCTGGTGGTCTCCAGAAAAATCTCGCGGATGCGTCAATAACCACGTACACCACCGCATTACATTCTGGATCTCTTGGAACGTTCGATAAACACGTAGATTGTTCTGTGATGTCGTAACACTGCCCCCCTCCTTAAGCCTGTTCTTCCCGAACTGGCAAACCGTCTCTGAAGTAGTACTTAGCCAGGCGATCTAGGTGGACAACCTTGAACTTTCGCTGCCCTTCCTGTTGAATCCGATAAACAACATCGTTGATTCTTTTTTCACAGTGTAGGGTCCTTCCCAGTTAGACTGAAGCTTAGGTGAGCGACCACGACGGCGCTTTGGGCTGAACAACCAGAACTGATCTCCTTCTTGGAAACCCACACTATTGCTGCGAATGTCATACCGAGTTTTCATTTTATCACTGGCAATCTTCGGTCGTCCTCTTACCAAGCGATTCATCTCTTCATCTCTCGCAGTTGGTTTTCTAATTGCAAGGAATAGTTCTGTGGCTCTTGGGACTGAGTCTCAGGTGATCCGAACATTAAGTCCTCAGAAAGACAAATCTCCCTCCCAAACACCAATTTTGCTGGAGTCATGCCGGTTGTGTCGTATACTGATGATCTATACGCCATAAGGAACAGTGGTATACGTTGGTCCCAGACTGTTTGGTTCTCATCAACAACCTTCAAAAGATGCTGTTCAAGTGTGCTACTGAATCTCTCAACCATCCCGTCCGACTGAGGATACTGAGGCGTTGTCCTGGTCTTTCGAATTCCGAGTAGACAGCATAATTCTTTAAACACTCTTGATTCGAAATTTCTCCCTTGATCCGTATGGATTTCCACAGGGGCTCCATAACGGCAACAGAAGTTGTGAACTAACTGCTTTGCCACAGTCGTAACCTCCTGATTTGGAATTGCGTAGGCTTACACCCACTTAGTAAAGTAGTCACCTACAACCATGGTGTACCGGTTTCCATCGTCAGTAACTGGGAATGGTCCAGCAATGTATATGGCAATTCTCTCGAAAGGCAGTCTAACCTTATACTGTCTCATTTTTCCCCTGCTTCTGGTTTGTGGACCCTGGCTTGCAGCACATATTCCTCTATGTCATGGCGAAGATGAAGCCAATAGAATCGCTTCCGTATTTTGTCAAGGGTTTTAACGCCAAGATGACCTCCAGATGTTCCATCATGCATCTCCTTCAACACAGACTGCACTCTACTTTGGCGAACTATCAACTTCATGACCACGTCTCGTCCATCTGCACTTTCCCAAGCCCTTTTCAGCAATCCGTTTTCTAAGGTGAGAGATTCCCATTGTGCCCAATAGCCCTTCAGCACTTCGGAACCATGGCAGATATCTTGCCAATATCCGGGTGGCGATCTTCTTCTTTTGCTGTCAAGATCGGTCCAATGACTCCATCAGTCATCTGTTCTTGTCCACAGTCTTGTGTTGTCCAGCCGTCTGCCAGGAAATCTACAGTGATGGTTTGAACATGTTCTCTTGAGTTTTGTTCTTCCTTTCCGTGGCAATGTCAGCAGTCATCCGGGCACGGTCTTCGTGATAAGCCATCTGCATTATCATGCAGGCGCCCCCATCGATGTTGTACCTTGAAGTTGTACTCTTGCTGACGTTCAAGCCACATTGCCAACTGTCCTTCCGGATTTTTAAATATCAAGAGCCATGCAAGCGCGGCATGGTTGGTACGTAGTGAAAACTCTTTTCCATAGAGGTATTTATGAAAGTGCTCCAACGCTCGGATGATTGCCAGCAACTCTCTCCTTGTGACGCAATAATTTCTCTCCGGTTTAGAAAGCGTCTTGCTGTAATACGCTATTACTCGTTCTTTACCATTTTGCACTTGAGACAAAACTGCTCCTAGACCAGTATTGCTTGCGTCTGTGTCCACAATGTACTTCCCTTCGGAATCAGGGAAAGCGAGAACTGGCTGGAAACATAATGCAATTTTCAAAGTCCTAAATGCTTGATCACACTCCCTCGACCACTGGAAGTTTTGTTTATTTTCCATTAGCTCATGTAGTGGTTTAGCAATAGTAGCGAAGTCTTTCACAAAACGTCTGTAATATGAGCATAACCCCAGGAAACTCCGAACTTCGTTTTTACTCTTTGGCACTGGCCAGTCTCTTATGGTGTCTACTTTATTAGGATCCATGCTAACACCCACTGCCGAAACCAGATGGCCCAGATACTGTACTTCCTTCTGGAATAGAGAACACTTCTTCGGGCTCAGCTTCAGTTGGGCACCGTGAATTCTAGTTAGAACCTCCTTAAGGTTTTCCAAATGGTCTTCGAAAGTCTCCCAATGACTATGACATCATCTTAATAAACAAGGCAAGTTTTCCATGTCAGGCCTCGGAGTACCAGGTCCATCAATCTTTCAAATATTGCCGGTGCATTACAGAGTCCAAATGGCATGACGTTAAATTGGAATAAGCCACTTGGGGTCGAGAAAGCGGTCTTTTCCTTGTCTTCTCGATGAAGACCCACTTACCAACATCCACTCTTCAGGTCCAATGTGGAAAACCAATGTGCTCCAGCCAACGTGTTGAGTGTATCGTCAACGCGAGGTAATGGATAGTAGTCTTTCTTTGTAACGTTATTTAACCTCCGGTAGTCTAGGCAGAAACACAATCCACCATGCTTCTTTGCTACCAGCACTACAGGAGAAGACCAAGCACTTGACGAAGGTTCTATTACTCCCTCTGTCAACATGTCCTGTATTAACCGAGACATTTCCTCTTGCTTAGATAATGGAGGCCTTCGAGGAGGTTGGCATATCAGTGTTGTGTCCCCGGCATTGATGCGATGTTGCACAAGAGAGGTTCTTCCCAGTGACTGTCCCCGAACTACAAAACAATCTTTGAATTCATGTAAAAACTGTCTGAGTTTTTTTACCTCACCACTTGAGAGTTCGTTAGAAGATCTGTTCAATAATTCTTGCAGTTCCCCTGGTAATTTGGAATTATCCGAAGCACTGGATCTTCGTTGCTTCATTCCGGCTACCCAGGCCACAGGAGTCAATTTGTCTACGAACGTATTACTTTGTAAAGTGACAGCTTAATCCAGAATATTCGCCACTCTAATAGGTACATTTCCGGTTTCGTCAGGTTTTACTAAACTTCTGGCAATTAGTATGCCCGGTGTGCTGACTACCTGGGGTTCGAATATAGAGCACTGATTGCCCCTAGTATCTACCTCGGTTCTAACCACGACGATCTTTTCCGAGTTTGGCAGAACAGTTACGGCCACTTGGTTTATGATGTCCATCGATTTTTCTGATGTCGTCAGCATTACCTCTTCTCCTCCGATTCTCAAGACATTGTTTTTGAAGTCGACTATGAATCCGTATGCGTTCATAACGTCCACACCAAGAATTGCTTCATCCACAATGTCTGCAACAAGTACTTGATGATTAAACTCAATTCGACCAGGGCGTAGGTCTATCTCCACTGTTCCATACTTTTACAGGCCGTCCAGTAGCTGTTCACAAGCTGCAAGAGCACCAGATTGGCTTGAGATCTTTCACCACGTCATGGTGCACAATAGAAACTGTTGCACCTGTGTCAACTGTAATGTAACCTGTGTTGGCCTTTCTTGAACAAATCCGGTAACTACCAAGCTCCCACTGTTTTTCTGAAGTGTAGAAATTGCGTATTGTCTAGGGGCTTTGTTCCTCCAGTTAGTGAGCGCACGCCCCATTGTACCGACTACTGCTCATTTCCCTGCTGCTGAATTCTAACTCGAAAATCTCGTTGTAGATGTCCAGGTTTCCCACATCTATAACACTTCGGTCTTCCATCCTTTCTTACTTTATTCTATGGGACCGACCGTCGAGTCTCTGTTCCTTGTTCTTCTTCCCCATCGTCTGTGCCGTCGAGATCTTTTAGCGCGCACTTTATGACTTGTCCAACCAGATGCTGATTTGGCGGCCTCAAATTGCAAAGCATGTACCAGTGCGTCCGCACTGTTCAGGTGTCTTGCCATTCGTAACACTTGCTGTAGTTCGTTATCTCGGACACCGGCAGTAAATGTCTGCATCGCAAAACTCGTTCGAAAAACTTCTGGCGCTTCAGGATAGGCCAGTCTAATTAGTCTGTTGATACTTGCTTCACTCTTGAAGGCTCTCCCCGGCATGCTGTCGCCTTGCTCTCAACTGAGTGCAGTACACGTCTCGCAAATGTTTATCACCATACCGTAATTCCAGACCTTTTATCAATTCAGCATAGGTGTTTTGGCTGTCAGGTGGGACTTTCTGTAGTAATTCTGCCGCAGGTCCTTTTAATGCAAGAACGAGTGAAACAGCCTTGTCTTTCTCTGTCCAATTATTTGTGCATGCAGCAGCTTCAAATTGGCAGAGGTACGTTGCTCAGTGACTGCTTCCGTCAAAGGTTGGAGCTTTGACATGAACTATCCCTACTGCAGGCAAAGTGACTTTCTCTATAATTTATTTTCTGCGTCTTTTTCTGTCTTTATCATTGGTACAGTCTGTTCACAAAGTTGTTTTGGTTGTAACTTCAGGCACTGCTCGACTTCATTTTTAATCTGCTCTTATATATTTGTAATTGAGTCTTCTATTTTTGTTGACATAGCTTTCTCCACACTCGAGACAGATTTTTCTACTTCAGCTATTTTTAATGTCATTGATTCTTGTACCTCTGATATTTTAGTAACTTGTTTATTAAGCTCACCTCGCAGGAGACTCAATTCTGTGGCACTATGTTCTTGAATCTATTTCTGCTCCTGTATTAATGCTTTGATGTCTTGTGTTTCACGCTTCCGATCCTCTGCCTCCTGTCGTCGTCGTTCCTCTGTCTCTTCTCTTTCCTGTCTGCGTTTCTTATCCTGTCGTTTTTCTGCTTCTTCTCTTTCTTGTCTTCGTTCTTCTTTTTGTCGTCTTTCTGCTTCTTCCGCCTCCTGTCGTCGTCTTTCCTCTGTCTGCAACAGCAGCGCCTGGAAATTTTCCATCACCTGACTAGCATCCATTGTTTCCGATTAATTACGAATTACACTCGTCTTGTACAAAGTGTCCACTGTTTCCACTGTTAACCGTTCTATCCCACTTCTGACACCACTTACGACGGTCTACTTGATCGTCATAGGTACAGTGGAAAACAAAATAAGTTCAAGACACCAATTAAGTCACTAATCACCAGCTTTAATTTTCACAGTTAACAGTTCGTAATTAACAACACAGTGTCTTATAACAAATCAAATAAAAATTGTTCACACGCAAATTTTATGTCAACTAATATTAAACACAATTGTTATTATAATTATACCGCCCAATTATAAAACGCAACACTTCACTAATAACCACTTGAACGTACACAGTAATAACTCGAACCGCACTGTAAATATATCGCCACTAATACTGAAAACTAAGGCCGCTGCCACCATGTATTTATACCTGTGCTCAGAGACCAGAGCGTTCCTAATTGCGTCTTAGCGCCAGTGTACGACATAATTAATTGTGGCCTTGACACAGTCCGCGCGGCTGGTGGCCTCCCGAAAAATCTCGCGAATGCATCAATAAGCATGTACACCACCACATTACATTCTGGATCTCTCTGGAACGTTCAATAAACACGCAGAGTGTTCTGTGGTGCCGTAACAATATAACTTATCAATAAAGGATTTAAAGCTGTTAATTCCTGAAACTGACCTTACTGCATCAGATACTGAAAGTTCAAGTCTATGATTAGCACAGTGCCATACAATACAAGATGGACATTTTTCTCTGGAAACAACACCCTTCTTGTTTCCAATCATGACAGCAGGACCACCGCATATCAATCTTATTAAACTATTACTTAAAATGAGTCTGTCATCCCGTAAGAGTGAAGGTAGTCAATCATACACTCAAATATGCCCTTAGCCGTAACACTGTCAAGTTCGACCAAATCTAAGAACAGATTAATTGGGCCATCCATATCAGTTTGAGGTATACTAAATCGAATGTATACAATCAAAGTAGACTTATTACAAAGACAAATGTTTAGTTTTATAGTGGGGCTGATGAGGGGCACAATTTAAAAAGTAGTAGTCAATTTTTGAAATAATTAGGTTTTCTTTTCATATCTTTTTCGGTAATCTTTTTGGATCCAAGAGGTTCCGGAACACCGTTCCGACATGTTCCCCCTGAAATCAAGCCCTGGATGTGCAAATAACAAAACCTATAAAATTAACATGAGATGCCTATAATTGCTATATGCATGAACATAAGGTAAGATATACATAATATGACTTTCTAAAGTGTCATGTAAGAATTGATATAACATGACTGCAGTCTAATGAACTTAATACAACTTTCTACAGTTTGATATGTTGAGGTATTGTACTTTTTTTAAACAAGTTTTCTGATCAAGTATTCCCCAGTACAAAAAGAAAATATTCTTACCCTGAAACAAATTATAGATTTCTAATACTTCCTTTTTTTACCAGTGCCCACAGGACTATAAAATGTGAACCAATCTATATAACTGTCACAGCTGACCAATATGTGGATCAGAACACTTATACAAGAAATACAAATACGGATAACTAAAAGCAAAAAACTAAAAAATGAGCCACACTTCTAAAATGTTTTTTTCTGAGGTATGTAATAAGGGGTACCCAGAAGAAGACAGATTTAGGTATTAAAAATAAGGCCAGTTCCAAAACTCTATATATGTAATAAAATCATCCAATTGGTACAGATGAAATTAGCAGCTCTATATAGGACACAATCGCTATCCATGCTGGACACTTTTTCGGCTTGCACGCGTTATGTTGGTATGGGTTTCGGCACTTTCCATTTAAAAAGCGTGCAAATGTAAGAAAATAAACATGAATGAGGCCAGAAATAACGCGAATTGTGTGTGTGTGTGTGTGTGTGTGTGTGTGTGTGTGTGTGTGTGTGTGTGTGTGTGTGTGTGTGTGTGTGTGTGTGTGTGTGTGTGTGTGTGTGTGTGTGTGTGTGTGTGTGTGTGTGTGTGTGTGTCTTCCCTGCCATTTTATTGCGGTAGTCATAATAATACAATGGAAACGTAAACATTACATAACTGAGATATGCTTGCCTGCCACGAACGATATATTTTCTCTCTTACATGATTTACATTAAAATGAAAAAATTATAATTTTATTGCCTGGCAACAAAATTATTTTATTTTTAACAATTACCATTGTTTGAAAAAGTTTAAATGAATTTTCAAGTACTTTACTGTTGTTAAAACGTAAAAGGTTGCAGGTAAACTACCCCTTCCCCTTAACCGATCTTCACCAAAATCGAAAGGCCTTGAGTTCTCTACAATTCAGGGACATATGCAAAAAATTAATTGATTCGTATTTGTATTAGGGAGAGGATTTCATCAACGCCCGTTAGGCAGTTTTATTAACTTTAAAATATAAATTCATTCATTATGCAAAACTGGATAGGGTAGTCGGGACGATCTGCTAAACTTCTATGCAATCTACAGTAAAATGGTGTGTGTGGTGGGGATTATTTTGTAATCGACAATCAGTATACACCCACTGAAGAAGAGAAACAACATCTCGAAACGTTTGGGAAGTGACAACAGTAAGTTCATTAGTGAAAGTTTATATATATTATTAAATTAATACAGTCAACGAAGAGGATGCAACAACAAGATAATCTACAGTACTTCTATCGACTCTGAAGTACATTACAACTTTCATTTAGGTTACTTTTGTTTAAGACAGTAAACGTATTAGCAGAAAAGTGAAACGCTGTTTTGGCTGTATCTCTATTTGAACCTACTGTGAAACATAAATAGAATGGTTTTCGATAACTGGACTCCTATTAATTTCTAGGATTTACAGCTTTAGCAGAATAGAATGAAGTAAAACATTTTACGTACATCGTTCTCATCTTCCAAATCACTACCACTGAGAATAAACTCCACGTCTGATGCGTCTCTTGAATCTACAAAATTCTCTGAACTTCCAATTGACTTCTCTTTCTTACACGGGACTACATCGGTGTCTGAATCACTACTGCTGAATGCAGATAAAGGTTTGCCCTTTTTACTTGATCTGTTACTCACTAACTTTAAGAAATCATCACTGTCAGCATCACTACTTTCACACTCATTAGTTTCTACCGATCTTTTAATACGTACGGAATGTGAAGGTAGATTATTTTCTAGAGTATTTCTGTATTTAGAAATAAACTGTGGCTTCTTACCGCCTTTCCGATTATTCGATTTGTTCATTTTTGGTCAAGATAATTTTCTAACCTATCGCGCCAAACTTCGTGCCATGTGTACTTCTCACTCACTTCACAAGTTCTCATGAACACAACGTTTGCAAAGAGAATAAAACAAATATCATATCTTCTATGACTCGATACGTTTATGAGAATGATTCCAGGTATCAAAGCAAATGTAGAATTTCAGTATCAATCTGTATGAGATACGACCAAAAGATTTTAATTTGCTTTCTATGGACAAAAATGAAAGAGATTACTCTTGAATCCTTATACCATAAGAATTAAATGTCATCCTCTGTACCGGTATATAGTATAGTATACGTTTCTTGAATTTTGATTGATAAAAATTAAACGAAGCCGTGCAAAACCTGATGATCTAGTGCTTTTAATAGCAATTTCTTTATATGGTAATACTGTAACAACGTTATAGACAGTAATTACGGGTTTACCACATGTTTGCAAACTAGGAAAGCATTTTTTTCGTAACCTTGAAACAATACAGCTACTTTATGTTATAGGAATAACGATGTTATAGGTTGTAAGTACAGAATGCAAGAAAGCGAGGGAAAACCGAAGTTGACGTCTAATAAATATTGTAAAGATGGCGGTTCGTTTTCGGTTTGTTTGAGTGAATAGTGTCCTGTTTTACATATACTATAATATGGCATCTAGAGAATTACTAATACAGTATTTTAGTGATTTGGGAGTCGAAATTGATAATAACGATCCTGTTCTGGATAAATGTAAGTACTTCAAAAAAATGCTTATACTTTTCGGTTCATTGGCAGAAACTTTTATTGTAAAAATTTAGTTTAAAAAGGCCAAGTGTGTGGCAGTAGCAATTTACTTTCTAATGCGTTTGAATTGCCTTCAAAACCGGTATATTAGGACATTTTTTTCTCGAGGCACGATTATGTGGATATTCATCTTACTTTAAAGTTTGAATAGTATGTACGGTGTACAATTCGGAGAATTACACGATTTTTTCACGTTAGGGAATTCTATTTTATTGTATTTAAATGTGAGCATCGCAATTATATTGGGTACCGGTATGTGTACAGTGTGTAAGATTTAAGTGAACAACACACAATCATTTTTTTGAGACGGCATCTTGGAACAAAACAACTTCGGATTGAACCTCCTACTTTGTAAATTGGTACTATTTTATCCAACCACAGTATAGTTGTAATTTATATTTAGGTATTTGTAAGTGACAGTTCGAAAACAGATTTCTAAAAAGACCTAACACATACCACAATTTTTTCTCATTCGTGCTTTTATAAATCTGACTGCTTTTGATGTAAAAAGAATGAAACAATTAGAAAGTAACTATTGCAAATCCATATTTAGGGAATATCAGGCTTATTTGGCTCTCTTGCCATGTTATCATTGTAATAATTTTATAAATTATTAATAGTGTCAGTACTTTATAACCATAGGATATGCCAACCGATTTGCAACATTATTGTAGTATGACACTGCAGGATTCACCCAGTGAATAACAACTGTTGGCTAAGTTTAGCAGATCCACAGAAAACCATTAAGGACCAAAAACTAATAGTTTTGATATAAACAATAGTTTATATCAAATATATACTTTAAATGATATATCTGATATATAGTTTATACTATATAAAAACCCCTTCCCTTCCACTTCCCCTTCACATAATTATTATAGCATCTGTGGGTATTTTAGAGTTTCAGTTTTGAGTATTTGGGGTGTCTTTTTTGTGCTATGTGTGATTATAGTGTTGAATAGTTTGTTTTTTTCTGTTGGATGGTGATGATTGACTCATCAGTATAATTGATGAATGTAATTATCGGATGTAGGCTACTCAGCATACATCCGAATGTACAGACATACAGCACACACATTCTGAATGTACAGAAGCCATTGATTAAGAACATTATATGATTTGGATAGGGACTTTTTGATCGATTAAACATGCTTTTAAATGGTATTTATATTTATACTATTAACATCAAGAAAAGATATGTTTCTTATTACCCCATTTTTAAAATGCATTTGTGTTGTGGGGTAAACAATACAACACAAAAAATATCACAAACTGATACCAAAATTGCCAAACAATCCACTCAACCTGGAAAAAGGAAAAAAGTGCTTCAAGGGGCAGATGAATTTTGACAAAAAAATCTGTTGAAAAGTGTCTAAAAGAAGAAGAAATTAAAAAGCAAATAATAAACAGTAGGCTATAAAAAAGGACTACAAAAATACCAAAGCAGAAAGGTAATGTAGCAAAGAAAAAGCTAACTTCAAGAAGAGAGTAATCACAAAATTCAAGACTCAGAAGATGAAAGTGACTTGAATATAGATCTACAACTGTGACAATGAATAAGAAGACTTGGAAGTCAACGATCTTGTAAGAGAGATGGAAATTGAAGATGACAAAGGTATGAGTAAGCCAGTGAATGTAGACCTTGAAGCAGAAAAATATTTTGCTGTTTTCTATTATATGCAGTGATATATTCGATGCATCACAGAAATAAAAGATGAAACTTGTGTTGTGAAGTTTTTAAAACAAAACTTGAACCAGAAAAACACCAAACAACTGGCCAAATTATGTACCCATTGAAGAGGTCGAGAAAGAGTTTATATTTTATGGATCAGTGAAATTAATTGAAAATGGGCTATTTAATTTAAACAGATTAGATTTTGTTAAAATAAAATGTGCATGTCAGGCTAAAAAGAAAATTGAGATTGTTCTCTAATACGTAATGTGTAAGCCCTAGACCTTTATATTTCAATCTGTTGTGAGTGAACTTATTAAGATGGATTTTATTCTTTATAAGATGGGTTTTCTTTTAACGTAATTAATTTCCTTTTTTCGAGCTGATCATATTTTTTAGGCATTCAGCTTATGCAAAATTATGTTTGCAAAATTAAGTTACCCAATTTTGTCTTTTTTACATTTTCTAACTTTTGTGTGTTACAAAAAAGTGTAGGCTAATTTTCTTTTTCTTACTAATTCACATTTCTACTAATTTATGCCTTCTGCTTAATTGTTGTAGAAATGAGTGTAAGCTATGATCAATTTTTCTAACTTGTCCTCTTGTTTTACTCTTGATCAGATTAATTATTCAATCAATTAATTTGTTACTTCCAACAATTTATGTCATAAGAAAAATTTGTAATGGTCTTATTCATTAGTAATAAATGTGTGTCGAAAACTTTTAGCGTATGATTTACTTGACCTGAATAATATATACTTAGGAGACGAAACTTATTACACCATTCAATTTTTAACAAACAGCCATATGGAAATAGCAGGTCTGTTTCTTATTACCCCAACCTGGGGTAGTATCTCCTTTTAATTTTAAGATAGCACTGTAATTGGGTCATTCCACATCAAATCAACCAATGCTCTGAACCTCACCATCTCAGATAATTATAATTTTTTGTGTATTTGTTCTTATGGTCAAAACTAATAAAAATACAAAGTTTTAGATTTTTTGGGCTTCTAATATTTATGTTATTGATTTTCAAAAAATCGAAAATCGTATAAATTTGACCGTGTTTTGAAATCTTTAAACGGCTACAGTTTAAAAAGTATTTGACATAGAGGGCTGGGACTTGTACCATTTTATTCTGCTTTTATTATGCTTTAATTTGATATAAAACACCACCATATTGGTAAAAAAATTTTCCCAAAAATTTTTAAAAAACTTAACAAATTTTCAAAAACGTATTTTTTTTTTGTTTGAAAAAAATTTTGTTTATACACTTATAAGGCACATATATGCCAAATTTCAGGATGGGATGGCAATGGGATCATATTTAAATAAAATATTTTGTAACTGTGAATCCTTAAAAAAAGACATTTATTGATAGAATCATGCTCTTCCTGAGGATCTGAAATCAAATTATAAACCAATAAAGATTACTGACTTCCTCTCAGGGTGTTAAGGGTAAAAATACAAGTTTACTTAAAAAAATTTGTAAAATCACTTGACTTACCAAAAACTATTTTTAAAAATATTTCTTAAATGCCTATTTTAAGTTCTCAGTTCCTTTTGAGAAACCTTTCTAGTGTCTTTGTAGATAGCATATTTTCTTCTTTGGTTAAGGTATACACTCTCCCTGTAGCAGTAAATGGTTCTACTTTCTGAAGTAATGTTTCACCTGGTACAGTTAAAATGTCACTCGGTTGAGGGTAGAAAAATGAAGCAGCAGGTCCTTTTGGGTGTAAAAAACTAACTTCAAACTCACAGGTGTCGTCGTTCTTCTTTAGAATACATGCAAGCCACCAGAACTGATCATAGGCAATAGTTACAAAGCCTGATTTAATGTTTAGTATATCTGTCGTTGTTAAAAAGTCAAATGCCATTAGGGTGGTAGTAAACTGGTCTTAACAGGATTGGTAATATTTAACATTGATTTTATTTTCCGAGATTGGACTGTAGGAATGGAACTTTTGGGTTCCAACAATTGGTATCGATTCACTAAAGCGCAATGCAAGTTTCTTTTCCATATCTTGATATTCTTTTGTAGAGCAGTACACAAAATCTATTCCAGATATTTTATCAATAGCAAATTCATACAACTGCAGTGGTGTGACTATCTGGCTATTGTAAGGTCTTTGCAGACTGGCTTTAGCAGCAAGCCATTCAACAGTGCCACCAAGTCCATCACATGCACTTTTTCCATGTGACGTTGCGAAAAACTGCCATTCTGCTTCGATTCCAAAATCTGTTTTGTGAAGACACAGATTGTGAAAGTTTTTCTTGTTTTTGTACTGAGCCGAACTACCATCGGAGAAGTATGTAATTTTCTTTATTTCAAATGGTACAGTTTCTTTCAATAGAGAAATCAACTCATTCTGGAATACATGAAACGCCACAGTATTATGTGACACCAGGCAGTCAGAGATAAAAACATACTGTAAATGTTTAATTTTGTCTTCCCACTTGTAATACACAACAAAAGGATGCAGAGTAGCTTGGTTAGTTGTCCAATGAAATGACTGAACTTCATCTTGGAGTATAAATGAGTAATTTTCAGCAAAATCACAATTAATAACTAGTTCACCTGGTGCTAAATTTTCTTTCTTTTCTGAGTAGCATTCTTTTTGCCTGTTTGCAATGAATGAATGAGTTTTGAGTTTTAAAAGCATTTCCAGAAATTCTTCAATAAAGTCATCACTGTTTTTTGGTATAAATTCCATTCTACACCTATCAACAGTTATCCACTGCTTATATGTCACTCCATCAATAAGCTCGTCTTCAAATTTATTTAACAAGGCTTCACGTAATTGTTTAATACCAGGACATTCCTTACATTCATCCATGTAACAATTTGGTGAGGGTGGATTGCACATTATTTTTGCAAGGCAACAATGATAAGATTTCAATGATGTATTATCCCCATGTCAGGTTATTTTAATTGGTTTATATTTTGATTTCAGATCCTCAGGAAGAGCGTGATTCTATCAATAAATGTCTTTTTTTAGGGATTCACAGTTACAAAATATTTTATTTAAATATGATCCCATTGCCATCCCATCCTGAAATTTGGCGTATATGTGCCTTATAAGTGTATAAACAAAATAATTTTTTACCAATCTGGTTGTGTTTTATATCAAATTAAAGCATAATAAAAGCAGAATAAAATGGTACAAGTCCCAGCCCTCTATGTCAAATACTTTTTAAACTGTAGCCGTTTAAAGATTTCAAAACACGGTCAAATTTATGCGATTTTCGATTTTTTGAAAATCAATAACATAAATATTAGAAGCCCAAAAAATCTAAAAGTTTGTATTTTTATTAGTTTTGACCATAAGAATAAATAAACAAAAAATTAGGACATTTTGAAACCTTAAGGTCCAAAATTATTTTTTTATTGGTTGATTTGATGTGGAATGACCCAATTATTCTTATTATTTATATAAACAGCTTTAGATGAGATTTATAAGGTGTAAAAAAAAACTGGTTCTAGTAAAACAAAACACTGCTGTGTGTATGTATGTATCTTATTATCCTGTGATTAGAGTTAGGGTGTGGGGGTGTAAAAGGACTTATTTAACATTAGGCAGGATACATATTTCACTCATTTTTTTCTCTTTAAATAATAGCCAAGCCTTGCTATTTTTTGTAGAATAATAGTATGTCAGTATTTGCTGTGTAGAGGTGTGTCAGCTGTACTGAAAAGAGCAAGTTGTGAAGTATTTTTTATATGAGCACCTGATACCTGATGTTTTATTGTTTCGAAAATATGATTAGTATCTGTAATTATGAATATTGTAAGGTGTACTCGTCCAACAGTGAACACAAATAAACAAAATAAAGAATTTTTTTATCACAATCATAATGGCGCTCAGTATTTTTGTAATAAATTGTTTCAAAGATTTTGGTTAGATTGTCTACCTACCACCCGATCTTAGAGTTTGAATTACATATTAGGAAGGACTGGTCATCTTAGTTTATTTAGATTTTTGTCTTGCATTGTCCTTTTAAAAAAAAAAACTGAAAACTTTTTTAAGAGTATGCATTTAAAATTTAATTAGAAAAATATGCAGATTGTTTCACACCAAGCAGAATCACCACCCATAAGTTGATATTTAAAAACCTGGAAACACGAAAGCCTACAACGTTTTGAGAAAAACTAATTAAGAGAACCCTTAGTACTACGTGTACAGTATACAAAATTATTCTAGTTTCAGAACATCAAAACGAGGGATAACGTATTCATTTGAAATTTTCAACAAAGGCAAAACACTACAGTGTACAAGGCTGTTATTGATTACTTAGGATACACTAGAGCACTCCAGATGGCACTTAATGAGCAACGTCTAAAACTATGTGTATAGAGCACATAGAACGAAGAGTCTATGGAACGAATAATAAGTGTCTTGCTTCCATATTTTTGTACAGTGAGCTACTGTTAAATGTTGCAAACTGGCAGTACACCACTAGCCTACACAAAGGTCCCTCACATAGAAAGCAACGTGGCTTCTATTAAAATTGATGACACTTTTAACTGATTAATATGTTGATATTTTATTTTTTAATTTAATTAATATGAACTGATTGTTGTGCAATGCTGTAACTATAACACTATAGTTAACTGCATGGAAGTGGTATTGTCAAGGTCACACCGCTTACAGTAACTTTTTACTTAATGTAAAGAATATAACAAAGTGATTTTTAAATTAAATATTTACTTTTTGTTGTTAATAAGGCTTCCATTAAAATCATTTTTTGTGCTATAGACTGTTGAACATTCTAAAATCAATGACAATAGAAGACTGAAAAAACAACGATACATTTTGAAGGTTCATAGATGCCTACTGCAGACATTTTATAGATAAAATTTAATGTTATTTAAAGTAAAAAACATTTTAAAATCTTACGAGTATCACACAGTTGTTCTGATTTTGTAAGATAGTGTAATGTAAGGTTAACTTGCGTTTTACTGTATTTTTTTAAGTAAAATTACAGGGAGAAAGTTTTTCTAATACATACATTAGAATACATGGATCTTTTCGGTTAAGTGGCAGCATGCAGTGAGCAATTACTCTACGTAGCAATCGCCAGTAACAACGCATTTCCCCCTCCATCGCATTTTGCAACTATTCCATGGTGACAGCGTGCCCTGCGACTCTGTATTGTATGCCGCAATCGAAAGTGTAGTAGTATCGTTGTGTGTTATGAATTTCCTTCAGTTAACAGCACAGATTCCCGACAAAGATTCAGCGATACAGTTTCTAAGAGACAAAAATATTTTACATAACCCAAGAATTTGTACGAACGGCGATCAAATGAAACTGTATACGACAGGTAAAGACCGTTGGGTATGTTCTACAAAGGACTGTCGGGAATCCAAACAAGTGCGACAGGATACATTACTAAATAATTCTCGATTAGATTTCCGCACAATCGTATACTTCATTTACTGTTGGAGTAAGGAGTACACAACCGGGCAATACTGTCAAGATGAGTTGGAAATGAATCACTTCACATGCATGGATTGGAATTCATACATGCGAGAAGTGTGTGAGCACCATTTTATATAAATATAAAAAAATATGTCAAAATTGAAAATAAAAATACAAACGGTCGCTGGTTATCGCTACGTGTAGAAGGGGAAATGCGTTGTTACTGGCGATTGCTACGTAGAGTAATTGCTCACTCCATGCTGCCACTTAACCGAAAAGATCCGAATACATTGTCAATAATTCTTAATAATAATTACATCACAATTAATACATTGTTAATAATTAATTAACAATTAATATCCGTAACTTGTACATAACATTCGATGCAACGCATCAGCTATAGTTTGTTTGAACAAATTTTCATACGCATCCTGTGTCTTAAGCTTGCCCCATTTAATTAAGTAATTAAATATTACCTGAATAGTCCCATTTAATTATTGAAGAGACACCGCACTATTCGTGACTCCGAAAAATATTCTATTTTTATTTCCTGCGCTGCTTATTAATAATTAAGTAAAAAAATTAGAACTATACTAATAAATACTACAAGACATTACATGCACAAGTAGCATAAAAATAATGGTATGTATAATTGTGAAACGAATTGGATTTCTTAAGAAAATAAGGATAATTTTATAAACAACAAACACAAATACCTCATGAAATAAATTTAAAATTCCTTATTCATAAACATATATTAATATATTATAAATCTTTAAATGTAGAATTTAAATATATAATTCTATATTTTATGAATTGTCCTTACAAATTTTATAATTAAAATTTTCCTTATTTTATAAACTATAGAATTTCTTATGACTATTATAAATAAGCAGTATGTTGAAAAACTCACCTCAAAAACACAATTATCACTTTGCAAAGTGATAGCACGGAACACATTCATAACACTCCTGAAGAAAACACGCACACACGGTTTTTTATGTTTCAATAAAAATAGAAAATACTATGCTTCGCTATAGACACGTTTACCACCTAACACTTTAACACTCTGCAGTAATTCATCTTCGGACTCACTGGACTCAGGTTCGATGTCACTACTCAGACGTAAGTGTATGATGAAGGGCTCCACTGTGGTGTCTCTCGTGCACTGCTTTGAGTAATCGGCTTCTTGTAGTGCCTTCGCATGTCTTACGCACTTCTCCCAGTCTTCCTGAGTTATCCTGTCCAAAGCTTCGTGGGCAAGTTGTTCAATATCGGCTAATCTGAAAGTTGTATTCTTGTTTGCAACATACCGTTTAACTTGGGCCCATATCAGCTCGATCGGATTATACTGACAATGATATGGTGGCAGCCACACTACTGTATGTCCCATTTCATTTGCCAGTTGATCCAATTCGTACGTCTTCTTGGCCGTTCGGATCTCTTCTTTAGAAAGAAGTTCATCCCTGGTTTCAGCTGTGGAAAATGAAATTCTCTTCTTACGCAGCCACTCCATGATATCCGCTTTACGCCAATTTAAGCAACGTGGTTTATCTATTTGTACAGAATGATAGCTGTCATTATTCATCACTATGACAGAGCCTACTTCCAAGGAGCACAACATACCAACAAACCAGGTCTTAAAAACTTCAGCATTCATTTCTGTGTGGTAGTCAGATTCAGCTGAATGCTTACTGCCACGAAAGACAAGTTTGGCACCTGCTATGAAACCTGTACTTGCGGATCCTTGTCCAGTAATCAGCTGGCCACCTCTACCAGTAGGTACTTTCAGTCCACCGTTCCCTCTGGAGTCTTGCCAGATGTATTTATTCGTATGATTCTGTGATATCCAGGTTTCATCCAAATAAATTATAGGCCTATTTGTCCTCCATACGATGTATATGCATGGTTCTCAAAAACTTCGCTCTCAAGGCAGCAATGTCTCTACGCTCCATTAAAAATTTTCGTCCATCGTTGCACTTCTTAAATTTAAAACCAAGCACTTTCAGAAGGCGAAGAACAGAGGCTTCTGAACCAGAATAATTGATTTTCTGACAGAGATCAGCTTGAATTTTGCTTGCAGTGGGGTATTCCCCTCGGTCATAATATTCTAGTATGGGTCCTGCGGACTATTTGTTTATTAAAATCGTCCAGTTCTCAGTGTTTTTGTGTTCCTGTTTATACCCTTTCCTTCGAGAACTGAACACAGTGCTCATGCCTTGATCATCTGCCAAAGCAACGGTATTGCTAATACGTTGCACCGACTGTTCAGAAATGCCACAAGCTTCCGCTGTCAATTTTTGAACTTGTGCAAAGTTTATGTTCCTCCTGGCTTGTTCATTATACGCAAGATTTTTAAAAAACTTGTAAACGTTTGCTATGATGACTTTACTTGTTTTCTAATGTCCTCTCGGCCCGCACGTACACCACCGTTGCTTGTACCCACACTAAATGTAGGATACTGTTCCTCAATATCACTCATAATAAATACAAATTATTGAAATAAACTAATACACACACTGTCTACAATAAAGACGTCAACTGTTCACATGAAACGCACAAAATGTCTGTCAGAAATACTAAGGACGATAAAGATGTTGCATGTTTGTTGCTAATTCGTCTCTTCCTCACCTCGTTCACCCAACCTACTTGGAATGGGGTACTGTAACTGAAATGGGATTGGCTTTTGCCACAACAGCGACAATTTTGTTTACAGAAATTGCTCAGTCCTATTTATCTTTGTGCAACGGAAGAAAGGTAGTAGCGCGGGCAGTAAACATACACATTTTTGAGGGGAGTGTAAAATGACAAAGGCATTCATAAAAGTGTCAGACAGCAATATTTACCGAAAAGACATGCTGACAGGGTATATGCAATTTCAATACCAAATGTGTACATATACCTAACAGAACTTCCAAACCATATGGCTTAGGAACGACCGTGCAGAGAACAAAAACAGATTCATTTACAAAAGGGAAAGGACCGTGAGTATGAAAAAATTAAAGCGACAACAGCAGGCAAGGTCAGCATTCTCAGACAATTGTCAGTCTACAGGATTGCCCATGAAGAAAACAGTAAAACTTTAAATAAGTAAGTTCACTGTACGGAAAACACAAAATAACTCACCTAATGGTACTTCATAAAGTTAGGGTGTGTATTGCTAAAAGCTTTAGATTCTAACATAAGAAAAACCAGCGCAGTATAAATCGTAGTTTCAGAGAACTGCAAATCGTAACAAAAGAAGCCAAAGAAAGAGAAGAAACGCAAAGGTAGAAATTCTGTAGATATTTACACGACAACAAAAAATATGTTGCCGACTCACAAATTTTTATAGCTCAAATACTGGCGCCCAGAATTTAACTGAGTAATGTTACCCACAACTAAATATTCCTGATAAAAAAAATTAATGTATGCGATACGTATAAGTAAATTTGAAACGAGCAATATAAGATGGATGTATTAAATTTGCTTTTGTAACACTGCTAAAATGCTACACACTGTACTAGCCGGCAACAACGCTGGGCAAGGGGCGTGGAGGTGACAGGGAGAAGCAGTGAAAATGAGTGACCTTGACGGTACTACTTCCATGCAGTTAACTCTAGCTGCCACTGGAGAGGGTCATAACTTAACATTAATTATTCTTTGTTTAATTATTTTTACTTCCATGTTCCATAAGGAAATGGAAGTATGGTGATGGCAAAAAAAAAAGTGTTCGAGATAAGGGCTGATTCTGGTTGTTCTACCATCAAAACATGAAGAAAAGTCATTTTTCGAAAAGTGTATGTGTTTGTGTGTGTAGAATTTTTTCTATGGCGGCGATAACTGCTGCAAATTCAAACAGAATCAAATAATTTTTTGCAGTCCTCCCCTGAATTGTAGAGGACTCAAGACCTATTGATTTTGGTGAAGATCGGTTAAGGGGAAGGGGTAGTTTACCTGCAACATTTTGTGTTTTAACAAGAGTAAAGTACTTAATTTTGATAAATAAAGTATCCTGAAAAGAAGGTCATAATAATCCACTGTAGAAAGCTAGATGAAATATCTATAAATGAAAAGGCTAGTTGAATGGGGTGGGGGTAATTTTCTATAAATGAAAATGATAGTTGAAGGGAGAGGGGATAAATATGTCATATGTACTACATTATCGGCAACAAAGAAGTAGTTTGTTGTTGAAATCCCTTCCCGGGCTGTTTGGCCATGGTCCAATGTTTTCTATAAAACCAGATGTTTCAGCAGTGCTGTCGACTGCATTCATCAGTGAAAATCGAGTCAGATTCCACTGGAATAGCCGAGAAACACGTAGAATGTTCTGTAATGGTGTAACACTTTTTCCGCATTACATAACACTGCCCCCTCCTTAAACCTGTTCGTCCTGAACTGGCAAACCACCTCTGAAGTAATACTTAGCCAGGCGATCTAGGTGGATGACCTTAAACTTTTGCTGTCCTTCCTGTTGAATACGATAGACAACATCGTTGTTCTTTTTTTCACAGTGTAAGGTCCTTCCCAGTTAGTCTAAAGTTTAGGTGAATGGCCACGACGGCGCATTGGGTTGAACAACCAAACTTGATCTCCTTGTTGGAAACTCACACTATTACTGTGAATGTCATACCAACTTTTCAAAATATATAACAATATATAACAGAAATAAAAAATAGCCTCCAACTAATACTAAAACAAAATTACTTTGAATTTAATAACAAAATTTATCAACAGCTAGAAGGTTTAGCAATGGGATCACCATTATCAAGCATAATAGCAGAAATATTCCTACAACACATATACACCAAAATACAAAACATTATAAAATCCTTCGATCCAAATGGCATTTGGATAAGATATGTAGAGATGATGGACTATATGTATCAAGTAACAAAAATACAAATGCAGATAACATATTAAAACAAATCAATAACATACATCCAAAAATACAATTCACAGAAGAAAAATAAAAACATAACAAAATCAACTATTTAGACATAACCATCACAAGAAACAACAACCATATACAATACGCAATATACAGAAAACCAACATCTACCAACATCATTATACCTAACTATTCTGACCACCCACCACAACATAAAATGGCAGCATTCTATTCGTTATTTAACAGAATGTACAAAATTCCCCTAAACAAACAAGAAACTGACAAAGAAAGAAATATAATATACCAAATTGGTTATAAAAATGGATACAATAAAAATACTGTAAACAAAATAGAAAATAAAAACTGAACAATTAAGAATTAATCAAAATGAACAACACATAAATAATAAAATGACAAAGCTAACAAAACTATTTAAAAACACAGATATCAAAATAGCATACAAAACTAATAAAAATAATTTACAAAAACTAAATAACCCATGCAACAAAGATAATACAACAACTAATGGTATATACAAAATCGAATGCCAAGATTGCAATAAATGTTACATAGGACAAACATAATACCGGTAATGGCGTGGACAAGTAAAGACGCGCGCGATATACCACCCGATCATATTTGTAATCCAAATAGAAAAGTTGGACTTGTTACTTGTTTAATATGTGATAGTGTTTTCTGCAAGTCTGATTTTACAAGAGAAGTGAACGAAGGAAAAGGATTCTTTATCTCTAGACACATAATTGTGTGCCCTGTACATCTTAACCTATCTTTTGTTGACATTCAACCATGTGACCAGGATACTGATATTCAAAATAGTAATGTCCAAAAAAAATTGTTAATTATTCAAAAACATCTAGAAAATATTAAAAATGGTCTAAGTGTGACTCAAGATTGTGTAAGTGATAATATGGATACAGATGATAAAGGTGAGGATGATGCTATATCTATCGTATCAATTGCCAGTGAAAAAAATTAAAACCGTAAGTGTGAACAAAATTTTGAATGTGAGGATTGTCAGGACTATATAAGAGAATTAAGCTATGAAACAAAAATTAATAGTGAATTAGTGAAACAAAATAATGAGCTACGTGAACATAACCATGAGTTGCATGAAAATAACAGTTTCTTAAGATCATCTGCTGTAAATGTTGAAAAAAATTATGTAGACATTAAAAATTCGTATGCTGATGCTGTGCTAAATTTACCTAAAAAGCAAGAATGTGCTCGTTTGACAATAAAGCCAAAGGAAAATTTCAAAGGTGATGCCCTAAATATTATCAAAGTGCAAATTTCAACCAAAACTAATGCCAAAGTTTTAAAAATTAACAAAGTCAATAATGGTACAGTTTTTCTAAAGTGTATAAATGAGCAAGATTCTGAAAAAATACTAAAGGTTATAAACAGTGAAATATTGACAGCTGAAGCATGTGTTAAAAAAAATCCGCAAATAAAAATAACAAACATATCAGAAGATGTCGATAAAGTAGAACTCGAGAACGATATCATACGTAGAAATGAATTACCATCAAATAGTGTAAACATTGTACACAAATACAAACAGAGAAACAATAATCATGCTGCGCTAGCAGAAGTAACATCTGATGCATATGCCAAGATAATGAAGAATAAATCTGTTTTTATTGGATATGAAAACTGCAGAGTGTATGACAATTTTAATATCAAATGTTGTAAAAACTGTTGTGGGTATAACCATTCATTGAGAAAGTGCAAAGACACTTTTAAAAGACAACAATCATGCTACAAATGTTCAGGTAACCATGATGCTACAGTATGTACCTCTGATATAAATAAATGTATTAATTGTATTAATGCTAACAAATACTTAACTAAAAAAAGATCCATAGATCATTCTGCAAATGATATTCAAAACTGTGAAAGTTTTAAAGTAAGATGGGAGCAGTATATTTGTGATACAAACTACCCCTGGAAACCAGAACCTCCATTTAATTACGTTAGGCCTACAACTAGTTGATTAGATAAAATTTTGTATTTAAAAGGAAAAAAGAAAAAGAAAAAAAGAAAAACTAACCTATAAATAAGCTTTTTATGGAAATACAAGAATATAACCTTAATGATGAATTAATTTTTAATAGTACAGAAGAGATAAATCTCAACCCCATTTTTTGTGACGCTGAGCTTCTGACCCTACATGTCAACATCAGAAGTATACAGAAAAATATATTAAAACTTGAAACTATGTTAAGTTCTTTTAAACATAAACCAGATGTGATAATATGCACTGAAGCTTGGCTCATTGATAATATCAAGCTTATAAATATAACAGGTTATACACATTTTAAAAATAACAGCAGAATAAATAAAGCAGATGGAGTGATTATTTATGTAAAAAGTAACCTACAGTATCAAACCATTAATGAACAATTTAATGATTTAAAAATCACTAGTCTGCTCATAGAATTAACAAATAAAAGTATTTTCAAAATTCTGGACTATATCGTTGTCATGATTATGAGATTGACAAATTCATTAAAGATCATGAAAAATTTATCTTGAGTAACAAATCTGTTGCAAACCACATGGTTTTGGGTGATGTTAACTTAGATCTCATTGAGTTTAATGAAAAAACTGAGGATTATTTCTACCAATTACTGCAAAATGGTTATGAATCAATGATAAATACTTGTACTCATCCTGTAAAGAATTATAAAGATGGAACTTGCATTGACCATATTTTCATGAAAGATACACAGCAAAATCTGGTAAATTAATTGACTCAATCACAGACCACTACCCCGTTTTAATATCACTACATGGAAACAACATAAAATGCAAACTTACAGTATCTTTTGAAATAAACAAAAAAAGATTTTTGGAGCTGTGTGCTTCAGAACAATGGCAACAAGTCTGTAATACACCAAATAACAATGAAGCATTAGAATTGCTAATAAACAAGATTCAAACTATCAATGAACTTTCACACAAAACTAAGCCAAAAATTCAAAAACCAAGAAATACCTGGATTACCCCTGCTCTCATTAATTCAGTTAATAACAAAAACAAATTATATAAAGCCTGGAAGAATAGTCAAGACGGCTTGCTAAAAAAAAAAAGCTGTACTTAAATTACGAAAAACGACTTAAATCATTACTTAGGACTGCTAAAAATAGGCATGAAGAAAAACAACTACAAAACGCTGATTCTAAAAAAATGTGGAGATATGTTCATCTAAAATTGGATCGTAATTCAAAATATCGGTATGGAGAACCATACATGACTTCCATATTCTAAGATTTATATTTAAAATCATTTTCAGCCAAACAGCCAGGGAAGGAATTTTAACAAAAAAATACTTCTTTCTTGCCAATAACGTAGTACACATATAAAAAATATTATCCCCTCCCCCTTCAACTATAATTTTGATTTACAGAAAATTACCCCCAGCCCGTTCAACTAGCCTCTTCATTTATAGATATTTCATCTACGTTTCTACAGTGGATTATTAAGATCTTATCAGGATACTTTATCAAAATTAAGTACTTTACTCATGTTACAACAAAAAATGTTTCAGGTAAACTGCCCTTTCCCCGTAACCGATCTTCACCAAAATCAACAGACATTGAGTTCTCCATAGCTCAGGCACATATGTAAAACATTATTTGATTCTGTTTGAATTTACGGCAGTTATGGTTCGTCATATAAAAAATTACCCATGTTAAAACATAAAACATGAGATTTATAAAACATATCTAAGATTTATATTTAAAATCATTTTTGAAATAAAATATTTTCATAGAACCTACTAACGCTGGGGAAATCTGAGGAGCCAATCAGAGTTGGGCCTACCTGTCACTCTGCTGAATTTGGTGGAAAGCCCTGTCACTGTCGTCAAAGTATCAGCCTTGACAGGGTCCTCTTTTTCTGCAAAATGGGAGAGGAGGCTTGAGATGGAGTGAGTGACATGGTCCCCACCTCAATGAAGAACCCATTGTTTTATAAAAATATATTTAAATTTTTAAAACTGAAAATTCTTTTCTTGTTGTAAATATTTATATTTTATAATCAAAATGACTTTATCAAAAAACAAACATTATTTTTTTATAATAAGTACTTACATATGTTTCTTAATATGCTTACTTTTTCTTCAATGTTGATGATCATTTCCAAACATTCTGACAAAATTGTATCTACAGAACAGTTAACATTCCCCAGGTTTCCATTTCTGCTAATTTCTCATTACACCTTCCACTGACGTATTATTAACCATTTCATAAACTATTGTATAATCTTTTCAGATTACCTGGCAACAAAATTATTTTATTTTCAACAATTACCATTGTCTGAAAAAGTTTAAATGAATTTTCAAGTACTTTACTCTTGTTAAAACGTAAAAGGTTGCAGGTAAACTACCCCTTCCCCTTAACTGATCTTCACCAAAATCTAAAGGCCTTGAGTCCTCTACAATTCACTGACGTATGTAAAAAATTATTTGATTCTGTTTGAATTTGTGGCAGTTATCGTTTGCCATAGAAAATACGCTTGATAAAAAACGTTGCAGGTAAACTACCCCTTCCCCTCAACCGATCTTCACTAAAAACAATAGGTCTTGAGTACTCTACAAATTAGGGCTGTATGCAGAAAATTATTTGATTCTGTTTGAATTTGCGGCTGTTATCGTTTGCCATAGAAAATACCCTTGTTAAAAAAACGTTTTAGGTAAACTACCCCTTCCCCTTAACCGATCTTCACCAAAAACAAAAGATCTTGAGAACTCTGCAATTTAGGGCTGTATGCAAATAATCTTTTGATTCTGTTTGAATTTGCGGCTGTTATCGTTTGCCATAGGAAATACCCTTGTTAAAACATAAAACGTTACAGGTAAACTACCCCTTTCCCTTAACCGATCTTCACCAAAAACAATAGGTCTTGAGAACTCTACAATTCAGGGCTGTATGCGAAACATTATTTGATTCTGTTTGAATTTGCGGCTGTTATCGTTTACCAAAAAAAAAAATTTCCCTTGATAAAAAAAAACCGTTGCAGGTAAACTACCCCTTTCCCTCAACCGATCTTCACCAAAAACAATAGGTCGCGAGTCCTCTACAAATCAGGGCTGTATGCAAAAAATTATTTGATTCTGTTTGAATTTGCGGCAGTTATCGTTTGCCATAGAAAAAAAATCTACAGACACACAGACAGACACACACACAGACACTTTTCGGAAAACGACTTTTTTTCATGTTTTGAGTGTAGTAGAATCAGAATCTGCAATAATCTCGAACACGATTTTTTTTGCCATCACCATACTTCCATTCCTTAAGGAATATGGAAGTAAAATAGACGAATAAATGATATTTTGATTAATAATAAACTAAACAGCAATGATTGGACAAAGGCTAATTATTTTAATGAATTTTTCAGCACAATAGTATCTAGGCTGAATGAAAGTGTGACACCTCCTATTCTGCAGCATGAAATACCAGATATATCAATTAATCAGCATACTATGTTTCTAACACCAACAAATGAGTCAGAAGTTTACCAAACTATTCGTTAACTCAAAAATAAACCTGGTGGGTGTGATGAAATTCATGCCTATACAGTTAAGCTAGCTTCTCCGTTCATAACTCCTGTTTTGACTCACATTATTAATACTGCTATGATACAAGGTACATGTCCATATCAATTTAAGAAAGCTGTAATTTGTCCTATATATAAGGAAGGTGTAAAAAGTTTGGTTAACAATTATCAACCGATCGCACTGATATCAAATTTAGCTAAGATTTTTGAAAAAATTATTTTTACCAGATTATTTAAATTTGTAAAAGAAACATAACCTGTTAAGTGCTAAACAATTTGGCTTTCTCAAGAAGAAAGGTACAGATGATGCTATAGCCCTACTTAGCAAATTTATTTATGAAAATCTAAGTATTAGCATACCAACTGTTGTAACTTTTTTGGACTACTCCAAGCTTTTGACACTGTCGATCATGGCATACTTATATCCAAATTACAGAATATGGGAATAAGAGGTGTAAGCTTATCCCTGATAGCCAGTTATTTACATGACAGGACACAAGTTGTAAAGGTGAATGGGACTAGAAGGCAGCCTATTAAAACAAATGTTGGAGTGCCCCAGGGCTCTATATTAGGACCTTTATTGTTTATTTTATATATCAGTGACTTGCTAGTGTTACAAAATGTATTAATAGCATATGCTGATGATACAGCAGTACCAATGAAAGCAAAGACATGGCCTGAACTTGCAACAGATATGTCAACTAAATTAGACATTATATACTCTTGGCTCTATCACAGTAATCTAGTACTCAACATAAGCAAGTCTGTTTTTATCACTTTTGGAAATTATAGAGAATCTGTTCCACATGACTTTGAAATTAAGATAAATGGTCAAAAATTGAAAAGAGTTAAAACTAGTAAATATCTAGGAATAACATATGACTTTAACATGAAGTGGGATGTACATGTGGCTAACATTGTAAAAAAAACCAAATACTTAGTCTACGTTTTTTACAGACATAAACAAATTTTATCAAAAAAGCAACTACTACAAATATACTATGGACTATTCCATAGTGTGGCAGGGTATGCTATCATAGGCTGGGGGGGTCTATATAAATCATCTCTAGACGCATTGGATCGGCTGCAAAAGTGTATTCTTAAAATTATAGGAGTCAATGAACAAGATTCGAATAAACCATTAAATATTAAACAGGTGTTTGTAGTGAATTCTATAGTTTATCAATACAATGATCTAAAAAGTTGAGTTTTTACAAAATCGAATCAACACACGGTATAAAAGTATTATATTGCTGCGACACCTATTAAGTATTGGGCAAAGAAGCTATGTGTATTATGCTATAAAATATTTTAATGAATTAGCCTACCTAATGAACTGAAAAATCAAGTGTAAATATAAAAGTGCTTAAAAAAAAATCAAAGAAAAAATTAGGAACATTGTTATTGAATAATCAAAAAAACAGTCTATTATGATATGGACCTTTTTTCTCTTTTTTTTTTCATTTATTTATTGAATTGTATTATAGTACAAACTAAAATTTTGTTAAAATTGAAAAATAATTTATTTTTTAATGTATTACTATGATCGGTGAGGTAAAACTCACAATTAGTATTAAGTATATAAATATTAATTCTAAGGACCAACCTATGTACGGGCATTTATGCCCTCTATAGGTCGTTTATTGTATAATTTTTATTATATGAAAAAAAAACGCTGAAAAAACGTTATTGTGAACACCTAAACGCATACAAAAAAAACAGAAAATATATAAATCCAATTTAACCACACATGCAATAAACACAGGACATGAATTCCCAGACATAACCAATATGACATTAATAAAACATACCACACAAAGGCACCATAATGAACATTTGGGAAAATTTACAAATATACAAACATAAAACACAAAACAAAGTAATACCTGAACAAATACAAATCAATACAAAACATGACATAATATTCAAAGCACTCAACATCGAAAATACACAAAATGCAAATACATATACCACAATCACACACAATAATACAACTTTAAAATACCAGAGACCAACAAGCAACCTTAATAGCATCCAGCCAACACACAAATACTTCACCAGACGCAAGATCGCGAAGGCTGAGGATGAGAGCACGGGAGCTCTCGAAACATGTTCCAAATAAGGTAAAATAACATCTTGAAGTAATACAAATATAAATTTTAAATACTTTATATATATCAAGAAACGAACTGTAGCAGAAAGTGATTGAATATATATATATATTGTAACGTGACGGTTCCCTTAAAATAAATATTAAAACTCATACATATTGAAGAATAGACATATGCCAAAGTGCATATGTATATATATATATATATATATATATATTGTAACAATATAACGAGGTCGTACCTGTTAAAATGTCTCACACTTGTTTATTTTGTGTATTAGTGTGATTGTAGTGTGTTTGCCTCACACTGGTTGTTACATAAATCGACGTCACTACTGGAGTCCGTAGCGTTGTCAATGTCACCAGTACAACCTACCTGTTAATTCATAGGGATTATGATTCCCGGGTGGCGCCAAATTGTTTTGTTAAAACAATTAAAACATTAGTTTTTAAAGTAATGTGTGGTATTAGCATGGACAGCTGTGGCGTTCGAATTATTCCCGCTGCTACACAGGTTGTCGACTCGGCCACTCGTGACAAGCGCTAGTTAGCTATGACTTAAACTTCGCTAACACATATATTTACAACAAAAATCCTATGAAATAACAAGATAGTATTGTTCTGTACTGCGCTTTTTAATACACATTTAATTATTAATAAACATGACAATTGAATAATAAACAAATTTATAATATTATGCTCCGGCTTAGAGCTTGAAACACAAAACACCTCAGGTTGGCAAAATTGATTGAAAACACTATCATTCAGTTACTTCTAACAAATTAATATGTTTTTACAATCTGGGGTTCTTTTGATCATGAAAATAGACATAAACGTTGATTACATGAAAAGAAAGTACACTATTATACCTTATAGGTACTTAGGATTTATAATGTGTTTGTACAATTTGTTCTGTAGTGTCGTATTTCTGTTACAGTAGTTATGTTCACAAATAAGGTTATCTTTATAAATGTTTTTTAATATAAGTAAGTAAATTATGCCTTTACCTTTGAAAGAAAATACTATTTTTTAAATAGTGAGAAATTTTATCATTTGAAACTAATTTAAGTGATTTGGGGTTTTTTAGGAGTAATTAATTATTCAGTACTTATCAGTTCGTCTCACGTTGAAGGGTCATCATGGGTAGGCGTGTATTTTTCGAATTTGGGCTGGTTGTAGGCTTCCAGCATCTTCTTCAAACTGGTCTGGGTTTTTTCTTTAATTAGTTTGTTTAATTTCATTCCTGGTCATCACTAATTCTGTACAGATCGACGTCTCTTCACATTGAATCATTTTGGTTCACTATTCGACTTGTTGTAATTGTTTAGATTAAAGTTTTAGTTTGTCCAATTTCTTGCGTGGCGTACCCATGCTTCGTTTCTTCAGCGTCTCTAATTTTTAAACGGAAAAATAAGCCTCAAATGACTCGTTGTCATAGTAACTAATAATTCTATGCTAGTTCAATTACTCTTTGCTTACATTGTTAGAGATATTTGAATTTTTATTCAAATTTATTAAGTATTTTCCCAATGATTTTATTCCCTTATACTTCCTTTGGGATAATAAATGACATCACTATTATTTTTCTTTCCTTTCAAAGTTTACAATGATACCTCATAAGGTCATATTTTGTTACACTTTAACTATAGTCTAATTAGTTGACATTTAAAAAATAACATATCTTTCTTGAATTAAATTATTACAATAATATTTCTGTGTAGAAATAACTGATATACAATCATTGTCCATTCACTGTTCTTAGGTTAGTAAGATTTTTTTATGAAATTGATACAATTTGCATTTGAAATGTTCTTGGCAGTTAACTGTTTTCCTAGTTACAAACAGCCATGATTGTTTTCTAGTGTATTTCCCTTTTAAATTACATTCTGAATTCAGCCTGATGGGCTTCGTTTATTTGTTTGTGTTTTAATTATTATTCAACATACATTTTCATTGCTTTTCATTTAAAATATAATAGTTAGGTTTATGGACTGTAAGTCCCCTTTCAGTCATATTCCTTCTTTAACATTGAATCAATTATTCTTTATAAGTCATAAATTATTCTTAGTATTAACATTGATTTCTTTCTTGTCTTATAAACTAGGGTGATAAACATTGTCACTTTCTCTAATAATATGAAGGTTAATTCCCCTTTCAACATGGGGTGTTGTATTCTTTATAATTTTAATCTTTAATAACAAATTTTACTTCTATCCTATCATGCCATGTTAACACAAGTTATGGTACTGGGCTTTCTCCCTGATATGTCACATGCTTCCCTTATATTAATTTTAAATACTATTTTTAATTACATCTAGGTATACAACTAATTATAGTTCCACTCCAATCATTGGTAATTTATCAATGCTTTCAAGAGTGTCTATTTCCTTAGCATTCTAACTTGAATGTTTCACATTCACCTTCACTATTTTTTATTTAGGGCATTCACTTCACTAAAACACTTCACTTTGGTTCACTGTTTTGTAATTAGTGTTATTTAATGGGTAACCCCTATACCTACTCCTACCATTTCTCACTATTTTTGTTTTAGTATTATTTTTACTATAAACAATATTAGGCTAGTTGAGTTTTGAGTTGAATCTAACCTTTCTGACAGGGTTAGTGTACCCTTCCTATACTACATTGTTTTACAATTGTATTGTCTTAAAAATTGGATACATATGTTAAATTAATGATAATAATAACATTGGTTTTATCAATATATAATTATTTAAGGTTTATTGACCGCATTCTATCTTTAACGTACAATCTCTCCCTTTTATATATGTGTGTTAGTTTCCCTTGGGTTTTACCTGTCTCCTCTTCATTCTTCCTCTTCTTCTTCTTCAATAATCTTCATCTTCATTCTTCATCTTGGTTTGGTTCTCCTTTAGTTCTGTGTCCATCATTGTTTTGTTAATCACATTTTCTTAAGTATGTTTGGGTTGTCGGCTTAATCATGTCAAAATATTTACATTTTAATAAGTATGTTACGTGGTTCCCTTCTTTATGTTTATGTTTTTTGGCTCAGTCACTTGGGTTGGGTAATATCGTTGTACGTCATGTCAAAGTATTTACATTTTAATCATTTTTTACACATTTTATTTCATATGAAGTAACTTTTATATTAAGAATTATCTTTTTTATTACTGGTACGAGATTTGGCTTAATTGTATCGTTACAATATATATATATATATATGTAGCATCAATTTTTTAGACCTTACAATAACAAAATGCAATAAATTAAACTTCGGTATTTTTCATAAGCCTACACATACAGATATGACAATACACAATACTTCCACACATCCATACTCACATAAATTGGCTGCTTTTCACAGTTTTATCCACAGACTATTTAGTATTCTGTTATCAGACTCAAATTTCCAATCAGAACTTAACATTATTAAACAAATAGCTGTTAACAATGGTTACCAACCTAGCCTCATAGATCACCTGTTAAATAAATAAAAAAAATTTTATTCACAAGCTTTAAAACTAGTTTACCCTCCCTCAACACACATTAAAAGATATCACACTCTTACTTACATAGGTTCTGCTTCTGATAATATTGGTAAATATTTCACACAAAAGAATGTAAATATAGCTTTTGAGACGCAGTCTTCATTGGGAAAATATATTAAAAATAATAAGAGTAAAACAGATAAACTGCAAAAGTCTGGTGTGTACAAATTATCCTGTGGGTCTTGCAATAAAGTTTATATTGGACAAACGGGTAGATCTTTCGAAAAAAGAATGTATGGTCACAATTATAGTTTTAGATATAATGATGGCAAATCAAATTATGCAAATCACCTGTTAGAAAAAGACCATAGTTATAATGACAATTTTGAAATTTTACATTTATCTGATAAAGGTCCAAAGCTTGATTTATTAGAAACCCTTGAAATTAATAAACACAAATATTTAAATGTATTATTAAATGATCAGTTAGATCTAAATAGCTCGCCTCTGCTTAATTTGTATAAATAGACTTGGTTTATGTTATGTTATATGCTTGTGTAATGTGTATTAAATCTTATTGACACGAGATTACTATCGCTCTCTAAACAATAGCACTTGCCTTATATTTTACATTCTGTATTATATTGTACGAAAATTAGTCAGCTTACACCATCTGATGAAGGCACTGTGCTGCCGAAACAGCTGTCATGGATATATAATTTTAATAAATGACGAGTGAAAATCACTAAAACTATTTTATGGTTTTATTTTTTACTATAATTAACAAAACTTTCGTTTCATAATTTGTGATTTATAATAATATCCTGATACTGTCCCATAACCTGAAGATGGGAACATGTTTCCCGAAACATGTCGTGTATGACATATAACGAAGTCACAAGATGGAAAGGAAATAAGGTAAAACTATAAGTTTTATTTCAAAACTTTCGTTCCTTAGCTGTAAGAAATTATTTATTTTATACAATATATCGAAGAATTGTGATGTTTTTGTACTTTTTGTTTTTGCACTGAGGACATTTTTGAAAAACTTATTGTAGTCAAAATAACACACTTTATAATATTTAAGTCAAATTAACCTAAAAAAAATAATAAACATATTCCCTGAGAGTTTTCAATAGTGCCAACCTCTGAGCAATTAACTGATTAGCTAGGGTAACTAATTAATGTTCAGAAAGTATTTATTTGTTTTATATTAAAGGACAGGTTTAAGAAATCAATAAAAGAATATTGAAGTAAACTGTATGAGCTGGTGTAATTATTTCGAATAATTAGTAAATTATTGAAAATATGAGTGCTTACGCTGACGAAAATAGAGGCAAAAATTTGGGTATCAAGGTGAGCAACAATATTTAAATTTTAAATTATTATTAATTTCAATCAATTTTTGAATTAATTATATATTCAAGAAGCAAATACCTAACTAATTATTTTTATATTGAATATAAAATACGTAATTACCTCTACACCAGTTACGTCAATTAAAAATCATTGCATTCAAAACTTGGCGCTCCAACGAGAGTTGTTAATAAGAACAAATCAAATTTAAATAAAATAATTAAATTAAATTAAGAACACTCAGATATTTATTTACAAAATTGGCGCAACAGCGTGAGGCCTAAGTAATTAATTTTAATACTGTAGATTTATATTTACATATTTGGCGCTTACGTGAGGCGTTAAAGAAGAATTTATATACATCAATACGAATATCTAAAATATTACACTGATAAAATATTTATTTATATAATTGGCGCCCAACTAATGAGGCTAAAAGTAGGAAATAATATTGTATTATTGTATTGTATTCTTTTACCAGTTTTCTACTTTAGCGGTGACTACAATAAGCTACGAAAATGCAAGAAGAGGTACATCGTGTAAAAGAACTGCGGATACAGAAACAGAAATAGACATGCAAGAAAGCAAGGAAGCAACACCTGTTACAGAAATAGAGATGGTACAACAAACAGCAGAACCAAATAGAACAATAGAGGGTAGGGAGTCACAGAGGTTAATGGAATGTATGAAAGAAGCATTAAAACAAATGGAAAAGAACAATAAGCAAGACAAAGAAGAATTAAAACAACAGATGAAACATATGGAAAAGAACAGCGAAAATAATAACAAAGCTCTTAAGGAGACACTCAAACAACAATTGGAAGGATATAAGGAGGAGGTAAAACAACAAATCACAGAAACTAACGAGAGAATTGAGAGAACCAGTGAAGCATTGTTTCAATTCCGAGAAGATATCATAAATCAGATTAATAATGTGGAAGATAACAAAATTAGAGTGAAAATACTACAACAAGAGATACAGGAAAAAATAGAGAAATTAAATAACAAATTTGATGAACAAATTGACCACATAGGTAATGACTTAGGACAGGTCCGACACCAAGTAACCAACAACAAAGAACAAATAGAGGACATACAAAAAAGAGAGCTGATCAATATTCGAGAAGAGTTGGAGATGCTAAGTAATAGACCCATGAATTATACCCATATACCACTGGGAGAGGGTAAAGAAACAATTAACTTCAAAGACTATAGAAGAAATCCACTAGAGTTTCTGGAAAGGATAAAGGAACTGATCAGCAGGAACAAAGAAAACAGGTGGTATATAATTAAAAATCTGCTGGACGAGTGTTTCAAAAATATAAATGATAATTGTGGATAGCTATTAGAAATGAAGTTCACAACTATCAAGAATTTAAACAGGTATTCAAGACCAAATATTGATCTGAATCAATTCAGAACATTGTCAGAGATAACCTATGCAATGGAAAGTATGACCCTACCCGAGGCCAATCACCTACTGCATACTTCCTTGGTAAAGTTTGTTTAGCCCGAAACTTGGAACCAAGAATACCTGAAGAGTGTTTGGTGACCAAACTATCATATCATTTTGAAGAGGGAATAATATGCACCAGACTATGCGGACAAGTGAAAACATTTGCGGGGCAATGGAGGCTCTACTAGAAAGTTATGAGCAAGAAGACTATTATCGGAGGAATCGCCGGAGGCCAGAAATGAATGGAGGAACGAACCCAACAGAGACAATAGACAGAGAGTAAATCATATACGAACTAACGGTAATAACAGGGAGTCCACCAAACAATAGATTCAGAGCCCGACGAAGAAGCTTTAACAATGACCACTCATATAGAAGTCAGTACATGCAAAATGAAGATCATAGGCACCCACAAAGAAGTAGGAGTACGGAGAGTCAACGATCAAGAAGCTGAGAAGGGAGAAGAGATGTCCCATCCGAACACCAGCATAGGGATGAACCAATTAGACAGTCAGCATCTGACGGCAATAGGGGAAATGAGTGTCCGCAGTGAAAACCCATGTGACAGCCCGTCACTGCAAGCGGTAAAAGGGCAGACAAAACCAATCACCAAAAAGGAAGAATCAATCATCATTATAAGAAACCGTTATTTAAAAAACACAATCAGAGTTATTAGAAGAAAGAACGGCTGAAGGGGCAAAACAGAGTAATGAAATTGTATGTATTCAGGCTGAATTACAAGGTGTACATGCAGAAATTATGATAGATATGGGAGCAAATATATCATTAATCGATCAGACAGAATTATATAGAATCCAGGAATTAAATGCTGAAAGGATACCAACTTTGCCCATCCATAATGTAACCATAATAGGAGCGACAGGGAAACAAAATAAAACAATTAAGCAACAGGTAATATTAGACATTACAAGTAACGGAATAGGAATTCCGATGGTGTTTTTAGTAGCCCAGGGGCTACCTTTTAAGGTTTTATCAAGGTGTGACATGCTACGGCGCCACTCTGCAATTATTAATCTGAACAGTGGAACAGTATCACTGAAGTCAGAGAATGATGAATGGTTGACTGAGATAATAGGAAGCACAAGTGCCCCTCAGCACCAATGTTCATTCTATGTTAGGGAAAATATTCAGACACCATTAGATAATGAAAAAGTAACATTCGAAGCAGATTTATGGGAAGAAAAGTTGCAAGAGATCCTGTCGTTTCAAACAAAAAATTCAAAAGAAGAAATAAGTATGGGACAGAGGCAAGAACTAGTAAAAATTTACAACAGGTATCGGAGTGTATTTTCAGATTCACCAGGAAAAGCCAAGAACTTTGTATGTGAGCTGAAATTCAATAATTCAGTAAATTTCAATAAAAAATCCTATCCAGTTGCCCAGTCATTGAAGGAAGCCGTCAGAAAGGAAATTCAGTGAATGATTGATAAAGACATAATTGAAAGGAGTAATTCACCATATACCAGCCCTATTGTAGGTATACCATGGACCGCTTATGATTACCCGAGAAAAGGTAATAATACCTATGAGTTGTCTATACCCAAAACAAATCAAGTAAAGGGTACATATAATCAGTCAGAAATGAAAAGGTTTTATGAAAATTGAGACAATAATAAAGAGCTGTTTATTTCAGTAAGAACTAAAGACATTACTGAAATAACTAGACGTAAAGAGGGGGCATTATGTAACGTGACAGTTCCCTTAAAATAAATATTAAAACTCATACATATTGAAGAATAGACATATGCCAAAGTGCATAACCTAACCAAGTTACTAAAGCCAAGTTGAAGTACAAAATAATAGCAAAATACTAAGTTTATTTTGTAAGTTATATGTCTTAATATGTTTGGTTAAGATTATAAAACTGATATATATTAATAATCAAGGAAAGTATACATGTCAGATCAAAACATTGTGACACTTATTTCAATTAAATACTTTATATCATATTGTATTCAAAATAGGTAAGAGCCATATCACATTAGGTGTAACTGATTAATATTATATTGTGAAGGGAAAGTGTGTTAATTCAGGAATCTATGTCAGTGTATTACATTTTGTATGTAAGGTAGGTTTGAAAATATTTGAATTTCCCTCTCTTTTGTCAGGTGTCACTGCTTTATTATGTCAATTTACTTGATTTGATGAGAAGTTTAATTGCTCGTTGTGCCCAATCCCATTGCTTACAGTCAGCAAATACTGTTAGTAAATTTGTTTCCATTTACATGAATGACTGAGAATTTAATAGAACCCAAGAAAATTTCTATAGGATTTGAAACATCTAAATTGTTAAAAGAGATTAAAGGAGTGACTAAGCTAGATATTATGAAATTTAAGAAGGAATGCCTAACATTTCTTATTAAGACTATCGAAAAAAATCAAGGAAAGAAGTCCATTAAAATACAAAGCTGTTAGAGATCTTGTGTCATTTGATCCTGCAATTATAAGTAATCGGTCGGATATTGGAAAGAACAGAATCATTGCTTTACTTGAAATTCTGTATGAGTGAAACAGGATTACTGAAGTGGTTGCTGTAAAAGCTAAACAGCAGTATTCTGTGGTCTGTAGTGAGGCAAGTGGTATATTAAAAGACACTTTTGATTCTTTTAATTACTGTATCAGTGACAAAGAGAAAACTGAAATTAGATTAGACTATTTCTATTGATCTTTTTTATACAAAAGCCCAAGTATTATGAACTGTGGGGAGTTGTTAAATTGGCTGTAATTGTTTCACATGGTAGTGCCTCTGTTGAGTCAGGGTTTTCAGTGAACAAATGCCTATTAACAGAAAATGAGAAAGAGGCATTATAGTGTTATAGTGGCATCAAAAATGTTAAATATCGGTATGGAGAACCATACATGACTTCCATATTCTAAGATTTATATTTAAAATCATTTTCAGCCAAACAGCCAGGGAAGGAATTTTAACAAAAAAATACTTCTTTGTTGCCAATAACGTAGTACACATATAAAAAAAAATTATCCCCTCCCCCTTCAACTATAATTTTGATTTATAGAAAATTACCCCAGCCCATTCAACTAGCCTCTTCATTTATAGATATTTCATCTACGTTTCTACAGTGGATTATTAAGATCTTATCAGGATACTTTATCAAAATTAAGTACTTTACTCATGTTACAACAAAAAATGTTTCAGGTAAACTGCCCTTTCCCCGTAACCGATCTTCACCAAAATCAACAGACATTGAGTTCTCTATAGCTCAGGCACATATGTAAAAAGTTATTTGATTCTGTTTGAATTTACGGCAGTTATGGTTCGTCATATAAAAAATTACCCATGTTAAAACATAAAACATGAGATTTATAAAACATATCTAAGATTTATATTTAAAATCATTTTTGAAATAAAATATTTTCATAGAACCTACTAACGCTGGGGAAATCTGAGGAGCCAATCAGAGTTGGGCCTACCTGTCACTCTGCTGAATTTGGTGGAAAGCCCTGTCACTGTCGTCAAGTCCCCACCTCAATGAAGAACCAATTGTTTTATAAAAATATATTTAAATTTTGAAAACTGAAAATTCTTTTCTTGTAAATATTTATATTTTATAATCAAAATGACTTTATTTTTGTTACCTGGCAACAAAATTATTTTATTTTCAACAATTACCAATTGTTTCAAAAAGTTTAAATAAATTTTCAAGTACTTTACTCTTGTTAAAACGTAAAAGGTTGCAGGTAAACTACCCCTTCCCCTTAACCGATCTTCACCAAAATCGAAAGTCCTTGAGACCTCTACAATTCAGAGACGTATGCAAAAAATTATTTGATTCTGTTTGAATTTGCGGCAGTTATCGTTTGCCATAGAAAAAAAAACGTTGCAGGTAAACTACCCCTTCCCCTCAACCGATCTTCACCAAAAACAATAGGTCTTGAGTACTCTACAAATCAGGGCTGTATGCAGAAAATTATTTGATTCTGTTTGAATTTGCGGCTGTTATCGTTTGCCATAGGAAATACCCTTGTTAAAACATAAAACGTTACAGGTAAACTACCCCTTTCCCTTAACAGATCTTCACCAAAAACAATAGGTCTTGAGAACTCTACAATTCAGGGCTGTATGCGAAACATTATTTGATTCTGTTTGAATTTGCGGCTGTTATCGTTTGCCAAAAAAAAAAAATTTCCCTTGATAAAAAAAACCGTTGCAGGTAAACTACCCCTTTCCCTCAACCGATCTTCACCAAAAACAATAGGTCGCGAGTACTCTACAAATCAGGGCTGTATGCAAAAAATTATTTGATTCTGTTTGAATTTGCGGCAGTTATCGTTTGCCATAGAAAAAAAATCTACAGACACACACAGACACTTTTCGGAAAACGACTTTTTTTCATGTTTTGAGTGTAGTAGAATCAGAATCTGCAATAATCTCGAACACGATTTTTTTTGCCATCACCATACTTCCATTCCTTAAGGAATATGGAAGTAAAAATCACTCAAAAAATGCTTACTGCTGTACGATCTGCCAGAAAAAAATATGAAGAGTTTCAAGATAAAGTAAAAGAGAGTAAGAAATACCAAGAAACAATGCCCCAGACCTTCTAAAAATAAAAATATCGGTATGGAGAACCATACATGACTTCCATGTTCTAAGATTTATATTTAAAATCATTTACGAAATGAAATGTTTCCATAGAAACTACTTCTTTCCACTTATTGCTTCAGCCTTAACCACAGTACTGTGGTCACTAACGTATACCACCACATGTTATCGCACTCGATTTTCACTGATGATGGCAGTCGACGGCACTGCTGAAACGTCTGGTTTTGCAGAAAACATTGGACCAAACAGCCCGGGAAGGAATTTTAATAACAAACTACTCCTTTGTTGCCGATAACGTAGTACACATATAAAAATTATCCCCTCCCCCTTCAACTATAATTTTTCATTTATAGAAAATTACCCCCACCCCATTCAACTAGCCTCTTCATTTATAGATATTTCATCTATGTTTCTACAGTGGATTATTAAGATCTTCTTATCCAAAAAAAATTTCTCTTGTAACAACATAAAATGTTGCAGGTAAACTACCCCTTTCCCTTAACCGATCTTCAACAAAATCAACAGTTCTCTACAATTTAGGGACATATGCAAAAATTTATTTGATTATTTTGAATTTACGGCAGTTTTCGTTCGTCAGAGAAAAAATTAACCCTGTTACCACATAAAACGTTGCAGGTAAACTACCCCTTTCTCTTAACTGATCTTCACCAAAATCAACAGACCTTGAGTAGACCTACTTAAAACTTCAGGAATTATACAAAAAATTATTTGATTCTGTTTGAATTTACGGCAGTAAATTTACGGCCAAACAGAGCTTGAGTACTTAAAACTTCAGGAATGTATACAAAAAATTATTTGATTCTGTTTGAATTTACGGCAGTTATCGTTTGTCATCAAAAAATTTCTCTTGTTACAACATAAAATGTTGCAGGTAAACTACCCCTTTCCCTTAACCGATCTTCAACAAAATCAACAGACCTTGAGTTATCTACAATTGAGGAAGGTATGCACAACATTATTTGATTCTGTTTGAATTTATGGCAATTATCGTTCGTCATAAAAACATTCCTCTTGTTACAACATAAAATGTTGCAGGTAAACTACCCCTTTCCCTTAACTGATCTTCACCAAAATCAACAGGCCTTCAGTCTTTTACAATTGAGGAACATATGCAAAAAATATTTGATTCTGTTTGAATGTGCGGCAGTTATCGTTCATCATAGAACAAATTACCGTTGTTAAAAGATAAAATGTTGCAGGTAAACTACCCCTTACCCTTAACCAATCTTCAACAAAATCAACAGACATTGAGATCTCTATAGCTCAAGAAGGTATGCAAAACATTATTTGATTCTGATACGGCAGTTATCATTCGTCATAGAAAAAATTACCCATGTTAAAACATAAAACATTGCACGTAAACCCCCTTTTCTAAACCGATCTTCAACAAAAACAATAGGTCTTCAGAACTACAATTCAGGGCTGTATGCAAAACATTATTTGTTTCTGTTTAAATTTGCAGCTGTTAAAGTTTGCTATAGAAAATACCCTTGTTAAAACAAAAAACGTTGCAGGTAAACTACCCCTTTCTCTTAACTGATCTTCACCAAAATCAACAGACCTTGAGTACTTAAAACTTCAGGAATGTATACAAAAAATTATTTGATTCTGTTTGAATTTACGGCAGTTATCGTTCGTCAGAAAAAATTTCTCTTGTTACATCATAAAATGTTGCATGTAAACTACCCCTTTCCCTTAACCGATCTTCAACAAAATCAACAGACCTTGAGTTATCTACAATTGAGGAAACGTATGCAAAAAAATATTTGATTCTGTTTGAATGTGCGGCAGTTATCGTTTGTCATAGAAAAAATTACCGTTGTTAAAACATAAAAATGTTGCAGGTAAACTACCCCTTACCCTTAACCGATCTTCAACAAAATCAACAGACATTGAGATCTCTATAGATCAGGAAGGTATGCAAAACATTATTTGATTCTGATTGCATTTACGGCAGTTATCATTCGTCATAGAAAAAATTACCCATGTTAAAACATAAAACGTTGCAGGTAAATACCCCTTTCCTAAACCGATCTTCAACAAAATCAACAGACATTGAGTTCTCTATAGCGCAGGAAGGTGTGCAAAACATTATTTGATTCTGAATTTGCAGCTGTTATCGTTTGCCATAGAAAATACCCTTGTTAAACATAAAATGTTGTGGTAAACTACCCCTTTCCCTTAACCGATCTTCACCAAAAACGTCTTGAGTACTCTACAAATCAGGGCTGTATGCAAAAGATTATTTGAATCTGTTTGAATTTGCAGCTGTTATTGTTTGCCATAGAAAACAATCTACAGACATACACACGGACGCTTTTTGAAAAATGACTTTTTTTCTTGTTTTGAGTGTAGTACAATCAGAATCTGCAATAATCTCGAACACGATTTTTTTTGCCATCACCATACTTCCATTTCATTAAGGAACATGGAAGTGAAATATCGGTATGGAGAACCATACATTACTTCCATGTTCTAAGATTTATATTTAAAATCATATTCGAAATGAAATATTTCCATAGAAATTACTTCTTTCTACTTATTGCTTCAGCCTTAACCACAGTACTGTGGTCACTAACGTATACCACCTCTCGTTTTCGCACTCGATTTTCACTGATGATGGCAGTCGATGGCACTGCCGAAATGTCTGGGTTTTGCAGAAAACATTGGACTACGGCTAAACAGCCCGGGAAGGAATTTTAACAAAAAACTACATCTTTGTTGCCAATAACGTAGTACAAATATAACAAATTCTCCCCTCCCTCTTCAACTATAATTTTCATTAATAGAAAATTACCCCCACCCCGTTCACCTAACATCTTAATTTATAGATATTTCATATACGTTTCTACAGTGGATTATTATGAGCTTCTTATCATGATATTTTATTTATCAAAATTAAGTACTTCACTCTTGTTAAAATATATAACGTTGCAGGTAAACTACCCCTTTATCTTAACCGATCTTCACCAAAATCAAAAGGCCTTGAGTTCTCTACAATTGAGGCACGCATGCAAAACATTATTTGATTCTACTTGAATGTGCGGCAATTATCGTTCGTCATAGAAACAATTACTCTTTTTAAAACATGAAAAGTGGCTGGTAAACTACCAGTTTCCTTTAACCGATCTTCACCAAAATCAACAGGCCTTCACTTCTTTTCAATTCAGGACCGCATGCAAAAAAGTATTTGATTCTCTTTGAATTTACGGCAGTTATCGTTCGTCATAAAAAAATTACCCTTGTTAAAACATAAAATGTTGCAGGTAAACTACCCCTTTCCCTTAACCGATCTTCAACAAAATCAACAGACCTTGAATACTCTATAATTCAAAAAGGTATGCAAAAACGTAGTTGATTCTGTGTGAATTTACGGCAGTTATCGTTCGTAATAGAAAAAATTACCCTTGTTAAAACATAAAATGTTGCAGGTAAACTACCCCTTTCCCTTAACCGATCTTCACCAAAACCAACAGGTCTTGAGAACTCTACAATTCAGGGCTGTATGCAAAACACAAAACATTATATGATTCTGTTTGAATTTGCGGCTGTTAACGTTTGCCATAGAAAAATGTCGGTACGGAGAACCATACATGACTTTCATATTCTAAGATTTATATTTAAAATCATTTTCGAAATGAAATATTACCATAGAAACTACTTCTTTCTACTTACTGCTTCAGCCTTAACCACAGTACTGTGGTCACAAACGTATACCACCTCACGTTATCGCACTCGATTTTCACTGATGATGGAAGTCGATGGCATTGCCGAAACGTCTGGTTTTGTAGAAAACATTGGACTACGGCCAAATATCCCGGGAAGGAATTTTAACAAAAACTACTTCTTTGTTGCCGATAACGTTGTACACATATATATAAAAAATATGCATAAAATTAATGGCTTGTATAAGTTAATGATTGATCTCCATTAAGTAGTTCTCAAGTTTCCAAAGTTTTAATATTATGATGTCCGTAATTAAAACATCAGAGCAGGTTTAGTGTGTATGAGGGTACACCGTGGACAAAAATTTTCAACGTTTCCTATTGAGCGTTGCTTAGAATAAAGCTGCGAATCTACAGTGTACGTTTCACAGAACAAACATGCGGAAAAGAAGGAGCGCTCCGAAGTCACTCATGGACCCTCAGCATCTTGCAGAGGGTTCATTCCTTAAAGACGAAAAGTCTGTCTATGAATCGTTCCTCTGTAAACACGTGCAGTTACACTGCCCAGCGATCCACAGGAAGCAAATCGCTATCCACGCTGGACACTTTTTCGGCTTGCATGCGTTATGTTGGTATGGGTTCGGCACTTTCCATTTAAAAAGCGTGCAAATGTAAGAAAATAAACATGAATGAGGCCAGAAATAACGCGAAGTGTGTGTGTGTGTGTGTGTGTGTGTGTGTGTGTGTGTGTGTGTGTTCCCTGCCTTTTTATTGCGGTAGTCATAATAATAAAATGGAAACGTAAACAGTACATAACTGAGATGTGCTTGCCTGCCAAGCACTATATTTTCTCTTATACATGATTTACATTAAAATGAAAAAATTATAATTTTATTGCCAGGCAACAAAATTATTTTATTTTCAACAATTACCATTGTTTGAAAAAGTTTAAATGAATTTTCAAGTACTTTACTCTTGTTAAAACGTAAAAGGTTGCAGGTAAACTACCCCTTCCCCTTAACCGTTCTTCGCCAAAATCAAAAGGCCTTGAGTCCTCTACAATTCACTGACGTATGCAAAAAATTATTTGATTCTGTTTGAATATGCGGCAGTTATCGTTCGTAATAGAGAATTACCCTTGATAAAAAACGTTGCAGGTAAACTACCCCTTCCCCTCAACCGACCCTTCACCAAAAACAATAGGTCTTGAGTACTCTACAAATCATGGCTGAATGCAAAAAATTATTTGATTCTGTTTGAATTTGCGGCTGTTATCGTTTGTCATAGAAAATACCCTTGATAAAAAAACGCTGCAGGTAAACTACCCCTTTCCCTTAACCGATCTTCACCAAAAACAATAGGTCTTGAGACCTCTGCAATTTAGGGCTGTACGCAAATAATCTTTTGATTCTGTTTGAATTTGCGGCTGTTATCGTTTGCCATAGAAAATACCCTTGTTAAAACAAAACGTTGCCAGTAAACTACCCCTTTCCCTAACCGATCTTCACCAAAAACAATACGTCTTGAGAACTCCATAATTCAAGGCTGTATGCGAAACATTATTTGATTCTGTTTGAATTTGCGGCTGTTATCGTTTGCCAAAAAAAAATTACCTTTGATAAAAAAAAACCGTAGCAGGTAAACTACCCCTTTCCCTCAACCGATCTTCACCAAAAACAATAGGTCGTGAGTACTCTACAAATCAGGGCTGTATGCAAAACATTATTTGATTCTCTTATAATTTGCGGCAGTTATCGTTTGACATAGAAAAAAATCTACACACAGACAGACACACACACAGACACTTTTCGAAAAACGACTTTTTTCATGTTTTGAGTGTAGTACAATCAGAATCTGCAATAATCTCGAACACGATTTTTTTTGCCATCACCATACTTCCATTTCCTTAAGGAATATGGAAGTAAAATTACCCTTGAAAAAAAAAATGTTGCAGGTAAACTACCCCTTTCCCTTAACCGATCTTCACCAAAAACAATAGGTCTTGAGAACTCTACAATTCAGGGTAGTATGCAAAACATTGTTTGATTCTCTTATAATTTGCGGCTGTTATCGTTTGCCATTGAAAAAAATTACCCTTGATAAAAAAAAACGTTGCTGGTAAACTACTCCTTTCCCTTAACCGATGTTCACCAAAAACAATAGGTCTTGAGTACTCTACAAATCAGGGCTGTATGCAAATAATTATTTGATTCTGTTTGAGTTTGTGGCTGTTATCGTTTGCCATAGAAATTACCCTTTTAAAACATAAAACATTGCTGGTAAACTACCCCTTTCCCTTAACCGATCTTCACCAAAAACAATAGGTCTTGAGAACTCTATAATTCAGGGCTGTATGCGAAACATTATTTGATTCTGTTTGGATTTGTGGCTGTTATCGTTTGCCATAGAAAAAAAATTACCCTTGATAAGAAAACGTTGCAGGTAAACTACCCCTTTCCCTTACCGATCTTCACCAAAAACAATAGGTCTTGAGTACTCTATAAATCAGGGTGTATGCAAAAATTGTTTGATTCTGTTTGAATTTGCGGCTGTTATCGTTTGCCATAGAAAAAAATTAGACACACACACACACTTTTTGAAAAATGGCTTTTTTTCATGTTTTGAGTATAGTACAATCAGAATCTGCAATAATCTCGAACACGATTTTTTTTTGCCATCACCAAACTTCCATTTCCTTAAGGAACATGGTAGTAAAATGAAATTAAAAAGTTACAAGATCAGAGAAAAGTTTCTTGAATGAAACAGCAAATAGAAGAAGAAGAAATCATTTTGAAAATTATATGCTTAGAAGATTCTTTAAATAAAAAATAACTAGTGTTTCTGTAAATAAATAATAATTACATATTAATTTGTTTCTCTGCATATTGAAAGTGAAGTGAAGCTATCCTGTCTATGTTAAATAAGAAATTTTTTGTTTTGTATATTTACTTTGCTTTGTATATTGCTTTTTGATATTTAATGTGAAGTATGTTTCTATGTGTAATAATACTCTAATTGTGTTTTATGCCTTACATTTAATATAAATGTATTGTAGGCCTTGTTAATAAAAAATGTGTGCAATCTTTCTGAACTTTCCCCATGTCAGGGAAATTTATTGAAACCATCAGGGAAATTAATTTTGAAAATTTTGTGGGACCCCGCATTTACACTACGTCACTGCATAACGTAGAATTTAATGCAAAATCTTTGTTCTGTCATTCTGAAAATACAAAAATCATTGAGCCTGCTCAAATGTGTCATCAGTGTTCACTTGTTAACACAAACTAAGTGTCTAGTATTCCCAACAATTAACACGTACGTCATGAATAGTGGCACCAGCGTGAGGAAACAAATTTTATTAAATTAAAAAATTCTCTTTATTTTTTATTACACCCTTGTAAGTCTGTTAAAAAATTTTTTGTCATATGTTTGTTGTGACGTGAGAATTAACAAATTTTTCACTGCTCAAACACAAAAATTTGCTCCATGTGTTTCTGCAAATTTGTCTTATCCCAGTATTTCCATTTAAATTTAAAGTTCAGAGTGTTAACATTAATTTGCTTTCTGAATGAACTTAATAGCTTGAAAGATAAAAATGTCGATAAGAATTTTTCTGAAATGATGCTAAAATGATGGCAGCCCATACAGTGGAAAACTGAAGATTTTTTACTTCACTGTTGGTCAGAAAAATCTAAAAATATCAGTTTAATGTTGTCTCATAGGTGGAAAAATTGATGAAAATCTGAAACTTGAATAGTACATCAGGTGATTCAGCATGAAGTGACCCAAATGATTCTAATCTATGAATAGAACATTTATTTACTTTCTGCCCAATCTTATAATGGTAGAGGTGTCTAATATAGTATATTTCATATTATTTATACAACATATTCCAGAATGAAATTATATAAGTTATTATTTATAAATCTATGTACTATTTTCATAATTTATGTATGCATGTGTTTTACAGCTACTATGCTAAGGATAGTCATTATGTTTTGTATGTTTTAGGTATTGAAATTTGTGTATTAAGATCTGTAGATGAAGAAATATTTGTTGAAACATGGATGGCATACAGTCTTACACATTTGGATGGAGCTTCTCCAACAGTGGATGCAGTAAGCCAAATGGAAAGGAAAGAATTTTTAAAAAAGGAGCTTGGAACACTGACACCTTCTGTCCAGCCTACTACTCCACTTGTAGTATATAATAAAACACAAAGTACCCAGTATCCTTTACATAAGATGTAAACATTTTTAGAAGTTAATAGAAATAAAAACATTTGAAATAAACAAAACTTCTAGATTTGCTTTGTTCTTGTTGAGAAAATTATTTTCCTGTTAAAGAAACAGTTAGTTGATACAGTGGCCATAGTAATTCAGGTATAATCAGTTTTTCAGTTTGAGCACAAATTATATTAAAACGATTATTATATATAGAGTTGTTTTAAATGATTTAACACGAGATGTAGAACTGAGGGGTAAATGTGTTTATGCTTTTTTCATTGTGTTAGAAAAAATAATTTCTTTTATATATATATATTGTTATATAATTAAATAATTACCTTATTATCCACTTAGCGATACAAAGTTTCGTCAGTTATGACGCGTTTTGGGACTTAGTCCCGAAACGCGTCATAACTGACGAAACTTTGTATCGCTAAGTGGATAATAAGGTAATTATTTAATTATATAACTATATAATAAGTGATACGGTACGCAAAAAATAAAATAAGTAATATATATATTATTGGGTGTTACGGTAGTTCGTCAATAGCTGTCTGGATGTTGCTATCAGCAGTGTGAACCAACTGTCTTTAGCTATCTTTAAACATAGTGAACTGTTGTTGGCAAGGTCAAAGAAGGCAGTGAACCCAGATGTAGCCAAAACATTCAACATTGGCCCATGCAGCATACCAGAACAAAAGTGAAGATTAAACTGTGTCCAAGAAAAACTAAAAATTTGTTATTTGTAAAGAGTAGTTAAAAGCAAATGTTACATCTGAAACGAAACAAATACATAATTAGAGCAAATAGTTTAAATACACATGATAAACTGAATCCATTAATAAAGAGTAGAAGGCAAGAAGTCATAACCAAAGAAGCAGTTTCAAGAGAACGTTGTATTCAAAAGGTAAACTGTATAGATAAGGATAAAAATAAAAACTATAAGACCTACGCTTAGAAAGTAATATTTTTGTATATTCAGATAGTCTGTAGATGAGAGGCAATTTGACTTGCTTCATTATGTACTTATAAACAAGTTCCCAAGTCTCCCATAAGAATCTTTTATACAAAAATTAATTTTGGTACTAGTTTCTTCCACACATGATGTATATGGTTAGCTGGCATTGTACCTTCATGTTAGCAGCTAGTGTAATTTTTTTTTTTTAGTTGTCTGTGTTCAGTCTAAAGGTAACTACAGTGGAATACGTTTAACACGAAATGACGGGGACCAGCTGACCATCTGTTTTTTTCGTGTGTTAACGGACGAAAAGTGAAACAAAATGAGATACAGAAGTACAGTACTGTACTGTAAATGGTCAAACACTGAAGAGATTACGTACTGAATTGTGTAGTAAAATAAATCAATAAAGAATATTCAAAAGGTACTTACATAAGAACGTTTTATTTATCCTCCTGGACTATTATACAGTAATTAATTTTTCATAAAATGTAAAGTTATTGTAGTGACAATGTTCAATTCTTTTTAAAATAGTCCGTATTTTCTTTTGTACAGAATTCTGCACTACTCGATTTTCAATAAATTGTTCTTCAGAGTTGGCTTCTAAAAATCGTTGAACACGTCTCAGCAACGAAAGCGTATCGGTAGCGGTAGGAACTCCTGTCATATCATTTTCCGTGTCAAGTTCGTCGGCACTCTCATCATTTTCACAGTTTTCGGCTTGCACTATTTCTACGATATCACTGTCTGTTAATATGGGAGCAGTAGTTACGTTCTCGTCAACAGACATATACTCACTTAGAGAAACTGAAACATTTAATGCTGATGATACGCGATTAAACATTTCAAACAGGGTAGGATCAATTTTCATTTTCCTCGCATTCGGTTTATTTAATCTCTGAATTCAAAATAAATTGAGCATGAGTGAAACAATTTTCAATAGTTTTAGGTGTCGCGAGGTTCCATGCTGTTCGCAACAAATTACAAGCGTCCAGTAAATTTATACAGAAATTGTTTTTCGCCTCTGTCTAGCGGCTAAGTATTTCTGCAGAAGTAATTTTCTATACTGGAATTTTAAATTCTGAAGAATACCTTGATCACAAGGTTGTAGGACACTAGTCGTGTTTGGTGGTAGAAAAATAAGTTTAACTGCCGTCAGTTCTACGTCACTCAAGTGGGCAGGACAGCTATCAACAGTTAAACACAACTTTTCTCTTCTGAGAAGCGAAATGTTTTTCTAACTAAACTAACCATTCGGTAAATATTGTAGTTGGTTGTTACCTGACAGGTAAATCCACCCTCGTTTGTTACCTGTCTATTCTACTGGTAACGTTTTAACATTTTTAAAACAGCGAGGCTTTAAACTTTTAGCTATAACAAGTAACGGAAGTTTTTCTGACCCATCAGCATTGCAGCCTACCATCACTGTCACTCTCTCTTTGGACTTTTTACTGCCAGTGCATTGTTCGCCTTTAAATGAAAGTGTTTTATCAGGCATGCAACGGAAAATTAGTCCTGTTTCATCCCCATTCAAAATATCTTTTCGTGGGTAGTCTTTTAAAATTGCAGGTAGCGTAGATTGCAACCAAGATGATGTCATTTCTTGTGATACCTCTCTTGACTCGCCACAGATGTTTTTGTACGTTATACCGTTTCGTTTTTTGAATCTTTCTAGCCAGCCACTACTTGCAGTGAAATCCAAGTTCATCTCTTCAGCAAAAACGTTTGCTTTCTCCATTAGCAGTGGTCCAGAAATAGGAGCATCTTGTGATCTCGCTTGCTTAAACCAGACAAGAAGAGCAGCTTCCAAGTTTTCGTGGGTAGCCTTACGGAAACGTTTTCTATCTGGTTCAAACTTGCTCGACTCATACAGCTCTAAAATTTTATCTCTGTTTTTTATTATGGTAGATAACGTCGAGTTTGGTATACCGAATGTTTTACAGATCTGTGTTTTAGATAGAATACCCTCGTTAACAGCTTGAAGGAGTTCAGTTTTCATTTTTAATGATATGGAATTTTGTTTACGCACTTTCTTCTCCATTTTTTACACTTTGACACTGCAAAAACGAAATTTACTGAATCGTAACCTCACTTAGCACCTGTATGTACACGTAAGCCAAACGTCAATTAATACTGTACTGAAGACCGTAAAAGACTAAAAATAAAGGCATAAACAGCTACTGTAAATCTTACAGCTGAGTAAATTTTTTCACAAAAACGTTATCCGTACCGTACTGCGAACACCACCACACGCACATAATACTGTAAGTGGACTGAACTCACTAACTTCGCAACAAACTGCACCCTGTAATGTAACAGAATGGCAGTGTATTCGGGGAAATGAAGAAGACATTTGGTATGGAGGTAAACAACTTGGGTACTGTACTGTATACAGTAGCAGGTATAAAGACGTAACATACCAAGCAGCTGTTTATTCTTTACACCTACAGGTAGCACAGATTCCTTTACATTGGGACATTGTAAACACGTTTCAGGGTGTGCATGTATGGATTTATTTATTATGCAGCTAATGAAAAGCCCGCAAAAATTTCATGTTAAGCAATATTTTGTAGGTTAAACCTTCGTGTTAACCGTACAAACTGTAACTGAAAAATAAATACAGCGATCGGGACCTGAGTCACATTTCGTGTTAACCATTTTCTTGTTAAACGTGTTCCACTGTATTAAATTTAGAAATTAAATACATTTGGCAGGAGAGCACAGTATATTCTGAAACAGATCAGTGGTAACTAACTAAAGAAAAATATAAGCAAAACCTTCTATATTAAACGCATTTTCTATGTGTAGTGATAAAAACCTAGTTCATACCAAATATGGATATCCATATGTTAACATTTCCCCTCATTGAGAAAGTAAGGTTTTAGTAGTCTCAAATTTCAGTCACATCACAGCTGCTGTAGTGTCTTTACTAGTCCTCCACTTGTTCTAAACTCATCTGGAACCTAATCTAAATGAAGTGTGCCAAGATATTTTGACAATATTTCTATTCACATTCCAGCTGAACTATTGTTCTGTACTTCTTTATGTCTCAAAAATATCCAGTCACATTTTTTATATGAAGTATTTTTCAACCTCTGTGCTTTCTGACAAAGCACCATAACTTAGCTGTGACAGATCTCTTTAAATTAGAGAGAGAGAGAGAGAGAGAGAATATTGCAGCAGATTCTTCAAGATCTAGAGACACACACACCTGCATTATGAACAGTGTTCATTAAAATCCAATTGCCACTTTTATAAAAGTGAAGATTTATATAATCATCTAAAAATATTTAAGAAGAACATCACAAATTGATTTGGGTGTGTGTGTGAGGGGCACACGAACACTTATCTGAGGCAACCACTGACAGTGATCGAGAAACTATTAAAATTTATTTCACTTTTCTGTCTGTGACATTACATGTACAGTAATCACATACCATCGAGTCAAATGTTTAAAGAGCATATTAACTTGCAGAATTTGCTACTGTGTGTCTAAAGTCTAAGAAATTAAACATGAAAATAACCTGTGTACATAAAATTTCACAAATTTACAGAAAAGTCCAGCTGTATACTGGACTGTATGGCCAAAAAAGTAATGAATATTCATTACAGAAAATGATTATCGAAGGATTATATAAATAGGGACAAGTTAGGTAAAACTAGAATCTTTGGAAGAGTGTAAGATAGTGTATGTGTGTGTGCGCACGTGTGTCCACGAAAAAGAGTACATGTTCACACATGCACATGTAAAACGTTTTATAGACATGTGAATTCTGTGTCACTGTAGTTTTAAGAAGTTTAATGTTGCAGAAAATTATTTGCTTTAATTTAAGTCATTTGGTATTGTTATTGTGACATTAAATTGTGTTTTCATTGATCAACATTATACAGTCATAGAAGCAGTTATCCCCATGATTTGAATACAACTCCAAAGGTAAGTGAAGCCTTCTCTTTATAGACAGTGTATTCTTAGAAGTCACACACACACGTGTATGTTCATTTTCCTGCTGTGACGTAATTTTCTTACTGGATCTGTAATATATTGTGTATCAAATAGGAAACATGAACTGTAGACAACTTCAGGTAGTCCTACTTGAGCAAAGTCATTATACACATTATACATAATATATTTATTTAATGGTTTGCCCAAACATGAATAACAACTTTTTCGTGCAAAGTGTGTGATATTTATAATATAGTATATAATGTGTTTGATTTTAAAATCTTGTAACAGTAAAATTGTACACTAGTATGCAATATGCATCTTAAGTAGAAGAGTTTGTAAATACAGTAACGCACTGATTATCTGCGTTAATTGGGAATTTGTAAGGCATGGTTGTTCAAAAACACGGTTAATTCACTAACCATTCTATGAGTTGTTGTGGTTCTTGAAGTTGTAATGGTTAGTATAGTTGCGTCCATGATACGGTTGGAACTGATCATCACATATACACAAATTGTTATTGGCTGCAATGTTGGTAAATTATTTTTATGTTTTTTTAAGTGACCTACTGTTTGTACCCCTATGTTAAATTAATTTGGCAGTTTTGATGAATTTACAGCTTTTTCAAAACGTTTAATGAATCTAATTTTTGTTCTGTTGATAGTCCCACATGTGTATGTTATGCAGTAATTTTTAAAAGTTTTACTGTATTAAAAGTAAAAACAAACACTAGTAAAATGACAAAGAAAGAAATAAAAAAAGGGCTTAGTAAAAACACAAGCAAAGAAAGGCACTTCGTGCAACAGCAGAAAACTGAATAATACCATACGGTTGTGACGCTGCAAAGTCACTTAACTGCAGAATGGACTTTAGTAAACAAACACTTGTGATCTTTGACTGTAAGGGAAGAAGGGCATTCCTATATTCGAAAACATACAGAATTCTGTATGACAGAGGGAAAGATATTTTTTGCTTTGTGACAAGTCACTCTAACATCCAGAAACTGGAGCCTATCTCAAATCTAACCACTGTGGACAGCTAGGCACAAATATTATACTATGTTTTACAATCATAAATATTATGAATGGACGGTTAAGACACATACAGATACTCGGTGATTTACTGTACTATATACAAATGATGAGTATCATTGTAATATACTTATGATATTAGTACTGTACTTGAATAAAATGCTATTAGCATGTCCATAATTATTAAGGTCATTTATAAAAATAATTTTTTATATTTGGTGTATATACTCAGAATCAGCTTACATTTGACCATAATACCACTTACAAAGATTAATATAGCATTGTAAAAATGTTTTGTAGACAGAGGGAATTATAACCAAAGTGAATTTGGCCCTTATAGCATACTGTAATTATTTTTATACACTTTTTCACTGAGATTTGTGTGTGTGCGTGCGTGTGTTTTGTTTCAATTTACCTCATTTTATTTTGTGTATTTAAAGTGCATGTACTGTACTTTTAATAATTAGTAAGTTCATTTGTGTTTCTAGAAAAAACATTGAAGTACTGTACGTACACCTTTAGCTAATGCAAATGTCTTTAATGTTTCTAAAATTTAGAACACTTCTTGATAACAATCAGTTATTTACTAATATATTTAAAAAAAGAGGAGTTTATGTTGTTATTAACACACCATTCAAAACAAAGTTTTCAAGGAAAATCTGAACATTTTCCGCCTTTGAAATAATTTTTATACTGGGTCTGTAGTATATTATACATCAAGTGTAGGTCTATGTAACTTCTGACACTATAGGAAGTTATATTGATTGTATACATTATATTGATGGTATATTTAATGATTTGCCCAGACAAAAATCACAATATTCCATGGTCTGTTAGGCAGTGGTCTAGATTGTCTATGTTTACTTCCATATGTTTTCGGATATCTTCAGTGTCGCGGGAACACATTTATTCTATTCCATTGAGGTACTTGTATTTATTTTTTGGGGTACTTGAAGTGCTGGTTGGTCATTTTTTGGCCAATCACATCGCTCTCTGTTACTGATTGACTCGCTTACTTCACCATGTTTCACTGCCAGTATCCAGTATTTACTGAGTGCCAAACACCAAAAACTCCTCTTTCTTATTTATGCTGTGGTCGTTGTGCTTATATATTTCCACTGCCTCCCTTTGTAGTCAAGCAACGTACCGCAGAGTCAAGGACAGGACCTGGGTCTCTCCAAAAGAGTTAGTATAGTCATCATTAGACAGCAGAGCAGACTTCTACGTTTGGCCCAGATGGCAGTGTTGTCTGTGTATACCTATGCGAGTGTTGATGTTGCATTTTGTAGTGCTGATATGTATTTCTCTGCAAGATCGTGGCACTTCTGTATACCCCGCATGAGGAAAGCAGATCTCTTGTGTCCTTCACTGATCGCAGGCACTGATGGATCTGAGTCAGCAGATAAACAGTATGTACCATATGTAACTCGATCAGCTTCTCAATATGGTCCGTTACACTCCTGACATAGGGTAAGAATGCCATGCCGACCACTGATGTTCATCTGTCACATCCATTTGGGTAGATCTGCTTGACCACATGGACCTTCTCATTTCCATATCAGAGTAACTGAGTGCAGCATTCCATCATGTTGTGTAAGGTTATCATCAAGGTATTGAGGCTCATGTATATGCAAAGCCCGGTCAGTCAGCGTCTTTATCAAGGAACACTTTTGCCTGGGATAGTCATGCTGTAAATAGTCGTCAGTATGCATCAGCTTTCAATAGATACAGTGTTCAAAGCCCCACTGGTTCTTCTAAGGATCAACACATCCAAAAACGCCAGCTTGTCATCTGTTCTGTGGTAAATTGGGTTCTTTGGTGAACACTGTTCAGGTGATCAAGGAAACGGTGAAGCTCTTCCTGTCTATGGCTCCTCGCAACAAAAGTGTCATCCACATACTGACATATCGGAACCAACACTTTGGTTCAAACGCCAGAGAGTTGGCAACCACCGGGCTCATAGGACTTCCCATGGTAACTCCGTCTGCTCAAAGAAGGACTTCTCCCATTGAAAGTACTTTGTTGTCAGTACTTAGGCGGAAGAAAGCTGCGATGTCTGTGGAAACAGCTTGTTTATATGTTCCAAAGTCCTTGTAAGGGAACGATAGTGAACAAGGGCGCTGCATCAAAGCTGACCTAGATCTCATCAGGTCTCACCTCAACATTCTTTAATTTCTCCACAAAACGCGTCGAGTCCCATACATAAGTGTACGTCAGCCCAATGTGCAGCTGGATTAATCCATTCAGCTGCTTCATGAATGCATGCCTTGGCGAAAAAATAACCAACCAGTACCATAAAAAAGTGAATAAGTAGAACTGCCTCAATGGAACAGAACAGTTTTGTATTCATTCACGGGTGTTTGTAATCTATGTTTCCATACTAGTGAAGATGCCCACCATTGGTGCAGACAAAATGTCTGGAAATAAACATAACAATCTATACCACAGCCCAATAGCCCGGAAAATGTAAATGCTGGCTGTGAAAGCTTATGTTCATTCAAAAATAATGCAACTTTTTGTGAAAGTGTTTGATTTTTAAAATGTTGATAATTCATGTAAGTCTATGAAGCCATTGATGTTGAATTAATTTATTATCAGTCACTGTTGTTGGGTACTGTATTAGTTAATAAATGCAGTAATGAATAAAACCCAAAAATTTTTAGCACCCTCTAGTGTTTTGTAAGCGGCTCTTCTTTCTTCTAGCAATTTTTACCTTAGCTTTCAGCCTGTCGTGCACAGTGTATGTGATGATGGCTGTCAAAATATAAAGTTTATAATATTACAAACTTCTGGGTTCGATGTCATGTTCACCCGTGGGTTGACGGGAATGTAATACCCATTTGTGCTCAACAGCCTGTCTTGCTGTTCAGTCAGTCTCATTAATATGTCTACTTAGCCTGTGTGACTGCTGTTGCATTTTTGTAACTGTCAATTGTTTTTGTGCATGTTACAAAAAAAAAATTGAATGCCACTATCTTCATGCAAGAATTAATTATGTAAACATACATCATTTACTGTCAAATCAGTGAAGTGTTATGGTGATGTGGTGACTGAATCATCAGTATGGCAGTGGTATCACAATTTTTATGTAGGGAGAGAGAACGCTGTTGATGAATGAATTTGTTAAAAATGGTTAGTATGTTCCAGTCAATGAAATTATGAAAAATTTTTCTTCGCTATTCTTTATGAAATTGTGACCATTAATTGTAAGAACCATACAATTTATGCATATTGGATGCTGCATTGTCTTTTTACAATTTAAACACCAATTTATAGAATGGGGTCATCCGTGTTCACTATCAAAACCAAAAAAAGTTAAGGAGAGAGTCTCAGCTCAAAAGAATATGGCTACTGTCTTCTGGGATCAATTAAGTCCACTCCTTGTTAACTTTATGCGCTGTAGAGCCACAATAAATGTTGACACATATTGTGAATCATTAAAAATATTGCAGTATACATTCAGAATCTCATGAGGGACCTGTTGTCGAGAAGCATTTTGTTTTTGCATGGTGCTACATGGATTTGTGCTGTTGTCAAAACAGAACAGTTGCTTGCAAAGTTTAAGTGAAAAATTCTCTATCACCCAACCTATGACCCTGATTGTGCCCCCACTGACTATCATTTGTTTTCCAACCGAAAGACTTTTTGGGAGGAAAGCGTTTTGAGAATGATGAATACTCAGAGGAAACAGTGACCACTTATGTCTGTGAATTGGCAGTGGAAGATATGATGCAGAAATACAAAAACTTGTCAATATCCTTATGATCTATGTTTAAATTTACCAGGTGACGATGTAGAAAAGTAGCTTAAGATTACTTTATATCAAGTAAGACGTTTTGCTCAAACATCTTTATCGGTTACTTATTTTTATCATAAGACGGGAAGTGTTTTCCAAAGGACCCTCACAATTTGACCACATCTTCTGTGATGGCCCTACAATGTGATACTTACAGTGCGAAGTGTAAGTGTATGTGACTTTAAGCAGTCCTCCCTTCTGTTCAAGTTGCTTCTGAATGTCTCAGTTCCTTCTTGGTACAGTACTGTAGATGACTAAAGTGTTTGTCTCTTTATTTTCTGTCACTTGTTAGTCAGCCAAACCTGCAACTATTCCAGATATGGATGTATTCTTTGGTCTGTGTCCTCTTTAACTGTACTTTCTAATAGTGATGTAGATCTGTCCATATGCACAAGTTGTCCTAACAGATTTCAAGGTATATAAGGTAGACTTCATGGTCCTTTATTCTGTTGGATGTATCCTTTATGTTTATATATATCCTAAATTTATATATATTGTAAAGGAACTTCGTTCCGTACTCTTTATGATTTTTATGCCACACGTTGTTGGCATCAATTTTGTAATTAAACTAATTTAAACATTTTACTTGCCTCCAGAAATGGTTAAGACTATAAAATAGGTTAATTACCTTCTGTCAACGTTTCTCAGAATCCTATAGGGATTACTCAAGTTTCAACACCAATGGTGTCATCATCAGATCCAATATGATTAAGATTAAAACATTGGATAGATTAAAACCGTGGGGGCGTTCCTGTGCAGGTTCGTTACGGCCGTGTGTTGCTTTTATTTCGTTGTCATTTTGTTATAATATGTGTTATTTATTATTTTGTACAATGTATGTGTTGTTTTTTAATTTTTAATATTTGATGAGATGAATATACATCGATTAATGTTTTAACCTTAATCATATTGGATCTGATGATGACACCATTGGTGTCGAAACTCGAGTAATCCCTATAGGATTCTGAGAAACGTTGACAGAAGGTAATTAACCTATTTTATAATTAAACTAAGTCGTATGGTTTCTTACTCCTCTCGCTAACGATGTCTGTCGCGAATGCACGAATAACCAGTACCGAATCTTACACGTGTGTAATCCTTACCTGTCCTTAATTGATGTATTTGATTCCCGATAGGCGCCAAATTGTTTTATTAAAACAATTAAAAGTGTCAATCTATGTCGTCTTCAGTGCGGCGATAACAAATTCAAATTACCCACATGGACTGGCGGGAATTCGAATCTCGCTTGTGTTGCCAACATACAATTCTGGCAAAGAATTTTATTTACCGCTAAAGTACACAAAAGTTATCATATATTTTAAATAAAACAAAGGACAGTTATTAATGATCAGTACTAGTTTATTAGTGTTAAAATCGTTAATTATTGATCATTCAAATACAAAAGAATTTATTATAAAAAGTTTTGCTCCGGCTATAAACAAATTATATCTCAAGGGTTGGCTATGTTGGCTGAACGGTTTTACTACACTAGCGTGGCTGCCGTTATTATTTATTTTATACAATTCATTCAGTCAACGAGTTCTTTTGATTACGAAAAAATTAAAACAAGATGTTATTAAAGTACACCACCTTACATCAACGGTCCTTAAATACTATGAGGGTTTACATACAATTCGTTTCTTAGTGTTAAAAAAGTGTGTGTTAATCTTTTAGACTTCGTACATAGGTTAATTTATATTTACATACAAGTTTAATAAATATTATCGATCAATCCTTGAAAGAATTTAAGTGACCAAGTTCGGAGTGAGAGTTATTGTTTTGTGAAAAAAGTTAATTAGTTTAGTTGCAATTATTGGTAATTCAAATATACTTAACAAATCTTGTCATTTCTGGTGATGAGTCACAGGCATTTCTTCCAGTTGGGTTGATACATTCATTAATTTTCCATCATTTGGTTTTACTGCTTCTCATGGCTTCTATTTCAATTATTCAGAATTTTTATTGATTTTTAATTATTAAAATTTGGTTTATATCTTCTCCTTGGTTTAATGGTTATATGTTCCACTTCTTGGGTTCATCTCATTTTAATATTAGTTGTATTTCTCTCTATTTTAACTATTAATTGAGTCGAATGCAGCTTGGCTTCTGTCTCTCTGGATCATTAATAATGGACCCTGTTTTATAACGGTTTTAAATATAATAACGTTACGTTGTTATGGTAACCATCTCCACTCTTATTGGTTGAATACATTTGTATCTATTGTTATAAATCCTGGGTTTTGGTTCAAAATGAATAAATATTTTATAATTGGTTTTATTCCTTGGTGTTATTACTAATGTATGAAATATTAACATACAGGTCATACAGGGGTTAATTAATTTTCTTTCAAAGATTAATTTGATATCCCACAAAGCTGGGCTTGGTCATGTATTAATGTTTTGACAAAATTGCTAATGTTATTTTATTACATATTTCACTTATTTTTTCTGTTTATTCTATTTCTGACATACTATTATGGTTAGTTAATTGTAATTCATAAGTTACTTGTTCTTAATTTCCAAATACAATAGTTAATTGCTTACAAATTGTTTATTCTGAATTTTGACAGTTAGGCATTTTATAGGCCTAAGCTGTAACTGTCTATAACTTCTTATTTTACACAAATTAAACATTATTTACTATTTCCATATGTTCTGCTTACTGTCACTTATTACTTATTTACTTTTTGAATTACTTTGGGCTGTTTTACAATAAATGAATGTTATTATTAATTTACAAAATCATTCTTTGTCTATTATTCTTTTTTCTTCTATCTTTACTATGTGATTAATATTATGATTGTCAAAGTTATACCATTACTTATACCTACTACTATTTCTTACACACTTTCTTAGCACTTAATATTACTATAAAAACATAACATAAAAATAGGTTTATGGTCTGTTCATTATCCAGCCATATTCCTTCTTATAAACACAACTCTTTTAACTAAACAAATAACAATTTTGGTGAATAGTGTCTTGACACCATCTATTCTATTGTACTAATTATCCTTGTGATTATTTGAGTAATATAGGATGTTTTATTGTTATTGTACTCACAACTACTCTGTTTCTTATGAGCTAACACCATGACATTAGTTGTCTATCAACCTTTTGCTTATTGTTTGGGTTTATTACCTTTGTTTATTTTATTTCTTAAGATTATAACTTGTTTACCTTAATTTCTTCTTATTATCTCTATCACTTGACTGTTTATCACTACCACTTCCTACCTATCTCTCACTCTTGGTTTTTAAAATATAATTTTATAGTAATTCTTTCAACATTTTATGTTTTACTTTCTTATATCACTGTAAGGCTATTAATAACACACATAATCTACTAACAATTGTTTCACTTATTTATTATGGTTTGTATACTTCATTTTACAGAACTTTATATAATGCTTGTTACTACTTTTGATTTACTATTTGTGTTTTTATCATTAGTTTACCTTTGATTCTTTTATTGTCTTTATCTGGCCAATCTCTGGGGTTGGGTCGTAGTCATTTGTTTGTCAGTCTAGTCTATTCACTTATTTATTATTCTTGTTTACAAGTTTTCTTTTATTTTCTCAATACCATTTTATATTTTTGTTCATTATTCTTTAAATTATTTTACTTTTTATCATTTATATAATATTTGTGAATTCCCTGTAGGGTTTGAGTTCTGCAACGTTATAATATACATATATGTGTGGGGGGGGGCTTTCCCTGTCTCCGTTCCTCACTAACGTAGGGTAGGGTGGATTAAATAGAATAAACTTATAGACAGATTTTATTGAGTAGCATATATACTTTCTTTCCAAAATACCCATTTGTCTACACAGTGGGAAACAAAATGTTTAACTCTTCACAGAAATGTTCACAGATCCATAAAGACCATAATTTGTTGATATTAATAAACAAATGCAGAGATACCATACTTTTTTAGAAAAATTAAAAAATGGTGTAATAAGTAAGTACCGTTTCATTGAGGTTAGTTAACACATAATAATAATCATTATTAACTTATTTTCTATTTTAAATTGAATACTTTTTATGGAGTTGTAGACTAAATTACTATTAAACAACAGTGTTTGAAAAACCTTTATTATTTAGAGAGAACAAAACATTTTGTACTTTAGTTTTAGATATTGTTTGGTGCAAAAAAATTTTGTATGGAATATTTTTCTTATTGGTGATAACTACATAAGTTAAGCAAGAGAAATGAAGCCAATAAACCTACAACATATCAAAGTCATTTACTTGTTGCATCAGTATTTGCTTCATACATTTGTTTTAATACATTTTGCTCAACCTCTTATCTTTTATTTTAATATCTTAACCTTTTATTTTTCCTAGGAGTGTATGTACTGTAATCGTTTCTCTGATTTATTAATTATTGAGCCATTTTCAGAAAGTCATTTTGTTTCAAATTATGCCTGTACTCGATGTTTTAACAAACAGTTTTATTGGCTTTCCAGATATGATTTGCAATCTTCCAAACTATTTCCTTTACATTTTGACACCAGCGGTGACTTGTGACTGATTTGTAGTATAAGCTGTCACTTGGTGCACGTATATATGTTGGCTCCAAAAGTATTTCCACAATAAACTGTCTTCTCTTTGTTGAATTGTTTTTTATTTCTACTGTTTCTGTTGTTGCGCCATCTGCAACATAAGGCATGGAATGCATTCTCATATGAGGATCCAGGAATCAGCAAGGAACAAATAATACTGGTGATGACAGGAAACAACACCTCAGTACTCCCATAACGATAAAATACAACTGGACCTGATGGTGGATTTGAGTGTACACAAACACATTGAAGGATTTGTACAGTCACTTGGTACACTACTGAGGGATTGTAGATCTAGTTCTTCTTTTATTTTGGAATTTCTGATGGGTTTACTTTGTATTCTTGATATCTTTCGGAACTTTCGTATGGTGGTTAGTGGGTGGCAGTTTTTTGAAGTCTTTGGTTTGCCTTATTGAACACTGACTTATTAAAATCTCTGTCCTTTTCAAATCAATTTCTGCAGCCACCTGATCCAAAAATGTCTTTCTTCCCCTAACATTTTTATAGAGCTGGTAGTAGAGCGTTGTAATTTGGAGAGAACTGACAACATTTAATGCAATGGCTTGCTCTTACTTTCTGCCACTGTTGGCCAGCTAGTAGCTCAGTCTCCTTTAAGAGCAGTTTTCTACTTCCAGGAGAAAAAGGATTCCTTGATTTTCTACACACACATCTGTCTGCCAAGGAGACACTTGGTATGGAGTCTCCTTATTATAGGAGTCATTTAATCACTATTGTAACAGTGTTGACAAAAAAAAATATTGAAGATACATCCAGTTTCTTACAAATCTATTTTTTATGCATTGGTTTATATGCTCTCATCCTTAGAACTTTCAACCTTTCTTTATTTTTGACTTTCTTCAGACACTTCATCAGTCCAGCTAGTTCCAATAGACTAGTGGCAACACACCAATTAGAAGACCAGCCTTATGAAGAAAACAAAGGTCTTAAGTTACATACCAACCTCTTTCTGTTGATCTTAACATTCTAAAAGATAAATAGAAACTGTCCATGCTGAAAGGTATCACTGTTTCGAGTTTCAGTAGTTCTTGCTTTCCCATCAAGCCAAGGGTTTCTTTAATTCTCTGTGTCAGAGTGAATCCATATTGTAAGAAAGTTATGCGTATATGCAAAAAATTGTACTGAAACCAATAAAATTATATTAAAAATTGTCACATTGGCCATTTGGCTGTACAAACCAGTTGTAGTCAATAAAAAATACAAACAGGAATTAAATAGGTTACTGACTATCTATGTGTAAAGGCAGTAGAGAAATAATTTTCTGTTATCTTTCTTTTTATTAAATGTAACATTAACCATTTGGTTTAAGTTGATAGTTTGACTTCCTTCTGAAATAAAGCATTTCGTTTTTTTAGATTTATTGTGTAATTAAAAAATTTGTGTTGTATATAATTGTTACCTGCAGACAATCCCTGTTTGCGAAGTTAAAACATAATTTCTGATTATTATGATTACTGTTACTGCTGATGTCCGATTTATTACATGTTTACCAAGTTACATATTTTAAGGAAACGTTTAAGTAGTTGTGGCTTCAGAGGCATGTTTGTGTATGCACCTGGGTAAAAATTTTTGCAGGCATATATGCAAACATGTATATGGCGTTTTTGTTACTTAACTTTTAACTGTTCAAACATTCTGTAACAATAAATAGATATTGAATGTAATGTCGTAGTAAAGTGTATTGTTCGTGTAAACAAACTTAATCATTTTATTTTATAATTGCACTTGGGCAGTACAATAGGTTTAAATGTATTAACTTGAATTTTGTTAATGAGGGAATAAATTAAAAAGTATCATTAGATGTTGGAGTCGCAATGAAGAGGTGTTTTAAGAGATCGAGCAAGAATTAGTTACAAATTTTTAATGTAGTGTAAAATTTTATATACGGAAGTTTTGAATTTCTGAGTTTTTTAAAAGTTCAGTTTAAGTACGAACAATTGTGTTTGTTGACGTTTACTACCCGCACTTTTCTGTAGTCCAACCCGAGCAAACATAGATAATGGTTCTGTTAATAAATCTGTGCTTTCTACAAATTTAAAGCTTCATCAGTACTACAGAAAATACTTTCGGCTATTTTTCGATTTATTACGGTGTTTTTCTTCTGTAAAATCGTAATTCAAATACAGCATCTAGTTTTTGATGGTCAAAGTAAATAAAATTACGTTTAACAATTTTTGTATTGTGTTTAGAAATAACTAAGACATTAGTTTCGACTGTACTGAACTAATCCCGATTACAAGCAGATAGGCCATTGAAAACAATTTTCGTTGTCTGTAATGGTTAGCTAGCGAGCAGAGGCAGATAAACCAGTCTTCCCACCTTCCCCCTCTTTTGATCCCCACCACGTCAACTTTCTTGTATTTGTCAAGGCCAAGAAGAGAGCGAAGCAACTAGCTGGACCGCGGCTCTCTCGTCTTTTATTGCTTGGAGCAGGTGTTTTCATTATTGAACATTGAATTGTGTTTAATACCGTGAAAATGTACGTGATTATTTTACAGTTATAAGTAACTTGTAATGCATGTGTACAACGTTAGATGCATGTGGCGTGTACTTGTGAGTTAATGTAAGCATCGCGTTAAACCAGAATTATTTCAGTTGACCACCTTGAAAAGTGATCCATTGTTTAGCTTGGCGTGTGTTGTTACTTGTGGCGGATATATTTCTCACGCATACGAGTTCGCCAATTCGTAATTTCGTGCCAGACACATAATTTTTTGATTGTGTCTTTGCTGCCGTATTCTTTAATTCAACCAATTGCCAATGCATCACGTGATAGTTGAAACAGTGTTTTATTGGATAGGCGTACAAAATATTTTTAGTTATACCCACCTTAGAAAGTAGCTTGAGCGATTGGCGCCGCACTCCTTTCATTTCAAATTTTTTGTAATTTTTTTTTGCTTGGTGTGAAGGTGTACAACCCCAAGCATAATTAGTTTTATTTTTATTTAATGCCTTGTGTCCAATAAAATAAAATGTAATATTGTCTAGTGCAGTTGGCGGTTATAATTTCTTGACAAACAATTATGAGACAAGGCGCCTGATATTGTTTTAGCCGGCAGTAATTGAATATTAGAGTCAGAAGTAATCTTACATATTTGTAATGTAAATTAGAATTATGTTAAGTAAATATTGCCTATAGTATATCATGAGAGAACATGCGGAGGTTTTAATAATTTTTATTTAGCCGAGAATAATCGAACTGTAGAAACCGAATTAATATACTGTAATTCTAAAAAGATTTCTGTAGCCAGTTAATATAAGTATTATTATTTTAATAAATAATAGTATTACTATTTCTTAGCAGTTTCTACTTGAGTTAATGTGTTGAATAGTTAGTTCCTTTAATAGCTTGTCTTTGTAACCTTTATTATTTGTGAATGCTATTTGACATTGTGTGAACTTTGCATGTGCCTTTGGAACAGCATATAATAATTTATCAGAAACAGTTTTTATTAGCAGAAATTTTGGTTAACGTTAATGTTGGTTCTTTCAGATTACATCATGATAATTACTTAATTTTTGAGCTTAACATTTATTATTATTATTATTATTATATATTCTATAAGTAACTCAACATTTCTTGCAGTAATTATATAAATTTGTGATGTTATTCAATTTCTTTCTTGTGCAAGTAGTATAATTCGTATATTCTTTTTTTAACACCTGACGCACGTTTCACTGAAAAATATCAGTATCATCAGAGGTTTCTAAGTAGAATTTGTGATTTAGAAACCTCTGACGATACTGATATTTTTCAGTGAAACGTGCGTCAGGTGTTGAAAAGAATATATGAATTATACTACTTGCAGAAGAAAGAAATTGAATAACATCACAAATTTATATATATTTTTTTTTTTTGTATGTTTAACTGCTTCCTGTATGGAAAGGAATATGGACACCGGCTGAGAAAGGTTAGGTGAGGGTTAAGTTAGTGGAATGGAGATACAGCTTCAGTAGTTGTGACGGTTGTTGTGTGACGGTCTAGTGCATGTTAATTTGAAATCATGACTAGATCCACACTCAACAATAGTTGCAATGTTTTACATCAGAGTACCTTCGCCAAATTTGTGGATTGTTCAGAGGCTTCATGATTTTTGCAAAAAACTTGAACACCTTTAGTTACTGATAAAAATTGATGAGTTCAAATCTTAAAAAGTTAAATTCTAAGCGCTAATGGCTGTTACTGTGGGCGTGTGTGGACTTAGTGCACACATAGTTTGTGACTAGATCCATACTCGTCTACAGTGTTCAGTCAAAATCTTCAGTAGTGCGTACTCAGGTTTACATTAGATTTATACTTTACTGTAGTCTTCAGCTTCATGAAGACTGATCTGTGTAAGTGATAGTCCTATATGTGATATGTTCATTGTTTGTTATCATTTGCAGCTACTGTAGAATGTTGATTGTAGAAATTATAAGAAATGAATTCTGTAATTATTTTATACAATAGAATATTTCCAGATGCAGTATTAGAGGAAAAATAAGTATAAAGCTGGTTGAAATGCACTGACAAGTTGATTAAAAGAAGTAATGTTCAATATATAAGATGACCTTGAAGTGTCATCGCTGTTATATTTGAAAAACTAGGAGTAGTAAATGTGTATTTGGGAGATACCTTCATATATGAGAAACATTTAGAAAGTTTGATTATCAAAACGTTTCTTCAAGATGAGAGTAGAATGGCAATATGTATAAAGGACACAGACTCAAACAATGAACAGAGCTTTAATGAGCAAAAGATTAATTTCAAAAGTTGTTACACGTAATAATTTAATGTAAACTTAACTGTATTGCAGACATATATGTACATGAATTAAAATTGGAAGGCTAACATTTTATTTCTGTAAATTGTAGTGCTTGTGTTAATAATTTAATATGCTGTTAGAGATATTGACATATCTTAGATATGATACCAAATATCATATTAATTTTTTATAAATATGTTATAACCACAAACATGAAGTTCTTATTATCTTTAGGGGTTCATTCTAGTTAGTTCACTTTACCTTCTGCTTAAGCTGTAAATATAAATGCACAATATATTGCAAGCTCTTTCTCCATAATAATTTGAAATGAATTTCATTTTAATAACACAAAAAATGAATATATAAACTGTTTTAAAATACAGCAAATGAAAGTTAAAAATTGTACAATAAGATTGTATTTTAATTATACACAGCTTCCATAAGACGGACCATTTTTTCATAGTGTGTGTAAAAATGATTACCATCACCGTCTTTTCAGTTTCAATTAATAAACTTTTTTGTAATAAACATGCTCCTATAGTATGTGAGCATAAATCAGTTGTAATTATAAGGAATTCTCATGTACTTAATTTAAAGGAAAAGCTGAAATTTGTCAAATGAGCATTCTATAACTTTTATATATACATATATTTATTTATCATCAGAGGTAAGGAAACTATTCTAAGATTTTATAATAGTGTATAGTGAGTGTCAATTTGACTGCATTGAATGAAAATGTTTTTGTTTTTTGTATCATTAGGATAGTTATTTTCACTTGGCGATTAGAAATTCACTTGGGCATAATTGTTACATCTGGGCATATAATTACGTAACTTTATATTTTTATTTTTTAAGTAAAGGGTTAAAGGATGTTATACAAATATATATGAATCTTTTTTCATAGGTAAAGCCATAGAGTAAAATTGTTATTTTTTGATTTTCATGTTGCACATAACATAATTCAAGTAGTTAGGGTATTACAAATCTACTGAGGTGTACTAAATACTGTTGCATACACTTGTGCAATAAGGATTTTTTTTGTACAAGTGAATATGTTAAGGTTATTGCTAATTTATACAAAGCCCTCCTGCACTAGAAAATGATAGGTTTCATTAATGGGTTTCACTAGTGTCCCACCTAGGAGTTGTAGTTATTGGAACAGTTTCTTCAAAATTTTAAATGAAGAATCAATTCTTATGCCTCTGTGTGTATGTGTGTGTGTGCGCGCGCGCTAGTACAGCTGGCATGCTAAAAGGTTCCTACTGTCAGTTGAGTAAATAATGTAAGTGTTTTCCTTTCTTGTGAGATGAGCGTAACTTATTGTAATACAACTAATATATACTTATCTTGAGACATCATATTCAAAGGAATCCTGTCCATACTGTACTTTCTTTAATAAACAGAAAAAAATCTTCCTAAGAAGCAACAAAGAAAATAAAGAATGGGTGATTTTAATTATTGTTATCACTCAGGTCTGGGGAGGCGCAGTTTTCAGCTACATACTGAAAGACTAGTGTCCTCATTGATAACAGTACATAACTGCGTTTGAAGGAGTTGCTGGTGTTATGCTAATTTTTTGTATAATTTTATTTTTTTTAATACCATTAAACTATTGAGTAATTAACATGTCAAATTTATTATGTAATCAAAGTGTGTATTAACAGAAAAACTGAAGTTCACTGGTTTTTTTTGTGTTTTTTTTTTTAGGGAAGAGGTGAGGAAAGTGAAAGGCGTGCAGATGTTTCACGCGGTCTCTTCTCCCCTGCAAGTTTTTCGCCAACTATGTAAGTTATGTATAATTAAAAAGTGAAAAGTTGACTTGAGGAGAAACTAGCACATTATTAACACATTACTAGCATGGTTGTTTATCATTATACCATTGTTTTATATCACCTAATGTGTACTGCATTAAGCATACAGTAATGTTTATTTATAAAACATAATTTTTATACAATCTTTTTATTACACGTTTGTACTTTGTTACAACTGCTGAACATCAGTCAGTTTATACAAGCTTTATATTTACTGATACAAGCTGTATTTACTAATTTTGACTTCCTAAAATATGATGGGGGGGGATTCTTGTGTTAATACGTATTATACACCCACAAGCTGTATTTACTAATTTTGACTTCCTAAAATATGACAGGGGGATTCTTGTGTTAATACGTATTATACACCCACCAAATGTATATACCAGTGGTTTTCAACCTTTTTAAGTCTGGGAACAATCTTGTAAGATATTACACTTCGTGGGACCCATAAGCATGGGTGCTGCTGGCAGAATTACTTATAGGGGGCGGGCACCCATTTCATAATCACATTTTTGCTAACATTGAGTACTTTAAGCTCTCTTTTATGGTTAACAAATTATATGCACATAATACTAAATATAATGGTGTTTTAAAGTCTGGCTTCTCAACCCACCAAATGACCCCTCAAGATCCAGCAGTGAGTCGTGCCCAGTGGCGGCGATAAGGCCCCTGCAGACCCCGCGGCGCGGGGGGGCCCGACCCTCATGGAGGGCCCCAGTTGGCCCAGTCATGGGACATAACTTGTAACATGAAAAATAAGCGTAAACGAGTTGTAAAACGCTTCTTTGTTGAATTATCAGTTGACCATAGAATTGACGACCCAGTGAAATCATTTGAAGTAAAAGTTTTCAATGCAACACTAGATATTGTAATAGCTCAGCTACAAATGAGATTCGAAGGATTGCGTTGCATTGATGATAGGTTTTCATTCCTGACGCCTCAGAATTTAGTAAACTTCTCACAAGAGACAATAGTGGAGAAAAATAAGGCTCTGGTAAATGTGTATCCTGGTGACCTTTCCACATCACTGCCTGACCAAGTAATATCCTTCAAAGCTCTGATGGCCAAAGAAATTGTACACAAGAAAAGAATTCGAGAAATGATGAATTTACTGGTTGAAGAAAACAGCTGCCTTATGAGTTGCCTCCCAGACTTAACTACAGCTTTGCAGCTTTATTTAACCATACCTGTCACAACAGCTACAGCGGAAAGAAGCTTTTCAAAACTTAAATTAATTAATTTAAGTCATACTTAAGAAGTACCATGGCCCAAACTCGGTTGAGTGACTTGGCACTGTTAAGCATTGAGCATGAAGAGACACAGAAAACTAATATCAACGAAGTGGTTGAAAAGTTCTTAGCTATTAAAAAAAGAAGACTAGGCTTAGGAAAACAGTGAACTTTGGTTGATCCTCATCTGTAAATATTGTACATTACTTGAGTTCGAGTGTTATTGAATTGGATTAGACTTAAGGAGAACTTGTATAGAGTATATTCAAGAATTTTACAAATTCAGGTACAAACTAATTTAAATGTTTGAAAAAAGCTAGAATGTTACTTTGATATTCGTTTTTAAATAATAAATTTTTAACACTCTGTGTGCGGTACTGTTTCATAGTCTGAATTTAGATCTTTGACGTAAAAATAAATCATTCTTTTTATTTTGGTTTTTTTATAGTTTGTATAGAACTTTGTCTATTTAGCAACAATGAATTTTAAGAGTTTGTACACGTGTAAAACATCCTTTGCAAATTGCAAACGCTTTGTGATAGACGAGAAAGTATTCACAAACCATTGTTGTGAAACACACGTAAATAGAAACTCATTTGAGTGTTTTCCCCTATTACGTATACAAAATTTAACCATTTTTATAGGGCCCCCTAATTAGATTCGCGGGGGGGGGGCCCCGTTACGTTAGCGCCGCCACTGGTCGTGCCCATAGGTTGAGGAATGCTGGTATATACCTTAAAAATATATATTAAGTAAATTAATAACTGTTAACTGTTCAGAAGTATAAGAGAAATATCACTGAGATGTTTCTCATGAATGTTTTAAGGAGTCAGAATTAGTTTGGTATATAATTGACTGCTTGACATTTCCAACTTTAGTTATATCAGCTACTAATGATTGCACCTCTTCTGTAAGAGATAAGCCTTCAGTTTCCTTCCTTACAAATAAATAAAAGTGAAATGTATGATCTGCATTGGGAAGTGAATAACTAATATATTACACAAGCTGTAGTATAAGCAGTATGAATCTGAAAGGTGATTACACCAGATTCCAGGGATGAAGGTATTCTTATTGCCTCTTTGTAAATTTGAACTTAGAAACGCAGCAATATGGGAAATCTCATATTTTCTCAAATGTTGTTTGGTTATTATATGGTAATGAACGCTCTGCACAGCAGGCTTCAGTAATTGATGCAAGTGACAGTGTACCAGAATGCCTTCTTTATTTTAGTTAGTTTTAGGCATTTTATTAACCAGTATGAATCTGAAAGGTGATTACACCAGATTCCAGGGATGAAGGTATTCTTATTGCCTCTTTGTAAATTTGAACTTAGAAACGCAGCAATATGGGAAATCTCATATTTTCTCAAATGTTGTTTGGTTATTATATGGTAATGAACGCTCTGCACAGCAGGCTTCAGTAATTGATGCAAGTGACAGTGTACCAGTATGCCTTCTTTATTTTAGTTAGTTTTAGGCATTTTATTAACACTTTCAGGTCTGACGTTTTGTACACTTATCCCGCTGTAGGCTGAGCTTTATTGATTTAAACAGAAATTATAAATCTGCTATTACATATATAACAAAAAACCAGATGTTTTCTGAAAATACCTTGTTTCCTCTACCAAAAAACGTGTGTTAATTTAATACATGTTAATGAAAAAATATTTGTTTGTTATTTATAAATTGTTTCATTTATGGTTTCAATAAATTATACTTGCTGTTTTTGAGACTCGGAAACAATTTCCACAATTGGTCTTCTTAAACCAGATTAAACAGTTTTTTACAACACGCTCTAACAGTTTATGTAATTATTATAAACAAAAAAGATAAATAAAGACTTGAATATTATTTTTAAAGCTAAAGCAATTTTTATTACGATACTAGCATACTGAATTGCACTGTCCCAAATATTCAGTTTTCAGTACAATTTAGCAACTTTTTCACAAACAAATATGAATTGGTAGGTTAAAAAACAAAAAGTTAACAATACAAAAATCTACTATACAAGGGGTACAATAAATGAACGTAGTGTGCAGTTTTTATGTGAGTGAGTGTTCTAGTTAATATAAACCTGTTTATTATGGCCCTTATTTCACTTCATTCTCTTCCTGTGTAATGCGTAATAAGAAACCACCTGGTCTCCATGATCGTCTCCTGCTTTGTACATGTTGTAATCAACAATTACATGTAGCTTTAATTTTTGTATCTTTCTTCTGTTACTGTTGACAGTGACAAAAGAAGATGTTGGTTTTATGTTTACTTATTAACATGTAAACATACCCTCAACAACCATAAGGGTCTGGCCATGATAAAAAGAGCCATTACATGTTGTCAGATAACTGTCAAAAAAGGTTAATTTTATGTAGAAGATCATGACTGTCATGATTTCGTGATACATAAATTGTCATTCAGACATAGCATGGACAAAATTGATTTGAATCTATCCCTACAAAGGAGAGACTTTGCAAAAACTGTCTGTAGACTAGTAGTCATTTGTTTTACCATTTTTCAATATATTAACCAGCGTAACAATTATTTCAGTTTTGATCTTCTTTACGCTGTCTTTACTGAAAAAATATCGGTATGGAGAACCATACATGACTTCCATGTTCTAAGATTTATATTTAAAATCATATTCGAAATGAAATATTTCCACAGAAAATACTTCTTTCTACTTATTGCTTCAACATTAACCACAGTACCTGTGGTCACTAACGTATACCACCTCACGTTTTCGCACTCGATTTTCACCGATGATGGCAGTCGATGCCACTGCCGAAAAGTCTGGTTTTGCAGAAAACATTGGACTACGGCTAAAGAGCCCGGGAAGCAATTTTAACAAAAAACTACTTCTTTGTTGCCGATAACGTAGTACACATATAAAACATTCTCCCCTCCACCTTCAACTATAATTTTTAATAATAGAAAATTACCCCCACCCCGTTCACCTAACTTCTTCATTTATAGATATTTCATCTGCGTTTCTACAGTGGATTACTATGAGCTTCTTATCAGGATACTTTATTTATAAAAATTAAGTACTTTACTCTTGTTAAATCATAAAATGTTTCAGGTAAACTACCCCTTTCTCTTAACCGATCTTCTCCAAAATCAACAGACCTTCCGTCCTCTACAATTCAGGGAAGCATGCAAAAAAATATTTGATTCTGTTTGAATGTGCGGCAGTTATCGTTCGCCATGGAAACATTTCTCTTGTTACAACATAAAATGTTGCAGGTAAACTACCCCTTTCCCTTAATCGATCTTCACCAAAATCAATAGACCTTGAGCTCTCTGCAACTCAGGAAAAGGTGCAAAAACTTATTTGATTCTCATTGAATTTTCGGCAGTTATCGTTCATCATAAAAAAATTACCCTTTTTAAAACATAAAAAGTTGCTGATAAACTACCCCTTTCCCTTAACCGATCTTCAACAAAATCAACAGACCTCGAGTTCTCTTTAGTTCAAAAAGGTATGCAAAAACCAAGCTGATTCTGTTTGAATTTACGGCAGTTATCGTTCGTCATATAAAAATTACCCTTGTTAAAACATAAAATGTTGCTGGTAAACTACCCCTTTCCCTTAACCGATCTTCACTAACACCAATAGGTATTGAGAACTCTACAATACAGGGCTGTATGCAAAACATCATTTGATTCTGTTTGAATTTGCGGCTGTTACCATTTACTATAGAAAAAAATTACCCTTGATAAAAAACCGTTGCAGGTAAACTACCCCTTTCCCTTAACCGATCTTCACCAAAAACGACAGGTCTTGTGTACTCTACAATTCAGGCCTGTATGCAAACAATTATTTGATTCTGTTTGAATTTGCAGCTGTTATCGTTTGCCATAGAAAACACCCTTGATAAAACATAAAACGTTGCTGGTAAACTACCCTATTCCATTAACCGATCTTCACCAAAAACAATAAGTCTTGAGAACTCTACAATTCAAGACTGTATGCAAAACATTAGTTGATTCTCTTTGAATTTACGGCAGTTATCGTTCGTCATAGAAAAAATACCCTTGTTAAAACATAAAACGTTGCAGGTAAACTACCCCTTTCCCTTAACCGATCTTCAACAAAATCAACAGACCTTGAGTTTTGTATAATTCAAAAAGGTATGCAGAAGAGTAGTTGATTCTGTTTTAATGTACGGCAGTTATCGTTCGTCATAAAAAAATTACCCTTGATAAAACATAAAATGTTGCTGGTAAACAACCCTATTCCTTTAACCGATCTTCACCAAAACCAACAGGTCTTGAGACTCTACATTTCAGGGCTGTATGCAAAATATTATATGATTCTGTTTGAATTTGCGGCTGTTATCGTTTTCCATATAAAATACCCTTGATAAAACAAAAAACGTGTCTGGTAAACTACCCCTTTCCCTTAACCGATCTTCACCAAAAACAATAGGTCTTTAGTACTCAACAAAACAGGGCTGTATGCAAAAACGTATTTGATTCTGTTTGAATTTGCGGCTCTTATCGTTTGGCATAGAAAATACCCTTTTAAAACATAAAACGTTGCAGGTAAACTACCCCTTTCCCTTAACCGATCTTCACCAACACCAATAGGTATTGAGAACTCTACAATACAGGGCTGTATGCAAAACATCATTTGATTCTGTTTGAATTTGCGGCTGTTATCGTTTACCATAGAAAAAAATTACCCTTGATAAAAAACCGTTGCAGGTAAACTACCCCTTTCCCTTAACCGATCTTCACCAAAAACGATAGGTCTTGAGCCCTCTACAATTCAGGGCTGTATGCAAAATATTATATGATTTTGTTTGAATTTGCGGCTGTTATCGTTTGCCATACAAAATACCCTTGATAAAACAAAAAACGTGGCAGGTAAACTACCCCTTTCCCTTAAACGATCTTCACCAAAAACAATAGGTCTTTAGTACTCAAGAAATCAGGGCTGTATGCAAAAACGTATTTGATTCTGTTTGAATTTGCGGCTCTTATCGTTTGCCATAGAAAATACCCTTTTAATACATAAAACGTGGCAGGTAAACTACCCCTTTCCCTTAAACGATCTTCACCAAAAACAATAGGTCTTTAGTACTCAAGAAATCAGGGCTGTATGCAAAAACGTATTTGATTCTGTTTGAATTTGCGGCTCTTATTGTTTGCCATAGAAAATACCCTTTTAATACATAAAACGTTGCAGGTAAACTACCCCTTTCCCTTAACCGATCTTCACCAAAAACAAAAGGTCTTGAGAACTCTACTATTCAGGGCTGTATGCGAAACATTATTTGATTCTGTTTGAATTTGCGGCTGTTATCGTTTGCCAAACAAACAAAATTACCCTTGATAAAAAAAACCGTTGCAGGTAAACTACCCCTTTCCCTCAATCGATCTTCACCAAAAACAATAGGTCGCGAGTACTCTACAAATCAGGGCTGCATGCAAAAAATTATTTGATTCTGTTTGAATTTGCGGCTGTTATCGTTTGCCATAGAAAAAAATCTACAGACACACACACACAGACACTTTTCGAAAAACGACTTTTTTCATGTTTTGAGTGTAGTACAATCAGAATCTGCAATAATCTCGAACACGATTTTTTTTGCCATCACCATACTTCCATTTCCTTAAGGAACATGGAAGTAATATTAGGAACCCGTTGAACTCACTATTGTCTGAATTTATTGAAACCTGTACAGCAGTTTGTTCTTCAAAAACTGGAAGACTAGATTGACTGTCATCACTTGTCCAACCATCGTTAGATTAAAATGTCCCTCTCCTCCTGTAGGTTCGATCTGGACAAATCTCTAAACAAGAAGTAAATTGCTAAAATAGTACTAGGAATCTTATTAAAAAAAAAAGGAATATTTCTAATTGTTTCATAATATAAAACATATTAAAAGTGATTACTAACCAGAATCTACACAATAGTCTGAATGTTCTGATTAGAGGCTCTTTCAGTATCATTAGAATCAGTGCTATCATTACCATTTTCTGTAAAAATATATTTGCATATATTATCAAAAAGGTAGTTGTCAAAAAATAATCAATGAAATTCTCAATTTTTTACAGATGTAAAACAAGCAGCAGGATATGTTTTAAAACGTTTCAACCATCACATTTTCTATTTCTTTTATGAATTTGCTAACAGTTAGCAAATTCATAAAAGAAATAGTAAGGATGGCTGCTAATTTAAACAATACGAAGAACATCACATTTTCAATAAAAACATTTATTTCTTAAAATATTGTCTTGTGGTTTGAAATCTTGACCACTGTATTCATTATCAGCAGTTTTGGAACCTCTGTAAAATATAAAAGAATTTGTGATTCACCGAGATAATCCTGCTTGCGACAACTAGTCATTTTCACATCTAATGAGGTTATAATAGAGCTTCAAAAATGTTGTTGCCACAGACGTTCAGATTGGTGCTGCTCGTAGCAAATTTTTTTGAAAACAATCGAATACAGCTTGAGGGAACAAAAGTTATAAGCATGTAAACCCATGCCCAAGTGACGCTAAGGCTTCGACCTGAAAGTGTAAATTTCATTATTTTGGAGTTCTTAAAGATATACTAGTATGCTCTGTGTGCTGCAATACTCATTCACTATTTTGAACAAAGTATATATTTATTGTTACTTAAATTTCAGTATTAGATAATTTTTCAATTCTATAATTATTAGAACATCTCAATTACTCTACTATTTCTTTATTAATATAACAGTTGTGAAGTACACGGTCTTACAATAAACACCAAAAAAATTCGAAACAGCTGGATTTGGGTTACAATTCCTTTTAGTCTGAAAGCATGCTGTTTTTTCCCCCTTGAGAGGTCCCAAAGTTTAGACAGATCCAAATTTAAACACTATTCAAATCTTAGTTAAAATTATCTTTAATGTGTCTTATATCTTCAGTCAGAATCTTCAGTTAAAAAGACTAGACGTGCTCAGTTGATAAGCCCAAAGATTCAGATAATTATTTTATGGGAATGGTAGTTAATTTATAGATGTTATAACTTAATTGTAATTTAATGCCTGAAGAATGTGAACCTGTGGTACAGTAAAATTGAAAGTTACGGGCATATGCGCAGAAACCAATTTATGGATGGACAAGTCCACTTTGAAATAGTGAATGGTGGGAGGGTAACAGAGAATCAGCTGGTGAAGGTGTCGCCAACTTTGCGTGTGATATTTTAGTTACCCGTACATTGTTAGTTACTGTGTGACGTACTATCTCAGTCTTGCATTTGTTATTATTTCGATTTATTATTAATTATATCGTTTTACAATCACTCATTTTTATTAGTTATTTAATTTTTTAGTTAATTTCTGATGGTACTTTTTATTCTGTAATTACGTATTATCGTAATTATTTGTGTTATCATCCAGTAACGAGATTTGTTAAAAATGGATACTACTCCTTCAACTAACAAAGACAGGAAAGGTATTCATAGTCAAGCACGGGAAGTAATAATACAGTTTTTTGTTGTCCAGGATTAAAAAGATTCTTGCAATTAAATTAATATGAAGAACGCATTCCTTTATGTAATGATAAACTGTAGAGATAGTGGAGTGTAATTAAGGAGTGGAAGTGTACAGTTTGCAAATTCCATTGCAATAAGAAATGTCAGAAAGGCTGTAGTCTTTTACATCTCAGCCGTACACAATGACAGAACAAAACAACACTCAGATATGTTTATAAAACATTCTGATATGTAACAGCAACAAATTCTGATACATGTGAACAGTACATATCATTGCTTGATTTGTATAGTAATACAATTACAATATTATTATTTGATTTACATCGGAAACAGTAAACGTATAATTCTGTTTTTTAAGCCAGCTGTGTGACTGTAGGTACACACACACAGAGAGAGAGAGAGATTCGTGGTGACAAATTTACAAACAACCTTAACAGTCAAGAGTTTTGTTACTGTTAGAAATGATATTCATAGGTTGGCAACACCATCGCTGATAACAACAATTCTCTTCTCATACCGACTCCCTCCACCGTAAGCTTTTCACGCATTTCCATGCCCTTAACTTTCAATTTTGCTATACATATAGGCAGGGCCGTAACTAGGCGTTGGCGAGATGTGCCCCCGCCAAGGGCGCAGGTACAAAGAGGGCGCAAAATTGACCATGAAAAATATCTTTTTTTAGAGTTAGATTGGTACAATTTGTCAAGCAAATAAAAACTCCACGTTATTGGAAAAAATCTTTCAGTTTCAGATTGTTAAAAGTTACTGTACGTGAACTGTCTATGTACGTATGTATGTACGTAAAACGAAAAGAAGAAGACAACGAAAAATTAGCATCGGCGCTTGGAAATTGGCTGCGAAATGAAGAGAAAGAAGTAGGTGAAAGTGATAGTGCCAGTAATAGTAATGCACTTCAAGAAGAAGAAGAAAAAGAAGACGACCAAGAAGAAAAGGAAGGAGAAAATGAAAAAGAAGATAGCAAGACTGAGACTGTTTCAGAAGACAACCACAGCCAGATCACTCCAATGGAGTTCGTCACAAACGTCATTGATTTTGAAGAAGGAAGTGATCCTGAGCTAAGTCATTCCACAATGGGCAGGCAATCTACTGATCTTGAAAAACCCAGCACATCTTGCACATCTAATTATAATGAAAATGATGCATTAAATACTACTGATGTGGGAATAGAAATTATCTACGAGGATCCCAAAAAATGGCCAGCAAATTTTCGATCAGACACAGTTCGTTGTAAACTTGTTGAACGAGGCCCACAAACAATTGACTTAGATAGCTACAAATTCTCCTGTGCAGATGATGGAAGACACTTTTCTCAGAAATGGGTTTATAAAATTCTACCAAACGGGGAAAAAGTAAAAAGGCAATGGTTGTTGTACAGCCAGTCTAAGGACGCACTGTTTTGTTTCCCTTGCCTTCTCTTTTCAAAAGATGACAAAAAGGACAAATCTGCTTTCTCTAATATTGATGAGGGATTCAATGATTGGAGACACTTGAACCCATTTATTGTCAATCACGAAAGGTCGATACCTCACCGACATTCTTATGTCGATTGGAAAGAATTAGAAATTGGACTGAAAACTAGTATATCTGTTGATGCAGAACATCAAACATTGATACAAGCTGAAGCAGAAAAGTGGTGCAATGTTCTCAAATGTATTGTGGATGTAATTCTCCATTGTGCAAGGAATAACTTACCTTTAAGAGGAGGTTCCGATTCGATCAGTGACAGCAACTGTGGTGTATTTCTGAGTACATTAGAACTTATTAGTCACTACAATCCTCAACTATCTAAGCACATAGAAAATGTTAAAAGTGGAAAACATGTCACAAGCTATTTTTCACCTCTAATTCAAAATGAGGTCATAGACATTTTGGGAAATAAGGTTCGATCTGAAATACTGAAGAATGTAAAAAGTGCTAAGTATTTCTCTATTATGTTTGACTGCACCCCGGACACAGCACATTTAGAACAAATGAGTGAAATAATAAGGTATGTTAACATTAAGGATGGGAAATGCTCAGTTGAAGAAAGTTTTGTGGACTTCATCATAAGTCACCAGAAAAAAGGAAGAGGGTTATCACAAGAAATATTGCAAAAGCTAAACAATGACGGCTTGGATATTCAGAACTGTCGTGGTCAAGGCTTTGACAACGGCTCAAACATGGCAGGAAAATATGAAGGCGTTCAAGCGCACATATCCCAACTAAACGACCTTGCTAAATTTGTGCCTTGTGCAGCACACAGTCTTAACCTCATTGGCGTGCACGCCGCGGAAGTGTCAATTATGATGACAAGTTTTTTTGGAAATGTGTTGGAGTTTTTCAACTTCTTTAGTAGCTCTACCTTAAGGTGGGAGGCTTTGATTGGTTGTCTCAAAACTACCCTTAAGAGACATTGTGATACAAGATGGTCTTCCAGGCGTCAAGCTGTGACAGCTCTTAAGAAGAACTTATCATCTGTACACAAAGTTTTACAAAACATGGCTGATAAAGACAACGACTGGAACACTGACACACTGTCTGGTGCTATGTAACTTCTTAGACAAATTGATTACGAATTTGTGTGCCTTTTAGAGATGTGGTCTGATGTTTTGATAAGTTTGGACTGCACCAACAAGTCACTGCAAGGAAAGGGCACAACTCTTGACGTAGCATCAAGTTTGCTCTCAGGTTTGGCAAAAAAAGTTGAAGACCTACGTAAAGAAGGAATTAAAAAATACACAGAAAAAGCCAAAGCTATTTGTGATTCCATGGCCATCCAAAGCAGTTTTGCTGTTAAGAGGCTGAGGAAAGTCAAGAGGATGGCTGGGGAGACGGCTGAAGATGAAGCACACTTGTTGAGTTCTGATAAATCATTTGAGATAGAATGTTACACTGTATTTGATAGAATTGTAAGTGAAATGGAAAAAAGGGCACACATTTACCACACAGTTTCATCAGACTTCAGTTTTTTGTCAGGAAAGTCCTTAAGTGAATGCTCTGTTTCTTTTCTTGAAAAGTGTGCAGCTGATCTTGGTGCGATATATAGCAGAGACATTGATAGAGTTGAGCTAGTTAACGAAGTAGCTGCTTTCAAGTTTCATGCAAAAGAGCTGGTGAAGAACATTTACAAGGCTTCCCATTTGGATATTCTGAAAGTTATTTCAAACTATGGATTAAGAGATGCTTATCCAAACATCGAAATAGCATTGAGGATATTTTTGACAATGCCCGTCAGTGTGGCGTCTTGCGAGCGTACTTTCAGCAAGCTGAAGATAATCAAAAACTACTTACGGTCAAGTATGTGTGAAAACAGATTGACAAACTTAGCTATCCTGTCCATAGAATATGAGATTGCTTCAAAACTTGATTTTAGTGAAATAATTAGTGAGTTTGCCTTGCTGAAAGCAAGAAAGGTAAAGTTTTAGTTCCATGGCTTTTCTGCTGTATACTGTATGTAACAATTTGTAAAAGCAATATATTTGTTTACTGAAGAGTTTCAATTTGTTATTTACCAGCCCCCAGAGCCAAAAAAATGGTACCTGCAGTTACAACAACAGAATGTTGTAAGTGCAAGTCCTGAAGTCCTGTGTAAAAAAAATCGAGATAAATTATAGAACTAAAGCACCGACTAAAGTTATGAATTTTTTTTACTGTTGTATGAAATTTACTATTACAAAAATACCGAATACAATGTGAGAACGTATTTCCTGGTCGCAATTTGCGTCAAAGCTTGCTTAAGGGGGCTGCATGGTCTATCACGTGATGAGACATCCACGAATCACAGTACAATTTTTTTTTTTTTTTTGTTAGTAATCGAGCCTGGAGTTGGGGGGGAAGCGACATAGGGCTTGGGGGGGATCGGCACCACTGTTGGGGGCGCAGCTTTGTCAAAATTGCCAAGGGCGCAGGAGTACCTTGTTACGGCCCTGCATATAGGTACTGTAACAGGACCTGTACTCTTAAAGAGAACATGAGTACTGTGAGTGTGTGTTAATTTATAAAGTTTAACCATGACATGATTCATCAAGCTTGTCATTGTTTTTGTTGTGTTGTGTGTGTGTAGTGCGACACCATCCAGCAAGTATACAAATCGTACAAATGCTGGCCAGATAGTATGTTCATATGGAAAAAAATGTGAAGAAAGTTCGTCTAATTGGCAGAACAATGTACAGCAGTCACTTTCTATATCCAGCTATTCAGATGAGCCATTGCGAGGAGAATGCCGGTTTATGATGGAATGTCTCAGTGATAAAAGAGCAATTCTAAATGATGTTATAGAACGACTTCAGGATGATCTTGTTAAGACTAATAATTTGCCTGAGCCATTGCACTTCTGTAATATAAGTGCAGTAAGTACAGTTAAATAAATTAATAAATATTTATGATTATTCAGAGAACTGATTGTATAGTTCACGATATTGATTGATGCTCGTTGGGCACTTGGTGAAACATATTAATACAAAGGTTTTAAAAAACGTACAAACACTAGGTAAGTTTCACAATTTATAATTTACCTCTGACAACTGTTTCAGCTTATTAAGCCATTCTCAAAGAGATGTGAGAAACAACAACGGCCCTCTCATTAATCAGCTACTCTCATACACTCTCATCATCATTTATCTAATCACTATAGTTTTTTCCTATGTGTATTTTCATTCCATCTCCTAATTTTTGTAACATTCTTTTTGCACAGGTACTGTCTCATCGGCTAGAATCACTATATCATCAGTAAATCTAACAGTTTATTTTCTGTTTTATTCAGTGCCAACTTTTCCATCTAAAATATTACCCATGATATTTTTATAAATTTAAAACAAAATCATTAACAAAGAACAATCTCACCCCGCTCCCATCCCAATGTCAAAACATAATCTCCTTAGTGTTTAGTCTATTAATTAACTGCCCCCCCTTACTCTGCTTAAGTTGACAAAACATAAATCCATTGCCTTCCCCTTTTCGCCAGTCAGTCTAATAACATCTCTGGTACCATTCCTCTTATAAAGCCAAATTATTCCCATACATTCTCCATTTTGGTCACTAATTATTGGTTCACAGACTGTTTGTAGTGTGATGTCAGATTTGAAACAGTTTAATGTTCTGTGCATTTTTTGTATTCAACTTTTTTGGATTGGGTATCATGACAATTTTTGTCAAGCCAATTTATCTTTTCAGGCCATATTCTACTACAGTATATTAAATTACGTGATCACTATTTACTAGATCATCAAGGTATCATGTTTCCAGTGCTTGAATAACTTTATAAGAATCTTATATCCATTGCTTCTTCTTTAGTACTACAGTCCAATGTGAACCCTGGCTTCTAACACTAGTCTCCTCCAATGCCTCCTATCCGTTGCCACCTTAGCTTAACCTCTCCTCACATCCGTTCTTCTGAGATCTTCCAGCGCATCATACAACCATCTTATCCTAGGACAACTCATTCTGCTTTTATATACCTATTCTGTCAGTATTTTCTAAGCTGATCATCCATCCATTCTAGATGACCTAGCCATTGTATTCGTTGAGCCTTTGCAAATGTTACGGTGACCTCATGGTTCAATAGCTCACTTATCTCCTGGTTATTTCTTATTCTCCATTCATCTTCCTCAGCTGGGCCTAAACATATCGCACAATCTTATCAAACCTCAGTGTATATTGTTCCTTTTTTGCTAATGTCCACGTCTCCCCTCCATAACCAACTACTGGTCTAATAAGTGTCATATATATTTTCAACTAGAGGATTTTCCCGGCTTCGCTCGGGATAATGATTATAAAAGGATTGAGTGAATAATTGAAACCTTGTTATGTCGAAAACATATTTTACTTGTTAGACATATTAACAATGTTTATAAGTGAGGATCTTGTAAACAATAACAAAAACTTTTTATATTACAATAATTAAATTAGAATAATTTTTTTAAATAACAGAAATATCCAAAAAAATTAAGCATAATAAATTCAGCTACATTTATCACAAAATTTTTACTGTAAAGCTTGACGGTACATTATGTTTTTCGTTTGTCCGTCCGGAACACAGACAAATAAATTATCTGGCGTGCCAACTTTTGGGCAAGCTATATATAATTGACCGTGCAAAAAACATGGACTTTCCAAGTAAATGCCTGCCACACAAAGTGATTGCCCCTGTGCCTTGTTGATACTCATAGCGAATGCAAGCCGGATGTGAAACTGCAATCGCTTGAACTCAAAAGGCATATTTGTGTCACTGGGTATCAATAGAATGCGAGGTATAAATACATCTTCTGCTGCATTCCCCATAATGATCGTGGTTTTATTACGTTGGGCAACAGATTCTTTACGATGAGTCTTGTTCCGTTGCACAGTTTTGGCGGGTTGATGTTACATAATAGAATGATAGGGGATCTTTTTTTTTTTTTAAGTCAACTTGTGTGGCGACATTCCCGGGGGTTCCAGAGAATTTAAAAACTCCGTAGGGTAATAAACAGCTTGTTCAGTATCCACTACTGTATGAATAGGTAGTAGAGGTGCCGGGAAGCATATCCTGTATGAGATCGTTAACATATTTAATGCTGTCGTTTTTGGGAGCTAAAATGGCCCTTTCGCAAAGCCATCGGTGCGAGTTGTAATTTTCGTGTATATCAGGAAACACTTTAGTTATAAGTTTGTCGAGTGAAGAGACCATGTTGCAGAAATTTGAGGGAAACGAAATTAGACCGGTAGTGGGGTCTACAGGAAATTCTCCATTGCCAAGTAACAGCAATTGTTGTGCAAACTGCTCTGCACTTGTTTCTCCTCATAAGTGGGATCCGCATCTTCGTCTTGAGATTCATTTTACGCACATGTCTCCATAAGGCTGATGACTTAAGACAGGCGTTAAGTTCATCGGCTGGCTTAGATCGCGGAATTATGGGCAGGGTTTGTCGGAAATCTCCTGCTAGGAGGACAACAGCACCACCCATAATTCACCTATTACCGCGTATATCTTGCAAAGTGTGATCAAGCTCTCCTAGTGCCCTTTTGTGAGCCAGGGTGCATTCGTTCCAAACGATTAGTTTGCACTGCTTGAGCACTTGCGCTTGACCGGAGCCTTTGCTGATGTTGCAAATGGGCTGTTCTGAAACCTGCAGATTCAATTGCATTCAGATTGAAATGGTTACATACGACATCCATCCGTCCTATTACGACTTTAGGATGAGTATAGTATCGTATCCAGCACTGTAATTAAATCCCCCTAATTTTAGATCAGAATGTCGACTCACAATTCTTGATTCTTCCATTCTGCGTCGACTTGTTCTAGACGCAACTCTCGTTCCTGCGACATTTCCCTTGCCCTTGATGCAGAAGCTCTGACACAGTCCTGGTGCAGGCGAAACTCTCTTTCCTCCGTTTCCCTTACTCTTGACGTAGAAGCTCTGATACGCTCCTGCTATAGACGAAGCTCCCGTTGTTAAGGTGTTTCCGACACACGGATGGCTTTTATTTTTTTGGCTGCAGGAGTTATCTGACCGATACTCTTTCTTTTCTTCAGTGGCATTTCGATAGGTTTGAAGTAATAGGTATCCGCTGACAATAAAAAGCACACAATACCGATACTCTTTCTTTTCTTCAGTGGCATTTCGGTAGGTTTGAAGTAATAGGTATCCGCTGACAGTAAAAAGCACACAATACAGTATGCTTATTGACTGAGAGAGTTGAGTTGTATGCTTTGTTTTCGGTTGTGTAGTGAGGTATGTTATGTATAACTTACAGCACTTACCAGGCAACAGTCAGCAGCGGAGAACACCACTAACACCAAAACAAGAGTTCACCACTGCCCGCACTAATTGTATAAAACACTATGTGAAAGTTTCAACTTGATACAATGAATAATAACTGAGTTATTGCGCTCCAGACAAGCTGGAGCCAGCGTTGTGCAATCGAAAATTCCACACACAAGACCACAAATGATCGCAACAGCAACGGGGTAAAGAACAAAACAGTTGTGCACCAAAATTTAACTTTGATTCTTAATAACTTTGGAACTAAGAACACTATCAGACACGGGTGTAATGGTACAATAGGTCCGTGTAGGGATTTTAGGGACCTACCAAATATAATTTTATTGTAAATCCAATGTAATCGAAAATGTGAGGGCAAAAGTTTCCAACTATGAAACAACGCAGTTTGCCAGGACGAGTCGGCGTCAAGGTCAAATGGTGTACATGACCCACGACAGCGAGTCTGCTAACAACGACCAGACCACTCCTAGAAACGTCATCATAATAATGCCAAACGTAATAACGGCACCATAAAACACAGAGACGTCATCGCCCGAAAACAATAGATTCGATGACGCAGTAACCCTTCCACTTAGGGAATATACGCCATATTGTCTTTCTCAGTCGAAACAACACCGTCCGTGCGACTGCACGTGCTACAAATTGCTGGCCAGCAAATATACAAAAATAGTTAAAAATATAATTAAAGTGTGAAAAGTAGATTATTTACAATTAACAGCATCAAAATGTAACGTAGAATCAGTGGAAGCAGTGTAATCACAGAGACAGTCCATAATTTGGCAGAACACCGGTTTAGCAAGGAACAGCAATCATCTAAATTCAGGAAAGTAAATATACCTTCAAGATTTCAATCAAATACCCTTTAACTTTTGAGCTCAATGAAAATTTATTAAAGAATGTACCGTTAGAATAATTTGTATGGGAACGTGTGTGTGTGTGTGTGAGCTTGGATGCGTGTATACCAGCATATGCATAGAATAAAATCACGAAGCATTGGTTTAGGTTGTGTGATATAGAAAACGTAACTATATGAAAGAGTAAACTGCAGTATGTTTAAATTCATTTTTATAGTAACTTAAAGACAAAATATATATTATATAATTGTGGCCCACATAAGGCTGAAGCAGCAAAAATATCGCACAGCCATTTTGTTTTTGTTAACGGAACGAGACTCCATCTTGTTTTTATTGTGTTTTTGTATTTTCAAATGTTTAAAATTTCGATAATTAAAACACCAGTTTGCAGTAGTAATATCCGAGTATGTTATTTCTAAAAACCATTCAGTCTCTGGCTCGCTTAACGAACCTGGACCCACATTTAATATATATTATGTTGGCAACATCAGCAACATGGTGCCTGAACCAGCATGTAAACAAAGTGAATCAGATTTATTAAAAGGTAAGTCAATTGTAAGAACGAAGTGTGGGTTAAGTTACAAATGGCTGCCCGAACAGTGACTTTGTATAAATAAATTTTATATAAATAAGCCTGCTACAGGGACGGAATGGTTATTGGAAATGAGTAGGTAACTAACATGTAAACAATAAGGTTATGTTATGATAGTAGTGTATGTTAGATATACAGTAAAATTTTGAAAAGAAAAATATATGTAACAGATTTAAAAAAAAAAAAAAAATGGCAGACAATAATGAAAATGTCAGCTTAAGTGTTAAGTTAAGCCAAACAGAATCAATGATCATGAGCGGAGTAAACGCTAAATCGACACCTATAGCCAGTAAAGTGTCGTTAGACGATTTATTCCATTTGATGAAAGCTCAAAATAATAACTTAAATACCAAATTTGATGAAAAGTTTAGTAAATTTGATGTAATGTTAAATAAATTTGACGTAAAGTTGGATGAACAAAAAAGCGATTCCAATCTGAAATATGATAAAATAAATACCAAATTTGATGAGAGGTTTGACGAAGTAAAAGAGGAAGTTAAGAGACAAAATTTTAATTTTAATAAAGAAATAAACGAAATGAATACACGTTATGAAAATATTCAAGAACAGATCATAGAATCAGTTAATGAGAAATTTGATATACAAATAAACAATTTAGATGAAAAAATCAGTAAAGTAAATGAAACAAATTGAGACAGTTCAGAATCAAATGGTAATGCAAAGCAAAGAAATAGTAAATGTTTAGATGCAGTAGATAAGCAAATAGAGATTAAAACCAAATTTGAGGTTAACAAACAAATAGACATTAAAACAGATATTTTACAAAATCAATTAGAGAAATTTGAGTCGAATGTAACAAATATAACAAAGAATATAGAAACAATTGACAAAGCCATTTCAGAACACGTAATTAATACTAACCATAAAATAAGTATCATACAAAATAAAATCAGAGAAATAGATGATTTCAATGTACAAACTAATAATGATATATATGATAAGTGTACTTCAATTGAAGGTAGTTTAAGGTGTGTGAAAGATGAATTACGGGGGGGGGGGAGATTGATAAAAAATTGACCGGGCTAACTGAAAGAGTAATAATCACCCGAGACTTACACAATGAGATCGAATTAGAGACATTTAGTTATGAGAATAGGGCGATACAGCCGATGAGATTTATTAAATCAAACCCGAGAATACCACCTCTTTAGCAATAGTAGTTGGGAAGTACAGTTAATGAAAATAGTTAAATGTTTTAAAGGAAGTTCCAGTATATGGGTGGAAGCACATCGTTTAGAATGGGATTGTTATGAGGAATTTGAAAGAGTGTTTAAAGGGAAATATTGGGCGGAAGACGGCCAAGAGATTCTAAGGAGCCGTATAATGGGAACCGGTAATTTTATGGGACACCAAAACAATAATATCACAATATATGTCACTAAATTATACAACGAGGCCAAGTATTTAGAGCCACCAATACCTTTTAAATCTTTTGTAAGACACGTCAGCAAACATTTGCCGCGTGAAGTTCAGATAACTTTAATGACCAAAGAAATACATGATATGAATGAGTTGGAGAGAATTTTAGACGTCTTGCAAAGTATTCGAGACAGAGAAGTGGGTAGGCAACCCCAACAACAGAATAATAATAATAAAACTTATGAACATGATAACTATAGAAGTAATCCTAGCGGACATGGAGGTAACCATATAAATAATTTCAATAACTCAGTGGATTGGAGATGTTCCAGGTGTAGATATGAAAATTATGCCAGCCGGCAGAAATGTTTCAAATGCAGCCAGGCGAGAGACGATCAAAGGAGGAGAGAAGGACCAACACAGTATGTCCAGCAGCAGAGAGGAATACCAAGCACCAGGGGAACAGCCGGCAATAACCATGGACCGCCAAGGGGTCACAATGGACCAACCACCAATAACAACAGAAACCAGACGGAAAACTAGAGAAGACAGTGGTAGCGCGGACCAGACCACTGTCCAGGGAAGCAAATGAGGTCCAACCAAAGGAGGATTTTCAAAGTAATGTAATTAAAACTGACATCGTGACGGATTTATTGGAGGAGGAGAACCAGACGACTATCGAGATGAGAACGGGATTAACCGAAGTACAAGTAACCATAGCAGGTAAGAGTTACAGAACACTTATAGACACAGGTAGTGAGATTTCGGTAATTCCTGAAAACATTTTGGGAGAGTTAAGAGAGGCAAACAAAAATATTCCGATTTTGCCAGTAGCAGGGGTTACAGTAGTGGGAGTTACAGGAGTACGTAGTAAGAGAGTAACCAAACAAATACATTTAAGTTTCCTGATAAATAATGCAGAGTTTGAAAACACATTTTTAGTGGTAAAAGGGTTAAGTCTAGAATAATTTTAGGTAATGATTTTCTACAGAGAAATAAAGCTGTCATAAATTTTAAAGAGAAAGTAGTAGAGTTAGATGGGGTGATCGGTCGATCAGGGTTAATTTTGAACAGGTGATAGATAAGGTTAGAGTAATGGGTGTAAAAATACTACAAAAACGGGTAGGCGAGAGTGACACAGAAGCTAGAGTAAATTCATGTAGAGAGGGAGAGTATATTGAGAGTTTTGAAAGAGAGTTCAGTGAAGCAGTGTGGGAGATAAGGGCGGATGAATTTTGTAATGGAGGTGAGGTGGTAAGGAGTGATCAACGTGCGTCGTTGTGGCAAGTGATTGAGCAGTTTAGAGGAGTGTTTGCCGATATTCCGGGAAGGTCAAAGGGTTATGAATGTGTATTGCAGGTACGGGAACACACACCTTTCATGCAGCGAAGTTATCCAGTGCCTTATTCCAAAGACGAGCGGTGCAAGAGGAGTTAGACAGAATGATGGTGGGAGGCATTATTGAAAGATCAGTGTCACATTACTCAAATCCATTAGTAGTTGTCATAAAGAAGGATGGCAGGGTTAGATTATGTTTAGATGCTAGGAGGATTAACCAAATAATAATACCCGACCGTGAATCACCAGAATCTATAAATGAGATTTTCCAGAAGTTTAGTGGGGTGCGATACATGACGTCGCTAGATTTAACAGCAGGGTATTGGCAAGTACCATTGGCAGAAGTAAGTAGGAAATATACAGCGTTCTTGTTTAATGGGAAGAATTACCAGTTTAGACGCTTACCATTTGGGTTAAAAACTAGTGTAGCTAGGTTTATCAAATGTTTAGACCAGATTTTAAAACCAAAAGACGTAGACTTTTTAACAGTGTATGTGGATGATATTTTAATTGCCTCTAGGACTTTTCAGGAACACTTGGAGCATTTGGAATATGTTTTAGCGAAATTAGAGGAAGGAGGACTCACCGTAAATTAGGAGAAATCAAAATTTTTACAAACTAAAATTAATTTCTTACGGTTCATTATTACACAAGGGGGAATCTCTGCAAATCCAGACAAGGTGGACTCCATTATGCGCTTCCCTGAGCCGAAGAATATCAAGCAACTACAGAGCTTTCTAGGACTGTGTAATTTCTATCGTAAGTTCCAGAAGAAGTATGCACACACAGCAGCTAAACTAAGTGCAGTACTCCAGAAGAATAAGCAGTGGAGATGGGGAGAAGTGGAACGTGAAGCTTTCAATGAAATTAAGAGGAAATTTAGCCATATGATAATGATGAATCACCCTGATTTTAATAGAACATTTTATTTACAGACAGATGCGAGCAACGTAGCGTTAGGAGCGGAGCTCTACCAGGAAGACTGCGAGAAGGAACATCTGACGATCGCTTTCGCCAGTAGGTCGTTGCTGTCTGCTGAGAAAAATTATACAACTATGACGTGTCGGCTACGTCATAATCCAGGGAACCTGTGTTAATTGACGCTAGCCAATTATACAGGCTGCCTACGTTGTAACAAACTGAAACTCAAAACACAAGACTAACAAAATTACAATTATTCTAATTATAGGAAACAAGGGGAGGGGTTTAACTGATTTATGCACTCACTTTAGTATGTAACAAAGATGACATCCCTTTTATTCACATAGTATACGTAACATATTACAAATAAAGATATTATTTACTCTGAGATTGTAAGGGGGTTTTCTATCTTAAATAAAATGATCATTTAGATAATGAGTTTACCTCGGATCCGAGTCTTTCTTTTTCTTGTTAAGAATTTTCAAATTTATCATACTTGATTATATGATTACATTATTCCTTAAGTACCATTTGAAGAATGGTTTTATTTAGTTGAGCAACTTTTGAAGTTACATAACGAAAGTTAAGTTACAACGTATGATTACAAGAATTGGTGGTTACACCAGTTTAAATCTTAGAGCTTATTGATTGTCTTTTTCATCTTTAATTACTTATATCTTAAAATATGTATAACTCACGGAAGACGAGCTCCCGCGTCACCCCTTATATTATGGTTAACTGGCCGTGTCTTGGCGAGTGATTCTTCCTTACTCTTGTAGTCGAGGATTGTCCTAGGGGTAGTCTGTCCAGTAACGATGAAATGGATGTGATGGTGCCAGCTAACGTGAAGTCGTCACTTTTCACTGTTATTCACATCACTTGTTTAATTACACCGTTGTGTTGGAGTTTACATATTGTTTGTACATTATGTTGGAATTTCTTTTAACTTGAACAATATTTGACAGGTTATTTAAATTACAGGAGATGTCACCTCTTATACACATTTTTCCTTTTTCTTACATATTTGTTTCACAAAAATTTACTCACTACATTTTCGTTACTTATGTCTAGCTGTCCACACTTTTAGTGGAAGTTAACACTTAAATTAAAATACACACAAAATAACATTTTGTGAAGAGCCCCAGCGTGGAGCTGTTTACACTTAGAAAGCCGCATCGTTAATCCCTAGTTGTTACAACAGGAAAGTTGCAAAGACGCGGAGTGAATACTCCGCCATAATATAGTTCCATCTTTTATTTAATACTACAGTCTTACAGTTAGACGAAACAAACAATCGAGATTTTCCTCGTATACTGAAATTATTACACCTATTACTAGTGACTTTAAATTATTAATTCTTTATATTATGGTTTACACGTATTTCTTATTTAATGCCGGCTCGGTATACAAGTTGAATCCGGAATTCACAGGTCATAGCATGATAAGTTTAATAAAGGGTTAACAGTTTTATTCTTTAACTTTTGCTTCCACAATTTTAATTAATTAATACTAGTTAAATTTTCTTATTTACGTCTCATCACTACCATGAGTTAATCCAGGGGTAATTGGTTTAATAGTGCGATTTAATGTTTTTTAACTAACTTCCCATTCTTCGATTTTTATTATTAATTTTTTATTTTTTTTTTTTACAATTTAAATCGTCACATACTCCGCCGCTTAAAATTGACATGGGGAAAACATTTATTAAGTGGATTCGAAAGTTAGGTACTGGGGTACACTTGTCGTTACTGTGTGGAGTTTCTCTCCTTCTCCCTTTTTCTTTCATTTATTTATTTGCATGAGTTATACACAACTTATTTCTTTGAGTATCAAACAATATATACATATACTTACAAATTACTTCTTAAATTACGTAAAGTTCATACTTAATTACTACACTTTAAAACACACAAACTTCTACTTATTTCTGTTACTTAAATCTACTACCGGTTTTTTCTTTGGGTTTTGGTTACTCTCTACAGAGAGTTACTATCTAGATAACTTCTTACTTAGCGGTCAGGTAGTGGTTAACTGACTACTTATTTCTCTCATCTTTCGCTGAACAGGATCTAAGGTTGATCAGGCCTCATTCCTAATTCTATGCTTAGCACTTCACATAGTTACTCAGGTACAAGATAACTTGTCTATACCTAGTATTACCTTTTTCTAGTTTTATTTTTTTTTATACAATTTTATCTGCGAAATATGTGTTCTCCGTACATATTCTTGCGTCGCAGGTTCGTACAGGGCTACTGTAACTGGGGTTAAGTACTTCTGGATTCTGTAAGGACCACACCATCGGTATGATAGTTTATAGGTGGTCTTATCAATAGCACTACTAGTCGGGTGTGTCTTGTACATTACTAAGTCACCGACTTGCTACCTAACTAAATTAGTATCATTACTTCTCTCTTGATATTTTCGCGATTTTTCTAAGTTCGCTCTTAAATTAGCGCGGGCTTCATTCCAGATTCGTTTAATCTGCTTATCCTTAATTTGCTGGGGTAGTAAGTCATGTATTTTCCATTTTGTGGACAAGGGGTGGTTTGGCTTGTATTCGTATAGTAACTCAAACGGGGTAGACTTATGTCCTTCGTGATAAGCGGAATTGAAGGCGTACTGTATCCAGGATAGGTTCTGGTCCCAAGACGTATGGTCGTTCGCATGGTAGGCAATTAAAGCAGATTTGAGGTTTCGCAGATACCTTTCAGCAATATTGCCTTGCGGACGATACTCCATAGTGGTAATATAGTCTATACCTAACTTGAAACACATTCTTAAATTCCTTAGCCTTAAACTGGGGTCCGTTATCTGACACTAGATGTACAGGGGTACCATAATCTTTAAATAATCTCTCCTGTAATATCTTTACAGTGGTCGACGCTAACTCTCACCGCATGGGATACATCCAAACAAATTTGGTGAACGAATCTACACATATGAGTAGCATCGTATTACCTGATTTAGATCGAGGGTAGGGACCTGAAAAGTCTAAATAAAGTTTAGAGAATGGGGTAGTAGGGATTTCTGAAATTAATTGGCTTATTTGACTGTTTCTTGCTGGTTTGCTGAGCGTGCGTAACTTACACTTTTTAACGAAGCTAGCTATTTCGCTGTTCATATTGTTCCAATGATATTCCTTACGAATGCGATGTATTGTTTTATTTATTCCCATATGGGCTCCAATGGTAGATGAATGGAAGTATTCCATCAGCATGGGCTTAATTACATCAGGGGCGATTATCCTCAATTCCTTTCCATTTGCTATTCTGTGGCATAGTATTCTTTTACTTAATACGTATTTCTCTGATTTAATTCCTTGCTCGAGTTGTTCTATAATCGGTTTCAGAAGAGGGTCTTGTTGATATTGAGCGATGTTGGTAAACGCAAGGGGGAATTCGGTAATTACTGTGTTAACAACGGGTGTTTCCAGGCTCTCCTTGCTTTCGAGAGTATTAGTGGGCGACTGGAACATACAGGACAGGGTATCAGCGACTACATTTTGTGTACCTTTAATATGTTGTACTTTGAATTTGTAACAGTTTAACCTCAATACCCATCTTCCAATACGTCCCAACTGTTTAGGGTGATTCAGTAACCAAGATAATGCTTGATTATCAGTTTCTAAAAGGAACTCTTTATGTTCTAAAAAGGGTTTAAACTTTTCAAAAGCAAATACAATGGCTAAACATTCTAATTCATATGCGGAATATTTCTTTTCTTGGTCATTCAAGGTGCGTGAAGCATAACTAATCGGTAGCCTACTGTTTTCTATTTCTTGATAGATTACTGCACCTAAAGCTACACTTGAACTGTCTCTCTGAACTACGAAAGGTTTCGTAAAATCTGCTAGTTGTAATACTGGGGGAGATATGATGCTTTCTTTTAGTTGTTCGAACGCAGTTTGGTGTTGTGGAGTCCATTCAAATTTTGCTCCCTTCTTTCTTAAGGCATTCAGAGGTGCGGCTATTTCGGCTAGATGGGGAATATACTTGTGGAAATAGTTTACCATCCCCAAAAATCGGGCTATTCCTTTTGCATCTCGCGGGGGTAAAAATTCTCTGATCGCACGGGTTCGTTCGGAGTCTATGCTTACCTTTCCGGTGGCCTTCACGATGTGACCTAAAAATGAAAATTGTGGGACTGCAAAATTTACCTTTTTGGGATTAACTGTTAATCCTGCTTTTTGTAATCGAGATAACACTTCACGTAGATGTTTTAAGATGTTCCATCGATTCGCTATAGATTACGATGTCATCCAGGTAGTGATACACATATCTAAATTTAATATCATGAAATATTCTTTCTAATAGTCTACTACATACAGAACTTCCTGTGATATTCCAAAGGGTACTCTAGTAAATTGGTACAGGTTGAAAGGAACAGCAAACGCGGTTAGACGTTTGGATTCCTCTGAAAGGGGTATTTGGTGAAATGCCTGATTTAGATCCATTATCGTAAAGACTTTCGCTCTTGTGAAGTAATGAAAAGCACTGGATGTCTGGAAGTGGGATAGATTCAAATTCTATTCGTTTATTTAATTGCCGGTAGTCCACAACTATTCTATGTTTGTCGTGACCTTTAGGTACTAAAAAGGAGGGTGATGAATACGGAGACGTAGATGGTTCGATGACTCCTTGTTCTAACAACTTGTTGATATGGTTCCTCATCACTTCCATTTTGGGCGGCGATAACTTGTACGGGGGTAGGCGTATTACTTTGTGATCGCTCAGATTGATCTTATATTCTATTAGGTTCGTAAGTCCTAGCTTAGGGGTAAGAACGGTGGAAAACTCTTTTATTAAGTTCTGCATTCTCAGCCTATCTCTATTTTCTAGATGAGATAATTCAGACCCATGGTGTACTATGCGTGCAGTCGATGATCTAGTACTTTCTTGTTCGTCAGTTGTACAATCAAAATTATACTTCCATGTACGGTCGAATCTAAAATAATATTTCTTCGCGTGGATGTCAAGAATTATTCCCGTTTTACTGATGAAGTCAGCTCCCAATATTAGGTCGGGTCCTATATCATCACATACTAACATTGTAAAAAACCATGTTAGATTCTTAATTTTTACTTTAATGGTGATGCTGAGTTTTATCACTATATTTTGTTTATTAGCTGTAGCACATTTTATATTCACAGTTTGACTGCGTTTCACTAGGTTGTGTTCGAATAATTTATCCGCTAACGTTTGACTGATTAAGGTTCTAGTCGATTCAGAATCGATTAATCCGAGGGTGGATGTAACACCTAGGTCAATTTGTATTAAGGGCAATAGACTTTTAGTCCAATCACATTTAGTTATCGCGTTACATTTCTCAATAAACCTTCTAACATAGGGATCTATTTCTCTAGTGTTTCTTTTTCTTTTATTATTGTCGTACATTTCTTTGGGTTTACCGGTTCTCAAGTGGCTGCAGAAGACGCAGGATTTCGGGTCTCCCTGCCTTACATGTTTTTTGGATTAGGGTGTTTACGTTCGTATTGCTTGTTGTTACAGTTTCTACTTATGTGTCCATACTTACCGCAGTTATAACACGTATTTTTATTACGAGGAGAGTACCTTGCTTCCGTTTTAGGTTGCGCGTCAGTTGATTTACCAGGGCTGTGCAAATTGCTCGGTCTATTAAATACTCGCTTTACATACTGGGTTGGCACATTGGGTACTAGGGCTTGCAGTTCATTTCTATTCGCCTCGATTGATTTCACCGCATGTCTGTTCTGATCTGAGTACCATACGTTCGACGAGTGAATACTGCATTGTTCGAGATCCGCAAAGGCGTTGGGTCGATTTATTAACGCTAAACGAGATCTTTCTTCTGGAGACAATCCTACTAAAATGGTATCCACCATCTGTCTCTCATTCCAATCTACTTGCAGTAGTCGAGAAGACTCCCTGATGTCTGAGATGTAATGGGCCAATCTCTCATTATTTCCTTGTACTCGTAGCACGGTCTTTCTCTTAAGTTCCTCATAAATTCCGGTGGGAATAAAATATTTTATGCTTGTAGTATGCAGTTCTTCTACTGGAAGGGTAGAGCTTAATGATTCAAGCACACGATTCTTTAACGGGGGTTTACATTTCGGTAGGAGGACTTGCAAAATTTGCCAGTCATTTAGCTGCTGTAGATCTTTTATCTGCAGGAGATATTTGATGAAATTCAGTAGTTTAGTAACATTCAAACCATCAGTGTATGGAATTTCAGCTAAGAGTTTTTCTACGGGGTGAGTGATTTTCCGTAGAGGTCCGCGTTATGATTTATGTGTTGCATAGCTTTGGGAGGACCAGATAATGCATTAGGGGTAGTCAATTCATACATTCCGGTGCGAATTTGGAAACCACTGGGAGGAGGGGTGTCAGATATAGTCTGGGCATTTAAATCTCTATTTGGGTTTCGCTCTCGAGTAGGTTGTATTTTTTTAGATCCGGCGGGCGATTCCTGATCCGCGTTGGGGGAAGATTGTTCTGACGTAGGAGATTGAACTGGGGAGATGTGTAGTTTCTTCAAGGATTTTTCAATTTCATCCATTCGGAACGAGTCGGATTTTCTTCGTAATTCGTTAATGATAGTAGGTAATTGGCGTAAAGCTTCATCCGCAAAACTTTGGACTTCGGGAGGAATTTCCGTAAGGTTAGGCCAGTTCAACAAATTTTTCATTCGCCGGGTTGTGTTCTATCCTTTGAGTTGTCCGCAATGTTACCGCAGGAGATTTCTCGTCTTGAAGGGTTTGGGACAATAAGGTCAACTTAATGCTATACTTGGCATTACAAGTTTCTCTCTCGCTCTCATAATCGAGTCCGCTCAGGTTGCTTAACTGCACGGGTGCATCAAATCCACTTTCGCGTATAGACTTGTGCAATTCCGCGACTGTTACATTCGCATGGGGTAGACCACGTAAAAGAGCTTCATAAGACAGTTCGTCCTTTAATAGTAAATCTGGATTAAATAGGGCCGTGTTTACCTTATATCTAACACTAAAATTTACTTTACTACACTATACACTTATGACATATACAATTTAATTCATGATCAAAACATTTGCATTGGTAGTAAGAGAGTTACTTCTCTTCTCAGAGAAAGAGAGAAATTTCACACAGACGTCATTTTATTGTCAACGATCAGCTGTTACGCTGGAATGTAGGTCAGACTAGTTTTCTTTGTAAACAATGGCATACTTGTATGCATGAGAAGGGGAGAAATACACTTGGGGTGAGGAACGTTATTGTTCTATACAACAATAGCTTACGGCTACCTTTATCGACTAGTCTCGGCTGGCTTCAACAAGGGGGTAAGTGCAATACGTACCGATATGCGTTTTAAAACAAGCTACAGCCCGTTATCAAGCTGAGTTTAACTATTATTTGTTTTACGTTCAAATTTAACTTTCTCTACTTCTTTTTTTTTACAGAATTAACTTACAAATTTATTTACACATAATTAAACTGGTTTAACTTAGTCAATAGTTTATATGACTCACCGTGACAACAGAAATATAAATTACACATTTATGCAGGCATATTCAGGAAACTACAGGTCTTGAATTGTCACAAAACAGACGTGTTAAAGACTGAACAGTTTGACAAGCACTAAAATTCATGTAGGTACTTGCATTGGTATAATACAATAATAGTTTGAATTATTTTCGCGTCTGTTAAATAAATTATATACAAGTACGAGCGTAATCTCACACACAATTCACAATGGTAAATTTATACTGTCGCTATTTTTCTTTCATGCAACTTAGCCTTTTTGAGTTATATAAAATACCTTAACTGAGTGCATAGATCAGCAAAGGGTCGTATTTTTTATGTGACACTACGTAAACAATTATTTTACAAAGCAGAGTGGCGCATTTTATGACGTGTCGGCTATGTCATAATCCAGGGAACCTGAGATAATTGACGCTAGCCAATTATACAGGCTGCCTACATTGTAACAAACTGAAACTCAAAACACAAGACTAACAAAATTACAATTATTCTAATTATAGGAAACAAGGGGAGGGGTTTAACTGATTTGTGCACTCACTTTAGTATGTAACAAAGATGACATCCCTTTTATTCACATAGTATACGCAACACATTACAAATAAAGATATTATTTACTCTGAGATTGTAAGGGGGTTTTCTGTCTAAAATAAAATGATCATTTACATAATGAGTTTACCTCGGATCCGAGTCTTTCTTTTTCTTGTTAAGAATTTTCAAATTTACCATACTTGATTATATGATGTGACGGCAGCGGTATGCGAACATCTGCTCTCCGTTACCAGCGGCCGAGACATGACCAACTACGTGCTCGGAGCGAGCCAATCCGGCATCAGCAGCCGCCGAGACGTGACCAACTGCGTATTTGGGGCGAGCCAATCAGCGATCCCGGTTAGATAATAAAACCCGGGCCGGCAGAAAATTTTACGCACTCTTCATCGGACGCACTTCATCTCCTCTCCTCTCTCGGACGACATCAGCGTGGAGTCAGCCGGAAGGAACGGCCGAAGAATAGAACCGGCGTTCTTGCGTCTTCACCCTCCAGTTCCGCGCCAGCAATGGATTTCATTGGGCCGGCAGCCGACTCTACAACCGGTGCCGGAAGAAGAGGAGGACTGCAGTACGCCACGAACAGCGGGCACAGCCGCCGAACATCTCAGCGCGGCACTACCAACATCACCGTTCTCGCCACCATGTCCTTTTTAGGGCCACCAAAAACATTAGAGTGTAAGATTGGCACCATTTGTCATGAGGCAAGCCTTTTGTCTGGTGACAAGTGGCGCCCAACGTGGGGCAGCGATCATCTTGCGGATGCAAGATCCAGCCACGCCAGCGAGCTACTAGCCAGCACACCAATCAACATGGCGCCCAACAGACACCTCCACAACATCTGGAGAAGAGCAGTAGGCTGGCTACCGGAGAGCATTCAAGACCCGGTGGATTTGTGACGGCAGCGGTATGCGAATATCTGCTCTCCGTTACCAGCGGCCGAGATGTGACCAACTACGTGCTCGGAGCGAGCCAATCCGGCTTCAGCAGCCACCGAGACGTGACCAACTGCATATTCGGGGCGAGCCAATCAGTGATCCCGGTTAGATAATAAAACCCGGGCCGGCAGAAAATTTTACGCACTCTTCATCGCCACGCCATCGGACGCACTTCATCTCCTCTCCTCTCTCGGACGACATCGGCGCGGAGTCAGCCGGAAGGAACAGCCGAAGAATAGAACCGGCGTTCTTGCGTCTTCGCCCTCCAGTTCCGCGCCAGCGATGGATTTCGCTGGGCCGGCAGCCGACTCTACAACCGGTGCCAGAAGAAGAGGAGGACTGCAGTACGCCACGATCAGCGGGCGCAGCCGCCGAACACCTCAGCGCGGCACAACCAACATCACCGTTCTCGCCACCAGGTCCTTTTTAGGGCCACCAAAAACAGAGTGTACGATTGGCGCCATTTGTCATGCGGCAAGCCTTTTGTCTGGTGACAATGATTACATGATTCCTTAAGTACCATTTGAAGAATGGTTTTATTTAGTTGAGCAACTTTTGAAGTTACATAACGAAAGTTAAGTTACAACGTATGATTACAAGAATTGGTGGTTACACCAGTTTAAATCTTAGAGCTTATTGATTGTCTTTTGAAAGTCTTTTTCATCTTTAATTACTTATATCTTAAAATATGTATAACTCGCGGAAACGAGCTCCCACGTCATCTCTTATATTATGGTTAACTGTCCGTGTCTTGGCGAGTGATTCTTCCGTACTCTTGTAGTCGAGGATTGTCCTAGGGGTAGTCTGTCCAGTAACGATGAAATGGATGTGATGGTGCCAGCTAACGTGAAGTCGTCAGGATTCTTGGCGATAGAGTAAAGGCAGTATAGTTCGAAGTCGTCACTTTTCACTGTTATTCACATCACCTGTTTAATTACACCGTCGTGTTGGAGTTTACATATTGTTTGTACATTATGTTGGAATTTCTTTTAACTTGAACAATATTTGACTGGTTATTTAAATTACAGGAGATGTCACCTTTTATACACGTTTTTCCTTTTTCTTACATATTTGTTTCACAAAAATTTACTCACTACATTTTCGTTACTTATGTCTAGTTGTTCACACTTTTAGTGGAAGTTAACACTTAAATTAAAATACACGCAAAATAACATTTTGTGAAGAGCCCCAGCGTGGAGCTGTTTACAGTTAGAAAGCCGCATCGTTAATGCCTAGTTGTTACAACAGGAAAGTTGCAAAGACGCGGAGCGAATACTCCGCCATAATATAATTCCATCTTTTATTTAATACTACAGTCTTACAGTTAGACAAAACAAACAATCGAGATTTTCCTCGTATACTGAAATTATTACACCTATTACTAGTGACTTTAAATTATTAATTCTTTATATTATGGTTTACACGTATTTCTTATTTAATGCCGGCTCGGTATACAAGTTGAATCCGGAATTCACAGGTCATAGCATGATAAGTTTAATAAAGGGTTAACAGTTTTATTCTTTAACTTTTGTTTCCACAATTTTAATTAATTAATACTAGTTAAATTTTCTTATTTACGTCTCATCACTACCATGAGTTAATCCAGGGGTAATTGGTTTAATAGTGCGATTTAATGTTTTTTAACTAACTTCCCATTCTTCAATTTTTATTATTAATTTTTTTTTTTTTTTTTTTTTTACAATTTAAATCGTCACACAACCACTAAAAAAGAACTTTTAAGCATTGTGTTCGCCGTGGGGAAGTTCAGGACATACATCCTGGGAAACAAAACGGTAATCAGAACGGACCACAAGGCGTTATCCTTCTTGAACACGTGTAAGCTTGCTCACAGCCGTCTAACCAGGTGGGTACTTGTTTTACAAAAATACAGTTTTGCATGGGAGTACATCAAGGGAACAGATAATAAAATACCTGACACTCTTTCCAGGGTAGACATGTTAAACAATAAAACTGGTAGGGATTTGAAGGAAATTGAGATTTTTCAGATAAGCCGGGAGGATAGAATTCTTGGGGAAGAACTAAAGGACATTAGAACCATGCAAAGAGCAGATGGGAAGTCAAGTAAAATCATGGGTAGTTTAGAGACTGAGTTAGCTGGATCAGTGTATGATCAACATTTTCAAATTTATAAAGGGTTGTTATTCAAGAAAGTAGAAGGGGGTGAGCATGATTGGAGGTTAGTTGTGCCAGATGGGTTAGCTGATAAGATCATTTGGGATTGTCATTTGAGATATGGTCATTTTGGGGCGAAAAAGTGTGTTAATGTTTTGAAAGAGTCATGTGTTTTTAAGAATATGGAAAGGTGAGTTATAAGGTTGTTAAGGGGCTGTGATTTGTGTCAGAAGTCTAAGGTAGTGAACTATAGGGTTGAAGGGGAGATGAATTTTATAAAAGTAGAAAGGCCATTTGATTTAGTTGCGGTAGATTTGTACGGACCATTCCTGAAGGGTAGAGGCGGAGTTATGTATATTTTTGTAATGTTAGACACTTTTTCTAAATATGTGAAATTATATAGTGTGAAGAGAGCTACCAGTCATGTGCTGAGTGAGAAGGTGACGAAGAACTATATGATACATGTGGGGAAGCCACAGGTAATTTTATCGGATCATGGGCCGCAGTTCATCAGTGGAAGATGGCGTCAGACCCTAGGATGGGAAGGAATCATCCCGAAGCACACGGCTGTCTACCATCCTCAGTCCAACCAGGCGGAGCGTGTCATGAGAGAGATGGGCAGGATTTTTAGAGCCTATTGTCACGCAAAACACAGCGAGTGGCCATTATACGTAAAGAGGGTAGAAAATTGGCTGAACAGTACCACCCACGAGTCCACAGGATGTACACCTCACGAATTAATTAATGGAACACGCCCCCCGATGATTTTAGAACAGATATTTGACTACCCACCTGAGAGCGAGCAAACGGATGTGAGTATTAAAATCAGGTTGGCTAATGAGAATCTATTAAGTAAAGGTGAACGACGCAAAAGGTAAGTGGATGAAGTATGAAATAGGACAGTTGGTATTGGTGAGGAGACACGACTTGTTGTCAAGTGCTCAGGACAAGGAGATCAAGAAGTTCTTACTCTACGAAGGACCTTCTGAGGTAATAGAAGTTAAGATGAAGAATTCATATGTATTACAGAACAGAGAGACAAGGGAGATAGGGACACACAATGCTACAAATTTGAAGTTGTATTGGTCATCGTAGGAGTTTAACAATGTTGGTTATAAATATTAATGTATGTATGAAATTTAATTTGATGTTTTATGTTTCCAGAAGGGACTCTCCCCCACTTTCGGGCGATCACAGACTCACCACCTCTGATCGTGGATTTTGGCAATCTGGAGGCGGACCATGGTTGGCGGTAGCCTCAGCAACGGGGTGAAAGCAACGATGGTCTTACTCCACAAAAAGGTGTCAGTAGAAATTCTTTGCTTACAAGAACGGGGAGGGGGACCCTTAGTTTCGTGGAAAGGTAAGGTAGAGTCAAATACCTATTTAAAAAAAAAATTTGATGGTGGTAGTATTTTTCCACGAACCACAGTAGTTTTGTTTTAGGAATTGTGAAATAAAACAACCAAAATTTTGTAATTTAAATAATTAATTAATTCAAGGAGTTATTCTCTTTCAGAGAACATAGAAATGTGATTCATGTAATGTAAACTTGTAAGATGATCCATTGTTGTACTTATTATCTGGTCAGAAAGAAAGTATTAGTGAAAAGTGAAAGTTGGAACTTGCAAAAAGTGTCTATATGAAAACTTTTTAAATGAAAATAAGAACTTGTTATCATCCAAGATCAATGGGTAATTTTGGGGGTTGTTTGGTGTCATTAGAAGTGAAAATAAATTGTGGAATGTAGAGACAGCAAATGTAGAAAGACATAAGTTTAGATATAGTTAGGCTATTGCAGTGGCGGCATGTGCTACTGTAGATAGCAGTAAGGGTTGATGAGTAATGTCCAGGTACGTTACCATCATCGGAGGCCGATAACCTGCGTATATACACTGCACAACCACTTATATAATTTTATATTATATGCTAATTGATACCGTGCAGTGTTATTGTTGATGAAGTAAAACATGCCAATGAGAGATGATTTCCCCGCCTTTTCGGGCGATTACTGTCTTACCAGCACTAATCGTAGTTTTGGATGACAACCAGCTGTGGGCAGAAATTGTAAAACTGACCATGGGTGGTTGTCCTTGAAATTGGTGAAAATTGAAATTAACGGGGGCCCATTTAGGGGAAATCCCCGGAACTATGGAACAGCGGCTATCACCTTGTTCGAGTAGGAACAGCAAAACAGGTGATAGACCCGTCTTAAGGTTGTAAATATGTAAATTCAGATATTTTGATATCTGGCAGTTTTAAAAATGTAAGGCCGAAGCAAGGACAGGAGATGCCAAAATTCCTCCACAAATTCAGTCTTTGTGGAAGCAACTGGACGCCACAGTCCAGGGGGGGTCATAGTGTGTGTGGTAAGGAGGTTACTATAGGGTGTAGTAACGTTTGATGAATATTAAGTATATAATGTTGATAATGGTGTTAAGAGCATAAAAATAATTATGATTTGGTATTACCAGAATAGGATCATGAAAGATTATAAATGAATTTTAAATAGATAGATTGTTCTAAAATAACGAATTTGTGTTTTGGTTCTAGATAATCAATATATAGATAAATTGTTTGTTGATTCTTGTGAATTTGATTAATTGTTTTAAATACTAGTGCATTAGTAAAGATTTATTTTCTTCTTGTGTTGGAAAGAGTTAAAATATTATTGACTGGAGTCAAAAAAATTTGATAAAATGTAGGAATGCAAAAGAGAAAGAGACCTCTATAGTAAATCTTGTTTTATCTCTGTATTAGGGATAGTAGGAGTTGAGGAAAACCAATGCTTATTAACGTAAACCAATGCAGCTAAGGGGAAACAGATCAGTTGGGGATATGGCATTGTACCAGGCCACTATTTGATTTTTTTATTTGGATGTTTCAGAGTTTGGTGATGCTGTGGCGGCGGTCCTGAGCTGGCCAGCGCGTCAGAGCAGGAGTGTCAAGTGCCTGACTGGCCTTGCGGTGTTGGGATCTCGAAAGAGAAGTCCGGTAAGGTCATGCAGGTACTGTCACGATCACTGGACCAAGGGTAAGTTATCTATATCGCTTTATATAAACACTACAGGGGGTTGTGGCGATATATCCGAGCTGATCCCTTTAGGAAGTATGAATGTATCAATGAGAGTTTTTATGCTTCGTCATAAAACCTCTCATTGAGGGGGTTTTGTAACGGTACAATAGGTCCGTGTAGGGATTTGAGGGACCTAACAAATATAATTTTATTGTAAATCCAAATGTAATCGAAAATGTGAGGGCAAAAGTTTCCAACTATGAAACAACGCAGTTTGCCAGGACGAGTCGGCGTCAAGGTCAAATGGTGTACGTGACCCACGACAGCGAGTCTGCTAACAACGACCAGACCACTCCTAGAAACGTCATCATAATAATGCCAAACGTAATAACGGCACCGTAAAACACAGAGACGTCATCGCCCGAAAACAATAGATTCGATGATGCAGTAACCCTTCCACTTGGGGAATATACGCCATATTGTCTTTCTCAGTCGAAACAACACCGTCCGTGCGATTGCACGTGCTACAAATTGCTGGCCAGCAAATATACAAAAATAGTTAAAAATGTAATTAAAGTGTGAAAAGTAGACTATTCACAATTAGCAGCATCAAAATGTAACGTAGAATCAGTGGAAGCAGTATAAACACAGAGACAGTCCATAATTTGGCAGAACACCAGTTTAGCAAGGAACGGCAATCATCTAAATTCAGGAAAGTAAATACCTTCAACATTTCAATCAAATACCCTTTAACTTTTAAGCTCAATGAAAATTTATTAAAGAATGTACCGTTAGAATAATTTGTATGGGAACATGTGTGTGTGTGAGCTTGGATGCGTGTATACCGGCATATGCATAGAATAAAATCATGAAGCATTGGTTTAGGTTACGTGATATAGAAAACGTAACTATATGAAAGAGTAAACTGCAGTATGTTTAAATTCATTTTTATAGTAACTTAAAGACAAAATATATATTATATAATTGTGGCCCACGTAAGGCTGAAGCAGCGAAAATATCGTGCAGCCATTTTGTTTTTGTTAACGGAACGAGACTCCATCTTGTTTTTATTGTGTTTTTGTATTTTCAAATGTTTAAAATTTCGATAATTAAAACACCAGTTTGCAGTAGTAATATCCGAGTATGTTATTTCTAAAAACCATTCAGTCTCTGGCTCGCTTAACGAACCTGGACCCACATTTAATATATATTATGTTGGCAACATCAGCAACATGGTGCCTGAACCAGCATGTAAACAAAGTGAATCAGATTTATTAAAAGGTAAGTCAATTATAAGAACGAAGTGTGGGTTAAGTTACACGGGCAAATTGCATTTTGTAGCAAATTTTATGGGCTTTCAGAAAATTGCCTTCCACTTTGATTGATTTCCTCACAGTTTTCGAGATATTCGCAAAAAACCATAAACCTGCTCATTAAAATTCTGCTTAAGGGGTGGAAAAGGGTGGGGGGTAGTTTTTCTAAATAAAATGTAGATAAGAATTTTCCTCTTTGTTTTGAACTGTTACTGTGCAAAATTTCATCACGATCGGAATAAAACTGTAGATCTGTATAAAATACAAACAGACAAACATTCTTCTTTATATATATATTGTAATGTGACATAATGAGAGTCCCAAAACGATTAACGAAAATAGTCCAAATAATAATAATAAAGTCAGAATAAATAAAATCCAGTATGTAACAATTTAAAATAAAAAGTACAACACAACAGTATGATAAATAAGAAGCCATGTACTGTAGATAATAAGACAAAACCTGAGAAAAGTGGAAAACAAGGGTGATCATTAATCACACAGATAAGACTGTAAAGATCAGTGATCCCTCTAATTATGTTAAATGAAAAAAAAAACCAAGTAGGTCTATACGAGAGACACAACTCTTGAAAGTAGTGTAAAGTGACAGACATACTAAGTGTTTAGAGTGTAAACAAACAATTGTAGTAATGTAGCATTATTTATTGGAAGGTTTTATTTTTTTTTTATCCCATGTTGTTGGTTGTTAAAGTAGAAGGCATTAGCAGTGCTTAACCATGTTTATTTTTCTTTTATTTAGGCCAATGCCAATAATTGTTATCATTAATAAATCATATGTAAAGGATTATAAGGAGTGTATTAAGCCTATAGGCAGAGTAGAAGGTATATGTTACAACATAATACCCAAAAATACTTAAATAGAGGTCTCATATAAACACTATTAATGATCCATCAGTAGAGCTTAATAGTATGGAAATGTAATGGGTATTATAGTAAACTAAATATTTTATGTTATCATTTGTCAAAAAATGAATGTACTCTTGGCCGTGAAGGCAACCATTTTAGTTAGTATGTTAAAGAATTTTGTGTTAGTTAATAAACATTGTTAGAATAAGTTAAAGAAAAATGTAGTAATCTTTAGAACAAATGTAATCAGGCAAAAGGGTTCAAACCAGAAAACAATTTAATAATTAATGTAATTTAGACAATGAATATGAAGTCAAATTTGAGGCCTATGCCGAACATGAAATATAAAATAAAATAATGTCAGAAATGATTAAGTTATCAAATCAATATAATACGATAATAACAAAATTTAATAATGGACAAGTCTTAGAGTAATTGTGTATCAAATGAAATTAATCTAATGAAAATTAAGTATTGTATCATTGTGAATGTAAGGGCAGTGTTATAGTCCAGATTTATAGATTTTGTAAAGGTGAAAGGACACTTAATATGAAGTTAACTTATACGAAATTGTATACCAAAATGTAGACCTTTAAAAGAGGAACAGAAATATGTAAGCCAATTTTAGTTTAAACACAAATTAACGAGGGAGTATTTTTTGACTGTAAAGGCAAGGATATAATTTTTGTAATATATGCCGCTTGACCTCAAGTTCACGGAAACTGACCAATCAAAACCCTAGTCTACTGGTCAAAAAGCCGTTACAAAGACGAGATGAACGCTGAAGAGTTGAGTCTTATAGCGGGCGCTTGTGATAAAACCAAACTAATCAAGTAATACTCAGCCAATGTTGTAAAATAAACCAGTGAAGTAAAGAAAAACTCCCAGACATTATAAAGAAGTAAATATTGACCGAGGGAAGCATCCTACCTCAGAACCACAAAAGACGCTAGCGAGTGATTGCTTGCAGTACTACAGGAACGTAATTATAAATCAGAATTATTTCCGTTACCACAATATACACGAATCCACTTCACTACACCATATAAACAATTTACAGTGCTAATTGGAACACCCGTTGATCATTAACACAGTGATTAACGATAAAAACAACTTTATTTAAAACCAAAAAACATTCATACATGACGTTTGGGTTAGCCGATTAAGCGGCCATCTTGTTTGTTATTCAATTTCCAGTGCCGACAGAGTTCGTTACCGCTGACGGTGGAAAAAACTAAATATTTTATTTTGTAAACATTGATAATTCAGTTTTATTGTTTTATATGTAATTGTAATGTGTTGTACTCCCTTTTAAAGCATTTTTCTGACTTCATAACTGGCCCAAAGAACCCTAGCCCTGAGATATTTTATTTATGTTAAAATTATTTACAAATCATTGAAGAGCGGATTCAAATATGAATCGATACTGAACTGTTAAGGTCGATCCAAGACCGAACCACTAGTGTTGTTTAACCAAAAAGCTGAAAAAATAATAAAACAAACTTATGATTACCAATACCAGAGTTGTCACTTCATGTGTGTGAGTAGAATAAGAGTTTGTTCACAGGTATTTGTGGGAGCGAGCAGGTACGCAAGGCGAACATAGCTTTGCCGGCGACAAAAGAAACAAACTAACCTACAATTGCCAACATACGGTTAGAGCCGGTCGCCGTGTCAACCAGAAGTGCGGGAGAATTTTAAAAGCACTAGCCCACAAATCCAAACGCTTTTATCAGTACAACATTATACAGAAAACACTAGTTATAGAATTACGCTTCCTACGTGCGGCAAAATAACCGTATATACAGAATATGCATGTTAGTAATATTATTACAAATTATTAATAACGTGGAGCTTATTTAAACCTCAAACAAATTTACATTACAAAGTGGCGATTACAACGGTGAGGCGTAAGACGCATCACAACACAAGTACACAATAATAAATTAAACGTTATAGAATTATCAATCGACAAGTAAACACGAACAATGTACACAAAGAAAATAGTTATAGAATTGGCGCCCAACGTGGGGCTGAGTTAGGAAAAATTACGGACTGTAATACCACTATTAAACAATACAGTCAACCTAATTTTAGCAGGCGGCGGTTATAAGTCCAGAGATGCAAAAGAGGGAAGTTATGGAGGAAGAAATAGTAAATAATAATGAAACGGAGATAGAAGAAAAACAAACGAAAATTCCAGAACCAGAAAAACGATTCAGCTATGCGGAATGGATGACAACATTATTTAAAAAATTCAGCAGAGAGATGGAGTACATTAAGAAAGATACCACGGACCATGAAAGAGCACAAATGAGTCGCGCGAATGCAATGGGAACACCAAACGACAAGATGACATTGAGAGATATTTATGATGAGATGTGGAAGTTAGACACCAAGTATAATGAAGAAGAGACTATAGGGACAGCCCACGAAAAAGACGATACCAAAATGGAAGGAATGACTGAAGAAGATTGGGAAAGATGGGATGAAAACTGCACACAAATGAAAAACGAAAGAACGGGAGTATACGCGCAGGTAACAGAGGAATATACACAGGAGGAGTATGAACAATGGAGACAATCAATAAGACAACCAGAAAGACCAATACAAACAGAAAACGCAGAATTAAGGGAATGGATAAGAGTCATGTTTGAACTATCCAGAGAAGATATGTGTAATTGGAGGAAAGAACATAATCGAATAGAAGAGTTCGACGGAATACCAAGTAATAAAAACATGGGACAATCAAGTATTCAAAGAGCAGAAGAAATAGAGACGTGGAAGGGAAGCAACAGAAGAAAATGACAAAACAAATAGCCAATACGGAATTTATGAACAAGTTCAGAAAAGCTCTGGAAGGAATGACTAAGGAGAGTTGGCGTAGATTTAATGAGGATCTCGAACAAATGAAGGAAAATAAAACGGGTCTATACGCTTTTCTTAAAAAGGACAGTGAGAAGACAACAGAAGAGTTACCAAAAGGTAAAAACATTGAACATTCGAACCAGGAAAAAGAAAATAAAGGAATGAAGAACCAAATCATTAAGAAGACTAAGAAAATGCCTCTAACAAAACTAATCAACACCAGAGAAGAATTGGAGATGGTGAAGAATGGACTGGGTAATATATTTAATCCCACAATTACCAACCATACAGAAATAATGTATTATAAAAACTGTAGTAGAAGCTTGATAGAAACTTTCGGAAGGACTCACAATAAAACAGTGAGTAAAAACTTCAGAAGGTCTATACTTAAATGGAATATACCAAAAATGGAAACGTATAATAAAATGACAGTGAGATCATCAATAATGAATATGCCATTAAAGTATTCATTTAGTAAAATAGATAATAAAGCAATTCAAGTAGGCCATGAAACAAGTGAAGGCCATTTAACAACAGAAAAATCAGAACACCAGGTAGCCAAGATCTATATCACCAGGACAGAAATAGTTCTGCATACCAGAGTAATCCGAGAAATAAGGGTAACTGAATTTATGGACCATGGATAAATTAAGCACCAACACACCATCGAAAAAAGGGACCGATTTTCTGACAACAGCAACAAACATTTAAAAAAAAAAAAAAAAGAAGGAAAAATGATGATAAAGGTAATGACCAATGAAGATTTCAAAAACATGGACAAATAACCCGCCAAATTCTAAAATGAGTAAGGTCATCTTACAGGATACTTTTGAGAATTTATTTTGGATCAATAAAGAAGAGAAAGACAGTTAACAACGATAACCAGGGGACAATAATGGAAAAGAAGTACTTAAAACAAATGAACTTGCAGAAAAAGAATTGATGTTTGTGAATAAATGGAATAATAATGACTATATTTGTAACTGCTAAAAGGGAATATTGAAACAGAAGATAAATAACGTAGTGGCTAATGAATCAATTAACGACGAAATGAAATCAAATTGAAAAGAAGAAGTATACCAAGGATTTTACCAAAACTGAAAATAAGTTATATGAAAGTAAGGGGAACTGCTAGGATGCAATTTATAATAATGAGAAGAAGTAAGAAGACAACATGATTCCGAGGGTATTTAAAGTAACGCAAGAATTACCATTTTTATGAGAGTGTAGAAAGCTACGGCGCCACTCAATAATTATTATGATAGGCAGGGGCCAACGAGCACTGTACCATGCACGGGGTGAATGGTCGGGTGAGGAATAGGTCAGAATAGTGCCACTCACAGCCGATATGCATTCACCGTGCCATTTCAAGTTAGGGAGGAATTGATAAACCCAATTAAGGAATCCATAGGAACAGGAGAAACCCCAGAGGAAAGGAACAATCAGTTGGTAACTAAATCGCCTATATGAAGAAGATGAAGAAAAGAATTGATATATTTCGTAGATTCGCCAAAGTAGAAAAGAAGTTATGTGTAAGCTATGAGATAATAACCAACTTAAAAAAAAAAAAAAAATTCACAACCCAATCCCTGAAACCAATGAAAAAATTCCATGAATAAAAGTAACAGCTTATTTTTCCCTAAACCCCAGTTTCGAAAAAATAACCATGTCTTGGGGGGGGGGGAGCAGTTATGTAATGTGACATAATGAGAGTCCCAAAACGATTAACGAAAATAGTCCATATAATAATAATAAAGTCAGAATAAATAAAATCCAGTATGTAACAATTTAAAATAAAAAGTACAACACAACAGTGTGATAAATAAGAAGCCATGTACTATAGATAATAAGACAAAACCTGTGAAAAGTGGAAAACAGGGGTGATCATTAATCACACAGATAAGACTGTAAAGATCAGTGATCCCTCTAATTATGTTAAATGAAAAAAAAACCAAATAGGTCTATATGAGAGACACAACTCTTGAAAGTAGTGTAAAGTGACAGGCATACTAAATGTTTAGAGTGTAAACAAACAATTGTAATGTAGCATTATTTATTGAAAGGTTTTATTTTTTTTTTATCCCATGTTGTTGGTTGTTAAAGTAGAAGGCATTAGCAGTGCTTAACCATGTTTATTTTTCTTTTATTTAGGCCAATGCCAATAATTGTTATCATTAATAAATCATATGTAAAGGATTATAAGGAGTGTATTAAGCCTATAGGCAGAGTAGAAGGTATATGTTACAACATAATACCCAAAAATACTTAAATAGAGGTCTCATATAAACACTATTAATGATCCATCAGTAGAGCTTAATAGTATGGAAATTGTGACCCCTCTTTTTCCTTTTTATGCTTTTTCATTTATTTTATTTATTTTTTTCTATTTCCTTATTTATATTTTTTTTTTTTTTTTTTGAAAGAGAAGCCACAAGTTATTTAGAACTAGGCTGGAGCCTAGAGAAGACAAAAATTGTGCTGGGTCCAGTATGACGGGACTTGCAATGAAACTCGGCTGTAATATAACAATAACAGGTTTTATTGTATCCCATCATTCGCTACATGTAGATGAAACTTTATCACAAATATATCATCAATAAATAAGCCCCATGTTGTAATAGTGTGAAAAGACAAGCTCTGTATATCAGTATCAAGTATTATATATATATATATATATATATATAAGTGTATAGAATAATGTTCAGTATATATATATAATTCCCCCCCCCCTTTGTGACTAGCTTAACATAGACGGAAACATAACACAAACAGAAACATAAAGGCACATATACTCACAATTATGCACAAATATTCTAAACACAAATGCCCCTGGAATGCACCTGCCTTGCAGGCAGTGTTACTACCTTTGCCCAGAAACCAGCAGTGATAAATGTTCGCCCATCAGTCACCGTCTTCCATCAGTTTCTATTAATCTAAATAAATGCGAAAACCCCCCGAAAGGATGATAATCACTCATAACCCAAAAGCAAGACCGGACCGCCCATATGTATAGAATTCCACTGATAATTGACCCATCATGAGCATATGAAACATTAAGTTCCTTCAACAGCATTAAATAAAAATTTAAAGAAACTACATCACCTGATTTTAAGCAATTGTTATACGGTTCTAAAATGTTAATTGGTTTTACAAATTCAGAAGGATTCCATTAATCAGCATATACTTCACCAGTAGGAAAATTAATCAGTCGATGCTTTACAGATTTTAAAAAAATTAAACTGTATGTTTTACAAAAAAAAATTAATCAGGAGATGCTTTACAAGTGAAAAAAGTTAATCAATATGTGTTTTACAAGTAAAAAAAAAACAATCAGCATAGACCTTTGTAAGGTACAAAATCAATTAGTATATGCCCAGAAAAAAAAAAGTGCAAATTCTTCTCTATTAAAACCCGACTCGCTATATATATAATGAATTTACAATAAGAACGGTTGTGCCCTAGCAGCTGTGGGAGCGCGCCAGCATGTGGTTAACAAAGTTTGACAGGAATCTAACCTGCCTCAGACTGCAAGAACATGTGCAAGGCAAAACTATGTCCCCATTTATTCCCCCGAAAACAACCAAAAAGAAAAACAAAAAACTCCCCAGCCCTTAAATGTTACACACAACGTGAATATAACATCAACTCCATTCTGTTATAGAATTCCTAACATGTCATAAAAATTTTTGTAGAGAGTAAGATGCTGACTATATGCAATCTGTGAAAATGTCTAGATGTACTAAATATCTCTAGCACGCTCCTCCAGTGCAGCACACAATTACAAGCATTGTACTGAGTGTTAGGTAATTCAGTTATTAAAGTGTTCCTTGAAATTAACTCATAATGTTCAGAATGATGTTCAGCTGACACCCTCTATAGCGGACAGTCTGGCCACATGGGCACATGGATTCAAAAGATTTTTACGGTAAAACAGGTGCACTGCCGGCCCGGCCCCAAAAGGAAGATAAAAGAGTGCATATCACCTTAATTGTGCTGACTAAGTGTTACATCTTGATCTGGTCACCGACTCCTTCTCCGAACAGGATCGTTTCTAAAGGTCCGTGGCTGATGAGGATGGAGGTCAATCAGCGAGGCCAAATCTCCGTCTTAATCGAGAACCCTGTTAATTCATAAAAATTAGAAAAGATGTTCACAAAAATGTACACCCAAGTTCAGGTAATTAACCTCAGAACGGGCCTTCAACCAACTCAAGACAAATGCACAAAGTTTCGGTAATAAAGTCTTTGCAACCTGCTTAAAGAGTAGAAAAAGTCTGCCATGCAATAATTAATTCCAACAATAAAAGATTTTATCAAAGGGCGTAGAGTTAAAGACATCAGCACACTCTCAACACGCATCAACAGGTTAGCCAGCCACGTGGTGACACGATAATTGCCATTTGTCCAAAAAAAAAATTAACTTCAAAGCACTCATGGTATTAATAATGTTTCCTCCACGGATGTTCTCACAAGTAATTTCTTTGCTGCAAAGTTAATTAAAGAGCACACCGACAATCTGATGCATGAATGAGCATAGTTCATTACCTAACTATGCACTAACTTTAGCCTCGAATTTATATAACATTCTATACATTTCCCATGACAATGACAATTACAGTGACTCTTACACTATTATAGTAATAATAAAAGGAACATGGGCTATATAATATGCACTAACTTCCCATTCTTCGATTTTTATTATTAATTTTTTATTTTTTTTTTTTACAATTTAAATCGTCACATACTCCGCCGCTTAAAATTGACATGGGGAAAACATTTATTAAGTGGATTCGAAAGTTAGGTACTGGGGTACACTTGTCGTTACTGTGTGGAGTTTCTCTCCTTCTCCCTTTTTCTTTCATTTATTTATTTGCATGAGTTATACACAACTTATTTCTTTGAGTATCAAACAATATATACATATACTTACAAATTACTTCTTAAATTACGTAAAGTTCATACTTAATTACTACACTTTAAAACACACAAACTTCTACTTATTTCTGTTACTTAAATCTACTACCGGTTTTTTCTTTGGGTTTTGGTTACTCTCTACAGAGAGTTACTATCTAGATAACTTCTTACTTAGCGGTCAGGTAGTGGTTAACTGACTACTTATTTCTCTCATCTTTCGCTGAACAGGATCTAAGGTTGATCAGGCCTCATTCCTAATTCTATGCTTAGCACTTCACATAGTTACTCAGGTACAAGATAACTTGTCTATACCTAGTATTACCTTTTTCTAGTTTTATTTTTTTTTATACAATTTTATCTGCGAAATATGTGTTCTCCGTACATATTCTTGCGTCGCAGGTTCGTACAGGGCTACTGTAACTGGGGTTAAGTACTTCTGGATTCTGTAAGGACCACACCATCGGTATGATAGTTTATAGGTGGTCTTATCAATAGCACTACTAGTCGGGTGTGTCTTGTACATTACTAAGTCACCGACTTGCTACCTAACTAAATTAGTATCATTACTTCTCTCTTGATATTTTCGCGATTTTTCTAAGTTCGCTCTTAAATTAGCGCAGGCTTCATTCCAGATTCGTTTAATCTGCTTATCCTTAATTTGCTGGGGTAGTAAGTCATGTATTTTCCATTTTGTGGACAAGGGGTGGTTTGGCTTGTATTCGTATAGTAACTCAAACGGGGTAGACTTATGTCCTTCGTGATAAGCGGAATTGAAGGCGTACTGTATCCAGGATAGGTTCTGGTCCCAAGACGTATGGTCGTTCGCATGGTAGGCAATTAAAGCAGATTTGAGGTTTCGCAGATACCTTTCAGCAATATTGCCTTGCGGACGATACTCCATAGTGGTAATATAGTCTATACCTAACTTGAAACACATTCTTAAATTCCTTAGCCTTAAACTGGGGTCCGTTATCTGACACTAGATGTACAGGGGTACCATAATCTTTAAATAATCTCTCCTGTAATATCTTTACAGTGGTCGACGCTAACTCTCACCGCATGGGATACATCCAAACAAATTTGGTGAACGAATCTACACATATGAGTAGCATCGTATTACCTGATTTAGATCGAGGGTAGGGACCTGAAAAGTCTAAATAAAGTTTAGAGAATGGGGTAGTAGGGATTTCTGAAATTAATTGGCTTATTTGACTGTTTCTTGCTGGTTTGCTGAGCGTGCGTAACTTACACTTTTTAACGAAGCTAGCTATTTCGCTGTTCATATTGTTCCAATGATATTCCTTACGAATGCGATGTATTGTTTTATTTATTCCCATATGGGCTCCAATGGTAGATGAATGGAAGTATTCCATCAGCATGGGCTTAATTACATCAGGGGCGATTATCCTCAATTCCTTTCCATTTGCTATTCTGTGGCATAGTATTCTTTTACTTAATACGTATTTCTCTGATTTAATTCCTTGCTCGAGTTGTTCTATAATCGGTTTCAGAAGAGGGTCTTGTTGATATTGAGCGATGTTGGTAAACGCAAGGGGGAATTCGGTAATTACTGTGTTAACAACGGGTGTTTCCAGGCTCTCCTTGCTTTCGAGAGTATTAGTGGGCGACTGGAACATACAGGACAGGGTATCAGCGACTACATTTTGTGTACCTTTAATATGTTGTACTTTGAATTTGTAACAGTTTAACCTCAATACCCATCTTCCAATACGTCCCAACTGTTTAGGGTGATTCAGTAACCAAGATAATGCTTGATTATCAGTTTCTAAAAGGAACTCTTTATGTTCTAAAAAGGGTTTAAACTTTTCAAAAGCAAATACAATGGCTAAACATTCTAATTCATATGCGGAATATTTCTTTTCTTGGTCATTCAAGGTGCGTGAAGCATAACTAATCGGTAGCCTACTGTTTTCTATTTCTTGATAGATTACTGCACCTAAAGCTACACTTGAACTGTCTCTCTGAACTACGAAAGGTTTCGTAAAATCTGCTAGTTGTAATACTGGGGGAGATATGATGCTTTCTTTTAGTTGTTCGAACGCAGTTTGGTGTTGTGGAGTCCATTCAAATTTTGCTCCCTTCTTTCTTAAGGCATTCAGAGGTGCGGCTATTTCGGCTAGATGGGGAATATACTTGTGGAAATAGTTTACCATCCCCAAAAATCGGGCTATTCCTTTTGCATCTCGCGGGGGTAAAAATTCTCTGATCGCACGGGTTCGTTCGGAGTCTATGCTTACCTTTCCGGTGGCCTTCACGATGTGACCTAAAAATGAAAATTGTGGGACTGCAAAATTTACCTTTTTGGGATTAACTGTTAATCCTGCTTTTTGTAATCGAGATAACACTTCACGTAGATGTTTTAAGATGTTCCATCGATTCGCTATAGATTACGATGTCGTCCAGGTAGTGATACACATATCTAAATTTAATATCATGAAATATTCTTTCTAATAGTCTACTACATACAGAACTTCCTGTGATATTCCAAAGGGTACTCTAGTAAATTGGTACAGGTTGAAAGGAACAGCAAACGCGGTTAGACGTTTGGATTCCTCTGAAAGGGGTATTTGGTGAAATGCCTGATTTAGATCCATTATCGTAAAGACTTTCGCTCTTGTGAAGTAATGAAAAGCACTGGATGTCTGGAAGTGGGATAGATTCAAATTCTATTCGTTTATTTAATTGCCGGTAGTCCACAACTATTCTATGTTTGTCGTGACCTTTAGGTACTAAAAAGGAGGGTGATGAATACGGAGACGTAGATGGTTCGATGACTCCTTGTTCTAACAACTTGTTGATATGGTTCCTCATCACTTCCATTTTGGGCGGCGATAACTTGTACGGGGGTAGGCGTATTACTTTGTGATCGCTCAGATTGATCTTATATTCTATTAGGTTCGTAAGTCCTAGCTTAGGGGTAAGAACGGTGGAAAACTCTTTTATTAAGTTCTGCATTCTCAGCCTATCTCTATTTTCTAGATGAGATAATTCAGACCCATGGTGTACTATGCGTGCAGTCGATGATCTAGTACTTTCTTGTTCGTCAGTTGTACAATCAAAATTATACTTCCATGTACGGTCGAATCTAAAATAATATTTCTTCGCGTGGATGTCAAGAATTATTCCCGTTTTACTGATGAAGTCAGCTCCCAATATTAGGTCGGGTCCTATATCATCACATACTAACATTGTAAAAAACCATGTTAGATTCTTAATTTTTACTTTAATGGTGATGCTGAGTTTTATCACTATATTTTGTTTATTAGCTGTAGCACATTTTATATTCACAGTTTGACTGCGTTTCACTAGGTTGTGTTCGAATAATTTATCCGCTAACGTTTGACTGATTAAGGTTCTAGTCGATTCAGAATCGATTAATCCGAGGGTGGATGTAACACCTAGGTCAATTTGTATTAAGGGCAATAGACTTTTAGTCCAATCACATTTAGTTATCGCGTTACATTTCTCAATAAACCTTCTAACATAGGGATCTATTTCTCTAGTGTTTCTTTTTCTTTTATTATTGTCGTACATTTCTTTGGGTTTACCGGTTCTCAAGTGGCTGCAGAAGACGCAGGATTTCGGGTCTCCCTGCCTTACATGTTTTTTGGATTAGGGTGTTTACGTTCGTATTGCTTGTTGTTACAGTTTCTACTTATGTGTCCATACTTACCGCAGTTATAACACGTATTTTTATTACGAGGAGAGTACCTTGCTTCCGTTTTAGGTTGCGCGTCAGTTGATTTACCAGGGCTGTGCAAATTGCTCGGTCTATTAAATACTCGCTTTACATACTGGGTTGGCACATTGGGTACTAGGGCTTGCAGTTCATTTCTATTCGCCTCGATTGATTTCACCGCATGTCTGTTCTGATCTGAGTACCATACGTTCGACGAGTGAATACTGCATTGTTCGAGATCCGCAAAGGCGTTGGGTCGATTTATTAACGCTAAACGAGATCTTTCTTCTGGAGACAATCCTACTAAAATGGTATCCACCATCTGTCTCTCATTCCAATCTACTTGCAGTAGTCGAGAAGACTCCCTGATGTCTGAGATGTAATGGGCCAATCTCTCATTATTTCCTTGTACTCGTAGCACGGTCTTTCTCTTAAGTTCCTCATAAATTCCGGTGGGAATAAAATATTTTATGCTTGTAGTATGCAGTTCTTCTACTGGAAGGGTAGAGCTTAATGATTCAAGCACACGATTCTTTAACGGGGGTTTACATTTCGGTAGGAGGACTTGCAAAATTTGCCAGTCATTTAGCTGCTGTAGATCTTTTATCTGCAGGAGATATTTGATGAAATTCAGTAGTTTAGTAACATTCAAACCATCAGTGTATGGAATTTCAGCTAAGAGTTTTTCTACGGGGTGAGTGATTTTCCGTAGAGGTCCGCGTTATGATTTATGTGTTGCATAGCTTTGGGAGGACCAGATAATGCATTAGGGGTAGTCAATTCATACATTCCGGTGCGAATTTGGAAACCACTGGGAGGAGGGGTGTCAGATATAGTCTGGGCATTTAAATCTCTATTTGGGTTTCGCTCTCGAGTAGGTTGTATTTTTTTAGATCCGGCGGGCGATTCCTGATCCGCGTTGGGGGAAGATTGTTCTGACGTAGGAGATTGAACTGGGGAGATGTGTAGTTTCTTCAAGGATTTTTCAATTTCATCAATTCGGAACGAGTCGGATTTTCTTCGTAATTCGTTAATGATAGTAGGTAATTGGCGTAAAGCTTCATCCGCAAAACTTTGGACTTCGGGAGGAATTTCCGTAAGGTTAGGCCAGTTCAACAAATTTTTCATTCGCCGGGTTGTGTTCTATCCTTTGAGTTGTCCGCAATGTTACCGCAGGAGATTTCTCGTCTTGAAGGGTTTGGGACAATAAGGTCAACTTAATGCTATACTTGGCATTACAAGTTTCTCTCTCGCTCTCATAATCGAGTCCGCTCAGGTTGCTTAACTGCACGGGTGCATCAAATCCACTTTCGCGTATAGACTTGTGCAATTCCGCGACTGTTACATTCGCATGGGGTAGACCACGTAAAAGAGCTTCATAAGACAGTTCGTCCTTTAATAGTAAATCTGGATTAAATAGGGCCGTGTTTACCTTATATCTAACACTAAAATTTACTTTACTACACTATACACTTATGACATATACAATTTAATTCATGATCAAAACATTTGCATTGGTAGTAAGAGAGTTACTTCTCTTCTCAGAGAAAGAGAGAAATTTCACACAGACGTCATTTTATTGTCAACGATCAGCTGTTACGCTGGAATGTAGGTCAGACTAGTTTTCTTTGTAAACAATGGCATACTTGTATGCATGAGAAGGGGAGAAATACACTTGGGGTGAGGAACGTTATTGTTCTATACAACAATAGCTTACGGCTACCTTTATCGACTAGTCTCGGCTGGCTTCAACAAGGGGGTAAGTGCAATACGTACCGATATGCGTTTTAAAACAAGCTATAGCCCGTTATCAAGCTGAGTTTAACTATTATTTGTTTTACGTTCAAATTTAACTTTCTCTACTTCTTTTTTTTTACAGAATTAACTTACAAATTTATTTACACATAATTAAACTGGTTTAACTTAGTCAATAGTTTATATGACTCACCGTGACAACAGAAATATAAATTACACATTTATGCAGGCATATTCAGGAAACTACAGGTCTTGAATTGTCACAAAACAGACGTGTTAAAGACTGAACAGTTTGACAAGCACTAAAATTCATGTAGGTACTTGCATTGGTATAATACAATAATAGTTTGAATTATTTTCGCGTCTGTTAAATAAATTATATACAAGTACGAGCGTAATCTCACACACAATTCACAATGGTAAATTTATACTGTCGCTATTTTTCTTTCATGCAACTTAGCCTTTTTGAGTTATATAAAATACCTTAACTGAGTGCATAGATCAGCAAAGGGTCGTATTTTTTATGTGACACTACGTAAACAATTATTTTACAAAGCAGAGTGGCGCATTTTATGACGTGTCGGCTATGTCATAATCCAGGGAACCTGAGATAATTGACGCTAGCCAATTATACAGGCTGCCTACATTGTAACAAACTGAAACTCAAAACACAAGACTAACAAAATTACAATTATTCTAATTATAGGAAACAAGGGGAGGGGTTTAACTGATTTGTGCACTCACTTTAGTATGTAACAAAGATGACATCCCTTTTATTCACATAGTATACGCAACACATTACAAATAAAGATATTATTTACTCTGAGATTGTAAGGGGGTTTTCTGTCTAAAATAAAATGATCATTTACATAATGAGTTTACCTCGGATCCGAGTCTTTCTTTTTCTTGTTAAGAATTTTCAAATTTACCATACTTGATTATATGATGTGACGGCAGCGGTATGCGAACATCTGCTCTCCGTTACCAGCGGCCGAGACATGACCAACTACGTGCTCGGAGCGAGCCAATCCGGCATCAGCAGCCGCCGAGACGTGACCAACTGCGTATTTGGGGCGAGCCAATCAGCGATCCCGGTTAGATAATAAAACCCGGGCCGGCAGAAAATTTTACGCACTCTTCATCGGACGCACTTCATCTCCTCTCCTCTCTCGGACGACATCAGCGTGGAGTCAGCCGGAAGGAACGGCCGAAGAATAGAACCGGCGTTCTTGCGTCTTCACCCTCCAGTTCCGCGCCAGCAATGGATTTCATTGGGCCGGCAGCCGACTCTACAACCGGTGCCGGAAGAAGAGGAGGACTGCAGTACGCCACGAACAGCGGGCACAGCCGCCGAACATCTCAGCGCGGCACTACCAACATCACCGTTCTCGCCACCATGTCCTTTTTAGGGCCACCAAAAACATTAGAGTGTACGATTGGCACCATTTGTCATGAGGCAAGCCTTTTGTCTGGTGACAAGTGGCGCCCAACGTGGGGCAGCGATCATCTTGCGGATGCAAGATCCAGCCACGCCAGCGAGCTACTAGCCAGCACACCAATCAACATGGCGCCCAACAGACACCTCCACAACATCTGGAGAAGAGCAGTAGGCTGGCTACCGGAGAGCATTCAAGACCCGGTGGATTTGTGACGGCAGCGGTATGCGAATATCTGCTCTCCGTTACCAGCGGCCCGAGATGTGACCAACTACGTGCTCGGAGCGAGCCAATCCGGCTTCAGCAGCCACCGAGACGTGACCAACTGCATATTCGGGGCGAGCCAATCAGTGATCCCGGTTAGATAATAAAACCCGGGCCGGCAGAAAATTTTACGCACTCTTCATCGCCACGCCATCGGACGCACTTCATCTCCTCTCCTCTCTCGGACGACATCGGCGCGGAGTCAGCCGGAAGGAACAGCCGAAGAATAGAACCGGCGTTCTTGCGTCTTCGCCCTCCAGTTCCGCGCCAGCGATGGATTTCGCTGGGCCGGCAGCCGACTCTACAACCGGTGCCAGAAGAAGAGGAGGACTGCAGTACGCCACGATCAGCGGGCGCAGCCGCCGAACACCTCAGCGCGGCACAACCAACATCACCGTTCTCGCCACCAGGTCCTTTTTAGGGCCACCAAAAACAGAGTGTACGATTGGCGCCATTTGTCATGCGGCAAGCCTTTTGTCTGGTGACAATGATTACATGATTCCTTAAGTACCATTTGAAGAATGGTTTTATTTAGTTGAGCAACTTTTGAAGTTACATAACGAAAGTTAAGTTACAACGTATGATTACAAGAATTGGTGGTTACACCAGTTTAAATCTTAGAGCTTATTGATTGTCTTTTGAAAGTCTTTTTCATCTTTAATTACTTATATCTTAAAATATGTATAACTCGCGGAAACGAGCTCCCACGTCATCTCTTATATTATGGTTAACTGTCCGTGTCTTGGCGAGTGATTCTTCCGTACTCTTGTAGTCGAGGATTGTCCTAGGGGTAGTCTGTCCAGTAACGATGAAATGGATGTGATGGTGCCAGCTAACGTGAAGTCGTCAGGATTCTTGGCGATAGAGTAAAGGCAGTATAGTTCGAAGTCGTCACTTTTCACTGTTATTCACATCACCTGTTTAATTACACCGTCGTGTTGGAGTTTACATATTGTTTGTACATTATGTTGGAATTTCTTTTAACTTGAACAATATTTGACTGGTTATTTAAATTACAGGAGATGTCACCTTTTATACACGTTTTTCCTTTTTCTTACATATTTGTTTCACAAAAATTTACTCACTACATTTTCGTTACTTATGTCTAGTTGTTCACACTTTTAGTGGAAGTTAACACTTAAATTAAAATACACGCAAAATAACATTTTGTGAAGAGCCCCAGCGTGGAGCTGTTTACAGTTAGAAAGCCGCATCGTTAATGCCTAGTTGTTACAACAGGAAAGTTGCAAAGACGCGGAGCGAATACTCCGCCATAATATAATTCCATCTTTTATTTAATACTACAGTCTTACAGTTAGACAAAACAAACAATCGAGATTTTCCTCGTATACTGAAATTATTACACCTATTACTAGTGACTTTAAATTATTAATTCTTTATATTATGGTTTACACGTATTTCTTATTTAATGCCGGCTCGGTATACAAGTTGAATCCGGAATTCACAGGTCATAGCATGATAAGTTTAATAAAGGGTTAACAGTTTTATTCTTTAACTTTTGTTTCCACAATTTTAATTAATTAATACTAGTTAAATTTTCTTATTTACGTCTCATCACTACCATGAGTTAATCCAGGGGTAATTGGTTTAATAGTGCGATTTAATGTTTTTTAACTAACTTCCCATTCTTCAATTTTTATTATTAATTTTTTTTTTTTTTTTTTTTTTTACAATTTAAATCGTCACACAACCACTAAAAAAGAACTTTTAAGCATTGTGTTCGCCGTGGGGAAGTTCAGGACATACATCCTGGGAAACAAAACGGTAATCAGAACGGACCACAAGGCGTTATCCTTCTTGAACACGTGTAAGCTTGCTCACAGCCGTCTAACCAGGTGGGTACTTGTTTTACAAAAATACAGTTTTGCATGGGAGTACATCAAGGGAACAGATAATAAAATACCTGACACTCTTTCCAGGGTAGACATGTTAAACAATAAAACTGGTAGGGATTTGAAGGAAATTGAGATTTTTCAGATAAGCCGGGAGGATAGAATTCTTGGGGAAGAACTAAAGGACATTAGAACCATGCAAAGAGCAGATGGGAAGTCAAGTAAAATCATGGGTAGTTTAGAGACTGAGTTAGCTGGATCAGTGTATGATCAACATTTTCAAATTTATAAAGGGTTGTTATTCAAGAAAGTAGAAGGGGGTGAGCATGATTGGAGGTTAGTTGTGCCAGATGGGTTAGCTGATAAGATCATTTGGGATTGTCATTTGAGATATGGTCATTTTGGGGCGAAAAAGTGTGTTAATGTTTTGAAAGAGTCATGTGTTTTTAAGAATATGGAAAGGTGAGTTATAAGGTTGTTAAGGGGCTGTGATTTGTGTCAGAAGTCTAAGGTAGTGAACTATAGGGTTGAAGGGGAGATGAATTTTATAAAAGTAGAAAGGCCATTTGATTTAGTTGCGGTAGATTTGTACGGACCATTCCTGAAGGGTAGAGGCGGAGTTATGTATATTTTTGTAATGTTAGACACTTTTTCTAAATATGTGAAATTATATAGTGTGAAGAGAGCTACCAGTCATGTGCTGAGTGAGAAGGTGACGAAGAACTATATGATACATGTGGGGAAGCCACAGGTAATTTTATCGGATCATGGGCCGCAGTTCATCAGTGGAAGATGGCGTCAGACCCTAGGATGGGAAGGAATCATCCCGAAGCACACGGCTGTCTACCATCCTCAGTCCAACCAGGCGGAGCGTGTCATGAGAGAGATGGGCAGGATTTTTAGAGCCTATTGTCACGCAAAACACAGCGAGTGGCCATTATACGTAAAGAGGGTAGAAAATTGGCTGAACAGTACCACCCACGAGTCCACAGGATGTACACCTCACGAATTAATTAATGGAACACGCCCCCCGATGATTTTAGAACAGATATTTGACTACCCACCTGAGAGCGAGCAAACGGATGTGAGTATTAAAATCAGGTTGGCTAATGAGAATCTATTAAGTAAAGGTGAACGACGCAAAAGGTAAGTGGATGAAGTATGAAATAGGACAGTTGGTATTGGTGAGGAGACACGACTTGTTGTCAAGTGCTCAGGACAAGGAGATCAAGAAGTTCTTACTCTACGAAGGACCTTCTGAGGTAATAGAAGTTAAGATGAAGAATTCATATGTATTACAGAACAGAGAGACAAGGGAGATAGGGACACACAATGCTACAAATTTGAAGTTGTATTGGTCATCGTAGGAGTTTAACAATGTTGGTTATAAATATTAATGTATGTATGAAATTTAATTTGATGTTTTATGTTTCCAGAAGGGACTCTCCCCCACTTTCGGGCGATCACAGACTCACCACCTCTGATCGTGGATTTTGGCAATCTGGAGGCGGACCATGGTTGGCGGTAGCCTCAGCAACGGGGTGAAAGCAACGATGGTCTTACTCCACAAAAAGGTGTCAGTAGAAATTCTTTGCTTACAAGAACGGGGAGGGGGACCCTTAGTTTCGTGGAAAGGTAAGGTAGAGTCAAATACCTATTTAAAAAAAAAATTTGATGGTGGTAGTATTTTTCCACGAACCACAGTAGTTTTGTTTTAGGAATTGTGAAATAAAACAACCAAAATTTTGTAATTTAAATAATTAATTAATTCAAGGAGTTATTCTCTTTCAGAGAACATAGAAATGTGATTCATGTAATGTAAACTTGTAAGATGATCCATTGTTGTACTTATTATCTGGTCAGAAAGAAAGTATTAGTGAAAAATGAAAGTTGGAACTTGCAAAAAGTGTCTATATGAAAACTTTTTAAATGAAAATAAGAACTTGTTATCATCCAAGATCAATGGGTAATTTTGGGGGTTGTTTGGTGTCATTAGAAGTGAAAATAAATTGTGGAATGTAGAGACAGCAAATGTAGAAAGACATAAGTTTAGATATAGTTAGGCTATTGCAGTGGCGGCATGTGCTACTGTAGATAGCAGTAAGGGTTGATGAGTAACGTCCAGGTACGTTACCATCATCGGAGGCCGATAACCTGCGTATATACACTGCACAACCACTTATATAATTTTATATTATATGCTAATTGATACCGTGCAGTGTTATTGTTGATGAAGTAAAACATGCCAATGAGAGATGATTTCCCCGCCTTTTCGGGCGATTACTGTCTTACCAGCACTAATCGTAGTTTTGGATGACAACCAGCTGTGGGCAGAAATTGTAAAACTGACCATGGGTGGTTGTCCTTGAAATTGGTGAAAATTGAAATTAACGGGGGCCCATTTAGGGGAAATCCCCGGAACTATGGAACAGCGGCTATCACCTTGTTCGAGTAGGAACAGCAAAACAGGTGATAGACCCGTCTTAAGGTTGTAAATATGTAAATTCAGATATTTTGATATCTGGCAGTTTTAAAAATGTAAGGCCGAAGCAAGGACAGGAGATGCCAAAATTCCTCCACAAATTCAGTCTTTGTGGAAGCAACTGGACGCCACAGTCCAGGGGGGTCATAGTGTGTGTGGTAAGGAGGTTACTATAGGGTGTAGTAACGTTTGATGAATATTAAGTATATAATGTTGATAATGGTGTTAAGAGCATAAAAATAATTATGATTTGGTATTACCAGAATAGGATCATGAAAGATTATAAATGAATTTTAAATAGATAGATTGTTCTAAAATAACGAATTTGTGTTTTGGTTCTAGATAATCAATATATAGATAAATTGTTTGTTGATTCTTGTGAATTTGATTAATTGTTTTAAATACTAGTGCATTAGTAAAGATTTATTTTCTTCTTGTGTTGGAAAGAGTTAAAATATTATTGACTGGAGTCAAAAAAATTTGATAAAATGTAGGAATGCAAAAGAGAAAGAGACCTCTATAGTAAATCTTGTTTTATCTCTGTACTAGGGATAGTAGGAGTTGAGGAAAACCAATGCTTATTAACGTAAACCAATGCAGCTAAGGGGAAACAGATCAGTTGGGGATATGGCATTGTACCAGGCCACTATTTGATTTTTTTATTTGGATGTTTCAGAGTTTGGTGATGCTGTGGCGGCGGTCCTGAGCTGGCCAGCGCGTCAGCAGGAGTGTCAAGTGCCTGACTGGCCTTGCGGTGTTGGGATCTCGAAAGAGAAGTCCGGTAAGGTCATGCAGGTACTGTCACGATCACTGGACCAAGGGTAAGTTATCTATATCGCTTTATATAAACACTACAGGGGGTTGTGGCGATATATCCGAGCTGATCCCTTTAGGAAGTATGAATGTATCAATGAGAGTTTTTATGCTTCGTCATAAAACCTCTCATTGAGGGGGTTTTGTAACGGTACAATAGGTCCGTGTAGGGATTTGAGGGACCTAACAAATATAATTTTATTGTAAATCCAAATGTAATCGAAAATGTGAGGGCAAAAGTTTCCAACTATGAAACAACGCAGTTTGCCAGGACGAGTCGGCGTCAAGGTCAAATGGTGTACGTGACCCACGACAGCGAGTCTGCTAACAACGACCAGACCACTCCTAGAAACGTCATCATAATAATGCCAAACGTAATAACGGCACCGTAAAACACAGAGACGTCATCGCCCGAAAACAATAGATTCGATGATGCAGTAACCCTTCCACTTGGGGAATATACGCCATATTGTCTTTCTCAGTCGAAACAACACCGTCCGTGCGATTGCACGTGCTACAAATTGCTGGCCAGCAAATATACAAAAATAGTTAAAAATGTGATTAAAGTGTGAAAAGTAGACTATTCACAATTAGCAGCATCAAAATGTAACGTAGAATCAGTGGAAGCAGTATAAACACAGAGACAGTCCATAATTTGGCAGAACACCAGTTTAGCAAGGAACGGCAATCATCTAAATTCAGGAAAGTAAATACCTTCAACATTTCAATCAAATACCCTTTAACTTTTAAGCTCAATGAAAATTTATTAAAGAATGTACCGTTAGAATAATTTGTATGGGAACATGTGTGTGTGTGAGCTTGGATGCGTGTATACCGGCATATGCATAGAATAAAATCATGAAGCATTGGTTTAGGTTACGTGATATAGAAAACGTAACTATATGAAAGAGTAAACTGCAGTATGTTTAAATTCATTTTTATAGTAACTTAAAGACAAAATATATATTATATAATTGTGGCCCACGTAAGGCTGAAGCAGCGAAAATATCGTGCAGCCATTTTGTTTTTGTTAACGGAACGAGACTCCATCTTGTTTTTATTGTGTTTTTGTATTTTCAAATGTTTAAAATTTCGATAATTAAAACACCAGTTGCAGTAGTAATATCCGAGTATGTTATTTCTAAAAACCATTCAGTCTCTGGCTCGCTTAACGAACCTGGACCCACATTTAATATATATTATGTTGGCAACATCAGCAACATGGTGCCTGAACCAGCATGTAAACAAAGTGAATCAGATTTATTAAAAGGTAAGTCAATTATAAGAACGAAGTGTGGGTTAAGTTACACGGGCAAATTGCATTTTGTAGCAAATTTTATGGGCTTTCAGAAAATTGCCTTCCACTTTGATTGATTTCCTCACAGTTTTCGAGATATTCGCAAAAAACCATAAACCTGCTCATTAAAATTCTGCTTAAGGGGTGGAAAAGGGTGGGGGGTAGTTTTTCTAAATAAAATGTAGATAAGAATTTTCCTCTTTGTTTTGAACTGTTACTGTGCAAAATTTCATCACGATCGGAATAAAACTGTAGATCTGTATAAAATACAAACAGACAAACATTCTTCTTTATATATATATTGTAATGTGACATAATGAGAGTCCCAAAACGATTAACGAAAATAGTCCAAATAATAATAATAAAGTCAGAATAAATAAAATCCAGTATGTAACAATTTAAAATAAAAAGTACAACACAACAGTATGATAAATAAGAAGCCATGTACTGTAGATAATAAGACAAAACCTGAGAAAAGTGGAAAACAAGGGTGATCATTAATCACACAGATAAGACTGTAAAGATCAGTGATCCCTCTAATTATGTTAAATGAAAAAAAAAACCAAGTAGGTCTATACGAGAGACACAACTCTTGAAAGTAGTGTAAAGTGACGGACATACTAAGTGTTTAGAGTGTAAACAAACAATTGTAGTAATGTAGCATTATTTATTGGAAGGTTTTATTTTTTTTTTTATCCCATGTTGTTGGTTGTTAAAGTAGAAGGCATTAGCAGTGCTTAACCATGTTTATTTTTCTTTTATTTAGGCCAATGCCAATAATTGTTATCATTAATAAATCATATGTAAAGGATTATAAGGAGTGTATTAAGCCTATAGGCAGAGTAGAAGGTATATGTTACAACATAATACCCAAAAATACTTAAATAGAGGTCTCATATAAACACTATTAATGATCCATCAGTAGAGCTTAATAGTATGGAAATGTAATGGGTATTATAGTAAACTAAATATTTTATGTTATCATTTGTCAAAAAATGAATGTACTCTTGGCCGTGAAGGCAACCATTTTAGTTAGTATGTTAAAGAATTTTGTGTTAGTTAATAAACATTGTTAGAATAAGTTAAAGAAAAATGTAGTAATCTATAGAACAAATGTAATCAGGCAAAAGGGTTCAAACCATAAAACAATTTAATAATTAATGTAATTTAGACAATGAATATGAAGTCAAATTTGAGGCCTATGCCGAACATGAAATATAAAATAAAATAATGTCAGAAATGATTAAGTTATCAAATCAATATAATACGATAATAACAAAATTTAATAATGGACAAGTCTTAGAGTAATTGTGTATCAAATGAAATTAATCTAATGAAAATTAAGTATTGTATCATAGTGAATGTAAGGGCAGTGTTATAGTCCAGATTTATAGATTTTGTAAAGGTGAAAGGACACTTAATATGAAGTTAACTTATACGAAATTGTATACCAAAATGTAGACCTTTAAAAGAGGAACAGAAATATGTAAGCCAATTTTAGTTTAAACACAAATTAACGAGGGAGTATTTTTTGACTGTAAAGGCAAGGATATAATTTTTGTAATATATGCCGCTTGACCTCAAGTTCACGGAAACTGACCAATCAAAACCCTAGTCTACTGGTCAAAAAGCCGTTACAAAGACGAGATGAACGCTGAAGAGTTGAGTCTTATAGCGGGCGCTTGTGATAAAACCAAACTAATCAAGTAATACTCAGCCAATGTTGTAAAATAAACCAGTGAAGTAAAGAAAAACTCCCAGACATTATAAAGAAGTAAATATTGACCGAGGGAAGCATCCTACCTCAGAACCACAAAAGACGCTAGCGAGTGATTGCTTGCAGTACTACAGGAACGTAATTATAAATCAGAATTATTTCCGTTACCACAATATACACGAATCCACTTCACTACACCATATAAACAATTTACAGTGCTAATTGGAACACCCGTTGATCATTAACACAGTGATTAACAATAAAAACAACTTTATTTAAAACCAAAAAACATTCATACATGACGTTTGGGTTAGCCGATTAAGCGGCCATCTTGTTTGTTATTCAATTTCCAGTGCCGACAGAGTTCGTTACCGCTGACGGTGGAAAAAAACTAAATATTTTATTTTGTAAACGTTGATAATTCAGTTTTATTGTTTTATATGTAATTGTAATGTGTTGTACTCCCTTTTAAAGCATTTTTCTGACTTCATAACTGGCCCAAAGAACCCTAGCCCTGAGATATTTTATTTATGTTAAAATTATTTACAAATCATTGAAGAGCGGATTCAAATATGAATCGATACTGAACTGTTAAGGTCGATCCAAGACCGAACCACTAGTGTTGTTTAACCAAAAAGCTGAAAAAATAATAAAACAAACTTATGATTACCAATACCAGAGTTGTCACTTCATGTGTGTGAGTAGAATAAGAGTTTGTTCACAGGTATTTGTGGGAGCGAGCAGGTACGCAAGGCGAACATAGCTTTGCCGGCGACAAAAGAAACAAACTAACCTACAATTGCCAACATACGGTTAGAGCCGGTCGCCGTGTCAACCAGAAGTGCGGGAGAATTTTAAAAGCACTAGCCCACAAATCCAAACGCTTTTATCAGTACAACATTATACAGAAAACACTAGTTATAGAATTACGCTTCCTACGTGCGGCAAAATAACCGTATATACAGAATATGCATGTTAGTAATATTATTACAAATTATTAATAACGTGGAGCTTATTTAAACCTCAAACAAATTTACATTACAAAGTGGCGATTACAACGGTGAGGCGTAAGACGCATCACAACACAAGTACACAATAATAAATTAAACGTTATAGAATTATCAATCGACAAGTAAACACGAACAATGTACACAAAGAAAATAGTTATAGAATTGGCGCCCAACGTGGGGCTGAGTTAGGAAAAATTACGGACTGTAATACCACTATTAAACAATACAGTCAACCTAATTTTAGCAGGCGGCGGTTATAAGTCCAGAGATGCAAAAGAGGGAAGTTATGGAGGAAGAAATAGTAAATAATAATGAAACGGAGATAGAAGAAAAACAAACGAAAATTCCAGAACCAGAAAAACGATTCAGCTATGCGGAATGGATGACAACATTATTTAAAAAATTCAGCAGAGAGATGGAGTACATTAAGAAAGATACCACGGACCATGAAAGAGCACAAATGAGTCGCGCGAATGCAATGGGAACACCAAACGACAAGATGACATTGAGAGATATTTATGATGAGATGTGGAAGTTAGACACCAAGTATAATGAAGAAGAGACTATAGGGACAGCCCACGAAAAAGACGATACCAAAATGGAAGGAATGACTGAAGAAGATTGGGAAAGATGGGATGAAAACTGCACACAAATGAAAAACGAAAGAACGGGAGTATACGCGCAGGTAACAGAGGAATATACACAGGAGGAGTATGAACAATGGAGACAATCAATAAGACAACCAGAAAGACCAATACAAACAGAAAACGCAGAATTAAGGGAATGGATAAGAGTCATGTTTGAACTATCCAGAGAAGATATGTGTAATTGGAGGAAAGAACATAATCGAATAGAAGAGTTCGACGGAATACCAAGTAATAAAAACATGGGACAATCAAGTATTCAAAGAGCAGAAGAAATAGAGACGTGGAAGGGAAGCAACAGAAGAAAATGACAAAACAAATAGCCAATACGGAATTTATGAACAAGTTCAGAAAAGCTCTGGAAGGAATGACTAAGGAGAGTTGGCGTAGATTTAATGAGGATCTCGAACAAATGAAGGAAAATAAAACGGGTCTATACGCTTTTCTTAAAAAGGACAGTGAGAAGACAACAGAAGAGTTACCAAAAGGTAAAAACATTGAACATTCGAACCAGGAAAAAGAAAATAAAGGAATGAAGAACCAAATCATTAAGAAGACTAAGAAAATGCCTCTAACAAAACTAATCAACACCAGAGAAGAATTGGAGATGGTGAAGAATGGACTGGGTAATATATTTAATCCCACAATTACCAACCATACAGAAATAATGTATTATAAAAACTGTAGTAGAAGCTTGATAGAAACTTTCGGAAGGACTCACAATAAAACAGTGAGTAAAAACTTCAGAAGGTCTATACTTAAATGGAATATACCAAAAATGGAAACGTATAATAAAATGACAGTGAGATCATCAATAATGAATATGCCATTAAAGTATTCATTTAGTAAAATAGATAATAAAGCAATTCAAGTAGGCCATGAAACAAGTGAAGGCCATTTAACAACAGAAAAATCAGAACACCAGGTAGCCAAGATCTATATCACCAGGACAGAAATAGTTCTGCATACCAGAGTAATCCGAGAAATAAGGGTAACTGAATTTATGGACCATGGATAAATTAAGCACCAACACACCATCGAAAAAAGGGACCGATTTTCTGACAACAGCAACAAACATTTAAAAAAAAAAAAAAAAGAAGGAAAAATGATGATAAAGGTAATGACCAATGAAGATTTCAAAAACATGGACAAATAACCCGCCAAATTCTAAAATGAGTAAGGTCATCTTACAGGATACTTTTGAGAATTTATTTTGGATCAATAAAGAAGAGAAAGACAGTTAACAACGATAACCAGGGGACAATAATGGAAAAGAAGTACTTAAAACAAATGAACTTGCAGAAAAAGAATTGATGTTTGTGAATAAATGGAATAATAATGACTATATTTGTAACTGCTAAAAGGGAATATTGAAACAGAAGATAAATAACGTAGTGGCTAATGAATCAATTAACGACGAAATGAAATCAAATTGAAAAGAAGAAGTATACCAAGGATTTTACCAAAACTGAAAATAAGTTATATGAAAGTAAGGGGAACTGCTAGGATGCAATTTATAATAATGAGAAGAAGTAAGAAGACAACATGATTCCGAGGGTATTTAAAGTAACGCAAGAATTACCATTTTTATGAGAGTGTAGAAAGCTACGGCGCCACTCAATAATTATTATGATAGGCAGGGGCCAACGAGCACTGTACCATGCACGGGGTGAATGGTCGGGTGAGGAATAGGTCAGAATAGTGCCACTCACAGCCGATATGCATTCACCGTGCCATTTCAAGTTAGGGAGGAATTGATAAACCCAATTAAGGAATCCATAGGAACAGGAGAAACCCCAGAGGAAAGGAACAATCAGTTGGTAACTAAATCGCCTATATGAAGAAGATGAAGAAAAGAATTGATATATTTCGTAGATTCGCCAAAGTAGAAAAGAAGTTATGTGTAAGCTATGAGATAATAACCAACTTAAAAAAAAAAAAAAAATTCATCACAACCCAATCCCTGAAACCAATGAAAAAATTCCATGAATAAAAGTAACAGCTTATTTTTCCCTAAACCCCAGTTTCGAAAAAATAACCATGTCTTGGGGGGGGGGGAGCAGTTATGTAATGTGACATAATGAGAGTCCCAAAACGATTAACGAAAATAGTCCATATAATAATAATAAAGTCAGAATAAATAAAATCCAGTATGTAACAATTTAAAATAAAAAGTACAACACAACAGTGTGATAAATAAGAAGCCATGTACTATAGATAATAAGACAAAACCTGTGAAAAGTGGAAAACAGGGGTGATCATTAATCACACAGATAAGACTGTAAAGATCAGTGATCCCTCTAATTATGTTAAATGAAAAAAAAACCAAATAGGTCTATATGAGAGACACAACTCTTGAAAGTAGTGTAAAGTGACAGGCATACTAAATGTTTAGAGTGTAAACAAACAATTGTAATGTAGCATTATTTATTGAAAGGTTTTATTTTTTTTTTATCCCATGTTGTTGGTTGTTAAAGTAGAAGGCATTAGCAGTGCTTAACCATGTTTATTTTTCTTTTATTTAGGCCAATGCCAATAATTGTTATCATTAATAAATCATATGTAAAGGATTATAAGGAGTGTATTAAGCCTATAGGCAGAGTAGAAGGTATATGTTACAACATAATACCCAAAAATACTTAAATAGAGGTCTCATATAAACACTATTAATGATCCATCAGTAGAGCTTAATAGTATGGAAATTGTGACCCCTCTTTTTCCTTTTTATGCTTTTTCATTTATTTTATTTATTTTTTTCTATTTCCTTATTTATATTTTTTTTTTTTTTTTTTTTGAAAGAGAAGCCACAAGTTATTTAGAACTAGGCTGGAGCCTAGAGAAGACAAAAATTGTGCTGGGTCCAGTATGACGGGACTTGCAATGAAACTCGGCTGTAATATAACAATAACAGGTTTTATTGTATCCCATCATTCGCTACATGTAGATGAAACTTTATCACAAATATATCATCAATAAATAAGCCCCATGTTGTAATAGTGTGAAAAGACAAGCTCTGTATATCAGTATCAAGTATTTATATATATATATAAGTGTATAGAATAATGTTCAGTATATATATAATTCCCCCCCCCCTTTGTGACTAGCTTAACATAGACGGAAACATAACACAAACAGAAACAGAAACATAAAGGCACATATACTCACAATTATGCACAAATATTCTAAACACAAATGCCCCTGGAATGCATCTGCCTTGCAGGCAGTGTTACTACCTTTGCCCAGAAACCAGCAGTGATAAATGTTCGCCCATCAGTCACCGTCTTCCATCAGTTTCTATTAATCTAAATAAATGCGAAAACCCCCCGAAAGGATGATAATCACTCATAACCCAAAAGCAAGACCGGACCGCCCATATGTATAGAATTCCACTGATAATTGACCCATCATGAGCATATGAAACATTAAGTTCCTTCAACAGCATTAAATAAAAATTTAAAGAAACTACATCACCTGATTTTAAGCAATTGTTATACGGTTCTAAAATGTTAATTGGTTTTACAAATTCAGAAGGATTCCATTAATCAGCATATACTTCACCAGTAGGAAAATTAATCAGTCGATGCTTTACAGATTTTAAAAAAATTAAACAGTATGTTTTACAAAAAAAAATTAATCAGGAGATGCTTTACAAGTGAAAAAAGTTAATCAATATGTGTTTTACAAGTAAAAAAAAAACAATCAGCATAGACCTTTGTAAGGTACAAAATCAATTAGTATATGCCCAGAAAAAAAAAAGTGCAAATTCTTCTCTATTAAAACCCGACTCGCTATATATATAATGAATTTACAATAAGAACGGTTGTGCCCTAGCAGCTGTGGGAGCGCGCCAGCATGTGGTTAACAAAGTTTGACAGGAATCTAACCTGCCTCAGACTGCAAGAACATGTGCAAGGCAAAACTATGTCCCCATTTATTCCCCCGAAAACAACCAAAAAGAAAAACAAAAAACTCCCCAGCCCTTAAATGTTACACACAACGTGAATATAACATCAACTCCATTCTGTTATAGAATTCCTAACATGTCATAAAAATTTTTGTAGAGAGTAAGATGCTGACTATATGCAATCTGTGAAAATGTCTAGATGTACTAAATATCTCTAGCACGCTCCTCCAGTGCAGCACACAATTACAAGCATTGTACTGAGTGTTAGGTAATTCAGTTATTAAAGTGTTCCTTGAAATTAACTCATAATGTTCAGAATGATGTTCAGCTGACACCCTCTATAGCGGACAGTCTGGCCACATGGGCACATGGATTCAAAAGATTTTTACGGTAAAACAGGTGCACTGCCGGCCCGGCCCCAAAAGGAAGATAAAAGAGTGCATATCACCTTAATTGTGCTGACTAAGTGTTACATCTTGATCTGGTCACCGACTCCTTCTCCGAACAGGATCGTTTCTAAAGGTCCGTGGCTGATGAGGATGGAGGTCAATCAGCGAGGCCAAATCTCCGTCTTAATCGAGAACCCTGTTAATTCATAAAAATTAGAAAAGATGTTCACAAAAATGTACACCCAAGTTCAGGTAATTAACCTCAGAACGGGCCTTCAACCAACTCAAGACAAATGCACAAAGTTTCGGTAATAAAGTCTTTGCAACCTGCTTAAAGAGTAGAAAAAGTCTGCCATGCAATAATTAATTCCAACAATAAAAGATTTTATCAAAGGGCGTAGAGTTAAAGACATCAGCACACTCTCAACACTCTTCAACAGGTTAGCCAGCCACGTGGTGACACGATAATTGCCATTTGTCCAAAAAAAAAATTAACTTCAAAGCACTCATGGTATTAATAATGTTTCCTCCACGGATGTTCTCACAAGTAATTTCTTTGCTGCAAAGTTAATTAAAGAGCACACCGACAATCTGATGCATGAATGAGCATAGTTCATTACCTAACTATGCACTAACTTTAGCCTCGAATTTATATAACATTCTATACATTTCCCATGACAATGACAATTACAGTGACTCTTACACTATTATAGTAATAATAAAAGGAACATGGGCTATATACTGCACATTAAGTAAATTTTCTTTTAATATAGAAAGTGTCGGATCGCACTCACATGCATACGTCTTTTTCATACGGTTGCCTACATTTTGTTATTCATTATTTATTTAATTTTAATTATTTTTAACGCATACAATAATATAATCTCTTACCGGGAGTCTCGTAAGTTTCAGCCAGCCATAATAGAGGAAGAAAAACTACGCAGTAAACTGTTCGGAAACCAGAGTCGATGTTTCTCGGAGCCGGACAGTGAATTGAATACAGCTGTTACAGTCTGACCAAGCCGACCCTTCCTACAAGTTGCGCGCGCAGCCATAACGGTTTCGTACAAAGTTCGGTACACCCGCCCCTCGCTCTCGCGTTATATTACCATTAAATATTCCACAATTTCCGACGGCCGGAATAGTGCCGGCACACCCCCACCCCGAAAGGGCAACCCGGTTGCCCCACTCTTAAACTCGCGGAGAGTACCCTGCAGTATACCCCCTTCCCAAAACAAGCTGGTGGACTTCGTGGATATGGTGGCCCGGCGGCACTTGCTCTCAGGAGAACAGAGGCTCAGAAGGGAAAACGAAAGAGACGGAAGAAGACGTGTAGTATGTAAGTGTGTAGGTGCGGCACGCTGACCTGATCAGGGCCAGCCCACCGCAAGGAGGGACAGAGAAGAAAGACGAAAGAAAAGTTCGGGAGCTCCCTGAGTTCCGACCTCCTGAGGCTTGTCCACTCAAGCCAGAACACGATTGCCACCTTAACAGGGCCATCTGCCCTATATACCTACGGGGTAATTCTCTAATACGACCCCCCCATTCTAAACAATACCATCACGGCAAGGGAAAAAGGGGAGATGACGGTCTCCATGATGCGGTGGTCCCCACTCTGGACCAGACGGAAAGCCATGCCAACTGCGACTATGACACTCCTCCAATATACCAATAAGTTTTACACGGTGAACAACGTGCACCACGAGGAGCAAGATCGACCCCCTGGTGCACACTCCACTCTCTAACTCTCTTTTTTTTTTTTTTTTTTTTTTTTTTTTTTTTTTTTAGGAAAATCGGAAGGTGGAAGGTCAAGGATCATCGAACGGTCATGGGCTGGGACTGAAGGTAAGGACATGGCTCCCTCCGGACATAAGGATAATTGGAGAAAGCCAAGGCTCGCGCAGGCAGGGGCGCATCCCTGAAGTAGACGAACCCCACTAGGACTGTGGGAAACATCTACCCGCTACCCTATCATTCTCAATACCGCCCCCGGAGCACACCCTTTTAAGATTGACAACATCCCTACTCTCAGAGACCACCATCATTCCCCCCCCCTTGTCACCCCGTTTACCCTCTTCTACACAGTTTCAATTTTGAGATATGTGTAGTAATCTCTTTTAGGATTACTACCCGGCTCTTCCAACCGCGCCGTCACTGGTGACGTGAATCCTAGGATACGGTACGGCCCCGACCAACGATAGCATAATTTGGCGGCTCTTTTATCGGCAGCTGAGCTGATCGGGTGGCTCTGGCAGTAGATCAAATCTCCTACTTTAAAGGGATTTGGAATACGCCCCTGATTATACCGACTACGGACGCGCTCGTGCGCACGAAGCAAATTCTTTCGGGCCTCTTTCCACCTATCTGCCGTCCTAATGTCCGGATTACTCGGCAGAAGATCGTCTATGTTCCATAAGTTGGCCAAGGGAAGCGTAGGCGAGAAACCAAACATAACTTCAAAGGGAACGGCCTTATGACTGTCATGCAGGGCCGTATTGAAAGCTAGCTGTAACCACTTAAGGTTCTGGTCCCAGGTGGTCTGTTGCTCTGCATGATAAGCAATAAGCGCGGACCTGAGATTCCTGTTGAATCTCTCCGCGTGGGACGGCTGTGGGTAATAGGGGGAAGTGGTTACATGTTTGATGCCATTGGCGAAGCACATTCGCCGAAAATCGCCTGAAATAAATTGTGGACCATTGTCCGAGACAATGATGGCCGGAAGACCGAAGTGCTGAAATACATGACTCTGGAGCGCGCTTATGGTCAATCGAGCAGTTGCCTGCCGTAAGGGCAGTAGCCAGGCAAACTTCGAAAAAGCATCCACACAGACAAGTAGGTAAGCATTACCTGACTAGCTACGCAGGAAGGGTCCCACGTAGTCGAATAGCTTCTCCATCGGTCTGCTCGCCACATCAGATGACAACAGCCCCAACTTGGTGTTCTGGGCAGGCTTGCTTAAGCCACAGAGATGACATGCCTTCACCCGAGTTGCTATGTCCGTATCCATGCCCTTCCAGATGAAGTGTTTCCTAATACTGGAAATGGTCTTCGAAATCCCCTTATGTCCACCTACCGGGGAATTGTGGTAGTAGCTGAAGACCATTGGCACGAGTTTGCTAGGCAGCACTATCTTCGGGGCCCGTCCTTTTTTCTCTCTGCAACATAGGACGCCCCTGGACAAGAAGTAAGGGACCTGCACGTTACCCTCTTTTAGATTTTGGATGATCGGACCCAACTCTTCATCATCTAACTGATGGGGTAACACATCAGTAAAAGCTAAAGGAAAGTCCAGTAAAACAGAACAGGGTTGCTCCGGCTGGGCTTCGCTGGGCTGGGAAAACATACGGGACAAAGCATCTGCAACCACATTTTGAGTTCCCCGAATGTGTTGCACCTTGAATTTAAAGGATGAGATCTTAACCACCCATCGTCCAATCTTACCCAGCTGCCGGGGATGAGCGAGAAGCCAAGAGAGAGCCTGGTTGTCGGTCTCGAGCAGGAACTCTGCATGTTCCAGAAAACGCCTGAACTTATCTAGAGCGTATACAACAGCCAAACACTAGCTCATAGACTGAAGACTTCCGTTCTTGTTGGGTCAAAGTTCTAGATATAAAGGCCACAGGCTGCCTAGCACCATCAACAACTTGGGACAGAACCGCCCCGAGTGCAATCGAACTCGCATCCGTCTGGAGGATGAACGGCCTCGAGAAGTCTGGCATTCTCAGTACTGGAGGGGAAATGATGGCTTCCTTCAGGGTCTCGAAAGCCTTCTGTTGTTTTTCCCCCCATACAAATTTGGCGCCTTTTTTCCGGAGTTCATTCAGAGGTGCCGCAATCTCCGCCGCGTTTGGGATGAAACGCCGATAGAAATTGACCATCCCCACAAATCTCGCGATGCCTTTGGCATCCTTTGGTTGGGGGAAAGTCCCTGATTCCCTGTGTTCGCTCAGGATCCACAGTGACACCTCTATGGGAAATCAGGTGGCCCAGAAAAGAAATTTGTGTCTGGGCGAACTTCACCTTTTCGGGATTGACAGTGAGGCCGGCACCCCTCAACCAGCACATCACCTCTTCAAGATGACCCAAATGCTCCTCGTACCCCTTGCTGTACACCAGCAAGTCGTCAAGATAATTGAAAACGTACTTGAACTTGACATCATGAAAAACGGTGTCAAGTAAACGGGTGAGTGTTTGGACCCCTACCGCTAGACCCATAGGAACCCTAGTGTACTGATAGAGGTTCCATGGAACACAGAATGCCGTGTAGGGCCTACTTTCTTTCGTCAAGGGAATCTGGTGATATGCAGAGTTGAGGTCAATGATGGTAAAATACCTCACCTCACTGAACCAATCGAACGCGGAATGAAGGTCAGGAAGTGGGACCGAATCTACCTCAATGTTAGCGTTCAGCTTGCGGTAGTCGATGACCATCCTATGCTTACCTCCAGGCTTGGGCACTAGGAACGCTGGACTGAGAAGGTTCAATCACCCTTTGATCTAATAACTCTTGAACCTTCTCCCTCAAGATGCTCATCTTCGGAGGGGCAAACTTATAAGGGTGGGAGCGCACCACCTTGGAGTCCGTCAGGCGGATCTTATACTCCAAGAGATGTGTGAGCCCGAGGGCCGGAGTTAATACAGTGGGGAAACGCTCACACAACTGATCTAAAGCGGACCGCTGGGACTGGGAGAGGTGGTCTCTAGATGTGTCGGGGCACTTAACCTCTTGGATATCTTGCCTGGTCCCCTGATATCCAAGGAACGGGATTACAACTCCCCGATTAAATTTAAAATAACGTTGGTGCTCTTGGATGTCAATAACGAGACCACTTTTGCAGATGAAATCGGCACCAATAATGCATTCAACTCCCAGAGCAGGAGAAACCAGAAAGCTCCACACCCAAGAAAATCCCTCGATTTTAAACTTAAATGAAACTACCCGGGAAATGGGCAGAATTTCCTGGGATGCCGTCCAGCACACTACGGAAGACTTCTGACCTTTTAATTAAACCCTGTCGTTCAAGGTCCTCGCACACTTTGGATGAAATGATGGATCTTGCTGATCCGGAGTCAACTAATGCTCTGAGTTGACTCTTTTTCAACTCCAACAGCAAGAAGGGGCATACGGAAGTGGGCCTAGAGATGGTTTGGAGGACCTTGATGCCCAAAGACTTGGGACCTACAACTGGCCTGGAGGCGCATACCTTAGAAGACCCGCGACAGGTAGGGGAAGACCTCCGACATATCTTCCCCTCATTGACCCTTTTCTGAATGACCTTGGGCGCCTTGGGGAGGGACGTTGGACTCGACCCAACCCCAGTACAGAATCGTCTGATGTGGCCCAACCTACCACACCTAAAACAAGTCACATTAGGCGAACGACGGCGCCTCTCGCTACAAGAGTTTATAATTCTAATTTCATTACCGCATATAATAATAATATTTATTACCAATTTTCCTTTACATATAATAAAAATTATACAATAAAGGACCTATAGGGGGCATAAATGCCCGTACATAGGTTGGTCCTTAGAATTAATATTTATATACTTAATACTAATTGTGAGTTTTACCTCACCGATCATAGTAATATATTAAAAATAAATTATTTTTAAATTTTAACAAAATTTTAGTTTGTACTATAATACAATTCAATAAATAAATGAAAAAAAAGAGAAAAAAGGTCCATATCATAATAGACTGTTTTTTTGATTATTCAATAACATGTTCCTAATTTTTTCTTTGATTTTTTTTTTTAAGCACTTTTATATTTACACTTAGATTTTTCAGTTCATTAGGTAATTCATTAAAATATTTTATGGCATAATACACATAGCTTCTTTGCCCAATACTTAATAGGTGTCGTGGCAATATAATATTTTTATACCGTGTGTTGATTCGATTTTGTAAAAACTCACTTTTTAGATCATTGTATTGATAAGCTATAGAATTCACTACAAACACCTGTTTAATATTTAATGGTTTATTCGAATCTTGTTCATTGACTCCCATAATTTTAAGAATACACTTTTGCAGCCGATCCAATGCGTCTAGAGATGATTTATATAGACCCCCCCAGCCTATGATAGCATACCCTGCCACACTATGGAATAGTCCATAGTATATCTGTAGTAGTTGCTTTTTTGATAAAATTTGTTTAAGTCTGTAAAAAACATAGACTAAGTATTTGGTTTTTTTTACAATGTTAGCCACATGTACATCCGACTTCATGTTAAAGTCATATGTTATTCCTAAATATTTACTAGTTTTAACTCTTTTCAATTTTTGACCATTTATCTTAATTTCAAAGTCATGCGGAACAGAGTCTATATAATTTCCAAAGGTGATAAAAACAGACTTGCTTATGTTGAGTACTAGATTATTGTGATAGAGCCAAGAGTATATAATATCTAATTTAGTTGACATATCTGTTGCAAGTTCAGGCCATGTCTTTGCTTTCATTGGTACTGCTGTATCATCAGCATATGCTATTAATACATCTTGTAACACTAGTAAGTCATTGATATATAAAATAAACAATAAAGGTCCTAATATAGAGCCCTGGGGCACTCCAACATTTGTTTTAATAGGCTGACTTCTAGTCCCATTCACCTTTACAACTTGTGTCCTGTCATGTAAATAACTGGCTATCAGGGATAAACTTACACCTCTTATTCCCATATTCTGTTATTTGGATATAAGTATGCCATGATCGACAGTGTCAAAAGCTTTGGAGTAGTCCAAAAAAGTTACAACAGTTGGTATGCTAATACTTAGATTTTCATAAATAAATTTGCTAAGTAGGGCTATAGCATCATCTGTACCTTTCTTCTTGAGAAAGCCAAATTGTTTAGCACTTAACAGGTTATGTTTCTTTACAAATTTAAATAATCTGGTAAAAATAGTTTTTTCAAAAATTTTGGCTAAATTTGATATCAGTGCGATCGGTCGATAATTGTTAACCAAACTTTTTACACCTTCCTTATATATAGGACAAATTACAGCTTTCTTAAATTGATATGGACATGTACCTTGTATCATAGCAGTATTAATAATGTGAGTAAAAGCAGGAGTTATGAACGGAGCAGCTAGCTTAACTGTATAGGCATGAATTTCATCACACCCACCAGGTTTATTTTTGAGTTCATGAATAGTTTGGTAAACTTCTGACTCATTTGTTGGTGTTAGAAACATAGTATGCTGATTAATTGATATATCTGGTATTTCATGCTGCAGAATAGGAGGAGTCGCACTTTCATTCAGCCTAGATACTATTGTGCTGAAAAATTCATTAAAATAATTAGCCTTTGTCCAGTCATTGCTGTTAAGTTTATTATTAATCAAAATATCATTTATTTGTCTATTTTTTGAATTACGATCAAATTTTAGATGAACATATCTCCACATTTTTTTAGAATCAGCGTTTTGTAGTTGTTTTTCTTCATGCCTATTTTTAGCAGTCCTAAGTAATGATTTAAGTCGTTTTTCGTAATTTAAGTACAGCTCTTTTTTTAGCAAGTCGTCTTGACTATTCTTCCAGGCTTTATATAATTTGTTTTTGTTATTAACTGAATTAATGAGAGCAGGGGTAATCCAGGTCTTTCTTGGTTTTTGAATTTTTGGCTTAGTTTTGTGTGAAAGTTCATTGATAGTTTGAATCTTGTTTATTAACAATTCTAATGCTTCATTGTTATTTGGTGTATTACAGACTTGTTGCCATTGTTCTGAAGCACACAGTTCCAAAAATCTTTTTTTGTTTATTTCAAAAGATACTGTAAGTTTGCATTTTATGTTGTTTCCATGTAGTGATATTAAAACGGGGTAGTGGTCTGTGATTGAGTCAATTAATTTACCAGATTTTGCTGTGTATATTCCTTTCATGAAAATATGGTCAATGCAAGTTCCATCTTTATAATTCTTTATAGGATGAGTACAAGTATTTATCATCGATTCATAACCATTTTGCAGTAATTGGTAGAAATAATCCTCAGTTTTTTCATTAAACTCAATGAGATCTAAGTTAACATCACCCAAAATCATGTGGTTTGCAACAGTTTTGTTACTTAAGATAAATTTTTCATGATCTTTAATGAATTTGTCAATCTGATAATCATGACAACGATATAGTCCAGAAATTTTGAAAATACTTTTATTTGTTAATTCTATGAGCAGACTAGTGATTTTTAAATCATTAAATTGTTCATTAATGGTTTGATACTGTAGGTTACTTTTTACATAAATAATCACTCCATCTGCTTTATTTATTCTGCTGTTATTTTTAAAATGTGTATAACCTGTTATATTTATAAGCTTAATATTATCCATGAGCCAAGCTTCAGTGCATATTATCACATCTGGTTTATGTTTAAAAGAACTTAACATAGTTTCAAGTTTTAATATATTTTTCTGTATACTTCTGATGTTGACATGTAGGGTCAGAAGCTCAGAGTCACAAAAAATGGGGTTGAGATTTATCTCTTCTGTACTATTAAAAATTAATTCATCATTAAGGTTATATTCTTGTATTTCCATAAAAAATTTATTTATAGGTTAGTTTTGATTTTTGATTTTTCCTTTTAAATACAAAATTTTATCTAATCAACTAGTTGTAGGCCTAACATAATTAAATGGAGGTTCTGGTTTCCAGGGGTAGTTTGTATCTTAAATATACTGCTCCCATCTTACTTTATAACTTTCACAGTTTTGAATATCATTTGCAGAATGATCTATGGATCTTTTTTTAGTTAAGTATTTGTTAGCATTAATACAATTAATACATTTATTTATATCAGAGGTACATACTGTAGCATCATGGTTACCTGAACATTTGTAGCATGATTGTTGTCTTTTAAAAGTGTCTTTGCACTTTCTCAATGAATGGTTATACCCACAACAGTTTTTACAACATTTGATATTAAAATTGTCATACACTCTGCAGTTTTCATATCCAATAAAAACAGATTTATTCTTCATTATCTTGGCATATGCATCAGAGGTTACTTCTGCTAGCGCAGCATGATTATTGTTTCTCTGTTTGTATTTGTGTACAATGTTTACACTATTTGATGGTAATTCATTTCTATGTATGATATCTTTCTCGAGTTCTACTTTATCGACATCTTCTGATATGTTTGTTATTTTTATTTGCGGATTTTTTTTAACACATGCTTCAGCTGTCAATATTTCACTGTTTATAACCTTTAGTATTTTTTCAGAATCTTGCTCATTTATACACTTTAGAAAAACTGTACCATTGTTGACTTTGTTAATTTTTTAAACTTTGGCATTAGTTTTGGTTGAAATTTGCACTTTGATAATATTTAGGGCATCGCCTTTGAAATTTTCCTTTGGCTTTATTGTCAAACGAGCACATTCTTGCTTTTTAGGTAAATTTAGCACAGCATCAGCATACGAATTTTTAATGTCTACATAATTTTTTTCAACATTTACAGCAGATGATCTTAAGAAACTGTTATTTTCACGCAACTCATGGTTATGTTCACGTAACTCATTATTTTGTTTCACTAATTCACTATTAATTTTTTTTCCATAGTTTAATTCTCTTATATAGTCCTGACAATCCTCACATTCAAAATTTTGTTCACACTTACGGTTTTTATTTTTTTCACTGGCAATTGATACGATAGATATAGCATCATCCTCACCTTTATCATCTGTATCCATATTATCACTTACACCATCTTGAGTCACACTTAGACCATTTTTAATATTTTCTAGATGTTTTTGAATAATTAACAATTTTTTTTTGACATTACTATTTTCAATATCAGTATCCTGGTCACATGGTTGAATGTCAACAAAAGATAGGTTAAGATGTACAGGGCACACAATTGTGTGTCTAGAGATAAAGAATCCTTTTCCTTCGTTCACTTCTCTTGTAAAATCAGACTTGCAGAAAACACTATCACATATTAAACAAGTAACAAGTCCAACTTTTCTATTTGGATGACAAATATGATTAATATGATCGGGTGGTATATCGCGCGCGTCTTTACTTGTCCACGCCATTACGATAGTCATGAGGATGGAACAATTCGCCCCCATGCCTCTCGTGTCTTACCTTATCATGGGCCACGTGCTCACGGGACTCTTCAATCCCCTGGACCGTTCTAGAAACTACACATAGCCGTTCGAGGTCCGCAAAACAACGTGGACGGTCCGCGAACACCAAACGGGATCTCTTGGGGCGTCACCCCTTCTAAAATAATTCTAACGACATCCTTCTCGGGCAACCCCAACCTCAAAACCTGGGCACATTTACGGATATCCTGCACAAAATCCCCCAACGCCTCCCCGTTGGCCTGTGCACGATAGAACCGGCTATGTTTCAAATGCTCACGTTGCCGACGGGGTATGAAAGAGTCCAACACCTCCCCATGGAGAGAGTTGATACTGCCACCACGACGCAGAGTGTCGGTGACCAGCTCAGCCAATGAACCCTGGCAGTACGGATATATAACGGACAAGAGGACCTCATCGGACAGCCCCGGAAAATCTGCCAACTCCAGGACGATGTCCAGAAAAACCAACAATTTGCCCTCATCTTCTCCATCCACCACAGGAAGTCTCTGGAGGATGCCAGAAATAGGGTTGGGTAGTCTCTGATAACCTACCCCCGCCAGAATCACACAATACACCTAACACAAAACATAACCTACAGAAGCATATTTACAAGAATCAGAAAAACCCAAGTACTGTCCTTCCTTTGAGTGGACCCCCGGGTTCTCTAGCGCTGCGGAGACCTGGCCTATTCTGAACCATTCACTCCCACTACAGAAGGAGACAAGTGACAACCAACAATACTGAACACACAGAACAAAACATCAATTCGACACACAGGTCGTACCAACACATAACTCACAAGAAAACAACTAACAATCAAAATTCATAATTCGGTAATTCAGTCGGTGATGGTACCGACTTCCGATCGGGCCATACCGCATCCCGCTAATGTCACACGCTAAACTCCGACCCTGAATCAACATTCCATCATCCAGGCCACCCTTGAGACTCCCCGGCAGTACAACCTATCACCTTTTCCAAACACAAATAACCGCCTCAGTGGTGCGACCCGACTCGCAAGTTATACAACCTACAACTAGCCTACACGGGCATATACCTAAGAAAACAATGTCACAACAATCGCCTTAATATTTCCGAGTTTGCAAGCCCCGTCACACACCAGGACCCAAGGGTTCAACCCTAGAATTAACCACGCTCACTGCTACCATTTGCAGTATCAGACTTTATAAACCACGCTCTGCGGTACCATTTGTGACCCCTCTTTCCTTTTTATGCTTTTTCATTTTTTTTCCTTATTTATATTTTTTTTTTTGAAAGAGAAGCCACAAGTTATTTAGAACTAGGCTGGAGCCTAGAGAAGACAAAAATTGTGCTGGGTCCAGTATGACGGGACTTGCAATGAAACTCGGCTGTAATATAACAATAACAGGTTTTATTGTATCCCATCATTCGCTACATGTAGATGAAACTTTATCACATAATTATCACAAATATATCATCAATAAATAAGCCCCATGTTGTAATAGTGTGAAAAGACAAGCTCTGTATATCAGTATCAAGTATTTATATATATATATTGTAACTATACACGGTGTCTGCCTCGTTCAAGCCCTGCGATGGAAGCCACTTTGTAACACGTCCCTGTTTATATGGCTATAATCAATTCAAGTCCCACTGTTTGGGCTAGCCACTTGGTCACCAGACCGCTGTATGCCGGTCGTTACAAAAGAATAAAATGTATACGGAAAATTCACTAATTATAGAATTTTCAAATAATAAAATAATTTTGTTTATATTTATAGAGGTATGTATAAGAGATAAATCTGTTTTTTAAAAGGTTCTGGTAAAATTTTAATAACGGGTAGGTATTTATTGACCGTCGAGCACTTCTTGAAGATTTGCACCAAGTCTGGAGTTAAATAGATTAACTCCGGGTAATAATCGATTGGTGACTTTTCTGACTGGTCCTATATCTTGTTCAAAATAGAATATATTCTTCTCACTTAAGTCCTTCAGCCTTATAAATACCCTTAAATTACCCTGTGAAATAAGTACAGATACAAAATAATGGAAATATAAAGATTTATTGACAATTTTAAATAAATAATCGATATTTTATCGATGGAGAGCAATTATCGACTCTGTCTCAGGAATTATCGATTGTGTCATACAGAACAAAATTTTATGTTATATTATATTAAAAGACAGGTTCTTTGAGCGATTAGAATTAATAGTCAGAGAAGGGTGACGAGAAAGTATAACATTAACCATTAACACAAATACAATAATTATTATTCAATAAAATTTAAATAATTCTAATATGTAATGTGTATGATCGTTGTCGTACCATACGCAGACGATGACGTCACTGCCGGATAAAGAAGGCCGGCTCTGTAGAATTAAAAGATGGCCGCTACTAGTTCTGGCGTAGTTAATGTGAACTCGGCATGTCCCAAAATCACGACAAAATTACCTTCGTCAAGGTCTAAAATATCCCCGCACTGGTGTAATATGTCTGTTAATCTATTTGGTGTATTCTGGTGAAGTGTTCTGTGTAAACTTGCGTTAGTTAGTTTATTTTCTATGTGTTCAACTTCTACGGTTAAGTTCTCAAGTTATTGGTTAGGATTTGCAGAATAAATCAGTTGAAATATAGTGTTTTACTTGTTTCTATCACTCGTATTATGTAGTTAAGTATTTGTTTTCACTATTGTCGTGAATGTATGAACAGCTTTAGCTTTAAAAAGTGTCTAAACCGTTTAACTCTCGTTCACTGATTTCAATGGCTAAACGCTAGTACCATCTTTCTCGATTTTTTAAAGAAACGTTCTTTTACACAACTGTCCAGCTTGATATTCAACAAAAGACTAATTAACTTGGTCATAAATCTTGCCCAGTTAATCCTTGAAAAAGTATTGTTAACATTTTTCGACTTCCCATATATATGATAAAATATTACATTATGTATGGAATTTATCTATTTTATTACTCACTTTTATGAATTATTAACCTTATTATTGGTTTAATCATCTCATTCCCTTTAAATTGATGTATTATAGTCCATATCTGTAGGTATTTTGTGGAAATTAACAAATTTCTTTACTTTATGGAAATATAGGCTCAAAATTGGATTTCCGTCTTTATACAAAATCCCCTCCATTTAAATATTATTAATACTATTATAATAAATTTTAATTAGTCATATTCCTCTTCCTTTCCTTAAATACATATAAATTACACCTTTGAACTGGTTTTTTGTGTTAATCTGTAAATTTGACATTGCTCTTTAAAATTAATTAATTTATATATTTTGACAATTTACAAAATGTTAAGGTATATTTCCTTATTATCATTTTAATTCATAGGATCATTCCTAGTAGTGGTTAATTGTGTTATCTTATATAAATCTTGGTAGTTTACAGGATTTATAAGTGAATTATACTATTTTATATTGGTTCTCTGATTTCACCAAATGGCCTAGATTTTAGAATTTTATATTTCTTTCTTTCTCAAACAATTTAAACTTAATTCCTCCTCTGACTTTACATAATTACAATTATATCAAAATAACATGATTTATAACTTATTGTGTTGTGTAGTAGTTAATTAACACTACATATTTAAAATAAATAATTATGAACATGGTTTAGCAATCTGCACAATTGAACATATTGCAGATATGGTTTGAACATATATCTTCTAACTATTTTTGAGCTAACATAGCATACCTATTAGAACATTATTACTGGTATGTAGGTTATTATTTATCAAACATAATTCTTTTTAAAACACATAACATAAATCTTATTTTCTAATAAACCTTACAAATACATTTATTTAACACATTGATTTTAGGACTGTGAAATAACAGTCTGTCTAAACATGTTACACTTATTCATACTATATTAGTACCAGTCCTTTCTGGTTTAAACCATTATTATTGTGATCCCCTACATCAGTAAACATTAACTCCCATACTCTATTTATTATCATTTTTTACAAATGTCTTGTAAATAAAGATTTACATTAAAATAATAAAATACTGGAAACCTTCCATTTTATTATGCTGTTTATTATTAGATTTTAAAGTTGTGATATAGCATACTACTAAGTTATAGTATCACCAACTTTAAGTTTATTGCATTTTTTTAAAAAACACTTACACAAATTCACTTTCACTGTTGGTTCTGATATTCTGAGTCTTATTATCTCAGACCAGACCTTTAGTAATCATGGACCGTTAAGACTAGTTTATTTTCTTTATTACACAATATCTTTAGTCGGTGCACTTCTTATAACGCTATACAACACTTTAGTTTTCTCAATAATTACATTTTATAAGATTTTGGGTATGTTATACTTTCTTTGGCATAGTTTTTGCGGGTTTGGGGTTGATAGTAGTTTATATAATAATAGGTTTTACTACAGTGTTTCTTTCATACTATTTCTTCCTCTTCTCCTGTCTTCCTTCTTGTCCTTCTTCGTATCTTCCTTCTGGTATTCATTCTTGTCCCTCGTCTAGTCTTCACTCTTCTGTTCTTCCTTCCGTTCTTGGGTAAACCAAGGTACTTGGTGTTATCACAACTGAGGTTTAGTTTGGAGTATTTAATTTATTCACTGAACTGACTTTATTCTTCTATACAGGTTTCAGGGTATTGTTTTCTTCCTGTTCACAAACTTTATTCTTCCCTCTTCTTGTTTTTAGGGTATTTTGGTATTCACCACTCTTTAATTGAGTCTCTTTTTTCTTGATATGGCCTTATATAACTGGTTTACTGCTCTGAGCTTCCTGGGTAACTTACTGGTATTATACTATGAGTTGATGAGTTGCTTCGATACTTTCTTTGGTTTTTATATTGGTTTTTAAAAACAGTGGTTTTTATATATAATGTGAGGATTTTTATTTTATTGTGGTTCATTCCTCTGATTTATTTAAATGTCATTCAATATTATTATAACATTTGTTGGTGTAATTAAACTTTATGATTTCACATGACTTAAAATGTAGTGGATTTTCTGTCACGCTACAATATATATGTATATATATATATATGTATATATATACAGAAGTAGGAGTGCCAGGGTCGATAATCACTGACCATGGAACCCAATTCAAGGGAAGGATATGGAGGGAAACACTGCTGAATAAGGGAGTGAAAACCTTCAAAACCTCAGTGTACCACCCTAGCAGCAACCCCGCTGAACGAGTTCTCCGAGAAGTAGGAAGAATCCTGAGAACATACTGTCACCAACAACAAAGAAAGTGGGAAGAGTATTTACCAGCTGCGGAGGATTTTATTAACCTGGCGTACCACCAAGCAATAGATACAACCCCATTTACAGCTATGTTTGAGAGAAGACCTCCTAGAGAAATTATAGAATTGATAGAATTTCCCCCATGCGATGATTACACTTTTGACCAAGTAAAATTTTATAACAAGACCGTCGAACGAGCAGAGAAAATGCGAGAAAAATATAAGAAACGACAACCCAAAATAATCCAGTATAAAATAGGAGAACTAGTATTGCTAAAAAATCGAGAGCTCCCCAGTACCATTGAAGGAATTGCGAAAAAGTTCCTACTACTATATACTGGACCCTATACTATCGTCAAGGATAATCAAAACAACACATACGAAATTATGGACACACATACCAATAGAACCAAGGGAGTCTATAATCAAGCTTCACTGAAGAAATATAATCATCCAGAATAAGTGAAAACCACCATCACTTGAAGGAGTAGAGAGGAAGAAAACCAAAGAGAGTAACATGAAAGAAGGATATTATTATGGAAAGAAGAGAGAGAGAAAAAATTTTTCTTAAATGAACAAAGTAACCCCAAGAATATCTATAAAATCAGATATTAATATGTTGTTATTATATTATCACATTGTATTGTAATTATTAAGTATAGAATACTCCATAAACAAGGATTAAAATCATCCAGAATAAGTGTAATTTATCAGACACTTGAAGGAGTAGAGAGGAAGAAAACCAAAGAGAGTAACATGAAAGAAGGATATTATTATGGAAAGAAGAGAGAGAAAAAATGTTTCTTGAATGAACAATGTAACCCCTAGAATATCTATAAAATGAGATATTAACTATTAATGTATCATTATTATATTATCACACTGTATTGTAATTATTAAGTATAGAATACTCCATAAACAAGAATTAAAATCATCCAGAATAAAGGTTCACCCAACTAACCTTTGAAGGAGTAGAGAGGAAGAAAACCAAAGAGAGTAACATGAAAGAAGGATATTATTATGGAAAGTAGAGAGAGAGAGAAAAATGTTTATTAAATGAATAATGTAACCCCAAGAGTGTCTATAAAATCAGATATTAACTATCAATGTATTGTTATTATATTATCACATTGTATTGTAATTATCAAATATTGTATACCCAATAAATCACCAACAAAAGAAGAGGATATTCTTATGGAAGGAAGAAAGAGAAAAATGTTTATTAAGTGAACATTGTATATAAAAGAAGAAATTTTATTTATCAAATATTATATTAAATATTGAACGAAAAATGTTTGTCAAATGAATATTGTATGTGAAACGAGAAAAGGAAGACTAGTATCTAATAACTAAACCATAACCAAAACAAGCAACTAGTGAACGCACTTAAGATATTTTAAACAATGTTTACTATCACTTTGAAAAAATAATTGTGTACTATTCAAAATAAAATGTTAAAAAAATGTGACATCTGCTAGAGGAGAAAAGAAGACCATTAATGAGAATATTATGTAGAGAACATAGTGAGAAGGAGAATTGACCAAGAAAAAGAAGAAAAAACCAATCAATGCGAAGAACAATTTTGTCACGATAAGGAGAGAAGAAAAAATGAAGCATATTTACACATGCTATTTGTCAACAACCTTAACTAATGAAGATCTGCCGAAGTGAAGAAGGAATCCAGAAGAGAATGTATAATAAAATATAAAAGGCAAGAAAGTGAATAACCCCAAGAGTGTTTATTATTATTAGTCGAAAGAGACTGCGTATGAGTATTATTATTTGATGAATTGACTGTAGAAAAGTTACAGCAATCATTTAACTGGGCAGGGATGAGGTACCCCTGATCTCAGAAAGAGTGTAGTAATGAACGACGGAGTTAGGTAAGCCATAGAGCCCACCCGAATCGATTCCAGCTACCAAGTTAGGGAAAAAATGTTAGGGAAATTAAATATTTAAGGGAAAAAACACGACAGCCAAGAATATAATTAAACAAGATTCCAAGAGTATGAAGAAGAAGGAGATGTAGAAAATATAGTGAACTGGAGACAAGTGTAAGAGTAAACACAAGATATGAAAACATTATATGTGACTTAAGAGTGAAATAAAAATTGATAATTTCTTCAATCATAAAACGAAGATATCAGAAATGATCAATTCTAATAAGGAGACAATATGTAACAGTACATATGACACCACATCCACCTAAGTACTGAAAATTAAGTTAAAGGCCACCACTAGTAAAAATACGTTAAAAGGTCTAGAATACCACCATGTATACAAAAGAAGAAAGTACCATAAGTTTAAATAAGTGAAGCATCATTGAAAGGAATTCACTAGTAAATGCACCAATGAAGAAGAATAAAGACGAGACGACTGACATACCATACCCAATAGATCAGTGAGAAGGACACAAGACAACAAAAGAAGAAAGAAGAATACAACAATGACAACTTCAAGAAAGAAGAAGGAAGAAACAATGTGAAGAAGACCAGTGAAAACCACATCATGTATAAAATTGAACAACAGTAAGAAGGAGATCAGTGAAGAAGGAAGATAACCAGACCAAACACAAGAACAAGGGAAGGAAAGTGAAGTATAACAAACTAACATAAACCTTTGAAAGAATAATTGTATTAAGAAGAAGGATGAAATGTTAATTAATTACATGATATAAATCCCTAAGCTGTATGGTAAAGTCAACACTGACCACAACTCATTTAATGAATACATTTATTGTCTATGTGAAACACATTATTGTAAATAAGGACTAAATATTGTAAATAAAGAGTCACAAGCAAACTGAATGAGGACAAGATGAGTTTATGATAGCTAAATGATGTGTAGTTATAGAATAAATGGAGGAATAGGTCCCAAAATAATGAATGACCAATTGTACAGTGGGAATGATGTTCATACAAACCCACTAATTAACAACAAATAAGATAATACAGGAGTAAACTAAATGTGAACTATTGATAACCAATGTACAAACATGGAATGAAAACCAGTCGAATAGACTAACATAGAAATACACAGCCATTAACAACACATTACTGCACACTGAACCTATAACATAACCTAATCTGGGCATCCAGTTTCCAGTAAAACTTGAAAACTAAATCAAAACAATGTTAAACTAAAATGTAATGAGCTAGGAAGTAAATAGAGCATATAAGGAACGTTGTGTACACGATAGCTAATAGTATAACAGAATATAAAAGCTATATTTATGTAATACAAATATGACAAAATGCTTGTAATGGCAAAGAGACATTATGCAACCAAAATCATGTTATAAATACATTATACAAAGATAGTAACTCAACTAATGACCTGATGTCAGACAGAATACTGTTCATATGAGTAAACGCAACCAAAATAACCATCTAAATAGGCTATATAAATGTAATTACAACTAAACCATTGTGACAGTTAGCTGCAAGTAAAGTTTACAGCCACCAAACCTAGATAATAACAGAATCAAATGCAGAGTGAACTGCATCACAATAACGATAAGGTCATTGTGACTATTTCAATTATCAATTAGAAAATAATGCAAATAAAATGAGTAGAATACCAAGCATACAACCAGGTAACTCCATATAGGCATGACAAGCCTAATTAATAAGTGATAATTAAGGCACTAAACCAATAATGTAGGGAAAAAGAACACTGCCAGTAGTGACTTAACCCATCGATAGTTAATTACACCATGTTAAAATTCAATTAAATACTCTTATTGCTAGGGAATAAGAAAAACAAAAATGGATGACAATAGGTTTAAGTTCGAATCTATGAAAACGGACATAGTGTTAATATTAAGACATAGTTTTAAGTGAAAATTGTACAGTAGTTTAAGAACGAGATATTACCATAGAAAATAGAATAAAAACCATAAAATATTGATAATTAATGGCTTAATGGACACTAAGTATAAGTGCTAAGTCAGCTAACCCTAATCAGAAATATATGATGAGGGGGTTCAAATTAATCGTCTTTAAAAATCATGAACAATGAGAGTAAGCACAAAATCATCAGTACAATTATAAGGAAGATATTGGACTTTTAAGAATAATTGTATTATGCTTTGCCCTTCGCGTGGGTATGTGAACCAGGATTTCTTAATCTTGTTCCCAAAGACTGACGCTGATGAGAGCGTCTGTTTTGACGAAGTCTACCGTAAATAAACGAATTAAAATAAACTGACCAATCAGAGCTTATAAAAAATCCGAAATTCATCATTCCGACAGAGGAACCAGGGACAGTCTTTCAACAACAACGAAGCGAGCTGCATGCTCGTCGACGCTACAGAAAAACGTGCTTTTGACAGCAACCAGGCGTCAACCATATTAACCTCAACCTGAGATATAGGTTATCTACATTGAAGAATCAGTGCAGTATATTTACAAGTGTACTTTATTCGGAGTTAATGCGCATAGGAGTGGGTGCAGTGTAGTGAGAAAATTTTAATTAATTAAAAAGTGTTAATAATAAAAGAAGTGTAACCCTTCGAACGACAAGAGACGCAAGTATCCATACCCACAAATATACTGTTATGATTAGTTGATAAGAAAGATAACTGAACGCTAAAAGCGATTCAAATTAACCTATAGAAACAATTAAATTCCCTATTCTTAATAGAAGGGATCTGATGAATACAAATGAACAATGTCGAAGTTGAACGATTTGAGTAACGACAATTTCAACTATTTGTATACTATTAATATTTAGAATAAGTAAAGACATTGTAAAATCAATGAAGAGCATATGTGCTCTTATGCTATTAGCAGATAGGAGTATGAAATATTTTGTTACTGAATTTAATTAAGAGTTACGCCAGAGAGTGATAACTACAATAAATGAGTCACCTTTACCTGAAATAGGAATATCCAATTTTACAGATGATCTTAGTACCTGACACTGGATTATCACAATTACTATTAATTAATAATAAATATTTAACCACTTTTAACCAACCAAGGTTGCACTAAATGATATTTAAAGCATATGCCTAACCATGAACAGTAGTTCATATTTTATCTTTTTTAATTAATAATTAATGAATTCTTATGTTATGTTTGTTCTAGCCGTAGCAATTATTTCAAATAAGTGTATTTTGCAGTCTAAAAGAACCTACTACTTTTATTATTACAATTATTAATAACATTTCAAGTCTAACAATACGACATAACCTATACGTTTGTCAACACACATTTTATAACTAACCAGAGGCAGTCATGCCAACTTGAGCTGATCATTTGTTTTAGAGTCCATGTTCACTTTTAAAATATTAATTGTTAACCAGAAGGAAGAGCAAAACGCATTATTGTATTGAATTTCACTGTGTTCAATTTGAATAAATAACCATTATTATTTTTACCAGTGAAAGAGTTGACCTTTATTGTATCAGTAAATACAGCTTAGAGGAGAAGAACGAGGCGGTTGGTACCATACTTAAAATGCGAATCATTCAAAGTGAGTGATTTCATGTTTTGTTTACAACCGCACAGACCTATATATTTATAATATTATAAAGTAATATTATACATGAGTTACTATGAATGTCATGTCTATGTATGTGTATGTTAGTATATAGGAAGAAAACTACTAATCTCCTCACAACCGCTGATCAACCAAGAGTCGACGGAACTTCAAGTGGAATAATCCTAACAGTGAATATAATACATAAAATTAACCCATTTAAACAGACAACTAATACGACGAAAAGAGAGTAAGTAACCGGCTTATTCAATCCTGGATTCAACAATAGGTTGAATTGAGGGAAATAAGTCACCAAACAGTTAAATAATAATAAAATCCGATATTGAACAATAACATTTAGCCGAGTGCAAGACCCATTAAGACTACTGCTTAATAATAAATATAAATAATTATATACAGAGACGGATCTCGTCTAATTACAATATATATATATATATATAAAATGAATTTACAATAAGAACGGTTGTGCCCTAGCAGCTGTGGGAGCGCGCCAGCATGTGGTTAACAAAGTTTGACAGGAATCTAACCTGCCTCAGACTGCAAGAACATGTGCAAGGCAAAACTATGTCCCCATTTATTCCCCCGAAAACAACCAAAAAGAAAAACAAAAAACTCCCCAGCCCTTAAATGTTACACACAACGTGAATATAACATCAACTCCATTCTGTTATAGAATTCCTAACATGTCATATAAATTTTTGTAGAGAGTAAGATGCTGACTATATGCAATCTGTGAAAATGTCTAGATGTACTAAATATCTCTAGCACGCTCCCCCAGTGCAGCACACAATTACAAGCATTGTACTGAGTGTTAGGTAATTCAGTTATTAAAGCGTTCCTTGAAATTAACTCATAATGTTCAGAATGATGTTCAGCGGACAGTCTGGCCACATGGGCACATGGATTCAAAAGATTTTTACGGTAAAACAGGTCCACTGCCGGCCCGGCCCCAAAAGGAAAATAAAAGAGTGCATATCACCTTAATTGTGCTGACTAAGTGACATCTTGATCTGGTCACCGACTCCTTCTCCGAACAGGATCGTTTCTAAAGGTCCGTGGCTGATGAGGATGGAGGTCAATCAGCGAGGCCAAATCTCCGTCTTAATCGAGAACCCTGTTAATTCATAAAAATTAGAAAAGATGTTCACAAAAATGTACACCCAAGTTCAGGTAATTAACCTCAGAACGGGCCTTCAACCAACTCAAGACAAATGCACAAAGTTTCGGTAATAAAGTCTTTGCAACCTGCTTAAAGAGTAGAAAAAGTCTGCCATGGAATAATTAATTCCAACAATAAAAGATTTTATCAAAGGGCGTAGAGTTAAAGACATTAGCACACTCTCAACACGCATCAACAGAAATCAACAGGTTAGCCAGCCACGTGGTGACACGATAATTGCCATTTGTCCAAAAAAAAAATTAACTTCAAAGCACTCACGGTATTAATAATGTTTTAATATTAATAATGTTTCCTCTACGGATGTTCTCACAAGTAATTTCTTTACTGCAAAGTTAATTAAAGAGCACACCGACAATCTGATGCATGAATGAGCATAGTTCATTACCTAACTATGCACTAACTTTAGCCTCGAATTTATATAACATTCTATACATTTCCCATGACAATGACAATTACAGTGACTCTTACACTATTATAGTAATAATAAAAGGAACATGGGCTATATACTGCACATTAAGTAAATTTTCTTTTAATATAGAAAGTGTCGGATCGCACTCACATGCATACGTCTTTTTCATACGGTTGCCTACATTTTGTTATTCATTATTTATTTAATTTTAATTATTTTTAACGCATACAATAATATAATCTCTTACCGGGAGTCTCATAAGTTTCAGCCAGCCATAATAGAGGAAGAAAAACTACGCAGTAAACTGTTCGGAAACCAGAGTCGATGTTTCTCGGAGCCGGACAGTGAATTGAATACAGCTGTTACAGTCTGACCAAGCCGACCCTTCCTACAAGTTGCGCGCGCAGCCTTAACGGTTTCGTACAAAGTTCGGTACACCCGCCCCTCGCTCTCGCGTTATATTACCATTAAATATTCCACAATTTCCGACGGCCGGAATAGTGCCGGCACAAAATGTAATGGGTATTATAGTAACTAAATATTTTATGTTATCATTTGTCAAAAAATGAATGTAATCTTGGCCATGAAGGCAACCATTTTAGTTAGTATGTTAAAGAATTTTGTGTTAGTTAATAAACATTGTTAGAATAAGTTAAAGAAAAATGTAGTAATCTTTAGAAAAAATGTAATCAGGCAAAAGGGTTCAAACCAGAAAACAATTTAATAATTAATGTAATTTAGACAATGAATATGAAGTCAAATTTGAGGCCTAGGCCGAACATGAAATATAAAATAAAATAATGTCAGAAATGATTAAGTTATCAAATCAATATAATATGATAATAACAAAATTTAATAATGGGCAAGTCTTAGAGTAATTGTGTATCAAATGAAATTAATCTAATGAAAATTAAGTATTGTATCATAGTGAATGTAAGGGCAGTGTTATAGTCCAGATTTATAGATTTTGTAAAGGTGAAAGGACACTTAATATGAAGTTAACTTATATGAAATTGTATACCAAAATGTAGACCTTTAAAAGAGGAACAGAAATATGTAAACCAATTTTAGTTTAAACACAAATTAACGAGGGAGTATTTTTTGACTGTAAAGGCAAGGATATAATTTTTGTAATATATGCCACTTGACCTCAAGTTCACGGAAACTGACCAATCAAAACCCTAGTCTACTGGTCAAAAAGCCGTTACAAAGACGAGATGAACGAATAGTTGTATTGTTAGATGCCACGCTGAAGAGTTGAGTCTTATAGCGGGCGCTTGTGATAAAACCAAACTAATCAAGTAATACTCAGCCAATGTTGTAAAATAAACCAGTGAAGTAAAGAAAAACTCCCAGACATTATAAAGAAGTAAATACTGACCGAGGGAAGCATTATCCTACCTCAGAACCACAAAAGACGCTAGCGAGTGATTGCTTGCAGTACTACAGGAACGTAATTATAAATCCGAATTATTTCCATTACCACAATATACACGAATCCACTTCACTACACCATATAAACAATTTACAGTGCTAATTGGAACACCCGTTGATCATTAACACAGTGATTAACGATAAAAACAACTTTATTTAAAACCAAAAAACATTCATACATGACGTTTGGGTTAGCCGATTAAGCGGCCATCTTGTTTGTTATTCAATTTCCAGTGCCGACAGAGTTCGTTACCGCTGACGGTGGAAAAAAACTAAATATTTTATTTTGTAAACATTGATAATTCAGTTTTATTGTTTTATATGTAATTGTAATGTGTTGTACTCCCTTTTAAAGCATTTTTCTGACTTCATAACTGGCCCAAAGAACCCTAGCCCTGAGATATTTTATTTACGTTAAAATTATTTACAAATCATTGAAGAGCGGATTCAAATATGAATCGATACTGAACTGTTAAGGTCGATCCAAGACCGAACCACTAGTGTTGTTTAACCAAAAAGCTGAAAAAATAATAAAACAAACTTATGATTACCAATATCAGAGTTGTCACTTCATGTGTGAGTAGAATAAGAGTTTGTTCACAGGTATTTGTGGGAGCGAGCAGGTACGCAAGGCGAACATAGCTTTGCCGGCGACAAAAGAAACAAACTAACCTACAATTGCCAACATACGGTTAGAGCCAGTCGCCGTGTCAACCAGAAGTGCGGGAGAATTTTAAAAGCACTAGCCCACAAATCCAAACGCTTTTATCAGAACAACATTATACAGAAAACACTAGTTATAGAATTACGCTTCCTACGTGCGGCAAAATAACTGTATATACAGAATATGCACGTTAGTGTTATTATTACAAATTATTAATAACGTGGAGCTTATTTAAACCTCAAACAAATTTACATTACAAAGTGGCGATTACAACGGTGAGGCGTAAGACGATCACAACACAAGTACACAATAATAAATTAAACGTTATAGAATTATTAATCGACAAGTAAACATGAACAACGTACACAAAGAAAATAGTTATAATATATATATATATAATTTGTGTTTTCAATTTGTTTCTTCTGCAAGTAGTATAAATTTGTATATTCTTTTTAACACCTGACGCACGTTTCACTGAAAAATATCAGTATCATCAGAAGTAAATTAATAGCAATCGAAATAATTCTATTAATATAAAATTAACGAATAATTGAATTTGTTCGATTTTAATGTAAAATAAAATAACTGATAATCGATTTAGGTCGATTAGTTAACGATTGTTTTAATGTTTTTTTTTTTTTTTTTTTGCCACAGCTGTTTTCTCGGTTATATTTGAAGTTTTGTTGTTTATATTTTATTCATTTTTATTTTTTAGTAAATTTATAATTTTAAATAGATCGTCTTGTTTTGTTTTTATTTGGGTTTGTTCTTTAATTAATAAATTATTGTTATTGTGTTTGTAAATGTTAAGATTTTCCCAAATATTCGTTTTTTTGTCCTTTTTGTATGTTTTTAATTAATTTTATATTTTCAATGTTTGGAAACTGGTGGTTATTATTTAGACAATGTGTGGCTAAATTAGATTTATAAATATTTGGTTTTAAATATGCATTGCGGTGTTGAACGAATCTGTCTCGTAGTTTTTTTCTTCGTCTGGCCCACGTAAAATTATTGCAATCTGGACATTCTATTTTATATATTCCATTTTTATTGTGAGTATTGGATTTAGTTTTAGGTTTTAAAATATATGTTTCCAAAACAATTAATTAATTGTTTTTTACGTTTAATAAATTGGTTATAGGAATGAGTTACATCACCTTGTATGGTGTTTTCATCCATCATTTTCTATATAAGTAAAATGATGTATATGTAAAACATATATTTTAACAAAAAATGCCTACACCTTAATATTTTTCCAAAATACACAAAAATAATAGTAAAAAACAACAATAACAATAAATTAAACAAATATATTATTCAAGCCCAATATAAGTGGATTAAAGACGAAATATCAAATAATTACAGAAAAATCGACTACATTAATAAACAATTAATTAATTTACATCTTCTTTTAGCCAACTCACTTGATTATCGTACATGGAATAATAAATATATTAATATGCTTAAAATACTAAATAAACACAAAACAATTAAATTTAACACAATCAATAAAAAACTTAAAAATCTACTAATAAATAGTACACCTAAAGAAGATAACCAAAATTTACACACATTAAATAATAACCACACTTTTTACCCAAAATTCGTAAATTTATCTAATATTAAATTCACGGAAAACTAAATAGCTACCCTAGAATCATCAAACAAAACAAATCTTAAAAATGTAAACAAACATGTAATAGATAATATCATAGTCGAAACTGAAAACGCAATTAATAATGTAGAACAAGAAAAACAAGATAAAATAAGAGCAGAAGCCTCAGTGGAAATAATAAAATATATTTAAAAAAAATAATAACCAAAATCATCATATTAAAAGTAAAAATAAACAAAATAAAACCATTAATAACATAAAACAGAAACTAACGACTAATAACCTCACTTTAACCAAAGCTGATAAGAGTAATAGTACAATAATAATTTCTCAGAAAGATTTAGACGATAAAACAGAAGAATTTATAGTTAATAATAATTGCATAACATTAAATAAAGATCCCACAAATAACAAATACACTAAAAAATAGTAACCAAATCATAAATCCTAAAGACTCCTTTAAATATAAAATGGATAATCCTTGTGCACCAAAATTAAATTCTTTAATAAAATTACACAAAATCAATAAACCTATCAGACCTTTAATAAACGCTAGGACCGCACCAAATTATAAAATATCAAAATTACTAACTCAAATCTTAAAACATAAAATTGAACTTCCAGCAAAACACAATATAAAAAATAGTATCGAACTCACGGAACAACTAATAAACGTAGAAGTAAACAGAAATACAAAATTATATTCATTCGACATATCAAACATGTATACAAACATTCCCATTGAAGAAACTATAAATATTATAATAAATAATGTGAAAACAAATAACGAATGTAACATACATTAAACAGTTAACTAATACTTTAAAAATAATTTTAAATCAAAATTATTTTCAATACAACAACAAATTGTACTATCAAACAGATGGCCTTGCTATGGGAGCCCCAACCTCTGCTATCATATCAGAAATCTTCCTACAAAAACTCGACGAACAAATAATAAATATAATAAAATTAAACGACCCATTAGGATGTTATTTTAGATACGTTGATGACACTCTGTACATTTCCCAAAACAATGGTATAAATATAAATAAAATATCAACTCCATAAATAATTTACATTCCAAAATAAAATTCACGTTAGAAGAAGAATCTAATAATAAATTAAATTATTTAGACTTAACAATAAAGAAAAATGAAACAAATTTTGAATACTCAATATACAGGAAACCTTCTCAAACTGACTTAGTAATACCAAATACTTCTAATCATCCTCCCCAACACAAAATGGCAGTATTTAATTCCATGATTTACTGAATGCTTAGGATCCCATTAAATAACACAGAAAGAAACAAAGAAAGAAAAATTATCCAACAAATAGCAGTTAAAAATGGATACAAAATAATAACTATTAATAAATTAGAAAATAAAATTAAACATAAAATCACTAATAAAATTCCTAAGAACACTACATTTATAAATTCACCTATTAATAATAATATAAAACATAAAACCTTCACTTATTACGGAAATATAACTCTAAAACTAAATAAAATATTTAAAGATACTAATTTTAAAATATCTATAGTACAGATAATATAATTTTTAATAAAACCTAAAACTAAATCCAATACTCGCAATAAAAATGGAAAATATAAAATAGAATGTCCAGATTGCAATAAATTTTACGTGGGCCAGACGAAGAAAAAACTACGAGATAGATTCGTTCAACACCACAATGCATATTTAAAACCAAATATTTATAAATCTAATTTAGTCACACATTGTCTAAATAATAACCACCAGTTTCCAAACATTGAAAATATAAAAATAAACATTAAAACAATCGTTAACTAATCAACCTAAATCGATTATCAGTTATTTTATTTTACATTAAAATCGAACAAATTCGATTATTCGTTAATTTTATATTAATAGAATTATTTCGATTGCTATTAATTTACTTAGAAACCTCTGATACTGATATTTTTCAGTGAAACGTGCGTCAGGTGTTAAAAAGAATATACAAAATTATACTACTTGCAGAAGAAACAAATTGAAAACATCACAAATTATATAATTACTGCAAGAAACATCGAGTTACTTATATAGAAAATATATATATATATATACTAGGGGAATACCCGTGCTTCGCTACGGAGTTTCACGTTGTACGTAATGAAAATGTTAGTTTAATTAATAAAGTTCAATTAAAGTAGGTTTCTTAAAAATAAATAGCTGTTGCCCACGACTTCGTTCGCGTGGTCTTCAGTTTAATGCGATAATATATTTATAACAGAATCTATTCTATTGGGTTGCCATAGTAACCAAATCTAATAGTTTGGGGGACCCCCCAGAGGATCGTATCGAAAAAACACCTGTCCTATGTTGGTTCTCCCGTTGCGTAAAATATTTGTGCCAAGTTTGGTTGAAATCGGTCTAATAGTTTAGGAAGAGATGTGCAAGACCCCAAAGGATTGTATCGAAAAAAACACTTGTCCTATGTTGGTTCAGTGGTTTAGGAGGAGCTGTGGAAGACCCCAAAGGACCCCATCGAAAAAACACCTATCCTATGTTGGTTCTCCCGTTGCGTAAAATATTTGTGCCAAGTTTGGTTGAAATCGGTCCAGTGGTTTAGGAGAAGATGTGGAAGACCCCAAAGGACCCCATCGAAAAAACACCTATCCTATGTTGGTTCTCCCTTTGCGTAAAATATTTGTGCCAAGTTTGGTTGAAATCGGTCCAGTGGTTTAGGAGAAGATGTGGAAGACCCCAAAGAACCCCCAAAAGGACCCCATCAAAAAAACACCTATCCTATGTTGGTTCTCCCTTTGCGTAAAATATTTGTGCCAAGTTTGGTTGAAATCGGTACAGTGGTTTAGGAGAAGATGTGGAAGACCCCAAAGAACCCCCAAAAGGACCCCATCGAAAAAACACCTATCCTATGTTGGTTCTCCCTTTGCGTAAAATATTTGTGCCAAGTTTGGTTGAAATCGGTACAGTGGTTTAGGAGAAGATGTGGAAGACCCCAAAGAACCCCCAAAAGGACCCCATCGAAAAAACACCTATCCTATGTTGGTTCTCCCTTTGCGTAAAATATTTGTGCCAAGTTTGGTTGAAATCGGTCCAGTGGTTTAGGAGAAGATGTGGAAGACCCCAAAGAACCCCCAAAAGGACCCCATCAAAAAAACACCTATCCTATGTTGGTTCTCCATTTGCGTAAAATATTTGTGCCAAGTTTGGTTGAAATCGGTACAGTGGTTTAGGAGAAGATGTGGAAGACCCCAAAGAACCCCCAAAAGGACCCCATCGAAAAAACACCTATCCTATGTTGGTTCTCCCTTTGCGTAAAATATTTGTGCCAAGTTTGGTTGAAATCGGTACAGTGGTTTAGGAGAAGATGTGGAAGACCCCAAAGAACCCCCAAAAGGACCCCATCGAAAAAACACCTATCCTATGTTGGTTCTCCCTTTGCGTAAAATATTTGTGCCAAGTTTGGTTGAAATCGGTACAGTGGTTTAGGAGGAGATGTGGAAGACCCCAAAGAACCCCCCAAAGGACCCCATCGAAAAAACACCTATCCTATGTTGGTTCTCCCTTTGCGTAAAATATTTGTGCCAAGTTTGGTTGAAATCGGTACAGTGGTTTAGGAGGAGATGTGGAAGACCCCAAAGAACCCCCCAAAGGACCCCATCGAAAAAACACCACTAATTCAGAAACCTTCGCGGGCGTGCGCACAACAACTCACCGAAGTTTCATTGCAATCCGATGAATGGTATAGGAACGCATACGGGACAAACAAAGAAACATTCATTTTTATATATAATTTCCTGGAACCCGATCGCAGCGCCACCTACCGGGTCCAATTGTGAATCTAAACCATCCAGGGACCCACTCAAACACACACACAAAATTTCATCAAAATCGGTCCAGCCGTCTAGGAGGAGTTCAGTGACATACACACGCACACACGAAATATATATATAAAGATATATAGATTTTTGTGTTGTGACTAATGAGTTTGCTTCTCAATAGTCTACTGTCAGCATAAATGCCCTATTTTCTACTTGTATCATGTCATCTATTGTCGTGTTTATGAACTGTTCATTACCTATCATGTTACACAGGTATCTGAACTTATTAACCGCATTGAATCCTATGCATAAATTATACAGATTTCTTCTCCTTTCTGGTGCAGAAATTAGTGTGCCTTTAGTTTTGCTAATATTTACATTCAGTCCCGTTCAAGCAGATTTTTGATGTCCATTGTTACCATTGTATATAATTATTTTTGTTACATCATATTTTAATACTTTTGGTATTCCTCAAATAATTTGTTGTCTCTTTCAAGATGAAAACCTTATGATTTTTTCTCTTTTTTTCATATACAATTTCTTTCATCTATCCAGTACTTTCTCATCCTTGTATGGTAATTTCCCCTCTTCACCTTTTTTTTATTTCACTGTTTCTGATTGTCCCATGCAATATCACTCACCTTCCTACAAACTATATTATATTGTCCTTTATTTATCTAGATCCTCCATGTCCTTGTGTTCACTGTTTAACCACTGTTTTCATATCTTTCTAAGTTTTCTGTGTCACTTAAGTGTCATCCACGGTAGAATCATTATATATTCCATTTTATCTTCTTACTTTGTGTTTAATCTGCTTGTAATTCCATTCTCATAGTCACTCAGTTTTTTAAAATTCTATTCTGTGGTTACAGTTATTATAGTACGGGACTTAGCATTGTAAGCTTCGAGGTTACGCAATAGTAACAGCTCTTCCCCGCCCCTCGCCCCAGCGTTGTCGCACGTTACACTTGGTTATGCATAGGCAAAGGCGGGGAGTGAAGCGACATGGCAATACCGCAGTCGCCTCGAAGCTTATATTGATACGTCTCACATTATTATAGTAGCATATGGTCATTGTCTGTATTAGTGCTAGCTAACTTCATTTCTGTACATACATTACCGTTCCTGTATCCGTTTTTCTGCTAATATATAATTTAATTGGTATGTTGCTTTCTTTTACCAGGTGAGATTCATGTATGCTGCCTCTCTTATGATTGGTTAATCATGTGTTTTAATGTCTTTTCCTTCTCTCATTTCTTTTTCCAAGTCTATACATTTAATACAACTTTACAGCTTTCTTACCATCAGCAGATACAGCATTCCAACTGCCTTTTAGTTGTTTATAAGTGTGTGCGCGCGCGTGTGTGTGTGTTAAGCTCATTACTGTTATCAGATCTTTTTTCAATTTTTTTTACTTCCCCCACCTTCCCTCATGAGATTCTTCAGTTTACCTACCCACAGCTTTGTGCTCACAGTTGATGTGCTGATCCTATTTTATTTTTGTTATATCAGATATTTTGTTTTTCACTGGATTCAACTGAATTTCTTCATTGTATGATTTATTATTTCTTTCCACATAACTGTCTTTGGATTTTCCCTTTAACATTTTTTTGAATTTTGTAGATTTATACTCTTTATTACATGGAATTCTTGAAAACCGAACAGCCCTTATAATTTTGGTTTAATGCCACAATTTTGGCATTTTAGTTTTTAAGAACCAACCAATACAATTATTGTGCAACTGGCAAATAGAAGATTTTAATATGTGCTTTGTTATAGAAACTGTGGATGAAAAATCACATCAATCTGTGACTGAAAAAACTGATTGGTACTTACTGGTTTAGTGAAAGTTATCGTAACTGAATTTGTGTAATATTTAAAAAACACAAATGAACATCCTATATGACCTTTAAGTAAAACAAAACCAATTTTAAAATTTTAATTTAAAAGAAAACATGGGTTATCACACTACAAACATCTGTTACACTTATTCTGTCTATACACATTGACATATTTTTGAAAAATTCTGTATTCTAAACCTGTGAGTTAGAACCAAGTTTTAAGGTTAGAACACAAATTGAAGCCTTAGTTTTCTGAATTGTGTCACTGACATTCTTCTTAAAATGTACTATTGAAGCAAATACATTGTAGTATTTATCCATGTCAGAATGAAAGGCAAGTACTTAATTATTTTTGTTATACAGGAAGTTGTCACTTGTGTTGGAAGAGTCTGCTGTGATTCTGAGAGTCATTTGAATGCAGCATCTGTAGTTTTGGAAGGCTCTCGTTCTGTTAGTTTTGGACGTACCATTAAATTAGATCTGTCAAATTTAAGACAGTATGCACTTTTCCCAGGACAAATAATTGCTGTTCAGGGAGTGAATCCTACGGGTGGTACATTTATAGCACATACAATTTTTACTTCAGCAATGCTACCTTCTCCTGAGAATCCACCTTCTATAAATGGTATGTACATTTATAAAATAACACTAAAATTATACACTGCAAACATATAATGAAAAGTAATAAAATGTTTATTTTTTGTTTGCTAGCTGTTATTTTTGGCTTTACCATTCTTCCTTAATAGCAACATGTTAGAAGACGTAAGACTGTTATACAGTGCATTTGGGAAGTTAGTGTGTACATGACAACAGAATAATAATAGTCCAAATTAATGTATGCTTAAATAAAGTTTTGATTTATTTATTTATGTACATTTATTACAATTGAAGATAATGCCGTGAAAACTTATAAAACGTGTCCCCCTCATATGTTAGTTTCAGCAGTAAACAAGTTTCTGTTTATTTTTAAACACTTCAACCATCTGATCTCATGAAATGTGTCATATATGTAGACCTATGAGGTTGTTTCAGTTGTTGAACTGTGTGCATGGTCTGCTGCAATACGCTACAGTAAACCCTCGATTTAACGGACAGAATTTTATAGGAAAAAACATGATAATGTTTTTAGGCTTTTTAAACGTATAATGTGCATAAACTGCAGACTCTCCTGTTCTGGCGATATTGCTTGGCTGTCGGAGCATTCTTTCGTTTCTTGTTTTGAAACACGCAAATTTTCTCATCTGCAATTGTATTTGATGAGAACAGAGTATTCATCAAGAATTCATTTAATTCTTCACACTCCCTGTCTTTGCGTTATCGTTGACGCAGGCATCGCACACGTTCAGTGGAAGATATCACGACGACTAATACTGAACAATATACATTGATATGCATCTTATTTCACTGTGAAATATTCGTCCATCAGCTAATACAGCAAGCATTACAGTGGCACGTAACTTTTCATTTCCCGTAATCTTTACTGTTACAGATTTGGTTCTCTTTTGGTTCACAGTAAATATACGTAAGTAAAAAATACGGGTGTTTCATCGGCATTTCCCATGTGTTCAAGTGAATAATTATGCTTCTTGCGTAAATGAATGACAAACCGCTGATACTGTAGGAGTTTTTCTTCATAGTCACTCGGTAGTTTTAGCGCGAGTGATGTACGTCATTTAAGCGCAAATCCATTTCACCGCATCATTCGTCTTTTACACCCGAAGCTGGCTTTGAAACCGGAAACTTTTAATTCTTCTGCGATTTCTAAAGCTTTTAATTTTAAAACATGTCTGGTATCAGGGAGTCCTTGCCTTCTTAAAAGCCGTATGTATTAACAGACGCTGGACTCTACTGCTACAAAACGCCCAACTTGAGGTCCCGCAAATGCTCGTCACGCAGTATTTGCATTTAAAAGTCATTCCTTCTGTTTTCTCCATCGTCAAATACAGGATTCATCAATATCGAATTTCCTTGCGGCTTCGTGATTGTATGTTTTTTCTACATTTTGTATCACAATTAATTTATAATTCGCATCGTACGGGTTACGTTTAATTTGATTTGACTGCGTGCCTTTAGTCTCCACAATATCACTCATACCGCAAACGCACTACAAAAACGCCGAATGAAAACAAAGTACAGATAAGCGATGTTGTCGCTGTTACAATAGAAAACCACACTGGTAGTTTACCCGTTATTTAGAAACATGTTACTCACACCCCTCTACTCATCCTTTGTCTTGCTGCCTACAGAAGAGTGCGAACACGCGCGTGTGCGCACGCACTTACACTTTATCTTCCTATTCTTTTTTCAGTTTGCTGTTTAAACATTCGGTTGTAGTAAAATCATAACGCCAGAGTTAACTACAGCCAGGCAAACTGCTGTTGCTTAGGCAGTAAACAACTCAAAAGCGTTCGTCCCGCCAGAAGTCAGGTATAACTTCGAATTTCGTTAGCGCGCGAATGCATGCCGCATGCCAAATTAGCGACCATGTTTTTAGGAGAAAAAGTGCGGCTTGTATTTGGAACAATACGGTATTTGTATGATATTAATAGTATTAAAATTTCAAGTGTTATAGGCTTATTTGATTTAAATATATCCTCAAAAAACAAAATTTGCGATTTAACGGACTTTCGATTTTACGGACACCCCTCAGCCCCAATTAGTCTGTTAAATCGAGGGTTTACTGTATTTGCTTTGCCGCGCACTAAAGAAAATAATCCGGTGATTGTGGTGGCCACAAACCCAAATGAGATGATCCGTTCTCCAAAGACACTATCCAAAAGTGTCATTGACCTGTTAGCTGTATGTGCTGTAATTAATCTTATTGAAACCAACTTAATTAAAGTCTGCTTCTGTGAGTTGACTGATAAACTTCAATAAAATGTCGGAACAGTAATGATCACCTTTAATTGTCCATTCAAAGAATATAGAGCCCACAATGCAACTCCTGCTAATTCCAACCCACACTCCAATTTTTTCACCATATAAAGGGCTATCATATAAACCATAAGGGTGCTCTGATGAGCAAAGTCATGAATTTTGGGAATTGTACCCTGAGAGATGAAACCAAGCTTCGTCTGCAAAGAAAGTGGCGTCAAGGACACCTTGATATTTCTTCCTATAAAATTGATAAACCGTTCACAATAATGCAGTCTATTGGCATTATCAGTTTGATTTCTTGTACAGTCCTTATTTTATAGAGGAAAAGCTACAGTCCTTATTTAACTGCTTTATGGGCTGTACCAACTCCAATTTCATGGTGCTGTACCACCTTCCACATGATTTCGATGGGCTTTGTAACATAGAGTCTGAAATATCGAATAGTTTCTGCTTGTTTAGTTTAGACTTCCTTCCACTTCATTCAGTGTTTTCAACGGAACCTGTTTCACAGAATTTTTTGATAAGCCTGCGAACTGCATTAAGGTGTGGAACATGAATTTGAGGAAATTTTTTAGAAAACTTATCCTCCATTTTGTCAGTGTAATTGACACATTCACAAAACATGTTCAAGAAAAATTTGTTCCTCAATCAAATGAATCATGGCTCTTCTGAAAACAATTTCACTTATAACAATAACTGTACATACCTTTAGGTGCATGTGCAACGACAGCAACTCTACAAGAATTACACTTATAACGTCTTGGTCCATGTGAAAGACTGTTATCAGCCCAAACAGTGCTCCCAACTCATAATCTCTAGCGCACAGTGACTTCAGATTGCACTGTATATGAAGGGTCAGCAATGGAACAGTGCACCCTTGTATACCCTTCATGCTCTTTAGTAAAAACATCAGTTTACTGAATTAGTCTTCTGTGGCTGTAAGTTAATTACAAAGCAGTAATTAATTTCTCTGGATAATATACACGTCATATAATCATATATGTCAGGAATACTATAAATATAAAGGTTCAAAAATTAATAATAATTGTTATCTTGGCATCGTTTAAAACAAAACTGTAACCTGCTTCAGCTAAAACACCATACAAAAAGTTTAAAACTCTTACTGCAGTAGCTCCTAGGCTTGTCAGATGATTTTCTTTCTTACTCTGCTTGAACCACCCAATTATTCCAGATGTTATACCAGGTACTCATTTTCACAGGCTGAGTCAGAATCTGGGTAATTAAAAGCTCATCATTCTAATCATCATGTATCTTCTTTTCGTGTGAAGCTAATCTGTTTACAGACACATATATCTCTCTGGGTGCATTAATTTTCAGGTTCTGAAAAAATTGTATTATTTTAAATGCACAGCCCTGTTTGTTGACACAGTAAATCATTTCATTTAGATTTTCATACCTCCACCAGAGTTATGAATGTGTAAACTCTGTGTGCATACACACATCTATATATTTAAACCATGCAGACTTTCATAACTAAAATAAAAAGGAATTTGTACAATATACATTTGAAAAATCATATCAGATGGATCAGAAGAAGTGAATCCTCTAATTATATTTCTTTTTCAAATTGATAATCTGACTGAATGTCAGATGTGTATTGTATTTAATTATTCTAGTAACAATTATTTTTCACTTTCCCAGTTTATGTATATATTGTCTAGTATTGGAGTTCTGTATAAGATTCTCACTCATTTTTCAGTAGTAGCGTCTGGTCAGAATGTCAAACCATGCCTTTTAAAATTTATCTTGATGACTAGTAAGGTACCTTATTCTCATAGTGAACATAATAGTTTCACATCACATTCTTTTGTTGCATTCAGTAGTTCATTATCTTTGGTTGTTCTTAATCTAAATTTCCAATGGATATGTTTTACTTTAATACTTTCAGACCTGGGCCTGTAAGGGGTGTTAACCCACAGTGGCCTGGTGTTTTTTAAGTGTATTTCATTGTTATGCTACAACTTAACCAATTCTGTTTTATCAACTTACCTTATACTGTCTTTTAGTTCCATTCTTCCTCTTTAATCTGATGTATAACACTACACTTTTTTCACTATTTAAAACAAAAAATTAAGTTAAAACTGTGCATAACTCACTTTCAAACATACATTTATGGTTTTTATATAATTATTGGACACTAGTCTATGCTACACATTACTTAAGATATAAAAAGTAAAGGAAATATATTTAAAAAAATATTAAGCGTAATTGACACGCGTGTGAAAAGTTTCAAAACACTGCCACACAAAGTCCTACTTCACATTCTGTATACCACCACCTGCTGTCTTTCCTTATTCTCTTGCCATTTTCCTTCTTCCCTTTGTTTGACCATACTTTGCAGTACTTCTGAGGTCTTTCTTTCCCTAGTGTAGGTGGGATTTTACTAGGAAAATGATGTGCTACCATTTACAACGGCCATGAAAAACAAATGAAAGAAAAGCTTTTGCCACCATTTCAGGGTCTTCCATTGGAATGGGTAATAGCTGTACATTTGGTCAGCCCTCTCAATGCCTTCTTATTCCTGTTATAACTCATAACATGTCTGGTTTCTCAATATTTCTTAAACCTCCTTTTTACCTCTTACGCTTACAGTGGACACTGTCGCTGCATGTTGTGTTGATAAGCAGAGATTATCTCTTTTAGATTTCCACTTACAAGCAAGGAGTTCTTGGTTTCATCAAAAAATGACCTGGTCTTTTTTGAGGTTGGTTTTGAAGCATTTTGGCAATCCTTTACGGTTTTTCATTACTGTTCCAACCCCATAGCTCTTCTGTTCCCAGTGAAGCTTTAGAAGAGACGGGCTAGTTAAAAGTGGTCCATATAAAAGCAATTACCTTTACCAACGTAATCTTTACATAACCTTTGGAACAGTCCTTGGATTGAATTGTCTCTACTGACTGCAGCCCCAATATACATTTCTATATTCAAAACGTAGCCAGTGGCAGAGTCACATAAAATTTATAATTTCATACCATACTTCTTAGGTTTATTTTTCGTATAAATTTTAAAGCTAACTGCCATGAAAAGGACATACCCTCATCTATTGTTAGATTTGCAAAAGGTTTGAAGTTATTTTTACAGTTTTCAACAAAAGAATCAAAAAAAGGTCGCATTTTATGCAGAGGAGCATGACCCTCTTCGCCCCATTTCTTATAAGTACTATTGTCATTTATGTGTAACATGTAGAGTACGCTCAAAAATCTGTCTCGACTCATTAGTGGACTAACAAAACTAGTTTGAATAAATGTGTGTGTAGACCAATAATCCCTCAGTTTTGGTAATTTCAGAAGACACATGTGAAGTATGATAGCAAAAAATTTATAAATCTCCTGAAGACTGCAGACCATTTACCAAACATAGAATGTTTTTTTTAGCGTATGTCTTCGTTTTACCTCATTCAGTCAGCTTGCAGCATACCTGTTTGTTTCTGACTTCACGTGTCTAAACATATCTGCACTGAAAAATAATGAAAAGCAGTCATATTCTGTACAGTCAGTAGCGAGTCCTGCAATAATACCACACTGTTCTTGAAAAGAAACCCCTTCACAACATGTGTCTGTCTGTGACCAGTTGGTTTCTTCACCCATCTCAACTGACAGGCGTTGCTGGATGCTTGAGCTTGTTGAAGTATTGTTATCCAGCAGGCTGAGTAAAAGAAAAAAAGTGGAGTCATATGACTTATCAGATTTAGAAAAAAGAACAACTCTATATCTTTTTGAACATATATAAATGAGACTTTTTAATTTTTTTGCAGTGTAAATGTAAACTTGAATGGAAACATACAGTGCAAGTAGTAAATGAGTAAACCAAAATCTGTGTTAGATCTTGCCACCACACCAGTTTATGTATAGCCACACACACAACAGTTATGAATTGTATCTGTTATTTTATGTGTAGGTACACTGAGTATTGTAGTTGCTGCCGGTCCATTTACTCAGACTGATAATCTTTTGTATCAGCCACTAGAAGACCTTGCTAAGTACGTGATACAACATAAACCACATGTATTATTGTTAACTGGGCCTTTCGTGGATTCATCACATGGGCTTATTTCTGATGGATCTTTAGCTGAAACATATCAAGACCTTTATGACAAACTATTAACTGGTTTCATGGAGTCTCTGAAAGGGTAATTGTTCAAGTTATTATAGCTAATTGAATAATTGTGTGAGAACAACAACCTTTCAAGTAATATGCAATGCTAGTGATCAGTATGTAGTTGAATTATAATTAGCACATATCTTGATGCAGCAGCAGCAGAAGTAATAGTAGTACGTGGTGATGGTGGTAGCAGCAGGAATAGCAAGCAGAATATGCTGAAAGCAAACTGAATAATATATGTTTTATGAAGTTTAATTTTACGGTCCCAATATGTAGCAATATAAATTGTAATTATTTACTCTATCTGGAATGTTATGTAGAATTAAAATGTGTGAAATACTTAGAAGCCAGGGATTCTAGACAATACATACTTTCCAGTTACAGCTTTGAAGTTGTATAACACTAAGTCATGCTTCAGAAATTGATAAAGAAATAATTTAGGAGGAGGCGTGTGGTAGGGCTGCTTGTAATATTTAAGAACTACTTTCTTACTATTATTATACTAGACAGAGGCGGCTTGTGACTTAAAGAGGCTGGAGGGTGTGGCCTTTAGGCTTCTTAATTATTTATCAATATTGAATAAGTACAATAGAAATTCACCAATATTTGATCACATAATTCATTAATAAAATAAGAATAGTCACACATGCAGCATGCAAAGATAATTTAAAAATTTGAACTCACCTCAAATATGAGCTGTTGTAGAGAGTCGGCAGTTATATTAATTAACATAACCAAACACATTCTTAGTCTCTTTAGTGTTGAAAGTGTCCACAAACATGTCTATACTGTTTCCATAAAAAAGTAATTCACTATATTTACACTATACTATTTTTATGATACCTACACTTTAAACAAGTCATTTAATTACAAAATCCATTCGCCTTTGCTTTAAATTAACAGAGGAAAGATTAAATTTTCTAGCACTCTTATCATCAAAGTCCTTCATTTCTCTAACAAGTTCCTTGTTGATAGACAACATCAAAATGGCATTCAGTCTATTGTTTTTCGTTGTATTTTAAGTCTGAGATTTAACTTTTCCTTTGATGTGTGCAGAAGAGGATTGATGTTGTCCATTATGCACTTTGCTAAGGTTTCTGCATATTTACCTTCAGGACTGAGAAATCCCCCAAACTTTTCTATACCGACCCCTTAAACACGTACCTATAAACTAATACCATTTGACAGTGGTTTGTCACATCAGTTGTCTCGTCATATTTGATTGCCACAAATTCAGAATCTTGTATCTCCTTTTCTATTTCTTCTGTGCAGACACTAAGCATACAGTCCAATATTCTGTATTATTTTCTATGTACCTTTGAATACTACAATGGCCAATTCTAAATGGCCTTTCATTGCAGCATCCAGCTCCGCAGTTAAATTAATTCAACCTTTGTATACCCCAGATTTGTAGACGATGCTGATTCGTCATGATCTCTTAGAGGCAACTCAAAAACACTACAGAATTTGACACACGAAATCAGCTGTTTTAAAAGATGTCCGTTTTTGCTGACTTGAATATTGTGCTTTTCAATGTTTTGTCTAAATTGTGAGTCCAGAGTAGACAGTATGTTACTTTGCTTAACAAAGAAAGATCAACAACACTATTCATGTTTTCGGCAGATATTTCATGCTTCTTAATTTTTTCTGTAAGACGTTTTATATCATTAACCCCTTTTACAGTCCACAAGCAATCACCACTGTCTCTAGGAGAAAATAAAATACATGGAAAACAGAACAAAGATTTCTGAATGTCACAGCCACGGACAGTCATGTCAGTCATGTTTTTTGGTATGCGTCTTTCGAAAGCAGTTGCCTTCTGAAAACACAATTCTCACTTGTGTTATTTTCTTTTTGCAACATGCAGAATTCAGGAGTTGACCTACCTAATGACTTTAATTCAATTTTTGTATTAAGAGTTTATCTTGCAAAAGTTATTGCTTTAAGCACCTGCACTGAATTATTCATGTTGGGTAAAATGTTAAAACAAAACTTAAAATTCGACATTACAATATGTCCCCAAATTATTCATGATGCTATTTTAAAAAAACACAAACTCAAAACCTAAACACTAAAAACAGCAAATCTCATATTATCAATAGTCTGTGATTAGTTGTACCGAGTGAACCAACCATGCCACTTTCTGCTCAACGTGGGGTGGTACCAGATGCGCCGTTTGACAGTGTAAATGCCGCCTATAAGCTTACCAGTTCATTCAACTTTGGACTGAGTGGGGGAATGGGGAAGTGAGCATGATTGTAACAGCACCATGATGCATGTTGTTCTGAAAACATTTCTGCAATTGCCTAACATGAAAAGATTTCTCGTCCAAAGTATTAAAGAAAGATATAATGACTTTTCATATGAGTAGTGATAAGGGATTGTTTAATGATATGATTTTATACTGGGGGGCGCGAGCCTTAGCGCCTACGTACGATACCCCCCCCCCCCGATACTAGATAAAGAGAAAAAAAATGTAAGGACGAAATAGGAATTAGAATACTCTTGGTAGAAGATTGGAATTTGAGAATGGTGTGTAAATAGTAGTAGCTAAAAGGTCAGCATAAGCAGAACACTGAAAAACTAGTAAAAGAACTAAAGATAGGCTTTGCATAAATGCGATGAGATAAAAAGTAACGAGAATACCAATAGGAATAATTACAGAAGGCAGGGAGATAGAAGTCTAGAATTTTGCTACTTGGAAGCATGTTAGAAAAAATAAAGAAATTCAGAAGAAAATAATTGTAAGGATTAACAAGGTATAAAACATTTTGTGTTTTTTTTTTCCTAACGAACTCTGAATAAAATCTGGATATGCAACTCAATTTTAGAAGTACAATATGCATAAGAAAAAGTACACAAGGGAAAAATTTGTATAGATAATTTAAATTTGTAAACAGGCACATACAGAAAATAATAAAGGTATACTGGATGAAAACCATGGAAGATGGTTTAACTGTGACATGTAAAAGTAGAAGAAAGTATGAGGCACAGTATACAAAAAAGAACTATTTTAGCTAGGACAATAGATAAAAAATAGTGATTGTATCTTTTTCTTATATGTTTACATGTGAAGTGTATATATGCATGCATTATTAATGTTTGTACTCGGAAGGCAGTCTGAAATGTTCTCGGCCTCGACCATAGGCAGTAGCACTATCGTGAATTTTTTTTTTAATGCTGGTACTACATCTGTAGTTAGCATGCATGTGCAATATCTGGTTATTCTACCAAATAATTTGTATTATACATCCGTTTGAAACAGAAGTGTTGTATTCGATAAAATAGAGAAAATTGAGTATTGTGCAGTCATAAAGTTCTTTGTAAATGAAGGTTTAACACCAAGTGAAATTTATTCAAGGTTCGTTAAAGTGTATGGAGACTCTTCTCTTTCATTTTCAACAGTTAAAGGGGGGGCAGCCTGGAAGACGATCCGCATGAAGGATGTCCAAAAATGGCAACAACACCGGAAGTTGTTGGAAAAGTGTACAATATGGTTTTGGACGATCGCCGAATTGAAGTGCAGTGAATTGATGATATTATATAGACATTGCAAAATAATGCGTCAGACATATTTTACAAGAGGAATTGCAAATGGAAAGGCTTTGTGCTAGGTGGGTGCCGGACTTGCTCACCAAAAACACATGCGCATGAAAATATCTGAACAGTGCTTGGAGCGTGTTAATAATAACAAAGCAGATTTTATGCGACGGTTTATTACGATGGATGATACTTGGATCCACCGAACTCACACCACTACACTACCTTCCTTGGAACTGGTAGGTCACTACACACAAGAGTTCAAATAACAGTCAAATGAGTGGACAGAAGCTGGTTGTTCAGCACTAAAGAATGCAAAGTCAGTTCCATCAGCAAGAAAAATCATGGTGTCAGTGTTTTGCGATGTTAAAGGCATTTTGTACATTGATTACCTTGAAAGGGTGCAACAATAACCAGGGAATATTAGTATAACCTTTTGTCGAAACTAGACTAAAAAAATTCGTGAAAAAAGACCCAGAAGAAGAAATAATTTTTCACCAAGACAGTGCACCTGCCCACAAAAGTGTTTTGGCAATGAGAAAAAAAGATCTCCGCTATGAATTGTGGGAACATCCCTATTCCCTAGTTTTGGCTCCTTCAGACTTCCGTCTTTTCCCAAAACTCAGCTGTTTCTCGCTGGTCAGCGTTTTTCTCATCAGATCAAGAGGTGATTTCAGGTGTTGAGGGGTATTTTGCAGACCTTACAGAAACCCACTTCAGGGACACGGGATAGTGGCATTGGAACTTAACCGGAATAAATATGTTATGCTAAAAGGAGATTATGTTGAACAAAAATTATTTTTGAAATTGTAAATTCGTCTTCATTGTTAGGCCAAGAACTTTTCAGACCGCCCCTATGTACTAAAATAATGTTTTTATAATCAGATTTATAGAATATTTCTTCAATATTTTATTTATATTGAGAAACATATTTGTGTTACTGATACCCGTTTTATTTCCATCCAGATAAAAAACTAAGATGTGATTTAATTTGTCTGCAGGTAGAAACAATTTGCTGTAATAAATTATGCATGACTTTAATTAGTAGACTGATGATTACTTTATTGTTTAGTGATTAATTTTTATGGTGATGTACAATAATTATTTTTCTATATCTTGCATTGATCACATTTCATAATTCAGAAAATAATAATTTAGTTGTTTTTTCCATGATGGTTTGGGGCTCGTGATAAATTATAAAACTGCTAACAGATTTATGAGGGTCTTCTCAAAAATAAGTTTCCCTGATTTACGAAAAATAAAAAAAAAACATGTAAAACTTAAACTATACTTTTATTCAAAAACATGTATTTATTTTTCAGTATAATCACCAGCCTTGTCAGTACACGTTTTGACAACTTTTACCTAGTGTTTTCAATTCCTTCTTTGAACCACTGCGTGCCCAGATTTCGGAGCCAGGTGTTCTTTGAGATGGGGGGGGGGGAATGTAAATCACTCTGAGACAAATCGGGTGAATATGAGGAATAGTAAAATATCTCCCTTTGAAAAGACACAACAAATTCTGTGTGACTCGCGAGGAATGAGGACGTGCATTGTCGTGGAGCAGAAGAACTTTATTGGTCAACAAACCTTTCCCTTTCAAGAACGATGTATGCCACCTGCAAACCATTTGAATGCTCATGCACTCAGGTCCATACACAGAAAATGAATTTCAGCCGCTGATTCATTTTTTGTAGAAAAAAAACGAATCACATTACCCACTTTCCAATCGGACACGCTGGTAAATGGTCGTCCATAATTTTAAATTTCGTGTTACGTTGCTACAGAACAGATGAGGTTTTGGTACTACTGCCACTACACACAAATAAGAGTTCTCCAACCTTCGTCACCCTGCTTGTGCCATTTCCCTTTGAAAGAAAAAATAGAGAAACTTACTTTTGAGATGACCATCGTATGTTGTATTATATAGCAGATGAAAATAGGATTAAGCAAGTAGATTCAGTAAGAGGAATAGATTCACAGAGATGAAAAATAATGAATGACATTGAAAAATAAAGTGATATAGTTCATTAAGGTTTATATCAGTCTTATCTGTTTCTTCAGATTTATTGAAATAAAAAAAGAGATTGCTTCCCCATTTGTGAGATTTTGCTTTATTTCTGTAGTTTTTTGTAGTGAGCAATAGATAGATTGACAATACCGTTACTAAAAAAAAGTGGAATGTACAAATTAATTTTGTGTGACACTTTAGTAGAAGCATGCTCTTAACTTCTTTCAGATCAGTGTTTGGTTAAACTATTCTTATTATATTTGTTAGAAAGTATTTTGTAAAATAATGCTATGCTGTGAAGCTAGTTTTATTAAAACTAACATGTGCACTTTTTCAGTACATGGACTCATGTGATTGTAGTGACAAGTTCTCAAGAAGCTGTAGCAGTACCAATTTACCCCACACCGCCAGGAACCTTAAAAAAATCTCTGCCATTACTGCAAATAGTGTCTGACCCTAGTATGCTTAGTATCAATGGGCTTGTTATTGGCATTACATCTGTAGATGTGTTAATGCATCTGGGAAAACAGGAGTTATCATTGTATGTATCTTGTATGATAGTTATTTCTTAAAAAAAAAGTTATTGTGTACCATTTTAGTAAGTCTTAAAGAAGGTTAATAATTATTAAAAAGAATAGTAATTAACAGACTGCAAATAGTCTGTTTAATGTAATGTCATTAAATTACGTTAACTTTAGGCTGTGGTGGCCTGGATCTGCAGTCATTACTTTCTTGATTATTTTTACAGTGGATTGTTATAATTGGTAGTAGCATATATGTATTCCATTCAGGTGGAACAAAAACAAAATATTACATTTTCATAATAGATACTGTATACTATAAAATAGGTTATTTACCTTCTGTCGACGTTTCTTAAAATCCTTTTAGGATAACTCGAGTTTCGACACCATTTGGTGTCATCATCAGATCAGAATACGAATTAGGTTAAAACATTTTGATGCATATGCATCTCGTCAGATATTTAAAAAATTAAAAACAACACATAACATTATATAAAACAATAAATAAACTATATCACAATAAAATAACATTAACAATGGAATATAAAAACAACGCGGCCGCAAACGAACCTGTACAGGAACTGTCCCACGGTGAGACTAATCAATGCCGGTTTGACTTCGGTTCAATTTTATCGATCTGATATAGCCAATTTCTCGTTCCATAAGATCGATTCTATTAAATAAAACATTATTGCTATGTATTGCTGTTTCATTTAGGACAAGATTGTGATCCTTCTTTATGGCTTTGTATATCTCGAATCTTTCAAGGGTGTCCAGCTTTAGTGACTTTTTACATTTATGTAGGATATCTAAATTATCATTGATACTTTTTATATTATGGTTATATGAGCTCAAATGTTCTGCAAATGTAGATCTTGTTACATTTGACTTGGAGCTTGGGATATGTTCTTTATAGCGTAATTTGAAAGAACGACCTGTTTGTCCTATATAGAACTGTGTGCAATCAGAACAATTAAGTCTATATACACCAGTACCATCAAATATATCGGAGGGTATATTTTTGTTAGTAAAAGTGAGTTTTTTCTCAAGTTTATTACTTGCCTTTGAGGCCAATGTAATATTATGCTTTTTTAATAGGTTTTTTAAAATATGGTATAGAGTTTCACCATACTCTATAGCAATGTATTTGTTTTCTTTGGATACATCAATATTTATTGGTTTATTTTGTTTTTTATTAATTAATCTATCTACTATATGACTTTTGTATCCATTGGCCAATGCTATGTGCTTGATAATGTTTAGTTCACTGTTATAATCATCTGTAGATAAGGGCAATGCCAGCAATCTATGAACCATACAGTTAAAAAAGCCATTTTATGTGACATAGGGTGATACGATGAGGCGTGAATAGCATGATCTGTGATTGTTGGTTTTCTGTAAATATTATAGCTAATTTTATTATTTATTTTAGTTAAAAGTTAAATCTAAAAAATTAATTTTATTATTCATTTCAGTTTCTAATGTGAATTGTAAATTATTTGTAATAGTATTCATATATTTTTTAAGCATTTCTAATTGTCTGCAATTGCCATTGTAAATCATTATTGTGTCATCCACATATCGTCGGTAAAATAAAATTTTTGTATAATGTTTGTTTTTAGTCGATAAAATTTCATTTGTTTCAATATGATTTAGGTAAATTTCAGCCAGGATGCCTGACAATGGGGATCCCATAGCTAAACCATCCCGTTGTAAATAATATTTGTTGTCGAAAGTAAAGTAATTTTGTTCTAATATTACTTTTGTCAAATTGATTAACTCATCAACTGTTTCATAATTTAATGTGGATTTAGATAGTAATAAATTTTTAGCTATTTCTAACGTTTCGGTAATAGGTATGTTCGTGTATAGATTTACTATGTAAGTTCGACCAGTTCTAAACTGTTTTTCAAGCTATAGTTTTTATTAAACGTTATGTGTTGTCTAAAAAATTTTTCAAGTTTTTTGGCAATTTTATATGAAGGTGCAGACATAAAATTAACTAAAGGACGGACAGGCATATTATTTTTATGTATTTTTGGAAGGCCCTTAAGTCTGGGGGCCTTGGGGTCTATCATTTTTAGGTATTTTTTCTCATCGTGCGTTATGACATATTTTGATTTATTCAATATTGATTTCACTTTATTGTTAAATGTAAGAGTGGGATCGCTATGAATCTCAACACTGTTATTGTTTTTAATGAAGTCCAGTATCTTATTTTTATAATCATCATGAGTTAAAATTACGAGAGTTTGACCTTTGTCCGCTTTGGTGACAATTGCGTTATGGTCTATTAATTTCGTCTTTATCTCGTTAAACACCCTTGTTTCGCTATGGTAAATAGTTTTTGTATTCTTTATGTTTTCGGCTTTTAAAACTTTTTTTATTTTATTGTCAATTGCATGTCTTATTAAGTAAATTCCATATCGAATGAAGAAACGAAAACAGTAATAAGACATGCAATTGACAATAAAATAAAAAAAGTTGATGAACAATTATGAAACAGTTGATGAGTTAATCAATTTGACAAAAGTAATATTAGAACAAAATTACTTTACTTTCGACAACAAATATTATTTACAACGGGATGGTTTAGCTATGGGATCCCCATTGTCAGGCATCCTGGCTGAAATTTACCTAAATCATATTGAAACAAATGAAATTTTATCGACTAAAAACAAACATTATACAAAAATTTTATTTTACCGACGATATGTGGATGACACAATAATGATTTACAATGGCAATTGCAGACAATTAGAAATGCTTAAAAAATATATGAATACTATTACAAATAATTTACAATTCACATTAGAAACTGAAATGAATAATAAAATTAATTTTTTAGATGTAACTTTTAACTAAAATAAATAATAAAATTAGCTATAATATTTACAGAAAACCAACAATCACAGATCATGCTATTCACGCCTCATCGTATCACCCTATGTCACATAAAATGGCTTTTTTAACTGTATGGTTCATAGATTGCTGGCATTGCCCTTATCTACAGATGATTATAACAGTGAACTAAACATTATCAAGCACATAGCATTGGCCAATGGATACAAAAGTCATATAGTAGATAGATTAATTAATAAAAAACAAAATAAACCAATAAATATTGATGTATCCAAAGAAAACAAATACATTGCTATAGAGTATGGTGAAACTCTATACCATATTTTAAAAAACCTATTAAAAAAGCATAATATTACATTGGCCTCAAAGGCAAGTAATAAACTTGAGAAAAAACTCACTTTTACTAACAAAAATATACCCTCCGATATATTTGATGGTACTGGTGTATATAGACTTAATTGTTCTGATTGCACACAGTTCTATATAGGACAAACAGGTCGTTCTTTCAAATTACGCTATAAAGAACATATCCCAAGCTCCAAGTCAAATGTAACAAGATCTACATTTGCAGAACATTTGAGCTCATATAACCATAATATAAAAAGTATCAATGATAATTTAGATATCCTACATAAATGTAAAAAGTCACTAAAGCTGGACACCCTTGAAAGATTCGAGATATACAAAGCCATAAAGAAGGATCACAATCTTGTCCTAAATGAAACAGCAATACATAGCAATAATGTTTTATTTAATGGAATCGATCTTATGGAACGAGAAATTGGCTATATCAGATCGATAAAATTGAACCGAAGTCAAACCGGCATTGATTAGTCTCACCGTGGGACAGTTCCTGTACAGGTTCGTTTGCGGCCGCGTTGTTTTTATATTCTATTGTTAATGTTATTTTATTGTGATTATTTATTGTTTTATATAATGTTATGTGTTGTTTTTAATTTTTTAAATATCTGACGAGATGCATATGCATAAAAATGTTTTAACCTAATTCGTATTCTGATCTGATGATGACACCAAATGGTGTCGAAACTCGAGTTATCCTAAAAGGATTTTAAGAAACGTCGACAGAAGGTAAATAACCTATTTTATAGTCTTAATCGTTTCTGGAGGCAAGTAAAATGTTTAAAGATACTGTATAGCTAGGGCTTATAGAATTAATTGCCCACGGCCGACCAAGAAGGATCTAGATTTATATTGGCACTTTTTTTTTAGATTTACATATGAATATTCCAGAGAAAATGTTCTTATGCCATTATATGAAATAAGCATTGTAAATTTCCAGAGTTATGAATCAACATGAGCCTGCTATATTTTTAATTACATTTGTCTGTACTACACACACTCTGACTCACTGTTACAGTTTTAACAGTATTGCTAAAATGTTTCATGACGTGAAACGCAATATTTATTGTATCTAAATTTATTATATTCTGTGGTATAATTTGTGTAACCTTTAATAATAGTATAAATTATACAATAATATATTTTATTGCAATATGAATTATTAGACTAATAATTACTATGAATTAAAGTAGAGTTCATGCTTATAGTTTTAAAGTGTGTTTATTGAAACTTGGACAACCAATACTCAATTTATATAGTCACAAGTAGACAAAAATAATTTCTCATCCAAAATTTTGTTTGCATTAAATTTTTAACAGAAACGCAAAGTAATTTTTAAAGTAATGAAAATTGCAGAAACTACACGGGAAACTTGTCACACTGCCTATTATGAAGTTACTAGAAGCTTATACACATGGTACAGATAAATTTGACAATGAAGTGGTTAACTTTTATAAAAGTGAAAAAAAGTGGACATTATAAACCTGAACAGTCTATTAGAAATAACAGTATTTTGGAGGATGAAAGATTGTATATTAAACTAGCAACGTGATCTCAATTGTGATTAAATAAAATTAACGAAAATTACAGTGCTTATGGAATCTTTGTGTGAAAGTAGTTTCAGTAGAGGAGAATAAAGCAAGGCAGGAGACTAGGGATATGCTGTTTATGTAGTCAAAATGTATACCATTATCCTTTCATCTCAATTTAAAAGTTGGTGCAATGACATATCAGCCAGCCCCTTGTTTAATTAAAACCAGCCATTAATTTTTTTGCAGTTAATTACAAACTATCAAACAATTTTATTATAATAAATGTATTAGCAGTATGCATTATTTGATCCCATTGGCACAGTCCTCACTGTAGTTCACACATTATTGATGTGCAGATATTTCTTTAAACAGTTCATTTAAAAACCAGTTCAAGCGTTAACATGACAAACGCAAACAAATAATACTTCTGCTTTTGCTTTTTGCTTTTGGGTATAATGGCAAAGGTTTCTTGACATTGATTCCCAAAAAGACAGTGTTTCTCATTTCCTTTTTTATAACATAGGCATCCTTTATATCCAGACTTTTACCTAACAAGTCTTCTGTGATCATTTTTTGGTCAAATTTTGGGTGTACACCCCATACCATAACTTTTATAGGTCGATTCTTGCACGTTTATTTTATTAGTCACAACTGTTACCTTATGTTCAACTCTTACATATGAAGTAAATTATATATTTCATCATAAGTTCCTATATTGACCACATTATGTGGTAACAGAACTTTGTTTAAAACTAGGGCTACCATACTTTTTGGAAAAATAAAGAAATTAAATGACGAGGACATTTGAGGACACCTTGGTAAAATTCTTGGTATTGAGGGGGGGGGTATTGCATATTTCTAAGTAAAATCAATGCGTTCATTATTTCACAGCTGATATATAAGTTTAAAACATTATTTATAAATTGTATCATAATATATATCAAAAATAATTATAAATTTAATTACAGTTTACCTATTTAACTCGGGCCTATTTAATTTGCTTGCCTGGAAGGTCCTGCACTATTTTGTATTTCTCACTTCAGCTGTACTCTGAATTATACTTGACGTTAAGTAAAGATAGGCTTTTTTTCTACAGCATTAAAATGTTAGAAAATTTCCATCCGTGACAACTCCTTACCTTTTAAATTTTTTATTTTCACTACCGATATATAAGTGTTATATTTTATTAACTTTAGAGACCTCTTGATATAAGTCATCAATATTAATTGCACTGTCCTGTAATTGTACTGTTGGTAAATGAACCGAAATTTCAACATCAGTTCACAGTAATTTGTTATCCAATAAGTCAACCTATTTAAATTTAGTTACATCATTAAATGTATTTTCTTGACATGTGTTTTCAAATTAATATTTTCCTCGATATTTGCTTACCCTTTATGATGCACTGAAAATTGCTATCAGTAAATTGAACACCTAAGTTTATCATATTAACCACTAACCTGCACAATAAATGGGCATTGTTTTTTAAACACTGATGAGTGCACATTTTTGCTTCGGTACTATTTAAAATGTAATAATTAATTGAAATTAAAATGACGCATTTGTCACTAACACAACTGAATTAACACGAATAGCATAAGCCAAGATTCAGTGTGCTGGCATAAACAAAACAGCACTACCACCTCGTTAGACATACATATATACAGTCAATATCAAAATCATGTATCGGTCATACATGCTCATGATTTTATCATGTGTTTGTAGGTTTATTCCAGTTTTCCCATTGATGAATTAAAACAGATAATTTTGAAAACTCAGTTAATTAGGAATTTTAATTACATATGGCAGAAATAAGGACAAAACCACATTTTTGCTGAACTGCGCCTGGATGCCTGGACATGGGCAAACGTGTGCATTGAGAACAGTCTACAGCAAACGAGGTCGTATGGCACCCCTAGTTAAACCTACTTGCTTATAAATTTTACTACAGTTTTCTTATTCGGTGATGTTTTAGGTATAGCAGATGCCTTATGTATGCTTTTCCCCCATGAAATATTGCATTCCATTTTCTGAAAGCTAGGTTACCATGTAAATTATTAATGCTAGTAAGTGCTTGTTTTCAGTTTGTAACTAACTTTCTTAAATCAAAGTCTGATTATACTGAAATTGTGATTCAGTTTGATTCACCAGGTGTAAATTTGGCCTTCTTTGTAAAGAGTGAACAATAGGTGGAACTGATTCTACATCTTCTATTCCAGTCTTTGTAGATGATCTACATCACCACAAGTACTTCTTCAAAAAGTGTGTTCCATAAACAGTAGTTGCCCCCTCCCCTCCAGAATCTGTGGACCAGGTTTACCACGTGGGATAGCCTTTCAAGAAATAACAGAACTGAGAAACAAGAAGTAAGCCCCTAGCCCTAGCCCTTTGTTAACATGAGATAGCCAAGTAACCCATGTTAACAGATAACAGATGCCTAGAATACTGGCAGAGTTACAGAAGTTAGTGGAAGTAATACCAGGGGAAAGAAAGAAACCTGCCAAAGTTGGATACCACCACAACACATAAGCACCTGCATTGATGCTTCACTGTCCATCACCTGCAGAGGCACCCTACGGGGCCCAGCCATCCCTACTCGGAGGCATACCAATAAGCAGCTTCCCTGGGTTACCAAAGAAGATTACCCCATGGGTTTCATTCTTGTAAAGAAAACAAACGTTTACACAATCTATTTTCATTGTATAAAGTCAGTAAAATTGTAATTTTTTGAAAAGGCAAATCATAATGCAATTGCAGAAACATAGTCTGCTTTTATTTCAGCTAATATATTTAAATAAGAGAATATTTGTTTAAAAACTTTAAAGGGGAATTTTACTGCTTTTCCACATATTTCTTCTGCTGTGCTTCTTTTACGTCAGTGTCCAATATTAAATTTGGTGACAACTTCTAGGCAGGCTGCTAGTTTTTCATTGATACATTTTTCAAAGTACAAAAAAAATTGTTGCACCATTTAAGCTGTAGGGTAACTAGAGTCAAGTTTAGTAAAAAAAATCCATAGCCAGTCTGTTTTATTAGTGTTTTAGATTAGTGTATTAGGTGATTACATGTATATTAAGTATATATCCACCAACATGAATGAAGATGAATTATTAGTTATGAAAAGGGATAATAATAGTTTTAAACTAAGTTGGAAGAACTTTGGCAATTATTATTATTTTTATCTATATTAAAAAATAAAGTCTTATTAGATAAAATGAAATTAAGTAGGTATCAATAGGTTTTTGCAGACAAGAACAAAGGGCCTTTTCCTGTTATCTTAATTTCTCAAGTTAGTTTAAAATTAACAATTCCAGGCAGCTGAGTGCTGCAGTTGACCCCGATCAAAACATACTTTTCCAGTTAAATTTTTTCCACCAGAGTTAACAAAATTATTTATATTTTGTAATTAATGGTGTTTTTTTTTAATAATCTTTAATGTACAAATCAAGTTGTGACTTAAAAAAAAAAAAGTAAAATAGAATAATTTTAAAGTGTTTTAATTATTACCAAACTTAAATTGTATGTTTAATTTTTCAGCTCTGCTGGGGATGACAGGTTGGGACGATTAGCTTCACATCTCATACAACAACAGAATTTCTATCCACTTTATCCATCTAATGAAGATTTTTTAGTTGACATGGATTTGTGGGACTCACATTCATGGTTTTCTGTTACACCTCACATACTGATAATTCCGTCAGATTTAAGATATTTTATTAAACATATTAATAATTGTGTAGTTATCAATCCAGAACATTTGGCAAAAGGTTTGGTTGGTGGATCTTTTGCCCGAATTGAAGTTGAGCCTGATACCAATCAGAGCTGGCAGCCTCATACACACATATCTGCTCAAATTATTAAAATTTAGTTTTATAAATTTATTTTATATTTCTATTGTTGTTTGAGTCAGTTATGTACTGAAGTCTATGACAACACTACAATTCAGGCTGTGAATATGTAGTAAAGCCACTTTAATAGTTTCATGAACAAGTGAAAGTTGGATTTGTTCATGGTTTTTGAATAGAAGAATCAAAGTATTTGTACACATTAGCTGCAGTATTGTAAGTAAACTAAAGTAATTGGAAGATGTATGAACAAGTGAAAGTTGGATTTGTTCATGGTTTTTGAATAGAAGAATCAAAGTATTTGTACACATTAGCTGCAGTATTGTAAGTAAACTAAAGTAATTGGAAGATGTATGCTCTCCCCCGTTTTTTTTTTTTATCATTAATTATTTAAATCTAGTAAGTACAGCTGTTCCATGATGAAAGGGAACTATTTCATGGTGTGATTCTAGAGCTAAAAAATAAAAGAAAATATCTCATACAAACATTGGTTTGGAAATGATTTGTACTCTTTGTTACGGTCTGTTGAAAATTTTGGCCATGTTTCTGTTCCAAATGAAAATTGGTGTACGTAAAAATTCCGGAAACACAAAATAAGTGGCAGAGTTGAGTATATTTATGTATTATGTAATATTTATTGATGTAAACAGTGTGAGTTAAAAATAAACATAAGTTTAAGAAAGTTGACTTTAATTAAAAATAAAATGTTGCTGAAACAAAATAAATCAAAGTTATAAGCATGAAAGCAAATAAAAATTACATTGATTTACCTTGCGAAAACCGTTCATCTCTTCTACTTATTTTCGTGTATAGACTAGAGGTGTGCTAAACTAGTATTTGAAAGTTGTAGGTACAAATGAAACCATTCCAAAAATATAACGGGTACATATGTATCATATATATAAGAAATAAATTGAAACTAAAAGTATTAACAGTGTTACTGTACACTGTGACTTTATTAAGCTGTTACTGTTTAAAAGAAAATAAGAAACTTAATAGAATTTATAGTGGGGGGGGGAGTAATCGGATCAGGTATTTCAACTTTTCAGTTATCATTACAGCTTGTACTCGTTTATTTGTTGGTTGGGTGGGGGTGGGGGGTCTTGCAAGTAATCGGAACAGGTATTTCAACTTTTCTTTCACTGTTATATCCGGTCCACAAAAGTAACTTCCAAAATACCTGTTAGAAGTATGTCAGCCCACCTCTACCTTATTTTTTATCCAATACCATAAGCACTAATCAAGTGAGGTCTGGATATCTTGGTGACCAGTTAACAGGTCCTCCATGACTAGTTCTTTTTCCAGCAAAATCACCATTTAAAGATTAGCTCATATGAGGAATAGAATGTGTACGAGCTGCATCGTGTTAAAACTACATATCCATTCATGTTGATAGTGAGACTTCTCCCAGTAAACACAGATTAAAATTAATTTCTGAAAACAAAGACAATTCAGACAGCTACCCTACTAAGAAAACAACATTTTTTGTAAACAACAATTACTTATTCAGATTAGTCTTTAATGCATACAGTCAGTGATGTCAAAATTTGGTTCATTAAGAATCATAACATTTTCTGCCATTATCACAATTTTCCGGGCTGTTACACCATGGTCCAGATTTTCTGTGTTCACTATCAGACATTTTGTCCGTACATCTTTAGTGGCATGGGAACACAGATCACGAACACCTGTAATCGAATACAAAGACTGTTCTGTCCCATTGAGGCACTTCTCTTTACACACTTTCTTAAGGTGTGTGTTGGTCATTTTTTGGTCAATCACATGCTCTCCTTTTTTTGATTGGCTCGCTTATAGCATATTTCAATGCCTGTGCTCAGTATTTATTGAGCCCTAATGCCTTCTATTTCTTACATATGCTCCAGTTCCTTTGCTTATATATTTCAACGGGTTTCCTCATAAGCGAGCAAAGTGCCTCAGAGTCAAGAACCAGGACCTGGGTCTCTTCAAACAAGATGTGTCTTCATTAGATAGTGCATGTTCCGCTGTAGCAGACTTCTGCATTTAACCCAGATAGCAGTGTCACTTGTGTGTACATATGCGAGTGTTGATGTTGCGTTTCATGGTGCCGATATATACTTTTTAATAAGAGGAAGGCGCTCTGTATATCCCACATGTATACCCTGAAGTGCTTCACTGATTGTAGGCACTGTTGGATCTTCTGTGTTGGCAGAACTTGACGCACCCCACTCCCATGTCGCTCAATTTCCCAACATAGTTACACTGCTGACATAGGGCAAGAACATCATGATATTCCTCTGACGCATCAATCCGGCTAGATGTATGCAGTTGCATGGCTCTTCCTATCTCTGTAGTATAGTAACAGTTTGACTGGAGCACTCCGTCAAGATGTCCAAGACCTTCACCAAGGTATTGAGGCTCACATATATGTAAAGCCTGGTCAGCCAATGTCTTTACAGTGGCATGCTTTAGCCTGGGATGATGAAAGAGTCATGATGTGAATAGTGGTTAGTATGCATCGGCTTTTGATAGACTGTATGTTCTAAGCCACCATGGAATTGTACTATAGACAATCTGGACCACAATCTAACAGCCTGGAAAATTGTAATAATGTAAACAAAGGCCATGAAAGCTTACATTCATTTATTTTCTATGTTTTGTTTTTAATTGAAGTCAAACTTGTATTTCTTTTTAACTAGCATTATGTATGCCAGTTTTCTCTGAAATAATTTTTCTGTCATTTTTTTATTTGAAATTTTGCATTGCATTAGGGTGCGGGGTGTCTTTGCACCCGTGGCTTGTTTGCAGCTTCTGGAACGTGTCCAATGGCTGCCAGAAGTGAACTTAGTGCTGGTAACAATGTCGACTGGTTATCTAAAACTGGAAAAGGAAACCGCCAACCATTTAACTGTGAAGGCGGGGGAGTATAACTTTATTTGTTTGGTGCACTGCCGCTGGTACCGATTCGAGCAACAGATGTTGCCCGTTTCAAGTTCAGTCAGCAGACGCCCTGAGGGCATCGGTCGCCCCCCGCGAGGCGGAGAGCCTCCGTGCCAATGATTGATGACAGCGACAAGCAGCCGGCTCAGCGTGCTAGGAGGTAGGCAGGAAGGAGAGAAGGACAGTTTAGGTGAAATACTCTGGTCTAGGACTGATGATTACAATTTGTTTTTGTTTAATTTAAAGAGGATGGCGTTATGGCGGGTCGTCAAGAAGCGCCCGAGGGCGCTTGACCTGAATGAGCGGTGGTGGTTCTGATGCACTGATGGTTCATAGGTATGGGAAGGTGGAGGTCGAGGCTTTAGCAAAGAGAGTTAGAGCCAGCGACCGGACAAAGGAAGTCAAGGTAGGAACACGGAGACCCCTTCGAATCACATCGTTCCTTAAAAACCAAGGGGACCCCGTCAAGGATCAGAGGGTTCGGGACTGGAAAGCTTCCAGCCTACATCTGTTGGTGGTGGATAAAAGAGACCACCAGGTGGGTGCCGCATAGGTTAGTACAGACCTGAGAAAAAGCAGATAGATTGTAAATTTCGTGCGCATGGCCAGGCGGCTGCGACACGAGAGGAAAGGAGATAATTTGGCTCGGACGCCGCGAGCCTTGGCAAGGGTTTCCGTCACGTGGGCGTTGAAGCAAAGGCGACGATCTAGCCGAACGCCTAAATACTTGGGAGCTGCAGTGATACATAGCATCGTCAGCGAACAAAGACAACGTGACTCCGGGCAAAACAGGCAGGTCGTTCGTGTACACAAGGTACAGAATGGGGTCGAGGACAGATCCCTGTGGTACGCCGGCGGCGACAGGTCGAACTGTAGAACAGGACCCGTCGACACTCACCCTGAAGGTTCGGTTGCTGATATACGACCGGAGGAAAAACACTATGGGCGATGGTGGAGGGGAATTGGCAAGTTTGAAGAGAAGACCTTCATGCCAGACTTTATCGAAAGCCTTGCTCACGTCCAACAGTACGGCGGCCGTAGCTGCTCGCCTGTTGGTGGCGTCTGACAAGTGCGTAACAACGCGGACCAATTGAAGCGTGGTCGAGTGCTCTCTGCGAAACCCGAACTGTTCGCTGCGGATGAAACCATCTAGCAGCGGCAAGATGCGAGCCAGCAGGAGACACTCGAACACCTTCGAGATGACTGGCAAGAGAGAGATTGGTCGATAGCTTTCAGGAAGCATGCGTTTGAAATTTTACTTTATTTCTTAGCAATTTAACAAAGTTGTACACCAACCCAAAATAAATTGTGATATCTGACCCCCATTTTGGAACTTTTCAACAATTTTATTTTAGACTGTTAGTAGTACAGCTCAAACCCCCCCCCTCTTTTTTTCAGCTCAACAACACATGGAACTACTAATTTTGTTTTATAATGTGTGTTCCCAGAATTCTCATCGTGCATTATTTTTACCTTTAGGAACAGAAACATGGACAAATTTTTCAACAGGTTATAACTTGAGAACAAAGCATTTCTAGACCTATGATGGCATTTCCCCTTATTTTTACCTCAAGCATCATGCCGTGAAACCGTTCCCTTTCCTCCCAGAACATCCTGTGTATTCCACAAAAAGTTTCATCTGAATGGACTGTGGAAGCTTTTGCAGATTGGAAGAAAAAACTAGTGATAAAACCAGTTGAGTTGGTAACATAAATATCAGATGTACTATAGACTATTGAATGTAGTAGAGCTGGTTATGTATATCATATCTCGTATGTTATACTTCTGTGTACAGAAATAAGAGAATTATATCCATGTAAAACATCTTTTCCCATGGACTAAAAAATTCTTAACAAAAAAAGAATAAGTCCAAGCAGTGAAATGTCGGGGAATTTTCCATTGTTAAATACTATGACTTGAGACATGGTACAAAGAATTTAAGTAATAAAGCTGTTTTAATTATTATTGAAGTTATTTTTTTATCACAATTTTAGCACTTTCTTAGCATAAGGAAAAGTGTCAAGATCTGACAGCAGCAAAATTTTAGTTTGTTTTGATTGGAATGAAGACTTAAAAAAAAAAGGTACCCAGAATGTCCAGGGATGTAACCTGATTTTCAAGAAAAGTTCACAAACTGTGAGAATCTCCTCAACATTTTTCATTGACATATACTGCCTGTGTCTAGCTTCCATATGGTTGCGGGCAAGGGAAACGGGATACATTAAACTGTATTATGGTCCCCCAAATCTGTCTTTTCTGCAGACATTACCTCTTGTGTAATGTTCTTTTCTGTTACTGTATTTCTGTTGTGTAGTGTGGAAAGTTCAGTGTCATGCGTGTGTGTTTATTATTATGTGTACATCCACTAGTTTATCATGGCAGACCAGTTTTCATAATTAGTGTTAGTACTCAAAACTTTGTGAGTTTATCACAGTGAAAAATGTCCGAGGTGAAGCGAAACATGTATCTAGTAAGAAAAAAATTTTCTAATTCACAGGTAAGCACACAGGGTAGCAAGTAATATAATAAAAAAGCATGGTGATGTAGCAAAAAAAAAAAATCTTTACAATACCCTTTAAACCAGATGACAAAATGGCGCTATATACTGTGACAAGTCAGAAAATTTCGTTTTAACAATTCGAAAACTGGAAGACAAGGTTCAAGCAGCAAGCTTCCTACTCAGAGAGAGAAGAAAAAAGTTAAACTTCCAATCAAGTCAAACTAAAATTTTCTTCTTTTTTGGAGTATGAACTTTGCTGCTTGAACCTTGTCTGTCTAACCAGGATTCTTATGCCAGGTGAGACAGACGTTTTTGTTGATGACATCGAAAAGTGTTATACGGAAATTGTGCTGATAATTTACATGACTCACCAAGCCTGTCTCAACAGGCTCTTTTCCTGTGGTGACATGCTCCTCTCTACAGTTGAATTAGTGCAGTTGTTCCTATCTTTCATTAAGTGAGGACATACCTACAGTGACTAATTGTTTCCTAGTTAAAGATTGTTTAAATTTATGTTTTTAAGTTAAGTGTTATTGAGGCAGTAATAATATAAACTTTTTTAAATTTACTTTGGGTTTTGAAGATAATTTAAATTTGTGTGAATATAAACTTATTTTGTTTACTTTGTGTTTTGAAGAAAAGGTAAATTTGAGTGTACAAGTAGGGCATGGATGTTTTTTTTAACAATAATTCAGTTGAATCTGTAAGTACTGGCAGTTTGTTTACAGTTTAAAACCCTCTAATAAGTACTCCCTTTTTTTGCTAATTACTAAAAATAATATATCACTATTATTTTTTATAATATTATTTTTTATAAATGTTTTGCTTCAATAACTAAAATATTTTGGAAGTATTATATGAAGAATAATACTTAAAAAAATTTTCGTAACATGATGTAAAGTATGCAAAACAGCATGGCAGATATTCAAGCCTGTAGCATTGGACTATTTAAAAAATCCGACTGTTTCCAAACAATCTACATACCTTCAAAAAAGTTACAATGTGTTTCTGAATTAAGTGACGAAGAAAAAGATTTGATTCGCCTTAGATCTGGAATTAATTTGTGTGAATTTAAAAATATCTGTTCTCATCACAGCTACTACTTTTTAAACGTATTTGAAAAGTATCAAACAATCTGTGTAGACCCGTTAAAAAAACACAAAGAGCCTATTAAAAAATCGTTGAGAAGTGTAAGTTTAAGTTTTTCAAAACAATTGATAGCAAAAAATATTTACATAAAACCTGGGCAAAAGCTTTGTTCAACATGCCGTAACTTTTGTGAAGAAAAAATAAAAATAAAAGTCAGTGACAATGAAACAGATGATGAACTCATGACTGAATTAAATTCATTAGAATCAAGAAATGTATCCCTCTCATAAACAAACACTGCTCTAGATGATTTAGGTTTAACACCAATAAAGCTTCACACCTTCTCATCACGTAGTAAGGGTTCATATTATAAAAGAAAAGTTGATAATGTAACTAAGGCTGTGAAAAGAAAAATTTCAAAAGCACTAGATTATGATGTACCAAGTTCTGATGACGAGGAAGAAAATACAAGTTGTAACGGTACATTTCTGGTCCCGTAATATTTTTGGGAAATAATTGTTCTAAAGCCTAATTGTTGTATTTTATTTTAAAGACCCATATAAAAGATTGGTAAAGTTGTATTGAGAATTTTCAATAACGTAATATTGAGCGGACAGGATTTGTGCCGAGGTCAGAGTAAAATCACAAAACTAGCAAAAAACAGTTCGTCATAATAACGTGTCAACAAGCCGAACCCAGTGATTGATGACATCAGCTAAAGGAATGCGATACGCATAATTATACAGTTGTAAGCGACAGGGCTCGGCCGTTCAAACAAAGGACCAGTGACGTAGTTTTGCCCCACCTCCGCTATGCTCAGTTATGAAACGCTGCCACTTTCATCTCGACAGTGAAGGGTGCCGGCCGGCAAATTCACGAAGTTTGTCTATCTGAATTTTACACCACCAAAAGTTTATTAAATATATCAACAGTTTTGGTTACTACAAATCGAAAGTGTGAGATCACGATGGGACGTTTTCAATGCAATGACAGCTAAGTACAACTACAAAAAACCAATCAAATACATAAAATATTTATATCAAATTCAAATGAGCTCATAAATTTGTACCAGAGCATGAAAGTGAGAGTGGATACTAAAACGATTCAAAATTAATAAGTGCTGGGTTGTGCCATATTTATATTTATCATGTTTATTATGTATTAATCATAACACATGTTTATTTTGGAGGGTTGAGAAAATGTTTAAGGGAGATTAGATGTTTAACGAATACATGGGACTACGCCCCGAGGCGTGGTAACATGCATGTTTGGCACATAGTAGAGTCAATTTTCAATGTGTAGAGTTATCTTAAAAAATAAAAGGTCAATGGTACGTTTTATCTTGAGTACGATTATTTCAGGTAATATATTCCACGACCCTGGTTCGTGTAACCCGAATTCTGGCCCTCAAGGTAAGTTTTTTATTTTGTTGTACAGTGTGGCAACATGGCGCCCGATAAAATTTAAAAATGTATTACATTACAAATAATACAAAGTAACAAATAATAATTAAAGTTACAAAGTATGGTTAAAAAGGCACAGGATTTTGATGTGATGATTTGTCTTTTGAAAGAAAAGATTTTATCTGTTGGGAGGTCTAAAAAAATCCAGATTTTGACTTTGACTCCAGAATCTTGGAGCAAAGAAAAAATGATGAAGGAATTCAATGTGAGTGAATACATGGTGCGACAAGCAAGAAAGCTGAAACGTGAAAAGGGTATTTTGGCAATTCCTGATCTCAAAAAAGGTAAAACACTTTCTGAAAATACAATTAAACTTGTAACAGACTTTTATCAAAATGATGAAAGTTCAAGAGTGTTACCTGGGACTAAAGACAAAGTAAGTGTTAAAAAAAATGTTTACATGCAAAAAAGACTTATCCTTTGTAACTTGAGAGAACTCTATTCTTGTTTTAAATGGGAATATCCAGATGTGAAAGTAGGGTTTTCAAAATTTTGTTGTTTGAGACCTAAATGGTGTATCCTTGCTGGTTCTGCAGGCACACACACTGTACGTGTTTGCTGCATCCACCAAAATGTAAAACACTGGATGCTGCCAAAATTGAAGAATCATACATTCCCACTACACTTACCGGCATTTCTTTAACGTTATTTACATCATCTTGTATTTGTTTTATAGCTGTCTGGAAACGTTCATCAATACGTTTACATAATACATCACTCAGATAATCAAACTTTATATTTATACTACTCTCAAACTTCGCATTCTGTTCTTTAATTTCTTTAAAATTAATATCATTTTTAACATTCTGTTGTTCACATTTTATTTTCTGTTCGTTAATGTCATTACTTAATTTATCAAATTTGGTATCAAACTTTTCATCATTACTATCAAAACGACTATTTATTTTAGCAAAATCACTCTTTATTTCTTTATTGTGTTGCTGTCAATTCCCTAACATCACTGCTTAATTTATCAAATTTATTATTTACTTTATCGAACGTATTACTTGTACATCAAACTTATGATTCAATTCATTAAACTGTTTTAGTAAAAAACTCATTGTCATTATCAAATTTACTATTACATTTTGTTGAGGTTGGAGTTAATTGAACTCCAGAGTCCTCTGTAACACTTACATTCATGGTTTTATCGTCTTGACCCATATTCGGAGTTGAATGAACTCCCAGGCCACTCATAACAGCTGATTCATTAAATTCAGTTATTTCATTTTGTTTAATTGTCTCCAAGTCATGTTACTAAATATTTAATATTAGGCAATTACCTGTATTAACTTCCATCTTGTGACATTTGTTTTCTTAAAACGATGCGTTTTGAGAATAAATTCTCATCGTCAGGTTTCAATACTATAAAAACATCAAATTCACCCAAAAGGGGTCGTCAACTAGTTAAAAAACACCACACATAATTTAACACCGACACAGTCTCGGCACAGTCCGATGCGCATCGTCTCGTTGCCAACGACCAGCTGTTGCACTTTGTCTTATGTGACTGTTATCATTGCCCGCTGACCCATCGATATCGATGGCCGTGTTGTACAGCAGATTCTATCGGAATGAAACTTTGTCTTTGTCTTTCGGAACGAAACGAGACAAAGTTTTGTTGCCGATCGAATCTGCTGTACAACACGGCCATCGATATCGATGGGTCAGCGGGCAATGATAACGGTCATATAAGACAAAGTGCAACAGTTGGTCGTTGGCAACGAGACGATGCGCATCGGACTGTGTCGGTGTTAAATTATGTGTGTTTTAACTAGTTGACGACCCCTTTTGGGTGAATTTGATGTTTTTATAGTATTGAAACCTGATGATGAGAATTTATTCTCGAAACGTGTCGTTTTAAGAAAACAAGTGACAAGACGGAAGTTAATACAGGTAATTGCCTAATATTAATTCTAAATATTTCACTTATATTATTCTCGTTATTCCCTGCCATTTTTAAATTATGAAATTATATATTTTAACAATTCTTATTTCATATGCCTTCAGTATGTCAATAGTCTACGCATTACTTACGTATCATACTATAACATAAAATAGTTTTTTCCTAATTCTTTATGTATTCTGCTTCAGCCTCTAAATCACTTATTTTTACGAGTAGACGTGGTCTGTACAAAATTTAAATTTGTACAAACAGTCCAAGTTCGGCGCGCCAAATGTAATCGTCCAAACATCTATCAAATAATAATATTTAATAAAATTTATTATTCACACTGCTTACCCAAGGTCGTCACGTGAACTCGCAACCTATAAGTGATTTAGGGTTTTATGTTGTAATAATTACTCTCATTTACGGTTAACTATTTCAACTTCATTTATTATTCTTTTTATCATTCTCTTTTTTATGATTCAATTAAAAAAAGAACGCCTTCTCCTTTTACATTCTCCACCATTCAAATCAATAAATTTCACCATTTAGGTAAAGATACCATTTAATTAAAACAGACACAATTTCAACACTTCTTAATTAAATAACTGATTAATCAAATTAATTAAAGACAACCCAGTATTTGCCACACACACTGTCATTCATTTTTACCCCATATAATTAAAGCGCTTTATATTTTCTGCAATTTTCAGAACGATATGTATATTATACATTTACTTGGTTGTGAGATCCATGGCCAACCACATGTTGCACTGATTTCAATATTTTTTAGTCACTGGTTTTCAGATTTTAGTCCACACTTCCTGATTTTTTGATATCACTCGATTAATAAATGTTACACACTTTATACCACTTTAGATTCCTTGTTCAACTCACATTTAATACTTTTTAAATGATTTTCGGCTCGCAAGCCTTTTACGTTGAACCGGCCGAAGCCGCAGCTACGTGACGCCAGACTTTTTCTCTGCGCACCAAGCGAGCAGGAATTTATACGGACGTACCACTTTCGTGTGACCGTTGGCCGACGTGTGCACGCGTATGTGTGAATGCGCACCCTTGTTGATAACTTTACATTCCTGTACCAAGTCCTACCAGTCTCGAAGCTATAGTTCATTCACCAATATTAAATAGTTTCCCTCCTCCTCAGAAGAAAAGAGAGACATCTATCCCTTCAAAGTTTGTGCTGTTGTATGTTATTTACGTCTTCCAGTCTATTCATATCTACAATATATCAACTAAATTTGTGTTTATATAGAAAAATTCTTGTATCTCGTAAGATAAACTAGTAATGATGATGATAATGAAAGTGTAATAATAATAATGGTAATACAATAATAATTCTTATTATTAATCATATCTGCAGAAGATACTCAATACCTGACGCATTGTAAATATATGTGCTCCAAATTAAATACCATTAGCAGCATTTTTTATTGCATTCAGTTTAATATGTTAAAAAATTGTATTTATGTTTCAAGTATTTTTCTTTTCCATTTTTTACATATTTGGTTTTTGTATTTTAATGAAGATTTTAAATTTATTAACACACACACACACACATATATATATAATTAGTCTAAATATAATATAATACATTTTTATCTATATATAATTAGTCTAAATTTGATAAAAGCAATTGCTGCTACAAAATTTATAAATTGTTTTTCATTTGTTTTTACTTTACCTAGTGCAATTGTGAAGAAAACTTGTTTCCTTTTTATACGCACCCTAATTCCACTTAACCTGATTCCGTTAAACTTACCTTTTTATAAAAACTCCCCAGAAGATTCCAAACTCGCTAAAAAGGGTTGCCACGATGTTTTAAGGATATACATCGAAACCTTGATACTTACCCTTAATTAATTTTGATCATGTAATGCCCTTAGATCAGAAGATTCACAGGTTTCGTTTAGACGAATTCTCTATGCAGAACTTAGATTATGGGGTGTAATGTAATAATTAGTTAACACATTTTTTATGTTACTGAACAAATCTTATTTATTTTTATCAAAATTTAAAACTTTCTTTCTTTCTTTTAACTTTTTATATGTGCTTTATTACATTGTTGTATTCTCTTATTCTGGGAATCCTTACTATACTAACCCCTATTTAGAAACCAGTGCTTAGCTTTAATTCCCCTTTTCCCACACACACACTCTCACACGCTAGTTACAGATTTTCTTCTTCCCCATTTATTTAATGAGCTGTTTTGTATTTGTTAAAATTATTGGCCAATATAGTCATTTATTCATTGTACCTGCACGCGCCATCTTTCTTAGTTCACTTTCACTTCGTCAAAACAAACACTGCTTTATACGCTCTACTTTACGAATTCATTTTTTTATTAATTCACTCTCTCACTTACATATTCTTCTTTACATAATGTTTTGGGCAGGCCGGCCGCGCATACTTACACACGCGGCCTCCCGTCACTAATTTACTGAGACTGTTGTACTACCGACTATGCTGTTTGATGAGTAGTGACCAACTGCGTGAACCTCGTGCGCGCTTGGTTGCATCCCTGCCAAGCATTAGGCGTTGGCCTCAACCCGTACTGTGATTGGTTGTTTCAATCGCATATTTGAATATATAATTCCTTTTACTTTCCCACGTGTCATTTCTATGTCGCAAAAGGCAGCACTCACGTGCGCTCGTATGCACAAATGCGCACCCTTCTGACAATTAATATTCTTGTGCTTGTCGTACCTGTCACGGAGCTATAGTCGGTGACCAAAAGTACACTCTGGGCAAATAACAGAGTTAATTCAAAAGTCGTCTACAAATGGTTAAAATTAATTTACTGAAATTACAAACCCCCTTCAGTTTGTCCCATTGCATAAAAAACCTAAGAGGACCAGCTAGGATATGGCGCCATTGACCCCCCATAAATCCTTATTAAAATCATGGGTAACCTACCCCCCTAGTGTGGTGATTGTGGCCACTGAATCACCAGACTCTGAAACAATTCATAAAAACATCAATAACTGGTCTTTCACTATACCATATCCTCAACTGATTTGGTTCCCCATAGTCGTACTGGTTTGTCTTTAGCAAAGTACTGGTTTCTTATTTAACTTGTTAATATACAAATGCATTTATACACAGTTGCCTAATACTCAATTCAGCACTTTATGTGTCACCAATAAACATGATACAACATAATAAACATTACCATTATTACATTGAAATAAATCTTTCACCTTCGAATTTGCATAAAATTACAAACAAAACATTACCACCTTAATATTCAATGGTCACACTATGACTTCAACTCTGAATTTCTATTAAACATTTCAGTCATTTAATTTTACTTGTCTACCATTTATTATCCACTTCAAATCAAAAAATAAATTATTCAAATTTATTACACATTTTTCTATCTTTTAAATGAATTTAATTTTCAATATAAACATTCATAATTACATTCTGACAATTATTCAAATAAACATTTATTACTATCATAAAATCAATTGCAACTATAAATGGGTTACACAAAATATAATATACACAAACACCATGTATCAGCTGATATCTTACCATAACAGCATAACCTTATACAGAGAACATGTAAACATAATACAACTTTAATTTCGACTTTCTATTGAATCTTCCAATTGTTACATTATAATTTCTACTCAGAATTTTTTATTTCATATTCTCATTTATCAATAAACGAGTGACTCCTTTCAAGAATAATAGTCTGTTTTATTCTACGTGTATTTAAACCTAACCCCACTCTCACCTTCTTCATATCAACAACTAACGGATTTGAAATAGGGCGACACCATTCTCTCAATAAAATCCCCCTCCAACCCTTTATCTAACTCTACTTAAATCATTCTCCTCTTATAACAAAGCACCTGATACCCTTTTTGTACATAGGATGTGTGTTCCCGCACCACCAGCTCATTCCCTTATCAGTTCCTGGCCCTTCCAGGTAACTCCGCAGCCCTCTTTAAAACTTTTCACCTCCCGCCACAACGCCTTGCGTTGAGGATTCCTTACACCTCCACCCTCACTACAAAATTTATGTACCCTGCTCTCACCTATTCACTCCCTTTCTCTCTACACACATTCACTCTCCCTTCTGTGTCCCCCCTACTGACCCGTGTTTATCTCACTTTACCTCCAGAAATTCTTATGTTGTCTAATGCCTGTGCAAAATTAACTCTGACCGGTTTAATTTCATTGTCTAACTCTAACACCCATTTACTGAAATCAATTGCTGTTTTATAAAAAATATGGTTACCCAAAATCCAACTTTTACAACACACTTTAAATCCATTTTTCCATTAATTTAAATTAATTACCTCAAATTAACTTGATTACATTATTTGAACCAATTTAAGTTACTACAATTACATTATAAAATCTCAATAATGTCAATTATTTCATCAAAATAAAATGTTGTTGTTATCACTCACTCAAAACTGTATTATCATTCACTCAATAAGAATTATCAATGTTAAGTACCCAAAATACAATGTACATATACATAATATAACCTATTGTACAATCCATACTGCCTGTAATCTCAATGCATTAACACCTTTTATGTTTAATTATTCATCATTTATTATACAATTCAATTCAAAATAAATTTCTCAAATGTATTATCAAAGTGTCACATCTTTTAAATTAATTAATCCATCTCAAATTAATTTAATTCCATCATTTTCCAAAACATTGTTACGTTACTTTAATTACATTATTCAAAACAATTTCAATTCATCTAATTTCCTTATAAAAATTCGCCATTGCATCCTGTTAATTATTTAGTCAAATGAAATATTATTATTATAATAAAATCAATCCCTACTACAAACACTTGTTACATAAAATACTGTGTACAACATAACCTGTTACACAAATACATTTAATACCAATACACATTTATATGCAATCTGTTTTACGTTAATAGTCATTGTTTACAAAAAATCATTCCTTTCATCAAAATTTAGTCTGATATTATTCCAACACTTTTCATTTTTGTTTACATTTATTATATCTTTTTTAATATAATACCCATTTAAACCCAGGTAAGTGCTTATTCTCAAAATACTCATCATTTGCTACTGTGCTGTTTACTTTATAAGGTAAATCTTTTATTTTATTAACTCTCTATTTATACTCTGTCTTAACTCTTCATGATCTCTATTCACCTTAAATATTCCTGCCTCTCTCGCTCTCTCATAATACCTCTTCCAACCCAATTTCACATTTTCATTCCCTGCAGAGGGCAATACAACAACATTAAAACACCATCTGGCCTTACCAGATACACCAAAAACAACTTATTGGACTATTTGCTGACACATTGTCACCCCAAATATCCTTACTGAAACACCATCTGGCCTTACCAGATACACAAAAACAACTTATTGGACTATTTGCTGACACATTGTCACCCCAAATATCCTACAACATTTGTGAAGCTTTTCTTCACATATAACCCGGGAAAATCTGCCCTCTCACCCTGATATCCACCAAAACACTCTTCGTACTCCCTCACTAATACTCCTCTACTCTCATCATCACCACCACTATTTACCGTTATTACTTGTTATTTAGCTGTTAAACGCGTTACCATAATTACTACTTTCCTCGTTATTATTTCTTCGTTACTCATGTTTTCATTTGCACTTAACCTGTCAACCTTATATGTTACCTGATCGTCTTTATTCTCGTTCATTTTGTTCTTTCATATTATTAGATATTTTTCCCTATTATTAATTATTTGTTTTTGAATATTAATTAACTTATTAAAACCCTTATCCCATGATGGACCTACTTCTTTTTCCCAAAATACCCCACACATAAAATTGTTATCAATACGTAAAAGCGAACACAATAATTTCACAGGCACGTTACACTGCCCAAACATAACCATAAAATATACGTTTAACACATACAATAATTCCAAAAATAAGCCATTACCCAAAACTGTTCTGCATCTCAAATAGATCTACCTCGTATAATATTTATATACCAGGATCCTGGCAGTGGTTGCCGCTTGTGAAGAAACAAACTTTTTTCCTTTTTATACACACCCTAATTCCACTTACCCTGATTCCGTTAAACTTACCTTTTTGATAAAAACTCCCCAGAAGATTCCAAACTCGCTAAAAAGGGTCGCCACGGTGTTTTAAGGATATACATCGAAACCATGATACTTACCCTTAATTAGTTTTTATCATGTAATGCCCTTAGATCAGAAGATTCACAGGTTTCGTTTAGACGAATTCTCGATGCAGAACTTAGATTATGGGGTGTAACGTAATAATTAGTTAACACATTTTTTGTTACTGAACAAATCTTATTTATTTTTATCAAAATTTAAAACTCTTTCTTCCTTTCTTTTAACATTTTATATGTGCTTTATTACATTGTTGTATTCTCTTATTCTGGGAAACCTTGCTATACTAACCCCTACTTAGAAACCAGTGCTTAGCTTTAATTTCCCCTTTTCCCACACACACTCTCACACGCTAGTTACAGATTTTCTTCTACCCCCCATTTATTTAATGAGCTGTTTTGTATTAGTTAAAATTATTGGCCAATATAGTTATTTATTCATTGTACCTGCACGCGCCATCCGCCATCTTTCTTAGTTCACTTTCACTTCGTCAAAACGAACACTGCTTTATACGCTCTACTTTACGAATTCATTTTTTTATTAATTCACTCTCTCACTTGCATATTCTTCTTTACATAATGTTTTGGGCAGGCCGGCCGCGCATACTTACACGCGCGGCCTCCCGTCACTAATTTACTGAGACTGTTGTACTACCAACTATGCTGTTTGATGAGTAGTGACCAACTGCGTGAACCTCGTGCGCGCTTGGTTGCATCCCTGCCAAGCATTAGGCGTTGGCCTCAACCCGTACTGTGATTGGTTGTTTCAATCGTATATTTGAATATATAATTCCTTTTACTTTCCCACATGTCATTTCTATGTCGCAAAAGGCAGCACTCGTATGCACAAATGCGCACCCTTCTGACAATTAATATTCTTGAGCTTTGTCGTACCTGTCACGGAGCTATAGTCAGTGACCAAAAGTACACTCTGGGCAAATAACAGAGTTAATTCAAAAGTCGTCTACAAATGGTTAAAATTAATTTACTGAAATTACAAACCCCCTTCAGTTTGTCCCGTTACACATTCCACTAAGAAATGTTTTAATTCAGTTGCCGTTGTATGGCCAATCCTCATGTCTGTTATTCAGGTTTACAAAGTTCTGCTTTTAAAAAAAACCACTGGTCAAGTATTTCACTTTTTGCGATCCAAACGTTATTCTAAAATATGAGAATTTGAGTAAAAAAAGGATCAGAAATGCTTTAGAGATTTTGACTTCAAAAAACATAATTAGTGCAATAACAGCTGACCGAGCCGGAAAGCAATTTTTCACTATTATTTCTAATCCTATGGTCACCGAACTCATGAAAAATTTTTCGAAGACTACTGAAAGGATCGACGAGTTCTGGATGATGGTTTTGTCTCGCTGCGACGAAGTTGAAAGCAAATCTCTATCAGTTGTTTTGAAAATTATTTTTGTTTTGTATCATGGAAACGCTAGCGTAGAACGCGGGGCACAAAGACATATCTACGATGCGATTAATTTAGCAGGTGGCGTTGAAAAAGTGGAAATCAACAAAGCAATAATTTTATCTTTCAGAAATGCCCGCGATAGGTATATGACATCTTTAGATGAAATGAGAAAAGAAGATAAGGAAAGGCAAGAAAAGTCAATTGAGAGAAAAAGACAGTTTAACAGAAACAAAAAGACAGTTGCTAGAAGCGAGCTTTAAAGTAGACGAAAGACTGAAGTTACTATGTAAAACATAAGTATACTCCAACTATTATTAAACCAATTGAAATAATTTATTTTATATTTACGTAATTTGAAAGATATGTCTGCAAACTATAATAGTGCCAAATAACTACAGTACAAAAGAATTAAAAGTATTGTTTAGACTCATAAGAAAGGTAGATTACAACTAATAGTAATTGATTAAATAAGTAATTCAAATTTTAATGTATAAGATGCACAAAAAACTTTTAATTATAATTACAAATTGAAAAAGCATTGAAAACTATTATCAAACTATATTTGAGATAATATAATATTTTATATTTACAGTACCAAAGAAAAGTATTGTTTAGACTTATAATAAGAAAGGTAGATTACAACTAATAGTAATTGATTAAATAAGTAATTCAAATTTCATGTATAAAAAATTTTGCATAAAAAACTTTTAATTATAATTACAAATTGAAAAAAAATTGAAAACTATTATCAAACTATATTTGAGATAATTTAATATTTTATATTTATGTAATTTTAATGATATGTCTAAAAATAAATATTGCCAAATCACTACAGTACAGGAACGAAAAGTATTATTTAGATTTTAAAAAAATTGATTAAATAATTCTAATTTAAATGTATAAGATTAATGAAAAATTGTTACTTATTGCACGTATGTGCATATGTACATTATGCATGTATTGTTAAATTAAATAAAAAAGTAAAAATAAAATAGAATTTTTTTGAATAAAAATGTGCATTTTCTTACTATAATGCATGTAACGCAATTTCTCCCTCCCCCCAACTTACGCTATAAAGAAAAAAAATTATATTAATTCTTTTCAAAAATCATGGAAATTTTGTCATTTTACATGGAAAATTCATGGAATTGTATAATCGAAAAATAGTGACAACCCTGTTATGGTTAAAACACTGCTTATCTGGCGACCAGGTTTGAAATATGGTAACTACATCAACTTCATATTCATTAATCTTCTACGTATTTACACCTACGAAATTTATATCTGAGTTTTTTTTCCAATCACAGAAATATAGAAAACATTCTGATAGTGATCTGAAAAATGTGCTTTTCCGATCAGACATCTGGGGTAAACAGCTATGATTCTGACATTGCAAAATAGCTTCTGTACCTGTAATACATTTTTGTATAAAAACCCACTTTAAATTACTTGAAATGATCATTATTTTTAATTCTATAACTGTAAGTGTATATACAGTATAATTGTAAACAAATTTATATTATGAAATTATAAATGTATATTTTACTCACCATTGAATTCAGTGGATTGTTGACTACCACACATTAAACAATGCAGAGACAGTACATTCACAAAATTTATTAAGCCATGTTCTATTTCACATTTGCTTATACTGGATAAATTATCCTTCACTGACATGTTTATTCGCAGTAAAAGTATACAGTATAGATGTGAGAGTGAAAGTGTCACTCCTGTGTAAGGCATATACTTAAGATCAGGTAAAGATTGTAAATCTTTCTTTGCCAACAGAACTTTTGTCAAGTAGGGTACAGTACATTAATTTTTTTTACCTGTCATAATACTGTCTCAAACTCAAAATGTTTAGTTTAGATCATTTAGGGACCTTGATGTTTTGGCGGTCTGATGGGAATGGGATTAGGAGTCATGACAGTTAAAAGAGTGTTAGTCAATAGGAGTTTTTACTGAATGTGGTTAGTGGGTATTATTGAAACTTTGTTAAAATTTGACAAAACTGTCATTTGTTTTTGCAGAACTTGAGGGAATATGTTTTCTTTCTTAAAATGGCTGCAATTGTTTTGTCATATTATTGTACTTATTAAATATTAATATATTTGTAAAAATATGTGAGAGAGTTTTTAATGTATTTTGTGGGAAATAGACAAGAGTTTATACTTTACAATATGTTTTCTGGAAAACATGCGAACCATAAAAAGGTCTAAAAACATGGAGGGTCACAATATTACATTTGAAATTTCTGTAATTTGCTATCGTACCCTACATCTATTATATTCCTTCTTGAAAGGGCTCTCAGAGAATTAACACCGTTATTAAATACCAATACGATTTGAGGGTGGGTGTAATTTGTAGTTTAGTTAATGTAGTTTCTGTACTTTTATTACTTCTTTATCTGTGACGTACTTCTTTGTGAATAAGAGGGAGCCAACAACTATGATAAAACAAATGTTAACATCATTGCAAGTGTCATATGATTCAATTCCTCTTTCTCATAACAAAAATGAGTATACTAGGACAATTTAATTGAAGTAGTGAATGTACTTTGTACTTCAATCTGTTCGTTGAAACTACAAAAAGTAATTATGAAGATACTTCCCTGATGAGCCAGGGAAGCAGCTCTTCTGTAACGGAACTTGTTTAAAATGAATGAAAACGGACCGCATAAAATTGTTTGTTATAACAGATATTTGTTTTACCCAAGAAATATGAATTATTTGAAAATTTTCCTCGTTAAGAGAATAATTTTTATAATGACATAAATTACACAATTTAACATAAAAAACTAATTCACTAAACAAATATGTAAACTACAAAATATATTATGTAAATTAAATTTAATGTGTAGCATATATTAACAGTTGTTACTGTAATTCACTAAAGTATCAGATAAACCTGAGTAAATTTAAATATAATACCATAATTCAAATGCAGGATTAAAAACTTAAACTAACTGCCACTGAAGTAGTCTTCAGTGTGTTTTTGAAGACTTTTTCCACTTAATTTCATGTTTAAAAAGGTTCCTCATTGAGAAATTGCACTGAGAGATTTAAATACTTCATCATTACAATTGGATTGTGATTCACAAAGTACGATTAACAGTTCTACGGCATTTTCAGCTTTATCCCATTTAAGATTTGTTCTTGTGCCGGTAATTTCACCAACAATACTTCCATCTTTTTCAGAATAGCTGTTACCTATTTCTTCATGTGCATTATTAGAAATTTTATTTAAGATTTCACTTTCTGTCACTATACTCGAATTTGCAGTGCCATTATCCACACCTATATAGTTGTATAGGTTTGGTACATTTATCAAAATTATTAATGTTTCTGGTGTCTAATCGCTCTGATAAAAGAATATTATCTTAGTGTTCATCAAGGTCGAGATATCTTAAATGTGCGTTTTTAAAGAAATCTGTATGGTTAATGAGGTTACTAAATTCCATGCATTATTCATCAGATGAATTGCTTCAAATACATTAATTGATTTGTTTATTGTATTTCCTGGTAAATTTTCTCCCTGGTAAATTAATTGTTTGGATTATTACTCCCTGGAATATTGGAATATTACTCCCTGGTAATATTTGGATCACTGTCCAAATAGTTTCATCTAACATCCGGCCAAACATTTTTACCCAATCACTAACAATGGTTTGATCAGCAGATAATGCTTCGCCACCATGAAGTGCAGCATCTACACACACATTGGTGAACACAGCCGCTGTTGGCGCTTAAGGCAGCTGGAGAAGTCTGTGGTGGCCGATCATGCACTCTCCATCTTTGAGGAGACCAAGATCTTGTCCTCGGAGAGTGTCTACTACTGTTGGCGGTACATGGAGTCCGTGTGTAATCTTCAAACATGGTTCCACCGCGATGAATGGAAGGGGAGAAAGCCTCCTATTGAATAGAATGGTTTCTGTGCTCCCAAGCCAATCAAATAGCACTTGATGCTGCTTTCCAGCTTAGATCATGCTGGTACATAAGTTTATAAAAGTGGGTCTTCTCAGACAAAACACATAGTCTGTGCCTCATCTCTGAGGTGAATTGACAGACACTGTGCCAGTCTAGACACTGATGACGGCCTCCAATGTCTAATGGTGGGTCCAAAACTGTTGAATTAGAAATTGATAAGATTTTATATTTGATGCCTGACATTTTATGAATTTTAAATGTACTGCACACACAATAATACTGATAGACTGTCACCTTCAAACTAAGTGTAAGTGAAAGTAAAACTGGAGAAGTAAACTGAGTAAGGTCTAGGAACAGTATGTATTCTTAGTCCTACAGTACAGTAAGTGGTAAAACAAACAAACGATATGCACATAAAAACTAGCACTTACAGAAAATACCAAAAAAATATGACATCAATTATTCCATGTGAAATGTCTTGTTTTACAATACAGGGTCTGTCACGGGAACCGCATGTTTTTGTATTGGGTAGTACGGCCGAGCGGTTGGCATCAATGAGTGTGGGTTGGCCTTGATTTGTTTGTTAGAGTGGGAAGTTTAGTTGCCGCCATGTCGTGGAACGTGGAGCATCATACTTTCGCTCTCCGGCGGTTTTTCGTAAACAATGAGTCAGTGACGAAGACACAACGTGACTTTCGCACCCATTTTAATATTCCGGTCCGCCGACCTGTTCCAGACCGCAACACCATTTTGAGATGGTTTGAAAACTTCAACACAACTGGCTCCGTAATGAAGAAAAAACCACCTGGCCCTGTCAACACAGCCCGTACGCCCGAAAACATCGAGCGAGTTAGGACGTCTGCGATACAGAGCCCTGAACGGTCGGTTCGCAAGCGTGCTGCGAGTTTAGGGATTAACGAGTCAACAGTGCGAAGGATTCTGCACAAAATGATCTTCATTATCACCCATACAAAATTCAGGTATGTCAGCAACTTAGTGTAGGTGGTTATGAACAGCGTCGTGTCTTTTGTGAAACCATGGTCAATAATGAAAACATGATTTTTCTCATGAGTGATGAAGCCCATTTTCATTTAAATGGGTTCGTTAACAAACAAAACTGTAGATATTGGTGTAATGAAAATCCTCAGATGTTACATGAGTCCCCTCTTCACAGCCCAAAAGTAACAGTATGGTGTGCAGTTGGGGAGAAGGGCATTATTGGCCCGTACTTTTTTGAATAAAACAACATTACTGTGACTGTTAATTCAGAGCGCTACATTATGATACTCCAAACCTTCTTCTTCCCAGAACTTCGACGTCGCAGATGGGCAATGAGGAGAGGATGGTGCAACTGCACACACAGCTCGTAATTCAATGGCTGTCTTACGGGATCATTTTCCAGGCCACCTTATCTCCAGATATGGCAATCTTTGCTGGCCTCCTCGCTCCCCCGATCTAAGCTTATGTGACTTCTTTTTGTGGGGATATCTCAATTCCCGAGTATATGTTAACAAGCCACGCTGCCTTGAAGATCTGAAGACGACAATCCAGGAGGAAATCGTTCGTATTCCACGTCAGATGTTAATTAACGCTACTCGGAGTTTTCGGGACCGGCTACAATCATGCATATACATAAATGGCCAACATCTGAGCGACGTGATCTTCAAAACATAAGTGAACAATGAAATTCCCAACATACACTATGTATTGTCATAAATAAAAATATTTTTTAAGCCAAACTGACTAAGTACATCTTATTTGAAAACCATGCGATTCCCGTGACGGACCCTGTACAACATACACTATAGGCTTGTACATAAATTGCAAACGATTTTATTTCTAGAACAAATTCGTAGAAGGATAATTACTATAGGCTACTCTACAGTGACCAGTACTGAGTACTGTACCATTACATGAACACAGATATTTTGAAAAATACATACCTAGGCTACTTGTGAACAAATTAAACTCTTGTGTTAGCAGCATGGTGGCATACAGTGTTGGTAACTTATTCAGCATTACTGAGTAAACTACGTTATTTTTTTTCAGATTTTCTTTTTGTCAAATAATTTATGTTGGTTAATTAGCAAAATGTTTGTTATAAACAAAAACAAGTGCGTACAAATTCATTTTACTAAAATTTGTTCATTTTAGCCAAGAATTTGTATTAACCAAGATTAATGATAATGTGAAGTATTTTTATATACTTACACTTGTTTTATTAATGGTACCTATAATTCAATTTTTTACTGTATCCTTTTTTATACAGCCTAAAGGCACCATATGATTTGTTGTCATATGGTGCCTTTAGGCTGTATAAAAAAGAATACAATAAAAAATTAACCAAGATTGTTATAACCAAGTTCTACTGTATAATTGGGGCCACTATCACAGTCAAAGAACAAACTTTTGTATTCCCTTTTCATCTAAATGCTGACCATTCAGAAACGTTTTTAAGATATAGGAGGGATAGAAATCAGGTACTACCAAGTGATAGCTATATTAGGGAGAGTGACTATTTGCCTTCGTCCAAATGATGTAACAAGATTTTACATGACAGCTGTGTAGTGGGGCTAAGCATTGTCATGGACCAGTAGAATGGTAGATATCAAAATCCTGCAAGTTTCATTATAAATGACATATCAGTTTTACAAAGTTTCACAATAAACAATGAAATTTGTTGTTTGAGCTTGGAGCATAATTCTACCAAAAGAATACTAAATGTCTGTCCCAGAAAATGATATACACGATCTTTCTTGTTGAAATCATCTGCTAGAAATTTTTTTATTGAAACCCCTAGGGAAAAGAAGGTAAGTTGATTTTGGTAAATTTTATAGAACAAATTTAAGTTTGTAACGCTGATTTTAACATCACTTTTTACAGGAGAAATCTGTGATAAGTCTAAAATAACACTAACCAAAACTGTAACGAGCACTTTCTCTCCTACGTATCAATAGTTTCAGTTTTACTTAAGAAAGAAACTTGTTTTCTAGTTGGAATAACCTTTATTTAGAGGTAACACTTGTGCTTCAGGCAAGTACTTATACACCCACATTCACACTGTCATTCACTTAAAATTTGTGTTTTTTGTTTACATTTACATTAGTTTGCAGATTGAGAAACTCTCCCTGCTCCAAAAGACATGGTTGTTCTTAATGGATTCTCGATTTGTCATTAAAGGCAGTACCCTAACTCCATTATGTAACTATGATCAAGGGTGATCTCCTTGATTGTTACATACATTAAATATGCAATATTTTATGTGAAGTGAAGCCAGAAAGATTTGTCAGTCTTATATCACTTTGTCATTTTTATGTACTTCATGGCAACAAAGGCTGTTGTCTTTGCTTATGCAAAATATTCACCCAAAGTCTTCAGGCACTTCAGTTATATTCTTTCTCATTGACTAGGCTCATTTGCTTATCACACTAAAGGTATGAATAGCACCTTACAGAATGTATAATCACAATGGACTTAGTATTTACTACATTTGTGAGGGCGTTTATCCTCATAGTCTGGGTAAACATAGAAATATAACTTGTCGCTTAAGAGAACAACCGTTCTCTTACTGTTTCTACTTTGTTTCTTGTTTCTGCTTGTTATCACAAAATAGCTGTGTTTTGGGAAGACATGCCCTATTTTGGATTTTAAAACTGGTTATTATGTAATCATATCACTTCTTTCTGCTTCTTCTGATTCTATTTTAAGTTTAATATGTTACGATTTTACTATAGCAGTGAATGGTCATATGCTGAATTTTTGGGCAGCATTGTCATTCAAGAATTAGAAAATAAAGAATATTTCTAGTATGGATATATATAATATGTATATGTCATACAATTACTATGAGATTTGGATGTCAAGAGGTAAAACATTAAGTTTTTACCCTACACATTGAGCTCAGAGGAAATGTTAACTAAAAATAATGAACTAAGGTTAAGGTCTGTCCAAAGATCTGTGGAATGGGCAGTATGATGAACACCAAGTGAGCTATGGACTTAATTGAAGTAATTATGCGTAACAAATTTTAATTGGATTGGGCACAAAGTGTGGTTAGAATGAGTACAATAAATGGGTTACCTTGATTACTGAATGGCACCTTCCAATCACGGCCAGATTTAGAGTTTGTGAGCCTCCAACTACTGGGGGTATAGAATACCCCCAGAAAATTTCAAAAAATATATCTTCTAGAACTGTAAGTAATTCATTGTTAAGTGTACAAATTAAATTGGGATACAGTGTGTGTTGTACATTTTTTTCATTGACAGTAATGCTGTCTAATGTACTAAGAAACCCAAAACGAGTATTAATGATTTGTATGCTTCTAGACTTTTGCCTCAATGACGACAAATTGGTCTATACAGGGAAGAAAATTATGACTTCAAAATGTGTCAGTTCAGTTTCTGGCGCCTGGCTAATATCAAGAGGTGCCAAACGCACATTTATTTTGCGCTGTGTCTCTTGCATATCCAGTACAACCAGATGATTCTGCCCTTTTCATCTCATACTCTTCAGAGTTATCCCGTTTAGTGCAGAGACATTTTTTAATGCAAACTTAGAGCAGTTCAACAGGATTTTACTGAATCTTCATTGTCTTCTGAGTCTGAGATTTCAATTAGTGCATCTTTTATCTCTTTATACTATCATATTAAAGTTTTAGTGGCATCAGCATGACATGACCAGTGTGTTGTGGTGGTCCTCTTTTATATATTGAGGGGATCATGTTATAGGGTATAGTGGGGCAAGAGTGCAATGCTGGTAAGAGTTTGCATTGTGGAAATTTCACTGTTAGGAGTCTGATTGTTGACAGTATTAATATTATAACTAAACTATATCTAGGGTGTCTCTGTACGTGTTCGTGATGTTTTAAGCCCCGCGATGGAAGCCAATTTATAACTAAACGTGTGCCGTCGTCGTTGTTATCTCTGTAAAATGTAGCAGTGTGTCAAAGTGTAACTTGTGTACATGTGTCTTACCAATTCGTCCTCGCACGGTAACATAACTTACGATGCTAGAGTCCCTAGCGAACGTACGGATAACCAGGTATCGTAGTCCCCAATTTGAGGTTCACTAGTAGTGTATAATTCCCAGGTGGCGCCAAATTGTTTATTTAAAACAATTAAAATGTCTTATTATCAGCGATTCTGCTCAGACGGTGTGAAAGATTCAATTTGTCCCACCGTTTCTCGAGTTGTACGATCAAGCCGGCAGTTACCGTATTCGGTGCTTGAGCACTAGTTATCACGTCAGAGACGTTCGCTGTGAATTATAATTTTAAAAATACACTTTCCTACTGAAAATAAAACACAATTTTACATACACAGTATTGATTTATTAGCGATTTGATATTACTGTTTTCATAGACACAAGCTATATTTGACTTCTTATATAAATTTGCACCGGTTATTTCTTTATGAGACGTTCTCTCTCTGGGTTTTACAATCGATTATGAACGTGACTAACATACATTATGTCGTTCTATCAAACAAGTCAACAAATAATTCCGTTCAAATTTTGTGAATTTTTTTGATCACGTTAAAAGGCTCAGATGCAATTACAATAATAAAAATACACAACCTTACAATGTTTCTACTTAAATATTGTAACGTGTAACTATAAATGGTTTGTTGAAGTGTAGTACAAGTGTTTTAAAAGTTCGTACATTAATGCTAGGTTATCTTTATAATTTGACCAATACACAGCGTCTTAATATATTTATTTAATCTTTGAAAGAGAATTGATTCAGTGATATTTCAGAATATAGTGAGAAATATTCAAAGTGCGTTATTTCGGAAGTTTAGATAATTTATTGGATACTTAACAGCTTTGTAGCATGTGATTAATCTATTGGCCTGGATTGAAGGAATGTGGTCGCAATATATTTCAATTTTCGTTTATTCGGGCTTCTGGCATCTTTTTAAAAGTATATAGATTCATTTATTCACTTCGTCTTGAAATAAAACATCTTCTCCATCAGGTAATTGAGTTCAGTGGTAGTCAGCCTCCTTCTCGTTCAATTTTGATAATTTATTTGACTTTTAAAACCTTTTAAATAAGAAAATAGGTTGCTCTGAATTCTGGCGTCTGTTTTACTTGAGCGTCACTTACTGAGTAATGATATTCAACGGTAAATTCGTCTTCAACTGTCGTTTCCATGGTTACCCAATTATTCTGATTGGGCTAGCTTGATATCCATTGTTATCAAAATCTGAATTCTTTTCAAATCTTCCTATATCTTCTGACTTCCTTCCTTCTCTTATCTTCCTTCTTAAGTATTAATTATTAGCACTGTCATTTGTATTTTCTCACAAAGATTATTTTGGTATCCCACAATATTGGGGTTTTCATGTTTTTTAAGTTTACAATTAATTTAATATTTACTAATTACATTTCTCTGTTTACATAACTCTTTATTTTAATATTTTGTTGTTAATAATATTTACCATTTATCCTTGGTTAATTAGTCACCTTGGATTTGTTAATTACTTGGCTAATTTCATTCAATTAGTATTTGTTTATGTTTGACTGTTAGGCCTGTTTCAAGTCTAAGTAGCCATTACTGGTTTTTGATTGTTTCATACACATTATATTTCATTTAGTCCTAGATCGTTATTTTGTTTTTATAATTAGGTTTATTATCTATGGAGGTGTTTTGGTTCAGTCTTTTGTGATTTTTCTGTGTAACAACTGTGTTATTCAATATTTCTTGCTAATTATTTACTAACAGTTTTCTCTTTTATAACTCAAACATTGTTTTCTTTCCTTATTTTTTAATTACTCTGCCAATGTCATATATGGCTATTAATTACTACCTTTTCATCATATAACATTTAGGTCTACGTTTGGGATAATTACCCAATCCATCTCCTATTCATAAACACTTGTTTATACAATTAATTAACACTTATTAATATAATAGATATTTACCATATATCCGTCGTGCGACTTCGTTTTTCTCGTCTTATTTTGACGCGTTTCGGCAATGAATTGCCATCTTCAGAATCTTAATCACTCATATGAGATCGTTAAAAAATTAAAAACACTAAAATCATTACGGTAAAAGTGCACTTTTACGATATTGGAAACTCACAGACGCCATGAGTCACTCATCAATCACTCACGGGCGTCTGTGAGTTTCCAATATCGTAAAAGTGCACTTTTACCGTAATGATTTTAGTGTTTTTAATTTTTTAACGATCTCATATGAGTGATTAAGATTCTGAAGATGGCAATTCATTGCCGAAACGCGTCAAAATAAGACGAGAAAAACGAAGTCGCACGACGGATATATGGTAAATATCTATTATATTAATATAAGCGACTTGGAGACAACTAACCTAAAATGTATAACACTTATTATTTAATAGTGGTGTACAATTCATTACTTCTGATTTATTGTTCGGGTGATAAATAATTTCACCTCTATTGAATTTGTTTCATTACTTTCCCCTTATAACATGGGTATTTACTTATGGTTATTACATATATAAAAACTCTTTGCTTTCCTTTCCATGTTAACATCATCTTATTACTTTTTCTTGTGATTCTCACCTTTAAATTCTACAATACATTCTTAAGTTCTATAATAATATTATTTTATAATTACTACAGTTAATGTTACTCTTCAGTGTTCATTATTACTGAATCAATGTTTTATATTAAATATTATTCATTATACCTTTCTTAAATGTTATTGTTCACTATTAATTCTTAAACATTGGTTATTTTTACTAAGTCTTTATCTTAGCCTTCTCTACTCTTACTATTTTTATTACTGACAATATTTTTATTTATTTATCACTTGCACTTTTAAATTATTTTGTGTTCATTATAATTTACTTAGTGTTTCTTTTTCTATTATTTCACTTTAGGGTAAGTTCACTTTCACTAGGTTAACTTCCATTTACTTCTCACTATTTTACTCTCTTTCTCTACACATATTATATATAATTATTAATATCATGTCTTTCTCTATTAACAACTTACATGTATTTCTAACTCTTTGGCTAGTGTATTTTTAACTATCGTTTTTTATTAAATGACTATTTACAATTGTCACTCAATCACTACTAACATTCATTAATTATTTTGGTTCTTTACCGGTTTCATTTTCTTTATTATATTTGATTACATTATTCCTCACTTCTCTGTTCTTTATTCCTTGTCTTTGTTTTCTTGACGTGTTTCATTTTATTTTCTTCATCGTTGGTTTGTTCCCTCTTGGTTCTCATGTTTCTTCTCCTTCACTTCTCATCTTGTTTACTTTTATTTTGGTTCTTAACTGGCCAATCTCTGGGGTTGGGTCAATGTCGTTTGTCTGTCAGTCTCGTCGTTGAGTTTCTTTATTAATCACTTTTGGTTTATAACTCTTTCTCCTTTCTTAATTACTTTTTACGTTTTTTCTCTCTTCATTATTTATTTATTAAAATATAGTATTATTTAGCATTTTTTACATACTTATTGTTATCAAAACTGATCTGAATTTGGCGATGTTATAATATTTATGTGTAATTGATTCAGTTACTGTCTTGTGTACATGTTTTGTGACTTTTCATTCAGTTACAATGCAGTAAATACTAAATTCACTAGTTTTGATATTCGGGAATCTTTATAATGCCTATAAATTATACAGTAAACTCCTTAAGTTATAGGTCATTTTAAAGAGTTCAAATTCATCTTTTTAAAGCTATGAGTTATAATATTCAACTATACTAATAGATAACAGCACTGATCAAATAGCAAAAAAGTAGACTGTGGGGCAAAAGTTCGAATTAAAAACATCCCACTACTATTTGAAGTGAGCATTATTAGTTTCTTACATCTTTTTTACTGTAATTCATTTGTTCAACTGTAATACTTTTACATTGTGTCAAAATGACTATAATTCTTTCAACTTCTTAATTATAATTTGTTAATAAATTAAAAAATTGGTCAAATATTTTAATAAAGTTAAAAAATCATTAATAAAATTATTTAAAGTTAATTTATTCAAATTAATTTAATTGCAAACTTTTCCCCATCACTTACGGGGGCAAAAGTTCGCGTTTGACATGTTTTGGAAATATATTTATTTACATGTGTTGCAGTAAACGAACCCTTAAGGGATTCATGATATTTCTGTCAAAATATAATGAGTCTCAGTGTAATGAGTGCAGTTTGAGGTGAACTTAAAATTTAAGTGCGTAAAATATATATTTTGATCCACTCTACTCTATACATGGCTCATAATACCACCTTTTCCTCTAATAACTTCTACTGTTCTCTGAAACACAAAACAAATAATTTTTATGCAAGTTGACCGTTCTTTTTTCTTTTTGTTTGTGGTGCTGGCCCCTAGGCTGCAGCCTATGTAGCCTACACTTAAATCCGGCACTACTTCCAATCTATAAAAGAAGGGGACAGTCCTGTCTGGGAAAGATAAAGTTGCTACTATTAGACAAATTTAACAAAGGATGCAGAAAAATTGTGAATTAGGGGGTTTTAGAGACAAACGCGCATGCGCATATCACACTACCAAGCAGTCTGCAATCATACTCAAAAGTTAGTCATTTGAATGTATGTTTTCCAGCTGTGAATATCGTGAGCGTCGATTTGTATTACAAGTATAGGCTAATATTTATGCGTGCTCGTGTTACATGATATTTGAAATGATGTAGAATAACAAAGGACAAAGTTTTTAAGTATTCTAATACTCTTATTGTAATTTTTGGACGGGTAAATTTTCAAGTTGCGTATGAGTTTACTTTGACTGTACAAACATCAAGCAGCGTAAGAACGTACTGTATCCCCACACAATTCGCAGTGCCAGTGCTGCTACGCTTCCCCTCTCCGAATCCATTGTTAATGTAGACGTGTAGTAATTATATAGAGGTAACTGATCTGTCTTGGAAAAATGGGATAAAGTGATCTGAGAAGGAATGGTTACAATGGGAGTGGCTGTTCTCAGTAATGAGCGTAGTTGCACAAAAAAAATGTACTCTACATTATGAATTGTATGTAGGTATTGGAACTAACAAGACCTTTGCTTATTTTTATTTTCTTGAGCTATTCCTTGGTGAACATGCAAGCAGGGGTTCCCACAGGGGGGGATCATAGCGCAAGTTGCACATTGAGAATTTTTGGGGGGGATTTTTTCAAGAATAACATTTTAAATCCAACATTGATGGAAATTTTTACCATTTTTGTGCAACAAACTAAGCTATTAGTAACAAACTAAAGCAATTGCATATCTTTATGATTGTTTTAACGAACTGGCGGCATAAATGTCTCTACCAGTAGGCTACAACTAGTAATAAATTTTGTTTTGGAATTTGGAAAACTGACCCTGGCAGCCTGCAGCAACATCCTGTCAATGAGTCAGAGGGTCCGTGAATAATAAATCGTGAATGTAAAATTGTGTGCGTGTGCTAACCTTTCGGCTCTACCTAATCTGACAGTGATGTACCGAATATTGTTGTCTCTTGCCGTGACCAGCTGCTCTGCAGAGAGAACGATGAGCCATTTGAAAATAGTAAAAAATCTGCTTCGGAACAGCATGGGAGACTCTTGGCTGTCACGTTTGTTGATTCTATCCTGTGAAAACAACGTACTGAGCCAGATACAAAACGAAGAAATTATTAACAAATTTGCAACCACAAGTGTACAAAGAAAAATGGGGGGGAGTGCTGAGACTTTTGGGGGAGGATGGGCACCCCTGCATGCAAGAACTACTGTTCATATAAAATATCCTATGGGCTTGATCAGTGGTAGAATGTTTCAAGACGCTTATTTCTTTGGGATATAACTTTATAGTTTTTCTTTCCTAGCATACCACTCGAACATGTTTAAGGATAAACAGAGAACATGCAATAGAACCTTGAATACCTCAGTGCATGAAAAGTGGAAGTGGATGTCCCATAGTAAAGGCTTTATTTTGCTTCCCTTATCTTCTGTTTGGTGCTGAAGACATGTCTAAATTGGGCATTAAAGATTTGAAACGTTTACCAGTAGAAAGTAAGAAACATTCACTACTGAAATGTCATCTGGACAAGGAAGTGGGTTTATCTGTGCTAGGAAATGCAAATATTAGGTTTCAGCTTGATGATTGTTACAGAGTTTCTGTTCGTAGCTGTTGTTGACAAAAACATTAATGATCCAATTAAATTCCATGGAGAATTTAAATAAGCTTTATGTGACCACAATGAAATGGATGGCCCAGATATAAAGGACTAATCAATTATACTACAGCATATGACAGTGTTCTGAAATATGATTTAGAAATTTCCATAGTGTCTGAAGGAACTTCAAATACTATTCAGAACGAACTTTTAGGTGACATTTTATAAGTATGCTGAAAAGAATACTGTCATCCAGAGTCCTGCAGTACACTTCATATTACTTCAAGCTGATGAACGAATTGACAGTTCGTACAAAACACAAGTGGCACTATTTTCGAGATATCTCATTAAATGTAGGATAATGGGGTTTGGGCTTTTTTTAGAAGTTTATTATGACAAAATTCCCTGAAGTTTAGCCTCAACAATTTTAGGACTGTTGGAAGAAATAGGAACAGATAAACCCGATAAACGTTTTGCCAGACCTGATGGTGCATCCATTATGAGTGGTCAAAAACAAGGGAGTCCAGTGTTTAAGGTGTGAAGTATCAAAATGCAAAATTTATTCATTATTATGCCCACGAAGGAAATCTGATACTTTTTAAATTCAACATCATCTGACTCTCAGAGTAAAATATTTTTTCAAAACATGGAAGGAATAGGATCATATTTTTCAGGATCTCCAAAGAGGTGGATTATTTGGTAGATATTGTTCAAGAAAAAGATTGGGGAATCTGTGAGAAACCTATAGCTAATTTTCTGGCTGAGATTTTTCCACAAAATTATACTACTACTTCATGTGGCAATCTTCTTTGATTAGATTCAGCAAAGAAATAGTGATATGATAAAAATTGGGGCACTTGTTAAAAAAGTTTGAGTGCACTAGCTGATGGTTGGTGTCTGTAAGTGAGCCTGCCAATAAGAGGCAGTGTATTGAACATATAAGTAATAGGAGTAATCATGTGGTCACTTTAGAAGTATGTGATATGACTGTGAAGAGTATTAATGAAATGTTTCAATTTTCAGATCCTTTATACACTTCAAAGTTATTTTTAATTGAAAAGATTCCATAGTATTGTGCTGAGTTTCCAGAAAATGGTTTTGAGATTACGATTAAATTTACCTCAAAATAAATTATCTGAAAATGAGAATCAAATTGTAAGTGTTATATGTTGATAAAGATTTATGTATTGCTTCTGGTGTAACATTTTATTACAATACTTTTTGACAGTATATGTTTCACGCTTTTTCAGAACGTGTGACCGTTTAAACATACAGTAACTGTTAGTATACCAATGACAACAGTTGAAAGTGAAAAATCATAGCTTATCTACTATGAAAAGAATTAAAACATTTCGAAGAAATTCTAGGACATTGACAGGTTGAATGCATTGGCTAAGCTGTCTATAGAAAAAATGATACCAAATTATTATAAAAAAATTGAAATGCCAGGTAAGACGTATGGTTTCCTACATAAGTACTAACTGAGAATAGCGGTAAGTATATAGGTAACTGAGAACCCTTTTAGACATGAGTTACTCTGTGCCCCACCCATTTCACTACTGATGAGCCACCGCTGGTGTGAAAAGGAAGAAATGCAAGAGAACAACATGAAAAAGTTAGTGTCAGATATTTTGTTTTCATAACAATAATTAAACTTACCCTATCTCTACTTCATTAGTTCTCTAATAGAATGCACTCCCATTAACTGTTTCAAAGTACAATTCACATAGTAATCAACGGTCATAATTAGACAGTTTTATTTCCTGTAGTGTAAGGCATATCGTGCAGTTCAGTTTTTTTTTTATTTATACACGCATACCGCAATAATAGAAACTCTATTCACCGCTATTGTTATTTTACTTCACTTATAATTTAAAACTCCGCTTATTTCATGTGTTTAACGTTTATTAGAATATTATCAGTTTAGGACTGCCTAAAAAAATCAGCGAAGTGTTGCTTACAACGGGACATTTACAACGCACAAGGACAAGGTCAGTGAACGCTTAATATTTTATGCATTGTTGATTACATGAGATTAAATCCTTTTAACTATTTTAGTTTTACAATATACAGTCCACTGCTAATAAAAAAGAACCCCACATTTTTGGTCCGTCCAGCCCGGATAGCATCTTTCATTCTGAATCCAGCACGTTGGAAAGCAAGATTTTTATTAATTATTACGCTCTTTATTATTACGTTTATTGAATTATTGTAACGCTTAAATATTAAAAAAAAAACAATTATTTACTACTGGCAAGTATTGCCAATATTCTGTACTCTTTTCATTTTGTTATGATTATTTCATTTTTTTCACGCAAGCATAGTTTTATTGATTCATTGTGCAGCGTGTGTTATTTCATGTTGTATCTAGCAAGCATAGTTCTAAAGTGTAGTGTGTTTCTTCAAAACCGACCTCTGTATTAGTTTCTATAAAATACAGTAGCCATTTTCCTTTATTACCATTATTACTGTCATCTACGCTATTGGTATTTTAGTAATAAAAATAAATAAATTAAAATTATTTGGACTGGAAATTACTGAATACTGGAAGAACATTGTGAATTACAACTTTTACTTAGAACTCTTTTGTTATTTACATCTGAATCTGTTTTTTAAAGCGAGTGTATTAATAAATTACCAAAATGAGATTTTCTTCTTTTGTGAAGCAAAGTGAACTGATTGAGAGTAGGCTTCATAATATTAACAAGCAAATTGTTGCTTTTGAAGTTATTGGTATAGGTAATTTAACTGAACAGCAAACACGAAAAGTTAGTTTGCTTAGTTCCACCGCAGAAAATAAATATGCTGAATTTGAAAGGCTTATAAATAAACTATTTAGTACAACACCTTTACCAGAAGATCTGGATAATGAACAGATTTCAAGATTACAAGATTCTATATCAGACTTAAATATAGCTATACAAAGTTCGTGTGCTCCTTTTCTACCATCGCTACTGCAGGAAACCTTGGATCAGTCTCACACTGGTGCATCAACTAGTTGCGCCTACTCCCACCGTAAATTTACCTCACTTAAACTTGGGAATATTTTCAGGACAACCTGAGAAATGGGTAGCCTTTCACAGTCTGTTTGAAAATGCAGTGCACAAAAATGAAACCATTTCTAATGTGGAGAAATTTACATACTTGCTTTCTTGTTTGACTGATGAGCCGCTAAATTTAATTAAATCGTTGCCTGTCACTAATACAAACTATGCCATAGCCTGGCAAACTTTGCTAAAAAGATATCAAAATTCTAGATTGTTGATAACACTTCACGTAAACAATATATTTGATTTACCACAATTGCACAATCCTTCAGTTAAACAAATGAGGAATTTTCTGTCGACCTACAATGAAAATTATCAAGCGCTCAAAGCACTAGGACATGATATTGCTAGCGAAAGTTTGTTGTTGACCTCATATATTTTGCATAGATTTGACATGGAATTCAGGACCAAACCTGAACGTTCACGAGATAATTTACAAAATGTTCCTACCATTACAGAAGTAATTACATTCTTAGAAAATGCATGTTCTTGCAAAGAGTAGGTAATACTTGCAAAGGGTTTAACTAATATCATCTCAAAAAATGAACCTTCTCTTCAAGCCTCTCAAAAAATCAGTGGCTTTAAAATGAATACAAACCAGTTTAAACCGCACAAAATAGTGATGGTCACTACTCACACTCAGCATTGTATCTTCTGTTCATCAAATTCACACAACATATATAGATGTGCAGATTTTTCCGCACTTACTGTACAAGACAGACAAGCTTATGTTAAAAATAAGAACTTGTGTCAAAATTGTTTTGGAACACATAAGTTAGTCACCTGTAAGTCCGTCCACACATGCAATGTATGTCATAGGCGTCACCATAGCCTACTAAATTTTTATGATCAGAACCGCTCCGCACAACCGCAACAAAAATTGACTCAGTCAAATAGACCTACCTTGTGCCCTTCTGTTGGAATGACGATGCATAAGCAAAACCACTCTGCAGAGTGTCACCAGGATACTACCTCGATAGGTGTTTCTTGCAATCAGAATAACACTATGTTACTCGCAACCGCTTTGGTGCATATCACATCTGCCAATGGAAATGCAGCAGTTGTACGAGCTGTGCTTGATAGTGCATCCCAAACAACAATTATTTCAGAAAGTTGTGCAAAGACTTTGTGTTTGTACCACTCTCAAACAGATGTTCCAGAACTTAGTGGCATCTCTACCGCCCCAGTGAAAACAAAGGGACTTACCTTTGTGACATTGTCTTCGCTCAGTGGGAATATTTTAGCAAAATCTCACCCAGTCATGATTCTTAATAAAATATCAAGCAATCTGCCTCGTGTTCAGCTCCCACCAGAAATTAAAGAGTGACTCAAAGGTTATATGCAAGCGGATCCCACTTTTGATGTTCCGGGTCCAGTTGACCTTCTGATTGGAGCAGATTTATTTGCATTGACTCTTAATGGTACCTTTATCAATCTCGGCAATAATATGCCATATGCTGTCAATACAATCTTTGGCTATGTTGTGGTTGGTCCGACACCTGTATCACTTAAGTCTAAGCCTTACTCAGGCTTAGTGACTCTTTTATCGACGAATGATCATGATCTGCACGCAACATTGCAACGTTTTTGGTCCATAGAGGAACCACCTAACACTACACAACTCGTCCACAAGATGAAAAATGTGAAGCTCACTTCGTCTCTACTCATAAGAGAGATGCCTCCGGCAGATATGTTTGTCTCTTGCCTTTCAGCGGAAACCCTGCTCAACTAGGTGACTCTACAACTTTGGCAAAATGCCTGTTTAATACACTTGAACACAAATTTGAATCTCAACCTGAGTTTAAACAGAAGTATGTCAATTTTATGAATGACTACTTAGCATGTGGGCACATGAAACTGCACATCTGTGCCGTCTCTGAACAAGCCGCATTACTTTTTGCCACATCATGGCGTTTTTAAAGATAGGAAAATCTGTGTTGTTTTCAATGCATCAGCACCATCTTCTTCAGGTGTCTCACTGAACCACATTCTACATCAGGGTCCATGTGTCCTTCGAGTCAGGACTTGAGTTGTAAGGAAACTAAATCCTTTTAACTATTTTAGTTTTACAGTATACAGTCCACTGCTAATAAAAAAGAACCCCACAGTTAGGTTTAAGTGACATAAGATGAAAATGATGTGAGTGTTGGTCATGAAAAGGACACCATGTTGGCAGAATACCATTAAACTGAAGTCATGGTGAAGTGGGGAACACATGCGTGCGTGTGTGTTAACCTATGAAAAATTATATATAGAGTCAACGATGTATTGAGTGTCATGGCACAGCAAATGTCAAAATGGGATCACACATAACTTAGGCAAAAGAAGCAGTACGTATAACAAATAAATTGAACTTTTATGTTTCAATTTTTACATTTTTTTGTCAAACAAAAAAGAGGAACTGAGAAAGAAGTGAATGTGAGAATAAACAAGGTTCAAAATGCTTTTTAACATATATGTTTAAAATTTAAATTCTGTCAAGAAAAATGAAATATCACAATATTCAACATAAACATAAAACAATATCATACGTGGTGCTACCTAAAAGTTCTCAAAATATAATACTAAATACAACTACATCACACCTGGATCTTGTTTGCCACTGTCAAGTTCAAAATAGTCCCTTTGGGAGTTCAGGAACCAATTCCAGTGCTTCTGCCATGAAAAGAATGCATCTTGAAAATCTTTTTTGTGAGCATGTTCAGCACTGCCTGTGATTCTATTGAATCTCCTCTGTTGTATCCAATCTTTGATTCTTTAACCTGATTTTCATCTTGGGAGAGAAGGAGAAGTCACACAGAGCCAAGTTGGGTAAATACAGTAGATAAGAAACAACTGCCATGTTTTTTGCTGCATGATGAAAGTGGTATATGGCCTCACACTGTTGCAGTAAAGGATCCAATCATTACAGTGCCATTTCTCTGGACATTTCTGCTCGTATCCTCCATTTTCTTTGGCTGAGGTGAAGACAGGTTCTTTCACTGAGATGACTGCTGCTTAGTTTCAGGATCATAACCATAAATCCAACACCCATCACTTGTGACAACCTTAGAGAGGAAATCTGAATAAGTTCGAAGTAGTTCTGTCAGCTCTCTACTGACATTTATGCGATACGGTTTCTGTTCATCACTTAGCAATCATGGCATGAATTTCGCTGCAGTCCTTAAGTTGAATTCTTGTGACAAATCTGCTGATGTTTGCCGTACCATAATCCCATGGCTTATGTTACAGATGTCAATGATCTGCCTCTGATCTTTCACAATTGCATGGTGAACAGCAATGACATTTTCTGGTGTAATGCTGCGAGATTGGTCATCCCAAACTTTCATGATCATCATCAACAGATATATGGCCATTTTTAAAATGCTAAAACCAGTTGTATGTTTGTGTCTGGCCTAAAGTATTGTTACTCAATGCTTGCACTAACATTTTATGTGTTTTTGCAGCTATTTTAACGCAGTTTGAAACAGAACTTGATATGGATATGCTGTTCCCTCAGACCAGTCACTGCATAATCACAATCACAAGCAAACATGATAATGAAAAACTGCCTGACAAAAACAAACACTGTCTGCTTAGATTGAAGCCTCTACACACTCTGACTTACGAAGGACCTATTACGCTGCTACTAACATTTTTTTTTCATATGCAATACAAATTTTGAGAACGTTTTGGTATAACTTCAAATCATATACATAAGAAATGTGGATACTATAGAAAAAAAAATAAAATGAAAATTCAAATCTTTAGAAACAAATGCCAACAGAAAATAGTGTAAAACTACTGGTCAAGCTGTATAAGAAAGAAGTGAGGAAGAAACCAAGGAACCACAAGAAGGAGAAAGTGGAAGTGTACTAGATATATTCTGGGAAGAAGAATATGACACGATGGAGCAAGTAGTGGAATACCAACCAACCAATGAAAGGAAACAAGGCAGACAAACAAAGGCATGAAAAGTAGTAAAATTGGTGGCAGTGAAGACAACCTGAGTAAAAGTTAAAATGCTAATACAAAACAGAAGACTGGAAGAGATTTATAAAAGCCACATTCTCTGCACAATGACTGTTAATGAAAACTTAAGACTCTAGTACTACCCCATGTATGTACGAACCTATGATTCATCTTTATTCATAGACTTTATTGCTGGGAGTAAAGTCTATGAATCTTCTTAATCACTGTACCTTGATAGGTACATTTAATTAATATATCTCATAAAATATCAAGATAGACATAAATAATGTTCACAATACACAGCAACAGATCAGGTACCAGAAGTCCTTATCCATACTGAGCCCTCACATCATCCTTGTTGTCATCCTTTACAGCTTAGGCTAGTAGCCTGTTCCAGTCTCAATGGAATTATTTCCTCACATCGTACCGAGTTATATTTAACATGTTATCTGCTGGCGTGTTTTGGTCATTCCATCCTCCTGTGCCAGGCAGTTTTCGGTTGTCTACAATATAATGTTATTCTTCGGTCATAATGACCGACACACGGCTTGATTAACTTGACACATTTTCAGTCATTAAGACCAACATGGCAGAGAACGTATTAACTGTTTTAGAACGAGCATCTGATATCACCCAGTTTTAGACCCATATCTGATGTTGTTTGTATGGGATAACAAACGTCATTTAAAATATGCTATTGTCAATGTGGCAATCAATTCCTTGGGATACTAATCTGTCAGATATGGGTAATACATTTGTACTACACCATTCATTAACCAGACAGCACAAAAAGTATATATACAGTACCAGTCTGTTATTTCTTAGGAACAGCTGTCATGTTGGTTTTATCATTCCTTCATGTAAGTTTTCATTTGTCATTGCTTCTTCAACTACCCTATTCTACCTTTCCCTGTTGAAAATTTGGTCCTTCCATTTTACAACTTCATACTTTTCACATCCCTTATTACCTGGTCCGCACATTGATCTTTTGGTCTCTTTCTTCCACTTCGTTTCCAGTTGCTGAGTGACTTCAGCTTGTAGAAAGTTGTCTTCCTTAAAATTGACCATGTACTAGTATATTCTTTGGGCATTTATTAGTAGTATATCTTCTCCTTTCAGTGCTTCTTGTATTCCACAATTTGTCATTCTCTGATATTCATATTTTCCCATTTTTTCACACCTTAAAAATCTAACATCATCACCATTGGTCTTGGTGCTGTCGTTTTATATTCTCATTTTGGTATAATTATTATTTCAGCTGCTTTGCGTTAACACTTACATCTACAAAATGCTTTATGGTTAACTATGTTCTTTTCTCATTCTTATAATCTACTATTGTTCTTAAAGATTTAAAGTAAAAATACCCTCTCCAATTTATAGTTTTCTATTTCTACTTCTTCTCTATTATTCCTCGATTTCTTCTTGTCTATATTCATATATTTTATCTTGACATGGTTTATTTCTAGCCTTCACTTCCTTGCTTCAGTTTTTTATTTCTCCTAAGTTTCTTTTCTTTTGGGCTTCTTCAATTTCTTGTTAATAGAGCTAAATCATCTACACATCCTATAACTTGTAGTGACTCTTCTATTATGGTTCCTTTGACATTACATGCTCGTATCATCCCTTTAGTCACAGTATTACATAAAGTTGTTGATAAGCCTGTTTCAAAATTCCTCACATAACTATACTTGTAGCAAAACTGCTACTTCATTGTCATTTTAATGAGTCTTATTAACATTTACATAACTCATATCCTCTGTGCATCTTTTATCACATTTTGTTTCCTGCTATTAATTTTTTTTTTAATCTACAAACATTTATATTTCAATACTATGGACATATCATGTTCCCACTATTTGGGGTATGGTATGTATTGCAACTTTTGTTGAATTCCCCTGTCTAAAACTATGTTGGTATTTCTTTGCTTTGTCCTCACTATATGGTTTCAACCCTCTTAGTATTAATAATTCATAATTTTATATGTGGTGTTGAGCCAAGTAATTTCTCTATTATTCTTGCACCTCTTTGTGTCTCCCTGCTTAAAGACTAGGACTATTAACTCCAACTTCTAAGCCCTAGGCATTATTTTCTTTTTTCTACATCTGTATCATCATCTTATAAATTCTTTGTTTTTAACTCTTCTCTTCCATTCTTTATCATCTTATATATCATCAGGTCCTCGCACTTTATTCCTTCATAATACTTCCAAAATTTTATTATATTCTCCAAAAATTATTAAGTCTCTTCCCTTCAACTTTGTCCTTGTGTTCTCTTTCTTCTCTTTCCCAAATTTTCAAATATTATATTATCTGTGAACAGATATATTCATATGTACATGCATGCATGTGTGTTAACTTTTAATAAATTCTAACTTACCAATAAAATATCACTAACACGCAACATTTTATCATATATAAAAAAAGAGAAGGCCATGCAAAAACGAATGGAAAAAACTGCCTGTTTTTTGCTCACACCATTATACTTATGATATGGGTCCTAAAAGGGGTAAATTCTGAGGCCTATTTATTGCTTTTAATTTCTCTAATAATATTCTGCATTTTTGTGAAAATACAGTGCCACTCGTTTTTTTCTATCAATTAGGGGGGTTTCCTTCATGGATGGCCTTCCTAAATGTTTATTATAGGTTAATTCATCTTTGATTTACTAACACCATTCCTTGACAAAAATAGTAAACAACACAATATAATGCCACATTTTAAAAATAAAATTGATATCTGATAAATTTTCACTAAAGCTTAAGACAAAATTAGTTGCAGAGACAGCTATTTACTCATAAGCAATCACAGTATGATGCAAGGAGATAATAAGGAAAAGTGATAAAAACATATACATGTCATCCATCATAAAACATCTGTTTCTTTCAAGAGATAATCTTTCCTTCGAAGTTGAATACTCTATGACATCACACATAATAATGCTGAAAGATGGTGTAATCTAGTATGACCAAGGTGTAAGGTAGTTTGTCTCAGATTTTTGTCTACAAACACTAATAGAAAACAGTAATTGTTTACTTTAATACAATAATTATTACTCTTTGTTACATTTAATTTAGGAAGAAAATGATTGAATCTAAGAGTGTTAGAACTAGGCAACTACAAGAAAAAGATATAAGGTAATATGATGATTTATAAAACATTACTACTCAAGTACACAGTTTTAAATAGTTTTAAAATATTGTATTTTGTTGATACTGAAAAATAAATTGGAAAACCTTCATTTGAATACGGTATGTAATTTTAATTTTATGGATTTATTGATAACGAGTTTGTTTATGTTTTAATATTTGTTTAAGGGTGCTTAAGGAGCTAATTAGGCACACCTTTTTGTAACTGCATTACACACACACACACACACACACACACACACACACACACACACACACACACACACACACACACACACACACACACACGTTTCAGCTACCTGTTAACATTTCGCTTTATGTTACACTAGTAAGTTTCTATAAAATATCTTTCTGTTTTACTGCAGATTAACTGTGAATCACCCCTAGAAGATTTGAATAAAAATGTAGAAACATCTCTGCAGAAATACAGAGTAACAATTAGAAGAATGATGATGGTAATATTGATATGATTGAAACACTAGATTTTTTTTTGAAAAAACTGTGATTGTTGTGAACAGACAGGGGCAGGTGTTGGCTGTCACAGCATTGATGAATGTGTACGCTAGCAGCAACAGTCGTTCAAAGAAATGGGTTGACAGACAATTGATATACGCCTTGCTCTACAGGAACAATAAGTATAGCCGTAGCGAATTGGGTGAAGCGTGTTACTTTGTTTCGAACGGACGCGTAACGAATTGACCAGCACAGAGTTTACTTAGAAATACTTTGTACATAGTCGATAGTATTGTTGACGATACGACGACACTGCTTAAAAGGGTAGATGAGAACTCTAGGGATGAAGCAATTGAGAAGAAGACGAAACAAAGAAATAACGAGGTCACACACAGCTGGAGTCCAAGTAACTCTTGAAAGGAAATAAAAGCATGTTTAGCAGAGAAGGTGTAGCGAGTAGACACTGGTACAATACCACGATTCGACATGCTGGAAGTAGAGAAGTGTCAGGAGAGAAAATTTATTGCTCGGACAGAAAAGTCTATTGAAAGGATTGATCGACAGGCGAGAATATTGATTTTTCATGGAATCGAGTAGGAGGAGAGTTTAACCAGAGTTTGGGGATGACTACGTGAACTAGTGACGACCAATAGGAAGCCGAGGATTGACAAGGGTTGGACATCTAGACTTCGACTCAAGACGGGTGGAGTTTTATCCGGAATTCGAGATGTTGGGAGAAGAATTATCTGGAACTTAGAACCAGAAGCCAATAAGACACAACTAGAGGGGTTGGACATAAAAATATGAAGTAGCTTGGTGGGAACGAAGATTATAAAAGATAGTGTTCGCCAAGAGGATAGGAGTTCTATTTTATTTTTCGTAAAGATGTAAAGCCTTATCAACAGAGTTCTATTTTATTTTCCGTAGAGACATGAAGTCGTCTTAACAGAGTTCTATTAACGGAGTTCTTTCTTATTTTCGTAAAGGCGTGAAGTCTTATTAAGAGTCGTAAAATCATTTTCTTATTGTGTCAGTCGTTTAGATTATTCTTAAATAAGAATCTACTAAAAGTTGTAATTCAGTGTTACGAATACAAATAGACTTAGAACATTAACTGACAATGTATTATACGGACGTTTTGTTTTAAACATAAACAAACTGCAAGTGTATCGTTCAGTATAATATTAACCGATGAAGTGTAGTGACATAAACGATTTGTAAACGAATTCAAAGTGATATGTGTATATAATCAAGGACAATGTACGCGAAACTTGTATGAACTATATACAAAGTGTATAAGGTTAATCAATATAATTATCTTAAATGCGGAACTGTGACTGAATAAATGAAATTACAAAAGACTCGTAGTATGTAAATCTGATCTTTACGCGAGAATTTGGCGATGTAATGACATAGGAGTGCGGGACAGACGTGGAAAGTGGGAACGACTTGTTCGGATCAACAACAGTTCAAACAACAAGTGACAACGGCAGCACAGGAACGAGGATGGGAAATTCAGTTTAGTCAACGCACTATGGATACTCTATACCAAGTAAAATTTTATATATTATGTTAACGCAGAAAAACCACTGACCTGTAACTTAAAAAGAATCCCTACTTGAGAAAAACATAATCTTAAATGAACAAAATTCAATATAGTAAACATATTAATTAAAGCGGACCATAAATCTGGGGTATGAATACATTAAAAGTAACAATCAATGTGTATAATTAGAAGTAGTAATGATGTGAATTGTATGATGTGTATTTTATGTATGTGTTTTATTTCAGGATATATTCCAATTAAGGAGGAATTGTTTATTTTATGTTCCATTTACAGGAATATATGTATTTCGAATATGTGTAACGTTAGATGATAAGAGCATGAATATAATAAACATGTTTTGAGAACCGAGATCCGCGTAACTTTGTATTATTTGATACACCTTTTGATAATTAATAAACAGCCACTTAATTGCTCACTTTTAATCAAAAGAATATGCATATAACAGCATAACTAATTTACATTTTTACACAGTCTGTAATTAATAAATTTGTCAAATAATTAATTAAATATATTAATTATCCTATCAATTAAATATAATGCACAAATTTGCATTACATAACATGGCGCCCAACGCGAAGTGTGAGTAATTTGATTCAATATTTAATTTAAATTAAATTCACTAAAGGCTGAGTGCAGGCAGTGGTGTAGTATATAAGTAAGTTAAGAATAGTGTAAATTAGTGAAAGTAGTTAGTTTGAATGATAACACAGAGTAGAGCGAGAATGGCGGACAATTCCGACAGTATCGAATTTGAAATTAATAACCAATTAGGTATAGTAGGATTAGAAGGAGACACACCAATTACCCAGGACAGTAGTACCGAGGTCGAAATGACCAGGGCGCGGGGACAAATGTCACAACCTCGAGAGAATGAATTTCAGATGCTGATGGATTTCATCAAACAGCAATTCGAGAGACAAGATGAGAAATCAGATAAACACAGAGACGAAATTAACGAGAAATTAGATAAACAAGATAAGAAATTAGATAAACAAAATAAGAAATTAGATAAACAAGCAGAACAATTCGGACAGATAAAGAACGAACTACGGGAATACAACGAGAAATGGGAGAAAAAATTTAATGAACTACAAGAGAAAACGGAGAGTGCAGTGAAGGAGCTGAGTAATGAACTCAAAGGACAGACCGTGGAGAATAAAAGATTACGTGAAGTAGATCGTCAAGAATGGCAAGGGGCAATCACTAACACCTTGACGAGAATGGAGAAGATGGACAGTAAAGTCGACTCACACATCAAAGACGCTGGTAAGAAGAATGAAGAATTGAAGAAAGAAATACAAAAGAGTTTGCAACTACATCATAAGGAACATGGAGAGACGATTAACACACTCAAACAGAAAATTGTGGAAGTAGATGGGAGACAGCGATCTACAGAAGAAACGGACAGAGAGAGAGTCACGCGACTGGAAGAATTGAAAGGTCACTTGGCTAAAATGAAAGAAAATCAAGAAAGATTGCAACGGCAATTAGCAGGCGTCGAAGGTATACCGGGAAATCGTATAAACGGAACGCCACATAACGAATTAAAATACAATGGAGGCGACAGATACCCCATGGAGTTTTTAAAAGAATTATCAGAACTTCAAGAGCAGCACTACCCGAGTGATAACATAAAATGGATTGGGAGACATTTAGAAGCTGACGCAGAGATCTGGTGGAGGGTAATCCGCAGCCAGGTCAGTAACTTCGAGGAATTTAAGGAAGCATTCATCCAGAAGTATTGGGGGGCAAGAAAAGCAAGACACAATACGTGATAATTTGGAATTCGGCCGATACAACTGGCGTGGTGGACTTAATCCAGTACAATATATGGAGAGGCTCTTGCTGGAAAGTAGACAATTAACACCGGCCATCACTGATCGACAACTGATTAAAAAATTAGCCCGTCATTTTGGACGTGAATTTGAAGTAGCCGTAGTGACACGGGGCGTCAATGCGATACAAACATTTGAATTGTTAATAGTAGAATATTCAAACATTCAAAATCGCCAGAACAGAGAGTTTGGTTACGCACCGAATCAGGAGAAAGTGATTTCAAGAGGGGGTTGACACAACACCGAATAACACAGTTATACAGAACAAAGGATATTCGCCGAGACAAGGGTGGGTAGAGAAAGACGGTAAAAGGCAATTTTCCAAACCAGTCGACCGACATACAATAAATACGGTTGAATTTATAAATAACAAGGCAACGACCTCGTCCGCAGGAAGGACGGAGGGTGAAACAAAAAATTAAAATGTTTACTAAGAGAGATAGCCGCTGCGACAACGCAAACACAACATGACAGAATGAACGTACTACTACCTGATTTACGACACGACTTGTTATGTGACGACAAAGAAGAGGGTATTCAATGCATGTTGAAATGTCCTGAAATTACTACTACGTGAAGGAAGGAGAAACTTTTGAAGACAGCTGCGAGTATATGATGAACCACATTGTAATTAAGATGAATAGAGAGGTTAGTAAAATGCTAAGAGAAATAAATAAATACCAAATAAATGATGAAAAATTGAAATGTATTATTGATAGGATAGAGAACGGCGATGGTGAAAGCGACTTAAATAAATTTTATAAATATTACAACAATAAGTTATACAGAAAATGGAAAGGACGATGGAGGTTATATTTACCGAAAGGGATATCTGACAAGGTAATAGCCGAAATTCACCAAATGTATGGGCACCTTGGCTCAAAGAAATGTACCAAGATGATCCAGGAGCATTTCACCATGGACCAATTGACAAAGAAGATAAATACATATATACTAATGTGCGACATGTGTCAACGATATAAGGACACGCAAAATAGAAATTTGTTCGGTGGTACTCGACCGATTATACCAAAGGATAAGGGTGAGTTATGTAGCGGAGATTTTTATGGACCTTTACCGACTTCGGTAGGAGGAATCAAGTATATTTTCGTCATCATTGATAACTTCACTAAATATGTAAAACTGTATACTTTGCGAAGGGCAACGACCACAGCAACACTGAAAAGGGTACGTCAGTATTGTGAAGAAGTTGGCACACCCAGAGTTTTGTTAACGGATAACGGTACGCAATTCACAGCTAAACAATGGATTAGCGGTTTGGAAAGTTTAAACATTCAGCCCAGATACACTGCAATACGTAACCCTTGTTCGAACTTAGCAGAGCGCGTTAACCAGCAACTTTGTAACTTAATCAGAATTTTTATCAATAACCAACAACATACAAAGTGGTCACGGTATGTGAAAACCATTGAAAGTTGTCTTAACGAATCATACCACGAAACGATTGAGATTACACCATATGAAGCTCATCTGGGAAAGAAACCGATACGAATATGGGAGAAGTATCTCGGCGCTGACATCACGAAGGACAATCAAGAAAATAATACGGAAATATTTGTAAAAATACGTACCAAAAGAGAAAAATATGCCAAGCGGATGAACGAATCGAATAAAACAACAAAATTTGATAGGCGACTTAGTATTAATCAGGACGTATACACAATCAGACGCAACTCAAAAATGTATAGAGAAGTTTTGTGAATTATTCAGTGGACCGTTCAAGATAAGCCAAATATTGGGCGAATCAACATACGTATTAGTGGACTGCAGAGACGAAAGCAAGATACGAGGAAAATTTAATATACGCCAACTGAAGAAGTATATTACTAAAAGGGACTGAGGAAGAAACGGAAGGACCGATATAATGAAGATAGCGGAGGTGGTGACTACGCCATACGGTAAACAAGAAGTATACCATAACGTATGAAATAGTCAAGGAGGCCGAATGGATGGAATCACGTCATGGAATAGGTTGATGACGCGGCCATATCATTCAGACTAGCTTAACTTAGCTAAAAAAAAAAAAAAAGTATTGCCAAAATAAATGATTAATACATTATTATGACGTATCAATATAAGATATGTGTTAGAAAGAAAGTTGATAGATTTATGTACAGAATATAATAAACGTGACAAACAAAATAAAATGTAAGTTGTAAAAGCAATAAATACTTAAATAATGACACGTAAACATTACTAATAAATTATAGGTCATAAGATGATTTTTTTAGAATTATTTCATGTATCGTATAGTGATATAAGGAGTTAAAGGTAACAATTGAATTGAATTAAACTTGTTTGTATAGATAGAAAGTAACGTGATAAAATTCTTCAATATTGATTACAATATGAAAGTATGAGGATGTATTGAATTAATGTACAATTATGTCAATAATATAAGAAAATTAACTAGCGTGTAAATTTTGTTTTGATTGTTTGAAGGGAGAGTAGGTAGTGGATATTCGTAATTTTAGCTCATAATATCGACTGAACTAATATGAATGTTAAGATGTTTATTAATATGTTAACGTGAAGATATGTTTTGCATTATGTTCATAGTATGTAAGTACGAATATTAATGTAAGAAGAATTCATATACCCAGAATGGTCAGAGATACGGTTGAACAGTGACAGTACAGGGGGTGACAAGCGAAAGTGGCTCAGTGAGTACAACAGTGAAAGTACTAAATCTTTTGTTGTGAAGGATGAACATGGGGAGTCAGGCAGACACAGGGCTAGTTTCGTTCGTCGGATTAGGAGATCATCACGCCGAATCGAAACTGGGGACACTGTAACACTAATTTTTTTTTGAAAAAATTGTGATTGTTGTGAACACACAGGGGCAGGTGTTGGCTGTCACAGCATTGATGAATGTGTACGCTAGCAGCAACAGTCGTTCAAAGAAATGGGTTGACAGACAATTGATATACGCCTTGCTCTACAGGAACAATAAGTATAGCCGTAGCGAATTGGGTGAAGCGTGTTACTTTGTTTCGAACGGACGCGTAACGAATTGACCAGCACAAAGTTTACTTAGAAATACTTTTACATAGTCGATAGTATTGTTGACGATACGACGACACTGCTTAAAAGGGTAGACGAGAACTCTAGGGATGAAGCAATTGAGAAGAAGACGAAACAAAGAAATAACGAGGTCACACACAGCTGGAGTCCAAGTAACTCTTGAAAGGAAATAAAAGCATGTTTAGCAGAGAAGGTGTAGCGAGTAGACACTGGTACAATACCACGATTCGACATGCTGGAAGTAGAGAAGTGTCAGGAGAGAAAATTTATTGCTCGGACTGAAAAGTCTATTGAAAGGATTGATCGACAGGCGAGAATATTGATTTTTCATGGAATCGAGTAGGAGGAGAGTTTAACCAGAGTTTGGGGATGACTACGTGAACTAGTGACGACCAATAGGAAGCCGAGGATTGACAAGGGTTGGACATCTAGACTACATCTCCATGGTGATGAAATCAGAGAACGAATCATCTGAAGGTGGTGGAAACGACTCAAGACGTTGGGTGGAGTTTTATCCGGAATTCGAGATGTTGGGAGAAGAATTATCTGGAACTTAGAACCAGAAGCCAATAAGACACAACTAGAGGGGTTGGACATAAAAATATGAAGTAGCTTGGTGGGAACGAAGATTATAAAAGATAGTGTTCGCCAAGAGGATAGGAGTTCTATTTTATTTTTCGTAAAGATGTAAAGTCTTATCAACAGAGTTCTATTTTATTTTCCGTAGAGACATGAAGTCGTCTTAACAGAGTTCTATTAACGGAGTTCTTTCTTATTTTCGTAAAGGTGTGAAGTCTTATTAAGAGAGTCGTAAAATCATTTTCTTATTGTGTCAGTCGTTTAAATAGATTATTCTTAAATAAGAATCTACTAAAAGTTGTAATTCAGTGTTACGAATACAAATAGACTTAGAACATTAACTAACAATGTATTATACGGACGTTTTGTTTTAAACATAAACAATCTACAAGTGTATCGTTCGGTATAATATTAACCGATGAAGTGTAGTGACAAACGATTTGTAAAAGAATTCAAAGTGATATGTGTATATAATCAAGGACAATGTACGCGAAACTTGTATGAACTATATACAAAGTGTATAAGGTTAATCAATATAATTATCTTAAATTCGGAACTGTGACTGAATAAGTGAAATTACAAAAGACTCGTAGTATGTAAATCTGATCTTTATGCGAGAATTTGGCGATGTAATGACATAGGAGTGCGGGACAGATGTGGAAAGTGGGAACAACTTGTTCGGATCAACAACAGTTCAAACAACAAGTGACAACGGCAGCGCAGGAACGAGGATGGGAAATTCAGAGTTTAGTCAACGCACTATGGATACTCTATACCAAGTAAAATTTTATATATTATGTTAACGTAGAAAAACCACTGACCTGTAACTTAAAAAGAATCCCGCTTGAGTAACTGTAACTTAAAAAGAATCCCTACTTGAGAAAAACATAATCTTAAATGAACAAAATTCAATATAGTAAACATATTAATTAAAGCGGACCATAAATCTGAGGTATGAATACATTAAAAGTAACAATCAATGTGTATAATTAGAAGTAGTAATGATGTGAATTGTATGATGTGTATTTTATGTATGTGTTTTATTTCAGGATATATTCCAATTAAGGAGGAATTGTTTATTTTATGTTCCATTTACAGGAATATATGTATTTCGAATATGTGTAATGTTAGATGATAAGAGCATGAATATAATAAACATGTTTTGAGAACCGAGATCCGCATAACTTTGTATTATTTGATACACCTTTTGATAATTAATAATACAGCCACTTAATTGCTCACTTTTAATCAAAAGAATATGCATATAACAGCATAACTAATTTACATTTTTACACAGTCTGTAATTAATAAATTTGTCAAATAATTAATTAAATATATTAATTATCATATCAATTAAATATAATGCACAAATTCGCATTACATAACATGGCGCCCAACGCGAAGAGTGAGTAATTTGGTTCAATAGTTAATTTAAATTAAATTCACTAAAGGCTGAGTGCAGGCAGTGGTGTAGTATATAAGTAAGTTAAGAATAGTGTAAATTAGTGAAAGTAGTTAGTTTGAATGATAACACGGAGTAGAGCGAGAATGGCGGACAATTCCGACAGTATCGAATTTGAAATTAATAACCAATTAGGTATAGTAGGATTAGAAGGAGACACACCAATTACCCAGGACAGTAGTACCGAGGTCAAAATGACCAGGGTGCGGGGACAAATGTCACAACCTCGAGAGAATGAATTTCAGATGCTGATGGATTTCATCAAACAGCAATTCGAGAGACAAGATGAGAAATCAGATAAACACAGAGACGAAATTAACGAGAAATTAGATAAACAAGATAAGAAATTAGATAAACAAAATAAGAAATTAGATAAACAAGAGGAGAAATTAGATAAACAAGCAGAACAATTCGGACAGCTAAAGAACGAACTACGGGAATACAACGAGAAATGGGAGAAAAAATTTAATGAACTACTAGAGAAAACGGAGAGTGCAGTGAAGGAGCTGAGTAATGAACTCAAAGGACAGACCGTGGAGAATAAAAGATTAAGTGAAGTAGATCGTCAAGAATGGCAAGGGGCAATCACTAACACCTTGACGAGAATGGAGAAGATGGACAGTAAAGTCGACTCACACATCAAAAACGCTGGTAAGAAGAATGAAGAAAGAAATACAAAAGAGTTTGCAACTACATCATAAGGAACATGGAGAGACGATTAACACACTCAAACAGAAAATTGTGGAAGTAGATGGGAGACAGCGATCTACAGAAGAAACGGACAGAGAGAGAGTCACGCGACTGGAAGAATTGAAAGGTCACTTGGCTAAAATGAAAGAAAATCAAGAAAGATTGCAACGGCAATTAGCAGGCGTCGAAGGTATACCGGGAAATCGTATAACGGAACGCCACATAACGAATTAAAATACAATGGAGGCGACAGATACCCCATGGAGTTTTTAAAAGAATTATCAGAACTTCAAGAGCAGCACTACCTGAGTGATAACATAAAATGGATTGGGAGACATTTAGAAGCTGACGCAGAGATCTGGTGGAGGGTAATCCGCAGCCAGGTCAGTAACTTCGAGGAATTTAAGGAAGCATTCATCCAGAAGTATTGGGGGGCAAGAAAAGCAAGACACAATACGTGATAATTTGGAATTCGGCCGATACAACTGGCGTGGTGGACTTAATCCAGTACAATATATGGAGAGGCTCTTGCTGGAAAGTAGACAATTAACACCGGCCATCACTGATCGACAACTGATTAAAAAATTAGCCCGTCATTTTGGACGTGAATTTGAAGTAGCCGTAGTGACACGGGGCGTCAATGCGATACAAACATTTGAATTGTTAATAGTAGAATATTCAAACATTCAAAATCGCCAGAACAGAGAGTTTGGTTACGCACCGAATCAGGAGAAAGTGATTTCAAGAGGGGTTGACACAACACCGAATAACACAGTTACACAGAACAAAGGATATTCGCCGAGACAAGGGTGGGTAGAGAAAGACGGTAAAAGGCAATTTTCCAAACCAGTCGACCGACATACAATAAATACGGTTGAATTTATAAATAACAAGGCAACGACCTCGTCCGCAGGAAGGACGGAGGGTGAAACAAAAAATTAAAATGTTTACTAAGAGAGATAGCCGCTGCGACAACGCAAACACAACATGACAGAATGAACGTACTACTACCCGATTTACGACACGACTTGTTATGTGACAACAAAGAAGAGGGTATTCAATGCATGTTGAAATGTCCTGAAATTACTACTACGTGAAGGAAGGAGAAACTTTTGAAGACAGCTGCGAGTATATGATGAACCACATTGTAATTAAGATGAATAGAGAGGTTAGTAAAATGCTAAGAGAAATAAATAAATACCAAATAAATGATGAGAAATTGAAATGTATTATTGATAGGATAGAGAACGGCGATGGTGAAAGCGACTTAAATAAATTTTATAAATATTACAACAATAAGTTATACAGAAAATGGAAAGGACGATGGAGGTTATATTTACCGAAAGGGATATCTGACAAGGTAATAGCCGAAATTCACCAAATGTATGGGCACCTTGGCTCAAAGAAATGTACCAAGATGATCCAGGAGCATTTCACCATGGACCAATTGACAAAGAAGATAAATACATATATACGAATGTGCGACATGTGTCAACGATATAAGGACACGCAAAATAGAAATTTGTTCGGTGGTACTCGACCGATTATACCAAAGGATAAGGGTGAGTTATGTAGCGGAGATTTTTATGGACCTTTACCGACTTCGGTAGGAGGAATCAAGTATATTTTCGTCATCATTGATAACTTCACTAAATATGTAAAACTGTATACTTTGCGAAGGGCAACGACCACAGCAACACTGAAAAGGGTACGTCAGTATTGTGAAGAAGTTGGCACACCCAGAGTTTTGTTAACGGATAACGGTACGCAATTCACAGCTAAACAATGGATTAGCAGTTTGGAAAGTTTAAACATTCAGCCCAGATACACTGCAATACGTAACCCTTGTTCGAACTTAGCAGAGCACGTTAACCAGCAACTTGGTAACTTATTCAGAATTTTTATCAATAACCAACAACATACAAAGTGGTCACGGTATGTGAAAACCATTGAAAGTTGCCTTCACGAATCATACCACGAAACGATTGAGATTACACCATATGAAGCTCATCTGGGAAAGAAACCGATACGAATATGGGAGAAGTATCTCGACGCTGACATCACGAAGGACAATCAAGAAAATAATACGGAAATATTTGTAAAAATACGTACCAAAAGAGAAAAATATGCCAAGCGGATGAACGAATCGAATAAAACAACAAAATTTGATAGGCGACTTAGTATTAATCAGGACGTATACACAATCAGACGCAACTCAAAAATGTATAGAGAAGTTTTGTGAATTATTCAGTGGACCGTTCAAGATAAGCCAAATATTGGGCGAATCAACATACGTATTAGTGGACTGCAGAGACGAAAGCAAGATACGAGGAAAATTTAATATACGCCAACTGAAGAAGTATATTACTAAAAGGGACTGAGGAAGAAACGGAAGGACCGATATAATGAAGATAGCGGAGGTGGTGACTACGCCATACGGTAAACAAGAAGTATACCATAACGTATGAAATAGTCAAGGAGGTCGAATGGATGGAATCACGTCATGGAATAGGTTGATGACGCGGCCATATCATTCAGACTAGCTTAACTTAGCTAAAAAAAAAAAAGTATTGCCAAAATAAATGATTAATACATTATTATGACGTATCAATATAAGATATGTGTTAGAAAGAAAGTTGATAGATTTATGTACAGAAATAATAAACGTGACAAACAAAATAAAATGTAAGTTGTAAAAGCAATAAATACTTAAATAATGACACGTAAACATTACTAATAAATTATAGGTCATAAGATGATTTTTTTTAGAATTATTTCATGTATCGTATAGTGATATAAGTAGTTAAAGGTAACAATTGTATTGAATTAAACTTGTTTGTATAGATAGAAAGTAATGTGATAAAATTCTTCAATATTGATTACAATATGAAAGTATGAGGATGTATTGAATTAATGTACAATTATGTCAATAATATAAGAAAATTAACTAGCGTGTAAATTTTGTTTTGATTGTTTGAAGGGAGAGTAGGTAGTGGATATTCGTAATTTTAGCTCATAATATCGATTGAACTAATATGAATGTTAAGATGTTTATTAATATGTTAACGTGAAGATATGTTTTTCATTATGTTCATAGTATGTAAGTACGAATATTAATGTAAGAAGAATTCATATACCCAGAATGGTCAGAGATAGGGTTGAACAGTGACAGTACAGAGGGTGACAAGCGAAAGTGGCTCAGTGAGTACAACAGTGAAAGTACTAAATCTTTTGTTGTGAAGGATGAACATGGGGAGTCAGGCAGACACAGGGCTAGTTTCGTTCGTCGGATTAGGAGATCATCACGCCGAATCGAAACTGGGGACACTGTAACACTAATTTTTTTTTGAAAAAATTGTGATTGTTGTGAACACACAGGGGCAGGTGTTGGCTGTCACAGCATTGATGAATGTGTACGCTAGCAGCAACAGTCGTTCAAAGAAATGGGTTGACAGACAATTGATATACGCCTTGCTCTACAGGAACAATAAGTATAGCCGTAGCGAATTGGGTGAAGCGTGTTACTTTGTTTCGAACGGACGCGTAACGAATTGACCAACACAGAGTTTACTTAGAAATACTTTTACGTAGTCGATAGTATTGTTGACGATACGACGACACTGCTTAAAAGGGTAGACGAGAACTCTAGGATGAAGCAATTGAGAAGAAGATGAAACGAAGAAATAACGAGGTCACACACAGCTGGAGTCCAAGTAACTCTTGAAAGGAAATAAAAGCATGTTTAGCAGAGAAGGTGTAGCGAGTAGACACTGGTACAATACCACGATTCGACATGCTGGAAGTAGAGAAGTGTCAGGAGAGAAAATTTATTGCTCGGACAGAAAAGTCTACTGAAAGGATTGACCGACAGGCGAGAATATTGATTTTTCATGGAATCGAGTAGGAGGAGAGTTTAACCAGAGTTTGGGGATGACTACGTGAACTAGTGACGACCAATAGGAAGCCGAGGATTGACAAGGGTTGGACATCTAGACTACATCTCCATGGTGATGAAATCAGAGAACGAATCATCTGAAGGTGGTGGAAACGACTCAAGACGTTGGGTGGAGTTTTATCCGGAATTCGAGATGTTGGGAGAAGAATTATCTGGAACTTAGAACCAGAAGCCAATAAGACACAACTAGAGGAGTTGGACATAAAAATATGAAGTAGCTTGGTGGGAACGGAAGATTATAAAAGATAGTGTTCGCCAAGAGGATAGGAGTTCTATTTTATTTTTCGTAAAGATGTAAAGTCTTATCAACAGAGTTCTATTTTATTTTCAGTAGAGACATGAAGTCGTCTTAACAGAGTTCTATTAACGGAGTTCTTTCTTATTTTCGTAAAGGCGTGAAGTCTTATTAAGAGGTCGTAAAATCATTTTCTTATTGTGTCAGTCGTTTAAATAGATTATTCTTAAATAAGAATCTACTAAAAGTTGTAATTCAGTGTTACGAATACAAATAGACTTAGAACATTAACTAACAATGTATTATACGGACGTTTTGTTTTAAACATAAACAATCTACAAGTGTATCGTTCGGTATAATATTAACCGATGAAGTGTAGTGACAAACGATTTGTAAACGAATTCAAAGTGATATGTGTATATAATCAAGGACAATGTACGCGAAACTTGTATGAACTATACACAAAGTGTATAAGGTTAATCAATATAATTATCTTAAATTCGGAACTGTGACTGAATAAGTGAAATTACAAAAGACTTGTAGTATGTAAATCTGATCTTTATGCGAGAATTTGGCGATGTAATGACATAGGAGTGCGGGACAGATGTGGAAAGTGGGAACAACTTGTTCGGATCAACAACAGTTCAAACAACAAGTGACAACGGCAGCGCAGGAACGAGGATGGGAAATTCAGAGTTTAGTCAACGCACTATGGATACTCTATACCAAGTAAAATTTTATATCTTATGTTAACGTAGAAAAACCACTGACCTGTAACTTAAAGAGAATCCCGCTTGAGTAACTGTAACTTAAAAAGAATCCCTACTTGAGAAAAACATAATCTTAAATGAACAAAATTCAATATAGTAAACATATTAATTAAAGCGGACCATAAATCTGAGGTATGAATACATTAAAAGTAACAATCAATGTGTATAATTAGAAGTAGTAATGATGTGAATTGTATGATGTGTATTTTATGTATGTGTTTTATTTCAGGATATATTCTAATTAAGGAGGAATTGTTTATTTTATGTTCCATTTACAGGAATATATGTATTTTGAATATGTGTAATGTTAGATGATAAGAGCATGAATATAATAAACGTGTTTTGAGAACCGAGATCCGCATAACTTTGTATTATTTGATACACCTTTTGATAATTAATAAAACAGCCACTTAATTGCTCACTTTAAATCAAAAGAATATGCATATAACAGCATAACTAATTTACATTTTTACACAGTCTGTAATTAATAAATTTGTCAAATAATTAATTAAATATATTAATTATCATATCAATTAAATATAATGCACAAATTCGCATTACATATGATGCTTTGGATAATGATATCATATACCTGAAATCAAGCAAATCCTGTCTATAATAATCGCGAAATAATTCTGTACAGAAATCAATTTCTTTAATGATGTCCTATTCTGTGAACTCAGGTTTCTGATTTCCATTAGTCTGTTAAACAGAGGCAGGAATAAGGAAAGTGGACTATGACATATGAATTAAATAACTTAAGAAGTAACAGCAATATTTATGAAATAAACACAGTTGACATTTTTATAATCATTTTTATAAAACATAAAAAGTTTGATATTCAACAAAAATACAAGGAAAAATTTTTGGGTACACAAAGCAACTGCATAGAGACAGTCTATAGGCGACAGTCTATAGCTGTCCACAGCTTCATATCGTACAAAAATTAGAAAATGTACAAAATTCATAAAAAATAGGAGTGATTGAAATGCACACAAATTATGAATCCCCTATTCTAAAATACTATAACTAACAGTTTAATTTAAAATTAATTAAAGCCAGTAACTAACCTTCCCTATCATGCTTATCATAGTCCTCTCCATTATTTAAGCTGTTTTGCTTTGGTGTGTGCGTGTGTGTGAGTGTGTGTGTGTGTGTGTGTGTGTGTGTGTGTACGTGTCTATCCATTTGTATGAACACATGCACATATATCGTGTACTTGCATACTGTTTCAACACATTTCACTTAAATACACTTCATAACAAGACATAACATATAGTATTTAGATAATATAGAACATTAATATAATTGATTATTACATAAAATACTTTTTAAACTGTTTAATATTGACAGCATCAAAATATGTATTTGTCTAACAAACACACAGAGTACCCTGCCCACGGAACACATTCCTTATTATAATAATAATATTCACAAAATAGACTAGGATATGGAAATAGATTTCAAAACTAATTATTGCACTTTCAGAAACACATTTATAATGTCAGCAATTACATTACAGTACATTATAAAACAAACATCAGTGTACATATATTAATATAAAACATATTTAATTTTAAAAACATTTTTATATTAAAAAATATAATTTAAATATATTAAAAACTATAAATATTCAAGACAGCCCAAGAGATGTTTTTATATACATAAAACATCGTACTCTTGCTAAAAAATGTAATATTTATAAAAAAACAAAATTAACAGTCATAGAAAAATAAACAGTTTTAGCGACAATCTATATTAAAAACACCATTTAACAATTATGGTTGACTAAGGTGCCACATAAACACTAAGTTACTTACACACTAACGAGTGCACAAATACTTATAACATAGTGGTAACATTAAATTGATTATGCTCCATATAATAACTGTACTGTATTTACAATGAACACTTCACCTTACTGCTACACTCTTAGGAGACCAAAGCAAAACAGCAGTGTGCACTTCACAATCCTTCTGCGAACATTTTTTTTTTTTTTGTTAAAAAGTTCACAAGAATTTGTACTTTACAAATACCACAAACACACATATGCACACACACACACACAGACTAGGACTAGAAACCGCACCTTCTAGTCCCAACATCATGGCTTTATCTAACAATGCAGTTAAAAAAGGTACAACACTCAGAATGCAGTCACTATTAAAATGTCTGCAGCAAGTTTTTGTTCAAAAACAAAAATTTTATATGTTGCCAATCATGCTGTGATGACTGGTCAATCATAGTCTTGGTAACTTGAGTATTGAAATCAATTAGAAAAAGGGTATGTTTATTATATAACAAATTACTATATATAAACATTTCAGTCATTAAGAACAAATGTTTGTCTTCGTAACTGGCACTCAATATATAAAATACAATACATGTATATTGATACAATATAAGAAATTATTTTTACAAATATTTTCATTACAAACATTTAAAAATACTTTAGAAACTTTTTAAAAAATTTGTTTAAGAGGTATTTATATATATCAAACAATCAATATAAAAAGGCAATATTAAAACGGTAATGTACTTTACAAGTGACAAGTTATGATGCCTAACTGAGCTGTTTTAAATACACAATATTCATTTCAGTATCTAGTGGCTGTATAGTGATACATTTACAAAACATACATGTTTAAAATTAAGGGTTGTTTGAATATAAAATTAACTGTAATTTGATTGTCAAGATAGATACCACTGAGCACAGGGTACCATCTGAACTTAATTTTAAAACTTAATGGTCCCCGATAAACTTACTAAACATATAATAACTTCATTAAATTAATGTTAGGTAATACGAGATTTATAACCATTTATATGAATTTAACTGAATTTATATGAATTTTATTACTTCTGACTTGAATTGTGTTTCAATTTTAAAATAATGTATTAATAAATACGAATAAGGCATTTTTAACACACTTTTTACATCAAAGATAGACTAATTAATTATCTTTCCTTGAAAACCACAAATTTACTTTAAAGAATTCGTTTTGTGTGCATATATTTAATCTATATAAAAAAATTAATGTATCCCTCCCTGCTATACACATGCACACGCACGTATACACTCTTAAATAAGGAAACAAAATTTTTCAACACAGTACTTAATTTAAATAAATACAAAAATAACTCTTTCATGAGCAATCTGTAAAACATTTCCTGTATGAAAACAATGTCACAGCTCGTACACAAATTTTTAACATGAGTAACATTAAGTTTGGACAGAATACTATACTGCTTTTAAAACACACAACTGTAATTTCTATATGGAAAAATATGCATACTCATGTATTGGAGTGCTTAAATTATGTAAAGTAACAGTTCATGGGTACTCACAACTTTTTTTAAATAGAATATCTATTGTGTTTATAAAGTATTTACAACCACAAAATTGAAGACCAACAAACATATACGCCATGTCATCATAGTTCTGCTTCTGCTTTATAGAAACTTTTATTTAACAGTTCCTTCAAATCCTGGACAGATTCTAGCTTGGCTGTAGCAGTTGTAATTTTAAAAATCCTCTTTGTAACAAGTATACTGTACAAAAAATTTAATGAAATAATTCATAATAATACTACACAAAAAAAGTTTCATCTATTGTCTGGTCATATAGCTTTTTCCTCTTTTATACATAAACAGATTAACAATTGTGGTCCCATACATATAAAATAGCCAACTGAATTTAACTAAATTATTTTAACTTTGTATGGTGCAATACAAATTCATTATTTATATGGTAATATGTAACAGGCCACAGACCATATACACAGTACTAAAATTTCAGATGAAACAGTATTATAGCTGTGTAATTAATTACATATAAATCACCTAATTTATAAAGACTTTTCACTCAAAGTTTTTTTTTTATGATATCATTAAAGGCACTATTATTTACATATGGAAGTTAAGTTTATGATTATGAATTATCAGTTCTTACATGAAATGTCTGTTTGGAAATTGATACGCCAGACAATATACTAAAAAAATGCAGTGTACTACAAGTTATTATTCTTATTTTGTTAAATTTATATTCCAAATGAAAAGTGCTATGTATTTTACATAAAAACTTGGTGTTTTAAAATAATTTAACCTGTAGCATCTTAATTTTATGACTTTGAAATGTTTTAATGACAACTAAAGAGTCAAGTCGATTATAAAATTTACTTATATACAATGTACAAGAGTTCTTTAAAAAGAGGAAAAAGCAGTATAAATTGTATAATTTACTAACCATGGACAAACTAAATAAACCATTTCTAAAAAACAAGTAATGTCATTTAAATAAGGCAATACTGATTTAAAAATTATATTATTAATCTACTAAAAGATAATTCTATAAATGAAGTGATCATGAATATACATTTACGCCTACGCATTTACATACTTTATCTTTGTAGTAATGTGTGTGTGTACACAGACAAATGTTGACATACACAGACATATACTAAACACCTGACTATGCATATAATATATGTGCTGGTATAAAGCAGAAAATAAATGTCCCAATTGATATGTGTGTATGAAAATTACAGTTATCTGTAACTTCAAATTTATATTATGAAATAAAAAAAGAATTGTTTATAAAAATACAAACAAAGAGAAAATGTAGTAATTAAAATGTTACCTGTAAGCCTTTTTTCAACTATGTAAAAGAAAACTAATTTTTAATAGTCACGTTTTCTCTTTTTTATAATCCAGTGAACTACATACATACACATACATATTAAAAATTTATTCACAATAAATATTATACAAAAATGTGCCAATTACAAGACAAACATATACAAATCATTACAAACTATTACAGAACAATATGAGAACACATTTGCTGTTTATACGAGCAATTTATGTCATAAACACTAGTTTACGCTATTTATAGCCTAAATGTCTCTATATTAAAGAGTTTAATAAAATTTCAGTTCAAGAAAATGGGCTGCAATCCCAACATCTTGAATTTACTGTTATTATTTTTCATTTTATTTAGTTTTTTAATGTAACTTCAAAAAAGCGTGTGATGCTCTACAGAAAACTGGTAACAAAGAGATATTTCATGTATAATATACAAATATGTGTAGCCTAATACCCATTACTATTGTTAACAACATATCTTCAATTCAGTCAACTGATACATCAAATTACAATCATAATCATGACAATAAAAATATGGATCTGATATCATTATTAATAGATTATAAACTGAGATTGTAGTTATTTATATTTAAAGAACTATTTAAGTGCCTGTGACATTCTAGTCAAATTTGTTACAGTGCATAGTCATGGTTACATACTATATACTGCATAATATAAAACCCTAGCACCATGAAACTAACATGGTTGCTATAGGTACTACATACTAACCAATTGATTATATACGAATGTGGAATCATCACACTGGAATATTCTATACAAAATTTATTTTAGTCTTAATTAATTAAAAAAGAACTTTCAATTAGTGCTACTGTTTAAAATAATTTACCCAAGGCTACAAATGAATCACGTGTAGATTTGTATTTAAAATACAATATTACAAACTATCACATAAGACAAACATGTTGGTAAAACCATCTTTGTATAATTATTGTGTAGAAAAGATACATTCGTTTAGGCCTAGCCTACCTGTTGCTATGCAACATAGGCATCTGCTCAAAGCAGTCAAATCACAAGCATAAAAAACAACAAACGCAATCACTAAACATACAAATGTATTAAAAACAATATAACAACTACACTCTGTTTCAGAAAAGTAAAAAATAACATTTAACTAACTATCATTCAATTACTGGAATTAAATATTTATATTAAAAAACACTTTAAACACATTTAACATTAGTATGAAAATTTTTCATTTAGAGTGAAAAGTCTAAAATAAGCATTTAAGGCTTTTACCTCATTGGTGGAACATTATTAAAAAATCCAGCAGAGTTGGCACACAAACATGGCACCAACGTCATGCTCTCACACTACACCCAGTGGCAAGTCCCTTTACAAATTCAAAGCATTTACAAATTGTAAAAAAGGAGGACACATATAAGGAAAGGATTTATTTATTTATATAATATTTATATATTAATAATACCTTAAAATGTTACTAGGAGTTATAAAATAAAGGATTATTTGTACCCATGCGGTAATTGCTAAAGAAGACACTTAGCATCCCAAAGGTAGGAACGTGCTATAGAAGCTAGGGCTAGGGATCCTTGACTAGAACCACCCTCTGCATTGCACACTCACCTTCCACTTGTTTCACTCTTTGGTATAGGGAGATCATGTGCAAACACACGCAGAAAACATTATGGAGTGTACATGTAAGACTAGCCCTAATAACATCAATGAGCAAACAGACTATTTCTCTGCTGCCCACCACCACACACATTCACACTTACAAATAACAAAAAAATTGCACAACTGTTTTTTTCTCAATTTCACATAAATGTTTTAAAAATAGATAACACAGAATTGTATTATTAAAATTTGTATAAAATAAAAACTAACTTTTTTATATTATCTAAACAATAATTAAATTTTCAGTTCCATACAAAATTACTCTTAAAAGTGAGGACAGAATTAGAACAAGAGAAGAGATAAGTAGAAGGTAGTGGGCAGGTCAATCCACAACACTATAAGAGAACAAGTGGACACAAAACAGATTTACAACAACAACTGTAAAGTCTGGTCCACAACAAGAGATGAGTGGTTGAAAAACATTTACATCATTCTACCTCTCCTTCATACTAGAAATTCGACACAAGTTAAAAAGTTTAGGTAATTATCTATTTAACGTATCAAAAATTTTCTGCCAATCAGAAAAGTTAACCTGGTCAGTGACAAAAGTAAAAAAAGTTATATATACAACAAACGAGTTTAAAAAATAAAATAATCTATGAGGAGATGATTCACGGGATTTATGAAAAAAAGCTATGTAATTGAACTACATATGGTATATATCTTTTGGTTTAGTATGAACAATGTAATTTCTTTACAACGACTATTTACACCGAAGGAGAATATAAAACATGAGGGATCTGATGGAGGTATATAAACAAAATGACACCATGGGTCCATGGAAGTTTTAAAAATAATATTTAAATAGCTTTGCAGCACACAACTTCCCCCCTCCTAATTAACTTGGTTATGGATGATGTTTATTTACAAATACCCTGGAGAAAACTTCACCAAAATTCTAATGTGTGAATGTGTTGAGTAGGAACAATACACTGCCCAACATCACGAGTAAAACATCTAAAGAATGGTGAACAGTTTTACATAAATTCAATATGTACTGATAACAATTACAGAGAATTAGACTAATGAATCAACTCACAGCGAATTAAGAAGTACTACACTATATTATATGCAATTTCCTACTGAATTTGCTAAGTTGTGTGCACTAAAGAGCGCCTGGGTTAACACCAGCGAAAAGGGACGGCTCTGGGGCGGTCAGCCCCTTCCTTCACAAGTGGTTTGTGAAATTCTCTTCCAGGTCGTGAGTGTATTGTAGCCCAGCAGTGTTCACAATAATACTGAAACAATACATACATCAATATTATTTTTATTAGTTTTGATATTTTGTCAGCATACTTTACATTATTGGTAATTTTATTTCTAATTAAATTTAAAGTTTCCTACCAATATAATCAGCAAAATATACAATGATTAATTATAAATAAGAATTAATTCTCTAATTACACTCATTATATATCAGAAGCTGGGAGTAGAAAGGGCGAATATCAAAATCAAGGTGTTGGGAAATCGTGTTTAAAGTTTGTGAATACTCTCAGGATAGAAAGGGCAAATATGTATTTCAGTATTAAAAAACATAGATTCTAATTAGTTTACACTTTTATTTTTAAATAATTAATGATAAGTGAAATAAAAAAATAATAATATAAGAACAAAAACTTTTAAGATTATTCTAAAATTTAAATTAATTGAATGAGAATTTGAAATGTTGATGACGGCTATACTTAACACTAGATATTAATATCAAATTCTTATCAAATTACATACTACTGTGTAAAAAATGTAGTATTGAGCATTTCACATCAGTTTAGGTATTGATAACTTGCTGAAGATCCAAATTTTTTCTTTCCATGTTATAAAAAAAAACACACACACTCACTGTTATAATAAGACACTATTAGAATAACAAAGAAATAGTGTATGCAGTATAAGAAAGAACAAACTAATCACATCAAAATAACAATCACACTGACCAAACTTTTCATAGACATGTCAGGTCAAGTATAACTATGACTAAGCACAGTGGAGAAAGGGCGAACCTAAGCAAAAATCATGCCGACGTGTGGCACTGTGCAGTATATTCGCCCTTACTCCTCCAGTATTACAGCACTAAGCTCTCAGCTGGTTTTATGCAGTCCATACATTTCAATGCTATTTACAAAATACTAAGGGCGAATATATACATTATAGTATGATAGTGGTATTACCATTTCTTAACATGTCAGAAAATAGGATTCTGTAAAAACAAAATCAATTTTTTTTTTTATTCACCCTTTCTCCTCTAAGCTCCTGATATGTCCATATCTGGCCACGATTCGATGATTGAGCATTGTGTAAGGTGGGAGAAGCATGGCCGGGTACTACTGTAGGCTAAGTGGGGGTAAACCAAACCGCTAGTACACATATTTCACCCTACCTCGCTTACAAGTGGGCGCGTGGTGGGGGAGACAGCTTCGATCATCCAGTCGCGGCCAGACAGTACTTTAGTGTGGAATGAGTAGGATCTACATATATATATATATATATAATATATATAATATATATATATATATATAATATATATATATTGTAATGGTACATATCTTCAACAAACAATAATGAAGAAACATGATAAGAATATATTATTAAATACTTAACACTATGATTAAAAGGGATGAGTCAGAGATAAAAGAATGGGTAATTAAAATAATAATACGATTAAGCATATGAAAGTAATCATAAAAGTAACCTCTGATAAGAAAAAAGTAACAAGCAACGGACCGAAACGTTGAAAACAATGATACATGGCGATTTAACCATAATAACCCAATAGATGGTAAGTGAACAAGTAGAACCAGCCCCAGCACCAATGAAAGGATATATAAATAATCACTAGTAAAGTGAGAAAGTGGAACCAGCCCCAACACCAAGGAAAGGATATATAAATAATAAACAATTGTAAGTGAGAAAGTAGAACCAGCCCCAACACCAAGGAAAGGATATATAAATAATGAACATTTGTAAGTGAGAAAGTAGAACCAGCCCCAACACCAAAAGAAAGGATATATAAATAATAACAAATGAAGATGAAGGTAGAAACAGCCACAACACTAAAATAAGGATGTATGAATTGTAATAAGATAAATGGATAACTAGAACCAGCCCTAACACCTATGAAAGGATATATGGATCATCACCAAATGAAGTAAAAGCAGTAAAAGTGCACAACACCAGTGATAGACCAAGTAAAAAGAGACCAATCAATAATAATTGTAAATAATGATGATAAATGTAAACCCAGACAAACAATGTAAAATGAGAAGTGTTAAATCTTAATGACTTAATTTTAGAAGGGTACACTAACCCAAATGATTAGAGATAACTATGACAAATCAATCTGATACAACATAAACTTGTTAACGGTATAATTGAACCTAGTAAAGTGAGAGATAGTGAATTAGAGTAATAATGAACATTTTGTAAAATGAGAAAGAGAATTTAAGTAAGCAATACCCACCAGTAACACTTAAATCAAATATAGAGTGCAAGGTGATAGTATTAAAATACCCAATTTATATAGAACCCCACTGATAGTGATAGACACTAATAAATCAGTGTAAAAGATTTAAGAGTGAATAGTGAAGGTGAGTGAAAGCTAATAATTGCTAAACACAGAAAAGACTGTGGCAATTAAAAGCAATTATCAGTGAACATCAGTGTACACGACAAACTAAACCAAAGTGTAGTAGGTTAAGTAATTAATAGAGTTCAGGTAGCAGTATTTGTAAAAATTATGGACCAGATGCATTACAGTTTACAACAGTCTATGTAGACGATTTATTAATAACTTCAGATGTGTGGGACGAACATTGTCACCAAGTAGAGTACGTGCTAGAAAAACTATCAAACAACCATATAACCCTCAAACTGGAAAAATCCAAATTTTTGGCTGATGAAGTGCAATTTTTAGGGTTCAACTTGTCTGGAAATGGAATAACACCATCACAAGACAAGTTTGAAAGCATACAGAAGTTTCCAACACCTAAAAATAAGAAACAACTCCAATCATTTGTCGGTCTGCAATTATTACCAAAAGTTCCAAAAGAATTATTCTGAAATGACAGCCAAATTTTCACACCAATTGTCATCCAAGAACAAATGGACGTGGGGAGTCGAACAAGACATAACACTCCAACTGATTAAAAACAAATTCATTGAGTCAGTAATATTACGTCACCCTAATTTCACCAAACCATTTTATTTAAATTGCGACGCCAGTGACGTTAGCCTTGGATCCGTTTTGTACCAGGAGGATGAAGAGGGGAATCATTGTGTAATCAGTTTCGCAAGTAGAGTGTTAAACAGCAGTGAGAGAAATTACAATGTCACGGAGAAGGAATTGCTGAGCGTTGTATTTTCATGTGGAAAATTTAGAACCTACATATTGGGGTACCCGATTACAGTAAGGACTGACCACAAGTCCATATCATTCCTCAGAAATTGTAAGCTAAGTCATGGAAGATTGACTAGATGGAGTTTGGTATTACAGGAGTACAATTTAAGTTGGGAATACATCCCAGGCAAGAAAAATGTTGTAGCAGATACCCTGTCCAGAGTAAACATTAAAGACCAGACGTATGAAGGAGAAAAGGAAACCATTATCAAAATATACCACATAATTAAGAGCAGAACTGACTTGGCCAACATCATGAAGGAAATGGAACGACAACAAGAACAAGATCCCAAACTAAGCAAAATTTTAGAACGCTTAACAGACAAAGACGACCACGTATCCCAATTTTACTGCAAACACCAAGGAATACTTTTCATTAAAACACAATATAAATTATAAATACATTCAACACGGAAAGAAAGTTTTCTACTATATATATATATATATTGTATTGTAACGTAGCGGTTTTTGTAGAGGTTTTAGCGAAAACTTTGTATGTTGCTTATTGGGTGTTCGTCTTATTTAATTAAGCTCCCAATGTTGTGTACGCCAATCTGTAACGTACTGCCTTGAGATATTAAAGTTTCCGCCTCTCCGCAGTCGCCACTTATGAATTATAATGACCAAAGTTTAAAAAATAAAGTATTTTGTAATGTTACTCAATCAAAAGCCAAAATCGAGAGTGTGTGATTTGGGGTCAAGTAGGGAAGTTGTTCAGCCTTATGAGGAAGAGAGAGTAAGTACCGATTATTTACACTCAGTTTAGATGATTTCTGAAATTCTTCAAATTGTTTGCTGTGATTTAAATCAGCTGATTGTGAGACGAGTTTCCACGCATAGTTCAACCAGCCTACACTATGGCAAAATATGACCCGATGGATCGATCTCTTCTATTTTTGTGCTGAAATCTATTACAACTACCCACTACAAAAAATATAACACATTTTTATTATTCAATATCATTTTTCAATAATATTTATTATTTATATTATTGGTTTTTGTTTTCCTGCCACCAAAATACAAGTATCACAATCGATCTTTACTTAATTAAAACATAATATCGACTTCCTCGAGTAAACATGGAATTGTCCAAAAAAAAAAACATATATGGTTCTGTTTACCAAATTTTATACTATTTTTTAAAACATCAATCAATATATAATTCTTTTTATTTCCCCAGGGTTAAGGGTAAGTTCTTTTTGTTATGAGATGGTCAGAAATGGATAATTATACTACGCTTTACAAATACCGAAAAATATTAAAAAATTTTGTTTATTTTCGTATAATACGTAGTTACAGAAATGTCCGTAAGAGAGCAGCGTGCGTTTGTTTACTTGAGAACATGTGATTAATTTTGACTAGTTTTTTTTGTTCTATATCACCATTCGGAATGCGTTATCTTCGTTAACTATTAAATGAAATGTTTATATTACCTCTCTTCTTATAGTTCTTACTGGAATGAAGCCTTTTCTCTAGTGAGGTCCGTCTTGAGTTGTAATTTCATTACCGTCTGGCCCATATTCTATCATCAACTTGAAACATAGCGAAACTAGGCCGAATCATCAGAAGGGTTTTCTTTCACTGTTTATTATGGAGTATAACCATTTAATTTTGATAAATAAGGTAGGATTATATAGTGTTCATATTGCTTTTTAATTTTGTACTAATTTTGCACTTCTCCAAAGTTTCAAAAAGGATATTTTAATAGAATTGTGGTAGCATCATTTTGTCAACTCGCCAGGTTTAATTTCCCAATTTTATTATTAACAATATTTGTTATTCTCGTCACTCTTAGTAACCCATAATATTTTTATTATACAGGCAGTTTGTAATTATTATAAATTTATATTTTATTTACCGAAAAATAATTCTTTTTAATTCCGGTTTCTTTCCCAATTTGGTTTACATAATAGGTTTCTGTTCATTTTCTTATGACCTTGTATATAAGTATTTAATATTTTTATTATCTTTAAATGAATTTATATATTATTTATTAGTCTCTCATAGTATTCCTACACTGCACTACTTCCTTCTGCCATTTCCCTCATATAGTATTATTTTAATTTTTTATTATCATTTGATATTTAAATCTTTTATGTTTTTTAAAACGAACCCTGGGTTATCTTATACTATAACACAAATATTTGCAAAAATATGAAATTAACTTAGGTATTAAACTTGGTTGTCTACACAATATAAATATTACAATAAATTAATAAAATACAGAATCAGTTAGTAGCATTATAGTCTACTATCATAGTTTTATAATTCCCAAACCTACAGCACAATTCTGTAATAAGTTACCTTCACTTTCACTTTTTACCTCAATGGGTACACTATAACTCACTTGGCACTGTATATCACTCGAATTGTTTATAATGTCTAGTGATATAATTTAATTTAGAGCTAGTTATATGTTACCCATTTCTGACCTTTATGTTCTTACATGATTTAATTTATTGGGACCGGGTTATGTAACGTTACATAAAGCCCCCCCCCCACTAGAACAAATTTATTTTGGTTACTCGTCTATTAAAATAAATTGTTGATTGTTTCAATTCTCCTAATAGTCTTGGTTTTATCTTCATAATAGTGTTTCATTTCCGACTGGTTATACACTCTGGTAATTCAGACTGGTGGTAATTGCTGTTTTCTTACTCTACTCTCTGTCTCTTGGAGGCAAATTCATCAATTATTTATTTCTGGGTAGTGGTACTTCCACATTTTATTTGATAAGGACTGGTCACACTAATCATATTAAACTTGTTTTAACACTCATTTCTATTTACTTCTATAAATTATCTTTATCAATTAAGCTTCGGTCTGCTATCTTCCTTCTATTTTCTTCATCTATACTTCTGGAATCTAATATCACTCTTTTCAGCTATTTTATAATTATTATCCCTTAAATATTCAATTTCCCTAACATTTTTCCCTATCCTGTGCGGTGGTACCAGTCGGGTGGCCACTCTGGGTCCATTACTCCGCTGTCCATCCTTACACCTTCTGAGACCAGGGGAACATCATCCCTGCTCATAAAAATTATTGCCGGAACATTTCTACGGTCAATAAAAAAAAAATTATAAGTAGTAGTCAATTAGCGACTAGTACTAAACACTTTTGGGATTCTTCATACTGTAGCTGTTTGCATTTATTTATATATTTCTTCTTCTCCTTGATTCCTTCTTCTTTTCCATTAACTAATAGCATATAACATTATTGATGGGCCTTATGTTAAAATTCTTTTGACTTTACTTCTTGTGACATCTTTCTCTGTATCATTTCTTCTTATATAATCTTCAATTCCGAGAAATTCTAATTATTGTATTAATTATCATCCTCCTTCAGTTTCATTGGAGTCATTAAATTATTCTTTATTCTTCTTATCTGAGCACATTACCATCAATTGTTTTTGTTCATTTAATTTTTCTTCTGTTTGTTACCATTAAAAATATTACTTTTTCCTATTATTTCATTTTAAATCAATTCTTTATAACTCTTATTTACTAATCTGTTCTTACATTAAATCATATTGTCTCGAAATATATTAAATCGTATTATTTCTGAATAAATTGTTGAGTAAGTTGTCCTTACATAGTTTTTATTAAATCGTCTTGTTCCTAGATAAATTGTTGAGTAAGTTGTTCTTACATGCTTTTAGAATTTTGGGGTTTTAGTCTCTTCATTCTAAATTATATGGTTTCAAAATAACTTGAGTAAGATGTCCTTACATGCTTTTAGAATTTTGGGGTTTTAGTCTCTTCACTTTAAATTATATGGTTTCAAAATAACTTGAGTAAGATGTCCTTACATGCTTTTAGAATTTTGGGGTTTTAGTCTCTTCACTTTAAATTATATGGTTTCAAAATAACTTGAGTAAGATGTCCTTACATGCTTTTAGAATTTTGGGGTTTTATTCCTCTATTCAATGGGTTGCTGGGTCGGTTTTCAGAATTTCAGTCCCCTTTTCTGGTTTGTTACTGTTTAGTTTAACCATGGTCCATTAATTCAGGTACTCCCTTTACTCGGATTACTGGGGTATTCATAATGATTTTGGTATTTGTTAAATACCTCTCTTTCACCTGGCATCGTAACTCAGCTGATACAAAGTCTTCATTGAAGTCACAGTTTTCCGTCATTGTTAGTTCTTTTTTAACTAACAGGTATTGCACCTCCTCTGACATAACATATTCACTCATTTTTAATATCATTCCATTCCCGTTTTCCTCTGGATGATTTACCAAAATGTTTAATGATATATTCCGTCTTGATGATATGACTGATATCTTCTGATGCACTTCAATCGTAGACATATTTAAATGATATCCAAACTTAATTAATTCCCTCTGTTCATTAATTGGGAGGTTAAATACATTAATTAATCCATCTGTAATCATCTCCCATTCTTCCCTTGTATTTATTATTTTCTTTCTACATGTTTTTCTTATTTTCTTGGTCTTCTTTTCCAGGTATTGATTATCCTCTTTGTTGTGGCTATTTTTATTTTCCGATGGCATTACACCTTGGTATTCTGTAATTTCTATTTCCTTCCTCCTCTCTTCTGTATTCGGACTTACTTTAATACCTTCTGAAGTGCTGTCTGATGTTTCATCCAAATTCTTGACATTATGGTTCATTTGTTTATTTGTCTCCTCCTTGTATGTATCTGCTTTTTGGATAAGCGTATTAACATTTTCAAACTTCTCTCCAAAAGTTTCCCATATCTCCTTATTGAACTTCTCCATCTTACCCTCAAATTGTTTAAAGTTTTCTTCGTTTATTTTCTCAATTTGTTTCAAACTGTCCCTCAAGGTTTCATTCTGTTTCCTTGAGTTCTCTTCCTGTTTCTTAAAATTCTCATCTATTTTGTCAAATTTTTCGCTCAAGGTTTCATTTTGTCTCCTTGAGTTCTCATCTATTTTGTCAAATTTTTCCTCCTGTTTCTTAAAATTCTCATCTATTTTATCAAACTTTCGCTCAAGGTTTCATTTTGTTTCCTTGAGTTTTCATCTATGGTTTGTTTATTGCTTTCCTTAATGCTATCAATTTTCTCCATCATCATCCTCATCATTTCTTGCCAATCTGGTTCTCTTCTGGCTTCCGCTTTTTCTGGTTGGTCCCCTTGGGCATCCTCTTCAATTATTTCCGTTTCCGGGTCCATAACTACTTCGGTTTCTTCTTTATCACCTGTCGGTTGGTCCATTTCACTGTCCGTGACTAGTTCTATTTCTTGTTCCTGTCCACCTTCTTCCTTCTCCTTTTCTTCTGCCCTCTTCTTCGATTTGCCTCGGGTATTATGCATTTCTTGTTTTCTCATAACTGCCGACGATAATTAGATTTTTTGGTATATATTTTTATTAAATATATCAAAATTCTTTTCTAATTACAGCCCTTTTACGTTGAGCGCCAATCTGTAACGTAGCGGTTTTTGTAGAGGTTTTAGCGAAAACTTTGTATGTTGCTTATTGGGTGTTCGTCTTATTTAATTAAGCTCCCAATGTTGTGTACGCCAATCTGTAACGTACTGCCTTGAGATATTAAAGTTACCGCCTCTCCGCAGTCGCCACTTATGAATTATAATGACCAAAGTTTAAAAAATAAAGTATTTTGTAATGTTACTCAATCAAAAGCCGAAATCGAGAGTGTGTGATTTGGGGTCAAGTAGGGAAGTTGTTCAGCCTTATGAGGAAGAGAGAGTAAGTACCGATTATTTACACTCGGTTTAGATGATTTCTGAAATTCTTCAAATTGTTTGCTGTGATTTAAATCAGCTGATTGTGAGACGAGTTTCCACGCATAGTTCAACCAGCCTACACTATGGCAAAATATGACCCGATGGATCGATCTCTTCTATTTTTGTGCTGAAATCTATTACAACTACCCACTACAAAAAATATAACACATTTTTATTATTCAATATCATTTTTCAATAATATTTATTATTTATATTATTGGTTTTTGTTTTCCTGCCACCAAAATACAAGTATCACAACCGATCTTTACTTAATTAAAACATAATATCGACTTCCTCGAGTAAACATGGAATTGTCCAAAAAAAAAAAAACATATGGTTTTGTTTACCAAATTTTATACTATTTTTTAAAACATCAATCAATATATAATTCTTTTTATTTCCCCAGGGTTAAGGGTAAGTTCTTTTTGTTATGAGATGGTCAGAAATGGATAATTATACTACGCTTTACAAATACCAAAAAATATTAAAAAATTTTGTTTATTTTCGTATAATACGTAGTTACAGAAATGTCCGTAAGAGAGCAGCGTGCGTTTGTTTACTTGAGAACATGTGATTAATTTTGACTAGTTTTTTTTGTTCTATATCACCATTCGGAATGCGTTTTCTTCGTTAACTATTAAATGAAATGTTTATATTACCTCTCTTCTTATAGTTCTTACTGTAATGAAGCCTTTTCTCTAGTGAGGTCCGTCTTGAGTTGTAATTTCATTACCGTCTGGCCCATATTCTATCGTCAACTTGAAACATAGCGAAACTACGCCGAATCATCAGAAGGGTTTTCTTTCACTGTTTATTATGGAGTATAACCATTTAATTTTGATAAATAAGGTAGGATTATATAGTGTTCATATTGCTTTTTAATTTTGTACTAATTTTGCACTTCTCCAAAGTTTCAAAAAGGATATTTTAATAGAATTGTGGTAGCATCATTTTGTCAACTCGCCAGGTTTAATTTCCCAATTTTATTATTAACAATACTTGTTATTCTCGTCACTCTTAGTAACCCATAATATTTTTATTATACAGGCAGTTTGTAATTATTATAAATTTATATTTTATTTACCGAAAAATAATTCTTTTTAATTCCGGTTTCTTTCCCATTTGATATTTAAATCTTTTATGTTTTTTAAAACGAACCCTGGGTTATCTTATACTATAACACAAATATTTGCAAAAATATAAAAGTAACTTAGGTATTAAACTTGGTTGTCTACACAATATAAATATTACAATAAATTAATAAAATACAGAATCAGTTAGTAGCATTATAGTCTACTATCATAGTTTTATAATTCCCAAACCTACAGCACAATTCTGTAATAAGTTACCTTCACTTTCACTTTTTACCTCAATGGGTACACTATAACTCACTTGGCACTGTATATCACTCGAATTGTTTATAATGTCTAGTGATATAATTTAATTTAGAGCTAGTTATAGGTTACCCATTTCTGACCTTTATGTTCTTACATGATTTAATTTATTGGGACCGGGTTATGTAACGTTACAATATATATATACGTGCAACAATACATATACGTGCATATTTGCCCAGGGCGGTATGTTTTATACTGTAATTAGCGTAAATAGAATAAGGAACAGTTTTATACAATTTTGTGCAAGAAAATGCAGGCTCTGTCATGTCGAGAGTGCACCTGCTTCGGTAGTTAAAAATACGGCGTGTGTGTGCGTGAAACCAGCTGCGACAAGAATATGGGGAGAGTGTACGAACTGTTTGTTCCAATTATTCAGGTCTTAACAGGATTATAATAACTAATTACTTGTGTTAAACCTGTAAGCAAAGACTTACGCCAATTATAAAGACACCATTACGTAAAGGGATTTGTAACGAGTATGGTAATGTAAAATTTATTTCCAGAGGTGCAGTTTTAAAGATGCTATTTAATTAATATTAATTACTAGTGTAATTGAAGAGTAATTAATATGTGTGGTATATGTGAGTGACCAGAGAAAAATTATGCAAACAATGAGATCGCTCATGTGACGAATATGGTCATGAGTTCGCGATAATTAACCAAAAAGTGAGTGTAATAAAAAGGACGCTTTGGCAATCTCTAGTTTGTCGAAAACAGGCCTGTTCCTTTCAAATTGCCACCAGTATGAATACCACTGGCAATTTTGGGCGATCACACGCTCAGAGTCAAGAAATCTACAGACAACGTTACGCTGCCCGATTGCAGATCGACACACACACACACACACACACGCACACACACAACCACACTCACACCAAGACGTAAGGAGGAATTCTGGAGCATCAGCAACAACAACAACACTTAAAGACAACGACCACAGCAGCAGAATCATCATCATCATCATCATCAGCATACTCTCAGGATTCTGGATACGCACACACACGCAACGGTAACGGCAGATAAACGCAGGTGATAAAAAAACAATTATATTTTATTGTGAAGAGAGCTCTCGAAAAAGAACAGTGAATAATTAGAGTTTTAAAGTAAAATAGTAGTTAGAAAGAGTGTAATTTAACAACTTGTAGAAAAGAAATATTAATCCTTTGTTGTATTTTTTGGGTGTGTCAGTATAAATCAATAATAGATTGGAAGTAAATGCAATATCATTTTTATTTGTTTATAGCAACAATAAATTCATTCTTGAATCTTAATATTATTTTGTTGGTAAATGAGTTGCTATCAGTAATTAAAATCTGAGTTAATTTCAGAGACACAAATAAAAAGAATTTAAATAACTTGTTTAACATGTTTGGTTAGTTAATAAGATTATTTGGGTGTTTATTTTTGTTGTATGTTATGAACAGCATAGCAGGTTACAGATTTGTAAAGCTTATAAAGGTGAATACTTATTTGTATAATGTTTGAAATTTTAATAGCTAAATATTTTTCTATCAAGTAATAAATCTCAGAATGATTATTTTGAAACGGGTTTAATTGATTATTTTATGTCAACAACATCTCACTCCTCTTTAAAAATTATTTAATTATTGTGCAACCACTTATACTTGACGCAACGAAAAACCAAATCCTGCGACCTGGCCGGTGTAGTACATATTATAGTTGCGTTGAGAATATGATAATATATTTTTATAATTGTTGTAACGTTGCAATATACGAGGGGGTACCCAAAAGTAACGAGAATTTTTCTCTGGCAGTTGGTAGAACGCTAGTTCCGACTTCTCCCGCTAGGTGCCTTCACTAGACACCATTTTGTATCAGTTGCCCTAGCGGCATTGTTGTGGAAACATTAGCTAGCGCGGTCAGTGTGACTATTTTTGTAAGCACTGTTTCACGTTTTCGGCGATTTGTCAATGGCAGACATTAAATACCAACGTGCTAACATCAGGTTCTGTTTCCTGTTAGGGAAATCAGCAGGAGAAACTGTCGCAATGCTTCGGACGGCTTATGGGGAGGAAGCTTTGAGCCAGGCAAGGATTTACGAGTGGTTTTCTTGTTTTAAAAGTGGTCAAATGTCAATTGAAGATGAACCACGACCGGGACGTCCCTCGACTTCCAAAACGGAAGAAAACATTGAAAAAATCCATGTTGCGATGATGTTTGATCGTCGTAGAACAATCGATGAATTGGAGGAAATGACTGGAATATACTGGCGTTCACTGGAATATCCTAGAGTTCATGCCAACGAATTTTGACTGAAGATCTGAAGATGAAACGTGTTGCAGCAAAATTCGTTCCGCGTGTGCCTTCTTGTCGGCTCAAAATCCTTGATACAAAGGGCAACTGATACAAAATGGTGTCTAGTGAAGGCACCTAGCGGGAGAAGTCGGAACTAGCGTTCTACCAACTGCCAGAGAAAAATTCTCGTTGCTTTTGGACTTTTGGGTCCCCCCCTCGTGTATGTATATATATATATATATATATATATATATATATATATAATTTGTGATGTTTTCAATTTGTTTCTTCTGCAAGTAGTATAATATTGTATATTCTTTTTAACACCTTACGCACGTTTCTCTGAGAAATATCAGTAGTAAATTAATAACAATCGAAATAATTCTATTAATATAAAATTCTATATGATATATATATATATATATATAATATGATACCACTGAATTTATTATACCACATAAGTTCTTACTGATGTTGTTACACCATGTACACTAATATACACAATGTGCATGTGCATACTAAGCAGAACACAATAAGATTTGTGATAGAAATTAAATAATTACAATTTCTTAATCTGAATACATTCTAGCATCATTAAGAATTATAATAGTGATATGATTCATTTAAAGGCACGATCATATTTTGCATACACAGTACTATCAAACGTAAAAAAATATGAAACAATAGTAGAGGATGCAGAAACAAACTTTTTTAGGGAAATCAAGATGAAATTAATTTAATATTTACAAGTGGTAACATCTATACATATGCAGGTTTATATACATAGGCCTATACATAGCAGTATGTAATTCTTCTATTATCTCTTATGAAACAGCTTTCATCTGCGGAATGTGCAGATTTGTTACAGTTGTGATAAACTCATGAAATTTTGAAGAGTTACATTTGTGCGTTACAAATAATTAAGTAGTTCAAAGTCGTCACTCACACTCTTCAATTTTGTTCTCATTCTCAGATAGATCAGAGTTATGTAATTCCTTGTCTCTAAAACCATGAAGAAAAGTTTTGGACAGCTGTAAGTTCTTCAACTGATATAGCATGCTTGTTCCAATAAACAAAAAGGCCTGCTGTTAAAAGTCATATACATATCAAAATGCTGCATCTTTTGTCATAGAGTACTCCAGTCATTTAAAACAATTACCAGTAGCTCAAGCAGTTTGAAACCAATGGTTGTTGTTTTGTTTTGAAAAGCCATAAATTATGACTTGTTTGTCAAAATAAACTTTTCTGCGAAGTTTATTTCTTGATAGTCTGAGTAAATTAAAATGGAATTCTAAAAAGAATTGAAGAAGTAAACCTTTATACCAAGAATTTAAATAAAGAAACATACAGTACTAATAGGCACTAGCACGCAATAGCAATGAATGTCATCCACAAGAAGACCATCAATCCCAATCTTGAACATTTAATATTCTTGACTATAGTGCTGAGGATAGCAAATTAATTTTATTAGATGTGTTACGAATAAGCATTACAATTACCTAATACTTAAAAACTAGGGCGTGTGGCACTTGGGAGTGACGACCAAAGCAAAGCTTTTAAGCTATATCGAGAACTAATAAATTTAATGAACAAAAGTTGATATTAATTTTTAAATATTAAGTTGAAAATTATTAAATATGAAGTAGTTCACTAATAGAAAGAACAATAAAAAATATGAAGTAGTTTACTAATGGAAAGAACAATAATTTATCCAAATATATTTGTTAATTAAAGGTTAACATCTATATATATAAAAGAGAAATACCACTGACTCACTGATTCATCACGAAATCTCCGAAAGTATAACACCTCGAAACTTGAAATTTGGCATGTAGGTTCCTTATGTGATGTAGGTATCCGCTAAGAAGGGATTTTTGGAAATTCGACCTTTAAAGGGGGAAAAGGGGGGGGAGTTTGCCTGCCTGACTGACATAGAATCAACGTAGAGCAAAAACTACTGAATGGATATCAATCAAACTTTGAACATAGCTTCATCATAGGTCTTAGGTGCTCACTAAGAAACGGTTTTAAAAACTTTCACTCCTAAGGTAGGGTGACCAGACGTCCCGTTTTTAACGGGATTGTCCCTTTTTTTCATTATGTGTCCCGTTGTCCCGGCAAATTATTAACGGGACGTCAAATGTCCCGTTTTTCCGTACTTGCAATAACGGATAACCTAATCTTTTATCTTCGCTTCGTTTTGAGTTTTAATTTGTTTTTGTGTCATTTTGGTCTCGTTCATTTAAACTTTCTAACTGAGGTCAAGACGGGTCTCGAATGGTTAAGGGAACGCAATCGCGAAAAGAAATGATGATCTCTGGTTTCCGCCAGAGTGCGTCAAGGTAGAGTGAGGCAATCAAGGTAAACTTTTTTTGTTTGGTTAGTTTTAACGCTTGGCGTGGCGACCTTGTCGAGGTGTCCTACACTGCTAAAACAATTTTTTGAGAACCCACAGTCACTTCTTTGGCTTTATTTCATACAAGGCCAACTGAAAAAGGTTTTCAAATTCAATCCAAAAGTTGGAAAGAACCAACATTTCAGCCACTGAAGTAGCTGAAGAATTAGAATTGCTTACAGAAAGTCAATAACAGGAAATGTAGTAAGTTTCAAACTTCAGTTGTTTCTTCAATTTTAATTAACTTAGAAAATGAAGGTCTTTTCACCCAATCGAAATATGAAACGATTACCAATTTATTTTATGACACTTTTTTAAGTTATTTAAACAAGTGGGTCTCTCCATATCAGCCTCTGAAATCATTTCATTGGATAACATTGAAAAATTCTGTATCTTGGGATGAGGTTTTAAAAAGTCTGAAAATTCTTAAGACAGTAGATTCATGTTCAACAATTCAGGTACATGAAGATGAATTATTTGATGAGATAGGACATGTGAACAAAGTTTTATCCAGAAAATTTGAGGAATGGGAAAAAGTTAATGTGGAGGTTGATAAGAAATGGTGTGATGTCTTCCACATACTTAAAAGTATAGGCATTCCATGTAAAAACATAGAGGTGGTTGTGAGTTTTGCTCTGGCTGTACCAGGCACAAATGCTGTTGTGGAAAGAGTCTTTTCAATTGTGAACTCCCTTTGGATTGATGAAAGAAACCGTTTTACTACCAAAACTATTCAAGCAATTGTAATTTTAAAAACTCATTTTCAAGACCTTAGCTGTAAGGAATTCTACAACCTGCTATTAAGTAATTCAAAGCTCTTGCGAGATATCAGGTCTTGTGATAAGTACAAAGTTAATAGTGATGTTCCTGATTCAGAAGCCACAAGTTCGTGTTCAGCAGGTTGTTGATATCTATGAATCACATCCATGTAATTTTATAGTTGTTAAGAATTTGAATATTTATACTGTATTTGAATAATTATAATTTTATAATTCTTGAAAAAACTTGATCAATTATAATATGATCCAGTGCCATGATAAGTATGTTTTTAAGTTGGTTATTAAAATATACGTCTTTTTATGTGTAAAAAGTAGTTTTTATTTGTCTTAGTAAAGCAGTGCAGTCATATATGAAGCACATTTTCTTTGTAACTCGTATCCTGTTTTGTCCTGTTTTTTTATTTCCATATTTCAGAAATGTCCTGTTTTACGTCATAAAAAATCTGGTCACCCTATCCTAAGGGGAACCCCCCCCCCCATTGTATGTATGTATCTATGTATGTATGTTCCACATCTCCTCCTAAACCACTGGACCGATTTCAACCAAACTTGGCACAAATATTTTACGCGACGGGAGAACCAACATAGGAGAGGTGCTTTTTTCGATGGGGTCCTTTGGGGGGTTCTTTGGGGTCTTCTACATCTCCTCCTAAATCACTGGACCGATTTCAACCAACCTCGGCACAAATATTTTACGCAACGGGAGAACCAACATAGGATAGGCGTTTTCTTCGATGGGGTCCTTTGGGGTCTTCCACATCTCCTCCTAAATCACTGGACCGATTTCAACCAACCTTGGCACAAACATTTTACGCAACGGGAGAACCAACATAGGATAGGTGTTTTCTTCGATGGGGTCCTTTCGGGGTCGTTTGGGGTACTCCACATCTCCTCCTAAACCACTGGACCGATATCAACCAAACTTGGCACAAATATTTTACGCAACGGGAGAACCAACATAGGACAGGTGTTTTTTTTCGATACGATCCTCTGGGGGGTCTTTTGGGTCTTAAAAAACTATTAGATCTGGTTACTATGGCAACCCAATAGAATAGATTCTGGTTACCATAGCATTGGTGGAAGTCTCCCACGTAGGAAATAGCGCGGGAGTCGTCCGACGGGCCTTCCCCGGAACGATACCTCTGAAACCTTCTGGTTTCACGATATCTCTGAAACCACTGAATGGATATCAATGAAACTTTGAACATAGCTTCATCATAGGTCCATAGGTCTTAGGTGCTCACTAAGAAATGGTTTTACAAACTTTCACTCCTAAGGGGCAAAAAACCAAATACTGAAATTTATCCACTGTAAGTGGTTGACATCTCAGTTTACTGGAAACCCCGAATACATTTAGTCCTGAGTTTTTAATCATTGTTTTAAATTGAAAAAAACTTCGTTATTTGCAGGTTCTTATAGCCGAGAAAATTTCGAAGTTCAATTAATTAATAAATGTATGTCCTTTTTTCTCGGAAATGGCTCTAACGATTTTCTCGAAATAAATAATAAATAGCTGTTGCTATAAATGTAAATAAACAAACTAAGAGTTGAGAATTTGTACAATCTATCTAATCCTATACTATTAAGCGAGCAATAATTGTACAATTACGTACAACGTGAAACTCCGTAGCGAAGCACGGGTATTTTGCTAGTAAGTAATAAATACATAAAAATTTAATCAAATATTTTTTAATTAATTATCAAAAATAGGAAAAATCTATGTGTACATTGTCAAATACATAATATATTATAAAAAAATACATTATTTTTATTATATACAAATTACAAATTTGCATGAAATATTATATTTTATTTACAATGATGTATATTATAACATTACGAATTATTATCTAAACTATCATTACATTGTACAATAGATACTATTGGTTTATGGTAACTAAAATATGATACAAATGTCTGCGAATCGATTTCATTTAAAAATCTTGAAAAAACTGCATCAATAGTTGTGCCATATTTTGTAGTCGATTCCGACAGATTAGAGTTCATTGTTAAATTGAATGAATTATGCAGAGCTTCTTTAAGTGGTTCTGATTATTAGTAATATCCGCTACAACAGTTATTACTTGTTTTGGTTGATCGGACCAACTTGAATTATACATTGTTAACACTACTTATAAACTAAGCATGGTGTATTTAATACAACGTGGCACGTGAGGATGAGAGTAGCGAGAGAGAGAGAGAGAGAGAGAGAGAGAGAGAGAGAGAGAGAGAGAGAGAGAGAGAGAGAGAGAGAGAGAGAGAGAGAGAGAGAGAGAGAGAGAGAGAGAGAGAGAGAGTGTAGTAGGGGTTTACAGAACCGTTGAGAGCGGGCCCTCGGAGAGGGGATGAGAGAGAGAGAGTGGTACTCTATATACGATGATGCGGCCACGAGAGCGGGAATCCCCGAACGCGCGTGACGATTCTCTCGTGACGCTTCTCTCGTAAAGATTTTTTTCTGCTCACTCCTCTCCGTGCGGACTCCCGACATAAAAAGCTCCGCTTTAATAATATAAACAAGAATCCTAAAAGCTAAAACTTATTAATTCGATTCAAGAAAATATCCTAAAAGTTATAAATCTGACAATGTGATACTCTTTCTCAAGTTTACGATCATAAAAACATTATATAATTATTTCTGGCCTTATTACAAAGACAGTAAAGCACAAACATTGTAGAAAAAATATTGTATAAGGTATGTGGTCTTGTATTATGAATACACAAAGGAACTGGCTAACTATCTAGCAGTGGTGGCTGGTGTTATGGTTGCAGTGTTGCACAACCAACAATACAGAATAACTAAGCTGTAAAATAATACAGGAAAACATTAACCATATATAATAATATATAATAATATTAGGAAAAGTCTCATCAATTTCAAAGGAAAATTATAAAATTAGTTTCTATATGGCAAAGTTCATGTACAATTCAAATGTGACATGGCGGTTGCAGGCAGATCACAACTTGAAGAGAAAATAGCAGAGCTTACTACACAAATACATGGGAGGACAACCGTTACTCTTCGTAACTGCCCAATGCTTCATATGTGTACTTGGTGGTTGCAAAGCTTTTGCAACGCTCCAGTAGTAGTGTTTTAGTGCAATCTTAGTTGTGTCATGATATCAGCTACAGCCTTCTTGATTCAGCTGTTTCCAGTTCAGTTGAAAGGAAACGTTACCCATTGTTTGATGTTATAAGATAGGAATAATTTTGTATAACTATGATTGTGATAGTAAAGTGTCAATCAACTGTGTATTAAGTATTATTTTTATTAATTGTTTTCTTTTATAAGTGCCGCTGTGTGCTTTCAAACAAGAAATAGTTTATAAAAAACATGACACTCTTTCCCCTTTCACTGCATATTCAGTATTTGGTTACTGTAAAGTCAGTGATTCTTTTAGCAAGTGATGCTTTAAGTATGTGTGAACATGGAATAGGTGTGTATATACGTAGTTAGACATACCGATGGAAGTGAGGTATTAATAATAGAAGCTCTTTTTTAGCAGAAAATCGTAATTTCTGTTTTTTTCACATGACAATATTACGTATGATGTAGATATGTAGGTCTGCCTACTGTTTAAATGTGTTCATTACCCCCCCCTCCCCCCACAAACTCCTGAGATACGGTATTCACAATATGAACAACCTCAAGCATTTTCATGTTTCCATGCCTTGGTCATTTATCAAGGCACTGTGGATTTTAAAAATGTTTTTGTCAGTCATGGGTGATTTGAATGTTCACCATTACTGTGGACAAATGACCACATCTGAATTCAGTAGCTCATTACTTCACTGTTGATAATGATGGTGAAGAGTCTCCCAAAGAGGAAGCCAACTAGTCTTTTTTATTTACCTTCACATTAAATCTTCTTACACTGAATTATACTATGACTGCACAACATTTGATTTTACCCATTTTTCGAAAACACCATGCTTGTTTACATTATTTGATTACAATATTCAAACTAGAAAATACAGCTTATTGTATGCTATCTGATGGATCGAACTTACAAACAATCATAGCTATCTGATACTGGCACTGTCTCTGTGGCAGGTGAAGAACTTTTCAAGCTAGCCTCACAGACTATTCTGTTTGTACATCTATTCTACCTTTTTTGTTGTATGTATGGTAGTATAAAAGGATGATGCTATTATATTTATCATACAAGAGACTCACATTAAAATGAATACAGTAAAACTATATCTGCATGTGTGAAAGTAACATGTATGATTCAAAATATAACGAAAAACATATTAAATACAAAACATTTTAAACTACATTCAGCAAAAACAAGAGTAGTAATGAAGACCCAACCAAAATTTTCTTTTACCACATACACGTCCTGTTGCTCATGAAAAGGCTTTTCATTTAAATTAGCATCTTAAAAAAGTACTCATTTGTTACCTTCACCATGAATGTTTTTTTTTCTGTAACCTAGACGATCACGTTAACATTTTCCATGCTTTTTACATGTTATGTCAACACTGTGAGATTGTTCAAACTCCTTACCACTTTATTAGGCATAAAACATAATAAACTTACCTTTACGGGCCAAAGTTCTTCACACGAACCTGTGAATTATAAGCGTGACGTAGGGTTATGTAACTCAATGACTACGCTCATTTTTTAGTTAACTAATTCAACTCTATTTATTTCTCATTTATATTTATCTTTTTACGATTCAACACAATATGCTCCCTCATTCTTTATTTTCTACCTTCAAATGAACAACATTAATGTGGGGAGGTCAACCCCATCTGACAATATTTACGGCCACATTGAAAATACAAAAACCATTTGTCTCCTACTTCTTATAACTAAGATCTAATTATCTAGTAACTATTCACACAAAGCAACCCAGTATTTACCCATTCACTCAGTCATTCAGTTTATTACCCCATTTATTTTTTAAGAGCTCTTTTAGTTAAACATTTTTTATAATTGTTTAAAATGAATTTTACGTATAGTTACTTCCTTTGCTAAGGAAGTTAAGGGTTGTACTTCCTTTACTAGATGTTAAGGGTTGTACTTCTTCTGGTTTGGTGGTTCACCGTTTTAATCTGAAGGATATTCTCATTTTAAATTTCGGTCACGTTCTCACTTTCTAGGGTTCACTGTTTTACGTCCAAAAAATTCTGCGTATCTGTTTTACGTCCAAAAAATTCTGCGTATTATATTTCTGCGTCCTTGAATTATCACTGTTTTTACATTTTATTTGTTTCACTTTATATCCTCTTTAGTCCATATTTGGGAAGTTTAATAAGTTTTCGGCTCCGAGCCTTTTATGTCGAACCGGCCAGAGCCGCCGCTACGTAACCGCAAACACTGTTCTATATTCACATTTTTATATGCGGGCGAGATGGAAACTGTGCCCAGCCGGCGGACGTACACAATTACTCGCGTCCGTCGTATTGAGATGTTATTTGCCGACTGCCTTTGTTCTCTGCGCACACAGCGCTGAGGAATTTATTCGAACGTGACAAAACGTCTGAGAACGTTGGCTGCCTGTGTGCGCTCTTGTGGGCGAATACGCACCCTCGTTGAAAGTCTGCATTCCAGTGCTAAGTCACACCAGCCTCGAAGATATAGTCCATTCACAACATTTATTTGGTTGAATAAAAATTGAAAATATTAAAATTACAAATCCCCATAGGTTTGTACCGTTACAATACCCCCCCAATGAGAGGTTTTCTGCCGAAACAGAATAACTCTCATTGCTAACCCTAAGAGGACCAGTGAGGATATGGCGCCAACAACCCCCCTTTAATTTCTTAACACATCATGGGTAAACTACCCCCCTAGCTCGGCGACTATGGCTGCATCTGCACGACATTACTGGACTTCTCTGTTCGAGATCCCAACACCGTAAAATCGGACAGATACTCACCACAGTACCACCTAACCTTGTATCATTTCACCAAAAAATCAATAACTAGCCTTATACCATACCAGATCCTCAACCGATATATCTCCCCTTACATACATACTGGGTTGCCTTTAGCAAGTACTGGGTGCGTACACATACTCATTATTATATTAAACACAACATCTCCATCCAACTTCTTGATCTAAAATTCACAGAAATATTTTATATTTGCTTCCAAACAAAATTCATCCCCACTTCTCAACTTTTAATCGTTTGCTTTATGTTATTATTTCAAATCAAAATAAATCAATTTAAATTATTCAAATTTTGTTCACGTAGGGAAATAGATCTAACTCCCTTATCCAAGATCCCCTTTAAGATAATTTATATTATCTCTTTCCATTAATTAATTTAATCATAATTCTTAAAACTCCAAAATCCTTTAAATGAATTTATTTTTAGCTCCTCTTATCTAGATACTAACAATCATAATAAACAAAACAAAATAAACAACTTCTTTCTATTATAAATGCCCTTATCACTACATCCGTTTACAAAACATAATATGGACACTACGAATCAATTAATACATTATCAATACACACAATCAGCAATATATCCTGCACATTAAAACACAACAAACTGTACCTTAACACAAATATATATTTTTTTTAATGATGTAATAAAATGTAATAATATTTTATTAAACCTATATTCTGACAATTAATAGAAAGAAAAATCATAAAATAAAATTACATTGATTATTAAAAGAACATATGACTTGATTACATTGACCAGTATACAGTTCACACCAGCCATCAGCTGATGTATTACTAACAGGTGAATGACCTTTCAATAGGCACACTACATACAAATAATACAAGGTAAAATACATAACACATGTTTATAATTCCTACACTCTAACATAGTACAACATAATAAACGCCTTCTCTCCTAGAATTAATCTTTTCAAAACCAGTAAAGTCATCTATAAAATTATCATATAGAGCATAACATATTTAAATCAACTACTTCTGAACAAGTTATCTACTGTAAAACGTTAATCATCTGCCTTTGGCATAATATCTCTTGACTCAAAATAAAATCATTTAATTAGCTGATCAGCATAATTCATTTTAATATTTACTAATGCGTTACTCCCCTGAGTAACCTCCTTCCCACACACTCTATGGCTCCCCCCTGGACTGTAGCGCCCAGTTGCTTCCACAAGGACTGAAGTTAAGGAGGAATTTTGGCATCTCCTGTCCTTGCTTCGGCCTTACAAAACATTCAGTATTACTGATGTCCGGGGACACCAGTAATCCTACTAAACTTAGGTATATGCCCTTAAACGGTCTACCATCCCATTCAATGGATAGCCGCTGTTCCATAGTTCTGGTGATTCCCCTGATTTACCCCCCGGTTAATTTCTAAATTCACCTCTTACAACGATAACAAGCTATGGCCAGACTTAGGCAGAACGAGACGCTATTGTGCCCTGACAATAGCCAGTCAAAGCTGAGCCGATTCCACGGTCAGGGTTCGATGAGGCCGTGGCCGCCCGAAAGTGAGGAATCACTTTAGTTTATATTACACACAATATAATTACATGTTTAGATTCCTACATACATACATAATCAACATAATAGACATTAACCTTGAATATTAACATTTCTACATTAAACTAAACAATTCACCTTTAAATAATTTGTATAGAAAATCATAAACATTACAACTTGAACTTTCTACTTTATACCTTTAATTATTTATCATTTATTGTACCATTAAATTCTCCAAAATTCCAAATTTATTATCAACATTCATTTTACATCACATTTCATTTATTATTACATCATCAATTCATTTATCATCAATTATTTCATTATCATCAATTCGTTTGGGTGATTCTCAGTTATCCACAATGATCTAATTTATCGAATGGGCATTTAAATATAACCTTACTCACATTCTTCCTTCTAATAACCACTAACAGATTTATATAGGGTGACACCAATCTCTCAAAATATTTACCTCCACTAAATTCTCTAACTTCACTTAAATCATTCTCCTCTTATTACAAAATATCTGATACCCTCTTTGTACCTAGGATGTGTGTTCCCTCCCTTATACTCATTCCCTTATTAGTTACTGGCCCTTTCCAGGTAACTCCACCAAACCTCATTTATTCCTCCCGCCATAACGTCTTGCGTTGTGGAATCCTTACCACACCACCCTCACTACAAAATTTCATCACCATCTATTTACTCTCCATTACATTACTCACTTTCTCTACATATATGCACTCTCACTACTGTGTCCCTACTAATACTCCGTTTCTGTATTATTTTTATTTCTAAAATTCTTATTTTCTCTAACACCCATTTAAAATTACTCTGACTGCCTCAAATGCCTTATTATAATAATCATCCCCCAAACTTCATCTTTTTCCACGTTTTACATTAAGTTAACCATTGAAAACTACACTAGAAAACTCATAACTACCTCAAATTAATTTAATCATTTAATTTAAAACCTTTTAAACACATTTAAAATCTATTATTAAAACATTAAACATTTTACTTTATTTTAATTGCATTATAAACTTCATACTTACATCACATCACTCAATTGAATAAACACATGATTCCTGTCATAGACACAAAATTATAAACATTCATTTCCACAAATATCACGTACAACCATATGTACCTTCTGCAACATAACAATTATATGACTCCACAACTTAACCCATTTTACATTTATTCACTTATTATTTATTTTAAAGTTCAAATCTCTCAGAAACATCATTTAAATTCATTATCAAAATTCATTTATACAACATTTATTAATCAATTCATTCATCTACAATTTATTTTAATTCAATCAGTTATTGAAACACAAAGTTACTTTAATTACAATAATCAAAACAATTACAATTCATTTATTACAAACTCTCATTATTTATTTAGTCTGATAAAATATTATTATTATCAAATCAATTTCTACTGCATACACACACTGTTTACATAAAACACATTTTACAACACAAACACAATTAATTTCACTATAAATTTATTTACAACTCCTCATCATTATTTTTCTGTTTACCACACCTCATTTCATAATTTAGCCAGGTCGTCACCATAAACTAAAATAATTAAAATGTCCATTCACTGATTTTTTTATTTAACCCCCATCATCGTACATTAGTCTTACTTTTATATAACAATTTTCATCTTTAATTACACTCCTTACGTTATAATTATTATTGTAAAGACCATTATCATTAATTATATCAGCATTTTCTTTGACACCACTGTCTCCCATTAATTCATAAAACCCGTCTACCTTGGTAATTTTCGTTCTGTCTCCGTCAGTATTTCTGGTTAACATAAGGTAAGTTATTTTATCATCAACTACTGCTGCTACACCAGTTTCAACACAAGGTAAGTAATCAAAATAATTACCATCTCTACATCTAACCTTTCTACTAATTCTTTATATCTTCTACCAACCTTAAACAACTTTATCTCCCTATCTACACACAACTCTCTCTCTAAATATCTCTCACCATAATGCCATATCACACTTTCTCTACCATCCCATACAGAGGGCACTAACTCATAAAAATTCAGGGAACAACTCAAAGACCTCATGTCTTCCAACAATAAGGGACTCTTGCCCTTCAACAACAACATTTGTAAACACCTTGGTTCACAATAAACCTGGGAAAATTTACCCTCTGCAACCCCTCTACCTGTAAACTCTCTTCATACTCTCTAATTGATAAACGCTTGTTTCTACCCCTTTACAACCCCCTACTCCCCTTATTCTCTTACTCTCACTATCTCTACATCATCATTTTAATTATATCACCTTTAAATAGCTCGTTTTCCACTATCTTATCACTATTACATATTAATTCATTATTAGAATTATCATTATTACTCACCTTATCTACCGCCACCTGTTTTGCATTTAAATTAACACCATTACTATTAACACTTATATTTTCGTTATTTTCATTTATTTTGCACTTACCTATATCTGTTCTCCACTCTTTCATTCTCTCAAAATTTCTTTCTAATTCGTATTGTAATTCATTAAAATTACTCTCACATTTATTCTTTACCTCATTGATATCAATTTTAAGTTCGTTAAAATTTCTACTCTGTTCATCAAATTTTATATCATTACTATCAAAACGACTCTTTATTTCATTAAATTGCTTTAGTAAAATACTCATCATGTCGTCATCAAATTTGCTATTACATTTTGTTGAGGTTGGAGTTAACTGAACCCCCGAATCCTCCGTCATATTTGTTTCATCTGTTACACTTAATTAAACTATTTTGTCTTGACCCACATTCGGAGTTGAATGAACTCCCAGGGCACTTATTACAGCTGATTCACTCATTTCGAATTCAATCTCATTCGTATCCATTTTTTATATTCTTTATGATTTTAATCTTAAAAAAATTGAATCTTACATGTACTTAGTCTTCGTTAATATTATAATTATTACGTAACTATAGTATGCACATCACAACCTGTACGTAATTTATACGTACTCCCAAATCACGCTTATATTCACTCGTAGGTGTGGTTTATATAAATTATTTTATAAACAGTCTCTGTTCGAAGAGCCATTGAGATGTTACAAACTCCTTACCACTTTATTGGGCATAAAACATAATAAACTTACCTTTATGGGCCAAAGTTCTTCACACGAACCTGTGAATTATAAGTGTGACTTAGGGTTACGTAACTCAATGACTACGCTCATTTTTTAGTTAACTAATTCAACTCTATTTATTTCTCATTTATATTTATCTTTTTACGATTCAACACAATATGCTCCCTCATTCTTTATTTTCTACCTTCAAATGAAAAACATTAATGTGGGGAGGTCAACCCCATCTGACAATATTTACGACCACATTGAAAATACAAAAACCATTTGTCTCCTACTTCTTATAACTAAGATCTAATTATCTAGTAACTATTCACACAAAGCAACCCAGTATTTACCCATTCACTCAGTCATTCAGTTTATTACCCCATTTATTTTTTAAGAGCTCTTTTAGTTAAAAATTTTTTATAATTGTTTAAAATGAATTTTACGTATAGTTACTTCCTTTGCTGCCGATCTAGATGTTAAGGGTTGTACTTCTGGTTTGGTGGTTCACCGTTTTAATCTGAAGGATGTTCTCATTTTAAATTTCGGTCACGTTCTCACTTTCTAGGGTTCACTGTTTTACGTCCAAAAAATTCTGCGTATTATATTTCTGCGTCCTTGAATTATCACTGCTTTTACATTTTATTTGTTTCACTTTATATCCTCTTTAGTCCATATTTGGGAAGTTTAATAAGTTTTCGGCTCCGAGCCTTTTATGTCGAACCGGCCAGAGCCGCCGCTACGTAACCGCAAACACTGTTCTATATTCACATTTTTATATGCGGGCGAGATGGAAACTGTGCCCAGCCGGCGGACGTACACAATTACTCGCGTCCGTCGTATTGAGATGTTATTTGCCGACTGCCTTTGTTCTCTGTGCACACAGCGCTGAGGAATTTATTCGAACGTGACAAAACGTCTGAGAACGTTGGCTGCCTGTGTGCGCTCTTGTGGGCGAATACGCACCCTCGTTGAAAGTCTGCATTCCAGTGCCAAGTCACACCAGCCTCGAAGATATAGTCCATTCACAACATTTATTTGGTTGAATAAAAATTGAAAATATTAAAATTACAAATCCCCATAGGTTTGTACCGTTACAACTGTTATCTTACATCCTTTGTATATCACTCATCTCTCTGATTTTCTACGTATGTGATCTGTCATGGAAATATCCAGGTGGTCCCATACTATTACATAGTGTGAACAGATTATTCTCTTTGTATTCTACATGCTTGACATGAGAGCACTTATTTGTAATTTGATATTTCTTGGGAAATTCAATCATCAACCCATAGAATCTAGTGTTAAGACACACCATGAAGTCTTTTAATATAAGATTGGCAGTAGTACTGGTTTGTGTTTTATCTTTCATTACTGAATTTGTTCTTTGTAAATTAATCATGTAACAAAATCAAAACTATGAGATAATCATAAAAGCTGAATAGTTTGCATTATAGTTTATGTTATAATTGTTAAAATTATTAACAACTACAGTGGAACTTGGTTACTACGGCCTCGGCTGTTACGTCAACTCGGGTGTAGCGTTATTTTGTCATAAGTCCGGTCAAACTGTATCTTTAACATTATAAAAATTCCCGGCTTTAACGTCACTAAATATTGTACTACTCTGTTATAGCGTCAAAAATTTCTCAGATATTTTACTCTAAATTTCATATAAACGTATATATGTGCGCGCGCTACGCCCATGGCTACAGACATACATTGTATGCAAGTGATAAGCACTGTAACAGCACTATAACCACTGTTTATAGAATTTTATACGTAGGTCTACATTTTTATACAGTAATCATGGCAAGTTCTAGTACAAAAAGAAAGGTTCCGTCTATTCAAGAGAAAGTACGTGTAATTAAATCATATGAAAGCGGACGTAAAATAGCTGATGTATGCTGTGAGTTTGGTTTAGTGAATTCTACTGTAGGTTCAATTTTAAAAAGCAAGGACAAAATTTTAAAAAAATTTGAGGAAGATGGAGAAAAATTAAAAAAATTAGGAAATGTGAACATGGTGATGTGGATGCAGCATTATTGAAATGGTTCAAACAGTGTCGATGTTCAGATATTCCTGTGAGTGGACCAATTCTGAAAGAGAAAGCTACAGAATTCGGAAAATTGTTTGGTATTGATTTTACGTGCTCCAACGGATGGCTAGATCGATTTAAGGCCCGACGCTCGATTTCCTTTGCAAAAATTTGTGGTGAGGCAAAATGCGTAGATCTGAACGTTACAGGCGATTGGGTGCGTAACACTTGGCCAGAAATTAGACGATCATATAAAGATGAAGACATCTTTAATAGAGATGAAGCCGGAATTTTTTATAAATTAACTCCAGATAAGACTTTCAAATTTAAAAATGAAAAGTGCGTTGGTGGAAGTTCTCTAAACAAAGAGTTACAGTTTTTGTTTGTGCGAACATGACGGAAACCGAAAAACGAAAACTTTTAGTTATCGGGAAAAGTTTGCATCCTAGATGTTTTAAAAACATCAAAAAACTTCCTGTAAGTTACACTGCCAACAAAAAAGCATGGATGACTTCTAGTATTTTTGAAGATGAACTAAGAAAGTGGGATAAAGAACTGTCATCGAAAAACAGAAAAATTCTACTTCTAGTTGACAACTGTGCAGCCCATCCAAAGTTAAATTTGACAAACATTAATCTGGACTTCTTACCGGCCAACTGTACGAGTGTCCTGCAACCTATGGACCAAGGCGTTATTAGAAGCCTAAAGTGTCACTACCGCAAGCAACTTTAAAACAAATTATTTTCTGTATGGACACGGTGCAACCTGCCACAATTTCACTCTTAGATGCAATACAATTCCTAGACGACTCTTGGAAGAGTATAACACAGAAGACGATAGCAAAATGCTTTAGTAAAGCACAACTCGTACATGAAAATTTACCCGATGATGACGAAGACGACGACTTGCTGCTCTTGGAGTGGATTAAGAAATTCGACGTAAATGAATTTGGAAATGAACTTGATTCCTATGCATCAGTGGATGACCAAGTAGAAACATTCCAAGTGTTGAGTGATGCAGAAATTATCGCGGAAGTAAAAAACATAGAAGCAGAAGATAGTGTTGAAGAAGATGCTGAGCAAGAGGAGGATGCCGACATCGTTTGTCCGACAGTACAGGAAGCAAGGAGAGCCGCCGAAACTCTTTCACGATTTTACTGCTTTAGAGAGACGTCTGATGACACATTCAATGCAGCACAGCATCTCCACAGCACAACAGAAAGAATTTATTTTTCAGAAAGGAGCGTTCAAAAGAAAATTACGGATTACTTTCGACAGTAAGCCTAAATGTAAGTTACATGTACTTTCTTTTTGATCTTTTAAAATATTCTTCATGCTGTTTGTATAAATGAAATGCAGTTTGTAAACTTTAGAATAAATATCACGAATAATGTTAATAATGCAAAGATCTTTTCTTTTTATTTCTCCTTACTTACTAGTGATTAAAAAGGGTCTTTTATAACGACTCTTTTATAATGTCACTCGGACATAACGTCATTATTTTTTTGGTCCCTTCAATGACATTATAACCAAGTTCCACTGTATTTATAATCTAATTTCATAGACATATCACAGCTGTTTATGGTGTCATTATCATTTGACAAAATGTCTTTACGTGGTGTTTTGAATTCTTTCAAGGAAGGGCTGATGTTCATGACAAATGAAGTAACAGTAGGCTATCTTTGATGTCTGACAACTATTTGAGGAAAACACTTGTTCAGAGCAATGACTGACAATTAGAGAATTATATAAAATCATTACTGAAGTATCTGAGACTATATCTGTACTCTACAGTACAGTTCATATGTAACTGTGAAGGCAAAAATAAGGTTTTACAAAACTGTGTGTCCAAAATATTAATGGACCAGGTCATGAAAAAACAGATGAGTTCTGCACTCATGTTTCTCACATGTTATGCAGAGGAAGGAAATAAGTTCCTGAACTCTACTGTAACTGGGGATGAAACCTGGGTTTGCCACCATACTCCTGAATCACAGCAGCAATCATTGTAATGGTGTCATACACATTCCCCTAAAATAAAAAATTAAAAACATTAATTTCAGGCAAAAACAATATGTGTTCAGTATTTTTTTTGGCACAGAAGAGTTATTCTTACTGAATTTATGTCAAAGGGAAAACAGTTACTGCTGATGCATAGGCCTACTGTGAGACAATGGGATGTCTTTGATGGCTATTCCAAACAACTGGAAGGAAATACTGACACATGGCATTTGCCTGCTCCACGATATTGGTTAGCCCCAAACTGCTCTTACATGTCTGCACTGCCTGAGAGTTGAAAATGCAATGTTTATGATCATCCACCCTGGAGCACCAAAACATTCGACAATAATGAAGGGGAAAAATGAGGTTATGACTGGGTTTAAAGGATTGGTTGCTGACTTCTATAACAGAGGGACACACAAGCTGGTCTACAGGCATAATACGTTATTGGAACAGTGATGATGATTATGTTGAAAAATAAGTATATATGTTTATGTAATTCTGAGTTGAAGAACTGTAAATAAAATTAAAAAATTGTTGAACCCAACATGAAGCCATCGTATCTTTACTTTCAAGAATACACATCATAAGTAATACGCCATAATTAGACAAACCTGCAAACAAGTGACATTGGCACAGAAAAATGGAGCAAACTTGCCACCACAACGCTGGCCCTGACATTCATCACACATCTGGTCATCCAGCACATATGGTTTTACTTCCACCTACAATAAAACAAAAATGTAGATTAATAAATTTAATATTTACAATTTTTTTAAATTGCTTTATAAGTTAATGCTGTGAAATAACTCACCATCAATAATTTAGGAAAAAAATAAACATCATATTATTTATTAAAACAACAAATCATGAACTGTGTACTGCAGTACACATAACATATATCAATATTATGTATCATGTACTCATCACATGTATGAATATCTAACTGTTGGTATATAATCATGAAAGTATGCTACACCAGCAGTGAATAATCTCTATTTTAGATTTCAAACGTTTTACCAACAATCATAATTCTGAGTATCCGGCTGTAAGGGTCAATATTTTAGTTTTAGAAATAAACAACTTATTTTCTTTAAAGTTTTTTGACAATTCATATTTGCCTTTTGCAAATATCATGTGGCAATTGCAATCAAATATGCTGTATTTACTTATATATTCTAGGACACTTCTGTATCACACCGAGAACCCAATTAAAGGAAGGAATATGACTAATTATTTTGGTTTATTTATTTTTTAGCTTGGACATACTGAAAGTTATAAAGTTCTAAATTCAGGGCTCTCTTTGCTTTGAACATAGTATAGGGGCTGATTTTTGTCTCTTACTCAGTTCACATTTTATATGATTATCAGCTTCTGATAACATAAATTTATTACGTTTTTGACATCAATATGTAGTATACTTTAGTTTTCAATAGTAATTTAGTTAAGTTTTCTTGGAAACAACATTTACATAATTTAAAAATTAAATTACTCTTCAAAACAAAATCACATGCTGTCTACTATTATAACAATAAACAATAAAAAATATTTTATTTTCTTCTAACAAAAAAAAAACACCAAATTTGGTTGTTTTATTCCATATAGTTATACTCTTTTAAGCGCTTACAATAATTAACACTGATCAAACATATAGCTAAATGTTATATATAATTAAACAAAAAATATTTTACCCTTTTGTCAATGTCACCATGTTGCAGTTGTACGAATCGTGCACTGATGGCTGCAATATAGCTCTGCTGATTACTGAAAGCTACACGGCCTGCACCTTTAGGATATTTGAGCTCAGGATCTGTGTCTATGCCAGCATAGCACACTCCACCATACAGCCGATCCATTATCATTGCTAGTTCAACTGCGATTACATGGTCCATGTAAAGTCAGTTATTGATGGATGTCACAAATTTTAACAAACATATTCTAAGAACTGAATTATATATATATATAAGCAGAACACAAAGGAAATAATATTAATATAAATAAAAATACTAATATGTTAATCACTGTTATATATAATTTTAACATACTAAATCGAAACTTCTTGAACAATGCAAATCACATACTTTTATTTCTTCCTAAAAAAATCTAGTTGTCCTTCCCTCTACTGCTACCCACTTCATAATTTCAAAGTTGAAAATCAACAGCTAGAAGACTGTGTAGTGGGTACTCTTAAATAACTGGATAAAATAAAGTTCCCATAGTAATATAAAAACACTTGTTTATCAGAAAAATAAAAACATGCGTTTCTCATGGTGTGTGTGTGTGTGTGTGTGTGTGTGTGTGTGTGTGTGTGTGTGTGTGTGTGTGTGTGTGTGTGTGTGTGTGTGTGTGTGTGTGTGTGTGTGTGTGTGTGTGTTTTACACAGTGAAGGGCACAATAACTCACAGTACTCAAAAAATTATATATAAATAAGATGGTGTAATAATTATACAAAATATTTTGGGCAAATACACGAGACAGTAAACTTAATTTAAAACTTCAGTATTTTCTTATCAGTGTATTTTATCCAGGATCATATAATTATCCATATCACATCCAGGTCATCATTTATCCTTCCTTTAAGTTTAGAGGAGGAAGGGATCCTGTGAGAATAAAACCTGCTAGGCAGTGGTATTTGTTCTTAATTGCTGGTGACCACTCTATAGTATGGGATGATCCAGAGCGGTTTCCTAGAAAAACATCCTCAGTACATCTTTACATCTCTAGATGCTTTCCAGTTAACATCTCTTCTTGACTCTTTCCCCACCAGGAATCCTAAACTATTAGGGACACATTCTTGGCTGTTTTATTGCCTAGCAATCAGCTGTGCCTACAAATCATTGAAATTGTTAGTTTACCACCTAACTACTGTTAATCAGCCAATTAATGTATTCTGTCTGGCATCTATTTTCCTATTACAATCCTCCATCCCTTAAGACCCTTGTTCTATAACATACAGTCTTCTGTAACATTTCAATATACAAAATGTGAACATGATATATGCTATGATATATTATATGTCCAGAAAACTGTACATTCCTAAAATGAAAGTACTTTTATTATGAGAACAAGTTTTTTTTCAATATATATGTATATTTTTTATATGTAATATTTTATTTCTCAGATTAGAATTACATAATGGCTTAGAATCAAGGGGCAGCCAGGATTTCCTTCTAGGGAAGAGGGGTTCAGATTTAAGCATGTGACCACATGAGCTACCATATTATTAAATATGTATATATATATATAATAGTAAAGCCAATATGTAAGCCAATATTTTATCTTTAATTAAGATAAAATATTACACTACAAGATAAATTAAATAACAGATACAAGGAAACTGGCACAAACACTTATTCCCATCCTTGCAGACATTAATCCTGTTCAACAACTGTACTGATGAACTTTAAAAACTTCATCACCTTAGTGCATACGTGTCTATAAATGTTCTGCACCAAATACACAACTTGTTTTTATACAGAAGTGGATAAAATACTTTCATAAAGTAAGCCCAACGTATCCTGAAAAACAAACATTTCAACATGCACTATTAGATGCATAAAACCATGGTTGACACGTTATGTTAAAGCTGTTGCATGATTTGTACAGGGTATTCTGAACCCCCTTGTTTATATGTTTACATATTCACAGGGTAACAGATAAACTAAAAAAAGTATCGATTTTTTTTTTAGAAAGATATTAAACTAAAGAAATAAACTAAAAAATAAAAAAAGAATACTGAACATGGATCGTAATTAACAGAATGACGGGTACTACAGTTGTTGATATCTGTAACAGCAAGCAAAATAACTGTTTAATACGTAATTTTTTTAACTGCTTTGGAATAAGTTACTGGGCTGTAATTAATATAAACTGTTGGGACTGATGCAGGTTGAAACATCTGAAGGCTGAAACATCCAGAACTATCTCTTTCCTACTCGTTAAAGAGGTCATAACCTCAAAATTAGGAAAAAATTGAACCAGTAGATTATCAGTGTTTACATGAAACAATTCTGTGTCCACTATATTGATTAATTGTTTAATTCGACTTCTATGACTATACTTTTACCAGCACATTTATAAAGTTTTTGACACTTTTTCTTTAACACTTTGGAGGAGATTTAATCCGAAAGCCTCCTTGCTCCACTACTGATTAGAATATAAATATGGGTACAGATATACAGATATAAGAAATATACAGATTTTTATGAATATACAAATGAAACAGTAGGATACTTTGCCACACAAAACTCTACAATTTAGTGGGTCCCAGTGTTGGCTTTCAATATTGTAGAAGCTGAGATGGCAGGTTACAAAAATAAGTGTTCACATAGAAAAATTTCATGTTCTAGAATGACATATATAGGGGCAGTAACTGTAAAATACATTTATTCTTATCTGAAGATATGGATGGTGCTTGATTGAAAAATGTGAAAACTACAATTTTGTGCCAATTTCAGTCTGATAATCTGTCTTAAAAAATATGCTGACATAATAGACCATTCTTATTGATTAAACTGATGCAAGAATAAATATATGGTATATTGCCTCTGTTATTAACTGAGGGTCATGTAGTACAGCTGCTCACTATGTAAGGAACATATATATAAAAACACAAACAGCTGATTCCAGATATTTGGGTCACTAGTTAATCAGGGCAGCTATTTATTCAGGACTACGCTTAACGAAAAGAACCTAACCGGAAAAATAGCCCTACTTTTCTTTACTTAATTGGTATACCACATGATGTTTAATGAGACACATGACTGTAGTACAGCCTCGGGAGTACTTCACCTGCTCCCCTCCCTTTCAGACCTGTGGCTTATCATCTATCTTGGTTTCTCTGTCTTTTCTCTGTGTTCTTCATCCTGCTGTTCTAGTCTGCACAAACAAATGTCATGTTACTGTATCCTAGCACCTTTAATAGCCATCTATTTATTCTGAACCACTGTTTCAGAAGTCCAATTGCACTCACTAAAATTACTGTTTCCTCCTCCTTACTTTTTTCCTGCTGGCACATGGAGAAACCTTCAGTACTCTACTCTCATCAACTTTGAAAATATCTTTTCAGTGAAATCTTTTAATTTTTAATTTCATTGTTACATCCTACTTTGACAACAAATGCCTTTCCCCAACACACATGTTGAGAGAAAGTTCATTCCGGTTGGCAAATCTTTCTAGCCAGCCTGGACTTGTTTCCAATGATTTATTTCAAAAATTCCTCAATGTTTCCTCAATTAATTGACTACCTATTGGAATGTTACAATTATGTGCTTCTGTAAACCATCTTAACATGGGCTCTTCAAGTTAGGCGAATGTTTGGAAATTTTGGCCATTAGGTCTTTTCTTTCCATCCCCATCATTATTATTATTATTAAAAAAAATTATCCTTATTTTTTTAAGCAGACTGAAAGAATTGAGAGAGGAGTACTGTACTCTTTTGTGTGTACTGCTTCTTCCTATCCTGTTCTAGAATTTTGACTTTTTGTTTCAAAATATATTGTTTTACATTTTGTAACTACTGACATTTTCAAGTGAATTAAAATTAGATTAGTGCATTCAGTTTTATATTTGATTTATTGTTATTATATTTAATTATCATACAGAATTCAAATTATCTTCACTACAAAATTTGGTCACACTCTATGGTCTTTTACTATTCCCAATTATTTATCAGCGTCAACTTAGTTTTACGATACAATGTTCCTGTTCGCACACTTTTAACTAAGCTAAAAATCATCACCCTCATCATTTCAGAAAAACAGAAGCTAATAACACACTGTATTACACAAGCATAAAAAATATTGTAGGTAATTATCACACTTACTAAGCTAAAAATCATCACCCTCATCATTTCAGAAAAACAGAAGCTAATAACACACTGTATTACACAAACATAAAAAATATTGTAGGTAATTATAAGGGGTTGAAATAGAATATATAGTCCTTAATGAGTTACTTAATAGTTTAAAAATAATATCAATTATGCCTAAAGCTTATTATGACTAAAATTTGTATGGCATTTATAGGTTACAGAGCATGTACGGAGTAATTAGTTAATAAAAAAAATATATAGTCACACAATTTTGTTACAAAAATCATATAGTACATTAAGATTCTTTAAATCTTATGCCTAATGAGTGGATCTCTTCACAGGGATTTTTCTAGAAGTTATTCTTGATGTAGTGACTAAAAGAAAAACTAAACAAACAAAAATATATGATCACAGAAGCAATAAATTAATTGCGGAAGATCCCCTGTTTTCAGACGTTTGTTCAAAGGCCAATTAACATTAATGTTTGAAAGCTAAATTTAATGTTGAGGACACTGGAATGAATTAACTGAAGAACACTAACATTACCACACACTGTTATAATAGGCCTAGAAACAAAGTGTTCTTACCAGCTTTAAGAGGACGAGGCACTCCACCAACAAATACAGTCTTGCGAGGATCTAAAGGCATTGATGCATCAAGAACAAAATCTGCATCAGAAAGACGCCATGGCCGGATCTGCACTGGCTTATCCTTTATCGTAGGAGATGAGACACATAAGTATAATTTATCTTCATCTTGAATACATGCGTCAATTAATTGCTGGACTGAACTTTCATCCTGAAAGACATATATGTGCTATGTCACAACCAACTATGGAAACACAGTCTTTTCACAAATATAAGATTGAATATATGTAAATAGAAATAATCGATAATAAAAAGACAAAGAGCATTTAGTAGTCACACTCACAAGGGTACTAACTCGGGGATCACAGATAATGCGATGCTTTTTTTCAGAATGATTGAATGAATGAATGAATGAATGGAGACTCTCCTGATAGATTATGGTGGGCAGTGGCGTACCAACGCCTTTGGGGGCCCGGGGCGGGAGTTCCTGGCCGTGCCCCCCCCATTATTAATCACTCCCCATATTGTGCCTCTACTATCGGCACCACAAAACTGAGTCATAATCTTATATCCATAAAAACTATTGGAAAAAAAATATGTGGAAAGAACTAACTATAAGTATTAATAGAACTTAAAGGAAAACTAAAATAAAAACGCAGATTTTGCGTTTTTTTATTATTTTTTCAAATATGTAGTTTTTATTTCAATTAAAATTAATGACAACATGTAGAAAAATGCTTAATTTTTCAACTTAAATCCTTACTATGTACATGTTCTGACGTATTATAAAACTAGGCAAAATATTTAATTAACTTCAGTACTGAATCCGTATATTGTGAGCATTATTTGCTGAAAAACATTTTCAACCATTGTTAGTTGTAAATGAAAGTGCTGTACTGATAATTATGTGCTACACAATATGTATTATAAGACAGCAACTTACACAAAATAAAATTCAATGATTTATAGAAACTGCTTTTTACGAACTTTTGCTTCTGCAAATATTTTGATACATTCGTCAAAATTTATTGTATTAGCTACTTTACTTTCTATAGAAAGTATGGCTAAACTATTCAGTCTTGATTGACTCATTGTTGGGCGAAGATAACTTTTTATTAGATTTAACTTTGAAAAATTTCTTTCACAAGAAGCAATGGATACACATATCATTAAAAATATCCTACACATATCATTAAAAATAATATCCTAAGTGCTACACAAAGGTTGGGAACTGATTCTTGTAAGTCCATTTCGATAATAAAATCCAACATTTTCAATGATGACCATTGTTTTGCCACTTCTTTTTTGATATCTGCAGCTTGAACGTGACGTCGTAGCCGCTGTATTTCGGGTAACATTTCTTCCTTTTGGAGTTCATCAAATGTCTGGGTTAGGTTTGAAATGAGCTGAGGGAGTTCTTCAACATCTGTCTCCATAAGATGAGCAGACTGTATAGCAGCGAATCGTTCATTCATAGTTTCCATTGAAGCCAATCTCATTGTCAGTTCTTGATAAAATTTATCTATACATTCAAACATGCATCTTCTTAAATCTTGTTGTACAGAGAGGCCTTCGTCTCTTGCGTTTTCTCCCGGCATCATTTTCTTGAATCTTCTACGTCCACTTTTTTCAACTGGTATGTCCAAGTCATTACAAGTGTTTGTTGCAAAATCAAGTGCACTTCCAACCATCTCTTCTCGGTTTTCTTGTAAAAAAGGTTTCAAAGTTTTCAACTTTTGTACACTTTTGTCAAGTGTTATCCCCTTTATCTGAAGATATTTTTGAGCATGGTTGACTTCTTCAAGAATGTGACACCACAAATGAAGGTAGGCAAGAAACGTGAAGTTGCAGATGTTCGTCCATAAAATTTCTGCTGAACCTCTTGTGTCAACATTTCAGTTGGTTCGCACAACTTTTCATAGTATTTCATCACAGGTTTTACTGCCTCATGATGTGCACTCCATCTAGTTTGTGACAACATTTTTACTGTTACTCCTAAGGTTTCAACTAGTACATCCCATCTGTGAGTTGAACACGAAAAGAAGTTGTAAATGCTTTCTAGTGTACCAAAAAATGTAATACAAGAAGGGACACTTCCAAAAGCGTGAACTCCGCACAAATTGAGCGAATGATTGGCACATAGGACAAACATTGCTTTTGAATTCAACTCGCGAATCCTTGTTTGAACACCGGAGTGGACACCTGCCATAGTGGAACCGTTATCGTAGCCTTGACTTCGGCATAGATTCAAGTCCAGTCTATCATTGTTAAGTGCATTCAATATTTCTTCTGTAACATCAAGAGCCTTCTTTCCAGCAAGAGGGAAAAATCCTAAGAACGACTCTCTCACCTCAACTTTTCCGCCTTCAATATGCATATACCTGATTACTTCGCTCATCTGATCTTGGTGAGATACATCAGGTGTACTGTTAAAAAGTATTCCATAGTACATCGCCTTATTTACATCTTCAATGATTTTCTCTTTGACAATTTTCCCCAAAAGTGAAATAAACTCATTTTGAATTTTAGGGGACAAATATGACGTTAAAACTTCCCCTTTTGGTACAGTCTGTTGCTGGATTCTCACCAAATGTTCTTTTAGCACAGGATCATAATGTGAAAGGAGTTCGACTAATTCTAAGAAGTTTCCCCTGTTTTCAGAAAGTTGATGCTCCGTATGTCCTTGGAAAGGCAAGTTTTGTTTTGCTAAAAACATAGTGATATCAAGTAGTCTATGTAACATATTATTCCACTTTTTTTTCTCCTTGTAGAACTTCCTGTTGTACACAATCGATAGTTTTATTGTGCAATAGCCTTGATCCTAAAGTTTTCCATTTTTCGAGATTGGACAAATGTTGGTCTGAGTTTTCATGCAGAGACACCTTAGGATTTAGTTTCCACCAGTTTTGAAATCCTGTAATGAATTTTGATGTGTCAGCTGTTTTTTCATCTGTATTAAATAGTTTACAACAAAAGCAAAACAGACTTTTCTTTGATGGAGAATAAACCATCCATTTTCTTAAAACTTTTTCTCCATTCGGAAGGTGCTTGAAACCAATTGCTGGTTAGCTGGTGATTTAATCCTTTCAGGTTTGTCCCAGTCCTTTGTACAGATTCAAATGGACCCTCTCGGTTTTGAAAATACTCGGATCCACTTTTTACTATATCAATTCTTAGACAATCTGTAACAAGGATTGGCCAATTTCCTACGTCAGAGTCAAGAAGCAATGTGTCGATATTGACTCCATCTGTTGAGTCACCATCAGCACTTTCCGTTTGTGGCATAACTAGACCTTCATGTTGTTCGTCAGATTGCTGCGGTGGTGTGTTAACACTGTTTTCTGGGTCTTGTTCACTTAAATAATCTTCCCCTTCTTGGGGAGCTGCTAGCTCTTCTTCTACGGCGGCTGGCACTTCAAGACCAATAGACGTGCTGGTGCTGCACTCTCCCTGACCCTGATCACTAGTGTTCGAAGACTGACGCACAAATTTCAAAATTGATCCTTTGATTGACTTTTCTGCTTGTTCTCTTGATTTTTTTAATTTTTTTTTCTCTGCACCACTAGGATAATGACGCTTCATTGCAGTATGTCTGCAAGAGCATTATTATAATTAAAATACTGCTCTGCGTATGTATTGCATATGATAAAATCTTTATAAAATTATAAAGTTAAATTTTTTGTAAAGGTTTTTATTATTGTATTATTTTGTATTTGTATTATAAAATTATACGGTGATCCTAAATAAAATCTTTTAGAAAGTACAAGTTTATAAAAAACTATTAATTGGGAAAAACCATGCAAAAGTATAATAAGATAAGAACAAGCAAAACAATAACCCTCGCATAGCAGTACTTGGTGCTAATTTTCATTGTTTGTGCAATATCACAATTAACCATAAAAAGAATATGGCGGCATGGTGCAATTCATTTTACAAATTTTAATGCTTAAACAAAGCATCATTATTTTATTCTTTAATATGCATCTTGTACTTGTACTAAGCTATATTGGTGGTCGTCGGTTATACCGCGGTTTCTTGATGACAAAACAAACCCGCGTCATAAGACCGACTGCTGCATAAACGGAGAACACCGGTTGACCGATATGATTTAAAACAGCCTATAAAACAAAACACCAAGCATTGTGTTTTTAGACCGTATTAAAAGTTGAATTCAGATGCATTTGAATGCTGTTCAGATTGTATGTATACTGTAGCAGGGAACCAGTCAATAAGTTGTGCAAACAAAATTATCGTACGCACTGCTTTCTCTCCTTCCCTCTCTCATTAACAGACCGTGCAAATCAGGGAACTGTTCTCTTTCATTACCACTCAAAATTATCGTATGATCAAGACAAATTAAAAATTAACCAAAACATTTTGATGAACACTAAATTACTGTATACATACCGATATGACACATGTTTCGTTCTTGTCGTCTTAGATAAATAAGTAATTAAGAAAAACTGTAAAAAGAAAGGGAGAAAAGACGAAACCATGTCGTACCCGAATCCGCGGTGGCGGTATACCGAAGGGCGGTATAACCGGCGACCACTGTAGTTGTTTTAATACACTTCTATTTTGCACTTACTTTGTCAGATCAGATGACGGTAAGCCAATAAATTTATAAATGAAGGAAGGACTGCAGAAAAAACGTAATGAACTACAGTAAATTACTTACAAAAATAACTTTGGCACATTTATCATAAGTAAGGAAAATAGCACACCTAGTCAACAAGACGAAGTCAACTGCGGACTGACCCAACAACTGTTTTCGTGTTTGTAAACCACGCAGCGCCTGGCCACCGCAACCTTCTTCAAGGTCATGTCCAGCCGTGACTCATGGCAGTGATGCCAATCCATGCGTAATTTTTTAATGTTGTAATTATTTTAAAGAAACATAAGAGTCCGCGGTGGCTTAGTGGATAGAACGATAGGTCTTCTTATTCGGAGGACCGAGGTTCGAATCCCGGCCCGGCACCTCTAGATTTTTTCGAAAGAAACAATGCTATGTGCTGTATGACAATAACCGCTGTACTCAAGTGGTTCGGATTCCACTATAAGCAGTAGGACCCGTCATTATGGGGAGTTATGACCCATAATGACGAGTAGGATTAGGGTTTTAATTGTAAATGGGTATATCCCGTAAAAATGTTAAATAAATAAATAAATAAAATAATAATAATATTCCTTATAGTTAGAAACGTAAACTAGGTTATATGATTTATTTCTTATGTCATAAAAATATATATAGGCCTATTTGAAGCCTCTTAGAATTTAGAATTACCCGCAATAATCTATGAATAGAATGGGTTGTAAAAAATGTGATTTAAGTTTTTTATGAGACACATTTTAAATTTTAAATACAAATTCGTCTCGTCGTGGGGCCCCTCCCAGGCGGGGGCCTGGGGCGGTACCCCCCCCCCCCCCCGCCCCCTTGGTACGCTACTGATGGTGGGCCAAGATGCAAACAATATCAGCTGTAAACCAACATACACAGTGACGTTTTACATATTAAATAGTTATTTTTTTACAGATATATAATGACATAAATAATAGTTGTGCTATTCATTTGGGTGTAGTTCTACACGGGACAAGGGGACAATTGCCCTCAATGTTTGATGAAGAATTCAAAATATAATTTAGAAAGGATGAAGAAGCCTTATGTGTTACTTATTAACTGTTAATGGATTTACAACTAATGTACAATGTCGTTATATTCAATTAAAAATATACATATCAAAATGAGTTTGTACTTTATTTCAACTCATGAAAAAAGACTATGATGCTGCTGCTGCTCCTCAGATTGTGAAATCTTCTTGTTGGTTTATTAGTGTTCAATTTCAATAGTGATTTGATTATGCATGTGCCAGTGCCAGTTTATATTGGGGGGGGGGGGGAGAAGAGCTCAAAAGATCGACAATTAACTCTGCCATAAATACAGGGGCCTGATAATTGTGATGACAATGATGACAGTTAATTAATGGTAAAAACACACACAATACAGTAGATAATACTATGCAAAAGGAAAAAAAAAATGTTACTTCTTATATTGCTTTCTTTTCTACTGTTGTGTAACACTGCTTTACATCATTTATAAAGTGTTTCATATACTTATGGGCATTTCATGCATCAAAAAACAACTTGTAAAAACCTCTCAACTTTTAGAAATTACACATAATTTTATAACAGCAATAATAATAAATTAATTCTTACCACCTCAGCTGTTACTTCATACATTATAACTCCATTGTTAAACATAAACATGGATTTTTACAAGTATTTTACTTCATATTAATTTTAGTAATACTTTTTACAAGCATGAAAAAGTTTGTCATTAGAGAATGATCACAATTACTGCAATTTCATTAATAAAATACTTGGGAATTATTGAAGCTGTATAATGAATAGTTTACAGCTGACTTATACCGTACAGCTTCAAAATTAGGTAAAGTGAAATAAAATAAAAATGCTTATCTAATTATATAAAAATAATATGATATAGGCTACAATAGATTTTCTGCAGTTCTACTATACACACCTGTATTTATTATGTTACTGATATACTTTAGTTTTCAACACATTTTCAAACAGCTACACATGTACACATGCCTACATAATATGTTTAACACAACTCTTACTGAATATTTGTATTTAAGAGACACTAATTGGTTTTTGTATACCACTGAGTGTGTATGATAAAAGTCATGTTTCAGACACCACTTTATATTCATAAGATTATTTATAACACATACACATTTGTTTAGCCTGTATCTAACTAAGAACAACATCATTTATAGGTTCAAAACATTTAATTTTTCTAACCCCAAATGTTTCATCCATTCTACAATGAGACATCCTCAGAATCCATACTTCAGATGCTTCCAAAAAAATGGAAGAAACAATTAGTGTTATGAAAACTGAAACGTATTCCAGGGAACCTCAAAGAAGTGCTGTTCTCAAGCAAGGCTACTTGTGTCCGTTACATTCTGTATTTGTCTCTGTACTGTAAAACACCCATGGTACTTTATAATAGCCAGAGCATTTTGTTTTTCTTTTCCAAATATGATATTAACATAAATCTTAAACATTCTTAATAAAGATTTAAACTTAATTTACGACAAGTTTGCTATCTACCTGGAACAATAGGAAGGCATATCCCTTTGGAGGGAAATATGACTTGCTTTCCGCTTTATGAGGCCAGTCAACGACTAGTGGACCAAACCTTCGGAAGCTGGCTGTGATTTCATCTAGGTATCAAACAATTTCATACAGTCAATACAGACTGCTTCACACAAAACAAGTTATTTTTATGCTAAAATATTTTAACAAGTTACCATATACGATTTGTATAACTATCATTAAAAGTTCTGTAATAATATACAAATATGAATATTATAAAAAGTGCAGCAAAGGTTGACAAAGATTAAGATAAATTTGTCAGCTTAAACAAATAAATAAATAAATAGATGGAAAAATTATTATAAAGACTGGACAAAACTTTGAACAACTGAATGGAAGCAAATATAGAAAATAATTCCATTTATAAATCCATTATGTGATTCATAATAGAAATAATAAAGAAAGTTCATTTATGTGTAATATAACAAATTCTTTAAATATTTACACAGTTAGAAATTAGTAGTTATTTTAACCTGCCCAACTTTAACTAAAGGTATCTTGTTAGGATTTCTACATCACAGATAAATTTGTTTTAATTTTATGTTATTAAGACATGAAATCAGCAGGAAAAATATACAGTGTGAAATCTGCATAAAACAGAAAAACAAAATAATGAGGATAGAACAGATGTGATAGAATGAAATGTTGTCTTTGGTGGTCCAAAGATGGGGTACAAAGAGGTCAACATCACAGGTTGACTCAATAATGTTATATTATTTACCAATCAAAATTTTCATGTACTTTCCAATAGAAAAAATTGGCACTATTTAAATCTACACTACTCTAACTGTTATTACAAACACACTTAGAATCACACACATGGTGCAAAAGTTAAGTAAGCAAGTACCTTCATCAATATCTGGAGGGAGACCACCTACAAAAACTTTTCGTGAAAACCTCTCTCCGGTTTCAGAACCTTGGCTGTGTGGAGAAGAGCGTGATGGTGAACTCAGGGGAGGTGGTGGTACAGACATAACTTGTCCATCCACTAAATGTGAACTTGCATCATCTAGTAAAGCCGCTTGGTCCTCAAGTCCAGGAAAAAATGGAGATTTGCCTGTCAACAAAACAAATGAATGGATGTCAACAAATAAACATTTTACACTTTCTGTTGAGAAATGATACATGATAGATCACACTGTATCATAAGAAAAAGTAGTGACAATATTTTGGTTATGAAAAATGTACATATCATGAAAGTTTCTAGTCAAAATTCTGTTTAAGTATTTTACTTTTCACTTTGTTTAATTATTGTTTATATGTATTATTTTACTTTAATGTCTTTTAGTAAATATTTTGTTTTCATATTGTATTTGTTATAATAGTCTCATCAGGTTTAAATACACAGTTTAAAAATTGTTGGGCTCTATTAAGCTACCATGTTTTTAATGAACTGTATACACCAGTACTTTTGGTAATCTATTAGTAATCTATTGCTATAAATCAATGACCTAATATGCAAGACACAAGTTAGTTGTAATCTTATTAATATCCAAATGTAATTAACTTTTTATGTATATGTTAGCTGGAAATTATTATAATTTGGATTTATTACAAAATAGTGATAAACAAAAACAATTAAAAACAAAATGAGAGTCACAACTACTACAGTATCATGGTTTACAAACAAAGTATTGTTCCTCACTCTTTACTCAGGTAAAGAATGTTACTGTACTATTTATTTTATGTACGAGATTATTTGTCACTTATATTTCTTCTTATTTTGGTACTTTATGTAGCCTAATTAGCTAATTTTTCTACTTCTTAATAACTAACATATTGTAAATCCAAGACTTCAATTAAAAACAAAACTCTTCAAAAAATATGGAAACCTCTTTTCTGACAGTTTGTTTCTATTTTTCACATGTTCAAAACATCTGAACAATTAATGAGAAGAATTACATTTTTTAAACTTAAATCTTCTCCTTAAACAACAGAGTTGGAAGAAGAGATTGTAACAAATGATTACCACCTCTCAAAAATGTATCCAAAGGAGTAGCAGCTTTTACAGGGTGCAAAAAACTCATAGTTCTCTAAATTGTTATTCATAAGAATAATATGAAGTCAAAGAGTATTCTATAATATAAATACAATATTCTTTGTATTTATTGTAAAAACTCAAAAACAGTCCTTCCCTGTGGTCCCTGGTAAGAAAGGCCTGAAAATAACTGTTAATAAAACATTGCAAGTGAGGTATGTATGCACTCCATCTCCATGAATCTTATACATTTACATAACATATTTGTACCATTGTGCTGCATAAATCAGTATAGTCAGTATGAAGATCAATATCAAAATGTCCAGTCCACAACATATGGCAACAAAATTTAAAGGCAACTGACATGTATGCGTTCATAGCAATCAAGAATAGGATGAGCCTAGATATAGATAAACATAAATCATGATTCAAAGAAGGGAAAATACACATATAATAACTAGCTAATGTCAGAAGCAAGTTAAACCTTTGGTATGCATAGTTCGTGCTTACTTTACTCTTTAGAGTTTATATGGTGATACTAAATAATTAACAGCTAAAACAAAAACCTGAAAAACAACTTTCATAAAAGAGGGATTTACTTCTGCAGAGGTATTACAAATGCCTTCAAAAATATTACTTTATAGACGTGAGGCAAGTTTTGGATACCTGAGGAGATTAAACTCCTTTATATTCAACACTGCACAGTCATTTACACATATACACAGCACCCCAACATACTTTAACGAACAGAATCTGCATGTCAAATCACCAACGAGAAGACTAAAAATGTCTTACATGTTAACAAATATAGATTCTAAGCTTCTCCAGCTTGTAATGCAATAAAGATAAAATCAGCTGAGAAAGTGGAAGAAGATCAATCCTCCAACTAAAAAAAATTACTAACTTATACAGCTTGAAAACAGATAATTTGTTTGTAATATACCTTTCCCACACTAGTAATTCTGGTGTTAGTAAATGAAAGCCTATATTGAGTTTGAGTGGTGACTGTAGTCTTTGTACTATAACTAAGAAGAATAAGTGAGGAAATTTAATACAATTTCATAGGGTTTTCATTTTATATTAACATCTGTATGCTTTTGAAAATCGAATATATATAATCAGAATTCTAATGTTATTGTGGGTAAGAAGAAACCACAGAAGAAGTCAAGCTTCGTGTATGCAAGAAGGTTTTTCTACCCATGCTATTACATCGAACAGAAAATCTCACTCTGCTGAAGAAACATGGGTTGACTACATTGAGAAAGTACAAGTATCAGAAGGGATATGACAGTGTTAGAAGTCAAACATCTCAACCGTGATAGAAAGGAGCAACGTAACTGGCTAAAGGACTCCAACACTGGTAGGAGGTGATGGAAATGATGAATTATCATTTTAATTATAATGTTGTAACAGCACTTAGTAAAATTTATTAAAATTTCCCTCAAGTAGTTAGTCCATTCAAGGCCTACAGTATGTATAAATAAAAATATAATTTTAACATGCTGTTTACATCTTGAATGCATTTGTTAGTACTTCTTTTTTCTTTCTTTCTTCTTTGTTAAGGGTTTCTCTCAAAAAGGACAAGATGTTTTTATTCTATTGTATTCTGCACTGAGGGTTATGGGAAACTAACTTTATATAAAACAAAATTAGACAAATAATGCCTGAAACATTGTATTGCCTTGATTGCGACCTTAATCTGCTGAAAAACAAAGCTGGCCAGAGTGGTTCAATTCTATCGCAACAATTGGTGAGTGCAATGTGATTACTTGTAATTCAGTAAATTTAGTCACCAGTTTATTTGATCTGTGAATAGTGTGTGCTGAATCACTATAATTGTAAAGAGCTGTTGGTTACTGCATAATTTGGTTATAATGATTAAATAATACCTGTAATTTTTATAATGATTCCAGTTTTTAAAATTTTCACACATGATAACTGGTATAAAGCTATCTGAATCAATTCCAGGTTGACTACCTACTTTATAAGTTTCACCATCACAGGGTTAATTCATGTCCTTTCAAGTTTATTGACTCTAAAATTTAATTAATGAAACTGCAGAGTTTTAAATTAAACACATAGACTTACAAACAATTATTGGCGATTCATCTTGTTTGTGGTTGCTGCTCTGTGGTAGTTGTTTCAGTATGTCAATGTTTCATGACATATTCAGGACAAATGTTGGGAAGGCTGATTCACTATCTCATCTTATGCAACTGAAGAATGAAATGAATTAAAAGAATAGATTCCTTACAAAGCAACAAATGAAACAATTCATCTCAGCAAATCAAAGTATGATTCAATTTTGATTACCCATATCCCAGAATTAAAACAATTGCTCATATGAATCACTAATTTTCTTGCATTAATCTTTGTTTGGTTCGTATCACCTACTAAAACTGCCAATTTTAGGTTAGATCATAGTCTGACACCACTAGCTTTCTACCCTGGCCCCTCGGCCAGAAGCCTGGGTTCTTACTAAATTTTACACTACATACTGTTTGTTATTATGTGTACCTGCAGATTTTTTTAATGCGTATTAATGATTATCTTGTACCTTCTGTGATGACTTCTCCATTTTACTTTTTCATGTTCAATTATTACTGTTATTCCTACCTAACAAGATGGTCCATATTAAAAGACCACATTATTTGACCCCACTCATAAGCTCTAGATCCATCCTGGTTTGATCGACACTAATTAATGCATATTTCCAGCCTGGAAATTCCAGGGGTATACACACTGGAATTTTATTTTAACTTTTACTCATTAAAGTTAGTTACAATATGTTAATCACTGTCATATCATATTCTGTTTGTTACATGAACAAGGAAAAACACTCATCAAACTGAGCGTTTAACGTATGAGCATGTGAAACTGATGGAGGGGAGAGAATTTCATTATTTTGTTATTTTTCTTCGTCTTTCTCAAATTTCCTCTTTGGCCAGAAATAACCGATCCCGTACTCTACGATAACTTGCTACTACAGTAAGTACCCTGGCACGTCATAATTATGAATAGGGTATGTAAACTGTCATAGACGACGTGGGAGAATGCCTTGATAAACGAATGAATTTTACCATCACATATTTCACGATACTCTTATTCTACTACTACTACTGCGTACTAGTACTAGTGCGATTCTACACACTAGTATATTAGTTTTCGTGTAACAGGTGTGTATGAAATTGACTGGAACTTGGAATACAGGACATGGTATTCAAATCACTGTTGAATAAAAAAGACTGCTGTCGACGAGTTACGCAAAACGTGCAATTGAAGCCTACTGATGAGATATTAGAAAATAATGCAGTAAGGACAAAGTGGTTGTAACATTTTACCACCTCGTCAATGCGCCGCTAGCACCCCATTAACTTGCGCGTGCTCTCTCTCTGCCCAGGGCAATGAACCCAATACAGACACGTGGCGACTCCTACTCCCTCCTCACTAAGCCAAATCTCTTAATCTAATACCACTCGAACTAAACTGCTTTCGGAAAACTCTTTAAAATGAGTTACGTCAAAGGACTGTTCTGACATACCCCATAAATTAATCTTGATATTGATAAAGTAAACGTAAACAAGATATGTATTCAAACCGCGCAAGGTAAATACGAATATATGAATCATAAAATATAATTAGAACGAGAATCTATAATTCATAAAACCAACATATTTGATGAATTAACCTCAATAAGGTATTCAAAGTATACTGTAACCGCTACTACCCAACAACATTAAAATTGTCTTGCACTGTCGTGGTATCAGTCAGTAATAACAACAGTCAACACACATCGTTTCATTTTTATTAAACCCAAACGTTTCGCCCAATACAACGATGCGGCATTCTCAGTAGAGCCACTAAGGATGGGACTGAAGATGACTCATTGTAGTATGGGCGAAACGTTTGGTTTTAACAGAAAAAATGATGTGCGTTAAACCGAAAATAGTGTTGTTTTTAATATCAAGACTAAACAATTTACATATGTCGCATGTCGTGTTGACAGCAAGTATTACATATTTCAATTAATCTAAAATTTAATGTAACTGTTCTGGGCAGTAAGACGGCAGCTATATGTCCGACGTACAAGGTACAAACTAAAAAATATCGGTATGGAGAACCATACATGACTTCCATATTCTAAGATTTATATTTAAAATCATTTTCACCCAAACAGCCAGGCTGTGTCTTACCTGCCTTTTTATTGCTGTATTAAATGAAAAATATTATATTACATTAAAATGAAAAAATTATAATTTTATTGCCTGGCAACAAAATTATTTTATTTTTAACAATTACCATTGTTTCAAAAAGTTTAAATAAATTTTCAAGTACTTTACTCTTGTTAAAACGTAAAAGGTTGCAGGTAAACTACCCCTTCCCCTTAACCGATCTTCACCAAAATCGAAAGTCCTTGAGACCTCTACAATTCAGGGACGTATGCAAAAAATTATTTGATTCTGTTTGAATTTGCGGCTGTTATCGTTTGCCATAGAAAATACGCTTGATAAAAAAACGTTGCAGGTAAACTACCCCTTCCCCTTAACCGATCTTCACCAAAAACAATAGGTCTTGAGTACTCTACAAATCAGGGCTGTATGCAAAACATTATTTGATTCTGTTTGAATTTGCGGCTGTTATCGTTTGCCATAGAAAATACCCTTGTTAAAAAAACGTTGCAGGTAAACTACCCCTTTCCCTAAACCGATCTTCACCAAAAACAATAGGTCTTGAGAACTCTACAATTTAGGGCTGTATGCAAATAATCTTTTGATTCTGTTTGAATTTGCGGCTGTTATCGTAAACTACCCCTTTCCCTCAACCGATCTTCACCAAAAACAATAGGTCGCGAGTACTCTGCAAATCAGGGCTGCATGCAAAAAATTATTTGATTCTGTTTGAATTTGCGGCAGTTATCGTTTGCCATAGAAAAAAAATCTACAGACACACAGACAGACAGACACTTTTCAAAAAACGACTTTTTTTCATGTTTTGAGTGTAGTAGAATCAGAATCTGCAATAATCTCGAACACGATTTTTTTTGCCATCACCATACTTCCATTCCTTAAGGAATATGGAAGTAAATATCAGTATGGAGAACCATACATGACTTCCATATTCTAAGATTTATATTTAAAATCATTTTCACCCAAACAGCCAGGCGGTGTCTTACCTGCCTTTTTATTGCTGTATTAAATGAAAAATATTATATTACATTAAAATGAAAAAATTATAATTTTATTGCCTGGCAACAAAATTATTTTATTTTTAACAATTACCATTGTTTCAAAACGTTTAAATAAATTTTCAAGTACTTTACTCTTGTTAAAACGTAAAAGGTTGCAGGTAAACTACCCCTTCCCCTCAACCGATCTTCACCAAAATCGAAAGGCATTGAGACCTCTACAATGCAGGGACGTATGCAAAAAATTATTTCATTCTGTTAGAATTTGCGGCTGTTATCGTTTGCCATAGAAAATACGCTTGATAAAAAAACGTTGCAGGTAAACTACCCCTTCCCCTTAACCGATCTTCACCAAAAACAATAGGTCTTGAGTACTCTACAAATCAGGGCCGTATGCAAAACATTATTTGATTCTGTTTGAATTTGCGGCTGTTATCATTTGCCATAGAAAATACCCTTGTTAAAAAAACGTTGCAGGTAAACTACCCCTTTCCCTCAACCGATCTTCACCAAAAACAATAGGTCTTGAGAACTCTACAATTTAGGGCTGTATGCAAATAATCTTTTGATTCTGTTTGAATTTGCGGCAGTTATCGTTTGCCATAGGAAATACCCTAGTTAAAACATAAAACGTTACAGGTAAACTACCCCTTTCCCTTAACCGATCTTCACCAAAAACAACAGGTCTTGAGAACTCTACAAATCAGGGCTGTATGCAAAACATTATTTGATTCTGTTTGAATTTGCGGCTGTTATCGTTTGCCAAACAAACAAAATTACCCTTGCTAAAAAAAACCCGTTGCAGGTAAACTACCCCTTTCCCTCAACCGATCTTCACCAAAAACAATAGGTCGCGAGTACTCTGCAAATCAGGACTGTATGCAAAAAATTATTTGATTCTGTTTGAATTTGCGGCAGTTATCGTTTGCCATAGGAAAAAATCTACAGACAGACAGACACACAGACAGACAGACACACACACAGACACTTTTCGGAAAACGAGTTTTTTTCATGTTTTGAGTGTAGTAGAATCAGAATCTGCAATAATCTCGAACACGATTTTTTTTGCCATCACCATACTTCCATTCCTTAAGGAATATGGAAGTAAAATTACCCTTGATAAAAAACCGTTGCAGGTACACTACCCCTTTCCCTTAACCGATCTTCACCAAAAACGACAGATCTTGGGTACTCTACAATTCAGGCCTGTATGCAAACAATTATTTGATTCTGTTTGAATTTGCGGCTGTTATCGTTTGCCATAGAAAACACCCTTGATAAAACATAAAACGTTGCTGGTAAACTACCCTATTCCATTAACCGATCTTCACCAAAAACAATAGGTCTTGAGAACTCTACAATTCAGGGCTGTATGCAAAAACATTAGTTGATTCTCTTTGAATTTACGGCAGTTATCGTTCGTCATAGAAAAAATACCCTTGTTAAAACATAAAACGTTGCTGGTAAACTACCCCTTTCCCTTAACCGATCTCCAACAAAATCAACAGACCTTGAGTTCTGTATAATTACAAAAGTTATGCAGAAGAGTAGTTGATTCTGTTTTAATGTAAGGCAGTTATCGTTCGTCAAAAAAAAAAATTACCCTTGATAAAACATAAAATGTAGCTGGTAAACAACCCTATTCCCTTAACCGATCTTCACCAAAACCAACAGGTCTTGAGAACTCTACATTTCAGGGCTGTATGCAAAATATTATATGATTCTGTTTGAATTTGCGGCTGTTATCGTTTGCCATATAAAATACCCTTGATAAAACAAAAAACGTGTCTGGTAAACTACCCCTTTCCCTTAACCGATCTTCACCAAAAACAATAGGTCTTTAGTACTCAACAAAACAGGGCAGTATGCAAAAACGTATTTGATTCTGTTTGAATTTGCGGCTCTTATCGTTTGCCATAGAAAATACCCTTTTAAAACATAAAACGTTGCAGGTAAACTACTCCTTTCCCTTAACCGATCTTCACCACCACCAATAGGTATTGAGAACTCTACAATACAGGGCTGTATGCAAAAACGTATTTGATTCTGTTTGAATTTGCGGCTCTTATCGTTTGCCATAGAAAATACCCTTTTAAAGCATAAAACGTTGCAGGTAAACTACTCCTTTCCCTTAACCGATCTTCACCACCACCAATAGGTATTGAGAACTCTACAATACAGGGCTGTATGCAAAACATCATTTGATTCTGTTTGAATTTACAGCAGTTATCGTTCGTTATATAAAAAATTACCCTTGTTAAAACATAAAATGTTGCTGGTAAACAACCCTATTCCCTTAACCGATCTTCACCAAAACCAACAGGTCTTGAGAACTCTACATTTCAGGGTTGTATGCAAAATATTATATGATTCTGTTTGAATTTGCGGCTGTTATCGTTTGCCATATAAAATACCCTTGATAAAACAAAAAACGTGTCAGGTAAACTACCCCTTTACCTTAACCGATCTTCACCAAAAACAATAGGTCTTTAGTACTCAACAAAGCAGTGCTGTATGCAAAAACATATTTGATTCTGTTTGAATTTGCGGCTCTTATCGTTTGCCATAGAAAATACCCTTTTAAAACATAAAACGTTGCAGGTAAACTACCCCTTTCCCTTAACCGATCTTCACCAAAAACAAAAAGTCTTGAGAACTCTAAAATTCAGGGCTGTATGCAAAACATTATTTGATTATGTTTGAATTTGCGGCTATTATCGTTTGCCATATAAAATACCCTTGTTAAAACAAAACGTTGCAGGTAAACTACCCCTTTCCCTCAACCGATCTTCACCAAAAACAATAGGTCGCTAGTACTCTACAAATCAGGACTGTATGCAAAAAATTGTTTGATTCTGTTTGAATTTGCGGCTGTTATCGTTTGCCATAGAAAAAAAATCTACAGACGGACAGACACACAGACACACACACAGACACTTTTCGAAAAATGACTTTTTTTCATGTTTTGAGTGTAGTACAATCATATTCTGCAATAATCTCGAACACGATTTTTTTTGCCATCACCATACTTCCATTTCCTTAAGGAACATGGAAGTAAAAGTAAAAATCAATAGGTCTTGAGTACTCTACAAATCAGGGCTGTATGCAAAGTATTATTTGATTTTGTTTCAATTTGCGACTCTTATCTTTTGCCATAAAAAATACCCTTTTAAAACATAAAACGTTGCAGGTAAACTACCCCTTTCCCTTAACCGATCTTCACCAAAAACAATAGGTCTTGGGTACTCTACAAATCAGGGCTGTATGCAAAACATTATTTGTTTCTGTTTGAATTTGCGTCTCTTATCGTTTGCCATAGAAAATACCCTTTTAAAACATAAAACGTTGCAGGTATACTACCCCTTTCCCTTACCCGATCTTCACCAAAAACAATAAGTCTTGGGTACTCTACAAATCAGGGCTGTATGCAAAACATTGTTTGATTCTGTTTACATTTGCGGCTTTTATCGTTTGCCATAGGAAATACCCTTGTTAAAACATAAAACGTTGCAGGTAAACTACCCCTTTCCCTTAACCGATCTGTACCAAAATCGACAGATCTTGAGAACTCTACCATTTAGGGCTGTATGCGAAACATTATTTGATTCTGTTTGAATTGGCGGCTGTTATCGTTTGCCAAACAAACAAAGTTACCCTTGATTTAAAAAAACCGTTGCTGGTACACTACCCCTTCCCCTTAACCGATCTTCACCAAAATCGAAAGCCATTGAGACCTCTACAATTCAGGGATGTATGCAAACAATTATTTGATTCTGTTTGAATTTGCGGCTGTTATCGTTTGCCATATAAAATACGCTTGATAAAAAAACGTTGCAGGTAAACTACCCCTTTCCCTTAACCGATCTTCACCAAAAACAATAGGTCTTGAGTACTCTACAAATCAGGGCTGTATGCAAAACATTATTTGATTCTGTTTGAATTTGCGGCTGTTATCGTTTGCCATAGAAAATACCCTTGTTAAAAAAACGTTGCAGGTAAACTACCCCTTTCCCTCAACCGATCTTCACCAAAAACAATAGGTCTTGAGAACTCTACAATTTAGGGCTGTATGCAAATAATCTTTTGATTCTGTTTGAATTTGCGGCTGTTATCGTTTGCCATAGGAAATACCCTTGTTAAAACATAAAACGTTACAGGTAAACTACCCCTTTCCCTTAACCGATCTGTACCAAAATCGACAGATCTTGAGAACTCTACAATTTAGGGCTGTATGCGAAACATTATTTGATTCTGTTTGAATTTGCGGCTGTTATCGCTTGCCAAACAAACAAAATTACCCTTGCTAAAAAAAAACCGTTGCAGGTAAACTACCCCTTTCCCTCAACCGATCTTCACCAAAAACAATAGGTCGCGAGTACTCTGCAAATCAGGGCTGCATGCAAAAAATTATTTGATTCTGTTTGAATTTGCGGCAGTTATCGTTTGCCATAGAAAAAAAATCTACAGACAGACACACAGACAGACAGACAGACAGAAGACAGACAGACACACAGACACTTTTCGGAAAACGACTTTTTTTCATGTTTTGAGTGTAGTAGAATCAGAATCTGCAATAATCTCGAACACGATTTTTTTTGCCATCACCATACTTCCATTCCTTAAGGAATATGGAAGTAAAAATGTTACACAACGATAAACGCGCTGTTAATTATTCGAGTCTCCAGGTTTTAGTAAAACACTTGTTCCGATGCTGTCTCATAAGTTGTCCTGAATTTTAAATTTTATCAATATTTTGCACACACTACCGTAGTACTGAAACTCGTTTCCTGTTTGACGTAAACGAACTACAGGCCTCTCTCCGTTAACACCTAACGTTTATGTGAATCCACCACAATGTCGTTTGAAATTTTAAACAACCCGCGATTTAATATGCTATATATAGGTACCCGCTAAAATTAGTTGGTTTACTCCTATAACGCAGGACTTACGGCTACGTACAATAATACCTTAAATTTCCACTGTGAATTTATTTTGGCTACACTTATACTAACGCAAGATTATTAACACACAAGAGTTAAATAACCTTCGTATTGTTTAAATTAGCAGCCATCCTTACTATTTCTTTTATGAATTTGCTAACTGCTATAATTTTTATTGTTCGACTAAGCTTTTCGTCATCACTGACATCTTCAGGTCTTAAACAACGACCTGAAGATGTCAGTGATGACGAAAAGCTTAGTCGAACAATAAAAATTATAGCAGTTAGCAAATTCATAAAAGAAATAGTTAAATAACCGCCAACATATAATATGTACACACAAAACACGTTAATCTGTGAAGTACACAACGTTTACTCACATCGTGTTACTGTGCAAACAACGGAATACAAGCAACTATGGTGCTGCTAGCTCCACAGCAGTTAATTACTGTCCCAGCCAAAAGGACGACAGTCGGAAGCCTCTGATGTAATATGTTCTTAAAAGTGCGGCAGTTCCCGACACTGTCCCTGTGTACCAATCAGATTCCACTAATAGTAAAATGAGATAGACCTTAGTGTTCTAGAGTCTACGATTTCTTTCGTTGTTTACACAAATTGTAAAAAAAAATTACGATCTTGTAAAAGGTAAAAAAATGTCTCCTGATGTACAAGAAAAACTTGCTTTTCTGCACGTCCAACTACAGTATATGTGAGAGTCAGATCATTGAGTAATTATTTAGCGACTGCATCCAAGTCTTCTCCAGTGATTTCTCTTTACAATCAACCCTAACTAGTACACTGCACTACAGTATCCAGATCAATCACTCATCTTGTACAGAGCCAGTAAGATTCCTTAATATCTTTTGGTATCCAATGTAAGTAACCTTCGCGACTAACTGCCATTTTCTCACCTACGAAACTATCCTCCCTCCCAATTTTTTACAGAATTTCGTAAAATAACTCCGTAAATTTCTTAATTCCGTAAATTATATAATATACTCTTTTTTTAGCTGCGCATCCATTTACGTGGTTTGTCGTCTCTCTTTGTTCATCCTTCACATACTTCTCTCTGAGCACTGCGGTGTTATTTATCATTCTGGTGGTGATGGATCTGAATTATTCTCTATTTGTATGTCAGTTATTCCATTCGTTGCTTCATTTATACTGTTAATTGGAGTTCTATTGCATCCGTCATAAAACTTGTTCTTGTTTTATTCAACTTACTAATCGTCCGCCATACTATATTACTGTGTTTACAAAAACAGAAATATAGAATACAAAAATATAAAAAACCAGTTATGCCGATAGAACGAAGAATTTATTAAAAATTTTAAAACCTAGCTAAAAATTTGTTAGGTAACAGGTCACTGTCTTATAGCAACGTTTCAGCTACACTAGATATCTGTAGCCGTTTACAAGCAAATAATTCTAAAATACAAAAAATAAATAACATAAACATGGCAACTCTGTAGCGGCACACTGCTTTAAATTGTAACTGTAACACACATATTCGACACACTACTGTTGACATTGAACGTATTTATTTGTTTAGGATATAACTTTTCAATCGTTACTTGCTGTAGGCTACTGTAAAACTCAAGTGAATTTATAAGTAGTTGTAATTATTTAATACCTAATAACGTGATCATTTTCATGCTACGAAACCTTTATTACTGTAGGCCTACAGACTTTCTGTATCGAGACAACCAGTGGCGTAACTCTTTTATCTGGGCCTTTGTGGGCCCCCCACCTACCCTTAATTATTTCATGCCTCTGTTCCCTCTAGATATATTAACCCCTCCTTACAGCTGTGATAAATACTAAAATTATATAACGTGCCGAGAATAACTTCTTTCTTGTATTAATAAAATACAACTTTTGTTTCAATTAATAGTTTGATTTGTTATTTAGTATCTTTTATGCTTTGACCAATGCAAATAAAATACTGATTATCAGACATGTCACTAGTAACAAATTATAATTTTGTTATTTATTGATCTTGTATGCATCCTGAACAAGTACAAATTTTTATTAACTTTAAATTCATGAAGACAGCGAATGTTTATATTAAATTTTATATCGTAAACACTTTATTAACTAAACTCATATTTTTAAACAAACCAAAAATCTATTTCACCTTTAAAACTTTGTCATCTGCTTACTTACAGCTTTATAAATTTGCAATAATTTTAGTCTAGGACAAATATTGGAAATGGAATTATAGGAAAAAAATTCTGATATAAAGACAATTTATTTTACAAAAATAGGATTCTTGTATTTGAAAACATTACTTGAAATGCAAATCTACACTGGCCTCGGTTTCTTTTTTAACTGGAATCACGCTCTATTGTGCAGTTAACCAAATAATTTACACTCTCCAAATACATCATTAGGTACTGGTAAAATAACAGTAAAAATATGTGAATTTTGTTTATGTTAAATACACACGGAGAAATTTGGTTTTACCTAAGTTCAGTGTTTTATACCCATTCGTAAAAAATTAAAGGAAATGTTTGCGTGCTCTGCGATTCCGCCAGTTACGCTGCTGGAGACAACTAGGCCTATATTGAGACTTCGCTTTGTTACACCTATAAAATAAGTAATACTATGTTCTGTACACTTTCCGAGGGACAACCCCCCCCCCCCACACACACACACAAATACAACGGATTTTGATAAGGCCTCTTGTCCGGTAACATTATTCACTTACTCGTTAACTTTTTACACAACTTGCCAATTATTTAATGGAATGTTAAAATGCTCATTATTTTCAAATTCTAAATAGAAGTCTAAGAAAACGGTACCAAATACGACACGAATGTGACGCACTGAGCGTTAGAAAGTAATAAAATGATCATTGATGTTCACCAATCGTATCAGTCACATAGCAAAATTTGTGAATACAAACTGTCATGACATTTGTATTTCTCGTTGTCACGTAGGTACAATGAGTAATAAATAACTTGTTTACATTAAAGCAAAGAACTGTCTTCTTTCGGCATTTTTCAATAAAATTTAATACAGAGTTGAGAAAAATTGCTTTCGTGGTACAAAAGTCGGTAGCTTTATAAACGTGATTTTGCTTTAAGATAATGAGTGATAGGTGAATGACTACTGACAGTTCGGTGTGAGCACGCTGCGTGAGATGGGGTCTTACAGACAAATAGTGTGAATAAGACTGAACACTACATTTTCAATACACATTTCTAACTAAAACCCTCGCACGAAGTTTCAGAGTTCATTAAAACGTATGTAAATAGATTTTAATTAAAAAAAAAAACGGAAACATTATGATGCAGTGTACAGAAATCTTTAAAAAAAAACTAACGTGAAATGGTCCAGAGCACAGGTGACTCTTTCAATTCCCGCGACACATGATGACCTTACGTTTTAACGGGAAGATCCTCCGGTTACCAAACTGCATAAATTACTCATATACCTAGATATTATAAATTCTGTTACTAATTCAAAAACTAAGGATCAACAGATCACTGAAAGTTCAGACACCAGCTGCCGCATCGACTGCGTGCGACGCTACGTGAGACAGACCAGACATTACAGTACGTCGCTCGCGTATTCCGTCTACACTGCACAAGTGTTAATTATGATTGAAACTATTGTATGTTATGAATATAGCACTAATTAACTGAACATAAAATTAATTAATTGTATACATTTGTAGCACTCTAAATTCTGACTATCTGCGTCCGTTCGTAGTGTTGATAATACGCCTGCTGCGTTACGGCTGTCTCATAATATTTGTAATGTTATTTCAGTCTCCATTTACTTTCTTAATTAAAGCGAAACGTCTACCTCTTAAGTATGCTTTACAAATCTTTTTTGAAAAAAGCCATCAGCTTTAACGTTGGACCTACAAGGCATAGCAAAAAATACCAAATGTCAGGAAGTTAACGGACAGAAGAGTCCAATAATTGCTGGAAGTAAAGATTTAGAATGGATAAGGAAGTTGTTGTTAGGGCAGCTGACATCTTTGGAAAATCAGGTTACGAAGGAAATAAATCGAAGACGACCCTAACCTGGAAGAAGTACTGGTCATATAAATACATTTTAATCTGAGATGTGGATTTATCTGTCAAGAGGAGAGCTTTTAATACTGGCGTCCTGCTTTAATACTGGAGCTAAGGCACATGAATTATCAAAGAAACATATTAAGATTGAGAGTTACGTGTACAATCATGGACGGAATATGATAAACATCAAAGGGACAGACAAAGTAGTTGTATGTACTATAGTTAGTGGTATTCAAGTAACCGATGTAGTAGTAATCGATGGAGAAAAGACTAACTGGAACTGATCAGAGTATATAACGCTTTACAAGAGAAGTCGCAGACAGCCTGTCGGTGAAGACACGAACCTGTCAGTCATGTGGAGATAACTTTGAACCAGTTGGGAAGTGACACATGACATTATCAAAACGGGCTTCGTTCAGAAATGGGCCTAGATCGGAATAAACGAATTATTACTACATATTCCAGCTAGAAGAAATCTGTACTGTAAACTACATGAACCTACTGCAACCAATAAAAGCTCTAATTATCTATCTTGTCATTTATTAATTTCTTACCAAGCGCAATATAACTGATAAAGTAATTTTATACTCGATATTAGATTTAGGAAATCTATAGAAGGTAAAAGCGTCATTGTGTTGCAGCTCGGAGCTGCATGACCCAGCCAACTAATCGGAATTCTTTTTACGTAGTCTCACTTCTGTTCACGTCAGTCATAAATTACAATACCACAGTAACGATCGAGGCTACGCTCATGGTGTCCTCCTTACATCAACTTTATTAAAATATCTGATCAATTTAGAAAGATGATATTAGAACATGTTAGGCAGTATAAATTTACTCTTAACTATTACATCATACGACAGTTGACCTACTGGACATTCATTATTATGATACAATTACAATTCCCATACTTCTTAAAGTACAATATTTACTATCTTATTATTTTTTTATTATTTTACTATAATCTTTGCAATTTTGACAATTACAAATACAAACTTCATAATTCCATCTTTTGTACTTTAATTTACAACGTAAACATGGTACTTCACTTGTAAAATCAACGTCAGTTGCATGCAAACAAAACCTGGAAGATACGATAGTTCAGGTGCCGGGGACTTCTTCACTAGTTATGGTAATCGGCGGGTGGTGTCAAAATAGTGGGTTGCAGTACTGACGAATGTAGCAGAACTGTTGCTGTTTATAGTTCTCGTTATATATCCGCAATTATGAGGTGTTAGTACAGGCTACATAATTTTTATACTGATATCAAAGTTTATTAAAAAAAAACACGTTTCTGGAATTGCAGCAGCAAAACCAACAATGATTTTCATAAATGTCTCTCTTAAAAATTCCTTCAAGGATCTGTTCCCACACGTTAACGATCAAGTCAATTTAAGTTCAGCAGCAGGCAAGCCTAAAATATTTATTGTAGATTTCTTGTTAGAGGCGAAATTTCCAACCAAATGTGTACTGATTTCATCTTTAAATAGTACAAAACTACCACGTGTGAAAATAAACAGGAACAAAATATTTGAAAATACCTCTATACTATTAACATTAATCTTTCAAAAAATTTATAATCACATCTGAACACAGTACTTATTTATTCATAATCATTCGCTCATTCGTTCACGTTAGAAATCCAAAATGTATTCACTCTACTTCATCTATCAATTGTCAACGATCATACATTTTGCTATTCTATGATAATTTAATGGATACACTGGATTGCCAATGTAATAATTTCGCTATTGATGTCAATAAGCACGGTTATGACATAAACCTCAACAGGAGCGCTGCCACTAAAACTAACCTGACCAACAGAACAGACGACAGCTTAACGTATAACGTTACGCGCAAAAAGTTGAAAAATAATCCGTAGGTCTACAATTTTTTTTCAAAATAAATACTTTTAATCTTACACAAAGAGTGTATTTTTATAATTACGAGAATATAATGTATAATATTAGGAAACAACAGGAGGTGCCACTGGTAGCCAGAGGGTAAAAATTCTCTTCAAAACATGATACAACATTCAAAAATGTACAAGCACTTGTTAAGACACTATTTGTGTCTACTATGACACTCATACACAATTTATTAAATTTCTGCATATTCGTCACCTATCTGTGAGCAGGTTCATTACACGCTGTAGGATTCACTTTAACGTAGGGTAAGTTTTCCTACAGTGAAACAACATAAGACTTCTATGACCTTTATGTAACTAATGAATTGTATTCATATTCACTTACAGGTTACGGTATATATAATTCCATTTACTTGTATTCGACTGCCCAATAAAACTGTTCAGTATATAGAAAGGAATAAATTAAAAACAAACAAAAGCGGTCACTTAAGAAAAACGTTCACTTAGCGGTCGTGATTATATAGACCATAAAGTACCATAACAAACTGTCAACTGCTCAGAGGATTCGCGTCGGACTCCTGGCGATAGCGACGGAAATGTAACGACAAAACAAAGTTGTGACATGACATTACTTTATCAATTTGAATTCATTTATTCCTGACACGTGCTTGTCTTTAACAGATGTCTACCGGCTATAGAAAAACAGTTTGTGATAGCCCCATTTTTCAAATATGTTAAAATTTAATACCAAACTTAAACCACTTTATAGCCAAGTAAAGAAAAACTCAAATATTCCAGTGTACCACTGACGCACTAGCTACACTGTTTTTGATAAATTGTTTTGCCTTTACATCGACTGGGAATGGAAAAATCATGAGTTATGTTTTCACGTCAGCATAATTTTTGTTTACTACATTTACAGTATTTGCAGCCATATTTTACGTGAAATAAGTTTACAAGTTTGCCAGTTAATGATGAGTAAATATCAGTTAGCAGTGTTAAATCTGTTACACTTGTATATTTTTAAATCTTTCCTGAAAGAAAAAATTTCCAGTTCGTGCAAGGTCGAAGCTGAGCAATCGTAGACTGTCACTCGTCGTCTTAGTAATGCCACACTGGGTTTTAACCCTTCAGCAAACAGAAGTATACATTATCGATGAAAAGAAAGACAAATCAATAAAAACTTGCGAAAATAATGTATTTAAAAATACTACAGGGTCAGTTGAGATGTTATGCCATAATAATTCACTGTCCACTACATGATTATCAATGTGCTGTATAGTTTAACATATAATTTATTTTCATGTAATATAGGGTGAACCTTAGAGTGCCTATGGCTCTATTGTTTTAACGGAAGTCCATACAAAAGCCACAGAAGATTACAGAGTTTTTAGGATTCATTATAGTCTATAGCAAATTAAATATGCTCTCATAATGTACAGTTTCTCATTCATAACACCGCTTTGATACTCTCGCCTATGAACACAATATTTAGTTCTATTAAATTATTAATCTTTAGTACCCCTTTTTTTCTTTAGATTCGAGCCAAACAAAAAAATACTTTTAGTGTAATTAGAGTTTTTTTGTAATGAGATTACACACAAATTACTAATTTTGTTTTATCCTTGCAGTTACAAATCACAGAAATGTATGAAGCTCTCTCAAATAATTAGTCAAGACGCAACTATTTAAATTCTATCGTTACTTAAGCTAACCAACTCCCTCGTTTATATATATTTTCGTGTGCCAATGCTGTAGATTTACCCGTTCATTCAAATTTTCCCTCTCAAACCAACAAAACAACTGGGGCCTGTGTGTGTGTTTTGCAGGACTAGTTCTATTCCAGTTAAAATAATTGTAGAAATTTGCATTGCACAATGGAAGCAGTGAAAGTCTATTGTCGTCTCTATGGTTATGAATATTCATAACGCCTTGATGCCAGCAGGCACTAGAAGATCGGATAATGTGGCAAGCGGTCTTGCACATGTCACCCCCCCCCCACACAATAAAACACCAATTGACACTTCGATTTCTTGTTTTATAAATCCGAGTAGAACAAAGACAGTCCTCTCTCGGTCATTCACACTGTAATCTTTTTGTTCTACTTTTTATCAGACGCCAGAACAAAATGCTGGAGTTAGTTTCAGTATAATAATTAGAATCTAAACGGACAACATTGATGTCAAACACAAACGTAAGGCGGAAAATTACAGTTAGAGGGGAAAACACCAACGGAAAATCCCATGTTATTCGTAACGAGTGGTGTCCGAACACATTATGGTTACGCGCATACACGAGTAAGTTTGTTAGTATTGGCTTTGGTGCTTTAAATTTTGATTTTGTAAGGAACGTTCTATTTTTGTAAGTTAATGTCTTCTAGACTCCGGATAAATCTCAAAAGTATAATTCGGAGCTGGTTTGATGTACGTATTTACGTCAACCCCTGTCCGTCGTACGCATGTTTACAGCTTTTAAATGCAATGCGTATTAATAATTTATTTTGTACGTTATAAAGAGAACTTTTCTAATCAAATGATTGCTTCGCAGAAGTAAATTAGAGCAGCAAGTAAGTAATTGTAATGTTATAAGGTTACCGCCCTCATTCGTTCATATCTCGTTTTGTTCCTCCGATGTATTCCATTTTTCAATAATTTTACTTCCATGTTCCTTAAGGAAATGGAAGTATGGTGATGGCAAAAAAATCGTGTTCGAGATAATTGCAGATTCTAATTGTACTACACTCAAAACATGAAAAAAGTCATTTTTCGAAAAGTGTCTGTGTGTGTGTGTCTGCCTGTCTGTCTGTCTGTAATTTTTTATGGCAAACGATAACAGCCGCAAATTCAAACAGAATCAAATAATTTTTTGCATACAGCCCTGAATTGTAGAGTTCTCAAGACCTATTGTTTTTGGTGAAGATCGGTTAAGGGAAAGGGGTAGTTTACCTCAGGCGCGGATCCACGGGGGGAAATAAGGGAAATTCCCCCCCCCAAATCTTAAAAAAACATTTTCCTCAACTCTATTGAGAAAAAGTTATTTTATTTTTTTCTGACAAGCTTAGTTTTTAATTTTAAAATATTCGAAAACGAATATTTCCTTTTCGGTTAAGGGAAAGGGGTAGTTTACCTCAGGCGCGGATCCAGGGGGGAAATAAGGGAAATTCCCCCCCCCCAATCTTAAAAAACATTTTCCTCAACTCTATTGAGAAAAAGTTATTTTATTTTTTTCTGACAAGCTTAGTTTTTAATTTTAAAATATTCGAAAACGCCGTTTAAGAATAGTCAAAAAATTCAAATTTTTTAACTGTAACTGCAATTTCAAACTGATCAGCCCAGTCGGCACACCGAATTCGATACGAGTTCGGATATATCAGTATAATAGTATTCATATAGAATTCGGAAACAGTTCGAAAAGAATTCACCGCTACTCCTGTGTCGGCCATCTTGAAATATCAATAGCGAATACGTAAAAAATAAATAAGTACCGGTATACAAGTGTTAGCACGAAAAATGTAAACATTACTAATTATTAACACAAATCAGCAGTGTGACGTCAATAAAATTAAATTTTACTTTAACGGTGGCAGCAAGGAACATAATGTGCGTGTAGTTGAGTTGGCAACCCTGAACCGACCGTGTTGTCTGTATGACGTGAAGTATACAGACACATGTCTGCCTTTGGGAGCCCTAGTGACAAAGCCTTTGACTAACTTCAAAAATCTAACTGGGCGATTTCGAAAAACTTCCTACCTCTCCTCTTGAGGCTCTACAAGACTGTGATAAGGACGTATATCCTACTATCCACATGCTCCTGAAGATTTTCAGTACTTTACCAGTAACGAATTCAAGTGCTGAACGTTCCTTCTCGTCATTACGATGTATCAAAACTTGGCTGCGAACAACAATGCTTGAAAAAAGACTGATTGGCTTGGCGTTACTTCACATCCATTATGACATTGTAATAAAACCAGAAGTGGTGGTGGAAAGATTTTCAAAAGTGGGAAAGCACAGAATTGTACTGTAAAAGAGAATATTACATTGAAAAAATTTTCTTCTTCCTATATTTGTGATACGTGTAAGTTTTTTATGATTAAATGTTTAATTCATTAACAGATGTGACGCCTTTTCATAATTTGTAGTTACCTACCCAGAAATTCCCCCCCCCCCAAAACTCCTCTCTGGATCCGCCCCTGGTTTACCTGCAACGTTTTTTTTTTAATCAAGGGTAATTTTTTTCTATGACAAACGATAGCCGCAAATTCAAACAGAATCAAATAATTTTTTGCATACAGCCCTGAATTGTAGAGTTCTCACGAGTTTTTGGTGAAGATCGGTTAAGGGAAAGGGGTAGTTTACCTGCAACATTTATGTTTTAACATGGGTAATTTTTTCTATGACGAATGATAACTGCCGTAAATCCATCAGAATCAAATAATGTTTTGCATACCTTCCTGAGCTATAGAGAACTCAATGTCTATTGATTTTGTTGAAGATCGGTTAAGGGAAAGGGGTAGTTTACCTGCAACATTTTATGTTTTAACAACGGTAATTTTTTCTATGACGAACTTTAACTGCCGCACATTCAAACAGAATCAAATATTTTTTTGCATACATTCATCAATTGTAAAAGACTGAAGGCCTGTTGATTTTGGTGAAGATCGGTTAAGGGAAAGGGGTAGTTTACCTGCCACATTTTATGTTTTAACAAGAGTAATTGTTTCTATGACGAACGATAACTGCCGCACATTTAAACAGAATCAAATAATTTTGTGCATACCTTCCTCAATTGTAGATAACTCAAGGTCTGTTGATTTTGTTGAAGATAGGTTAAGGGAAAGGGGTAGTTTACCTGCAACGTTTTATGTGATAACAAGGGTAATTTTTTCTATGACGAACGATAACTGCCGTAAATTCAAACATAATTAAATAATGTTTTGCATACTTCCCTACATTGTAGAGTACTCAAGGCCTGTTGATTTTGGTGAAGATCGGTTAAGGAAAAGGGGTAGTTTACCCGCAACATTTTATGTTGTAAAAAGAGAAATTTTTTCATGACGAACAATAACTGCCGTAAATTCAAACAGAATCAAATATTTTTTTTACATATGTGCTTAAGTTTTAGAGGACTCAAGGCCTATTGATTTTGGTGAAGATCGGCTAGGGGGAAAGGGTAGTTTACCTGAAACATTTTTTGTTGTAACAAGAGTAAAGTACTTAATTTTGATAAATAAAGTATCCTGATAAGATCTTAATAATCCACTGTAGAAACGTAGATGAAAAATATCTATAAATGAAGAGGCTAGTTGAACGGGGTGGGGGTAATTTCCTATAAATGAAAATTATAGTTGAAGGGGGAGGGGATAATTTTTTATATAAGTATGTACTACGTTATCGGCAACAAAAAAGTAGTTTGTTGTTAAAATTCCTTCCCGTCCTGTTTGGCAGTAGACCAAAGTTTTCTGCAAAACCAGACGTTTCGGCAGTGCCATCGACTTCCATCATCAGTGAAAATCGATTGCGATAACGTGAGGTGGTATACGTTAGTGACCACAGTACTGTGGTTAAGGCTGAAGCAGTAAGTAGAAAGAAGTAGTTTCTATGGAAATATTTCATTTCGAAAATGATTTTAAATATAAATCTTAGAACATGGAAGTCATGTATGGTTCTCCATACCGATATTTTGTTTACGCCACGCTTCAAGACAATGTGAAATAAAATTGTTGTTAGGTATGTTTTAATTCTAACAGTATTAATAATGAAATCGTTCTACTTTGATATTTCTATGTATTATTACATTTTGGGAATTTTGTTAAACATTTACACAACTTTTAGATAATACCTCGTTTATTTAAAATTTTGATTTAAAACAAGGTGCAGGTCAGTTGTTACGCGCTTTACTATAGGCCCTACTTATAGGCTATATGCCTCACAGCCTGTAACCGATCACGTTTCGTTTGCTTTTCACCTCTTGCTACACTATACACCTATATTGTATGTCTCTATTATTGTATTTATTTGTAACCTAAATACAGACACAGATATGTGCAGACTAGGCACACGACATCACAGCGTTTGCTTGATATCTGATGTTAGTGTAATTACGAAAAATTGTATCACACATGAGTTTACGTTTGCAATATTTAAATAAGGTACATTAGTCAGACTGTAATGTGATATCACTCCCAAAGCTTGTGCTTTATTAACGCGTGCATCATTTCTAGTTTTCTCTTCTTTGCTTCTTACTACAAGCTCTATGGAAGGTAGACAATACTTAGAAACAGTAATTTAAGGATTAGCCGATAATAAAGTATGCTGAGTTTATAAAAAGAAACACTAATATGGTGTCTTCATAACACAACGTGTAATAATTACATATTGTTAATAACGGGTGATAAATATTCGGAGTTCTCTTTATGAGTACTCCAGTTAACAGAGTTTCTTTTTGCTTTATGTATGTCAACTCGTTATTTCTGTGACTGTTCAGTAGGCCTACCTATTTTGTTAATATCACACAGAGATTAACAATATTCTCATGTTATGAAAATTCCGTAGTATATCGTTTGTCGATAAACTTTGTTTTTTGGAGTAAGTAACTACAGTTTTACTGTTTCGTACAATGAATGTTAATTTCATATAGATTTTTTTGGGACTTGCTCTGTATCAGATTACAAAACATTTTTCGGATCGGTTGTAGTGTGTGACTAGAACTATGATTTCTCTCCTCGGGTACATCATGTTTCACGACGTACAAACTTGTTTAATGGGTAATACACAGATGATAAAGTCTGAGAGTTGAAGACGTTCGCTAGGTGTATATCTCAGCAATGCTGCCTTAACTCAATCCCAAGCCTCTCACCGCTAACACACAATTATCCAATCACTTATTTATCGGAAAAACGTCCTTATAAAAGGGCCTGCGGATCTGTGTCGCATATAAAGTATCAATCCATTTACGCTATTTGACGGAGTAAAACAATCTGTTTTTCTCTACAAGCGCTCTTTCCTCTTGTCTTTCAGCGTATGCGCGCGCGCGCGCACACACACACACACACACAGCGTATTATTAATAAAGAGTATAAAGACAACTTTTTATCCTGAGTGAACTATTTACAAGTGTTTATTTAACTATGGTAAAGTAAGCTACACTAATGCGGTTGGGGATGGAAGAGTAGGGTTAATGCGCAGGCAGGCACTCAATACAGAACGACGAAGTTTGGTCGTTACATCCCTCACTTACCAGTTCTCTACTTAATTTTATTACAATACAAGCCAGCACTTCTCAGTTTTTAAAAGTAAAGTTATACATAATTCTGTGCCTTACTTTCTGTTTAGATGTTTCAAACACTAAAGAGAGGATCATCAATTTTCTCGAGCTTCGTAGTAACCTACATATCTACCGCATACTATAAATCTTCCAACTGTACGGTGTGCCATCTCCACACACGAAAACAGACCTTGGTTCAAACGACTAGCTTTTCTTTACGTCTATCACCTAAGTAATATTACTACTATTACGACGTCACAATTTGAACACGTTGTTAACAATGAACTAACGACTTTACGGTTAAAGAACACCTAGAATGGAATTTCGTAAAACTTGGCCTTATGAACACGAAAACAATCTTTTCGATTAAATTACAGAAGTGAACTTTATTTTTTTAACTATTCCGAAGTGTTTCACGTGCAGCACCTTTTTCGGGGACCACCACGTGACTCTCGTATGTCATTGTGTCTCTTTTCTGATAGCACAATTACGTGAAAGCACGTACATAAATGGGATTTGTTTCATAATAAAACTGTCAATAACTTGTGTAATGCTGAGTGCGAGAAAGTAACAGGTGAGAAGAGAGAGGATGAAATGAAAGATTCCTTCATTTTCGTTTAATACCTCGCATGCATTGAGGTTTTTAGTGCCCGCATCTAAGCAATGAAATCGTGGTTTGGTTTTTGTCTGGCTTTCCTCAAGGACTTAATTACTGTTCAGTAATTTCTTTCCGGTTTCGTACGGTTCATTTTTATGTGATATACAAATTCTCTCAATCTTAAATTTACGTATAAAAAATGTTTTTTTTAGTTTTCCTCATACTCGGATAGAATATGAATTTAATCTCATATTATCGTAAAACTGTACAGTTTACAACTCCCATTTCTTTTAGCATGTAATAAATAATAAACAAAAAAGAAAAGAACGGCCTTAGGTATCACTACAAATTACTCCAAGACACATACGGATAATACGTCCTGATTGGTTTAAATACCTACCATAATTTAATAATTTTATTAAGTATTGCATGTAAAGACAAATAAGCAATTTTGTTCTTACATTGCCGCTGGAAGATAACCTAAGTATTTGTCACCTGCACATGATTGGCATGTTAAAAAATTACGGCAATGTAAGTTATAAAGTAACCATTTAGTAGGCCTAAAACAAAAATAAAGATGAGATAGAATACACAAATGGACTCGCTATTAGTTTTATTTACTCTTTCGTCTTTAATTTTCATTTAATGCAAAATTATAATAAATTTCAGAGAACTATCCGCATTTTGGACAAATCTGAGGTACGTTTATAATCGGTCTGGATGGAAGGAAAGACACGTCAAACAAATTACGTAAGTTTAGTATTTCAATAGCTGAAACGGGATGAGTGCAATAATTATGCCACTGATTGTAGGCCACTAGTGAAAATCTCAAAAGAGCAGTGTGAGTTTAGGTAAGACAGGTCGTATATTTTGTAAGGTCGACTGTAAACCGACGTGAATATAATGCGGAATTACGCGCGTTTATATGTTGAGAACCCATTTAACCGAGTAGACAAGAATATAACGTGAAGAATATTTTAAAAAAGGGGGTACACAAGGGATGTAATAAAGGTGTCAGAAAGTTTTATGCAAATACAGATGCTTTGACGTCGGAACAAGCATTAAGCCTAAACCCTGGAATGAAGAAAAGATAATACTCAGTGTGTCCAAAAGAGATATTTAATTTCCTTTCTCTACCACACAAAACTGTAATTTCAAACAAATTGTATAAAGAGTACTGTATGCAGTTTCATACAGGACATATTGTTATATTGTTCACGGTCTTCACCTGTATAATACAATGCACGAAACCGCGATTATTAAGCAGCAATCGAGCCGAAATTATTGGAGTGCTCACGTGAATATAGAATCAACCCTCCGGATAGGAGTGCGAGGAAATACGGCGATTGGTTTACAGCTGCTTCTTTGCTTATGCAGAAGTTAACACTTAGGAAATGTTTGTTCGACTTCCCCAAAGGGAGACGGACGACTGCTGCAAAACCCTATTTGTTACGTTTGTTTTTAAATATCAGTTGTAGACCTACAACAAAACGCCCACTTTCATCGTCTTTATCAGGTTTGACTGTTTATATTCCACAAAAGTACTACTTGAAACGCTTTCTTACTGAAAATTCTACTTCAAATTCTAAACATATTTTATATACTTAATAAATTCACATTTATCTTTACTTATATACACAGTCGCTACAAATAGACTAGGTTCAATTAAATGTTCTATCCCTAAAGGAATTTCTAACTACAAATGCTGCACACTTTCCACGCACCGTTTAAGTATTAATACACGCAACAACAGTAACATGTAACGACAAGGACGGTCCAAACTGACAACCTATAATAGTAAAGACCGGCCGGTGTAACTGCAATGCACGCGACCGGATTAAGTATTCTGAACAACAGTGCGTATAATAGATGTTGCAAGCGGCTTACGCAGACGGTGGTAATAACGCTATGAATGAATAATGTGTACATGCGTACTACGGTCATCTCTTCCGGACACAGCCAGTATTATTTATGAGTAGTGTGTTGGGGTGGTTCCTAGGCTACTGACGTCACGATCAGCTGTTTGTGACGTCACTGGCCTAGGAGCCCCCCGGTCTCGGTCTCATTCATTTCGGTCTCGGTCTCGGTGCTGGTGGTCGGGCTAGGGCTCCGGACGAAGCGTCGCTCGCGACTGTCGACACAAGACTGAGGAAATCGTACACAAGAGTCGTGAGGAAGTCGTAGTACAGCGTGCATGCATGCGAGCGCTCCGAGCGATTCAACTGTTACGTTTTTGTTTGTATATATTTTATTTAAAAGATTTTACATATTTTAAATTATGACAAACCACAAATTGTGGTATACTTTTATGTTTTGACTATGTGTATCTGAAGATGGGATTTTAATCCCGAAACGCGTCATTAAACGACAGCAGCTAGTGTCACTAAGGTGGACTGAATAAGGTAATTTAATTATATTAAGACTGAAGGGTACAGCTAATGAGCTCCGTTTATATAGGCGGACAATCCCCTCTTGTTCTACTATTGAGTGTAACTACCACTGTTTCAGTGACGTCATGGGCAGCTGATCGTGAGGTCGTTGACTAGGTCAGTTGAACGACACGTGTTCTCCTGGCCTAGGATTCTCTCCGTGTTGTACGCGGAGGCGGGGGAGGGGTGGTGGTCTGTTGGCGTGTATGTGTATGCTGGTGGTCGGTCGGTGCTGTTGGTGACGTCATGAGCAGCTCATCGTGAGGTAGTTGATCCGGTCAGTTGAATGACACGTGTTTTCGTGTTTCAGGAGCCTCCCGTGTTGTGCTGTCTGTTGGTTTGTATGTGTATGCCGGTGGTCTGTGCTGGGCTCCGGCTCCGGGCGAAGCGATGTTTCCGACTGTCGACACAAGACTGAACGGTATGGCAGTTGCCAGTTGATGCAGGGCACAGCACAGTGCGTGCCCCAGTGACGGCAGCGTCCGGGCAAGCCCGATGACTGCCTGTTGCTTGCTGCGTGCTTGGTGCGAAACTGGTCGCAGAAACGGATAGGTACCCCCTTTTTTATTTTGTCGGAGGTGAAGGAGACGGGCTGTGATTGGCTGAACCGCTGACGCGATCCACCAATGGCCTGAGAGGGAAGTCTACGCGAACGCTTCGCACAGATTGGCAGGATTTGTTCGCCCACAACGGGTCGATACACTTCCGCCAGCCCGGTAAGAGTCCGGTAGACTGCCTTATGGCGATACCGAGGCAGGCGAGAGAATGGAGGGGGGAAGTTGCCGACTGAAGGTGGCGCTAGGCACACCTAAAGCCGGCACAACGACGGATCCATCTATCGGCCTGCAACGGACCGGAGATTTGGCAGGTAGGAAGGTGGTCAGATTCGATAGGTCGGTGTGTGGACAGATGGTGAGTGGGCAATATTTTCTTTTTTTTATTTTATGTTTATGGAGGGTCGTCGAGCAGAGCTCGAGGGTGGCGGCGTTTAACTGGTGGTGGTCCATCGTTGTTATCGAGGTGTTGGAGGTGAGGAAAGTCAGAAATGGATGCTCGATGGAAAAGGTTGAACGTGAGAGTTCGCGCAAATCCATCGAGCGACGGAATCTTCAGCCCTCGCCTGATAGAATCATTTTTTACATACCAGGGAGAGCCAGAGATGAGGCGAAGGGTAATGGATTGGAAGGCTTCCAGGCGTTTAACGACGTCAGTAGGGGGAAAATGGGGTTCTGATCCACAAAGGAATGCCGCCTTTCTTAAAAAACAATAAAAAACACTAAAAAACATGATCTAAGAGATGCCGCCGCCACCGCTGGACCCGCAGCATCCCAATGGACCACAGCATCCGCGAATTTCCGCGAATAAATTTTTTTAATATTTTTTTTATTTGATTTTTTATTTTTTTAATTAAATTGATTTGCATATCAAGGGGGTGGGTGGGGGTGGGGTGAGGTTCAATGGACCACCTGCATCCGTGAATATAATTTTTTATTTTTTTAATAAAGCTGATTTGCATATCAGGGGGTGGTGGTGGGTGGGAGGTTCCAACTTGATGCATTATAGTGTATATATTAAAATATATGATCAGAGTTACCAACCTTTGCACTAGTTCAAATTTGTTGTGTGTTATAATGTATATTAAATCTATATGATCAGGTGTACCAACCTTTGCACGAGTTCAAATTTGTCGCATGTTATAATGTATATTAAATCTATATGACCAGGTTTACTAACCTATGCATGAATCAAACTTGACATGTGTGTTATATAGTGTATATATTAAAATATATGATCAGGGTTACCAATCTTGCATTATTGTGTATAGAACAGATCTGCCAACATTTTGTTTCTGTGGTGGGAAATTCAAACTATATGATCATGATTGTTGTCGATATCAATTCTCTCTTTGAATGTAAGTAACTCTCTGTCTCTAGACATAGTTATCCATCACGATATAAACTCTCTCTCTCTCTCACTCTCTCTCTCTCTTACATTTGAATGTAAGTAAAACTCTCTCTCTCTCTCTCTCTCTCTCTCTCTCTCTCTCTCTCTCTCTCTCTCTCGTTGTCAAAACGTTATGTTCAAACCGTTTCTCCTCTCTCTCTCTCTCTCTCTCTCTCTCTCTCTCTCTCTCTCTCTCTCTCTCTCTCTCTCTCTCTCTCTCTCTCTCTCGTTGTCAAACGTTATGTTCCAACCGCTTCTCCTCTCTCTCGTTAGTGGTCATTACCGCGCATGTATATGATTTTAGAAAGTTTATATATATATATATATTCGAAAAATATTAACTGTGTACGTACTTACAAACGCTCTCTCTCTCTCTCTCTCTCTCTCTCTCTCTCTCTCTCTCTCTCTCTCTCTCTCTCTCGTTGTCAAAACGCCGTCTTCATTTTTCAATGTATTAAATAATTAATTAATAGTTTTATAATGCAGGATATATCAGTCAGTGTGATTGATCCTTGGTAGGGGGTCTGTATATGATTTTAGAAATATATATATTTGGCAAATATTAACTATGTGTGCGTGTGTGTTGTCAACTACTTACATGTGTTTTCTCTCTCTCTCTCTCTCTCTCTCTCTCTCTGCGTCCATTGTATGTATATCGTTACAAATGACGAGTAGATATCCACTCCTTGAAGTGTTTAAAATTGTATGTATATATCACTGAATAATAATAATATAATCGTTCTAGTGTTAACGTTTGCTACAACAGTTCCTTCACAGGTAACAACGCAGTTTACAAAATAATTACACACATAGGTTCAGTGGTGTATAGCGAAATAAATTAAAATTATACACACATGTTGTTACAGATGAAAACGGTGGTTGAAATTCATACAAATCTTCTGATGTAACGGTTCCCACAAGTAATACAGACACACGCACACATTTAGTATGAACAGACACGTCTTTGTTAGTAAAATGTACAAATCACATGACTTTATGTGAACGTCAAAGGGTTCAAAATAAAAATATGTAAAACAAAAATACAGAATATATGAATTGTTATATTTACAAATAAAATATATTACATATACTATTTGCAAATACAAATGATGTTGGTAATGTATGATTTTAAAGACAACTTTGTCACTAGCAATCTTCAATACGTTCTTCTTCATATGGTACTACATTAAGCCGGTCCCTGGACTTCACTTTTATGGGGGCTTCATAAACATAAAGATCACTACCGCCAATAACTTGTGGTACAATACTTCTATTCGATGGTAAAACCTAAGACAAAAAGCATTAAATAAAACATACAATCAGTAGTAATAATACAAAATCACTGTTTTATTAATTTAAAATACTGTATGAAAGAGTGGTGTGTAATTTTTATCCAAATATGTAAAACAAAAATACAGATTATATGAAACGTATATTAACAAATGTGTATTTACAAAATAAGTATATTACAACTCGGGAAAGAGTGGTATGTAATTTTCACCCACCCAATCTTCCACAAATCTGCCATAATTTACTCCGCCAGCATGGTCGGTAATGAACTGCGTGTAAATATTTGACAAGTCTTTTTTTACTTGTGTCTCGCCTTGAGACTGGCAATCGGAGCGACGTTGTAATAATAGTTCCTTGTTATGCTTCACTTGAGCCGCATGTCTGTCTACCCAATCTGCCATGTAACGTTCGAAACTGCTTGCGGGAGACATTATACGCGACTAAAACAAAGACATTCACAATGTTTATCACTTAATATATTATCATAACTACACAGTGTCGACTGATTATGGTTCTACATAACATTCGAATTTGAACGTTACAATCTATATAACGTTCTGTTTCTGTTTCAGATAATAATAGTTTGAATATAAAATGAAAGGGTACGTTGTATTTTGTTATGAGAAAATGCATTTCTAAATTTTGTTACATTTGTAAATTACAGAATTGTTCTCTAACTACAGCTACAATCGTTCAGTTTCGTTAACATTTGAAAAATTGATGGATTTGGTACTCGATATATTCTACTCTCACAGTATTTTCATTGATACATTTCGGAAACTGAGTACAGAATAAATCTACAATCACCTAGGCGGAATCATTAAGTTTTACAAAAGATCTTATTGATCAGACGTGTGAGTAATTATATTATTCTTTATGTACCAAATACGCGCGCATTCATAAAATACAGCACTCAGGTGTAGGGCAATTAATCCTTTTTTGTATTGAACGTATTTAAGTAGGCCTACTCGTGATGTCAGTAAATTCTGTCTAAACGTCAACTCAAATGTCTGGTACATAAACGTACCTGGTAATCGCTTCTTGAGTCGTAGTCATTATTAAACTCGACATAACTACTTGTGTTACGCGATTCATGTTCGTGTTAAACGATTGATGACTCATGTAATAATACAGATTAACTTCGTATAATAATTAAGTAACATGAGTATTAAATTATACTATACAATATTTATTGTCATCATCAAGACTGTGTATGAATACAAAGAAATATCAAACACAACAGATCAATTATTTGAGTGAACGTGATTGTGTATGTGAGCGCGCGTGTGTGTGTGTGCGTGCGCGTGTGATTGGGTACAATTAACGATTTAAATTCAATGTTCTGAGAAGTACACATATTCATCTGCTCGCCTCCCTCTCGTGTACTGACAGTATGTTTGGATGCAGTTAACCATTCAATGTTCTGATAAGAATTCATCTTCTTGTTCCTATAATAATAACAGTACCTGCTTCATTATCATATACATTATGTACTATATATACACATAAGGCTTTCAACACGCACACACACACACACACACACACACACACACACACACACACACACACACACACACACACACACAGCACATACCATAAATCCAGAACATGAAAGGCATTATAACAAACATTACGAAAACAAGTACGTATGGTCAC